>CM046666.1:47072558-48358537 GCA_025594165.1 Tamias sibiricus | reverse complement strand
CGTGTGGTTTATGAGGTTTATTGTATGTGTATATTAGATATAACTTTAAATTTTTAGGTTACGTTCAGAAAATTGTAGGTAGTCTGATGAACTATGATGTGTTTATTCCAGTAAGCCCCTTAACACTGTATTAATCAACACTGGTTAGTTGATCATTTGTTTTGTTTTCAGTAAATCCTGAGCTTATTGATGTTAGGGACAGTATCTTATAGTTCTGGATACTTAATTCCTAAAAGATAAAAGAAGATGAAATCAATGTGTATGTATATTTTCTAACAATTATTATAACCACTCTGTAGTGACTATTATCCCCATATGACAGATAAGAAAAATTGACACTCAGAGATCTTAAATAACCCAGCCAACATTGTTCAGTTAAGAAGCAATCAAGCTCAAATTCAAGTGCACATCTATCTAGCATCAAACTGATGATGGAATTAAAGGTTAATGTTCGTAAAATCAAAGAAAGGGCAAGAGAAAAGTCATGTAGGTCTGGGAAATATTTTAAAAATGTAAAATATAAAGCAAATAAATAGAACAAAAATATACATTAATCAATTACTTAAAATATATGTGTAACATACTCACATCATTAACAAAAATGCTTTTCCCCACTTGTATATCCAAGTCTCAGCTGAATTACTAGCAATTTAAAAAGTTGTAGAAGATATGTCTGTCCTGGGAAAGAGGCTTTTAAGATGATATGGGCCCTATCCCACTTGTGTCTTCTATATTTTACTAGGAACAGTCTTCTGATTTTTAATGAAGGCCCCAGGTGATTTTTAAGGACAGCGACTTGTTTCTTCCTTTTGACGTGCTCTTTCATTTGGCAGCAATGCATCCTGGAAGTACATGAATAAAATAGCAATCAGAGGAGGTTTAGCAGCTGTGAAAGAGGAATAAATCACAAGAGAGAAGCCCTTTGTTCCAATGCATTAGCAAAAATCATAGATGGAAGTGCAGTCTCAAAGGCTTTGTGGAGTATTTTTTTAATAATTAAAAGTTATGCCATTAGTAACATCTCTGGAGCATTGTACTTGACTATTATTATGTCTTTAATTAAAGAAGATAGGCAAATGCTAGGGGTATTCTAAGAAAGTAGGACAGACCCAGTTATCTAAGTGTAGAGGAAGTAGCTGGTTTCCTTTCTGGGGCTCAAATTTAGAATATGTTTGCTAAAACCAGTTATCAAGTAACTCAGGAATGTAAATGTGAATTGGAGAGCTCTAACAAATATTGTGATTTGGAGCTACCTATTGTCTAAGTACACAATTCTAATTTTCCCCTTACTTTGGGAAAAGACCTGATAACACAAAATTTGGGTTGAAAAATAGAAAATCCAGGTTGTTCATTCTTGAATCATTCTTGGCCACATGACTAAATAAAGCTCTTCCATTCAGAGAATAGGACTAGATTTTCTTTTCCTGGAACATGAATCACATGTTACCATCAGAAGTTTCACAAATAGTACCTAATGTGTAAAAAGGCCTTTGTGCTATCCCTGACAGTAAGTTGTTTTTGTGTTGCTGCTGCTGTTGAATTTTTGCACACTGGGGATTGAACCCAGGGCCCCCATCTGTGGGGCCAATGTTTTGCTACTGGCCTATAGCCCCAATCTGGACTGTCAGGAATTTCTGATATTCCAGCATAAAGTAAATATCTTACATTCTCAATATTAATAGTAGAAAATAGCATATGGTTTTCATTTATTTTATGCTCAACTTATCTTCCTATTCTCATTTAGAAGCTTGAAGCCCATTTCTTGTGGGGTGAGTGGTACTGGAAATTGAACCCAGGGATGATCTACCTCTGAGCTACAACCCCAGCCCTTTTTATTTATTTATTTTTAAATTTTGAGCCCAAGTCTCCCTAAGTTTCCCAGATAGCTTCAAACTTGCAATCCTCCTGCCTGAGCCTCCCAAATCACTGAGATTATAAGTAGGTGTGTGCTCCCTCAAACCCTTTAATCCTTACAAGTAGCACAAAATAAATTTATCTGACAGGATTTTATCATTTGCAAATTTTGAAAGTTCTGACAGAATGAGACAAAGAAAGGCAATTTTCCCCTGAGAAGACTTTTTGGGAAACAATAATAAAGGATTAACTAAATTGATATTCCAGACACTGTGCTTGGTTCAGGGCATACAAAGATGCATAAATAGCTCTTGATTACAAGTAACTCATCTTCTGGTGGAATATGAACCCATAAATAGATAACATAACACCATCATGAGGTAGATACACTGATGGAGGCATGCACATGTTATATCTGCAGCAGAGAGTGGCCTAACTTAATTATTTGGCTAGTGGAAGTGCTTCCTAAATGGATGGCAACCTGCTCTGAGATCAAGAACATGTGTAATTGTTAACTGGGAAAAGTGCAGGGTGGCATAGAATTGAGTAGGGAAGAATGTGCCAGGCAGAGGGGGTATGGTGGGAACTATGTAAAGCTCTAAATTGCCAAATTATGAATTATAAAGAAGAGAGCAAGGACTTAGGTGGCAAGAAGTAAAAGATGGATCTGGGCCATGGATGAGAATATTTGCCATAGAAAGAATTTATTCTTGGGGAGTTGCTTGAAGCCACCTGTAGCCATTTGCAGTCCCGAATGGCGGCGCCACGGGAAGAAACCCGGAGACAGGATGGAAACGAAAAGGTTCTTTTATTCTTCTCTCCCTGTCTCCTGTAACTTCTAACACCACTCACACACACTCAAAAGAAACCACAGCACGCACTTTTACAAAGAACCACAACACACACACACACACACTAGCGTTGATCTAGCACGCTTTCTCCCAGGCACAGTCTCACGCACCCAGGCAGAAATGGCGCCAGCAAGCTTTTTCTCCCAGCGAAAGTCTATTTAGATCCTGCGCCAAGTCCCGCGAGATTCTGGGCTAAGTCCCGCCAGCGAGATTTTGGGCCAAGTCCCGCGAACAATTAGGGCTTCTGCAATTGCTGAAGGATTTAAAGTTATAAAGTAATACCATCAATCCCAAAGCTTTAAAAAAATGTATCCATCTTTATGGGGTACATTATGGTAATTCAATACAAGTATACAATATGTATTAGTCAGATCAGGACAATAAGCACTTCCATCACTTTGACCACTAATTGTGTTGAGAATTTCTAACTCTTCTGGTCATTTCAAAATATATCATGGGTGGTTTTGCCCAATAGTTGCCCTACTATGCAAAAATAAACCAGAGTGATTCCTCCACTCTATTTTTGGTGCCCCTTCAATAATTTTCTTTGTGACTCTCCTCCCTCTGCATGCAATTGAATTTTAAGTGGATTAGTTTGCAACTTATTTGGATAATATTTGTGCAAACTAAGTGCTATAGGTCAAGTGAGAAATTGGGTAAGCGGGATTGTTTTTTAAATGGTAAAGGAATACCCAGAAAAGGCAAAAGAGAATGGGTCAAGAGAACCCATAAACTGTGGTATTATGATATCAATAAAGTGGAATGCTCTCTTGAGAAATCAAGAGATTAATGGTAGAAAATAAAAGTGAGCAGTTCAAGAAAGCAATTACTGAAAGATTAGATAGACCTCTAATTAGAAAATCAGTAGAGCCTTTAACAAGAGCCATTTCATTTGGACAGTAGGGCAGTCTCTAGAGTGTTATTGACTAAGGAGTAAACAGGGGAGAGGAAGAACAGTGGCAGAGTGAACATTAAGAAAGGCTACTACAAGCAGGTGGAGATTATTGGGTGATAAAGAATGGATGTCTTAGCGAGGGCCTGAATTATAGCCATATGGAGCAAAATACAGAATAGATTAAAGGCACAGAATTGACTTGATGTCAAAAGACAAATTTGGTTTGTTTGTATTATTTATTCCATAGAGGACACAATATTAGGCTTAAACAATAAATTTTTCTTAATAGTTTCAAAAAGCATCTAAAAGATCTACCTCTTGCCATTAACACAACCTTATTCAACTGTATGTCACTGGGACCAAAATACAAAACAAGACTAACTTAGAGGAAGAAAAATTTATTTTGGGCTCACAGTTTTAGAGGTTTAATTCATGATTGGCTGACTTCATTGCTTTGGGTCTGAGTTGAGGTAGAACACAATGGTGAAGGGAAGCTTCTCACCATCTGGAAGCAAGGAAGCAGAGAGAGGTACAAGGCCCTTAGGGCAGATGCACCTTTTTAGGGCATGTCTCCAGTGATCTCACTTCCTCCAGTCATAACCACCTGCTGACAGTTCCCACAGTCAGTCCATTCAAATTAGCATAGACCAATTAGGTACAGCTCTCATCATCTAATCATTTCACCTCTAAATATTTCTACATTAATCCAGGAGCTTTGGGGGAGGACACCCTTCATTCTAAAATGCTGAATATGCAACTTCTTTAATTTGATTTTTTTCAGATGTAGATGGACCTCTGCATGAGTGCAGCCAGGCCCAGGTAAGCCCCTGACAACCTCCGCCCAAGCACAGGCAGGCCTAGGACAGCTTCACTAACCTCCACTCAGAGGACCGCCTCTTCCAACCAGCAGACCACCATAGGAGCTCAGATTCAACCAGTTCGGCCCACTCCAACTGGCATGGGACCCAGCCCCAGGGTAGGTCCAGAGTCCACTACCCCACCCTCAACTGGGAGCACAAGCCTAATCCACTTCCATCTTGAGACACTGCAGTTATAGCTATAGCCTTCCCCACACAGTAGCCCCTACCTTTTGACAATAGACGGGGCCTAAATGCAGCCACATCTCAGAGCAGGCATTCCAAAGAAATTATGAGGCTCACCCTTTCAGCCCCATCTCTGGAAGATGTTACATTCATCTTGGGGCACCTTCACTGTTATCTTGAGTTACCTCTGCTACTGCCAATTCCACCTTTAGTTGCAGTAGCATACATGGAGGGACACCTGCATGCTCTGAAAGCCCAACATTAAGGTGAGGCACAGACAACCTGCATAGATAATACAATAATATAGGGTGGAAACTGTAATATCTCAGATCTACACTGCAAGAAAGGAAGGTAAATAGATAACATGAAAAAACAAGGGAGGAAATTACCCCAAACAAACCAGGATACTACAATAACAGAATCCATGCTCAGTGAAGTTGATGAAATGTCAGACAAGGAGTTAAGAAGGTTCATAATTAAAATGATCTGTGAATTAAAGAATGACCTAAATGAGCAAATACAGGCAAAAATTGATCACTACAACAAAGATATAAGAAAGCAAATACAGGTAGCAAAAGATTACTTCAAAAAATAGATAGAAACTCTGAAAGAAAACCAGTCAGAAATCTTTGATATGAAGGAGACAATTAACCAAATAAAAAACGCAATAGAAAGCATCACCAACAGACTAGATCAACTGGAAGAAAGAACTTCAGATAATGAAGACAAAATATATAATCTTGAAAATAAAGTTGACCACACAGTGAAGATAGTAAGAAACCATGAGCAGAACATCCAAGAATTATTTTTGGGACAACATAAAAAATTATTTATGGGACAGCATAAAAAGACAAAATCTAAGAGTAATTGGGATAGAGAGAAGCACAGAGTTTCAAACCAAAGGAATGCACAAACTCTTCAATGAGATAATATCAGAAAATTTCCCAAGCAGGAAGAATGAATCTGAAAACCAAATACAAGAGGCTTACAGGAAACCAAATGTACAAAATTACAACAGATTTACACCAAGACACATTATAATGAAAATGCCTAGCATACAGAATAAGTATAGAATCTTAAAGTCCACAAAAGAGAGGAATCAGTTCATATAAAAAGGGGAGAACAATTCATATCATGGCAGATTTTTCAACTCAGACACTCAAAGCCAGGAGATCATGGAACAACATATACCAAGCTCTGAAAGAAAAGGGATGCCAACCAAGAATCTTATATCCAGCAAAATTAAGCTTTAGATTTGAGGATGAAATAAAAACCTTCCAAGATAAACAAAAGTTAAAAGAATTTACAACTAGAAAGCCAGCACTACAGAACATCCTCGGCAAAATATTCCATGAAGAGGAAAAGAAAAACAATGATGAAAATCAACAGAGGGAGGTATTACACTAAAGGAAAAAAACAATCAGAAGAGAAACCATGTCAAGGTAAATACTAGAAATAAACAAAAATGGCTGGGAATACAAATCATGTCTCAATAATAACTCTGCATGTTAATGGCCTAAACCTACCAATCAAAAGACATAGACTAGCAGATTGGATTAAAAAAAAAAAAAAACAGACCCAAAAATATGCTGCCTCCAAGAGACTCATCTCATAGGAAAAGACATCCACAGGCTGAAGGGGAAAAGTTGTGAGAAATCCTTCCACTTACATGGACTGAGGAAACAAACAGGGGCTTCCATCCTCATAGTAAATAAAGTAGACTTCAAGCTAAAGTCAATCAAAAGGGATAAAGAAGGACACTTCATACTGCTCAAGGGAACAATACACCAACAAGACTTAACAATTATAAATACATGTGCCCCAAACAATGGAGCATCCATGTTCATCAAACAAACTTTTCTCAAGTTCAGAGTTAAATTGACCACAACACAAAAATTATTGGAGACTTTAAAACACCCCTTTGACCAATGGATAGAAGTTCCAAACAAAAGCTGAACAAAGAAACTATAGAACTCAAAAATACAATGAACAACTTAGACTTAACTGACTTATATAGAATATTTCATCCTTCAAGAAGTGAATACATTTTCTTCTCAGCAGCACATGGATCCTTCTCTAAAACAGACTGTATACTATGCCACAAAACAACTCTTAGCAAATATAAAAAAAAATAAAGATACTACCCTGCATTCTATCCAACCATAATGGAATGAAATTAGATATCAATGATAAAATAAGAAATAAAAGCTACTGCAACACCTGGATAAATAATATACTACTGAATGAACAATGGGTTGCAGATGACATCAAGGAGGAGATTAAAAAATTCTTAGAGGTGAATGAGAACACAAACACAACATATCAAAATTTCTTGGACACGATGAAGGCAGTTCTAATAGGAAAGTTCATTGCATTGAGTTCATTCCTCAAAAGCAGAAAAAGTCAACAAATAAATGAATTAACATTACCTCTCAAAGCTCTAGAAAAAGAAGAACAATCCAACACCAAAAGTGGTAGAAGACAGGAAATAATTTAAATCAGAGCTGAAATCAATGAAATTAAAACAAACAAACAAAAAAAAAAACAATTGAAAAAATTTGACAAAACTAAAAGTTGGTTCTTTGAAAAAATAAATAAAATTGACAGACTCTTAGCAGGCTACCAAAGAGAAGGAGAGAGAAAACTCAAATTACTAACATACGTGATAAAAAAGGAAATATCACAACAGGCACTACAGAAATACAGAAGATAATTCAAAATTATTTTGAAAACTTGTACTCCAATAAAATACAAAACATCCAATGTATGAACAAATTTCTAGAGTCGTATGATTTGCCCAAATTGAAGCAGGATGAAAAATACATAATTTAAACAGACCAATTTCAAGCAATGAAGTAGAAGATGCCATCAGAAGCCTACCAACCAAGAAAAGCCCAGGACCTGATGGATACACAGCAGAGTTCTACAAGATCTTTACAGGAAGAACTAATACCAATACTCTTCAATTTATCTCAGGAAATAGAAAAAGAGGGAGCACTTTCAAACCTATTCTATGAGGCCAGTATCACCCTGATCCCAAAACCAGGCAAAAACACATCAAAAAAGGAAAACTTCAGACCAATATCTCTAATGAACATAGATGAAAATATTCACAATAAAATTCTGGCAAATGGGATACAAAAACTATCAAAAATATAATACACCATGATAGAGTGGGGTTCTTTTCAGGGATGCAAGGATCAACATGTGGAAATCAATAAATGTAATTCATTTCATCAATAAACTTAAATATAAGAACCATATTATTATCTCAATAGATGCATAAAAAGCATTCAACAAAATACAGCACCCTTTCATGTTCAAAACACTAGAAAAACTAGAGATATGAGAAACATATCTCAACATGGTAAAAGCTATCTATTCTAAGCCCCAGGCCAACATCATTTTAAATGGAGAAAAATTGAAAGCATTCCCTCTACAAACTGGAACAAGACAGGGATGCCCTCTTTCACCACTTCTATTTAACATAGTTCTTGAAACGTTGGCCAGAGCAATAAGACAGATGAAAGAAATTAAAGGGATACAGATAGGTAAAGTAGAACTCAAATTATCACTATCAATGATATGATTTTATACTTAGAAGACCAAAATATTCCACCAGAAAACTTCTAGAACTCATAAATGAATTCGGCAAAATAGCAGGATACAAAATCAACACCCATAAATCGAAGGTATTTATATATATCAGTGACAAATCCTCTGAAAGGGAAATGAGGAAAACTACCCTGTTTACAATAGCATTTAAAAAAAACAACAACTTGGGAATCAACTACAGAACACTAAAGAAAGATATTATAGAAAACCTTAGAAGATGGAAAGATCTACCTTGCTCTTAGATAGGCAGAATTAATATTGTCAAAATGACCATGCTACCAAAAGTGCTATACAAATTTAATGCAATTCCAATCAAACTCCCAATGACATTCCTCATGGAAATAGAAAAAGCAGTCATGAAATTAATCTGAAAAAATAAGAGACTCAGAATAGCCAAAGCAATCCTTAGCAAGAAGAGTGAAGCAGGTGGCATTACTATACCAGATCTTAAATATACTACAGAGAAATAGTAACAAAAACAGAATGGTATTGGCACCAAAATAGACTGGTAGACCATGGTACAGAATAGAGGACACAGAGACTAACGCATATAATTTCAGTTATCTTATATTAGACAAAGGTGCCAAAAATGTAGATTGGAGAAAAGAGAGCCTCTTCAACAAATGGTGCTGGGAAAACTGGAAATCCATATGCAACAAAATAAAATTAAACCCCTATCTCTCACCATGCACAAAACTCAACTCAAAGTGGATCAAGGATCGAGGGATTAGACCAGAGACACTACATCTAATAGAAGAAAAAGTAAGCTCTAATTTTCAACATGTTGGATTAGGCCCCAATTTCCTTAATAAGACTTCTGTAGCGCAAGAATTAATATCAAGAATCAATAAATGGGATAGATTCAAACTAAAAAGCTTTTTTTCAGCAAAAGAAACAATCAGTGAAGTGAATAGAGAGCCTACTAATTGGGAACAAATTTTTACCACATGCACGTCAGATATAGCATTAATCTCTAGAATATATAAAGAACTCAAAAATCTTAACACACACACACAAAAACAAAACAAACAAACAAACAAACAAACAAACAAAAAACACAAATAACCAATCAATAAATGGGCCAAGGAACTGAACAGACACTTCTCAGAAGATGATATACAATCAATCAACAAATACATGAAAAAATGTTCAACATCTCTGGCTATTAGAGAAATGCAAATCAAAACAACTCTTAAGATGTTATCTCACACCAGTCAGAATGGCAGGTATTAAGAACACAAACAACAATAAATGTTGGAGAGGATGTGGGGAAAAAGGCCCACTCATATATTGCTGGTGGGACTGCAAATGGTACTGCCAATATGGAAAGCAATATGGAGATTCCTTGGAAAACTGGGAATGGAACCACCTTATGACCCAGCTATCCCACTCCTGGGTCTATTCCCAAAGGACTTAAAAGCAGCATACTACAGAGATACAGTCACATCAATGTTTATAGCTTCACAATTCACAATAGCTAAACTGTGGAACCAATCTAGATGCCCTTCAGTAGATGAATAGATAAAGAAAATGTGTTATATATATACAATGGAGTATTACTCAGCAATAAAAGAGAATAAAATCATGGCATTTGTAGGTAAATAAATGAAGTTGTAGGATATAATGCTAAGTGAAGTTAGCCAATCCCTAAAATCCAAATGCCGAATGTGTTCTCTGATATAAGGAAGCCAATTCACAGTGAGGTTGGGACAGGGAGCATAGGAGGATTAGAGGAACACTAGAATGGCCAATGGTGAGGGAAGGGAAAATAGGGGGCAAAAGGGTGAAGAAAAAACAAAGATGGTAGAAACTGTTTTATATGAAGATCCTGAATACTGTTGAACTTCACTACATTTTCAGGACCTTTTTGGTACTTTTTATATTTCACAATGCTAACTGATATGCAAATCAAAGTTACTTATAGAGTATGTCTTTTGTATAATATTCAGATTGTATAAAGCATATAATTTATTAAAAAATTCATTTTGCAAACAAAAAAAAAAAAAGAAGAAGAAGAAACAGAAAGAAAGATAGTGAGGCATAAACAGTGACTGACCATCCATTCTTATTGTCTGTTTTGCCTACCACAGTGGAAATGCTTTTTTTCATTCAGAATCTTTTTTCACTGTGTGTGTGTGTGTGTGTGTGTGTGTGTGTGTGTGTGTGGGTATGGTGTGTGTATTTTGCTGTGTTGATTGGTTCATGTACATATATACGTACACATGTTTTTTTTCTTTTTGGACCCTCATTTTTAGCATTTTAAAAATGTGGTTATTTTTTCTTTCCTTTTCTTTTCGGTTTATATTTTGAGTCTTGTTTTATATTATTTTTATTTACTTGTTTCTCTTTCTCTTTTCTCCTGCTAACAGCCAAATTCTATCATTCTCTTTCTCCCTTCACTTTATTTCTTCTATTTTTTCTTCCATCACCTGCTACATCTCTTCTGCATTTTCTCTGTTCTCTTATTTAAATTGTAAACTCTTTCTTCCCCTTCCTATCACATTTTCTTTTCTCTTAAATAATTGTATTTTTACAATCTTTTATAACTACTTGACTTTTTAAACTCCTCCTACTTTTAATGCTGTTGCAGTTATTACCACTGTGAATGATATAGTTGACACATTTTGTTTGTTTTAGTGCCAATTTAGTTTATGGTTACTTATTGGTTTTGCTTTTGGCAATTGCTGAACCCACCATTTCTCTCTCTCTCTCTCTCTCTCTGTGTGTGTGTGTGTGTGTGTGTGTGTGTGTGTGTGTGTGTTTGGTAGCATTTAATGTTGTAGATGTCATAGTAGGAACCAGTATTGATTCTAATGCTACATATTGTTTGATCAGTTGCTGCTATTGTTTGTTTACTCTTATTTTGTGAGGTGCTAGAAATCTATAGGAATACTATAAGTTCACAGTGTAGAGACTGTTGCTGAACTAAAACTCAACCAAAAGACAGTGCACACAAATTAATGACACTCAATATGCACCTGTACTTTAGAACAAAGAACAGAAGAGAAAAAACAAACAAACAAACTAATGACCAGTCCACAAGTAAAAATGGCTAGAGGTGGACCCCCAGGTCCAAATTACAGACATCCATGGCTATAGCAAAAACAGAGAATTAACACAAAGATTGTGGATACCATATCTATGAAGTTTTCTCAATCTAGATCATTTTAGGACACTTTGGCAATTGATGACTCTGCCCTATAAAGACCCATACATAAGAGTAAATGATGCATAAAACTCAATATGGGAATTCAACAACTATGAAAAACAAAGTAACATGACACCTCCTAAAAGTCATAATTCACCAGCAACTGACCCCAACTATATGAAGTGGATGAAATATCAGATAAAGAATTCAAAAGAATCAATATAAAAATGATCAATGAATTCCAAGAGAGCACAGATAAGCAACTGAATGAATTAAAGAAGTCAGTACAGGATATGAATGAGAAATTCAATAAGAATAAATTCAATAAGAAATATTGAAACAAACAAACAAAAAACCCAAATATAAATCTTGGGAATTAAAAGACAATACACACAATAAAACACATAAAATATTCAATTGAGGCTATCTAATGCAGTAGACTATGCTAAAGATAGAATCTCAGAGCTGGAAGACAAATGGCCAGTTTTGATCATTCAGACATTAAAGAAAATAAGAAACCATTATTAGAAACTGTGAGAAATATGAAATAATGTTAAGAGACCAAATTTAAGAGTCATTGGAATTGAGGAGGACTGTGAGATGCTGACTAATGAAATGGATAACATTTTCAGAGAAATAATGTCAGAATTTTCCCCAAATTTTCAGAATAAGATGAACATCCAAATACAGAGGCATTCAGAACCCCAAATAGACAAGATCAAAAAAGAACCTCTCAATGACACATTATAATTAAAATGCCTAACATAGAGAACAAGGATAGAATACTAAAAACCTTAAGAGAAAAATGTCAGGTCACATTTAGAGGCAAGTCAGTCACAATCACTTCTGATTTCTCACCACAAACTCTAAAATCCGGGAAGACTTGTAATGATGTGATCCAAGTCCTAAAAGAAAACAACTGTCAATCAAGACTGCTACATCCACCAAAACTATTCTTCAAAATTGAAGAGAAAATAAAAACTCATCCAAGATAAGCAAAAACTAAAAAAAATTTTATGACTACTAAACGCACTACAGAGCTTATATTAAAGAAACATGCCACAGAGAAGAAACAAAAATCAAACCCCAGAGCTTGCAAATGAACAAATCTTATTTGAAGAGTAGGAAAACAAATGAGCAAAAGGACCAAATTTAACATGATAAGTAAATCAAAATGGCAGAAACTAATAAACATCTTTCTATAACAACATTGAATGAAAATGGTCTAAACTCTCCAATCAAAAGAGATAGGCTAGAAGAATGGATTACAAAAAATAAGACCCGACTATATGTTGCTTCCAAGAGATATATCTTTCAGCAAAGACTGCCACAGGCTGAGAGTAAAAGGATGAAAGTTCTTATACCATATGAATGGAGACTGAAAATGAGCAGGAGTAGGTACTCTCATATATGACAAATCAGATTTTAAATTAAATTAATCAGAGGAGACAAAGCAAGTCACTTCATACTGGCAAAGGGAACAGTCCAACAGGAAGCTATAACAATAAATGCTCCCAAAGTGGGTGAAACTAATTTCATAAAAGAGACACTACTCAAATTGAAGCCTCTGATAGACCATAGTACAATAATGCTGGATAATTTCAACAAACCTCTCTCATTAGATAGGTCATCCAGACGCAAACTCAGTAAAGATTCTTTGGACATGAAATATAGTATAAATCAAATAGACTTAAGAGACAACTATAGAATATTTCACCCAAAAACAGCAGAACAAGCTTTCTTCTCAGAAACTCATGGAATCTTCTCCAAAATAGACCACATTTTAGGCCACAAACTCTTAGCAAATACAAAAAATTCATGTAATTCCTTGCATCCTATGAGATCATAATGGAGTGAAATTAAAACCAACATGACAAAATCCTACAGAAACTATACAAAACATGGAGATTGAAGAATACAGGTTTGAATGATGAATAGGGGAGAGAAGAAATCTGGGGAGAAGTTAAAAAATCTTAGACTTAAATAAGAATAGTGATACAACATACCAGAACCTCTGGAACACTATGAAAGCAGTTTTAAGGGGAAAGTATAGCTATAACTGCCTATGCAAGAAACTCAGGAAGATTCCAAATAAACAAACTTGAAAAAGAAGAAACCAATTTCAAAACCAGTAGAAGGAAGGAAATAATTATGATCAGAGCTGAAATCAATAAAATTGGGAATAAAAAAAATACAAAGGATCAATAAATAATTTAATTTTAAAAATGCAAAGATTCAATGAAACAGAGTTGGTTATTTGAAAAGATAAACAATATTGTTAAGCTCATATCAAGCTAACCAAAAGAAAAAGAGAGAAAACCAAAATTAATAAAATTTGAGATGAAAAAGGAGAAATCATCACAGACATCTCAGAAATCCAGCAGATCATTAGGGACTATTTTACAAACTTATAATCCAATAAATTGGAAAACCTAGAAGAAATGGATAAATTTCTCAACAAATATGATCTGCCAAAATGGAATCAAGAGGACAGGGAAAACCTAAACAGACAATAACTTGTGATGATATAAAAGCAGTAATCAAAATCTTCCAGAACCAAACAGATTCTTAGGTGAATTCTAGCAGACATTTAAAGAACTAATGCCAATGCTCCTTAAATTGTTCCATAAAATAGGAAAGGATGAAAACTTCCAAATTTATGAAGTCAGTATCACACTCATATCAAAACCAGATAAGGAAATATCAAGGAAAGAAAACTATAGACCAATATTCCTGATGAATTTAGATGCAAAAATACTTAATGAAATATTAGTAAATAGTGCACAAATATGTTAAAAAAATTACATACCACAACCAAGTTGGTTTTATTCCAGAGATGCAAAGATGATTTAATATACACAAATCATTAAATGTAATTCATTATATAAATAGGATTAAGGACAAAAATCACTTAGTTATCTCAATAGATGCAGAGGTCTTTGACAAAATCCAATACCCATTCATGATAAAAACAATGAAGAAACTAGAGACAGAAGGAACCTACCTCAACATCATAAAGACTGTATATGAAAAGGTCAACCTCATAGTAAGTGGCAAAAAACTGAAAAAAGTTTCTTTTAGACTCTGAGACTGGACAAGGATATGCACTCTCACCACTCCTAGCTAATAAATTGCTAGAACTTTTAGCCAGAGAAATTAAGTAAGAGAAAAAAATAAAAGAGCTAAAAGTAGGAAAGGGAGGAGTCAAATTATCACTGTTTGCAGATGATGTGATCCTATATGCATAAGATAAAAAAAAAAAAGTCACCAAAAGACTGATAGAGCTAATAAAAAAATTTGGCAAAGTGTCAGGTTACAAAATCAACATACAAAAATCAATAGCTTTTCTATATGTTAACAATGAATCTGTTAATAAAGAAATCAGGAAAGATGTTCCATTCATAATAGATTCAAGAAAGAAGAAAACCTAGGAATAAATTTATCCAAAGAAGTGAAAGACCTCTACAGTAGAAACTATAGAACATTGAAGAAAGAAATTGAAGAAGATCTTAGAAGGTGGAAAGACCTCCAATGTTCATGGATAGGCATCAATCATATTGTTAAAAGGGCCATATTACCAAAAGCAATTTACAGATTCAATGCAATCTCCATGAAAATATCAATGACATTCTTTACTTAACTAGAATAAATAGTCATAAAATTCATTTGGAAATATAAAATACTAAGAATAGTCATGACAATTCTAAGCCAAAAAACAAAACACAACAAAAACAAAAACAAAAAACACCATTGGAGGCATCACAAAACCTGACTTTGAATTCTACTACAAAGCTTCTTCTTCTTTTTTTTTTTTTGTTTGCAAAATGAATTTTTTAATAAATTATATGCTTTATACAATCTGAATATTATACAAAAGACATACTCTACAAGTAAATTTGATTTGCATCTAACATATAAGCTTCTCCTTCTATACCACCACCCACTTGATGACTGAGTGTCACCCGTTCTCCCTCTCAATTGGCTCTTTGTAAATCATCCTTCTCCTTCCCCTATCCCACTGGTTAAACACATTGCAGTGTGCTGTGTGTGTGTGTGTGTGTGTGTGTGTGTGTGTGTGTGTCTGCATTCTAATGGTCTGATTTCTGAGCTCATTCCTTTTTGTAATCCTACCTCCTCACCACGTCCAAAGTCACTTTTGAAAAATATAAATTAGATTAAATCATTTCTCCATTAAAGGCTGGATGATTTCTCTTCCTCATCAGAGTATATTCACAACCCAGGCTCACTAAACTCCTCAAAGCTCCTTTCTTCTCTCTTCTTTCTTCCTTCTTCTTTCTCCTGCCAACCCCTCACCACAGAACACCTATGTACCTTTGTGTTCTTTGAATGAGGATGCTCCATTACATGAGTATGCTGTTCTTTCAATGTGGAATGCCTAGTGCCTTCTCTAGAGCTCCAACCACCCTTTTGGATTCAATCCAAATGAGGATTCTCCTGCCAACTCCTCCAGATTCCCTCTACCTTTCTTTCCTTTGAATGCTGCTGAACTTGTTCTCATCTGCTTTAAACATTCACCATGTTGAATCATCATCAGTTATTTTCTTATCCTTTTCTGCTAGATGGATTTCTGGGAAGCATGGGCCTCATTCTTTTAGCCCCTGGCACATAGGACACAGTAGTTGCTTGAATCAAACAAGTGAATGCACAAAAAGTAAAAGGAATAGGAAAACCTTCAAATTTGTTCTCAATAAAGTGCATGCTATTCTGCACTATATGTGACTAACAGCAAATGATTATGCAAGTGGTTTTTAAAAGGGTGTGATGAATACTTGGAAAAGATAAAGCTCTCAAGTTCCCACCCACGTCTGTAAAACTGGAAAGAAAGAGACACGTGATTCCAGACTTAGGTGAGTTCTATAGGACCTGTATACTTGAAGCATTTTCTTTTTCTTTTTCTTTTTTTTTTTTTTTTTTTTTTGGTACCGGGGATTGAACTCAGGGGCACTTGACCACTGGGCCACATCCCCAGCCATTTTTTTTTTTTTTTTTTTGTATTTTATTAGAAGCAGGGTCTCACTGAGTTACTAAGTGCCTCGCCATTGCTGAGGCTGTCTTTGAACTCGCAATCCTCCTGCCTCAGCCTCCCAACGTGCTGGGATTACAGGCATGCGCCACCGCGCTCGGCTTTGAAGCATTTTCAAAGCACTTGAAATCCTGTAACTTTGGTTGAGGGCACTTCTTGCTCACAAAATCCTAAGGACTGAACTTGGGTAGTAGGGGTTCAATAAATGATGATTTGATTTACATTGGATTTGAAAGCTAAGTGTCACACACATTTTAGACTTATTAAACTCAGGGACTGATCATACATAATAGCTCCAAGGCTAAAAAAATCCAACCAGGATACTGAAAAGCAGCTAAGTGTTCACTTCCCTTGGGGTCTTGGGAAACCTGTGCCCCACCGCTGCTTCAGGGATTGACAAATAGATGAATAGAAAGCCTCTCATCCCTGTTGCCCTTGTCTAGCCCAGACTCCAATTAAATAGAAGGAGTAAATAACTGCAAATTTATAGACATTAAAATTAAAATCTGGTATTCTTTTAAGATTGTTTAAACTGGCTTGTTAGATGTTTAAGACCAAAAAAGAAAATAGCCAATATTTGGCTCTTTCCCTCTGAGTCAGCTTGAATCCAGGAAATAAGGGAACTTCTCTAAGGGCTTTGCAACTCTGGGCCATATGACCTCTCAGTGATCAAGGGGATCACTGAGACCCTAAAGAGCAGAAAGCTGACAAGTACACATGCTGCAGAGAGTAGGATCATTGGAGAGTGAAATGCCTAATGCTTCCAAGGGAAGCCATATGGTCAGCAAGACCTTGACCTATCCTGGCAGATGGCACTAGAGGAGCTAAGAGGCTGCTCTCAATTTCCCCAAGAGTGACCCCCCCCAAAGGAATAGCTGACTCTTAACAACAGATAGGAACAAGGTCAATTTGACCAGCTTGACCTTAAACACCTAGCAAATTAGTTATAATCACAGCTATCTTTTGGCATTTAAAAACAAAGTCAATATTTCTTTTAATAAAACTTAAGATGCACACTTGTGTTTAGCCCCACCAAGACTAAGTAAGACTGGAGGCTACAAAAGAAGGCATCTTAGGTAGGAGTGCCTGGTAACATTCAGAAAAGACTATCAAAAGTCAAAAGTTTTTTTTATCAATAGTCAATTTAAGGCCTGCAAATCTTTCTAACCTCCTACACAGTTAGGCTTAATATGTATTTGCTACTGTGATTATCTAGCCCTAAGTAACAGGCATAAAGGGATTTCTACTAGGCATCAGTGGTTATGCCAATAAAAAGGCAATTTGTAAAAATCAGATGACATTAGATAGCTTAATTACATCTTATGAGGACATCTGTGACATTATAAAAACTAAGTGCTGTGTTTATATTTCTGATAACTGTAGCAATGTTAAAGATTTACATGTCCAAATAAAGGCCTTGTTATGGGCACAACTTCTTAGCTCTTGCATCTCCTGGTGAGAGATTACTGGTTTCTATCATTATCATGACATTCATTGACATGTTACAGATGCTGCAACATTTATTTTGTATTAATCACATGCCAATATGCATATCTTTTTTTCCCACTCATAGAAGTGTCCACCCCCAGATGACTTTACAACCTGTTTTTTCCAAAACCAGTCTTTTGCCACAGACTGCTCGACCAACGGAAAGCATTCCTAAGAGGGAAACCTAAACAAAGCCCTACGTTGCCCCCTCTCAGCTTGAAGCAGCCAGAGCAGTCATTGTCTATTTTTATCTAACAGCAGTTAGAGTTGTGTTCTCAGAGTGGGGACTGAGGCTGGCAAACAAAAAGGACAGTCAGTGTAGATAATAAATAATTAGGTCTGATTGGGAAGATGGGGGCTGGTTGGAAAGGAAAGGAAATAAAATACTAGGAACTCCAGAGCCCTTTCCCCTCCTCCTCCAACCTGTTGCCAAGGTGACCTGTCTCCAGGGAATTGTTCCTGCCTTCAGGGAGTTATTGGAATTGTTAATTAATACCTCCTGGGCTGCTCCTTTCCTGTTCAGGATCACTCCAAGTTTTGGCCCACCTTTTGGCCACACAGGCAAGATAAGGGAGAAGGAGAGCATGAGAACAAAGGAAATCTAAAATGTATAAAAGGGATAGGACACCCCCACTTCTTTGAATACCAGCTCTGGATCCCCTTCATACTCCCTGAAGAAGTCTATCTCTGTTCTATCCTTTAAATGAAATTTGCTTTCTACACTTGCCTCTGTGTGTCTTGGTGTTCAATAGTCACATCTGAGGAAACAGAACTTGGTCCTAATTGATTCTCATCACTGGTTGTACCATAACCACTTACCCCTCCATTCGTAGAAGGAAAAAAAGAAAATAAGGAGAAAGACCCCAATCATGCAAATAGCCCAGTATACATATAGCTTGAGGTTTGTATCCTTAATCTGTCAACCTCCTCTGAACCCCCAAAAGCTAAGGTTTCCTTACAAATAAAATAGGAATTGTAACAGCACATATCTTTAAGAATTGTTATGAATTACCAATAACAACATACCCCTGACTGATTTAAAACAACATCTGCCAGACAGTAGGGGTTCAATGACTGTCAGCATTTTTACCTGGTTTGGCAACTCTCTGTGTTCCCACATAGCAGAAGGCTGCCCACATCTGGGCAGACTGCAGGGAACATATAAAGCCCAAGGACAAAATCAGAATGTTGGAAACAATTCATTCTTCTTTGAGATTTGATTGTCAAAGTGTATCTCCTGGACCAGCAACTTCAGTAACAGCTGGGAACTTATTAAGGAATGCAAGTTGTCAGGACCCAAACCACCCCAACCTCCCCAGTCAGACTGTGTAATTTACAACCCTTCCCCCTAGTGATTTGGGTATACATAAAAGTTGAAGAGTTCTGCTCTCATGCACACACAAAATAACAACTCTCTCTGTCTTCTGAAGGTATGTGCTTGGAGGCTTATTAGCCCTAAGATTTCAGGAGAAAGGCAGAACTGGCAGTGTTCACTATATACCATGCTGTTGGACCTCTTTGTGCCTTTCCCATTCTGCTCTTATTCTTTCAGAATGTCCTTTGTCTTACAATCCAACTGGTGAAGTCCACTATTCAAGACCGAACTCCAGCATCACTTTAACTTTTTTCTCATAGCATTTGTTATGTAAAATTACTTTTTGTTTGTCTAGATTTAGAATCTGATATCATGAAAATTGGGTTCTTGTTTATGTTTCCAACAGCTGAGACAATGTCAAGTACATATAGAATAAAAAGTTGTTTCATTCATTCAAATTGTCATTCATTCAACAAGTATTTACTGAGCATTTACCATGTGCCAGAACCATTCTCTTTCTGGATGCAACAGTTAATAAAACAGACATCACTTCTCCCCTTTAATGGTACGTTGGATTTTATTTTTGAAAGTTAAAAAGATATTTGTGTTTCCTTTGAGGTTAAACTATTTTACACCCTTGAAATTATTATTTAAAACTTTAAATTATGAAAAATTTATTAATCTATCCTGTATACAATGGATTTTCATAACTTGTTTTTTCTGTAGTTTTCAGTTACTTGTTTAATGTATAAAGGTGAAAAAGTTTGTGTACATGACCCCATTTAATTCTGACAATCAGCAGAGTGGAGACTATTAACACTATTTAGCACATGTAGAAACTGAGGTTATAGAATAGCTTACCAAAGGACTTTAACTAGTTTCCAGTTAGTTCTAAATACAAGTTCATAGATCTGATATCAAAGCTCACATCCTTTTTCTACCACACCCACTGTCTGCCTGTGATATTAGTAAGACCCAACAATTATTAATCAAGGAAAAATTCAGAGACACCAAAAACGGACTCAAGTCAGTGGGAACCTTCTGTTGATTTTGCAATTGTGTGAATTCTAATTGATTCTTTGCATCTATTCCACCTTTGCAAGCTCAGGGCAGTGCATCTTACACCTCCCAGAGACGCTCTTGGGACTATGAACAGGTGCCTGCACCCCCTAATGGCAGAGTCTTCTGTATTTCTGATGCATACTGTCCTCCTGGTGAATAAGTTCAAGTGGTGAATTTCATTACTAAGGATGCTGCAAAGAAAAGATACAGCCAACAGAGGATCTGAAGGAAATCAGAAAAGAGGAAGATAAGAACAAAGGCAAATTCAAAAGAAGCTAAATTTAGAAATTATCTGGGGGTCCCATTGTTCAAGTTACAAACCTGTCTTGTTTTCCAACAGAATGAGTTATGTCCACCAAGGTGATGTGTGACCTTATCAGGACTCTTCACCCTTCTGTGTGTTGGGTTGATGGCTCTGTGGAGTGTATAACCAGTCCTGGACTGCTAAACCTCAACTTCTATAATATGCAATAATGAGTTCTTGTATCTTTGCATAAGTATTATTTCAGGGATTTTCATTATATACAGACAGATGCAATCCTAATTGATGTAAGTTTGTCTATTTTTAGTATAAAAAAGTATATTCAGAAAAAATAAAAAACCTTGGTAACTGACCAAACACTCAAATAATTGAGAGCGTGGCAGTTAGTGATATGGAAAAGAATAATATGGAAAAAGAAAAGGAAAGAAGAGGAGGGAGAAGAAGAAAGAGGAGAAGGAGAGGAGATAGAGAAAGTAAGGATGAGGAAGAAGAAGGAGGAGGAAGATAAGAAAGAGGGGGAGGGGTGAACAGACAGAATGAGAAGAAGGAGGAGGAGAAAGAATGAAGAAAGAGGAGTAGGGAGAGGGTGAGAGGAGGAGGAAGAAGAGGTGAAGAAGGAAGAGGAGGAGGAGGACGGACAGCAATGAAAACAAAAACAACAATCAGCTGCAAGAACAAAGGAGAGTACAGACGAAAACTTCTGAACTGACAGTCACATGGCATTTGCTGGAGCCTGGGCAACTATGGAGGTCTCCTTATTGGCTGAACACATTTTTTTCCCAGTGATTTTCATTGTTACGATCAACCATTGTTACAATCTACTGTCATTTCCACCCAAATCCATAAGACTAAAGTTCAAATTTTCCCTTGAATATTATGAAATAATAACAACATTTTTCTCTTCAACTTGATCAAATGTGTAGCTTGTTCATTAAATAAATTCATCAGTTACTACTTACACTGGTATCCTGCCAAGGTTTACAAACAAGACTTCATTCCACTTTCCTCCATGAGCTCAAAATATTCCTGCGGCTTGTATTTGGCTGTAGCATCACACTCCTTTCTCTTTGCCCCTGAACTAAATTGGCCCTATCTCTAGTCTACAGATCCAATCCTGTCCACAGAGGACCAACTAGAAAGAGCTCGTGGTAGGATAATTGCTGTTCCCTAAAAGAGAACTTTGATGCTCACTTTAGTGACACTGTACCAGGCTGTGTGACTTGCTTTGTCCAATGAGATGGGAGAAAAATAAATCCTGAGAAAAAGAAAAGCTTCTGTTCACTCCAACCCTTAGACTGGGAACAGATGCTCTGACAGAAGGAGAGAAAAGATGAAGGGAAAACGACCAAGGGAATTCATAGGGGAAAGAAGAAAGAGATGGCAGCTTGATCTGAAGGAAACTGGAAGAGAGCCAGGTTAGTGACTGAGGATAGTCCAGCCTCTGCTTCATCAGTCACTGTCAGATGACAAAGAGCACCCAAGTTCCTGTCCCAGGCCCCACACTTGTGAGCCCTGTGCTTCTCCTGAACTCAGTGCCACAATAGCTTTCCTATCTGCCTACACAGTATGGAGATTTTCTTTCAGCAGCAATCGGCACATTGGCTGTTTATTGACTAGTAGACCTGATCTTCATCTGAACCTGAGTCTTTGTTTCAGCCAGCTTTGACTCCCCTTGTGTAAGAAATCCCCCACGCCATGCTCTTGCATGGGTTAAACAAACAGCCTGAGATTCTCCTCAACCTGGCACCATGGTCATGCATATCTTTTTTAAGCCTGAACTTTACTCCTCCATTGCTCAATCTTTTGCTTTGGCAGCTGTCTTCAGGTTCATGTTCCTACCTGTGTCTCCCTTCAATAGCCAACCCTTGAGTTTACTTGCAGTTCCAGTGCTTGGTATGACTACACCCAATCATTTATTTTCTTTTTACACTGCAGTCACCTTAGTCCCTTAGTCCTGGTTCTGCCATCTTTATATACCTGCTAGAATTTTCTATTGTGCAGATGAGCTTTTTGGCTTGAGCATTAGAGAGGTTAATCAACCTCTGTGCCCTTACTCATAATTTTGCATTCTCTCTTCTTTACCAGAGCAGAAGCCAAAATGGGGGGGGGGGGGGCGGAGAAGAAGAAAACCTTTTGTGGAGTTTTACATGTGAAACCTTCTTGCTTTTTCAAATTAGAAGGCAGTAACTCCAGTGCCCCTTTCCCCAACCCCATTCTGGTTTTGGTTTTTGAAACTTGTGCTTGTGTTATCATTAATTTGTGACAAGTCAATGCCTGGAAACAACCAAACATGCTGTATTAAATGTAAAACTTACTTTCTGAAGAAGCTCAGAATCACAAAACAAGTTTATTTTAAATTAAACTCTTGAAGACCCATACAAATGAAATATAAAAATTTGAAAAATATAGATAAATATTTCACCATTTATTGACAGATGAGCTCCTGTGAATCAAATAGAAAAAAATTTCTAATATGGTTTAAATTAATGTTGTTTTTCATTTTGTGGTACTTGCACTCTAAGCTACGAAAATGTAGTTTGGTTTTCTTCATGGCATGGCAACAGAAATAATTTTGAAGTGATGTTGAAGCTCATTTCAATCTGGTCCAAAAGGCAACACTGCATTTATATTATATTACATAACTCTTGGGTATATATACAAGATAAGTTATTTGCTGGCTCTACAACTCCCAAACTTTAGAGGCTTCACATTGTAAAGTGAATTATTTATTATTTACCACATTAATGTGGGCTTTGCTGGGAGGAGGTGACTCCTCTCACACAGTCATTTAGGGACCCAGCTTCTTCTATCTGGGGCTCCCCCATCCCCTAGGGCCCCAGAGCCATTCACTGAATCCCTGAATCCTGCTGTCAGGTAGGGGAAGGAGGCTGAGTGGGGCACAGAAGGTTTTCTATTGGCCAGGTCTGGAAGTCATGCACATCATTTTTGTCAACATTCCATTTGTCAAAACCCAGTCACATGACCACACCAAACTGCAAGGAAGTCTGGTAAATGTAAAGCTGTCATGCCTCAACAAGTCGACTTAGCTTGGTGGAAACATTTTCAGAGACCTCAAAAAGTTGGAAAAAAATCTTTGCTCAGCAAAAGAAGACCAAAGAGAAAAAAGTGGCCTCGTGTAAAAGAGAACAGGCACTAGGCAAGGTGGCTGAGGTTTGTACTTTCATCTTCCCAGCTTGAAAGATATGGTAGGATGTTTAAAGGGAACAAGGTATTCCTCAGATGATAGCACCTCCCTTGATTCTTTAAAGTATGGATGCGACACCCAGGATTGACAGGTAACACAATTCTTCAGCCACTCTTGGATGTTGACAGCAGTAGTTATTTCAGCATCCAACATGTTTGCAATGTTTATAATCTGTTGTTTTGTATAATTCTTTATTTTTAAATGTATTCATATAACCTATGATAAGGATGTGTGTTCATCTTTAAGAAAGTCCCAGAAACACATGTGTGTGTGTGTGTGTGTGTGTGTGTGTGTGTGTGTGTTTTAGAGGAATAATGGTTGGTTGTTGAGAAGGGAGGCAGCCATGGACTGAAGTATTCTAGTGAGAGTAACATTTCATAGAAATGAATTGCCTGGGAGCATCTGTGGAAGGTTGAATGGACATTTTCCCCCAAAATGACACCATCAAGTACTACAAATGCCTGTTATGGCCTAGTGGTGGCTGTTTTGTTGGAAAGATATCAAATTCCGTAGCACACACTGCCCTTGCCATCTCTCTCTGAACAATTCTGAAGATCATTCCTGTGGGACAATGGCATGTTCATGGAATTCAGTAGTTATTTTCAGAGTGAAATCACTGAAAATTCTAGACAACAAGACTAACAAGCTAAACAAAGTGAATGCTTTTTATTACTGTCTCTTGTCTCTGGTATGTTTTTCCTTCCAGTAATGGCAGTGGATACAAAGTAAAAAAAAAAAAAAAAAAAAAAAAAAAAAAAAAAAAAAAAAAAAAAAAAGAAAAAAACAAACTTTAAAAAAAAATATTTTTGTTTATTTGCTTTAGTTGTACACAATGCGTTTTATTCAATGCATTTTATTTGTACGTGGTGCTGAGGATCGAACCCGGGTCGCCCACGTGCTAGGCGAGCGCTCTACCACTGAGCCACAATCCCAGCCCAAGGGAAACAAATTTTTAACATGAAAACTGAAAATGCACTAAACCCACTCCTGGTGGAGAGTGCTGCTCCACAATATAGAATGTCTTGAAACTGTTTGCATTGATGAATTTCTGGAAGAAACAATTGCCTACTTAGTGTTTATTGATGTGAGAATCTGACAGGTTTCAACAAAGCATCTGAAATGTCTGTGAGGCTCCTTTCTTGAGGGCAAAGTGATGACAGTGGCTATAGAAGAGGAAGCAGATTCAAAGAGCATGGATGGATTACAGAGGCAAAATGCATGAATGAAATCCTGACTCTTCATCTACCACCATGTGGCCTTAGGAAAGCCATCAAACTCTGTGCCTCCTTTTCTTGTTTGGAAAAATGGAGTTGATGTTGGGACCCAGGGCCCAAAAGGTACATGCAGTAGGTACATGTTAGAAGGATTCTTGGGAGGGACATAATCTAATGTCTCCACTAATAGGGACACGATGGAGGGCAGGGTTTCTCTGTCTCTGAATGTCTCCACACCCCTACCCAGCCTTCCTAAGTGTGTGTGTATGCATGTGTGTGTGTATAAAATCATCGCTGACCATGTTTCTGGCTTTCCATGAAGCCACCTTTCATGACATAATGATACTGGAAGAGCTCAGCAAAAATCTCAATGTGTAGAGTCCTAAAAATTGAATTGTGGTTTTGGGGTCCACCTGAATACATTTTTGTACTTTAGTCCATTTGTATTTCAGAGCCTGACTTATGGGGGTAATGTGTTGTGTTAATTTCATTGTTCACTTGTTTTCTCCTTTGACCAGATGACAAATTAACAGAGCATGGGGAAAGGATGCTAGAGGTGCAACTTGGGGGCCTAACCACTATTTCTGTTTGTTGTGTTTAGTTTTGATCGTGATCTCCCCCTCAAAAGAATGTTTTTCATGGAAAAGGCAGTTCTGGAATTCATTGGGGCTCCATGAATTCCAGAACACAGGTGAAAGTGGGGGAACTAGAAACCCCTAAAAATTGAGTTGGAAAAGAAATAAAGATATTCACAGCAAGCTGGCTGAGGCAAATGGAAAATACCTGGGCCTCAGTTAAGAGGCATGTTCATCTAAAGTGGCAAGTGATATTCAGGATGTCCCAGACACAAGAGGAAGAATGACAGTGCTTCCAGCTCCTGCAGAAACACACAGCTGAATTTCCCAAAACACAGCAGCTACGAGTTTCCTGGGGCCAATTGTGCTGAGGGTTGTGCGGAACACTGACTTCAGTTTGAAGAGAGCATGCAGGTCTGTGAAGTTGGTCCATAAAGATTTTTAATCATTGTTCTATCAAGTGCATTAATGGAACTTTTTAGGCAGCACCGTTCACCAAGTGATTTGCTCTCAACATAGCATAAGAGAGTAGGTATCTATTTTATCAGCTAAGAAATGTAACTGAGAAGTCAAGTGGAAACAAGGCTAGAAAACTGGTAAGCCAAAATTAGGATGGAGAATTCTGAATCTAAAGTCAGGGTTTGGGCCTCTGCTCTGAGTGCCTTGCCCTTCACCCCATTCATGACATAAGATGCAGAAAGTGCCATAGCAATGACTTGATAACCACACAAATTCTGCCTCCCATGCATACCTACCCATGCAGTATTTTCTGCACAATCATGTGTGTAGCCATTGTAAAATGTGAGACATGTGGAGGGGCTTAGAGTTCCTCTAGTCTGGTCTGGCCTTCTTGAGGTACAGAGGAGGGAGCCAGAGCAGAAGTGTGTCTCAACTGTGCAGCAGGAACTGTGCTTAGCCCCTTTCCCTGAGTCCCATGCTCAGTCAGGATGGGGCCTCCCTTCTTCATTGGGGCTCTCAACACGAGAGCGTCTGTTCTCTGTTGTTGAGGAAAAACTTTGCCCTGAGCTGTTTTTCTTTATTTCTTTTTATTGAGAAGTAAATTGAAAAAAATCAACACTATTGCTTATTTTCATGAGCACAGGCAACTATATAGCAAGAATCCTGGTTTATTACCTAAAGCCATTCAATAAAGTCTGGTCAACAATCTCAGAATGCTTGTTCTGTGATGCTGTTTGCTACATTTCTTGAAACTAAAACAAAGTCAGTAATCCCTATTGAGTGTGGTTCTCATTTGTTCCTGAAAGAAGAGAGGAAAAGCATGGAAAGTGCTTACATGAAGCCAAACACAAAGCCCTGTTCAGTATTAACTCATCATCATCATCTTTGGCTCATGGCATTGAAGCATCCAAATAGGCAAACTTTCAGAAGCTCTAATAGAGCACTTCAATCATTCTGTTTGTTCTTTCCTTTGCTACACTAGATGAGTCTAATGTAACTATTGCTACCACTTCCTGGAAATATTTTAATTTTAAGCTATTTCTGTCTTTATGATTGAGGTTGGCTGTAGGTTTATGAGACCCGCATCAAGACCACATCTTAAAGAACAAGGAGCATTGGGGTTCAGGGACACCACAGGGAAGCTTGGAGAAGTCGGGGGCAAAGACAGTATCTCTCTAGACTAGAAAGACTGGCAAGGGGTGAGATGGCTGAGTCCTGGAAACCTGAGTCCTGGAGGGTCTGGTGGACATGTGAGACACAGAGAGTCTGGGCAGAAGGGGACACAGGCCCCAGTTCTGCCAGCCATGGGGGTAAGGCCCAGGAACCCCAGGAAAAATTGGATTGCAGTGGACAGCAAAGGTGGCAGAGGCAGACTTGAAGCGGTGGAGAATAGAGGCACTTCCTAGGCTCCAGGTAACATTTCTGATTTTATTGTGGTGCTAGGAAGGATTGGGGTTCCTCAGATTAATTAGTCTTAGTGAATTTGCACTGGCCCCAAAGAATAGGATCTCAGAATCAGGAATTTTGATGCTTAATGGATTATTTAAATTGTTATTTTTTGCACAGCTGCCTTGTATTTTAAGAATCATTGCTTATCCTTCACAAAAGCTTCTGTGTGTGTGTGTGTGTGTGTGTGTGTGTGTGTGTGTGTGTGTGTGTGACTGTGAATTGAACCCAGGAGTGCTCTACCACTGAGCTACACCTCAGCCCTTTTTATTTTGAAACAAGGTCTTGCTAAGAGGCTGAGGCTGGTTTTAAACTTTCATGTGTCATAACATCTAGCCACAGCAACATTTTTTTTTCTATTTTTAATTTTTATGTATTTATTTATTTATTATTCTAAGTTGTTATAAATGACAGAGGAATGCATTACATTTAATATTATACTTATAGTAACATTTTTTAGCAGCTTTATTGAGATATAATTGACATGCCAGACAATTCACCCATTTAAAATGTAAGATGCAATGTCTTTGAGTATATCCACACTGTTCTATAACCATTACCACCTGAGTTTAAAATATTTTTATTGTGAATTTCAAGTAAACAATACAGTATTATTAACTATAATTGCTATGCTGTACATTAGATCCCCAGAACTTATTTATCTTACAACTGAAAATTTGTACCCTTTGACAGCCATCTTCCCATTTCCTCAAACCCTTTGTCCCTGGCAATCACCATTGTTAAATGCCCTTACCACCAACAACCCTCTCTTAGCACAAGTTCAAAGACCCAGGAAACTATAGAAACTATATGAATTGATGGATATATTAACTAAGCTGATTTTAGTAATGTCTCACAACAACAACAAAACAATTTCATTGCCCTCCAAAAAATCCAATACTACATAACTGCTACCTACGCACTCAGCCCATCCCCCAGAGGCCTAGAAAATCACTAATCAACTTTCTCTCCTTGAAAATTTCACTTTTCTGAATCTTTCATATAAATGTAATTATAGAATACCTGGTTTCTTTTGTCTGGCTTCTTTCACTTAACATAATATTTTCAAGTTTCATTCGTGTTACAGAATTTATTAGTACTTCATTTTTAAAATTAAGCCTTTATTTTTTTATACCAGTTTTAGATTCATAGCAAAATTGAAAGGAAGATACAGAGATTTCCCATGTGCCCTTCTTCATTTATTGTATTGTCAAATAATATTTAATATGTGAAGAAACTGAAGTTCAGAGACTTAATGTGATTGTCACATTAATATTGGAGCCAAGCTTGAACTTGAGTCTTCCCAGAATATAACAAATATTTCTCCGATACAACATTTGTCTTTCTACCTCCTCTTTCCAACTGCAGACAGCCTAGATATAAAGTGAAATATTTTCACTATTTTGAATTATTTAGTTTCAAAAAGTGGAGGAAAACAAGCTCTGCTGCTAAATTACTTTTGCCACAGTCTTGTGTACTAGTGAACAGATAAGGAATATTATGTTAGACATGATGGAAATATTTTATGCAATTTATGAATCAAATTAATAAAATATACAGTGTCAACTGAGCAACTTGAAAGTGAAGGAATGAATCATTTTATTTGTTTTTGGAAAAAACTTATTTTACAATGAGGTGATTAGATAAAGAGAAACATTTAAAATAACATCCCTATTTGTTGTGCAGGAAAAGCACTGCAATCCTGCAGCATGTTGTGATAGAGCTAAGAATTCCGCCTGTTCTTTGGCTTAAGACAGTGATTAATGACCTAATGCCAGAAAAACTTTTATTAAACAGAAACAAAAATTTCCATTTGAAGATAAAGTGGGTAAAGTCATTTAATTAACAATATTTGACATTTGTTTTGCATGTACTATGTGCTAGATTTTCTGTTAGAGTACTAGTTCAAGTTGAGGCAAATAAGAATGGCTTATTAGCTTCACATAGGCCCAGGCTTATGGAGTTGAGTAACTTGTGAAAACTCTCACACTGAGAAAGTGATAAAATTGGATTCTCAAAGCAAATGATTAGACTTTTCCCCCTTTGGTACAGAGGTCTCTACCACTGAGCCACATCCCAGCACTTTTCATTTATTATTTGATATAGGATCTCACTAAGTTGTCCAGGCTGGCCTTGAATTTTTGATACTCCTGCTTCAGCCTCCCAAATTGCTGGGAATACCGGAGTGCTTCATTGTGCCTGGCCAGATGATTGGATATTAAAGTTCCTATTTTGAACCTCTGTGAACTTTTCCCTGCAAGTATAACCAGGTGCTCACTAAATGTATTGACGAGTGTCTGCTTTATGAGCTAGCAATTTGTGTGACTCAGAATCTATTTTGGGTGGGAATTCTTTTCTATTTAAGAAACCAATCAATTGCTCAGAAAATAAAGTCCAACAACCAATATATATTTTCTACTTTAGTGTTATGACATTAAGAAACATCATTGCATAGCATGTCCATAAAACATTTGGTATAATCACATTGACACCCTTGAGCTGGAATTCAGCATGCTGAAACTGTGCTCTTCTAAATGAATCAGATTAAAGAGGACCAAAGGCATAGAATAAGAATCTGAATTTCAGTTCCAGTACGGTTCAGGTAGGCTGGTTTATGCTATGGAAGCCAACATCACTGCCCCTCACTCATGCTGTGTCTAGTGTGGGTTGTGGGAGGGGACTTTTTTCTCCTCATTGACACTCAGGGACCCTGGCTGAGGGAGGCTCTGCCTTCTTGTTGATGCACAGATCCCATCACAGCATCAGGGAAGTAGGGGTGAGGCCAATTATTTACATGTTTCCACTTGAAATTGACACCCTCCACCTCTACTTATAACCCACTGGCCCAAACCAGTCACATGGTCCTGGGAAATGTGGGAAAGCAGCTGACATTCAGAGGTCCAGTGCTTTCAAAATGTGCTTCGTCTACACCCAGGACCCTGCAGGTGTGAAATGGCTCTGCAAACATTGTATAGTCATTTAAATGAGGAACATGAGAACCACTGGATGGATGTTATCAGCTTTTATATGCATTTTCATTAGGGATCATAAAGTAATGTTGTGGAAATAAAAATTTTGCTGCTGATAGAAGTTGGAAATTTATTCACGTGTTCCATGGTTTTCTGTCCTGTGAGGTTCATTCACTTACACAATCTCATGCAGTGTTTTCTCTTTGCCAGTCATTGAACATGCTTCAAAGGCTCTGAAAACATGTCTCTGCCCAGGCTTTAGCTTCTTAAGCAGTAAAGCAAGGATGGTAGGCTGGTGTCTCTGATTATGTTCTATGGTTCTGTACACGTTTACCTTCAACAACAGCAACATCAAAATCGATGGAAATTTCATGTGCTTTGTGAAGCAGAAACCATAACTTCCTTCTAGGTCTCTTTTAATTAACCTCTTTTAGGTCTCTTATAATTCTTTCTAGAATTACAAAATATCTAAAGGCAAGGTTACCCGAAGACAAGGCTTCAACTAAGGCTGTTCTGTACTTAAGTTATTTCCTATCTCCACCAAAAGAGAACATTTGAAGATTACTTATCCTATGTCTTATTGTGTGATCTGACTGGTATTTTTGTGAAGGAACAAGGTAGAGTACTATTTTTTAAGAAAGCCAATTGATATTAATTTACTATGCATGCTGTCACTTATCATCTGAATGTATAACATTTGTTCAATATTGACACATAAATACACATACTCAGAAGATACATTTCCTGAAGTGGTGAAGGGCCCCTCCCACAGCTGTCAGGTCTCTTCTAGGCCAGAATGTGGCATAGATCCCATAAGGTGATGGGGGTGGGTTCTAGGGAAGGAAACTAGGGAGGAAATGGGGCACAGAGTGGGGCTTCTTATGTTCTCCCTTCTGTACTGCTCCTACACAATAAATTGACCATTTTTCCTCTAAGAGTTAGGAGAGGACCACAGTGTAAATTATGACCACCTCTATGAGAAGGTCAAGTTGCTGTCTCTTTTATACGATATTTTCCTCATTAAGCAGGATACAGTTTAATAGCATGAGGGCAAGTTCTGTAGCCAGAGTCCCTGGGTTCAAATTCTGTTTCTCCCACAAGCAGTGTGACCTTGGTAAGTCCCTTGGTCTCTACAAGCTGCAATCTTCTCATTTGTACACCAGGGTTAATAATGGCCCATTGGGTTTGTTTACTAAGTCATCACAGATAATTTGACTTGGGTCAATATTAGGGAGTTTGTTCAAGCTGCACATCATAACCATTGGAGATGTATAGAATTATTCCTTCTTCCATTCCAGAACAACCTCCAAATAGACAAAACAAGCACACTCTCATGCTTTCCTTACACCTTTCTTCACCAAAGACATCATAGTTTTTTTTTTATTATTTCTAGCTTCAATTACCATAAACTAATTAGAATTTTAGTCTTTAGCAATCTTACTTTTTTAGTGAAAATTTAAATAATAAGCAATTTCAAACTACTCTCAGCATTTTTCACAATTTTTGAAATATGTTTCACTGTAGCATAATTTTTAATCAGACACAAACACATTTAGCTACTTTATGCCATATAAATACAGGATGGCAAAATGCATAAACTTTAAACTTATGCTTAGTAATTCACATTTTCAGTATTTTAACTTGTGTTATTTTAGAAATAACACAAATATTTAATGAGTACCAATTACTTAATTTCACCTTAAGGTTCAGGTTACCAAAACATGTTTTGAAACATAAAGAGTTAATTTAGAAAAATTTATGCAGTATTAAATCAATCTGCATATACCCCAGGTCAGATATTATGTATATGTTACATAAAAACTCAGACTAGGGAAATAAAAGAAATATGAGACTTCCAAGTACAGTAAGTAATCTTAACTCTTCATGATTCCAAAGGTCAACAGATGTGTGTCTGCTTTCTGTTCTAAAGTGTGAGATGTACCAGCTAATGTTCATTTTTACCAGCAAGAATACACAGATAAACACTACCTCTGAGCCACTGGAATTTAGCTTAAGTGGATATTTCTGCAAATACAGCATTTCTTTGTGGGCCTTGCTATGGGGAGGACATACCTTCCCTCAGAACAGCTTCCATATTTAGTAGAATCTGCCAGGCTTGGTCTGCAACTCTCAGAGCCATTGTGGACTCTAACCTGCTTTCTTCAGTCCCTTCCAACTCCAGACCCCTGAGCCTGCTAACAAAGCTTGGAGTTGGTAGACAAGCTTCAAAATCACAACATTAGTCTGGAAGAGTTAATGTCCCTAAAAGTAAATAATTTTCTCCTAAGTAATCATGTGCTTGTTGGTAGGAAATAGATGACTAAGAAATAATTATCAATGCCATGAGATGATTCTTACACAGGGAAGCAAACAGATCTAGAGGACAATGTGTACTTCAAAGCTTGCTATGAAATAAAGGAGGCAAGCAGTGTTTTCTTGAATATTGGAGGATACATCATCATAGCATCACATCACTTTTTACTCTGTTATTATGTTTCCCTTGAACATGGTTGTTTTTCTTTTCTGGATTTCCTGGCAAATATACACTTGTAGGTATTGAGTAATAGGCTCAAATGCAGTAATTTGCTTTGCACACCATTTTATTTGTTTCCACATATTAGCAGAAATGTCATCTTTCTGAGCTACAACTGAAAACACCTTGAGTCAAAAGAGTTCTCCCACCTTAATTAAAATACAAATCAATATGTCAATCAACATACACTTATTAAATATTCCCTGTAGGGAGGATGCTATTCTAAGCATAGCAGAGTAGTGATGAGTGTAAGACTTGATTCCTCTACTCACGGGTCTCAGAAAACTATTGTTTTCTTCATGCTTTTAGCATTAGATACATTTACAATAAGAATTATATTAGTGGAGCCTAAGAATTCCAATTGCTAGTAAGAATTCTGTAAGAAGTAGAAAATGTTTAGAAATTGTTAAATTTTTTTTATAGTCTAAGACTTTTAGTTTTTTTCAAAATAGAAATTTTGGTATGTTATCTTCACAGTGAATTAATGTACTAGGATTTCCATTCATATGATGTTGTTTCTATTTGAAATTATAATATACTTATGTATGAAACCAAATTCCAACTTCTTAAAAGTGTTTTGTTTTTAAATAATTTAAACATTTTTTAATAGGCCACATGTTCACTGGGAGTGATATCAAATTCCTGGTTTTGAAAATACCAAAACACATGCACCATTTGGATATTTTCTTGAACTAAATCCCAAACAAAGTGAAGCAGCATGTTTCAGGTCCAGGTGCTGCCAGGTTAGCATCAGGGATGCTACCAGGAGTGGGTGGCATCACTCTTCCAGAAGGCCCTGGCCCTCTTGAGCCCCAGAAAATGTCATATTCTTTGTTTGTATGTAATTCAGCATTGCCCTTATGGATGGGGGACTCCCACCAAATGCAGACAACTCTAAAAATTAAAATAATGCAGAAGAAATATAAATGTTAAGAGACATTAACCAACAGATTAGATCTAAGGTATATTCAATTGCAGTTTTCTCTAAAAGGTACTTAGCTTCAGTTGTGAAGGTTAGGAACTGTTTGCACTGATGAGTTTCACAACATCAAGACTGAACTTTAGCCTTCATTAAAGAAGCAGAAAAAGAAAATAACTTATTCTAATAACAATCTCTTCAGTTTCACACAACTGTCTATAGGCCTGATTGTTGTTTCCCTAGATAAATAAGGCTCCTTCTACATTTCTGGCCCAAAAGCCATAAATGACAGCTCATTTATATTTGCTGGCTGAGATCTCTATGTGTGTTATAGGTATTTAAAAAATTTCCAGAGTTGGTATAAACTACTGTTACAGTGTAGTCACGATCACGATGTTCCAAAAGACCTTTATGGTTTCCAAATATAGTGACTTTCCTCCTTCGTTATGAAAAGGTATGAATCTGTGTGGGAGTAGGGGGAGGTCAGTGTGTTATTAAGAATACAAAAAGATTTTTGGAGCTTAGGATCTTGAAAAAGAAAAGCAACCTGTTCTACAGACCTTGAGGGTTTGGGAGACAGTAATAGGGAGCTGGGAAAGAGGAGGTAGATCAGTATGTTTTCAGGTTTGAAGACAGCAGGGCACATAATGGGCTCCTCAGCAAGACAATTCTCAGGAGAGTTAGTAGAGTACCAGGGTTCCTTGAGTATCAGGGTTCCCTTGAACCCATTGAAATTGCATCCACAATTTTGTATGAAGAGATTGTACTTTTCAGGAATAAGGATGCATAAGTATTGTGTTTTTAGAATCTGTGATCCCCCCAAAGGTAAAATGGAACAAAAGCAGCCAAACTAGTAAAAATCCAGTATAGTAGCAAGAGTGTGGTTGAAGTGGTCATTGCACAAATGCTCAAAATGGAACAACTCCCACTGCCAGGATCAGGACCCTGCTGCCAGTCATGGATTCTTAAATGCTTCATAGTGTTTCCTCATTGTTTAGCTCATATTGGGAGGAAATGGAAGCTAAAATAGTCTCTTAAGACCCTATGAGATAAAATAAAACACTGGGGGCTGGAGGTGTAGCTCAGTGGTAGAACATTTGCTTAGGACCCTATGAGTTCTTTGGTTTGATCCCCAGCACTTCAACATATAAAACACTGAGATGTCTAAAAGTTGAAATTGGAGAATATTGTGCTTGATTTTTGCTATTAGGGCAGGTGAACTCCTGTGGGGAAGCAGGCTTCCAAGTCCACTGACCTCCCTGCACTTGACCACAGAGTGTTCAGATACTCCTGATAGCTCACCCCCTCCTTCTAAGAGGTTGGCAGTTTGCAGGTCATTTCTTACATTTGTTATTCACCTTTTTTTACAATTCATTAAAGGAATTCCAATCATTGATCTTTCTCTTCCTAAACTAAGGATTGTGAAATGAACAGCTCTTTGAGATTATGAAAATGCACTTAGACTTAAACTTGGTTCAAATGGAGATAACATTATTTGTTTAATAATGTTCTTAGTGTTGTCAAAACATAAATAAGATGTACAAAAACTTGCATAAGGAAATATAGCTAATGGATTTGTTATATAAGAAGAAATTTCTAGGAAAAAAATTGCCTAAAGAGCTGATCACACACACACTTTTAATATTTACTAATTCCTGCTAAATGCCATAGAAGAACATAGCCAGTTCTTGAATGACAGATAAAGTTCTGTTATTTCACACAACATGGATGAAATCAAAGGTCATATTATTAAGTGAAATAAGAAAAGCATAGAAAGAGAAGCATAATGTGATCTAATTCACATGTGGAATCTAAATAGTTAATCTCACAGAAGTTCAGAGTACAATAGTGATTACCAGAGGCTGGGGAGGGAAAGAGCAAAGTTGGCTTATGTGTACTGTTTTAGATAGAAGAAAGATGCTCTGGTGTTTCATTGCATGGTAGGATGACTATAGTCAATGATAATAGTGCATTGTTCTTTAAACAAAGAATTTATGATTTTGAATGCGTGTACCATAAAGAGATGATAAATGTATTAGAAGACAGATCACAAGGTATCCTATAAATATATACAGTTTTATACGTATAATAACAAGAAATGTGAAGTTTTCTTGCCTAACATGAATAAATACATATGAGCGAAGCAAGAGAAAAAGCATTCAAAAGAAACAATGACAAATATTTGATTAAATACACTCCATATATTCAAAAAGGTAGAAGAAAATACATGATGAGAAGAGAAAAAGAAAAACACAAAAATATCTAAACTGAACTTCAAGCAAAGAAAACACAGTATCATTAAGAAAAAATATACTGGAAGGGATTAGCAGAAGATAAGAAACTACAAAATAAAATGCCACAGAACTTAATGTAACAATGGAGAATACCTACAATACAGAACATAGAATAAAAGCACTATAAAAAATAGATCAACCGCACCAGTGACCTACAACATTATAAGAAGTCTCTAACCTATATGGAATTAGAGATACAGATAGGAAGGCAGAAATGATATTTTAAGAAATAATGGCTGAAGTAGTTTCAAATTTTTGAAAATGACAATTTACAGACCCAAGAAGCTCAGTGAACCCCAAGCAGAAGAAATATAAGGAAAACAATGCAAAGGCAATAATTAAATTGCTGAAAACCAGAGATAAAGAAAAAAAAAATGCTTTAAAGCAGCCGCAGAGAAAGACTCAAAGAAAAACAAAATTAAAACTGACACATACTTTTTATCAGAAACTATGCAAACCAGAAGATAATGGACCAATAGTTATAAAATGTCAACAGAATAAACAGATCATTAGTGTATAAGGAACTAATAAAGTTCTTTCTAATAATGCATTAACTGTACTATGAGAGAGCCCAGCAGCCTTGATATTTTTTGGAATAATACTTAATTTTATTCTTAAGGATTTAGATTATATCATGTGTTATCAGGAAAAAAATATTGTTTTTAGGAAATGCATGAGAGGGAGGAATTTGACATAACCACTCAGTAGAGAATTTGGAGAAATTTGGAGAATTAGCAATAGGACATACTGTAAAGACATGGTGTGCCTGTGTCTGCTGTGAGCCATATGAGGAGCTTAATTTCCAAGGACAACCATGGAGAGTCCTGTTGAAAACCTCCAGTGTAATTCCATACTCAAACATTGAGAAATGTACTAATGGAGAAAGAGCGATGGATTCTGGAACAGAACCAACTTCTCAGGGGAGATATAAGGCTAAAAGGAGGGTGGCAGCGTCTCTGTGGCTATTTTGACAGACAATCACAGTGTCATGTAAAGGAATACAACACGGCCAGAACTTTCTGTTAAGTGCTTCACTTAAATACGTTTCTCCTGCACTACTGGTAAAGAAATATTTCATGTAGTTTTAATATTTTCCTACCTATACTTTTTTTTTGATTCAAAAATTGATGAAATCTGATACACCTTTACTATCTTTTACTATCGTGTGGTGGCGAATAAAGGGATCAAATGGCAGAAGCCTGAACAGCTTTCACTCCTCTGATGGATACCACATGAGAGAGCAGCAGCACCCCGCCCCCCTTCTTTAGTGAGGTGGTGATGACACATGGAGGAGGAGCTAGAATACAGCAAAAATGGCAGAGCACCCACACACCAAGTTCTAAGTAGACTACCAGGGCATCAATGTAACACATCTGTCTTTCCTCCATGGTAACAGTGAACTGACAACTGGTTATTCCCTGTGAGTTCTTACGAAGTAAGATCATAATATTCCATATTATACCTCCATGTGCTCTATATGTTTCTAAGCACTGATGTTATTCCAGTAAACAAAAACAACACTCATGTTCTCAGAGTTTAAATTACAATAGAATATATATTAGAAATTTTAAATAAGACAGGGGGAAAGTGACAGATGGAGGTGTGGGCTAAAACATTGTGGATTAGGAAATCTTCTCTGATGAGGTGACTTTCATCAGGCACTGGAATCAATCAAGAGAGTGAGCCATGTGAGTATCTTGGGTAGGGTATTCCAGGCAGAAGAATTACTAGCTGTGAAAATGTAGAGAGAGGAGAATGAGAAACAATGTGGAGGCTGGTGTTGTTGAGGTGACCAAGAAAGGTGAAGGTCAGAGAAATATTCTAGTTATATCAATGTCTTGTGGGACATGTTAAAAATTCCATTTTATCTTGTGAGATGACAAGCCATTGGGCACATGCTTATTTGTTGAATAAGTTATAAAATGGTCATCCTGGATGCAACATTGATAATAAAACATAGGGTAATATGGATGGAAGCTAGAAAATTGATTAGGAAACCATTGCAATTTTCTAGACAACATGAAGTCGTGAGTTAGGGTAGAAATGACTGTGAACTAGAGTGTGGATATATTCTGTAGGCTGGACTAATAGTTTGCAAAGATGTTAAAGATGTAAGGAGTCAAAGGTGATTCCAAAGTTTTTAACCTTAGAAAATATGAGGGTACATTTGCCATTATCTTGGCAATAGGGAAAACTGAAGGAAGAATAGTTTGAAGGAACTGTAATCTGGAGCTGAGTTTTGGACTTCAGAATAGCTTCTTACAGACCAGGACCTTCTTGATATGTAATGGAGAAATTAAATGAAGCTAAGTAAATGAGTTTAGGGTTCAGAGCATCTTCATTATTCAGTCAGCTATATACAGAACAAGGAACAGGTCATGATTACTTGGGGAGCAAGTTAAACAAAATGTAAGAAAGCAGAGGACTGAGTCCTGGCACATTCTGAAACATGGAGGTTGGGAAGGTGAGGGGGAAGAGCAAAGGAGGCTGAGAAGCATTCAGAGGCCAATGGGGTTAAGTAGCATAAGTTGGTATCTCTGAAGCCTGTGACGAAAGTGTTCAGGATGGCAGGAGCCAGCCTAGAAAGGGAAAGATAGCAGGGAGTACCACATGGTAAATTAGACACAGACGTTCTCATTTATATGGAATGATCAACTCTTCTCAGTGCTCAGCTCCCTTCCTACAGGTCAGTCAGATGAGATCACTCTTGCAGATAACATGGCTGACATTCTGGGTTCATTGGAGAACAGCAACTTCCTGGTTTTCAATGTTTACTTCCTAGCCCTATGAAAATGGTGGGAATTGTTTGGTCTACGGCTCTTGGTTGTTTTCTTGGTTTTGTGGGATTTCATGTCACAGATATACAGATCAGTCCTCAGCCAAAGATTTCAAATTCCCAGATCTCTCTGTGAAGTAACTCCCTCTCTTGTATTCTGCTTTGCAAATTCTACTTGTCTTAGTCTCCTCAAGTCTGATTTCAGCCTCCTCAATTCTGCTCTCACTGTATTCTTGTTTTGTGACTTGAAAACTGCCTTCAGGCAGTAAACTAGGGCTACTGACCAATGCTTATGGAAAAACTAGATACCCATATGCACCCCTCCAAAAAATAAAGTTAACTTCTTACCTTAAACCAAATGTAAAATTAATTCAAATTGGATTAAAGACATAAAAGTAAGAGCTATAAATATGGGAGAAAGCCTTCATGACATTGAATTTGTTAATGATTTCTTGGATATGATAACAGAAGCATAGGCAACAAAAGAAAAAATAAAAAAGTTGGACTTCATCAAAATGAAAAACTTTCATGCATTAATAGATATTATTAACAGAGTGAAAAAGCTAATCACACAATGGTATACTTTATTTACTAATGGTATATTTGATAAGGGATTGATATCCAGAATATATGGAGAACTCCCACAACTCAGTAAAGAAAACTAAATAATAGGCATCCCAATTAAAAAATGGGCAAAGGACTCAAGTAGACATTTCTTCAAATCAGAAATAAGGTCATTTAGATGGCCAGTGATCACATGAACAGACAGTCAACATTAATAATCACATGAAAAAAATATATATATATTCTTAATTGCAAACCCAGACCAAAATGAGATATCATTTCATTCCCATTAGAATGGCTATTATACTTCTATCCCAGTGGTTATACCTCTATTTATCTGTAGCTATATCATCTCTCTATTTAATTCTAGAAAGACAAAGAAGAACAAGTACTGGTAAGGATATAGAAAGATTGGAAACTAGTGCATTGCTGGTTAGATTTATTTTACCATGGTTCAGGGGCAATTGAAAACTATATGGTGATCCTCTGACAATTTGAACACAGAATTAGCATGTATTCCAGCAATTCTGCTTCTGGGTATATAACTAAAAAAAAAAAAAAAAAAAATGCAAGCAAGGACTCACACAGGTATCTATACACTAGTTGTTATTTACTAAAATGATTGAGTCTTCCCCAAAATTCTTATTTTGTAGCCTCTCTGACAATATGACAGTATTTGGAAGTGTGTTCTTTGGGTGATAATTACATTGAGATAAGATCATGATTGTGGGGTCTTCATGATGGAAATGGTCTTTCATCTCCTGCGTTTGCTCTTTTAATTCATTCCTTAGATCTTCCTTTAGTTTATTGAACATTTTGATAATCAGTTTTTTATAATATTTCTCTGGAATTATCTCCACTTTCATTTTTGTGGGATCTTTTGTTGGGGGATTGTGAATTTTGGAAGGATTTGTTTGCCTGCTTCCTAATGTTTTCTGAGGTCCTGCTCTTGTACATCAATTGAGGTGGGTTCCCTTGCTATTTTATATGTGTCTTTATGTGTATATTTCTTTTTTATTATAGGATTTTTGTTTTGAATGTATGAGTAGATGTCTAGATGGGAGACCAGAGGTTCCCCTTTGATTGTTCCTCCTTGGAATATTATTTTTGGTTTGGGGTTTTTTCTCTTCCCAATTCTATAAGTTGAAGTACTGCTTAGACTCAGATGGGGTTGGATCAATTGTGGGATGAGGTTCACTGTTTCTTGGCTGAGTTGTGAATATTTCTCTGTAGTAGAGTCTCTACTCTAGAATCTAGAAATGTCCCAATGACTTTCCAGCCCCTCTTAGAGGGAGAGGGAGCCAGGAATAGTACTAAGGACAGTGACAGTTGTATAAATTTCAAGATGAATGTTCAGTATCTCCTTTGACATTCTTTTAATTGGCACCTATGTAGAAATGGTGGGGGGTATTTAGTATCTTTAGCAGCAATACAAGTCTGTAAATTTTATTGGGCATTCAACTTCAGGTGTCAACTGTCATGCACTGATTAATAGTCACATTAATATGAATGAGGTAAGAATTGCACAAACTATGTGCTTCTGTTATTTAGTGGGTTTACAGTTTCTTAGGTAAAGAGAAAGTAGGGTGAGAATGGCTAATAATAAGCATGTGCAGAGGGAATCTATTAATGTAAAAAAAGAATTTAAGAATATATGGCTTGGAGCTCTCAGTCCCCTCTCTCTGGAGGAGCTCTAAGGCCAGGTGGGTCTTTGTGAGTACTGGTCCGCTTTCCCCTGAGGATCTCTGAGTGGGGATGTAGCCACTCTGGAATGTGCACAAGGGTAATCCGGCCTCTCTCTGTGAGCAGCTTGAGGGTGGCAGTGGGGATACAGGGATGCAAGGCAATGAGGCAGCCTTTGTGCCCAGATCTCAGAGTGTGGCTGTGGCACCAGTTTTCCTGGAAAGCCCAGCCACTGGTGTCACTGCCCAGGAGTGTTTTCCAGTGTGTGTGTGTGGAGGTGGGGGGCAAGGAGAGGGAACAACCTTTGATTTGTTTTCACGAAGCTACTTCCCCCACCGATTCTGAGTCCAATAAAATCAGTCTTCCTCTCTAATATATGGGTTTCTCCAAGTCAATTTTTCTTCATTATTTTTTAAAAAATTATAAATTCTTATTCTGCTGGTTGTGTCTTCTCCTTTGTCAGTCTACAATGCCCTACCCCTTGTGACCACCACTTGTGGCTGTGTTGGTGCACCAAAACCCATGTTTCTCTAACTTATTGTTTCTTATGTTCGAGTAACTGACTTTTTATGTCTGTTTTTAAAAAAAAATTTAAAAACTCTTTATAGTTTTCTTTTCTTTCTTTTTAAATTTATAATAGTAGTATGTATTACAATTCATAATGCACATATATAGCATCTTTTTACATACAACTGTTTGTATACAAAGTATATAAGTACCATTCAGATCTTCAATCATGCATTTAGGATAATGATATCAATTTCATTCAACCACCAATTTTTTTCCTCCCCCCCTCCCCCTTCCTCCCTCCATTCCCCTCCCTTTCCTTTGACCATTCTAGTGTTCCTCTAATCCTCCTATGTACCCCCATCCAACAACACTGTGAACTAGCTTCCTTATATCAGAGAAAACATTTGGTATTTGGATTTTTGGGATTGGCTAACTTCACTTAGCATTATATCTCCACCTTCACCAATTTACCTGCAAATGCCATTATTTTATTCTCTTTTATTGCTGAGTAAAATTCCATTTTGTATATATACCACATTTTCTTTATCCACTTATCTACTGAGGGACATCTAGGTTGGTTTCACAACCTACCTATTGTGAATTGTGCTGCTATAAACATTGAAGTGGCTGTGTCACTGTAATATGATGTTTTTAAGTCCTTTGGGAATAGACCCAGGAGTGGGATAGCTGGGTCATAGGATGGTTCCATTCCCAGTTTTCCAAGAAATCTCCATACTGCTTTCCATAGCAGTTGCACCATTTTTCAGTCCCACCAGCAATGTATGAGTGTGCCTTTTCCCCCACATCCTCTCCAACATTTATTGTTGTTTGTGTTCTTGATAGCTGCCATTCTGACTGGAGTGAAATGAAATCTTAGAGTAGTTTTGATTTGCATTTCTCTAATTGCCAGCGATGTTGAACATTTTTTCATGTATTTGTTGATTAATTGTGTATCTTCTTCTGAGAAGTGTCTTTTCAATTCCTCAGCCCATTTATTGATTGGATTATTTTTTTTGTTGTTGTTGTTAAGTTTTTTGAGTTCTTTATATATTCTAGAAATTAGTGCTCTATCTGATGTGCACATATTAAATATTTGTTCCCAATGAGTTGGCTCTCTATTCACCTCACTGATTGTTTCTTTTGCTGAGAAGAAGCTTTTTAGTTTAAATCTATCCCATTCATTAATTCTTTGTAATAATTCTTGCACTACAGGATTCTTCTTAAGGAACTTGGTGCCTAATCCAACATGTTGGAAATTAGAGTTTACTTTTTCTTCTATTAGGTGTATTATCTCTGGTCTAATTCCTAGGTCCTGGATCCACTTTGAATTGAGCTTTGTGCATGGTGAGAGATAAGGGTTTAATTTCATTTTGTTGCATATGGGTTTCCAGTTTTCCCAGCACCATTTGTTGAAGAGGCTATCCTTTCTCCACTGTATATTTTTGGTGCCTTTGTCTAAAATAAGATAGCTGAAATTATATGTATTAGTCTCTGTATCCTCAATTCTGTACCATTGGTCTACCAGTCTGTTTTGGTGCAATACCATGCTGTTTTTGTTACTATTGCTCTATGGTATAATTTAAAGTCCGGTATGGTGATGCCTCCTGCTTCACTTTTCTTGCTCAGGGTTGCTTTGGCTATTCTGGGTCTCTTATTTTTCCAGATGAATTTCATGACTGCTTTTTCTATTTCTTTGAAGAATGACATTGGGACTTTGATTGGAATTGCATTGAATCTGTATAATGCTTTTGGTAGTATGGACATTTTGACAATATTGATTCTACCTATCCAAGAGCAAGGTAGGTCTTTCCATCTTCTGGGTTCTTCTATGATTTCTTTCTTTAATGTTCTATAATTTTCCTTCTAGATGTCTTTCACCACTTTCGTTAAGTTGATTCCCAGGTATTTTTTTTTTTTTTTTTATGCTATTGTAAACAGGGTAGTTTTCATCATTTCCCTTTCAGAGGCTTTGTCACTGATATACAAAAATGCCTTTGACTTATGGGTATTGATTTTGTATCCTGCTACTTTGCCGAATTAATTTACTAGTTGCAAAAGTTTTCTGGTAGAGTTTTTTGGGTCTTCTAGGTATATTATCATGTCATCAGCAAATAGTGCTAATTTGAGCTCTTCTTTTCCTATCTGGATCCCTTTAATTTCTTTCATCTAATTGCTCTGGTCAGAGTTTCCAGTACTATGTTAAATAGCAGTGGTGAAAGGGGGCATCCCTGTCTTGTTCCAGTTTTTAGAGGGAATGCTTTCAATTTTTCTCCATTTAAGATAATGTTAGATCTGGGCCTTGCATAAATAGCTTTTGTAATGTTGAGATATGTTCCTGATATTCCTAGTTTTTCCAGTGTTTTGAACATATAGGGGTGCCGTATTTTGTCAAATCCTTTTTCTGCGTCTATTGAGATAATCATATGATTTTTATCTTTAAGTCTATTGATATGATGTATTATGTTTATTGATTTCCGAATGTTGAACCAGCCTTGCATCCCTGGAATAAACCCCACTTGATCGTGGTGCACTATCTTTTTGATATTTTTTTTATCCAATTTGCCAGAATTTTGTTCAGGATTTTTGCATCTATGTTCACTAAAGATATTGGCCTGAAGTTTTCTTTTTTAGTTGTGTCTTTGCCTGGCTTTGGAATTAATGTAATATTGGCCTCATAGAAAGAGTCTGAAAGAGCTCCCTCTTTTTCTATTTCTTGAAATAGTTTGAAGAGCATTGGTATTAGTTCTTCTTTAAAAGTCTTGTAGAACTCGGCTGTAAACCCATCAGGTCCAGGACTTTTCCTTGTTGGTAGCTTTTTGATGACATCTTCTATTTCTTCGCTTGTAATCATCTGTTTAAATTGTGTATAGCCTCCAGATCCAGTTTAGGCAAATCATAGGACTCTAGAAATTTGTCAATGCATTCAGTATTTTCTATTTTATTAGAGTACAAGTTTTCAAAGTAATTTCTAATTATCTTCTGTATATCTGAGGTGTTTGTTGTGATATTCCCTTTTTCATCATGAATATTAGTAATTTGAGTTTTTTCTCTTCTTTTTTGTTAGCATCACTAAGGGTCTGTCCATTTTATTTGTTTTGTCAAAGAACGAACTTTTAGTTTTGTCAATTCTTTTAATTGTTTCATTAGTCTCAATTTCATTAATTTCTGCTCTGATTTTAATTATTTCCTGTCTTCTACTGCTCTTGGTGTTGATCTGTTCTTCTTTTTCTAGTGCTTTGAGGTGTGATGTTAAGTCATTTATTTGTTTTTTTTTTTCCTTTTAAGGAATGAACTCAGTGCAATGAATTTTCCTCTTACTACTGCCTTCATAGTGTCCCAGAGATTTCTATACATTGTATCTGTGTTCTCATTTACCTCTAGGAATTTTTTAATCTCCTCTTTGATGTCTTCTTCAACGCCTTGTTCATTCAGTAGCATGTTGATTAGCTTCCAGTTGTTGGAGTATTTTTTTCTTATTCCTTGTTTTGTTGTTGATTTCCAATTTCATCCCTTTATGGTCTGATAGAATGCAGGGTAGTATCTCTATTTTTTTATATTTGCTGAGAGTTGCCTTGTGATATAATATATGGTCTATTTTGGAGAAGGAGCCATGTGCTGCTGAGAAAAAAGTGTATTTGTTTACTGAGGGATGAAATATTCTATATATGTCCGTTAGGTCTAAGTTATTAATTGTTTTAAGGAGGCCTAATGTTTCTTTGTTTAGCTTTTGTTTGGATGATTTATCCATTGGTGAGAGAGGTGTGTTGAAGTCCCCTAAAATAACTGTGTCGTGGTCTATTTTACTCTTGAACTTGAGAAGAGTTTGTTTGATGAATGTAGGTGTTCCAATATTTGGGGCATATAGATTTATGATTGCTATATCCTGTTGATGAATGGTTCCCTTAAGTAGTAAAAAATATCCATTTTTGTCCCTTTTGATTAGCTTTGGCTTGAAGTCTACCTTATTTGAAATGAGAATGGAAACCCCTCCTTGCTTCCACATTCCATGTGAGTGATAAGACTTTTTCCAGCCTTTCACCTTCAGTCTATTGATGTCTTTTTCTACGAGGTGTGTTTCTTGGAGACAGCAAATTGTTGGGTCATTTTTTAAAATCCATTAAGATAATCTGTGTCTTTTGAATGGCCAGTTTAGGCCATTAACATTCAGAGTTATTATTGAGATGTGATTTTTATTCCCATTCATTTTTATTTGTATTATGGTCTTTAGTTTGATTTGGTTTCTCTTCTGGTTGGTATTTCCCTTATTTTAATATCTCCCTTTGTTGATTTTCATTGTTATTTTTCTCTTCTTTTTCATGAAAAATTTTGCCCAGGATGTTCAGACGTGCTGGCTTTAGAGTTGCGAAATCTTTTAACTTTTGCTTGTCGTGGAAGGTTTTTATTTCATCTTTGAATCTAAAGCTCAATTTTGCTGGATATAAGATTCTTGGTTGACATCCCTTTTCTTTCAGAGCTTGAAATATGCTATTCCAGGATCTCCTTGCTTTTAAGGTCTGGGTTGAAAAGTCTAAACATAGTCTGATTGGTTTCCCCCTATATGTAATCTGCTTCCTTTCTCTGGAGGCTTTTAATATTCTCTCTTTGTTTAGTATATTAGGCATTTTCATTATAATGTGTCTTGGTGTGGATCTGTTGTGATTTTGTATGTTTGGTGTTCGGTAAGCCTCTTGAACTTGGTTTTCCCATTCATTCCTCAAGTTTGGAAAATTTTCTGTAATTATTTCATTAAATAAATTACTCATTCCTTTGGCTTGAAACTCTGTCCCCTCCTCTACCCCAATCACTCTTTTTTTTTTTTTTTAAATATTTATTTATTTGCTTTAGTTGTACACAATGGGTTTATTTGTACGTGGTGCTGAGGATCGAACCCGGGCCGCGCACGTGCTAGGCGAGCGCTCTACCGCTGAGCCACAATCCCAGCCCCCCAATCACTCTTAATTTTGGTCTTTTTTTATTGTTCCATAATTCTTGAATGTTCTGTTCTTGGTTTCTTACCATTTTTGCTGTGTAATCTAGATTTTTCTCTAGGATATATATTTCGTCTTCATTGTCTGAGGTTCTTTCTTCCAAGTGATCTACTCTGTTGGTGATACTTTTGATTGAGCTTTTATTTTGGTTTATTGCTTCTTTCATTTCCGGAATATCTGTTTGGTTTCTCCTTAGAGCCTCTATCTCCCTATTGAAGTAATCTTTTACTTCCTGTATTTGTTTATGGAGTTCTTTGTCAAAATGATCTTTCACCTCCTGTATTTGCTCCCTCATCTCATTTTTGAGTTCATTCTTAAGTTCTACAAACACTTGGAATATGTAATTTCTAAATTCTATCTCTGGCATTTCACCAACTGTGCTTTCCATGGAATCTACTGAGGAGATATATTGATTTGTTTGTGTCACTTTCTTCCCTTGTTTCTTCATATTGCTTGTGTGTCTTATCTTCCTGCACTGTGGGACCTTGAATATTTTGATTTTACCTTAATGCCTTATGTTGCTCCCGTAGTACAATGTTATCAGATCCCCTTATATTTTCTTTACACTTTAAAATCAAACACTTTCTATTCAGAGAATCCCAGTTTGATCACAATGTACAGATTTAGTTAACCCAGATATTGTTTCCAATTTACTCTGTATGCTTCTGATGGGGTTTTATAGTTTCAAGAATTGGACACAGAGGTGATATGTTTAGGAAGAAGGAACTGAGTATATTGAATTGTTATTTCTTAGAAAGTATTAGAAGAGAGTTTTATGGAAGTGGTTTAGTATCATCAGACAAGAGAGGAAAGAGAATGAAGTGAATGCTTAGGTGGAAAGTCCGATTTATATATAAACCTAACTTATGCATAGGTTGAGAGAAGAAATAAAGAAAGATGGAAAAGAAAAAAAAATGACAAAGGAGTAGAAATTAGTGTGAGAGAGGAGAGAGAGAGTGAGTCAAGAAAATAGAGAATAAACTATATATAACACCACTTTGCTATATATTTCAATTGTACCCGTTCTAGAAATCCCAATTTCTGCGTATAACTTGTTTTTGCCTCTGTAGAGTATGCAATGGAAGGGTGTAAATAGGGAAGATGAAGGAAGAAGAAAAGATACAAAAGTGAGAAGGAAGAAAAGAAAGAAAGAAAAGACGAGCAGAAGCAAACAAACACACTGTCAATCAAACAAAAACAAAGCAAAAAACAAACAAAGCCCCCCCAAAAAAACAACAAAACAAACAAACAAAGAAACAACAACAAAAAAAGTTGAACCCAGGAACAAGTCTCAAACAAAATGGACCCTGGGAAGCCCTTCTTTTTTCCCTTCCAGTTTAAGACAATTGACCTGGTTCAAGTCCAGTCAGCGATTCTGTTAGTGGAGTCAAGGCTGCACGTTTGGCCAGTTGCAGAATGGCACAGTGGAAGAGTGGCTCGGTGGGAGCCTACCTCTTGTTCTGGTCACAGCTGGGCAGGTCGCACTTCCCCTCTTGTTCTGGTTGCAGCTGGGCAGGTTGCACTTCCCCTGGGAGTGGAGGGGGCTTTTCCTCAGGTTGAGTCCTGCGTGCAGCAGCAGGGAGGTGCTACTCTGGGACCTGGAGGCCAGGCGAACTGGCAGCTTGGTCTCTCCTTCAGGGTGGGTGCGCTGGCAGTCTGAACTGGGAATTCCGTCCGTAGTTCACAGGGCCTGCAGGCCAAACCGGGATCTCACGCAGGCAAGCCGAACTGGGAATTTAAGCCAGCCACTGAACTGGGAACTCCGCCCACAGGTCGCAGGGCCCGCAGGCTGAACCGGGATCTCACAGGGCAGGCTGAACTGGGCTATTTTTTATAGTTTAAAGTTTCATTGTGTTCCCTTGGCTACCCACCTCACAGAGAAGCCTCTTCCCCTTTTGTAGGTCTGATGCTGAGTAGCTACTAGGTTATGCTTGATCCCTCTACTCTGCTTGTTTTTGATTCCCCCACATTAGGACTTTAACCAGGGAACTACTGGATTTATAGCACAGCAGCTGTGTGTAGGATGCCTGTCAATGAGGGCAAGATGGGAGATAAGAAGTATGAGGCTATTATAAAAATGTAGCATAGAAAATTTAGGAATGTGAGCTTATCTGCTTAGGTACTTTTCATACATGGCAGTGATGTAGAAACTATCATATTTTGAAAGATTTTCTTGTCAAAAAGTGAATTTTATCTTTCAAGAAAAAAAATGTCTGATCTTTAGGTATTTGCTTTGTGAAATCTGCTTCTCACCTTGCCTACTTTTTTTTTTTTTTTTCCCCTGAGGACCTCTTTCTATGTGAAATGATTTTAAGACTAAGACACTGGTATAATATCAAAATCAAGAAAAGATAAAATTTCAGCATGTTTTTCCCCCAGTGATATTTTTGTCAATACTAGAGCTTCATATGCTTCTCTGAAAGCACACTTGAATAATGTTTTTTGGGGACACCAAAGGCATCAAAATCTTTTTCCTGAAACTTAAGCAAAATTTAAGTGGTATATATTATAACAGCAGTAAAGAAAATGGAAAGAGATTCAGATAACTGTCTGAGAACAACCTTCATTAAAGTAGGAGATATAAATTCAAGAAGTAGAGAAAAGAAAACTGAATGTTTACTTTTTCCTTTTCTACTTCAGGAGTGGGAATTCATATAGTAGGGGGTAGGATGGAGTTTTTAAACTGCTCTATATTATTTATCCACAGACCAAATTATGCAATATGTTACTACCATTCTCCATTAGTATAGTTGTACCCAATTTGCAGGAAAAATGTCTCACCAGCCACTGACATAATAGCCAATGAAGCGTTTATTCTGGCTGGGCCACAAACTATGTCCAGCACAAAGCAGGATAGTAGAAAATGGTGCCTGCTCATAGCATGGGCAGGGTTTATAAAGCACAGGGTTAATATGCCCTCAAGCCCTCAGGTGGAGATGGTCGGTCCAAGGGTGGGTCAATGGGCCATCAAGGGTGGGTTAATGGGCCATCAAGTGGAGACAGTCCAAGTCCAGTTTAAGTCACCTTTGCCCATTACATTCCCTACTGGTCTTATGGGGAGAACAAATCTTTGTTCTCCTCCATAATCTGCCATCCCCAGAGTTATCAGGAATATAAACACAGCATTTAACTTTTAATGTTACAGATGACAATCCAGGTAGGATGGTAGTTAAGCTACTTAATGTCATCTGATCCTATAAAATCTTTCAACTGGCATGTCCTCTATGTCCAGTAGAGAACCCTTTATTTCTGTTACTTAGGGCTAGATAATCATACTAGTGAATATTAAGCCTATCTGTGAAGGTTAGGAAGATCTGTAGGCCTTAATCTGACTAAAACCTTTTGACTTGGCAGTCACTTAATAGTTAAACTGCTTCTTTTATAGTTATCAGGCACTCCTGCTTAAGAATCTCTTTTGTAGCCTTCGGTCTTACCAATTCTTAAGGCTAATAAAAAAGTGTATACATTAAATTACATTTAACTATTATTTCTTAAATGCCCAGGAATGGTTGTGTTTCAGTTTCAACTGTTTTGCTAGGTGTTTAAGATGAAGTAGGTCAAACTGACTTTTGCTTTTATCTATTGCTAAGAGTCAGCTGATTTCTGATGGGAGTCACTCTTGGGGGAACTTGAGAGCAGCTTTTCTGTTCTGCTAGTGCCATTTCCATTCAGATGGGTCCAGGTCTTGCTTGACCTTGTTTCTTCCCTTGGAAGCAGCCTCCAAGGACCCTCCTTTTCATAGCAAGTACACTGATTGGCTTCTGTGGCTCAGAGTTGCAAAGCTCTTCAGAGAAGTTCCCTGTTCCCTGGATTCAGACCGACTCTGAGGGCAAGAGCAAAACATTGGCTTCCTTGGCCCCTTTTCATTTAACTTAAAGTCTTGATCTTAAACATCGAGCAAGTCAATCTCACCAGTCTTAAATTAAGAGCACTGGGCTTTACTTTAATGCCTATAACCTTTCTGTCATTTACCCTTTCCATTAATTGGGGTTTGTACCATCCTAGGTGATTGCTTATTGTCTTAAATTAACCCAGGTTGTGTCATTAAAGCAATACTTAAATAGCTTTTCCTGATGGTTAAATAAGTATATGAAACAAACTTTTACAGAGCTTTTACATCACTTAAGTGACCATGTCTACAACCTTCTAATCTCTTTCTCCCATCTGTTAACCCCATTTTTTGTTCCCAATTTCAAACAATCCTTGTCATAATTTGAATTTAGGCAAACTTTTTATCTCAACAAAATATATTGTTATTTACAGTACTCCCAACGGAAACAGCTGAAACATTTGAGCCTCTGCATACCCAGAAATCTTTTATAAAACTTTATACAGAATTACACACATGTGTTAACCACTTCACGAGAATACAATGTTCAAGTATATAGAATTATACCTACTGGAACCCCCCCCCCCCCCCTTTTTTTTTTTTAAATCTTTAGGAACCCTTTTTTCATCAATGATGAAACAACTTCAAAATCTCCCTTTTTCTTCTTTTATTTACCAATTTATGAAAACAATCAATAATGTTACCCAATGGAATTCAAGGAGTTACTTATTTAACAGTTAGCATTTTAACCTTGAAAATTAATCAGATGTCTAACAAACAAAATTACTCACAAATGAGCAATCCCAGGTCAAATCTACTTTACTTATACCAAAATATCAGACTGAACAGTACTAGCCATTCCTTCCTTGCAGGAGCCCTAATAAAGGAGATAGCTAAGATTGTGGTTAGCTGTGAGCCATAAGCATTACCACCTTCCATGGTCTCGTGAGACTTGGCCCGGGACATTGTGGATCAGGTTGGAGCCATTTGCATATTCTTGCGAGACTTGGCCTCAGGGGATTGTGGGTCATCGTCGGGGCCATTTTGTGGTTGTTGGAGGAGTGTGGATGGTGTGTTGGGGTGTTGTTGGAGCCAGAGAGAGAAGCTGGCAGAATAAAGAGCCTGTTTGTTTCCAGTCTGCCTCTGAACTTATTCCTGCAGCTTTGTTGCTCCAAGCGGCCATCGCTTCAGGTGGCAACAATTCCTTGCTGAAGAGAAGTCAATAAACAAAGTTAGGAGGAGCATTAGGAATCTCGGATGAGTCTTATCTTTAAAGGATCAGAGGTTTGTTGGATGGTCCATTAGTCCCTCTGCAGGTCCTCAGTGTCTGGCACAGGTGAGGCCTTGACATGAGTCCAGTGTATCCACGCCGACTTTCCAGCAACTTTCACTGCCATGGGAGTGGTCAGGACGATGGTCCAGGGTCCTGTCCACTTTGCTTCCAAAGATGTAGCCAGCAACCTTTTGATGTAAACTAGATCCCTGGGCTGGAAGGAGTGTAAATCTTTTTTACTATTGGAGATAGAAGTGTTAGTATCACCTAAAGTTTGTCTTATAGACTTTTGTACTTGGTGGAGGACCTGTAAAGATTTGAGGAAGTGATTATCAGTAATAGCTTGTGCTTTAGACAGAGGGAGCTGGGGCAGTATAGGAGGGGGCCTTCCAAACATAATTTCAAAAGGAGTGATCCCCTTCTGGTAAGTAGTATACCATATGCCAAGGAGTGTGAAGGGGAGGAGGTCTATCCAGCTTTCACCAGTCTCAAGAACCAACTTAGTTATAAGTTTCCTTTAAAGTTCTATTCATCCTTTCTACTTGACCTGAACTTTGATGTCTATAAGCACAATGTAATTTACAATCAATTCTCAGTGCTTTGGACATAAATTTAGTGACTTTTGCTGTGAAGGCAGGGCCGTTGTTGGACCCAATAGAAAGCGGGAGCCCGAATTGGGGAATAATTTCACAAACTAATTTCTTTTTTTTTTTTTTTCTTTCCAATCTACATGCCTTTTTTATTTCTTGTTGTATGGCTATAACATTAAATAATGTTGGGTAGAAGTGCTAGAGTGGAAATTCTTGTCTGGTTCTCTTTTTTCTTAAATTTTTATTTATAGTAGTATGTATTACAGTTCATACTATACATATAGAGCATCTTTTTACATAAAACAGTTTATATTCAAAGTATATTCACAGCATTCAAGTCTTCAATCGTGCATTTAGAATAATGATATCCATCTTATTCAACCACTTTCCCCCCTTCCCCCCTTGTACCCTCCCTTTCCCTCCCTTCCCTTTGACCATTATAGTGTTCCTCTAGTCCTCCAATGTACCCCGACCCATCAATACTGTGAACTGGCTTCCCTATATCAGAGGAAACATTCGGTATTTGGATTTTTGAGATTGACTGATTTCACTTAGCATTATATTCTCCAACTTCATCCATTTACCTGCGAATGTCATTATTTTATTCTCTTTTATTGCTGAATAAAATTCCATTGTGTATATATGCCACATTTTCTTTATCCATTCATCTACCGAGGGACATCTAGGTTGGTTCCACAACCTACCTATTGTGAATTGTGCTGCTATAAACATTGAGGTAGCTGTGTCACTGTAATATGCTGTTTTTAAGTCCTTTGGGAATAGACCCAGGAGTGGGATGGCTGGGTCATAGGGTGGTTCCATTCCCATTTTCCCAAGAAATCTCCAAACTGCTTTCCATAATGGTTGTACCATTTTGCAGTCCCACCAGCAATGTATGAGTGTGCCTTTTTCCCCACATCCTCTCCAACATTTATTGTTGTTTGTGTTCTTGATAGCTGCCATTCTGACTGGAGTGAAATGAAATCTTAGAGTAGTTTTGATTTGCATTTCTCTAATTGCCAGTGATGTTGAGCATTTTTTCATGTATTTGTTGATTAATCGTGTATCTTCTTCTGAGAAGTGTCTTTTCAATTCCGTAGCCCATTTATCAATTGGATTATTTGTTTTTTTGGTGTCAAGTTTTTTGAGTTCTTTATATATTCTAGAAATTAGTGCTCTATCTGATGTGCATGTAATAAATATTTGTTCCCAGTTAGTTGGTTCTCTATTAACCTCACTGATTGTTTCTTTTGCTGAGAAGAAGCTTTTTAGCTTAAAACTATCCCATTCATGAATTCTTGGTAATAATTCTTGCGCTACAAGATTCCTGTTAAGGAACTTGGAGCCTAATCTGACATGTTGGAAATTGGAGCTTACTTTTTCTTCTATTAGGTGTATTGTCTCTGGTCTAATTCCTAAGTCCTTGATCCACTTTGAATTGAATTTTGTGCATGGTGAGAGATACAGGTTTAATTTCATTTTGTTGCATATGGTTTTCCAGTTTTCCCAGCACCATTTGTTGAAAAGGCTATCCTTTCTCCACTGTACATTTTTGGCGCCTTTGTCTAATATAAGATAGCTGAAATTATATGTATTAGTCTCTGTGTCCTCAATTCTGTACCATTGGTCTACTGGTCTATTTTGGTGCCAGTACCATGCTGTTTTCGTTACTATTGCTCTATAGTATAATTTAAAGTCTGGTATGGTGATGCCGCCTGCTTCACTTTTCCTGCTCAGGATTGCTTTAGCTATTCTGGGTCTCTTGTTTTTCCAGATGAATTTCATGACTGCTTTTTTTATTTCTTTGAGGAATGTCATTGGGATTTTGATTGGAATTGCATTAAATCTGTATAATGCTTTTGGTAGTATGGACATTTTGACAATATTAATTCTACCTATCCAAGAACAAGGTAGGTCTTTCCATCTTCTGAGGTCTTCTCGATTTCTTTCTTTAGTGTTCTATAGTTTTCGTTATAGAGGTCCTTCACCTCTTTTGTTAAGTTGATTCCCAGGTATTTTATTTTTTTTTTGATGCTATTGTAAATGGAGTAGTTTTCATCATTTCCCTTTCAGAGGCTTTGTGACTGATGTACAAAAATGCCTTTGACTTATAAGTATTGATTTTCACAAACTAATTTCTTAACTGCGACTTGAGCTGTCTCAGTTTGGTAGGAAATGCCTCGACCCAACCAGAATAGGTGTCCAAAAAGACTAGGAGATATTTATGTCCATACTTGCCGGGTTTTACTTCAGTGAAGTCTACTTCCCAGAATTCTCCTGGCATTTCCCCTGAAGTCTAGGTTCATTGGTAGAACCCATAGACTTTTTAGCATTTACCTGAACACAGATGGGGCACTGGGAAACCACAGACTGTATGGTTCGATGCATTCCCGAAAAGCAATACCTCTTCCGAAGTAGTTCATCCAGTTTAGTTTCTCCTAGATGGGTACCCTGATGCAGGTGATGGATTAGGGCATGGCCGATTTGTTCAGGTAAGTAAAGTCTACCATCAGGGAGAGTGTTCCAGCCTTCTGAATCTCTGTGAGCTCCGAGTTGCTCAATCTTCTGATGGTCCAGCTCTGAATAAGAAGGTTCTTTCAGTAGCATTCATTCAGGGACCATAAGAAGTATTGTTAATGGCCCCACTGGTCTTAGGGCCACTTCCTTTGCTGTCTGGTCCACAAAATTATTGCCTTGAGCTTCTAGAGTGTTTCCTTTCTGGTGGGCTTTACAATGAATGATTGCAACTCTTGCTGGCAGCCAAATGGCTTCAAGAAGAGCCAGTGTCTCAGGAATATTTTTGATAGTTTTTCCTCCTGAGGTTAACAGTCCTCTTTCTTTATAAATTGCTCCATGCATGTGGGCAGTAGCGAAAGCATACTGGCTATCTGTGTAGATGTTGACAATTTTATTTCTCCCAAACCATAAGGCCTGAGTTAAGGCAATCAATTCAGCTTTTTGGGCTGAGGTCCCATGTCTCAGTGCCTGGGCCCAGATCACTTTGTCTTTTGTCACCACAGCTGCCCCCGCATACCTGGTGCCATCAATCATAAAACTGCTAGCATCAGTGAAGAGGTCTTCTTCTGATGATTCCCAGGGATTGTCTCATAGATCGGATCTGACTCCGTGGCTGTTATCCAGGACATCCAAGCAGTCATGCACTGGCTGAGACAAATCAGGATCACGTAGCAGGGTGGCTGGATTGAGGGCAGTAGCAGGCAAGAATTTGACTCATTGTAGGTCTAGTAATAAAATTTGGTAGTGAATTATTCTGGCATTTGATATCCACCTTGCATGTGGGGACTTTAACAGGATTTCGATGGCATGGGGTGCAGTGACAATCAATTCTTGGCCCAGGGTTAACTTATTAGCTTCCTTTACTAACAGTGCTGTGGCTGCTGCCACTCTCAGGCAGTTGGGCCATCCAGTGGCCACATGATCTAGGCACTTGGAGAGGGATGCTATTGGTCTTCTCCACTGTCCTGCAGTTTGTGCAAAGGGTCTCTCCCCAACAGAGGGTAGGGACAATCTGGCATTACCAGGAAGGAATGAACAATGGTTTCTTTACCTAGGTCAGTGATTCTGGCTTGAGTCCAGGAGCAATGTTGAGTTCTTCCAGTGGCCCCTTGGATGGGGACCTTTGATTTGAAAACAGGTCCTTCTGAATGTTGTAATACAGAGAATGTGGCCCCGGTATCAACCAGAAACTTTGATGGTTTGTCCCCAACTTTTAAAGTGACCAAAGGCTCCTGGGGACTTAACTGAATAGAGCCTTGGCCCCGTCAGTCCTCTTTCCCAAGCTGCAATATTGGCTTGGGCTGTCTCCTCCCCAGTTTGGAGTCTTTATTTTTATTTGGGCATTCATTTTTCTAATGTCCCTTCTCTTTGCAGTATGCACATTGATCCTTTTATAATCTCTGGCTCCTAGAGTTATACTGCCTTCTAGGGGGACCATTCGATCGATTTCCCGTGGCGGCCAGTAAAATGTTTGCGAGCTTTCGGGTTTGCCTTTCCTTGGGGGGTGGGGTCGCGGTTGTTGTATACCCGTTGGGCAGTTTCCACCAATTCAGACAATACCTTTCCCTCAAACCCTTCTAATTTCTGTAACTTCTTCCTTATATCTGGGGCCGACTGAGTTACAAAAGTTATGTTAATAGCTCTTCTATTTTCAGGGGCTTCAGGAACTATAGGGGTGTATAAATGATATGCCTTCAAGAGGCGCTCTAGAAATGCACTGAGAGACTCATCTGGCCCTTGAATTGTCTCACTCACCTTTGAAAAGTTTGTGGGTTTTTGGGCAGCGGCACGCATTCCCTGCATCAAAGTCTGGCGAAACTGATCTAGAACCTCCTTACCTCCATCACTGTTGGGGTCCCAGTTCGGGGGAACAGAAGGAAAGACCCTGTTGATCTGGACAGGGTCATCTGTAGGCAGGCAGTTCGGTCCGAGGATGGACCGCTGGGCTTCCTGCTGGATTCGCTCCCGCTCTTCAGATGTGAACAGTGTTTGGAGGAGTTGCTGACAGTCGTCCCAAGTGGGCTGGTGGGTGTAAAAAAGTGATTCTAGGAGAGAAACGAGACCTTGGGGTTCCTTGGAGAAAGAGGATTTTGATTCTTCCAATTATAGAGGTCACTAGTAGTAAAGGGCACATAAACCATAAAGGGGCCTTGCTGAGAAGGGGCCTGTTGCAGGGGAAGTAGAGGGGCCGGGGCAGGGTCTGCATATGAAGTTCCTGCTCTGGTATAGGGAGGGGATGGGGGGTGCTGAGGGGGAGGGGGAGCAGAGGGAGCAGCTTCTGCCAAGGGGTAGGGTGGAGGAGAGGAAGAAGAGTGTCTTCTTCTCCTGGGGTGTCCAGAACAGCCGGCCCAGTATCCTTGGGACTGGACTCTGTCTTTGTCACCAAGATAGCGCGGGAGGACATAGACCCTGGAAGGCAAGACTTTAGCCACTTTGGTTTGTCAGTGAGGATGTAATAAAGAAGCAAACAAACAAACAAAAAAACAATCTATAAACCAACTGGAGAGCTAATGGACTCAGCCAATTGAAAAAGAAGTATTGGCTTTGTCTCACGGTTTCCTGCTGGGGAGGGAAAAATGAAACCAAGAATGCAAGCACACAAAGATCAGCCACAAGAAAAATAAACAGACACAGACACAAGAACAAAAGACAACCATTTTGGGCCACACAGAAATAGATGGGGCCACACAGAACCAGATTTGGGCCACACAGAGAGGCCCACCAGGTGGACAGGAGCCATGTCTTGCCCTGTCCTGGGATTTCGGTGTAAGCGACTGCGTCCAGTCTGACCTTGTCCCCCAGAAGAGCTCACCAGACAGGCAAACAGGTGGCTTCATAGAGGCGTCTGGAGAACTGAGTGGCTGTCCTCTTGGGGCAAGGCTGAAGAACGTCTCTCAGGAGCTCTCCCCTACCCCAAGAAGGAGTCTGTGATTGGGCACAGGAGGCCGAATTTGGGCATGAGGGCAAGGAGAATAAAGAATCTCACTGGGGCCTTCAAATGTTGTACCCAATTTGCAGGAAAAAAGTCTCACAAGCCACTCACGTAATAGCCAATGAAGCCTTTATTCCGGCTGGGGCCACAAACTACGTCCAGCACAAAGCAGGATAGTAGAAAATGGCACCTGCTTATAGAAAGGGCAGGGTTTATAAAGCACCGGGTTAATATGCCCTCAAGCCCTCAGGTGGAGATGGTCGGTCCAAGGGTGGGTCAATGGGCCATCAGTTGGTGACAGTTCAAGTCCAGTTTAAGTTGCCTTTGCCCATTACAGTATCCTTAAATTCCCATCCACTTCATAATAGTCAAAAACCTATTCTTAAAAAAGAGGATCTAATAAAATCATGACTATTAAGGCTTAAATGTCTATTTATGAGCTTTTGGGAGACAACTTGCATCTAAACTATAACATACTACCAGGGGTATTTTTATTTTAACTGAAGAAAAATTATTAATGATTGATATCTTAATATACTTGTTGCTGCTGGTAGACATTCAGTAAAAATGATAATGTTGGTGCTGATGGCAACAATAACAATCATGAGGACAATAAATATTATCTCTATCAACAGGTAAATCTGACTCCCTTCCAAAGAATTATGGGCTTCCATTAGGTCATTAGACAAAGCTTGTTTTTCAAAGAAGTCTAGGGTTGAGAGAGAAAATTGTGTGTGTATTTGTTAATCTTCTCGTCTATGCTTTGTTAATCATTATGAAAGATGCTCTTAACATTTAAAAATATTTTCAAAGAAAAACCATTTTTGTTTTCCAAACCAGACATAACACTTTTTGATTCTTTAGATCCTTCTTTGTTTTTTAAAAATGTACCTATAGGTGTCTCCCTAAGTTCAGGATTATTCTGTTTCTCTATTTGAAATGATGTCTAAGAAACCCATAGATTCTAGAAACACTCTTAGGAAAAGCATTTCTGTTTAATAATCTGGCTAGATGCTCCTAGTGTCATCTTTTGTGATTTCGTTCTATGGTCAATAAAACTAAATATTGATAATTGCTGATGCGTTGTGCTGCCTGTTGTTGGTACGATTTGTTCATTAGCAGTGAAACTAGAATATGAGATTAATATTGAATTTTATTCTGTAAATCAATTTCTAACCCACACGTACTCATTTTAAGTTCCTAATTCTTCGTGACCTAGTTTCCTCCTTTGCATTTACATCTCTTATTGTTTTACTGACTTTTTGTTACTATTTACCATGAGATTATGACATGATATTTAGGGTACTTACCCATTACAAAACACAATAAACAAGTACCCTGGTCCTTGAAAATGGGAAATACAGAATTTAACAACTCCCTTCAAGATTATTCTAATACACTGGATTCTAAAATCACAGGCAAAAATGTTATTTAAGATAAATGCCCTGACTTCATGATAATCTAAACTTTAATTGGTTGACTGCCATTTCTTAAATACTAGTATACTATTACATTTGGAAAATAAAACCATGAAGATTTTCCTGTGTTTTTTGCAGAGCTACTTATGTATTACATATCTATAGCAACAGACATATTCTCTATTCAGTTCTTTCTGTGAGTACAAGCTCTGCCTCTAGCTTGCTGGAGGAAGTCTAAGAGCACAGCACAGTAATGATGTTCTCAGGTTTTCTGAGCCATATTCACTTAACTTCAAACATTCTGTTCCATTGTCTTCTTTAGTTCTTTCAGTCTCATCAGACGACTGATCATCAGAGCAATATTAGTGACAATATTGTGCCAGACAGAATAAATGTTCAGCTAGATGTTAAATATTGAAAGACACTAGGCTGATGGCCCTCTTTGCTTCGAACATGCTCTTTTGGGTTTAGGACATCAATGCTTCCAAAACTGCTATTTAAATGTACCTGTAAAAAATACAAATACACCTGAGAAAAAACCAAGACTACCATGAGTTGGTCATTTTAATCAAACTCTATAAACACTGACAAGAGAGTCATTGTTAATTGTGCATAGATTATGCATCACCCAACTCCAGAGAGCCACTTACTTTGTCGTCATGCTGCCATTTTCTGTCTTAATAAAGTGATAATAGAGCACACTCAAATGTTTATCATGAGTATTAAATGAGATAATGCATGTAACCTCTTTAAACTGTGCCCCATACAATCAAAGCAAAATAAATCTTTGCTATAGAAATTAATCTTATTATTGTACTTATGAAAGCTTCTCTTGTAGTCCTTGGAAATAAAACATACATATGCAGACTACCTGGTTTTTTTTTCCCTTGAGGAGCTTGTAGCCAGTTTGCAGGACATGAACTTATCAAAGACTCTGACTTCACACTATAAAGGAGGTCTCCACAGGGCTGCGAAAACACACAGGAGTTGGTAATTTTCTCTCGTGGGGCAATTAAAGCTCCAAAGAAGAGAAAACATCTGGAACCTAAACAATGAGAGGAATGAAGTGGCAGAGGAGAGTATGTGTAATAGGTTTGTGGGAGCAGTGTGCTCAGGGAAGAGGGAGGAGTTGATGCCGCAGAAGCAGGAATGTCATGAAAGGAGAAAAGGTTGAAATCCTGGAAGAGGATTTTATCGTTTATTAATGTCACAAACTTTTTTTTTTTTTTTTTGGTTAGGATTGGCTAAGGCTTTTGTGATTAGGGAGATATTTCTTAAGTTGTGGCAAATGATTTATGTGCTTTGGAAACCCTTCTGATTGCTTATTAAAAATGTTTAGCTCTGATTAAGCCCTTAATTTCAATCCATTTCAAAAGCCCCACATTTGGACCTAGGGTCATTGTACTAAATCTGCATTACTGGTGTGAGAAATAAAAAGTCCAATCATCCATTTTCAGAATATAGTATTTAGCTTTAAATGTAAAAGGACTTGGGATATAAGAAATACAGCTGGAGAGGAGAGCAGAATGAAAAGTTAAAAGCAGTTGGCATCAGAGTACAAAAATTCACAGCCCCCTGACAATGAGGAGGTGAGAGGGAAGGGGCCCCACCTGACCAACAAAGATAAACTGTGTGTGCCAAAAGCCACTAAATCCAAGGGGACTTTCCTGCCATAAGAGAACAAAAGGAGGTGGGTACAACTAAAGGCATATTTCTTTAAATAACCCAACAGGAGACAGTAAAACCTAGGTAATATTCGGGAAGGTTGTCCACCCCATAGTACTCAGCCAGTGAGTAACTTGGGGAGGGATCTTGTGCTCTAGGGGATAAAACAGTGGTTGCACCCAGTCTGTGTGCATCAGTAAAATAAATCCTGGCTTTCTGCTGTACCTCGTGTCTCTTAGTTCATTCTTTAAGCTTGGACAGGTGAGCGTTTTTCTCACAATGGGTCACAAAGGCATCTGATAAGGAGTTCACTGGCAAACCATTCCATTGGAAGAGGAAATAGACTTTTCATACATGTGCCTTTTATAAACTTGGACCCATAGCTTAATTCATATACTATGGTTCAGAGAGACGGTATGTGCAACAGGACAAAGAACCGAGACAACCTGCCTTTTTAGACGAGAAAATTTAATTACTTCCTATTTGAATAGCACAAACAGAAAGACATTTCTCCCCCAAAACTATTTTTTTCCCTTTACTAAAATACTTATTTTGATCAAGTGAAGAATCCAGGAGCAGAAAGAGATTTAAAAAAAAAAAAATCTCAAGATTCAAATGATCTTTTATAATTTTCAAAGTGTCAGACCTTATTATATAAGATATAATTCTATGCCTCTGAGGCAATTCCAAACTCCCAGTTGCTGAGAATCCAGCTAAGAATTCTTTCACATCCAATTGTTAACAAATCTGTATGTGAGAACCACTTTTCTTACCTACAGGTTATTTCTCTTCCAGTCAGTGGAGAAGAAATAACCAAGTGCTATGATTTCAGAAATATCACCAAAAAATACAATTTCCTGAGTTCTAACTTGTGCTGGAAATTTGATTCAAGCAGACCACTTCTTTAAATCCAATTAGAACTGAGAACAATCTAACTATGGGAGGTGGGTTGACTGTTCATATCAGATCATTTTACACCTCTGTATTTTGATCTTGAGAGATCATAAAGTGGCTGAGGATGTGAAAAGGCAATTTGTGTGAGTCATAATGGGATAGAAGAGAAAGTTGAGGCTTTTTTTGGCAATGTATTTTTCCGAACAGTGGGAAATTGGCAGTAAAGATATTCTTCAGTCAGCTCTGCACAGCTTAATCTCTTATTCACTCTGCCACCCTGCTTGCCACCAAAGAAGACACGACTTTACTAAGGGCAAATTTGGTTCGAGAACAAGAAGAGTCCAATATATATGTGATAAGACACTTCCTTATAAGAGTGCTAACAGGAACTCTGCAGTCCACAGGGAACTAAGAATGGGAAAAGAACAGTGTGTAAGAAATTCTACATGCACATCTCTGTAGATACATTTTTTTTTTGTCAAATTCCTTTTCTCTGTAAATAACTTCACATTTTTGTCATGTATGTGCATATTTGTATGTGTGTAGCTGAGGTGGAAATATTGCAAGTGTGGGTATTAATGGGTACAGTGCCTTCTATTTTCAAGATTTGGATTCCAGTTTGAAAGTGAATTTCCCTTCCCTGATTTCTGTCATTTTGAGCATGCTTTCTCTTAGGCATTCATGGTTGTATACCTCGACATAGCATTCTAATTCAACCTCGTGAGTGCTACTGAGTTGTGGAAAAAGCACGGATTTGGGCAATGGATTGATGTGGGTTTTAGTTGTATTTCAGCCTCTTACCAGTTTGTGGATTCTGGGAAAGTTATCTACTTGTTTCTCTAAGCCCAGTTTTCTTAATATTTTAATGTTGTTCTTAAATGCTCTTTATGTGATTATGTGTCTCACATAGGGTAAACTGAAGAAATGTTAGTTTTATTTCCCTTGAGGAGAGAGAAAAAAAATCTGGGTTGCCCAATAACACAATGGACAAAGTTTTTCACTCAGTTAAAGAAGGAAAATGAAATCAGATTTTCCATTATCTATTGACTACTAAATATCTCAGACAGAGGACACTAGTACATAAGATATGATATTCATTTAATCAGTTTCCAAGGTGTGGATTTGTGATATATAAAAAAATCTACAGCTGTTCTTCCAAAGTAAGTTCTGCAAATGGATTTGATTTGAGTCACCTTGTCAGTTTAGAAATAATGTCATAAATATAAATGACAAAGTCCCAAGGAAAGGCAACAGACCTGCCACTTTGCCAGCTTTCACAAAACCTAATTTTCCATGCAATCTCTGGTGTATTAAAAAAATAAAATGTAACATGAGTGTTGAAGGGTGCTTCCAGATGGTCTTTTATTAGCTACTCAGAAGGAAGCTGCTTCCATTCTATATCAGCGGCACACATCAATGCCACACTTTCACTTTCCTATGAAGTAAGCTTTTATTGTTGCATGACATGTTAAATGACACTTGAAGGACTTGTCCCTGAAATATTAGTTCATGGGACCACAGATCTGAGTTAGCTTGATTTACTAGGTCAGACAATGCTAACTAATCTCCCTTTGTCCCTTCTTTTTCATTATTTTTGCTTTTGACCTCTCTCTTTTTTTTAATATTTATTTATTTACTTTAGTTGTACACAATGCAATGCATTTATGTTTACGTGGTGCTGATGATCGAACCTGGGCCGCGCACGTGCAAGGCGAGCGCTCTGCCGCTGAGCCACAACCCCAGCCCCTCTCTTATTTAATATAACGTATCACAGAAAAACTTTAGAAATAAATTATTGTTTAAGAGTTTATTGAGCTGAGCACATCCTAACTGTTCAAGATTAGAAGTTACTTTTAAAGACAGAACTAGTCTATTTATTTTATGACAAAAGATGGGGGTCATTCCTATACTCACTTTACATTAATGGAAAAAAAAACTCTTCCTGCTTTCCATAAATTTCCCTACATTTTCTCTACTTTTCTAGTTGAACCACTTTCAAATTATATCCCATCTGTCTATGATATGTCACAGTGCACAAATGCATTCTACTGTCATGTATAACTAATTAAAACAAATAAAAAATTTTAAAAAATGATCTTCCTAAAGTAAATTAATTCAGAGTCCCTTAGAGGAAAGTAGAAATAGAAGAAGTAGAAATCTAAAAGTAGAGAGAATAGTTAGGGTTTAATAAATATAATTTAGGCCAAATTCTGGACTGACTCTAGATTATTTACATTATATTTACATGATTATTAAGGATGTGAGGATAAGGTGTGAATAAAACTCAATAAAGATAGGATGAATGAAGGATCACCAAGTACAAAGTACCTAACTGAAGGAAAACAAGGACTCTCCTTAGCCGACTATTACTCTTCTCTGAGGAACTACATGAAGCCATGGAATGTGGCTCTTCCAACTCTTATTATTACAAAAAGAACTTGGAGCGTTAAGAAAATGGCAAACTGGCCAATGTTTATTCTGATTTATTAGTGTTCATGTCAAATGATCTGTATACCAAAGTAGTTCTGTAAAAAGATAATAAATTTCCATCAACAATAAATATCTCATGTGAAAGAAGATAGCTGAATAGAAAATACTAGTAAAATAACAAAATAAAGATGAAGTCCTCAGTCAAAAGAAAAGTTGTTCAGGAGACAGAGAGGAAGAATTGGAGCAGGGCTTTTTCAAGTGTCACTCACTCAGACTGTGCTGCCACTTTACATTTAGCTACCACAATCACTCTAAGAAGAGTGTGATAGGATTCCCAATTACAGATGAGAAGTGAGGTCCAGAGTGCTTAAATGGCTTTTCAGTCAAGTGGTAGATTTGGTGGATGTCACCAAAGTTCACTCCACTTCCACAGATGAGTGCTTCATTCTTCATGCTACTCCCATCCTCTCCCTGCAGAACTACTTAGGGCTCTAGCCGACTATTTCAGCAGGAGCAGGAGACACTTACCTCAGCCATACATACTTCTTCTGTTCAATTGAGTTTTGCCTCCTCTGTGCCTCTAGCATATAAGGACTCTTCTCATCTGCTGTCCTCTCTTGTTATCTGCTCCAGATGACCCTTGGGCCAAAACCTTCTTATTCTAAATGAAAAACTATCTTTCATGTAGAGGCAAAAAAGAATTGAGTATCTGTTCACTGATTCAATTGTACAAAGGGATTGGGAGTAGTCCATCAGGTTGTAGGGGAAGGGGAAATGGTCCAGAGGATCCTAGGAACTAAAACACAGTAAAGAAGGTCCTAAATACTCTGAATACTCTTAGAAGGCATATATTGCACCTTTTATTGGGAGAGTGTGTGTTTCATATCCTAAAATGTGAGATGGTGTCAAGGAACTCCAGTGGACCAGCACAGTTCCCTGAGTATTTGACTCATCGTTGACCTTCTCCTGGCTCCTCCTCTAACAGATGGGAAAACTGATACGAAGAAGGTGCAGTAACATTGTAAAAGTTCCACAACTAAGTTAGGTTGAAACAATGACTGGACCTTCAGCTGCCTGTATTAAGCCATTATTATAAAACAGGATAAAGAGCCAATAGTGTCTGCACTCTCTAGGGCTGGAACTCACTCTACTCTGTGTCTTCTGTCTGGCTTCAGATATTCTCCCTTGGATCTCTTCCTTATCTTCTCCAATCTCCTACTCCAGTCTCTGCTCTGTGAGTTCCCATATGCCAGACTCCTGGACATGGTCCTTTGGGGTTGGTGCTCTCTTGTCACCACTTACATACAGACACAGACCTTTAGTGCAGGAGATATAAGTGATAGATGATAACATACTTTATAAGATATAAAAAGTATAAAAGTGTACAGAGGAAGTGTCAAGATTTTTCATGCACAATGAAATGGTATATTGTATTGTTTATATATATTTTAGTGTTTGATATTGCTTTTTTTATGAACAGGACATTTCTACACACACACACACAATTACAATGCACACATGGCTCATATTAGTGTGTATGAATCTACCCCATTATTTTAACGCTCTATAATATTTCAGAACAGTCATTAGATAATATTCTTACACTGATAAACACATGTGCCTCTGACTGTTTCTTCAGTTTGTTTCCTAGGACTGGAGTTGTTGGTTGAATGCTTTTCAGTATTAAAAATTCATTCTTTATATTAAAGACTGGAAGGAGGCTCCTTTTAGTGTTCTGAATTAGAAAGGAAAATTGATAGCAGGTAGGCCCTGTCATCGTTTCACTCCTTAAGGAGTGAGGTGACCTCAATTGAGGTAAGCAGTGACCAGCTCACATCCTTAGAGCTCTTCCTCAGATGGTTTTATCTGTGCCTGCCTCTCCTAAGATAGCTTCAACTGCTACAGCCTTTGAAGTACATGAAAAAGCTCACCCACAAAGGCCCGAAAAACCTATGCAAATAGCAAATGATTATTCCTTAATATTTGCCTTGATTTGGACACAAAAAGGGACTGTTTTGAAACAAATTTGAGTCTGATACTTCTCTTTTGGGGTTTTGGAACTTTTAATTTCTGTTTAATAGAAGGAAAGAATTAGTAAAGGAACCAGTGTGACCAATAAACAAAGAAGCAAACAAATAAATAAAAGTGGAAGTTGGAATCCAGCATTCCTACTATTTGTCAAGAATTCCATATGTGTGCACACAAGTTACTTATGGGTTTGTTTGAGTTTGTGGTAGAGCTTTTATTTTTATTTATTTTTAAAAAATATTTATTTATTTACTTTAGTTGTACACAATGCAATGCATTTATGTTTACATAGTGCTGAGGGTTGAACCTGGGCCGCGCACGTGCGAGGCGAGCGCTCTGCCGCTGAGCTGAGCCCAAACCCCAGCCCCTTTTATTTTTTTTTAAGAGAGGTCAAAGCTTTAAAGTCAGAGACATCACTCAGGGTATCAGCTATGGGAAGAGGCTCACTTCCCACTAGTTGAACAGAATTGCCTGCACCTGGCTGAGCCCAGGTCCTCCCAGGAGCTTTTAGGTGCCTCAGGTTAGGGATATTTAAATGTCTTCTTATTTCTGCTATTTTGGGCATTTTGTTCTTTAGAATACACCTTCTTCTTAGCCAGAGGGCTTGAATGGATTTCTGGGTCACTTAATATCAATAGTGCGATCAACTTAAGTTTAGAATGACACACATAAGAGGATAAGAATTGTGACATTTTGGAAAGGGTTTCCTATTTAGAGTCATCGAAAACTTCACAGAAATTTGAAGATGAGATGGATTATTATTTTTCTTACTGAGAACAGTGTTGTAAAAATCATTGTAGAACCAGGTAAAGATGAAACATGGTTTCTCACTCATTTTTTTTTCCACTGCAATCTCAGAAAACATGGCTATTATTTGTTCTGTTCTCCTGAATTTTACTAATGTGTTTTTCTGTAGCCATTTAAATTTACTCTTTATGTAGTTTAGTTTATTTGTTTGTTTACTCATCAATTTTATATTTAGCCCAGGTCATGTATTAGCACAGGCAGATATGCAACCTATTGGATATAACATATATAAATAAGATTTGCAATTTCTCTTCCTTCTCCCTTCCTCTTGCTTCCCCCAATCCTGCCTTTTCTTTCTGTATATGTTTAATGAGTGTCTGTTATTTTTCCGACAATGCTTTTAGGAAATTGCTTATTTTAGAATTCATACTAATAATTTCACTCTTATTAAAGAGAGTAGATATGAATAAACTACCAGCACCCCTACCCTGACATTTCTAATCATCTACTCTTCTGCTGGGCCAGTGTCATATCACTTTTGCTATTTTTCAATTTAGGTCATTTTTACTCTGATTTCTTTATAGATAACATCTGAAAAGTTTAGTTCTAATCTTACTCCTGAATTTTAGTCAGAGGATCTGTCTTAGAATTCTATCAACATTTCCACAAATTCCGAATATCTCAAGCTAGACCTTGTTCTTCCATTCAAACAAATGACTTGTCCTACCATTTTTGATTCCTTAATAACATCAACATTATTCGGTGTTTCAGACTAGACTATATGGTAATTTCTTTAATCCTCTGTTTCTATTCTGTCATCTGATTCTGCATTTTTCCCTCCTGAAATGTATTTTTAAAATTTTTTAGTTGATTAGGAATGGAGTCACTACATGAACTAGCCATTCCACTCCTTGGTATTTGTTTATAAGATCTAACATCAGCATACTATAGTGATACATGCATACCAATGTGCACTTGGCAATAGCAAAGTTATAGAACCAGCCTAGGTATCCTTCAATAGATGAATGCATAAAGAAAACATAGTATGTATACACAATGGAGTGTTACTCAGTCATTAAAAAAAATTTAAAATATGTCATTTGCTGGTGTTTGGAAGCAACCTGAACTCATGCTGAGTGAAATAAGCCAGGCTCAGAAACTCAAAAGTCAAACATTTTCTCTCATCTGTGGAAGCTATAGAACAGAAAAGGAATAATAAAAAGAGGAATGCCACATCATGTATGAGTATATGCATTCTAATCTTATTCATAACTATGATGCACCAATTAAACAATAAATAAGTGGAACAAATACCAATAGTATAGAACGGGGATCAAATGGAGGGAGGAGGAGAGGGAAGAAGATAGTACTGGTATTGAAATGGAGAAAACTATGTTGTTGTTTGCATTTATGAATATGCCAAAATGAACTCCACTATTATGTATAATTTTAGTTCACTAAAAGTAAAACAAAAACAAAGAACTTTGAATTGATATATAACATTTATGGTGTACAGTATGATAATTCAACACATTTACACAATGTGTAATAATCTGACCAATATAATTAGTATTTTCATTCCCTCAAACATTTATCATTTTTATTTGCTGGAAAATTTTGAAATCTTTGAGTTATTTTGAAATATATAACAAATCATTCTAGAGTATATTCACCTTATAGGTATATAGAATGCTACAAAATATTCCCCCTCTCTAGCTGGTACCCATTGTCTAATCTGTCTCCATATCTCCTCCCTCCTTCTCTTCCTAACTTCTAGTGACCAATGTTCTACTCTCTACTTTAATGAGATCAACTATTTTAGCTTCCACAGATGAATGTGGTATTTATCTTTCTGTTCCCAGATTTTATACTCAATGTGTAATCCTTCAGTTCTATCCATGTTACTCCAAATGGAAAAATAGCCATTCATTTCCTTGGCTGAATGGCATTCCATTCAAAAGATAAAAAGTAAAAAATGCTGGTGCAGAGAAGTGGAACTTTTACATATGTTTCTTGGAAAGTGTCGGATTATTATAAGGGGTTGAGGTCTATAGCCCCCCTGTACCCGGATGGACCTCTTCTGTCTACCAAAAGAGGCCAGAAGGGCCTACCTCAACGATGAGACTGGATTGGGAAAGTAAAGGCCACCAACGCCTCCTCCCCCGCCTTCATAAGACTCAGAGCCGTGTCGGGGAGCCCAGTCAGTAGAATGCCGAAACTCAGTTTATTGAGGAAGTTGGATGGTCTTATATAGGACATGGGCCAATCAACAGAAAGATCATAGGGACACATAAGGAGCATGGGCGGATGCCATTGGCAGAGCCATTGGCCTATCTTTGGGGTGGTTTCAGTTCTCACAGCCACGCCCCCTGCTTAGCCTAGGTCCTGTAACAGGGCGTGGTAATGTGGCAAGCAGCCAGAAAGCAGTGTAAGGTCCCGACAGGAAAGTAAATTATTACAGCCATTATGAAAAACAGTATGGAGTGTCCTCAAAAAACTAAAATAAATCTACCATGTGAACCAGCAATCCTTCTGAAATATTGAAGGCATCTATCCCTTCAATTTCTCTTTACTCGTAAGTATGTGTCTACACAGATCTCCTGAGTCATCTATTCTCATCTACCTAAATGTGCATTTCTTCTGTCTTCTGTAACCCAGCCCTTTGCTGCCCATGATGACACATGGTGCCATCAAGGGACTTGGCATATGTCACCTCCTTCATGCCTCCTTGCTTTTGTTCATGCATGCCCTTTGGATGCTATTTTCTTTGCAAGGTAACATGAAGATTAATGGAGAAATTTACTTGGGAAAGTGCTTTATGGATTGTCAATCACCATATAAACTGATATTAATAATAAATTGAAACCTTATGAAAATAAAATGTACCATATATTGTGTGGCATACTTGTGCTGATTGCACATCTGGCAGTTGTCTGCACCCTACAAGTCCTGCAATTCTGCCTTCTGCCAGAATCCTGGTCCTGCTGTAGAGGCCAAAGATGTCTAAGACTCTAATTCTTTCATCTCTGGTAACTAGAACCTGGGCAATGGATGCACTTCTGGCCAATAAGTGCTGAATGGAAAGCAGCTTCGTCGTCTCTGGGAAATGTCTTGCACCCTGACATTTTCAAAAAAGAATGTATGCAAATAAAATCTCCTGTTTTCGGCCTTTGTACAGTTACCTGGAGCCATGATGACAGTCTTGCTACCCCAAGAAGAAAAGGCAAAAATGAGAGTCAGTAACTCAAGTGTGGCAGAGTGGAAAGCTATAAGGAACATGGTCTCTGGTTCTGTTTTAGACCTACTACACAGAACCTGGGACTGAAATTTCTTGTAGCTATCTACATGTGCTGTTCTTTGCGCCACAAATCTTTTTAACAATTATATATTTCTATTGTCTCCTTCACAGTGTTAAGAACATTTAGGTTCTCCAGTAGTTCCTATTTGAATATTGACATATTCATTTTCATTGTATTATTTGTGAAATTAGTACTTATATTTCTAGAATCCTTGAACAGGTAAAAAAAATTGCACTTTAGGAGAACAAAGACAGATTGTCCAAATTATAAGACTACACCATTATCAGGATGCCTCAGTCCCAAGTCTAATATAAACAAGACTTAGATTGAAAGCGGACATTTTATATGTAAGGTAAAAAGATTCAATGACAATGGAAACTGGCATGAACAGTGCTTCCAACTGTGGCTCTGTAAGACAGCAACACAGAGTGGCATAGCGTCAACTCACTCCTTTTTTGGTAACCACTTAGTTTTTACCTAATTCTTTTTTATTCTCAATCTCATTCTTGAGGTCAGTGTATCAAATTCACATAACTTAATGGCATGAATTATAATTTAAACTTGCAAAGATTGACCAAAAAGTATCTTTAGAAAAGCTCAACGCTTTATAAGAAAATTGTTCCTAGAAAATTCTAAGGCTATTATTAAAAACCTGTGTCATCCAAATAATCCACCTAAAGTTGTTTATTAAGCTATGAACACAATATGAATCACATAAAATTCATTTTGCCAGTTGGATCATCTTCAGTGTTGAAGATTTGATTTCTAATTCTACCTAGTCAATTAACTCTTACTATGAAGTGAAAATGTTGCTTGCATGACTGACAGATGGCTTCATCAACTGATTGAACTGGGATGGTCATTAATGACTTCAAAATCATGACCCATGAGATTGCTTAGTATTGTAGTGATTGCCCATAGAATCTAACCAAGATGAAATTTCTGGTTTTGGCCATAGCTTCGGACCTCTGGAGCATCCGTTCAGATATTACGACAAGAGGTGAAGTCATAGCTCATTTTGTCTTGGGTTCAATCCCAGCACTTCAAGGAAAAAAAAACAAAAAAATGAAGCAAACAGATATTAGGACAGAACTCGTGACATTGATAGTTACCAAAAGTGACAAAAAGAATGTCAAATGCTTAAGGGCCCAGCCTTCCTTCTCCCATAATTCAGTATTTTTATCTTCTAGTGTAAAGACACATACTTATCAAAGCAACGAAACACTGTCTAAGTAGGTAAAGGGAGGAGACAGATATAAGAAGGGTATGGAACCAGTAAACACAGATTCAAATGAAAAAATTTAAACCAATGATAAAAATCCAGATTGGAAAATCACTCTGAGTCTAAAAGTCATTTAAAACAGATGAATCTCTGTTGCCTGCCACTGGATGAGGAGGGAACTCTTAGGAGTGTCCATTCACTGCGAACTCAGATTTGGGTAATGGCAAGAGTGACAATAAAGAGATTTAGGATAATTGGCAGTGGGTCCCAGTAGTGTTAGCCTCACAGACACCTCTAGTCATTTCAGCTTATCTTAACATTGAAGAGAAACTGCTGACAGCTGCCTCAATAAGTGTGCCATGTTGAAAGTGCTGTAATACCAGAAATGGTCAGGAGAGGTCAGCATCCAGAAAGATATGGCAGGGCTCTATATGGGAAAGCTCTGATAGCTGCAAGCAATTCAAAAGGAAAATATTTACTAATCACATAAAAGATAAGGGTTAATTTCCAATATGTATAAGGAACTTCTGCCACTGAATAGCAAAAAAATATAAATAACCTGAATAAAAATCGGGCAAAGGGCTTGAACAGACATTTTCCCATACAACAATAAATACACACACACACACACACACACACACACACACACACACCACACAAGGATACCAGGTATAGGAAAAGATTTTTGACATCATTAATTATCTGGAAAATAAAACTCAAACTATAATCAGATGTCGCTTATACATGTTAAGATGACTATTACAAAGAAAAAAGTTGTTGGAGAGATGTGAAGAAACTGGAATCCTATGTATCCTTGGTAGGAATGCCAAATTGTGCAACAACTATAGAAAACACCATGGAAGCTCCTCAAAAAATTAACAATAGAACTATTGTATGATTGGGAACTCCCATTCTAGTATATATTCAAAATAACTAAAGTTAGGATCTCTAAGCTGCCCTTCCATGTATATTGCATTATTGTTCATGTGGCCAAACATAGAAGCCATGCATGTCCGTGGACAGATGAGAAGGCAAAGAAAAAGTGGTATATCCATGGTATATTCCATCCAATGGAATATTATTAGCCTTTCATATAGAAGAAATTTTCAATGAAAAAAAATGTTCAATGAAATAAGCTAGACACAGAAGGACAAATATTACATAATTCCACTTATGTGAGGTATCTAAAATGGTCAAACTCATAGAAGCAGAGAATACAAGGGTGGTTGCCAGGGGCTGAGGGTTGGGCAGAAGGGAGCTTGTTCAATTGGTATAAAGTTTTAGTTATGCTGGATAGAACATGGTGTCATAGCTGACGATGTGGTATTATGAACGTGGATGCCACGTTAAGTGTTCTTACCATGGAGACAAACAGAATAAAAAATGCAAACCAAGGATACAAGGAAAGCTAGGAAAGCTTTGGTGATGGTGACTTCAACATCATTCTCTTTAGAGAGGCAAGCTGTCCTCTGTGCTTTGAGGACAGAAAATCCAGGAAGTGGTCTACACTCAGTGAATCTGGATTTCCATTTAGAATCTTCCATCTCTTTAGCAATTGTGTAAACTCTTTAACTTGAGTTTTCTCACACATTAAAATAAGATGAATATTATCTAATTTATAAGTGTTAGGCAGCAGTTAGTAATGAACAGTGGAATGTATAGGTCTATTTTTTACTATTAAGGTTTTTTTTATAAGTTATTGCCAAGTCAGATGAGTAAGTAACTTGTACCAGATAAACTGTAGAAAGCCATTGGTACACAAACATCAAGGATAAGCAAACAAAATAAAAGGAGAAAATGGTGGGGGGAGGGGAGAATACATTGAGAAAGACGAATTTACAGAACTAACTCTTGATAGGACCCAAAAAGGTCAAGATAAAACTAGGAGTCATGGCCTCAACCGTCTCATTCTATCTCAGAAAGGGGAATTCTTTAGTGGTGCAGGCCCTGTAAACTCTGAGGGCCACTGACCCCAAATGCCCATATCAACATAGGATTGGCTTATAGTGGAAGTCCCCCTGAATAGGATGGCCACCATAACAGTTCTGAAGAGGACCAACTGAGGTCAAAAAAACTCCACCATCTGACATGAAGGAGGAGTTGAACACCTGATTGGCAAGGAGTGCAGAAGGTGGTCCCCAGTTCTCAAGGCAAACACCAAACAGTAATACATTTGGAAGCAGCATTGTTTCCTTTCTCATTCTGTGCTTGGAAATGGCCCACTCTCTCTTTCAAGAGTGCTCTTTGCTTGATCCTTATTTTGCTCTCTCTATAATCTAAGTTCTCTTGCATGGCTTTTGGTGTCCGACTTTAAATTCCCTTTTGTTACAACACAAGAACCAAGGTTTTGAGCTTTGGCTCCCAGCTCTCCAGTGACATAACATTATTATTAAGTAGCAAGATTATTGTAGAAATGATTTAAACATTAAGAAAGCAGTGGGGACTTAGAATTCACTACAAACTCTATTTTAAGAATTGTGAGGACCTTTTCTCTCCCAGCAAAGCATAAATAAACAAAAGTGGAGAGTGAACAGCAATGCCTATACAAGTAAGTTTCTAGGTTATGAACAAAATGAAACAAAATCCTCTGACTTAATAAAATTGGTTGAGGAAAAAAATACTTAATACTCTAAGGGCAGGCTGAAGAAATAAACACTCGGGAAGTGGGCCACATTTGGAACTCCATCAGAGCCAGAATTCCATCTTGTATAAAGTTTGTTGATGGTATCTTGCTTTAGTGCCACTGGGGTGGGCTCTTGGGACATGGTTCCCCTTACCATCAGCATCACCATCTTTAGACACTCTGCTGTTACTGGACAATCCACCTCATCACATTTGCTCTGAGTAAGAACCAGTTCTTTCTTTGTTTCTTTCAACAACATTTTTTGTAGTTTATAGGGTATATGTTTTGTACATATATAAATTTATTCCTAAGTATTTTACTATTTTTCACATTAGTATAAATGAAATGTGTCCTTAATTTCATTTGAGATTATCGCTAGTATGTAGAAATGCAATTGATATTTTTCTCATACTCCATAAACTTTCTGAATTTATTAGGTTATTTAGATTTTTAGTGATTCCTAGGGATTTTCAATATGCAAGATTATTTTATCTGAAAATGTAGATGCTTTATGCGTTACTTTTTCATGTTGTTCCCATTTATTTCATTGTCTTGTTAATTGCTCTGGCTAGAATACAGTGTTGAACAGAAGTGGCCTGAGCAAACACTAGCATCTTGTTTCTGGTCTTAGGGGAAAGTAATTCAATCTTCCAGTATTAAAAATGATCAATTTGCCAGGCAGTGTGGTGCACATCTCCAATCCCAGCAATTTGGGAGGCTGAGGAAGGAGGATTTTAAATTTGAGACCACCTTTAACAAATTAGCAAGATCCTCAGCTACTTAGTAAGTCCCTGTCACAAAATAATTAAAAACAAAAATAGAAAGAGCTAGGAATGTAGTTAAGAGGTAGAAAAAATTCCCCTGCATTCAATCTCCAGTATAGTTGCTGGTGGTGGGGATGAGGGTAGGGGGATGATTAATTTTTAAGTGTAAAAAAAATTTAGCTTAGTTCTTTTGTAGATGTCATTTATTGGCTTGAGAACTTTCTGCAATTTTAGTTTATTGAGTATTTTTTATCCTGAAGGGATATTGGATTTTATGAAATACATTTCCCTCCACATTTATTGAGATGATCCTGTGGGTTTTATTTTTCATTCTACTCATATGGAATTTTTTATTGATTTCCCAATGTTAAACCATTGGATCATAGTGTATAATTTTTTAAATATATTGTACATTCTGTAGGTCTTTTTTTAAGGTGGTAATTTTCTCTGAACTCGTTTGTATTACTCTCTCAAGTTTCACATGTTCAAAGTCTCAGTTGAGCCATGTACTGGTTGGTACTAAGTTTGACATACTTTTCCACAGTTGGAAAAGACAATCTTTTCATTTAGTTAGTAAGAGATGCAACTTCAACTTTAGGATTTAGGATTCCCTTCAGATAGGAAAAATGTTTGCTTACTAGACATCTCCAAATGACAAATGTTTAATTGCATCATCCCATATAAATATTCACACTTTGGAGGCTATTATCTTGTGTTCTATATTCATATTTATACAATATAATTTCATGCAAGGGCAGTAGCATTTTTTATTTCATTAAGTCAATTGAATCATACCCAGCTTTGCATTTTCACTTTCATGGACAGCATCTTTAGTATATTGGGCTAACAATACAGACACAGTGAGAGGTTTACTATCTAATTTATGGATACCACTGCTGGCATGTGGGGGTGATTGTTGGTGAATTTGGGAATGTATTTTGAGTGCTAAAAAAACTCAGCCTTTCCATCCTTTATAAGTCTTTCCATGCCACTGAGTGAATATGGTAACAACTCATCTCAGGAAGGTCAAAGGTCACCTTTTCCCCCACCCAGTTTCCATGCCTTTGTTCCCCGGCTTCTGTATTGATTCTTCCTTTTCCTACCATCCTCTCACTGTCACACACACACACACACACACACACACACACACACACAAGTGAACTGGCAAAGCCAGTGTGGAGACCCACATGTGCCTATGCATGGATTTGGAGGAGCTGGAAGGAAGGAAGTATAATTATTGTCTCTGGAGGACAGTAAGATCTCACCAGAGTTGAGGTGCTACTAAGTACATGCTCATGAAATGATTATCTTCAGCTTTATAGTTTAACAGATTGCGGCTTTCCAGGGCATTAGAGAGCAGATAATTTCCTATCATGTTGGGCCAAATTCGCTTATGCATTGAGGTCATAAAAACTAAGTGCCCTGGAACTGAGGACTTCTTCTTGGGTTCCCTTCAGTTTACACTCTACTGAGGGCATCATTTGTCAACACATATATTAATCTTTTGGCAACAGGATGATGTTACTTAACATTCAGCTTGTCTCCTACTCTGCTTTTATGAGTGAATGAGCTCATTCTCTGAGTACAGGGGAATGCAAGATGAATATGCATTTTAAATTAGATCCTACATTTTTTTCTTAGAAATTAAAATGATCACATAAGTGTTTATTTGATAGAGGAAATGTTTCTGAATCTTGATGAAGGGAACCAAATGTGCATTTTGTCATCAAGAAGGGCTGGGGAAATGGGGGCCATCCCTGAGCCAGGAAGCTACCAGTTATAGCTGAGAGCTTGACCAAGACACTTAATCACTGGGGACAAATGGTGGGGTTTATGAGCATCATCATGTTCTGAAATGAAGACTGTGGAAGTGGAAAGATGTGAAAACACTTTGAAGGTCATTTAGACAATTATTTTTGCCCACAGAGCCAAGTTTATGTTTAGGCCAATAGTAAGAGCCTATTCATAGAATGAGATTTTAAAAAAGTGATAAATGGGTTTCTGAATTCTGAAAGTCCATTTGCTTATCATTACTTAATTCAACACCATCATTAAGAGATATTTATTTGGGTTCAGACATATCTTTTAGTTTAATATTTTTAGAGTAAATTTTATTATGTATATTTGAGGGTCACAACATAATGTTAAGGAATAGACAGATAGTAAAGTTTTTACCATAATGAGGCCTATTAACATATTTATTATCTTATGTGGCTACTTTTTTTGTGACAAGAGCAGCTAAAATCTACTTACTTGACATAACTCCTTAATACAATACAATGTTATTATGATGTTACCACAGTTGTATATTCTTCATTGTGAGACAATAGATCTCTGGGCTTGTTCATTCTACATATCTGCTACAGTAAAACTCCTTTAAAGTACAGATATTCCTGTGAAAGGGAACATGTGAAACCATAGTCAACTTTTCTCCATTTAATTTGAAACACTTTCTCTCTCTCTTAAGGCATCACTATTGCCATCTATGACATAGGTTGTTCTTGGGGTATATGAAAGATAAGAAGATACATAGATTTTTTTTTCTCTGTAGAAACTAAAGTCTAAAGAAAATGATGCATGGGGATAAATAATTTCAATATAAGGGACACAGTAACATATGCCTCAGGCAAAATAAAGGTACATTTCAAAAAGTAGAGAAATTACCTCAGCTCATACTTCCATTTATTAACTTAAAAACTGATTCAATAAATATTTACTTAGCCATATCTTGTACGGGGTACTCATCTAGGCACATGTGAACAAACATATTGTTTCTTCATGGAGCTAACAATCCAGATAGGAGACAGAAATTAAATACACAAGGCCATCATTGCATATATGATTATACTGTGTATGTGAACACAGCAAAATAAAGCAGACTGCTATGAATAGTGTAATAAAGTGGCCTTATTTAATCTGGGAGATTGGGAAAGTTCTCTGTGTGGAAGCAACATGGAAATGAAGATTCAATATTAAGAGTAATTAGCTTAAAAAACTGGGGAGAAAAACACAGAAAACAGCACATGGCAAAACTTAAAGGAGGTAATAAAATGGCTAGCATAAAGAACATGAATATTAACAAATGCTGGCAAGAATGTGGGGAGAAAAGAGTATTTATAAATTGCTTGTGGAATGGCAAATTAATACAGTTGCTAAGGACATCAGTATGGAGATTCATCAAAAGGCAACCACCATATGAACCACCATATTTCCAAGTTATTTTACTCATGGGTAGTTATCTAAAAGAATTGAAATCGGCATACTACAGTAATACCTTTACTCCAATGTTCACAATAGACAAGTCATGGAACCAGCCCAAGGGTCCATCAATAAAGGAAAGGATAAAGAACATGCTGTATATATACACAATGGAGTCCTCCTTAGTCATAAAAAAGAATGAAATTATGTCATTTTCTAGCAAACGGAACTGGAGAATATCATGCTAAGTGAAGTAAACCAGACTCAGAAAATCAATAGTTAAATGTTTTATTTCATATGAGGAAACTAGAGAGAAAAAAGGAATTAGAAAAGGGAAATCTGATGAAAATATAAGGGAAAACAGTAGAGGAGAGGAGGGGAACTAAAGGGGAAGTAGTGGGGAATGAAATGGAACAAATTATGCTATTTGTATGTAAGAATTTGTCATAATAAACCCCACTATTATAAATAATTACAATGTACTAATAAAAACATAATAAAATTATTATGAGACTGAAGAATCTCCCTAGACACATTGGAAAACCTGAAAGCTGGCCAGTGGGGTATAGATGTCAAGAGAGATTATAGCAAGTTGAAGTTGGAGGACAGCCAACACAGGAAGGATGAAGGAGGACCATGCAGTGATGGTAAGTAGCATACCATGGGATATTGTCCCTTAGTGGCAATTGAGGCAAATACATTAACAATGAGGCTTCAAATAAAGGTAATGTTCTCATAAAGATATTGCAATTACTTCTTTGTTAAAGTGGGCAAAGTACCTGTTAAGTGTCTTGGTATATAGTTGCAGCTTAACAAATCTTAATTCTTTTTCCATTCCCATTTCCCCCCTTTCCAGCTCACATACTGTTGCTACCATTTTTCTGAAGAAAATAGGCAAATGGAAGAATGGCTAAGTGGGAATTCAATGTTGGATACCTCGAGACTGAGAGATATAAAAAATATGGGAGTACTGGCTACTGAAGGCAAGTTGATCATTTTCCTGTAGCATTGGGAGAGAGTATGCCCAGTAGTTAAGACTATGGGATTTGAAGTGTAGAACTTACCTCTGGTTGTTGCTAGCTATGGATCATGATAAACTAAGCCTCATCTGCAAATTATGATAAGAGTATCACCATCAACATGTTTACAAATTTCACAGGATAATGTAGGTCACATACCTATCACAGTAAATAATGCATGGCATGGAAGTTTCTTTGTACCTTTTCTGGGAATCGATCCTCTCTCGTGAATACCCTATTTCCTCTCATGTGTCAGTTTAGAATGTGCTTCCTTCATGGATCCTTCTCTACTGACCTCAGGAAACTCATATCCCAATTCTATGTCTTCTAAATTGGAATAGTCCAAGGGATTAAAGAGAAAGGAAGGAGAAAGAAATAGACTAGAGGGGAAGAAACGTGATTCCAGAGAAATTACTTGATATCTTGTTTCAAAATTACAAGTGTCTTGTTTAAAAGTATTTTAAATAAAAGTTGTATTTTGTAACAGTTTTAGACTTACAGAAAAGTTGAGATGATAACAGAGTTCTATTTCCTCTACTATTAACATGTTTATAAAATTAATGATCATAATTAATGTTTACAATTAATGATACATAATTATTAACTAAGATCCATATTTTATTCATATATTATTTGTATTTTACCTAATACACAATCCAGGTGTCCACATTACATTTAATTGTCATGTCTTCTAAGTCTTCTCTTGAGAGTGAGAGTTTATCAGACTTTCTTTGCTTTTGATGAGATGACACTTTTGAGGACTACTATTTTGTAGGATGTCCCTAAACTTAGATTTGTCTGATGTTTTCCTTGTGAGTAATGCTTTGGGAAGGGACACCACAGAGGTAAAAGTGCCATTTTCCATGTTATATCACATCAAATCAAAGGCATGCACTATCAACATGACTGATAACTGTGGATACTGAGGATAGTGAGTACCATTTGAAGGGACTGTAGGGGATCAACATTCCTTGGGCATCTAGTGAGTGTGTTTTATTCATGACCTTATTTAATATTGACCTTCACTTTAAGAAGTATGTTTTAATTTTCACCATTTTGTATTTTAAAAAACTAGGATTGAAAGAAAGTAACAAACATTCCTACACGTAAAATATAGATAGTATTCAAAAGATTCAGGTTCCTCTGGTTCTAAAACCTACTTTCATTCCTCAATACCACTTTTGTCTTCTTTATAATTGGTCAAGATTTACAGTGTTGGTTGAGATTTACATGAATAGAATGAAAAGCATTGTATGATATGCTTTTAGATAAATTGAATAGGAAATATGTAGTTTCATTGATATTGGATTCATATGGTTACATTACCTGGAGACACTTGTTGGTAATTTAATGGTACACATCTACTAATTTATCATAAGTGAGATCTCCTTTATGAATTGAAGCTCATGAATGTAGATGAAAGGTTACAGACTGAAGTGAGCAATTATCATGATCAGGTATCATGTGAAGTTACCATAAAAGGATAAAATTCCTTAGATTTGATCTAGAATTTTGATAGGTAATTGGTGAAATATTCAGAGGAAAATGATCCTATATTTTATTTTTGCCAATTGTTCCTTGGTGAGATATTTTATCATGCATGGAGTGAGAGCTGGAGAACTGATTTTGAGTTATTATTTCAGTGCTCTGGCATGATACCTTTTGTCCCTGACAGTATTCATAGCCAGGGAATACATGCCCAAATGAGTTTCTCAACCTCATTTCCTTTAGCTTTATTTCCTTCCTCATTTCTTTCCAGGCTAGTATTCATTACAGAATAGAATGATATCCCATCACCAGTAGAAATAAATTTTCACATAAAAATTTGGCAATGTAGCCTAAAATAATGTTGGTATCAGAGATATAAGATTTTATCTTACCTTGGACTGAATCCTATAGACATGAATGTCAGGGATGACTATAAATGAGACAAATTTTGCACCTAAACTTTTAAACTAGAATTTCAATAATGGTACCTGGGATGAAGCTGAGACTCTTCTAGATGACCCGCTTCCTCTGGGATTTGACATGTATATTTATGCTTAGGGATGGTTGGAACACTGCAGTGGACACTTTGTTGTCTGTCATTTACTTTTCTAGTGCTTCTTGATAGTAACTTCACAGGTGATTTTAGGAGAACACATCCCACCTCAGTTTAAGTCCTCAATCTTGTACTTTCTGGAATGGATTTTGATTACATTAAACAAGTTAGGGTGATCCTCTCCATGGTTATTGACTATGAGTAAGTCTCTTAAAAGGGTTCAATCAGATTAACTGTGAGGAATTTTATTTGAAATGATGAGGAAGAGATCCTTCTGGTATTGACAGAAACAGCTTAGGACTGCTGCATCCACATGGGGAGAGCCTGAAAAAGAGGATGGAACAAAATCTGAACAAGGATAACAAATTTTGGAAGAGGATTTTTGAGACATAATTCAAGTTGGTTTCTGAAGTCAGATGTCAGATTTCAGCAAATCAAGCAGCTTTTGGGTCACTTTATTGTTTAATGTTTCTTGTTTTAAATGTATTTCATTATTTTATTTTAGAATATTTTTTGGTAGTTGAAATATTCCTAAGTGATATGGGCCCCAAATTCAGCCATTACAAAAAAATGAATTATGGGAAAAATGAGAAAAATTTCACTGTAAGATTGACGCAAAGGAAGGGACACCTATGAGACACATGCTCCTGTCTATACTGAGGGGCTAGGTTGTAATCCCCTAATACCTGGTGTTGTGTGTAACTTTCCCTGAATCATGAAGGAAGAAAAATAAAATGCTAAAGGTAATTCACTAAGGGTTCCACTAGCTTTGCTATGAAACTCTCTGTGGCTGAAGAGAGAAAGAGAGAGTGAGATGAAAATAGGTATCAGTACCTACAGCCATAGAGATGGGCGGGTGCTGAGAAGATCAGCAACACAATCAGTAGCCTGAGAGCAGAGGAGTAAGACCAGCCCTGGTTCAGAGCAGCTACAGCTCTGTTTCTCTGAGGAAAATACTCAGAGAACTCTTGGAGGGAAGATACTATAAGCTGCAGCCCAAGTGGCTGGGGCATGTGTTCCTAGGTCACGCACAAGGGCTTTGGAAGTGAAACTACTAGAAAGAGGAAGAATTTATATTTGTTAGTAAGGTGGCCATAGGTATTTCTCATTGAGAGAGTTTGGGATAGTGCAGTTTCAGACACAATTATTTAGGTTTTCCACACACATCCTATGCTCAATAATGTTTCATGTTTCAGAGTATTTTTGTTTCCAGAGAAGAAAAATAGTGCATCCTTAGTACTAAATATGTCAGTATCACTCACTGCCACAAATGTTCTGTGGAGATTTTGAATTGGTAAGTCTATCAAGGGATTGCATATTTATTTTAGGTCACTGCTCTTCCTGCTGTGGTGGCACTAGTCTGCTGGTTAAGAACATCAGTTTTACATTTGGCTCTTCCTTTAGTTTAGTTATCTGGTCATCTGTACTCCCTGGGGCTTCCTTAGCCATAAATTATTAACACATACTGGAATAATTTTCTTAACAGCCTTAGCTTTTTTTCCTTCAAAATGTGACAGATAATTAATGTCACAAGGCTGATCTATCATGAGGGTTGAATGCAGTGGTATATGTTGATCCCTTAGGACAGGGTCTAGAAAACAGGGGGAAAAAAGAAATCTCAAATGAGACTACACATCTGTCCAAATATATGATGTGGGGGCAGGAAAATTATAAGTGAACACTGCTTATTACCAGCCTGCTTAGCTATGAAATATGCAAAATCCAGTAATCTTCAGCCTCTCAATGATGTCCCTCCTCAATCCAAGGACTAACTCAGTGCTTCTGAAGTGAGGTTTAGTTGGGTTCTAGCAGTTAGTATTTATAGCTCTAGGCTATACACAGAAAAGTGAGAGGTCGGTACATCTATGAAAAACAAATTGTTTGAATTAGAAAAGACTCATTCCAGCAGATGTGATTTAGATCTATTCATATTCTAGGGATCCATTGAGGTATCTTTCGCGTTAGTCCCATTTTCTGAGCAAAGGTCTAGGTATCTGGTGAGATGAAGCAATTCATGGGATGTAATGAGTGTTTGAAAATAAAGAGCCAGAAAATTAGTGCAACATAAAAATAAGGATCTACTGGCTTGAGAAACTTCAGATTTCAATAATACTACACTTTTTGTGTGTGTGTGTGTGTGTGTGTGTGTGTGTTGCTGGGTATTGAACCCAGGGCCTTGTGCATGCAGGGCAAGCATTCTACCAACTGAGCTATATTCCCATCCCAATAATACTACACTTTTGTCTTTATTATGAATTGGATATCAGTCATCAAAGTTTTCTAACAATCAGAAAATTTCTTAGATCTAAACAGTAAATGAATGAGATATAAACAAATAGCAAAATCTTCAATTAACTAAAAAACATAAGAAAGAGTGCTTGTTCTATAAGATTTACCAAATGAAGTGTTTTCTTCCTTCTTAAGGAATTAAAAAAAAAAAATAAGACCTGAGGGTAAGATTGAATTTCAAGAAAATCGATGTTAATTAAACAAGAATAGGATGTTCCTTTTTAACAGTGCCCTTGAGGAGGGAAACCCCAACATTCCCCTTTGTCACAAGATTTAGCAACAGCATGACAAGTTCCAATGCAGGAGGTGACTGCACAGTTGTTCTGTGCACCCACATAGAGCCAGTGATGAAGGTCACACATTTGTACTGAATTTGGTGAGTAGGTTTCTCTAATGATTAGAAGTTGCATATTTAGTTTTTTAGGATGAAGAGATGTGTTATGGTTTGGAGATGAGGTGTCCCCCAAAAGCTCCTGTGTTAGTGCAGAAATATTCAGAGGTAAAATTATTGGATGGTGAGAGCTGTAACTTAATTTGTCTGCTAATTTGAATGAACTGACTTGGTGGTAAGTGTAAGCAGATGGGGCATGGCTGGAAGAGGTGGGTCACTGGGGAAATGCCCTGGAATGGTGCATCTTCTCTAAGGCTGCTGTACCTGCAGGTGGTGAGCAGCTTTCCTACGCCATTGTGTTCTGCTTCACTTTGGGCCCAGTGGAGGTGACAAACAGGTGTTCTAGGCCAATCATAGATAAAACCTCTGAAACTATGATCCCAAAATAAACTTTTCGTCCTCTAAGCAGGTCTCATCTTATAACAGTGACATGAAGCCGAGTAGCACAGAATGGTTATGTTAGTGATAAGGGGTGGATGCTTTTTGAAACCATTAAGAAAATTTATTGTTTTAGCCTAATATTCTGTTCTCTAAGAATAAACCAAAGTTGTCCTGGATATCAAGTCCATCCTTTTACCAGTTTTACCTATTCATTCAGGAATTCAAGCTTTATGTGGCATATATGTACAATGGAGTTTTATTCAGTCATAAAGAAAAATGAAATTATACCATTTGCAGGAAAGTGGATGGAAATTGATACCATAATATTAAGTAAAATAAATTAAACTCAGAAAAATCATAGGTGCTATGTCTTCTCTCATATGAGGAATGTAGAGAGGAAAAAGGTAAAGAAAAGTGGAGGGGGTGCTCACATAAAAAATAAAGGTGATCAGTAGATGGAGGAAAGGGACTAGGGGGTAGTAGGGTTGGGGGATATTGGGCAATTTATATTGTTATATTGTGTGAATATACTGATATGTAACAAAATATTCTACCATTATGTACAACTATAATGCACCAATAAAAACACAGAGGGAATAAATAAATTCTTCTCATGAGGAAAAAAGAAAATAAAGAAATTCAAGTTTTTTAAGTTTTTCCACTTGAACCTTTTCTTCTGCCTTGATGATATGAACATACAACTCCTTAATCCCATTTCTGGAAGCTGATTGCCTTTTCAACTCTTCAACCCTTTAAGATTTCATCTTCTGGAGGGATTCAAGATGGTAGATTAGAGGAAGTTTCCATTGCTACTTGCTCTGTGGCTCAGGATTCAAGGAGAGGAATACTGCTTCTCAGCAAGGTAGATGAAAGAGGGATTTCACTAAAATTTAATAGTGAACAGAGTGTCTAAGAGTTTCAAAAATTTAAGTACATTTTTTTTGAACAAAGGGGAAAGAATACAGTGGAGCCAAGCCCCTTGTTGCAGCGACACTGGTTCACCATAGAGGGGAGGGATAAGACAGAGAGAAACACAAAGAACAGATTTGGTACAGAAAAATCTAAAATCAGAAAAGCAGCCCCTATTTAGCTGATCCAGAGGCTGCATTGTGAACTGTCATTTGAAAAGTGGTCTGTGTTTCTCAACTGAACATGGAAAACTGAGGCAGGAGCCATCTTGAGGTAGTCATGCTTAAGCTGCTGCTGACTGAGTTGGGAGATCATACCACACAGTCCATATAGTCCTGGCAAGTGCCTACTGTGGTCCCAATGGTGTACCTAGCAGAATGTGATTGAAACAGGCACACAGAAGATTGTACTCAGGGAGATTCAAGTCAGAAAAATGAAGGGGTACCCAACTTATTTTCTCTTTGAGTCCAGCAGCTCATGTGACCAGCTGAAGTGGGTCCTGAATCTGAACAGGTGGGTGTGAGTACACTCAGGCACTAAGCCTGGGGAGGCTGTTAGTTCAGAGTACAGTGTGTGGAGGACTGCCTCCCCTGCCCCATGAGTAGAATCCTTGGGAGGTTCCTGGGATCCAGACCCCAGATAGTGATCAATAACTGCAGGATTCTAAAAGTGTGTTGATCTAATCTCTCCAGAGTAACTACAACCCAATAAAGCTTCTATGGCCTGATTAATGCTAAGCCTTAGCCTCTGGAATTCCCTTTACAGAAATCTGCAACAAACTGGGAGTGTATCAATTGGATCTGTGCAGACAAAATTCCAACAGACAGTACTTCCCATTCCATTATACCTTATACTGGTGAGAAGGGAAGCTAAGAGCAATTTCAACCACTTTCAATCTTAGGCCACTCCAGGTGGCAACTTTGTGCTGGGAACCTACAGGGACATTACCAGTTCACAATGTAGAGACCAAATGGTATGTTGTTTGCAAGATATATACCACAAGCTGAAAATGAAAGGATGGAAATTAATATGCTATCCAAATTAAATAAACATTTTTCCAAAGAGGAAATACAAACGATCAACAAATACATGAAAAACTATTTGACAACATTAGCAATTAGGAAAATGTAAATCAAAACTACACTGAAATTTTATCTCATACCAGTCAGAATTATACCATCATACCAAACAAGATTATAAACAGTAGTAATGCTGAAAAGGATGTGGAAAATGGAACACTTTTACTTCATTGGTTAATTTGTAAATTAGTACAGCCACTATGAAAATAAGTATGGCAGTTCCTCAAAAGACTAGGTCCATACCACCATCTAACCCAACTATACAACTCCTCAGTATTTATCCTAAATAATTATAAAAGTCCTAAAGAATTATATATAGGTCATATAATAAATGTATAATAAATAACTATAGTGACTCAGCGGCAACATGGTGGACTGGAGAGTGGTGACATTAAGTGTCAGTTGGTAAATTGAGGTTCAGTAGTGAGAATACGGATTAGTTACTAGTGATACTCCTACACCTGCGAAGGATCCAAGGCCATCATACCCCTCTGGAGTACTGGGACAACAGCCTATAGTGTGAGTGAGACTCCCAATTGCTCACTTGTATGGGTCTCCCACAGGAGAAAAACAGCGAACAGGGATACCTGCAGTGCTGCCATCGGGCACGGTGCAGAACGTTCAGCTACCCAACTTGCTTTCGTGCAAATCAACTGACAAATTTCCGAGCACAGGAACATCAGTCAAGTCCTGTGTGTTTCTATTACTCCCAGGGGATTGATCACCGCCATTTTTGAAAGTGGCAGCAGCAGAGGGAGGAATAAAAAAAAAAAAAAAAGAATCACCTACTTGCTGTAGCCTGCATACATCCGAGGAATTTACACAGGCTCTGAAGTCATCCGACATCTACACAAGCCACACACAGACAGCAGCGGAGCTTGTATCTGAACCCAGTGTCCTGGCCCCATAATTCTATAACTATATTGTGATGTGGAAAGTATATGCCTACATCTTGGGTCACCTTTCAGCGCCATTTACCAGGGGGGACAACTCCCATCTTGGAACTCCGGCTGACCAGGTACACAGATTGTAACTCCTATTTGGTTACCTTCAACATCTGGAGGGTGGAGAAAAAATCATGACAACCTACAACAGATGACCACATCCACTGGATGTGAAGGGAAACAGGAAATCTTTCTTCAATATTTCTTGTCTGTGATTTATTTGTGTGTTTGTCTTTGTGGGTGTATGTGTGTGTGTGTGTGTGTGTGTGTGTGCACGTGTTTTTCTCTTTTTTTCATTGTTTTCTTTTTTGTCTTGTTTTTGTTTTCTCTTTCCTCTTCCTATTTACTGCCCCCCTCCTTTGCCTGCCTCACACTCTAAACATATGTGAAACCAAGTATTATGAATTAGGACTAAGAGAACTGGGGGAACAGAATAGTATATCAAAGTTGTGTTATATATAGTTTCTTTTCTCTTTTTGACTCCCTTTCTTTTTCTTCTCTTTTCACCAATTTCTACTACTTTGATATTTTATATTTCTCTTAACATACACATGAGTTTGTTTTATATACACCTTGGTTTTCCCACTAATTTTTTCACTCCAATTCATTTCCTCTCTCTTCTGCTGATATTAAACTACATCTATAGATTTCTCTTTCACACTTCCTAAGAAATAATAGCTCAATATCCTCACCTCCTTCCTCCTCAGCATATCATATCTGTGTCCAATATTAGAAATTATAAACCCCTTTACAAACCTACAGAGTATATTGTGGACAATATTTGAATTCACTAATTCTGTACATTGTGACCAAATTGTGAACATCTGAATAGAAATTTCTGGTTTTAGAGTGTAAAGTGTTCATGTGGGGATCTGTTAACATTGTCATACAGGGGCATCATAAGGCTTTAAGGTAAAAATGAAAAAGTCACGGTTCCACAGTGCTAGAAGAGAAGTCACACAAGCAATATGAAAAGAAAAGGGAAAAAAAATGTCCCAAACAAATCAACGTTCCTCCTTAGTAGATTCCATGGCAAGCACAGCAGATGAAATGACAGAGAAGGAGTTCAGTATGTACATAGTTAAAATATTCAGTGATCTAAAGAATGATATAAGAGAACAAATACAAGTAGTAAAAGATCATTATAACAAAGAACTTAATAAACAAATACAAGAAAAGAAACCAAACAGAAATTCTGGAAATGAAAGAAGCAATAAACCAAATTAAACGTTCAATTGAAAGCATCACCAACAGATTAGACCACTTGGAAGACAGGACTTCAGATAATGAAGACAAAGTAAATAATCTTGAAAAAAATGTAGACCACACAATGAAAATGGTAAGAAATCATGATCAGAACATTCAAGAAATATGGGGTAGCTTAAAAAGACCAAATTTAAGAGTTATTGGGATAGAGGAAGGCATAGAGTTCCAAACCAAAGAAATGAGTAATTTATTCAACAAAATAATAGCAGAAAAATTTCCAAACATGAGGAATGAATGGAAAACCAAATTCAAGAGGATTACTGAACACCAAATGTTCAAAATCACAACAGATCCACACCAAGGCACATTATAATAAAAATGCCTAACATATAGAATAAGGAGAGAATATTAAAAGCCATGAGAGAAAGAAATCAGATTACACATAGAGGGAAACCAATTAGATTATGTGCAGATTTTTCAACCCAGACATTAAAAGCTAGAAGATCCTGGAACAATATGTATGAAGCTCTGAAAGAAAATGGATGCCAACCAAGAATCTTATATCCAGCAAAATTAAGCTTTAGATTTGAAGATGAAATAAAAACTTTCCACAATAAACAAAAATTAAAAGAATTCACAACTCGAAAGCCTGCATTACAAAATATCCTTGGCAAAATATTCCATGAAGAAGAAAAGAAAAAGAGCAATGAAAATCAGCAAAGGGTGATATTAAACTAAAGGAAACACTAACCAGAGGAAAAACCAAGTCAAGTTAAATACCAAAAACAAACAAAAATGTCTTGGAATATAAATCATGTCTCAATAATAACCCTGAATGTTAATGCCCTAAACTCACCATTAATAAAACACAGACTGACAGACTGGATTAAAAGAAAAGACCCAACAATATGCTGTCACCAAGAAACTCACCTCATAGAAAAAGACATCAACAGACTGAAGGTGAAAGGCTGGGGAAAAATCTTACCACTCACATGGGCTGTGGAAGCAAGAAGGGATTTCCATTCTCATAGCAAATAAGGTAGACTTCAAGCCAAAGTTAATAAAAAGGGACAAAGAAGCATATTTATTACTGCTTAAGGGAATCATTCATCAACAAGACAAAACAATAATAAATTTATATGCCCAAAATAATGGAGCATCTACATTCATTAAACAAGCCCTTCTCAAGTTCAAGAGTCAAATAGACCACAACACAATTATTCTAGGAGACTTCAACACACCTCTTTCACCACTGCATAGAGTGTCCAAACAAAAAGTAAATAAAGAAACTTTAGACCTCATTAATACAATTAATAACTTAGACTTGACGGACATATATAGAATATTTTATCCTTCAGTGAACGAATATACTTTCTTCTCAGCAGCACATGGCTCCTTCTCTAAAACAGACCATATATTATGCCACAAAGCAAATCTTAGCAAATATCAAAAATAGAGATACTACCCTGCATTCTATCAGATCATAATGGAATGAAATTAGAAATCAATGATAAAATAAAATAAAAAAAAACGTTACTCCAACACCTGGAGACTAAAGAACATGCTACTGAATGAACAAGAGGTTGCAAAAGACATCAAGGAGGAGATAAAAAAAAATTCCTAGAGGTGAATTAGAACACAGATACATTGTATCGAAAACTCTGGAACACTATGAAGGCAGTATTAACAGGAAAATTCATTGCATGGAGTTCATTCTTAAAAGAAGAAAAAAACCAACAAACAAATGACTTAACATCACACCTCAAAGCCCTAGAAAAAGAACAGATCAACACTAAAAGCAGTAGAAGACAGGAAATAATTAAAATTAGAGCTGAAATTAATGAAATTGAGACTAAAGAAACAATTGAAAAAAATGTCAAATCAAAAAGTTGTTTCTTTGAAAAAATAAATAAAATTGACAGACCTTAGCCACACTAATGAAAAGAAGGAGAGCAAAAACTCAAATTACTAACATCCTTCATGAAAAAGGAAATATCACAACAGACACATCAGAAATACAGAAGATAATTAAAAATTATTTTGAAAACTTGAACTCTAATAAAATAGAAATAAATGAAGGCATTGACAAATTTCTAGAGACATATGAATTGCCCAAACTGGGTATGGAGGTTATACACAATTTAAAGAGATCAATTTCAAGTGAGGAAATAGAAGATGCCATTAAAAAACTACCAACCAAGAAAAGCCCATGACCAGATGAATACACAGCCAAGTTCTACAAGACCTTTAAAAAAGAACTAACACCAATACTTCTGAAACTATTTCATGAAATAGAAAAAGAGAGAGCTCTAACAGACTCATTCTATGAGGCCAATATTATCCTGATTCCAAAACCAGGCAAAGACACATCCAAAAAAGATAAGTTCAGACCAATGTCTTTAATGAACATAGATGAAAAAATTCTCAACAAAATTCTGGCAAATTGAATAAAAAAAATATCAAAAAGATAGTGCACCACAATCAAGTGGGGTTTATCCCAGGGATGCAAGGTTGGTTCAAAATATGGAAATCAATAAACATAATACATCACATCAATAGACTTAAAGATAAGAACCATATCTCAATATATGCAGAAAAAGCATTTAATAGAATACAGCACCTCTTCATGTTCAAAACACTAAAAAAACTAGGGATAACAGGAATTTATCTCAACATTATAAAAGGTATCTATGCCAAGCCCCAGGCTAACATCATTTTAAATGGAGAAAAATTGAAATCATTCCCTCTAAAAACTGGAACAAAACAGGGATGCTCCCTTTGATCACTTTTATTTAACATAGTACTTGAAACTCTGGCCAGAGAAATTAGACAGATGAAATTAAATGGATACAGATAGGAAAAGAAGAACTCAAATTAGCACTATTTGCTGATGATGTGATTCTATACCTAGAAGCCCCCAAAAATTCCACCAGAAAAACTTTTAGAACTACTAAATGAATTTGGCAAGGTAGCAGGATACAAAATCAACACCCATAAATCAGTATATACCAGGGTATATCAATGACAAATCCTCTGAGAGGGAAATGATGAAAATGACCCCAATTAAAATAGCATCAAGAAAAATAAAATACTTGGGAATCAACTTAACGAAAGATGTGGAAGACATTTATAACAAAAACTACAGAACACTAAAGAAAGAAATTAAGGAAGACCTTAGAAGATGGAAAGATCTACCTTGTTCCTGGACAGGCAGAATCAATATTGTCAAAAGGACTATATTACCAAAGTATTATACAGATTCAATGCAATTCCAATCAAAACTCCAATTACATTCCTCATAGAAATAGAAAAAGCAGTCATGAAGCTCATCTGGAAAAATAAGAGACCCAGAATAGCTAAAGCAATCCTTGCAAGTAGAGTGAAGCAGATGGCATCACAATACCAGACCTTAAACTATACTACAGAACAATAGTAACAAAAACAGCATGGTACTGGCACCAAAATAAACATGTAGACCAATCGTGCAGAATAGATGACACAGAGACTAACTAATGCACAACTACAGCTATCTTATATTAAATAAAGATTCCAAAAACATACATTGGAGAAAAGATAGCCTCTTCAACAAATGGTGCTGGGATAACTGGAAATCCATATGCAACGAAATGGAATTAAACCTCTATCTCTCACCATGCACAAAACTCAACACAAAGTGGATCAAGGACCTAAGAATTAAACCAGAGACCACGCATCTATTAGAAGAAAAAGCAGGCCCAAACCCCCATCATTTCGGATTAGGCTACTACTTCCTTAATAAGACTCCTATAGCACAAGAATTAAAATCTAGAATTAATAAATTGGATGGATTCAAACTAAAAAGTTTCTTCTCAGCAAAAGAAACAATCAGTGAGGTGAACAGAGAACCTACTAATTGGGAACAAATCTTTACTACATGCACATCAGATATAGCACTGATCTCTAGAATATAAAAAGAACTTAAAAATCTTAACACCAAAAAAACCAAATAACCCAATTAATAAGTGGGCCAAGGAACTGAACAGACTCTTCTCAGAAGAAGATATACAATCAATCAACAACACAAAAACATGTTCAACATCTCTGGCAATTAGAGAAATGCAAATCATCTCTACTCTAAGATTTCATTTCACTCCAGTCAGAATGGCATCTATTAAGAACACAACAATAAATGTTGGAGAGGATATGGGGGAAAAGGCACACTCATACATTGCTGGTGGGGTGAAGCCAATCTGTAAAGTAGTATGGAGATTCCTTGGAAAACTGGGAATGGAATCCCCTAATCACCCACCCATCCCACTCCTGGGTCTATTCCCAAAGGACTTAAAAACAGCATAGTATAGAGACAAAGCCACATCAATGTTTATAGCAGCACAATTCACAATAGCTAGGCTGTGGAACCAACCTAGGTGCCCTTCAGTAGATGAATGAATAAAGAAAATGTGGTCTATACCCACAATGGAATATTAAACAGCAATAAAAGAGAATAACATAATGACATTCACAGGTAAATGTATGAAATGGAAGAATATAATGCTAAGTGAAGTTCGCCAATTCCAAACATCCAAATGCCAAATGTTTTCTCTGATATAAGGAGGCTGATTTAGAGTGGGGTTGGGACAGGGAGCATAGAAGGATTAGAGGAACACTAGAAAGGTCAATGGGGAGGGAGGGGATGGGAGGGGCCAAGGGTGTAAGAAGAAAAAAAAAAAGATGGTAGAATGAGATGGATATCATTACCTTAAGTTTGTGTATGAAGACACGAATGGTGTGAATATACTTTGTATACAACCAGAGATATGTAAATATGTGCTCTATATGTGTATTATGAATTGTAATGCATTCTATTGTCTCATACAACAACTTTGAATAAAAAGATTAAAAAAACTATATTGACACATTATACCCATTTTTTAAAATTTATTTTTATTCCTATACCCTTGCCCTCTCCCCTTCCCTCCCCACCTTTGTTCTATTTAAAGTATCTTTATTCCTCTCACCCCCGCTCCTTTGCCTTTATAAGTCAGTATCTTCATAACAAAGAGATCATTTAACCTTTGGTTTTATTGGGATTGGCTAATTTCACTTAGCATTATTTTCTCCTACTCCATCCAATTACCTGCAAATGCCATGATTTTATTCTTTTTTAGTGCTGAGTAGTGTTCCATTGTGTATATATACCAAAGTTTTCCCTATCCACTCATCTGCTGATGGGTTTCGGGGTTGGTTCCATAATCTAGCTATTATGAATTGTGCTGCTATACACATTGATGTGGCTGTGTCCCTGTAGTAAGCTGTTTTTAAGTCTTTGATGTTTAGACCAAGGAGTGGGATAGCTGGATCACTCCAAGTTTTCCTAGGAATCTCCATACTACTTTCCAGATTGGCTTCACCAATTTGCAGTCCCACCAGCAATGTATGAGTGTGCCTTTTCCCCCACATCCTCACCAGCATTTATTGTTGTTTGTATTTTTGATAGCTGCTATTCTAACTGGAGTAAGATGAAATCTTAGAGTTGTTTTGATTTGCGTTTCTCTAATTGCTACAGATGTTGAACATTTTTTCCATATATTTGTTGATAATTGTATATCATCTTCTGAGAAGTGTCTGTTTAATTCCTTGGCCCATTTATTGATTGGGTTATTTTGTGTGTGTGTGTGTGTGTGTGTGTGTGTGTGTGTGTGTTAAAGTTTTTGAGAGCTTTATATGTCCTTGAGGTTAGTGTTCTATTTGATGTGCTTGTGGTAAAGATTTGCTCCCATTCTGTAGGTTCTCTATTCACCTCACTAATTGTTTCTTTTGCTGAGAAGAAGCTTTTTAGTTTGAATCTGTCCCATTTATTGATTCTTTGTTTTAGTTCTTGGGCTATAGGGGTCTTATTGAGGAAGTTGGGGCCTAAACCAACATGATGGAGATTTGGGCCTACTTTTCCTTCTATTAGGTGCAAGGTCTCTGGTTTAATTTCTAGATCCTTGATACACTTTGAGTTAAGTTTTGTGCATGGTGAGAGACAGAGATTTAACTTCATTTTATTACATAAGGATTTCCAGTTTTCCCAACACCATTTGTTGAAGAGGCTGTCTTTTCTCCAATGAACGTTTTTGGCACCTTTGTCTAATATAAGATAACTGTAGGTGTGTGGGTTAGTCTCTGTGTCTTCTATTCTGTACCATTGGTCAACTGGTTTATTTTGGTGCCAAAATCATTCTGTTTTTGTTACTATTGCTTTGTAATATAATTTAAGGTGTGGAACAGTAATGCCATCAACTTCATTCTTCTTGCTAAGAATTGCTTTGGATACAACAAACAGTGCTATGTAAAAAGATGCTTTGTATGTGTATTATGAATTGTAACGCATGCTGCTGTTATATATACAACAACTTTGAATAAATAAAAAATATCAAAATACAAACAAACAAACAAAAAAATAATTGCTTTGGCTATTTGGGGTCTCTTATTTTTCCAGATGAGTTTCATGATTGCTTTTTCTATTTCCATGAGGAATGATATTGAGATTTTGATTGGGATTGCATTGTAACTGTATAGTGCTTTTGGAATAATGGTCATTTTGACAATATTAATCATACCTATCCATGAATAAGGTAGACCTTTTCATCTTCTAAGATGTTCTTTAATTTCTTTCTTTAGCGTGCTGTAGTTTTCATTGTAAAGGTCTTTCACATCTTTTTTAAAGTTGATTCCCAAGTATTTTATTTTATTTTATTTTTGAGGCTTTAGTAAATGGGGTGGATTTCCTAGTTTCTCTTTCTGAGGATTTGTCACAGATGTACAGAAATGCCTTTGATTTATGTGTGTTGATTTTATATCCAGCTACTTTGCTGAATTCAGTTGTTAGTTCTAAAAGGTTTCTGGTGGAATTTTTTTTGATCTTTTATGTATAGAATCATATCGTCTGCAAATAGTGATAATTTGAGTTCTTCTTTTCCTATCAGTATCCCTTTAATTTCTTTCGTCTGTCTAATTGCTCTGGCTAGAGCTTTAAGAACTATGTTAAGTAGGAATGGTGAAAGAGGGCATCCCTGTCTTGTTCCAGTTTTTAAAGAGAATGCTTTCAGCTTTTCTCCATTTAGGATGATGTTGACCTGAGGCTTAGCATAGATGGCCTTTACGATGTTGAGGTATGTTCCTGTTATTCCTATTTTTTTTAGCGTTCTGAACATGAAGGGTTGCTGTATTTTGTCAGATGCTTTCTCTGCATCTATTGAGATGATCATATGATTTTTATCTTTGAGTCTATTGATGTGATGAATTAAATTTATTGATTTCCTTACATTGAACCAACCTTGCATCCCTGGAATGAAGCCCACTTGATCATGGTGCACTATCTTTTTGATATGTTTTTGTATTTGATTTGCCAGAATTTTATTGAGAAGCAAGAGATAGGCATCCCCATGCAAGACTCCCTGTTAGTTCATAATAGGATAATTGGTAGCACCTCTAGTAAAGGTGCAGCCTGATTCACAGGAACCTTAGTGATGTCTTACCAGGACTTTTTTGTTGTTCCTTGATAGTAGCCTCACTATCTCAGTTTTGTGGTAGTGGCAGCCTCAAGCCTGTAATCATCTTGATGTTGGGTTGTGTAGCTGTGTAACCCAGTGTTGTCTCTCTGGGCAGGTGTGGGTCGCCTCTCTGAGTTGTGGGTGTGGGGTGGGCCTCTCTCTCCTGATCTCCTCCTGGCCACAGTGTGGTGGAGCAGGTGGCCTGGCTTTCCTCTCCCCACTCTCCTCCTCCTGGGTCTCCTCCCAGTCTAGGTGTGGAGGTGGGGGTTGGGCAGCAGAGCCCTTCCTCTGGCTGGTGCCTACTGCCTCTCCTGGTTGCTGTGTAGGCAGGCAGGGATCACGCAGGCAGTTGGCTGGGTCCTTCCTCCGGCTAGGCCCATCTTCCATCCTGGCCCTTCTTCCTGCTGGGGCTTGCTGTTCCTAGTCCCAGTGGCGGCATAGGCAGGCAGCTGTCAGGCAGGCAAAGGGCTGGGCCCTTCTTCCTGCTGGTGCCTGGTGCTTCTTCTGGTCATGTTGTGAGTGAGTGGGGGTCATGCAGGTGGTCATGCCCTTCCTCCTGCTGAGCCCTTCCTCCAGCTGGGCCCTTCCTCTGGCTGGGGCCTGCTGTTCCTAGTTCTGGTGGTGGCTATACCCATATTTATAGCAGCATAATCCACAATAGCCAAACTATGGAACTCCCCTTGTTGTTCATTAATAAATGGATAAAGAAAATATTATATATATGTATGTGTATATATATATATATATATATATATATATATATATAATTGAGTTTTATTCATCCATAAAGAAAAATAAAATTATATCATTTTTAGGGAAGTGGATGGAACTTGAGAACATTATGTTCAATAAAATAAGTCAAACTCAGAAGATCAAGTGTCATATGTTTTCTCTAACATGTGGAAGCTAGAGAGGAAAAAGGAAAAGAAAGATGGGGGGATCTTATGAAAATTGAAGGTAGATCCCTAGAGGAAAGGAACCAGGGGTTGGAACTGGCGAGGGAGGGGAAAAGTGTTGGGGAGTGATATTTGGCCAAATTATATTGTTATATTGCGTACATGTATGAATACATAAGAAAAATCTCCGCCATTATGTGTAACTATAATGTACCAATTTAATATTTGAAAGGAGAAAAAAATTCTCATCTTCTCATACCTCCCCTGGGGCAGTGACACATTTCTTCTTTCTTTTGTGCCTTTAATCTACTCTCTTTGTTGGCTTGCTTCACTTAGCCTCTGTTCATGCTCTTAAGCCACTCATTCTTTATCACCCAACAATCTCCACCTTCTTGCACAAGCCTTTCTTAACATTCACTCAGCCACTGTTCTTTCTCTCCCTTGTTTATTCCTTAGTCAATGGCACTCTAGAGCCTGCCTTCACTTTCCCAATGAAACTGCTATTATTAAAGCCTTTACTGATTTCTTGATTAGAGATCTATCTAATATTTCAATAATTGCTGTCTTGGATTGTTCTCTTTCATTTGATATTATTGATCTCTTGATTTCTCAAAACAGCATTCTACTTCTTTGACACAATAACACCAGTTTATTTCTTCTCTTTACACCTCTCTGCCCATTCTGTTTTGCCTAATTCCTTTTCCATTTAAGAAACCAATCATGTTTACCCAGTTTCTCACTTGACCTATAGCACTCAAGTCTGTATATACATTCTCCAAGTCACTTTCAAACTAATCCATTTAAAATTCAGGTGTGTACAGAGGGAGGAGTCACAAAGAAAATCAAAGGAGGGGCACAAAAAACACAAAGTAGAAGGATCACTCTGATTCTTCTTTGCATAGTAGGGTAACTATTGGGCAAAACCACTCATGATATATTTTAAAATGACTAGAAGACTAAGAAATTCCCAAACACACAACAATGATTAGTGGCCAAAAAGGTGGAAATGCTTATTAACCCGATCTAATACACCTTGTATACTTGTATTGAATTACCACGAACCCCATAAAAATGGATACATTTTTAAAGGCTTTGGGTTTGATGATGCCACTTGATCACTTTAAACCCTTCAGTAACTCCCCAAGAATAAATTCTTTCATATGGCAAGTATTCTCATCCATGGCTCAGATCCATCCTCTACTTCTGGCCACATTAAGTCCTTGCTCTCTTCTTTATAATTTCTAACCTGGCAACTTAGAGCTTTTCATAGTTCCCACTACACTTTCTCAGTGAATTGGTTTTGCTAGTATTAGCCCCTCTGCCTGGCACATCCTTCCCTACTTTTATTCTATGCCACCCTGCCCTTTTTGCAGTTAACATTTACACGTGTTCTTGATCTCAGTGCAGGTTGCCATCCATCTAGGAAGCACTACCACTAACCCAATAATCAAGTTAGGCCACTCCCTGCTGCAAATATAACGCATGCATGCCACCATCAGTGTATCTACCTCATAATGTTGTTATATTATTATTCATGGGTTCATAGTTCACACAGAAGATGAGTTCCTTTTGATAAAGAACTATTTATGCATCTTGTTATACCTGAACTAAGCATAGTGTCTGGAATGTTAATTTGGTTAATTCTTTATTATAATCTCCAAAAAATAAATCTTCTCAGGGGAAAATTGCCTTTCTTTGTCTCATTTTGTTGTAACATTTTAAAATTGCCAAATGTCAAGTTCTCTCCGATATATTTGTTTTATGCTGCATGTAAGGATTAAAGGTTTGGATAAGCTGGGCATAGTGGTATACACCTATAATTTTATTGAAGTGAGAGACTGAGGCAGGAGGATTACAACTTTGAGGCTAGCCTGTTTCAAAATAAAAAAATAAAAAGGACTGGGGTTATAGCTCATTAGTAGATCACCCCCTTGGTTCAATCCCTGTCCCACAACAAATGGGCTTTGAGTTTCTTAATAAGAATAAGAAGATAAACATAAAATAGATGAAAACATATGATATTTCCTACAATTAATATTGAGAATCCAAGATAGTTTCTTTATGCTGGAATATCAGAACTTCCTGACAGTCTGGACTGGGGCCATAAGCCAGTAAAAGAGCACTGGCCTTGCTGGTGGTGGTCCTGGGTTCAATCCCCATTGTGCAAAATAACAACAGCAGCAACAACACAACAACAACAACAACTTACTAAGAGTGATTCCACGAAGTCATTTCTATGTATAGGTACTATTCATGATAATTCTGATGGTAGTGTCCACATGGTTCATGATCCAGGAAAAAAAAAATCTAGGTCCATTCTCTGAATGCAGGAGCTTTCTTTAGTTGTGTGGCCAAGAAACATTCAAGAATGAACAGCCTGGATTTTCCATTCTCCAACACAAACTTTATGCATCTGTTTTTTTCCCAAAGTAAGGAGAAAAGTATAATTGTGTACTTAGACAATAGGTAGCTCTAAATCACAATATTTGTCAGAGCTCTCTAATTTATATCTACATTCCTGAGTTACTTGATAACTGGTTTTAGCAAACATATTCTAAATTTGAGCCCCAGAAAGGAAACCAGCTACTTCCTCTACACTTAGATAACTGGGTCTGTCCTACTTTCTTAGAATACCCCTAGCATTTGCCTATCTTCTTTAATTAAAGACATAATAATAGTCAAGTACAATGCTCCAGAGATGTTACTAGTGGCATAACTTTTAATTATTAAAAAAATACTCCACAAAGCCTTTGGGACTGCACTTCCATCTATGATTTTTGCTAATGCATTGGAACAAAGGGCTTCTCTCTTGTGATTTATTCCTCTTTCACAGCTGCTAAACCTCTTCTGATTGCTATTTTATTCATGTACTTCCAGGATGCATTGCTGCCAAATGAAAGAGCACGTCAAAAGAAAGAAACAAGTCTCAGTTTTTAAAAATCACCTGGGGCCTTCATTAAAAATCAGAAGACTGTTCCTAGTAAAATATAGAAAACACAAGTGGGATAAGACCCAATATCACCTTAAAAGCCTCTTTCCCAGGACAAACATATCATCTATAATTTTTAATTGCGAGTAATTCAGCCACCTGGATATATGAGTGAGGAAGTGCATTTTTGTACATGATGTGCATACTTTCCATACTTAATATATACTACATTTAATGTGGATTTAATATTAATACAATTTAAAATAAAGTATTAATTTAGTATTTATTTAAAATTAATATTTTATATTTCATTTGCTTTATATTTAAAAAAATATTTCCTAGCTCTTTCCCATACTTTTTTTTTCTTTCTTTTTTTCATTTTCAGATATGTACATTTAATGCCAAAGCAGTTTGATGACAGACAGATGTGCACTTGAATTTGAGATCAATTGCTTCTTAACTGAAGGACATCAGCTGGGTTTTTAATATTTCTAGTATTGATTTTTCTCATCTGTTAAATGGGAATAATAGTGACTACAGAATTGTTATAATAATTGTTAGAGAATAGTTATGGTTTGCACATGTGACGTCCCCAAAAAGCTCTTGTGTGAGATAATCCAAGAAAGTATAGAGGTGAAATGATTGGGTTATCAGTCTTAACATAATCAGTGCATTAATCCAGTTGAATGGATTAACTGGGTGGTAACTGTCGGCAGTAGGGTTTGGTTGGAGGAGGTAGATCATTGGGAGTGTTCCTCTGTCCTTGTATTTTGTCTTCATTGAGTGGAAGTCATTCTCTCTGCTTCTTGGTGTCATGTCTTGAGCTGCTTTTCTCTGTCATGCTCTTCCTCTGTGATGTTCTGCCTCACCTCTGAAGAGAACAATGGAGTCAGCAGTCTATGGACTGAAACCTCTGAAATGGGAAGCCCCAAATAAAGTTTTCCTCCTCCAATTGTTCTTGTCAGGTATTTTGGTCACAGCAGTGGAAAAGCTAAAACAGAAAAATACACATTAATTTTATTTTATTTCATTCTTTAAAGGAGCTCAGGATTTACTAAACACAAATAAACAAACAGATAAACAGTGTTGATTAATACAATATTAAGGGGTGTACTGGAATACACACGTCATGGTTCATCAGACTATCCACAATTATCTGAACCTAACCTTAAAATTTAGTTCTATATCATATGTATATACAATAAATCTCAGAAACTACAGAGAAAGAAGGAAAAACTATTCCATTCTAAGTACTATGGTCATCTCATGGTATATGATTTCAGAGTCCTTTTTTTGTGTGTGCCATTTCTGGAAATTCCCATCCTCTACTTCACTGTATTTCCTTTTCAAAGATTTCCCAAGGGAGTCAGTATGCATGCTCTCCTCTCTCTCTCTCCCCAGGTGTAATTCTTGCTAGATTTGGCTGTGACTCATGGTGGTAGCAGTATACCATTAAATTTGGTTTCTGGAACTCTAAATGCTACTTTTAACATCTGCTGTGCTTCTGGACCCTTGTCAGAAAAAATAAACATAGAACAAGGTCACCTTTCATTCCCCTGACCCTACACCCTAGGGTGAAAGAGTACTCAGAAGACAGTGAAAACAACACAAACTTCTGTTTGCACAGTTAAAAAATCTATTTTACTGACTCCACCAACTTACATTCTACACTAATTCAGCCATATACAGGACTGAGGTTTTCTTTATTCATAGTTTAGAAAAAATATTTTTACATAGAAAATGAATAATACACATACCTGGAAAAGGATACTTTACATTCTTGAAAGGGAAATAATTTTAATATTTTGGTGCATATTATTTATTTTTAAACACTATATACATTTTTTGGACATATTACTTATATCTTGAGTATTTATTACTCTTCAGTAGATAAAGTTGCTAAAGAAACTTGTATTGGACAATACTTTTTAACATAGTATCAAAAATTTGAAAAATTATCATTACCCTACAGCAAGCAACTAACTTCATGTCTATACCTCAGCTTTGTCACCTATAAATGCAGATTACAACTCTTCAATAGCAAGGTGATTCAAAGACTTTACAAAACTGAGAGCCACTGTATAAATGAAATTAATTTTCTCTTATTATTTAGCCTTATTGTTATTTACTGTATGAGCATAAACATAATAATTGTTTTTCTTTGAAGCATTATATAAATTAATTTTTCCCAATTTGATATGGTCTTTTTCTCAGAATCAGTGATGCTGTTGTTCATTATGACAGCACAGTTCCATATATTTCACTAGCATGTCTTACTGCCAATAAGTCAATCCCTCTCTGAACCTTCTGTGGTGATCCAAAGGAAGAACCAAAGATAAGGCAGAATAATGGCTCAGACTCCTTGATTTCTTGTCTCGCATCCAGTTCAGTGCATCAGCCTGAGTTCCATTCAATTGGGCTGGAGATAAGTGTGTCTGGCCTTGGCCAGAGGCCTCTGGTAGAGCTGGACCTTCCAGTGCTGCTGGAGATGCTGTAGGGAGCAGCACAAAGCAGAGGCAATCATGGCAGGCAGAGGGTTAATGTTCTCCTTTTTAGTGTCACTGTTTTGGCTTAAGATCTGATATTTCTGAGTAGGTATGAATCATGCTGGCAAAATCTGAGGTGCTGGGCTTGTTGGTGAGATCCAGGCTCTCCTATCCTATGTCAGCCTGGTGCCTTTGCTGTCAAAGCATCATTTCATGGTCACTACAGGGAGGTGGTTCTTGTTAAGAAGTAAGTTGCCTACTTGGAGCAGGTTGGATTTGGGTATAAGGGACGATGATCCCCTCTTCCTGGCTTCACTTACCAGGGATATTTGAGTCATTAAATTTGGATAGTGTACTTTCTAAAATGTTAATTTCTTACAGAGATATTTAAATAACTCTTGTTTCAAATGTCCTTCCCTCCTTAACAACTTTATCATCACATCACCTTTATTTTTATTGTCAAATGCAAAACTTTTATTCCATGTCCTTTCGTCCTTTCTCTTTGGTGGTTGTAGGTGGTTGTAGATGGAAGAGCTGCTACTTTTTTTTTTTTTTTTTCTTGTACTTCCTTCCTTATGTACTTCCATCTTTGGGTTCTGTTTGATTTGCCGTTATTTTATTGATGAAGAGTTCTTCCAGGCCTGTCTATGTTTGGATTAGGAACTTTGAATGCCAGAATCTGATCCTTTGATTTATTTCTTTAATTTTTTCCATTGTGCTTTACTCAGGAGATTCAACATATTTTGGTTGAAAATACTGATTGACAGACCAAAGTTTTTGATGTCAAAGAAAATATTCTATTGTACATTACATAACTCAAAGGGCCTTTGAAGACCAGAAATAGCAAATAGGAAAAGTCACTAAAGAGTTTGACTCCCACTTAGAACAGAGAGCCACATTAAGTATCCCAGTTGACAAAGACACATTAAACTGTGGTTTATTTGGAAAGATAATAAGCATATTCAAATTTTGAAGTCCAGTGCTTTCCCCAAATCCATGTACTTAGAGCAGAGGTGTATTACTGTTGCCAAGAGAAGAAAGCAAATAACAAATAATACAATAAAGATGTTGACTCATAAACAAACTTAAGTATATTTTCCCAGTGCAAATCATGTATTCAGAAACACTCATCAATGATATTTGTTGATGTGTAGTAGTGGGTCAAAAAGCATGGACCTGGGCTGGGGATATAGCTCAGTTGGTAGAGTGCCTACCTCATATTCACAAGGCCCTGGGTTTGATCTCCAGCAACACACACACACACACACACACACACACACACACACACTCTCACACACACAAAAAATGGACCTTCAGGGTTCCTTTCCTTATCTTCTGCTTATTTTTGGCTTAAGCTACCTCCCCAAAACAGGGAAAAGAGTTTCAAAGTCCCTTATTTCACTGATTAGTTGAAATAAAATCTCTTGGCATGTATATTAATTTAAGTAAGAGCTGCCATTATGAAGAACCCCAGCCTGGGTGACTTAAATAGCAGAAATGAATGTTTTTCACTCTTCTGGCAGCTGAAGTCCCTGTCAAGGTTGTTGGTGAGCTTGGAGGTCCCTAAAATTTTTCTCGTTGCCTTGTAGATGGTCAGTTTTTCCTGTTTCTTTGTTGTGCTCTTTCCTTTGCATATGTTATATTCTAATCTCCTTATGTTATTAATTTTATTGTTGTATTGTAATTATCAATAATGTTGACATTCATTACGTCATATTCACACATGACCATAATACAATTTGATTAAACTCATTCCCCAGTATTTTCCCATTTCCTTGCCTGCTGCCTCCTCCCAATCTGTTTGCTCTACTCTACTCATCTCCCTTCCATCAGTATTATGTTATTATTACTTTAATTAGTGTATTTTTGTGGTAGTTATATTGACAAATAGACATATCATAATTTGGTTTTACTCCCTAGTACTTACCCATCACCTCCCTCCTCCTTCCTTCTCACTTGTCTTACCCTAATCTATTGGTTTTGGCTATTGCGGCTTGCACTGCTATAAACATTGATGTGCATTTATTACTAAAGTATGCTTATTTTAGATCTTTTGCATAAATACGAAGGAATGGGATACCTGAGTCATATTGCAGGTCCATTCCTCGACTTTTGAAGGATCTCCATATTGCTTTCCAAAGTGTCTGTATTAATTTGCAGTCCCACCTACAATGTATTAGTGTATCTTTCCCCTACATCTTTGCCAGAAATAGTTATTTGTATTCTTGATGACTGCCATTCTAACTGGGGTAAGATGAAATCTCACTGTAGTTTTGATTTGAATTTCTCTGATTACTAAGGATGTTGAAATTTTATTTTATATAATTTTTGACCATTTACATTTCTTCTTTGAAGAGCTGTCTGTTTAGATCATTTGCCTTTATTAATTGAGTTATTAGTTTTTTGGTGTTAAGATTTTTGAGTTCTTTACACATTCTGGTTATTAATTCTCTGTTGAAAGTGTATCTGACAAAGATTTTTCTCCTATTCTGTAGGCTCTCTCTTCATGCTTTTAATTATTTCCTTTGCTGTGAAGAAGCTTTTTAATTTAATGCCATCCCACTTACTAATTCTTGGTTTATTTCTTGTGCTTTGGAAATCCTTTTAAGAAACTCAGTCCCTGCACAAATATGTTGGAATGTTAACCCCATGTTTTATGTTAGGAATTCCATTTTTTTTCTGATATAATTCTTAGATCTTTGATCCATTTTGAGTTGACTTTTGTGCAGTGTGAGTGATAGGGATCAAGTTTCATTCTCCTACACATCAATATCCACTTCAACCAGCACCATTTAAAAGGTTATTTGTTTAAAAGGTTATTTTTTCTTCATGCATTTTTTTGCATCATTGTCAAGGATATATGATTGTATCTATGTAGGTTTGTCTCTGTGTCTTCTATCAAACTTCATGTCTGTTTTGATGCCAATAGCATGCTGTTTTTTTGTTAATATATCTCTGTGGTATAATTTGAGATCAAGTATTGTGCTACCTTTAGCAATACACTTGGTATTGTTTTGGCTATTCTGGGTCTTTTATTCTCCCATATAAATTTTAAGACTTTTTTTCTAGTTCTGTGTGGAATATATTTTGCATTTTGATGGGGATTTCATTGAATCTGTAGATAACTATTGGTAACATGGCTATTTCAGCAATATTGATTCTGCCTATCCAAGAACATGGGATGTCTTTCCACCTTCTAAGTTCTTTCAATTTCTTCTTTCAGTGTTTTATAATTTTCATAAAAGAGAGTTCCATCCCCTTATATTAGATTTATTCCCAAATGTTTTATTATTTGGGGGGACTTTTGGGAATGAATTTTTTTTCTTGATTTCTTTCTCAGCAGATCCATTATTAGAGTATAGAAAATCCGTTGACCTTTTTTGTTCATTATGTATCCTGCTATTTTGTTGAATTTGTTTATCAATAATAGATGCCTTCTGGTGGAGTTTTTTGGATCTTCTAAATATAGGATCATGTCATCAGCAATTTGAGAGAATTTGACATTATCTTTTCCTATTTGTATCCCTTTAATTTCCTTCTCTTGCTTCATTGCTTTGGCTAGATATAAGTACAGAGATACAGTCGGTTGTTTCTGATCATTAGAAATAATTCCTCATGCATTTATTGTGGAGCAGTGGTTCAAAGTTCTCTATAATCAAATATGTATGAGAGACATTATTGATTATTTCTTTTTTTTTCTAAGAGCAACAGAACATGCTTTAGAGACTTCATGAAGCCCTGCACAAATGTCTTTAATTTAGTGTAACCCAAAGTTTTCCAAACATATTTCCTCTTGAACTTTTTGCTTACACAGTACATTTAAAATCAATCAGAAATCAATGTTACCTGCAAAACAAAATGGAAACACTTGAACTAGGAAGTACTGAAACTGAAATTCATTAAGCCAAAAAAGTGATGAATAAATTTTCCCAACATCTTAGGGCTACTCTGAATGAGCTGATTTGTTTCAACATAATTTCTTACCTTTAGCAAAATTCCATAGTGACAATATATTTCACAGTATATGTAATTGCTCCAAATTCATGCATTTTCATTTTCATGAAAATAATGGCTTCATTTCCTTGTAGAAAAACAATAGATTAAAAATGTTAATGACCCAACATCTTCCTCCCTACTCCTTCCCATCATAGTAACATGATGGAGCTAGAAATTAATGTTTTTTATCTTGCAGTCTCAGCTTTAATCATGTGCACTGGGAAGTCTGATGCTCACAGGATCTGTTTTCAGTTACAGAAAATAGTCCCTTGAATGAATTTGCTCAAGAAAAATTGATTCCATATACAAAACTCAAGAAAGAATATTTCACCTGAGATATCTAAAAACAGATAAAAACTATGACCCACTACTTTTTTTCACTGCTGCTAATAAAAGTTTGCCATCCTTGAATCAGTGTTTTCTCTTCAACATCCTTCCTAATGTAACAATTAAAAAAAAATACTGACATTGATTTTTTTAAAATGTAATCTCTTTGAAATTACTTTTAAGCAAAATTATGTACTTTATATGTAAGTGAGCAGATTACTCCAAAGAATTTTGTTTCTCTAGGTCTCTACACTTTTATCTCATAGAGAGAGCACAAATATGTCAGCCTTCTCATGGTCTTGTGGCTTATGGTTGATTAATTTTCTTTACTGTGTTTCCAGTCTTGGCATATGTGGCACTTTACCTTTTTGCCAGATAAATGTTTACCTTTATATATTCTCATAATGTGCATATTTGGGCTTCCATTTAATATACATGTATTAAACTGACCAATCTGATATTTTCATAAGTTGTCTGTCTATATGTGATACAAGTGACTATATTTGTTTCCCTCATGTAGTAAAGACTGCTAGAAAGTTTGAAAGGGAAATTCCAACATATTTTAAAACTTAAGATATCTTAATTGATGAAAATTTTTCTAACACATTATGTCTGTATTGTCAACTCCTGTGATCAACTGTAAGCTCCTGAAAACTGTAAGCTCCTCTATTCTATAACCCAAGAGTTCCAACACAATGTTGGGCATATTGAACTGACTTGAAGAAATGACCGTAAATGATAAGGTGGGAACTACTTTATGGAAAAATATTATCAACATTATAATTTTCCAGATCATTAAATGTATCACTGAACATTAAAAGCCGAATGTGAAAGTTAGAAGTGATATACTAAAGGTAGATATTAAAAATTGATATCATGGTCAAGGCTAGGGGAGTATACACATGTAGAAACAGGATAGTAGGCCAGAATTAGGTATCCAGATTACAAACATGATTGAAGAAAGTAGCTGTGACCAATGCCATAGTCAGGAGAGTCAGATTTACATTTCCTAGCTTTTCCCTTCATCCCAGCCAAACATAAAGCCATTCTTTTCATCACCTTTGGCTTGAAAATATAAGTACCAGTTTTCCTTAATTGCATGATGGTGCAGTACCATTTAATTCAATATCAGTATCTCTCTTTTTTTCAAGTGAATCATTCTCTAGTTCCCAGGTGTTTGTAAATGAAGAGACTGTATCATTTCTTTGTCTTGGAAGAGCTGGTTTAATATTTAAACATGGGAGTTCTTTTTTACATAATTGTATTATGCAATTGAATTATCTAAAAAGAATTGGAGATTAAAAGTTATGAAACAAGACATTTATAAAATTATTTTGCAAATTTTAAAGAACTTTGGTAATATGGGCTTTTGGACTATGTTCTCTATAATAAGGGAGCTTATTATTACAGGCCAGGTGTACGGTTGGCTTTTTGTAGGTGTTGAGTGTGGCTGAATAAGGGATTTTTGTCTCAGAGTCAAGTGACCTGCCCTGAGTGGTATAAGATATTGCATTTATAAAATGGCACCAGATTTGCTAAGATTAGGCAGAAAAATTGGTAAGCATTTAACTATTATCCAGTGATACAACCCTTTTAAAACATCAACTGGAGATCTAAGGCTATGAAGATAGCAGTAAAAAGCCCATTTGAATAATAGGTAAATAAAACCTTGAAATAAACAGCAGTAAAAAGGAAGAACTTAGGAAAATAAAAACTTAGTAGATGTGCTGAATAAAACACCTTTTGGACTAAATAGATCTATTTTTGAAAAACAGCAAGTCAAGAATTTGCACAAAGCTCATAAGAACTGAAATGCATGGTTTAAAATCTTCAGGAAAAAAGATGCCATTAAAACAATTCTTTGGTAGCCATTTGTGAACTAAAATAAAAATGCTACATTGGATCAAAGATTCTTTCTCTATGAAAGGGCTGAATCATTAACAAATTAATATTAGTGAATAAACTGAATGAATGAATGTATGCTTGGTGTCTATATGCAGAGGTCATTCCAAATAGCTGTAAGGATTTAGTTTTTAAGACCTGTGAGATTGTAAACTAGGTGAAATTGTTAGTATGACTGTATTTTTTGTCAGAGTCCAATTTTCCTTTTGTCTATTTTATGTAACTTGAAAAACCAAGACTTATCCTATGCCTTTAGATTATAGCAGTGATAGAATAAATTTACTCATGATTTCTTCATTTTGTGAATATATTTTGAGTAACTTCCACATGCTGACACTATCTCAGGTGTTAGAGAGTAAGCAGTGTGGACATGCCCCTGACCTCCTGGAGCTCACAGGCTAGTGAGAAACTGGATATGAAATGAATGATTTCCATAATGAGCATACAATTTAAAACATGCTAAATACTTTGAAGGAATTTGATTTCTTTGAAAGCATATGGTTAGTGAAAACCTTCCTGAGGAGATGGTATTTGAGCCTAAGTTGAAGGATTAAAGGACAGCAGTTGGCTAGGGATGCAGGCAATGGGTAGTAAGTAAGGCAAGGAGAGTGGTTTGGGCAGAGGCCACAGCATTATGGGCTGAGAAGCATGTAAAGGTATTGATTAATGAATGATATTATATTATTTCAGGGAATTTCATAATTTTGATAGTGAATTCCCCTTCCAATTTTCCTAACTACAAATGATTTAAGCAGCTTAGAATTATATACATTAAAATTTGGAGAATCACTTTCTTATATTCTCTAAGTAATCATTAAGTTTTAACGAATGCAGCCATAAATTATATGCATGCACACATATATTCTTATTTTTATTTTTTTATAAAATGGATTCTTACTAAGTATATTCATCTGCAACTTGCTTTTTTTACATAATAGTATGGCTTGAGAGCATTTCTTGCCACTACAATTTAGTGATTACTCATATCTCTTATGTCTGCATAACATTCATCTATATACAAATTAAATATATGAATTCACAAGTATAAATTAATACATGATACATAAATTACGTGTTGTATATATTGTATATGAGATATACATATATATATATGTGCTTATACATTGACTATATCATAATTTCCATTACCACTTTCTTATAAATGCACATCTAGATTGTTTTCAATATTTTGCTACTTTTAATTATGCAAGCAAACACATTCTTGCATGTATGAGTGTTTGGACCTATCAAAGTATTTCTTTAGAAAAAAATCAGAATTAGAGTTATGGTGTCAAAAGTTTCAACTGTAAACATTTAAAAAGAATTATTACCAAACTCCTTTCCTTATCAAGAAGGCTTTTTCTTAGCTGAAATGTACAAATGTAGTATTTTTTTCTGCACACTTGCCAAACAAGTATATCATTATCTTTCAAGTTTCGAGATGATTCTTGAAATTTCAAGCATCTTCTGAACAGTTGATTGCTTTTGTAGACTAGTAGGTAGTATCAGTTTGGGTTAGGACATACAACAACAGGAAGTAGCAGGTTTTATGTTGAAGTTAAGGGGACCTGTCCTGTCTAAAAGCATTCAAATTCAAGCCAGAACATGGTGGCAAACAAATAAAACACAGATTTAGGCTGGAACCAACAGTTTGAGCTTGCAAATTTAAACGGTTTCCAAATATCTGTCCCAAATATCTGTTCATTGTCTTCAAAATCATTCCAATTGGATGTTCATCTAACACCTCATATGTGGAAGGTGAACCTGGTTCTGAATCAGCTGCAAGACCCACAAATAAGAAAATTCTTTGTTAAGGATTGAAGAAGTAGGAATTTACTTACTGATACCTTAGAATGTGGCAAATTTTTCACACTCCTGGGGGGTAAGTAGTCATCATGGTCAGTCAATAAAATAGAAGAAAAACTGCACATATTTAAAGGTGCCTGAATTATGTTTAATTTGCTTTAATTTGTGTTTTAATTACATTTCATGCTCAATAAAGAAATACTTTAATAATATGTATGTGCTTTGTACATATAGATCCAATATACCAACTAAACAAAGGAATTGACTATCCATCCAGCAAACCATGAAACTGATGAGGTTTTAAAAAAAAACAATTCTAATCCTTTTTTGTGGAAACATAATTTAATAAATTTTAAATTGCAGTGCTCACCTTATGAATTGATCAAAGTTATAATACTGAAAAGTATACTGGGTTTTGTCACTATATCAGAAAGAAAATACTTTTATTACACAAATATTTTTCCAGCCTGGAAAATTTCCTTTTTGGTTGTTTCCAAAACTGTTCTGAACTACATCATTGACATATGTTGACCTACTTAAAGGCCTTAAGTGTGAAGTACAGCTGAACAAGTTACTAATCTTAGGAAACCTTTTTTTCTGGTTTGTATCCCAATTCCTTTCATGTCAAGAAACCTTGCACACATTTCCTTAGTTGGAGAAAGTAAGGGATAAAAAGTAATTTTCTGTATCTTGGTATATATTTACTTTAATGAGCTCTCCAGGCTTCTCTTAAAATCAAGACATTCTTAGGATTCCCTAGATAACTGCATGATAAAAAGAATTCTTGTAGAATGTCTTTTATGGTTAAAATCCATTTCAGCCCCAGGTGAAGTCTTGAAATTGGCAAAATTGGATGGGAGAGTCACTTGGTTGGGGCAGTGTGACTCCAGAGTTAGCAGGCGGATCTGTGTTTCTAGTTCATCTCAGAGATTGATTGGTGATTGCTTGGAAAATAATTAAAACTGGTCTGTTGTGTACATTAGATGAAATAGGGTGTGTGGGGCACTCAGCAATGGATCAGCACATAGATGTCAGTAAATGTTGTTAGGGAGGAAAAGGCTTAAATAAAATAGAAGCTTTCTTCCTTGCTTTCTCTGCCCCATGGATAATAACAGTTGTTCTGACCTCCTATGCAGCTTAGTCTCTGCATCCTGTGTAGCCTTTCAAAAGAACTGACTTCCCAGAGAGAACTGATTTTCTGCCAAATATCCTTGAGAATTGCATTCAAAATAACTGTATCCCCATGTTTATAATTCAAAATATTGCCTTGTTTGACAAATTTCTTCTTTTATCCCTCATATTTTTTTGTCATTAATTATTACTAACACTATTTCCTGCAAGGCTGGAGTAAGTCCCAACATTTCTTTCTTTCCTATCCCCTCCAACCAATTAAAAATCAGCTCATGGCTTTCTACGCAGTCAAGTAGTTATGTCTATATTGAACTGGTGGATATCTGTTCAATAGACTACATGCATAGCAATAATGTAGTGTAAAACTGGCAATGATACATATTAAATTAGATTTGAACAAGGCCAGAAGGTAGAAAAACAAAAGCAGATGACTCAGTTTCTCATGGTATTACTTTTTGACTGCTTTGTTGTTTATCCCTCCCCCTCTATCTATGGAAAAGTGAGAGAGAGTTTTATATGTGTATCTGTTAGCCAATCCACCCAGAAAATAATGAAATAAATCCTTTAGATGGGCTTTGTGTTGTGTCTTTGGTCATTTGTTTGTGGTGGTAAGAGGGCCTAGAGACAAATCCAGTGATTCAAAAGGACATGCTAACAGACTGATTAGATTGTTAAGGACATGGAAAGGATAAGATAGTAAAACTGGGATCCCAGTCTTGTGCTTGTACATGATGTGGAGATTCATTACAGTGTATTCATGTAAGTACACAGGAAAGTTGTATCAGATTCATTCCACTGTCTTTCCTATTCCTGTACCCTCTCCTATTCCTTCATTCCCTTTTGTCTAATATACTGAATGTCTATTCTTCCCTGCCTCCTTGTTGTAAGTCAGCATCCATATATCAGAAAGAATATTCAAACTTTGTTTTTTGGGGATTGGCTTTTTGGGATTGGCATGATGACTAAGATATAATCCATGTTTGTATAAATATGTCAAAATATACTCTACTGTCATCTATATCTAAAACAAAAACCCATTTCCTAGATAATTGTTAAAAAAAAAAAAAAAAACCCAAAATCTAAAAAGATAGTAAAATTGGCCACAAGGACGTTGGGGTAAGGTGTAAATAGAACAGGCACAGAGGATGATGAGATCTATAACCTAAATAAATGCTTCCAAGGAAGCTGTGTCTTGATGAAGTCTCTCTGATGCTTCTTCAGGTCTAGGTCTCATTCCCAGTTACTGCGAGTATTCGCTGAAGAAGTCTCATAACTTCTTCCTTCTTGTGGAATTACTTGGATGGGCACTGTCTCACCCAAAGACAGCTCCCTTCCCCAGGGGCAGCTCACATCCAGTTATTAATCATATGAAGGTGAAGCAGTCCCAACTATTTCAGGTTAAGAAAAATTTGAAGGTCCTCAAATATAGAGCTCACTCTGGAATTGGCAGAAGCCTATGTTTAAATTTTACATTTTTTTTCCACCTTTAAAATAATTGATTCAAAGAAACCCTGGTAAAAGCAACTCTTAAATATTTCTTAAGAGATTCATTATTTTGTTTGTAGTGATTGTTTCATGTCAAGTTAACAAAAAGTGAATCTGGTAATTTGATTTATTGTTGTTATATGTGTTTCAAATTTGGGTAAGACTGATTTCATAGTTCAAAAGAAACGTGCCTACTTATAAATGAATTGTCTTCTGTTTATGAATTGTATTATGTTTATAAGCAGTATTGACAATATTAACAAAGGAAATGTTACACACTACTTAAGGGAAATATTTGAGAATGGAATAAGTGGATTTCAACCTGATTGATAGAGATCATAACATACCCATCTGACCATTTAGCTGTCCTTTAGCTGTCATTGCCTTTGACCAGCATTCCTAGAACTTCTGAGAAGCATTTGCATTGTTAATGTTATGACAGAGTCTCAGAGCTTCTGTGTTCCAGATGGTTGTCACATGTGTATGGAGAAAGAACAAGATTAACTGAAGAAACATTTTATGAAAAAAGGGTAGAAGGAATGTCAGCTTTCTTTGTTTCTTTGGTTGTGTCGTAAATGTAACTTAGACATCTGATGGAAGGCATTCTCATTGTATTATATGTTAACATATCCTATTGGAAAATGGATTCTCTAATAGTTTTCACAAAATCAGACCTCATACTATATTGTGAGGTCATGGTATTCTTACTTAGAGAGTTTTCTTACACAGATATGACCTAAGATACACAATGAATGCCTACATAAGTAATTGCGCACAGTCAAGGTGTTTGTCATGATTTTTCAGCAGTTACACTATGGATTATTATCAGTTAGGAACTGCATATGACCTGATGTAACAGAATCATAATTACTATGGCTTAGACAAAAGAAACTTATTGTTTTTGAGTAATATTTGTAAATTTTATTCAGGCAAGTCATCCAAGTTTAAGGGAGAAGCCCGTGAGACCACCTGTTTCAGTTTTCCTGCAGCTTTATGTCCTATTACTCATGGAATGTGGTTCTAATACTCACAGTTTTATGATGATTGCAAGAGTTCTAGACTATTTTCCAGGCAAAAAGAGGAAGGAAGAAGCAAGAAGGAGTAGGAAAATCTTGTCTTAGTAATATAAAGCATTCTCAGAAACCCTTAGGAGAATATGGCTTATATCTTATTGATTAGAACTGTGTCTCATTGAGCCATAGCTGCAAGATAAACTTTCCTCCTGCTATATTGTTGAAGTGTGTGAGTAAGAAGGAAGGGGAGAATAGATATTAGGTAGATAATAAAGATTCTGTGAAGTGAGTTTTCATTTCTGAGAATATTGCTGCCACTGCTATTTTGCCTTTCTTCCCCAAACTACAGCCACAATTGCTGGATTTTGTAGATTATACCATTGTCTCCTTAAACACTGAAAAGTTAGTGATACTTCTATTTTTAGATTTTTTATGTGGTGCATTATGATATTTTTCTTTAGAGTAAATCTTTTCATGTTATGTTGAATCAGAATATACATAATTTTCTCTTTGGGTACCTATAATTATAAGATCCATTTTCAGTGAAGCTGTCAAACTAGGTTCTTAACATTATGCCAAATGGCAGTGTCAAGACAATTATTACATTAAGCATGATTTCTGATTAGCTAACTTTAAAAACTCACCCTTTGATCAATGCCATGTAAATGAAATTTTTCTTTGGTTTAATGAACTCATCTTTACCATCTATGGTTATATGAATATTTTGTTTTTAGAAATTAGGATGAGTATTTTTTTTCTTGTACCCAATAAAAATGGTTTTAATTCCCCTGTAATTCAATCACAAAAGTGATATATCTGGCTTCATTAGCAATAGAATTACTTGCTGTTTTTATGACTTAATTCCTTGTTGAATTTCATTGGCATGCTTTTCTTAAAGACAGAGCTGAAAAAGACAATCTTCCCAAATTGCTAAATTTCATTTATGAAAGGTACCCTGGGAAGGAGAAAATTTGGAAAGAAGTTCAATATTTGTTTGTGGCCATCATCAACTCCTCCCACCATGAATACCAAGGTCAAATAAAAGCTCATGCATTCTGAAATTCTAAGAGGTGGGGATATTATTGATTTCTGATTCCAAAGTAAAAATTCTAGGGGAAAAATATTGTAATTGAAATAATCTAATATTAAAGAGATGTATTACTATTAATTAAATAGTAAAGAGTTGTGCCCTGATGGGTATTTTAACAATATAAGATTAAAGTGTTGACCATTTTTTTAAATTAAATATTAGAATATTTTTGTTGTTTGTAAGTAGAGTGGCATTTAAAAGTGCGGAGGATGAACATCAGAAAATGCATCAGGAGATAAAGGTAGAAGAAAAAAATCTTGGGTGAATTTTTACTTATGTTGTGCTTAATAAGCCATACAACTTCATCTATTTCTTGCCACTTATTTCTTGATTTTGAATGGCAGGATGTTAAACTAAGGGGAAAGACTTGACAATTGGGGGTAGTATATTTTACATGGGAAGATTTCTTAAAACAGATTTAGACAATTACATTTCCTAAAGAACTTAGAGTTAACCCAGAGAATTAGTAAAATTAAATGCTTAGTTTCTTCCTCCCTCAACAGCCATTTAATCCCTTTACGGTCCAATAGATGTTTTAATTAAGGACATTAAAGTAAGGTGTCAATTAAAACTTTTTGCTGGAGGTAAAGCATCCTTGCTAAAAGAAAATACGTGATGGGAGCACTTCTTGAGATAATTAACATGGACAAACATATACACATGCCCTATCCTTGGCACTAACCTTGGACAGGCACTGTGACACTGCCTGAGGGATTTTCTTTCCTGTGCTCAGCCTGCCCCAGCTGGAAATTCTCAGGATCAAAGCCACTGAAAGCAACTTCATCAATGTTGACAGGAGTTTGGAAAAAAGAAAGGAAGCTTGAGTAAATTCCTGTACGGAAGCAAAACAAAATGAAAAACTCAAATAGTTATTATCCTGTTTTTCATAACCTCTAAGATTTTTTTTAACATCTTTTATGAAAAATGAAAGGCCACTATGAAATAAACTGATGAGATTATATTCATTTAAGAGATACAAACATTCCCATATACTGTTTTGTCAATTTCTGCCATGTAAAACAAGCAATCAGAGTAAGAATTTTCCTTCATGAAATAGAGCATTCTATAAAGCTTCCATTCAGTGCTCTGATCCCTTTATTCCTTAATACTCCCATTTTCTCTTTAGGTTCCTATCTTGCCATAATCTCAGAGCTTCTTCCGTCTGTCTTCTGGCTAGAAAATGACATCCCCCACCCTTTATAGTCTCTCCCTAGTAGACACTTCATACATATTTACTGAATAAATGATTGCAGGGACATTTTATAGTAAAATTGGAGGATCACAAATGCAGAAGCTGGACAGAGGCTGTCTAGTTTGTGGCAGAAATAAGGGTCTTCTTGGTGGGCTGATTCTGCAGCATTGTTCTGGAAGTCATTTCCAGAATTACAGCACTGAGAACATCTCCAGTCCTTCCAACAACTTTGTAAGCACCCAATTCTCTGTATTAAACTCTACATTGTTTAAAATAGCTGGTGTTTTTTATTATGTGAACCAATATAGTCTTTGGTACCAAAAGATAATATGAGCAGTAAAACTCAAATTAGTAATTAGGAGTTTATTAATTTGACTTATTTGGATTTTAAGGTAGTAAGAGCAGACTACCATAAGAGAATAACATTTTATTTATTTAGTTTTTGTGTGTTACTGAGAACTAAGGGTTATTCCACCACTGAGCTATATCCACAGCTATTTTTATTTATTGAGATAGGGTCTTGCTAAGTTGCAAAGGCTGTCCTTGAACTTGGGATCCTACTGCCTCAACCTCCTGAGTTGCTGGGATTATAGGTATGTGCCATCATACCAGACAAGAATGATATATTATTAATGTATGACACCAATCATTGAAATATTGAAGACAGACCAAGCAATGGTTGTTATCATATTATGATTGGCATAATTTACATGTAGACTATAGAATGAGATAGTTGCTACAAAGTCTTCTGGAGAGAAAACAGTAGGATTAAAGCTTTAATCTCTATACTCACAGCACTATACTAGGAATTTTCTGTGACTACATCTAAGAAGCTGTCATATCCACAGGATTTATGTAAATGATCCTCAGGTGCAGAATCTGATTTTGTCACTTCTTAAATTTAAACGTATTGAGTTTACAGTCTCAATATGTTTCTTGTGGAAGTTAGGATTTTGGAGAAAAGAGTGGAAGACTGAAATATGGAATAGGATATTTTGGAGGTTTCATTTATGTTCAAAGGCTCAGACTTCAAACCTTCCAAGAGTTTTCCATATCAGTAGAAGCCTTTCCTCTTCACCTGTTTGAGGACTCTCTGTAGCTTGAACACTTTGTATTTAACTCACAAACTCATTATCTTCTTTGTAGATGCTAATTCTCATTTCCAATCTCTGACACCCCTCATTGATAAATATTCAGAATGTCCTATGCAAACAAGGCCATTTTAAATTGAAACCCCAGAAGAAAGATTTATACAGAAAAAGCTTTGTAAGACTTAAAATTTTTATCAGCCAAACTCTGGAGTTAGTGTTGTAATAAGTTGCTGCACCAGGGAGAGGAAAATGTGATTTTTAATAAGCCTGGATTTAGCTCTTAAAAGAGGCTCTGCCCTGGGCTTTAGTTGTTGAAAGAAGCTTAGTTTATTAACTATAAAACTGTACTAAACTGGAGCCTATATTGAATGAAATTTTAAATTTCAAAACTTACTACATATAATGTAAAAGAAGAAATTTGTATTTGAAATAGATGGCTCAGATTTTTACTTGCATGAAACACCAAGGGCTATATTGATGAGGTGGACACCTCCTTCCTTGAAGAATTCTCCAGTGGCTACTATATTCTCTAGACTGCAAAAGACGAAAAAGAGAGGAGATGCTGCCAGTGAAATAGCATCCTGAATTTAGCAAAGAATGTCTTAATGTCTATAGACGAAGCGGACAAGGTAGGGCATGGCCTGAGTAATCAGAATGGTTTGGATTAACCCATTTTTAAAGATAATTGATAATGCAATATTTATAAGTGAAGAGAGGGATCATCCAAGAAGTTCCTACCTTGATTAGTTTAAATAAATATGCTCTAAGATGACTCCAGACACTATTATTGAATTAGTAGTCTCTCCTGAGACTAAAATGCAAGTCAGTATATAGATACTCAAATCTCCAAGGGTGCCAGGTACTCTTGGAGGAGACCCACTACAAGTACATATTTAAATCTTCCACTTATTTTCCCACAAGGCTGAAGCCATTTCTAAAGTAGTACTAAACTGGGTGATGTGATGGGCTGGAGGTATAGCTCAGAGACCAACCACATGTATAATATTGTGATATTTCCTTTTTCATTCCAAATTTTAGTAATTTTATTTTTCTCTCTTTTTTGTTAGCCTGGCTAAGGGTTTATCAATTTTATTTATTTTTTCAAAGAATCAACTTTTTGTTTTGTTGATATTTTGAACTGTTTCTTTTGTTTCAATTTAATTGATTTCAGCTTTGATTTTAATTATTTCCTGTCTTCTACTGCTGTTGGTATTGATTTGCTTTTCTTTCTATAGGGCTTTGAGATGTAATATTAGGTTACTTATTAAGAGATTTTCTATTCTTTTAGTTAATGAGCTCAATACAACAAACCTTTCTCTTAGAACTGCCTTCATAGTGTCCCAGATATTTTGATATGTTGTGTCACTATTCTCATTTACCTCTAAATATTTTTAATTTCATTGCTGATTTCTTCTGCTACCCATTTGTCATTCAATAGCATGTTAGTCTCTGAGTGTTAGAGTAGCTTCTATATTTTATTTTATTTTATTGTTGACTTCTAATTTCATTCCATTACGATCTAATAGAATGCAAGGTATTATCCCTATTTTTTGTATTTGTTGAAAGGTGCTTTCTGGTCTAAGATGTAGTCTATTTTAGAGAAGCATCTGTGGGCTGCTAAGAAAGTGTATTTAATAATTGATGAATGAAAAACTATATATTTGTCTGTTGAATCTAAATTATCGATTTTATAATTTTATTAGTTTTTTTGTTTAACTTTTTTGTATAAAATTGCATCTTCTTTATTGTGCATACTTTAATTTTGTAACAAAATAAAACAACAAAAAAGACAATATAATATCCAACCCTGCTGCCAAACTAGGAAGAGGATGGAGGCTTGAGGCCCTTGTTTCCTGCCTTAAGATGCCAAGGACAGGAGAAAATCCACTAGAACATCAGTCAGCAGAGGAGCCAGGTGGGAAAGGGCCATTCAAGGCTACTGTAGGAGCCATAGGGTCACTATACAGCGGTCAGATTTCTCAGTGACAACTCCTAATCTCCTTCTTCCATGTGAGATGCATCCTCATCACCCTAGAAAGGGGGTATCTCATCAGGAACAGCTTTGCTGGATTCTTCCACTGTCACTTCATCTTCATCAATTGTTAGGCCTAGTTTTATCATGCAGAAGATTCTATTGGAGTGGGTCTGGGGGTCCTCAAGGGGAAATCCAGAAGAGAAGAGTGCAATTTCAAGTAGCAGCACCACCAGGTCCTTGAGAGCTTTGTGATTTTTGTCTGCCTCTGCCTCTTCCCTAAGTGTCTCCACAATGGGGTGGTAGGGGTTGATCTCCAGGTGCTTTTTGGCCATCATATAGCCCATTGTGGAGTTGTCTCAAAGTTCCTGGGTCTTCATGATCTGCTCCATGTTGGCTGTCCAGCCATAGTTGCTGGTAACAATGCAGCAGGGTGAAGACACATGCCTATTGGAGATTATCACCTTCTCAACCATTTTATCCAAGATTTCTTTCATGAGCTTGCAAAAGTTCTCAAATTTTTCCTTGCTCTCCTACATGTTCCTTTTTTCTTCCCTTTCCCCAGGTAGTTCCTGGCCTTCCTTGGTTACAGAAACCAGGCTCTTCCCATCAAACTCCTTGAGCTGCTGTATGCAGTACTCATCAATAGGCTCAGTCATATATACTACCTCAAAGCCCTGCTTCCACACACGCTCCACAAAAGCAGAGTTGTCTACCTGCTTTTTGTTTTCACCAGTAATATAATAAATGGACTTCTGTGTCTCCTTCATGTGAGAGACATACTCCAACAGAGAAGTCATCTCATCTCTAGACTGAGAAGTGTGATAGTGCAGCAGCTCTGAAAGGTGTCACTGATTAGTAGAATCTTCATGGATTTCAAGCTTAAGATTTTTAAGAATGCCTCAAATTTTTTTGTATTTCTCCTTGTCTTCTGCCAATTCAGGGAAGAGCTCAAGGCACTTCTTCACAATGTTTTTGTGGATGACTTTCAAGATTTTGCTCTGCTATAGCATTTCTCAGGAGATCCTCAGAGTCAACAACACCACTAATAAAGTTGAGATACTCTGATATCAGCTAATTGCAGCTGTCCATGATGAACAGATGATGGACATAGAGCTTGATGTTGTTCTCAAACAGGTGTTATTGTGTTGTAGTCTATTTGATTCTTGAAATTGAGAAGGCTTTGTGTGATGTACAAAGATGTTCCATTATTTGGGGCATACATATTTGCAATTGTCATGTCTTGTTGATGTATAATTCCTTTAAGCAGTGTGAAATGTCCTTCTTCGTTCCTTCTGATTAACTTTGGCTTGACGTTCACTTTATCTGATGTGAGGATAGAAACCCCTGTATTTTTTTTACAAGATCCATGTGAGTGATATGTTTTATTCCCATCCATTTACTTTCAGTCTGTGGATGTCTTTGCCTATGAGATTCTGGAGTCTCTTGGAGACAGCATATTGTTGTGTTTTGTTTTTTAATCCAATCTGCCAGTCTATGTCTTTTGACTCACGAGTTTAGGCCATTTACATTCAAAGTTATATTGAGATATGGTTTTAATTCCAGTCATTTTGGTTTATTTCTGTTTTGTAATTTGAATTAATTTGTCTTTTGATTGATTATACCTTTAGCGTAGTATCTCCTTTTGCTGGTTTTCACTTTCATTTTTCATGAAATATTTACTGAGAATGTTCTGTAGTGCAGCCTTTGCAGTTGTGAATTCTTTTAACTTTTGTTTATTATGGAAGGTTTTTATTTATTTCATCTTCAAATCTGGAGCTTAATTTTGCTGGGTATATCATTTTTGGTTGGCATCTGGCAAATGGAATTTTTCCTGAAAGCCATATCTCAGTTGGCCTAGCAGACCTGGGAAAAGTTTCTGTGGTTATTTCTTCAGTTCTTGAAATGACAATAGAAATAAATATATGCAGCAACTGACAGTCTCCAGATTGACTCTATAATTAGTGAAGACTTTTGTGGTAAGAAAGGTCACTTGGGAGCTTCTAGAATTTTCCTTTAGTACCCCCCAAAATAACTCAAAGTCCATAGCTGATCCCCTGAAGGAGTTAGAGAGATTAGTGACACTATCACAATTTCAAGAGGCATGCAAAATGCATACATGCAAGAGGCTTTTATTCTCTCATTTAAATTGACAATTTGGTTTATTGAGAAGATAGATTGATGTTACAGGACAATAGATTATAATAAGTCTTAAGAGAGAATAACTCTAATTACAGTTGCTATTCCAGATATGACATATTTAATGAGGTAAGTGAATTCAGCTAATTGTGTCTATGTGCTTTTATGTGGTGATTTTTTTCTCTGAGTTAATAAGCAGGGTTATATTTTTTCTCCTTATGGTATTGCAGTTTTCTTTCTTCTCCATGCTTCAGGGTTATAGCTACTTTCCAACCCTGCCAACTCTACAGTGGAGGAATGTAATCATTTCATAATTCCGTTGATGATCATGTTCATGTTCATCAACTATATTGATGACATCATGTCAATAGTTCCCTTGTGAGAAGAACATAGCAAAATGCACTGATGAAAACACATGTATTAAAGTGGGTGTGAATGAATAAACTCCATGCAAATATGTAGGTGTGCTGGGTATGCCCACTTTATGATTAGGTTTAAGGGTTGAAAACTCTTTCTATAAAATCAGATCATAGAAATATATTAGCTTTTGTCAGCCAAAAGTCAAAATCAAAGATATTATATAATCCAAGGGTATAAGATAACCTATATAACAAGAAAAATTATAACATTTTATTGAACAAATAAAAAAATAATAACATGTTTAAATAAATTTGTATTATAATACAGATATTAAAAATGAAGAGTATTATTTTATTTTATTTATTTTGGAGGGATGATATTTTGTTTATTCAATGTTTAGACATAGTGGTCCTGGTCCTCATGGTCAAAATTGATTGCAAACTCTTTATCTGTTTATGCTATAGTATACTAAGATTTTTATGTATTTCATGTTTGAAAATGTCTTTCACATGAATATTTACTGTCAAATCATGATATAAATCCACAAGCAAATAATTTTAATTATGCATACTCAATGCTTGGAAGGCATTTATATATTTCTTTTAATTTATTCTTTTGACATCTGGACAAGAATTTTATTGAAGTTTCATCATTTGTAAATGAAGGTTAGGTGGAGGTTCCTCAATTGCAGGGTAAAGTGGATTTTGAAATCCACATACTTTCTTTCCAAATGCATTGAGGTTTCAAAACATTGCTGAGACTGTAGTTTAATCTCATGAATCATACTCACTACAACTTTGTATGGAATGAAGATCTCATGTTTTGCTTTAAAATTTGGCCACTTAAAATCTGTAAGTGCACAAAGCAGTCAACATTATATGTGATTTCACCACATTTTGTTATCATTGAAAGCACTTTGCAGTAATTTTTTTACATGTCTTGTTTCACCTTGAAATTTTAGGTTGAATTCAGTAAGAAAAAATTATCTTGTCTGCAGAAACATCTAACTTCCAAAGTCAGACCATGTCCAACAATAGTGGTTGGGGACAGTTCTCTTTTAGAAAAATTTCACTCTTGTCCTGAACTAAAAAAAAAAAAAAAAAGAAAAAATAAGGAAAAAAGAAAAAGATTAAAAATAAAAATTAAGCCAAAAGTTGCTGCATAACAAGCATGTTAGGATATTCAGCTTCTATTTCTAACAAAAGTTCATGGGATTGATGTCCGTTCAGTTTACAAAAGTGATGAAGTTCACTGCTAACACTACTGGTTCAGTAACACAAGACTAATTTAAATGTTTTCTGCAAATTACTTGCTCAGTAACTAAGGAATTTAAACATCTTGAATTTCTACAAACTTTTAATATCTGTCCCACTAAACACTTTTTTATTCCAAACATGTTTTTACCATCATAAAATTTATCTTTGCAGATTTCACTTTATGTTATACTAACTTAGTATTTACACAACTTCTTTAAGAATATTCTTACTCATTGTCCTACTCAGTTTATTTACTGAAGTTAATTTTTAAGTCACCTGAAAATCAACATTTACATGTTACATAACTAATAGTCCATCTCTCGGTTCAACAAGAGCCAGGGGAAAATATTCTAAAACATTTTCCTTTTTAAAAGTGGAGTATTTGATTTTTTCTCCTCATATCCTCAAGTATTTGAACGAGTGGTTTTGTAAAAAGGCTAAAGAAGTTTATTTTCTCCTGACCTATTTCTTCTGTAGCAATCAATTTTTCAACAAATGCATAAACTGGCAACATCAACATATTAGCATAGATATTGCAACATTGAATAAGGAACACAATTCTTTGTGATTTAATTCAACAACAAAATATACAATTGACTGTTTCTTAATTATACAAAGTTCATTTTCCCTTCTTTTAAAATGATGGATAAGGCCGGGCGCGGTAGCGCATGCCTGTTATCCCAGCACTTGGGAGGCTGAGGCAGGAGGATCGAGAGTTCAAAGCCAGCCTCAGCAATGACAAGGCACTTAGCAACTCAGTGAGACCCTGTCTCTAATAGAATGCAAAAAAGGGCTGGGGATGTGGCCCAGTGGTCGAGTGCCCCTGTGTTCAATCCCTGGTACCAAGAAAAAAAAATGATGGATATGTATCAGTAATAAAAAATAAAATTGTAAAATGGAAATGGTATTTAAAATTATACCTATGTTATTAGATTTATGCATTGAACAGCAGTAAAATGTAATGACAGTAAAACACACTGCCTCTTGTTGCATGCACTCAACTCTGCTGTTACAGTTCAAAGGCATCTCTTGACAATATATAAATTAATAAGCATTGCTGTGTTTCAATAAAACTTCATTTATGGACACTTAAATTTGAATATTATATAATTTCAATTTTTATTCTTTATTAAGAAGCAAAATTGTACCCTAAATACATGCCAATATTCAAGTTACATTGGAAACCCACAGCCTGGTCACCAGTTAGTTTAAAAGAATCCTAGAATATTTGACCACATTGTAAAGTATATTGGGGCCAATTCAGTTAATTTTTTAAAAAATAAATTGAGCTTATAAAGTGTTACATGACTCATACAAGTCACATAGACAGTTAATGCTAGATAGCAGAGCTAGAAACTTTGAATTTAAATTTCCAATGTAATATATTTCCCTTTCAACAGCAAAGTTATATATATACATATATATATGAATTTAAATTTCCAATATAATTTATTTATGAATTTAAATTTCCATTGTAATCTATTTCCCTTTCAACAGCAAAGTTATATATATGGATATATATATATATATATATATATATATATATATATAAATTATAAAATAAAAAAAATATATATGTATATATATATATATATATATATATATGAACATACAGTTTTATTTTCTTATTTTATAATTTTTCACTTTTTGGTAAAATATATCATAAACACGTGCAAACATAATGGATAGATTAAATAGTATTTGAAGTATTACATTGCCTTATTATTTATCTGATTTTTTAACCTCATGTGTAATGCTTTTGATATTTCACAATTTTGGGGGGAAGGTATGTTCACTATAATAACCTTTTCTTTAAAAAAATAGACTACCTTTCTCAGATTAAGAAGTTGCCATTAGCTTCTTAATTTCCTAAAAGATTATCTGTTATTCCACTTTTCAGTCTCCTAGCCTAAAGCTGGGGCTTTAGCAATTCTGTCTGCCACTTCCTGTGCCTGTGCCCATCCCTGTGTCTGTGCCTGGGTCAAGCTATAGGAGCACAGAGAAAGGAAACAGCATGGAGGTTTTTTATTTTCTCCCATCCCCATCCTCTCGTTGGAAAGACTCCCTTCCCTCACATCTTGGTGAGAGAGTGGTATTGCCAATATTGCTCTTGTTTACAACAGTGCTGTGAGATTTCATGGGGGCCAGGGCTGAAGAGAACAGAAAAAAAGTAAATACTCTTGGGGGAACTTCCTTCTGCTTTCTCTGAGCATTGGAAAACTCTGATCTAATGATTCTGAAGGCAGAATTTGAGGGTTACTGGAAACCTCTGTTGGTTCTTGGTGCCCTACTTCCATGTTTAGGTTAGCTTGGGTGAAGCTGGATGATATTTTGGGACAAAATGGAGAAACCATGCTCAGTTTGGGGATATGCTGAATGCTGGCCTTCTTTTCCAATACACTGCATTCATAATCATTTTTTAATTAGTTCTTTGTAGTTATGAATGATAGTTGGGTTCATTTTGTGAAAATTACACATGCGTGAAATTTAATTTACTCCGTTTCAATTACCAGTGCCACCCTCTATGTCTCCTCTCCTCCCTCACTCTATTCCCCTTCCTTTACTTATGGTCTTTCTTTCACTCATTTATTTATTTATTTCTAATTGGTGGTTTATTACATAAAGGTGAAATCACTGTGATGCATCATATACATTCATGATATATATATATATATATATATATATATATATATATATATATACACATTGTTTTGCATACACACATATATGAACATAGCATAATTTTGTCAAATTCACTTGGCATTCCTTCCCCTTTCCTGTCCCCCTTCCTTCTCTCTAAATCTTATCTTCTACTCCACTTGACTTGTCTTCCCTTTGTCTTTGTGATATTCAAACCCTTACCACCCCCCTCTCTTTTCTTACACTGCTCTAACTTCCACATAGGAGAGAAAACATTGGATCTTTGTCTTTCTGACTCTGGCTTATTTCACTTAGCATGATGCTCTCCATTTCCCTCTGTTTACCAGAGAATGTCATAATTTCCTTCTTCTTTATGTCAGAGTGCAATTAAATTGTATATAGGTACTGCATTTTCTTAATTCATTCATCTATTGACAGGCATCTAGGCTAGTTCAATACCTTGACTTCTGTGAATTGTGCTGCTATAAACATTGATGTGGCTATATTACTATAGTATGCTGATTTTAGTGTGTTTTTGAGAATAAATACTAAGGAGGGAAATAACTGTATCATATTGTGGTTCAATTCCTAGTTTTTTTTTTTTTTTTTTTTTTTTTTTTTTTTTTTTTTTTTTTTTAGGAATCCCTATACTGCTTGTATAAATGTACAATGGTACTGGTTGTACAAATTTGCATTCACATCAACAATGTATGAGTGCACCTCTTCCCCACATCCTCACCAGCATTTATTATTATTTGTATTCTTGATAATTGCCTTTTTGACTGGAGTGAAATGAAACCTTACTGTAGTTTTGATTTGCATTTCCCTGATTGCTAGAGATGTTGAACATCTTTCCATATGTTTGTTGGCCTTTTATACTTCTTTTTTTGAGAATTGTCTGTTTAGTTCTTTTGCCCATTTGTTGAGTGGATTATTTGCTTTTTAATTTTTATTTTTTGATGTTAAGTTTTTTTTTTTTAGTTCTTTATATATTCTGGATATTAATCCCTGTCAGAGGAGTAGTTGGTGAAGATTTTCTCCCATGCTGCAGGATCTCTCTTTATGATCTTAATCTTTTCTCCTTTGTAGTTTGATGTCATACGATTTGCTGATTATTGATTGTATTCTTGAGCTTTAGGGGTCTTGCTAAGAAAATCAGTGCCTGCACCAATATAATGGACTATTGACCATATTTTTATTCTAGAAGTTGCAAAGTTTCTATTCTAATTCCTTAGTCTGATACATTTTGATTTAACTATTGCCCAGCACCATTAGTTAAAAAGGCTATCTTTTCTCCAACATATAATTTTAGCATCTTTGTCAAGTATCAGATGACTGTATCTCTGTGGGTTTGTCCCTTTGTCTTCTATTTCGTTAATCTCCATGTCTATTTTGATGCCAATACCATGCTGTTTTTGTTGCCAAAATAGTGTGTTGTATAATTTAGGATGAGTTATTGGAATGCCTCCAGCATCACTCTTGATCAGGGTTGCTTTAGGTAGTTTGGATCTTTCATTCTTCTAAATGGATTTTATGACAGTTTTTTCCAGTTTTCTTTTATATTTATGGGAATTGCATAATCTGTAGATCACTTTTGTTGCTATTATCATTTAAGCAATATTAATTTTGCCTATCCAAGAACAGGGGAGGTCATTCCATCTTCTAAGTTCTTCATTTTCTCTCTTCAGTATTTTACAATTTTCATTGTAAAGGCCTCATTAGTTAGATGTATTCCCAAGTATTTTATTATTTTCTGAGGCCCATGGTGAATGTAATTGTTTTCTTCTTTTCATTTTCAGCAGATCCATTATATACATAGAGAAAATCTATTGATTTTTGTATGTTGATCATGTATTCTGTTACTTTGCTGAATTTGTTTTTCAGCCCTAGAAGTGTTCTGGTAGAGTATTGGGTCTTCTAGATATAAGATCATGTCATCAGCAAATGAGATAATTTGACTTCTCCTTTTCCTATTTGTATCCTTTTAATTTTCTTCTCTTGCCTTATTGGTCTTGCCAGAATTCAAATATCTATATTGAATAGAAGTGGTGATAGAGGATATCCTTATCTTGTTCCTGATTTGGTATAAAATTATTTCAATTTTTCTTTGTTCAATATGATATTTGCTTTGTGTTTGTCATATATGGATTTTATAATGTTGAGACGAGTTCCTTCTATCTCTAATTTCTCCAAAGTTTTTAGCATGAATGTTATTGAAGGCTTTTTATGCATCTATTAAGATATCATTATCCTAAATGCATGATTGAAGACCTGAATTGTACGAATATGCTTTGTATTAAAACAGTTGTAGGTAAAAAGATGCTATATATGTGCATTATGAATTATAATACATACTACTATTATAAATTTAAAAAAGATGATCGTATGATTCTTGTCATTAATTTTCTTTATGTTCTGAATTACATTTATTGATTTACACATGTTGAATAAACTATGCATCCCTGAGATAAAATCCACTTGATTGTGATAACTATCTTTTAGATGTGTTTTTGAGTGTGGTTTGCTAATATTTTATTAAGGACTTTTACATATATGTTCATCAGGAATATTGGTCTGTACTTTTCAATCCTCATTGTGTTTGGTTTTGGAATCAGAGTTATACTGACCTCATAGAATATAATTGGGAGTGTTTCCTTCCTTTCAAATTCATATAATAATTTTAGAAATACTGGTGTTAGCTCTTCTTTAGAGGTCTGGTAGAATTCAACTGAAACTCCTTTCTGATCCTGTGCTTTTCTTTGTTGAAAGACTTTTAATTGCTGTTTCAGTTGCATTACTTGGTCTACATAGGTTTTCTATACCTTCCAGATTTAATCTGGGCAGGTCATATGTGTCTAGATATATGTCAATGTCTTTTATATTTTCCAGTTTATTGGAGTATAAAATTTCAAAATGGTTTCTAATGATCCTCGGGATTTTAGAAATGTCCGTGATGATATCGTCTTTCGCATCTCTAATTTTGTTTATTTGAATCTTTTCTTTCTTTCAGTTAGTTTCACTGAGTGTTTCTTAATATTTTTATCTTTTCAAAGAACCAACTCTTTGTGCTATTTACTTCTTGTATTTTTATAAATCTGAATTTCATTAATTTTGGCTGTGATATTATTTCCTGTCTTCTATTGATTTTGACATTAGTTTGTTCTTTCTTTTTGAAGGCCTCATAGTGGAGCAATATGTTATTTATTTTGAAACTTTCTTTTTCTTAAAAAGGTAGCACTCCATGCTTTAAACTTTAAACTTTCCTCTTAGAAATGCCTTCATACTGTTCCTGAGATTTGGGGGTATTATGTTTCTGTTTGCATTTGTTTTTAAGAATTCTTTGATTTCTTTTATCATTTCTTCTATGATCCATTCTTCATTTAAAAGGGTGTTACTCAATCTCTATTTTTAAGTGATTTCTATTATTTTTCTTGCTGCTGTTAATTTCTAGTTTGATTATATTATGATCTGATAAGATGCATGGGAGTATATCAATATTTTTCTATTTGCTAAGACTTACATTGTAACCTAGAATATGGCATATTTTAAAAAAGGATTCATGAGCTGTTTGGAAGTAAGTAAATTCAGCTGTTTTGGGGGCGAAATATTCTGTATATGTCTATTATACCCATTTAATTTATAGTATTTTTAAGATATAAATATCTTTATTAAGTTTATGTTTGAATAATGACTCATCTATTGGTGGCAGAGGTGTGTTGAAATCAGTCAGTGTTATTGTATTGGGTTCTATCTTTCAAGAAGAATTTGTGTGTGTGTGTGTGTGTGTGTGTGTGTGTGTGTGTAATTAGGTACACTGATATTTGGAGCATATATATTTACTATCATTATATCTTCTTTATATTTTCTTGTTGGATTGTTCTTTTCTTCCCCAGGATATAGTGGCTTTTTTTTTTTCTTTCTTGAGATATACTTTGTCAACTATGTGAATAGCTACTCCTGCTCGTTTTCAGACTCCATTTGCAAAGGATATTTTTGCCATCATTTTACCTAAAGCCTGTGAGTGTCTTTGCCACTGTTCTGACTCTTGTGCAAACAGCATATAGTTGGATCTTGTTTTTTGATCCATTTTGCTAATTTATGTTGGGATATTGAGACCATTTGCACTCAGCATTATTATGTACATGTCATTGTTATCTTCTGTCATTTTTAAAAATAGAATCAACTTTCCCCCCCAATACCTTTGTTTTATTTATTTATTTTTATGTGGTGCTAAGAATCGAACCCAGTGCCTAACACAGGCTAGGCAAGTGCTCTACCATTGAGCTACAACCCCAGCCCCTGCTATTGTGTTTTGTTTGCTATATTCAATTCTGTCTTGATTTTCATTTATTTAGTTGCTCTTCTAGGGAACTTCATCTATTTGGAAGTTTGGGGGTTAGTTTTTGAGTTCTTCTGTGTGCAATTAAAAAAAAATGGTACCAGAGATCAAACCTAGGGGTGCTTAACCACTGAAGCACACCCCTAGTCCCTTTTTTAAAAAAAATATATATTTTTTTAAATTTTGGGATGGTCTTGCTAAGTTGCTTAGGGTGTCACAAAATTGCTGAGGCTGGTTTAAACTTGTAATCCTCCTTCCTCAGCCTCTGGAGCTGCTGGGATTATAGACATGCACAACTGTGCCCTGATATGTACAGTATATTTTAAGTATTTTTTTTAATCACTAGCTTAGTAGTCATGAATTACTTTAGTTTATCTTTGTAATGGAACATTTTAATTTCCTCATTTATTCTGAAAGACATCTTTGCTGGATATAGCAATATTGTCTGGAAATTGTTTTCATTTAGAGCTTGGAATATCTTTTTCTAGGCCTTCATTGATGTTAGTGTCTGAGTCAAGAATTCAGAGTGAGCCTTATTGTTTTGCCTTTAAATGTAACTTGACATTTTTCTCTTGCAGCTTTTTGTCCTTATTTTCTATGTTAGGCATTTTGCTTATAATGTGTCTTATGTTCTTTTTCTTAATTTTGTTTTGTTTTTTTTTTTTTTTTGGAGTTGTATATGCATCTTGTATGTGGGTGTATATCTCTTCCCTAAGGTATGAGAATTTTTTTTTTACTATTATCTCACTTAAGAGGTGTTTAATTTCATTAGCTTATATCTTCATGTTCTCTTCTATCTGAATGACTCTCAAATTTGGTCTATCTTTCCCTCCCAGAGTTATATACAAGAGTATATTCTGAAGTTTTTTTAAAAATTATTTTTATTATTTTCCTTTTATTGCACACTAAATATTCAAGTTGCTATACCCTGTCTTAAAATAGACCTGAAGTCCTATTTTATACTCAATCTGATATGTTGGTGATGCTTTCAGGTGAATTTTTAATATGATTCATTGTGTCTTTCATTAATAGGTGCTTTGATTTGTTTCTTCTTCTTTTATTGTTTCTTTTAGTTACACAAGACTATAGCATAACTTTTGACATAACTATACAAGCATGGAATATATCTTGTTCTAATTTAGATCCCAGTATTGCTCATTCCCTTTACCTTTCCCTACCCCTGCTCCCTTTCTTCTATTGATCTTTCTGTCATTAATCCATAGGTTTTTTTTTTTTTTTTAATTAATTTCTTATGGAGGTACACAATGGTGAGATTCACTGTGGTATATTGTTTCTTTTTAATATCTTTATTTCTTTACTGAAATAGTCTTCCATCCCCATGTATTTGCTCTCTTAATTCATTCCTTAGGTCTTCTTTCAGTTCATAAAACATTTTATGATGTTTTTATAGTCCTTCTCTAAAATTTTATCCTAGTCTACATTTGTATGTTCCTTCGGTGGGGGATTGTGAATTTTAAGGGAAGATTTTTTGCATATTTATTCATATTTCCAGAGGACTTTGTCTTGCACATCAGTTGAGTTGGATTCTTCTTCCTTGTTTATATATGTGTCCTTGTATATGCAGTTATATCTTTTGCTCTAGGGACTTCTCTTTTTTTATTGGATAAGCATATGCCTAGAAGGGGGACCTGAGGTCCTATTCTTGTTGTTTCTACTTGTGGCCTTTTTATTTTTTTTGTACTGGGGATTGAACCAGAGGTACTTAACCACTGAGACACATCTCCAGCCCTTTTTATTTATTTGTTTATTTTTATTTCAGAGAGGAGTTTGCTAAGTTGCTCAAGGCCTCACTAAGTTGCTGAGGCTGGCATTGAACTTATGATTTTCCTGCTTCAACCTCCTAGGCTGCTGGGAGTACAGTCATGCACTTCCACACCCAGTTTGGTTGTTGGTTTTGTGCTTTTGTCTTCCTTGTTCTAGTTTGAAGTATTATCATGGCTTAAGTTGGATTAGTTCATGTGTGGAGTGAGGTTTGTTGTTACTTGACTGAGTTGTGAGTATTGCTCAACAGCAGGATCTCTACTCTATAAACTCAGAGTGTCCCAATCACTTTCAAGCCTCTTAGAGAAAGGGGTCAGGGAGACAGGAATAGCAATAATGTCAGCAACTGATGTACCACCAGAAAATAAATGTATGGTATCTACTTTGAACATCTATAACATTAAATGCCACCTATATAGGAATGGTGGTTTCAGAATTTAACATCAGCACCAAAATGAAACAACTATGAACTCAGTCAGACATTAACAGCAGGTGTCCACTATGATGTACATTTTACTAATAACCACAGCCATATGAACAAGGCAGGAATTAAACTACATAATTTGATCAGATAGTTGAATTACAGTTTCTTAAATGAGGAGAAGATAGGGTAGGAAGGAAGAGAAATTTTTGAAATATTTAAAACGTGAACAGAGGTGAAGCACGAGATAAATAGCCAGTGTTAGATATAAAGGAGGAGGAGTACAAAATAATTACAACTAAAAGAACAAGGAAGGAGAGGAAGAGGGAACAGAAAAATTTGGCTTAGTGGAGGAAGAGAGTCAAGAAAGGGTAACAAGAGGAACAAAAACCAAGATAGGAACAAACAAATATAAGATCAAAGCAAGTCAAAACCACAATTAATTTAACCCATTAAAACAAGGCTTAATATTAAATTGTTGAAGAAAGCAATTAAAATAAAAGTAAAATTACATGAATATATATTTGTGCATTGAGATCACACACAAATACAGGAATGCAAATGGAAAAAAAGTAAAAAATAAGATAAACTGAAAAAAATTCAAAAATCAAAATTCAAAAATAAAAGAAGAAAAAAAGGCAATAAAAATATTGAGAAATAAAGGGTTTGTTTTCATTGAGATGATCAAAACTGTTGGCAACAATAAATTTTTATTTTTATGCTGTTGTGCCATTCTTGGTATTTATCTTTGGGATCTGTAACCCTTGTTTCAAAGGCTAGGGGTTGTTAAGTCCAACATTTTTTGTGTTTCTCACCAAGCTTCCAGCCATTGTGGTCAGAAGCCAAAGCTGGTTGTAGTGGTTCTGTATACCACACAGGGAAGGTATAAGATGGGATAGGTTGGGGTGTGTTGAAAATGATGTATTCCTTATTTTGGGCTGCTGTATAGTTCTAAAATGAAAGTTTCAGTAGCTGGGATTTAGTTGTAGCTGATCTTTGGGACTCTGTTGGTGGGTATTTGAGATTTGATTCACATCCCTTATTTCTGGGGAGATGCTGCTCTCTTCTGGACATCTGGATCTCAATGGCCCTCCATAAATTCAATTTCTAGGCTACGAACTCTAAACCTCCAGAGGTCTCCCATTCACTGCTATGGATGTGAATTATCCAGAATCAAACCTGGAGTGTGGACTGTCTTGTCTGGTGGGATTATTGGCATCTTCCCCATAGCTCCCATAGGGAGCTCTCTCTCCTCAATATCAGATCCTGGATTATACTAGACACAATTCTTTCTGTTGCCGAAACACTGGTTCATACATATGCTGGAGCCCACAGTAGACAACTGTGGGATCAAACTCAAAGGAATTCCCAGTATCCTGCTTTGCAGCTACTCAGAAATGGGTACTGGCAAGACTATCAGGTTGTGCTCAGTGATTTTGATTGCCTTTCACTCAACAACTTCTAACCTGATTGGACTCTAGACTTTATCTCTTGCCCCTTATATTCAGATACCTCTAAAACCTCAACTCAGGGCAAATGCCTGCTTCATTATTCTACATAGTTCTTGAATCAATGTTTCTTTGCTATTTCTTATAGTTGAGGATATTCCTTATTTTAGAACTCATACATGAAAAAAGGCAGGTAGTTTTAATATTTTATGCAGCACTGTAGTATTTCCTATGAGGGGATATAAAAATATAAATATAGCTTATCATGCTTGTTACAAATGGAAGTTTTGATTGAACTTATAAAAATAAACTTGCTATAGTTTTGAAGTGATATAGATGCTGTTTGAATGAACTACTGTAGAATATTAATATCTATTCATGTTATCTTAATGAGTTAATGACTCAGCAACTCTATCTCTAATATTTCTCCTTTTATTTATCCTTATGAAATATATTTTCAGATTTTTCTAAATATTTAAGCCAAAGAAAAATCAAACAGACTCTTAATTTCAGGTATCCATCTGATACATGGATAAATTCAGAGTCTTGCACTTGCTAAGCAAGCATTCTACAGTTGAACTACACCCCAGCCCCTCCTTGCATTTTTAAAGTCCTTCTCAAAATAAATTTAAAAGTAACAACTTCAGTATGAATAGCTTCCTTCTTCTGTACTCTTTGTCTTCACACACTCTCTTATTCACTTCCAGAAAATTCTCTCTGCTCCTACAAAACATTAAAATAAAAATCAGGAACGATGTGCTCCTTCTCCTAGGCATTTTTGCATTTTAGCTATGATCAAAGTTTTTAGTTTTAAATCTATGATAATGAAACTTCAAGAGAAAATTCACCCTAAATATCAGCTCATGACTGTGGTCTGATATAAAAGAAATAGCTTCCATATTTTAACTTTTGCATTGATTCACTGAAGGAATTTAGGAGGAAATTCTATACTGTCATGACTAGGGGTTAACAGCACATTTTGGTTTCCTAATAAAAGGCAGAGATGGCCATGATTTATAAGAACATTCAAGAATAGTGAAATGAGTAACACTATTTCAAGAATAGTGAAATGAGTAAGGCAACATTTTGGGGAAAAATTAAGTCACAGTGGTGGACTCCCTATGGCAAAATTTCTTTCAAAACTTATAAGCCTATTAACTTTTCCATAAGAGGATTCAATTGGACAGGGTATTAAGAATATCTAAAGGGCCTGAAGGGGCAAGTTCTGAATAAGATGTAATTTTAGGGCTCTAAATTAGGTTTTACAAATCCCACAGGGTAATTGCGTCTGTATTTTCTGAACACTGCAAAATTAACGTTGGGGGCTTAAAAAATATGTGGGTAGAGATTAGGCTCCTTTTGATGCAGAACATGATTCCAATAGCACTTAAGAAGCTAGAGAGAGATACTGAAGTTTGGGTGTGTTCCAGATCAGAGGGCGGTTTAGAGTAATTGCAGTAACTGTTCCAGCTTGTACTCTCTTTGTGTAGCACTTGGAATCCCTCGGTTCACATGGCCTCCTAAGTAATATGCATGATTCTAATGAATGCCAGTTCTCCCTATCCTTGGTGATGAACTGACTGTTGAAAGTGAAAGCCAGCAACCCTTCTATTGTCTGTGTTGGAGATACTTACCAGGGCGAGGACATGATGGAGATATGGAGCAAAGGAAATGACCTTGAAAAAATAACAATGACAATCAGGCCTCTTTGGAACACATCACATGGTCATCACGGACATAATTCTGTCTGATATGGGGAGTTCTCCCAGATTTGGACTTGGATCTCTTGCTCTGCATTTTAAAATGAGGTCTGAGAGCTTCCAGGGGTCAAACTTCCATGGTTAAGAGGATAGTGGTTCATGGGTCTGCTTGGATTCACTTAAGATGTAGTAGTAAACATGCATTAAGTCAGGGGATTATGGAAATGCCCTCTAGGGCTCCTCACTAGTCAAACTAGAGATTTAAACAAAGTAAAAATCATAGGCATTTCATATGACTAAATACATGCATTTTATTTTCATATAAATCAACAATTCCAGACTTGCCTCCCACGTGCCTCTACTGAGACATTTAGAGAATGTTTGATTGCTATCTTCTAGCAGATAGACAGACTTCAAATTGTTTCCATTGTTGCTGTTTCTGAAGTCCACATAGCACTGAGGCTGGTGGCATTCTAACTTCTGTTGTTTCCAAAAAGTTGCTATAGTACTTTTGTGACTAGATATTCATAAAATGGTGTCTGTGTCTTCTCAGTACCAAGATTCAAGTATGGGAATGAGAACAGGTATTAACTGACATTGTCCATTGCAAAATGTTACCTATTTATTTTTCTTACACCTACTTCTTAGCTAGAGGTTTATTAGCAGGGATTGTGGACCCAAATAACCCATTATTGATCTTATTTATTTAATTATTTTTAATATATTTTTATTTGTTCTAGTTAGTTATACATGACAGTAGAATGCATTTTGACACATCACATGTAAATGGAGTATAACTTCTCATTCTTTTGGTTGTACGTAATATAGGATCACACTGGTCATGTACTCATATGAGCACATTAATTATGTCTGATTTATTCTACTATCATTCCTACCCCTTTGCCCCTTCTTCTTTCTTTACTCCCCTCTGTCTACTCCAAAATACCTCTATTTTCCCCCACACATATTGTGAATTAGCATCCGCATATCAGAGAAAACATTCAGCCTTTGGTTCTTTGGGATTGGCTTATTTTGCTTAGCATAGTATTCTCGAGTTTCATCCATTCACTGGCAAATGCCATAATTTGATTATTCTTTAAGGCTGAGTAATATTTTATATATATATATATATAAATATATATTCATATAAATACATATATATATATACATATATATATATATGGCACATTTTCTTTATTCATTCATCTGTGGAAGGTCATCTAGGTTGGTTCCATAGTTCATCTATATGAATTGAGCTGCTATAAACATTAATCTTGCTGTGTCACTATAGTATTGTATTTTAAATCCTTTGGGCATAAACCTAGGAGTGGGACGTCTGAGTCAAATGATGGTTCCATTTCAAGTTTTCTGAGGAATCTCCATTCTGCTTTCCATAATGGTTGCACCAATTTGCAGTCTTACCAACAATGTATGAGTATACCTTTTCCCCCACATGCTCGCCAATATTTATTGTTGCCTGTATTCTTGATGATTGCCATTCTGACTGTAGTGAGATGGAGTCTCAGTGTAGTTTTGATTTGCATTCCTTTAATTTCCAGAGATGTTCAGCACTTTTTTCATATATTTGATTTTCCATTTTATTTTTTATGTTTGGAAACTTTTCTGATATCATTTCATTGAAAATATTATGCATATTTTTTGGTTTGTATCTCTGTGCCTTCATCTATCCTGATAAATTCTAAATTTTGTCTTTTCATGTTATCACATATATTTTGGAAGTTCTGTTTGTGGTCTCAACATCTTCCATTCATGGTAAACTTTATTTTCAAGATTATATATCTTGTTTTTATTGCCTAAAGTTCTGTCTTCCAAGTGATCCAGTCTGTTGTTGATTTTTTCAATTAAATTTTTGATTTGGTTATTGGTTCCTTCATTTTGAGGATTTCCATTCAGAATCTCCATCTCTTTATTGCATTGATCTTTCACCTCCAAATTTTCTCTCCTTAATTGTGATTTACCTCACAAATTGGTTTAACTATATACATTCTAAACACCTTTTCTGACATTTCTTCCTCTGTGGTGTCAATGGATTCTATTCTTGGTGCTTCTTGGTTTGTTTGGGATGACTTGTTCCCTAGTTTTTTTTTTTTTTTTGTTTTTTTTTTTCATGTTGTTTGTGTGCCTACCCATCTAGCATTGTGGATCTGAGGCCATAGCATTTCCACCCTTAGACTCATAGTGTCCCTAAAGGTTTCTAGAACCTTGCCTTTAAGGGGAAGAACAACAATAACAGCACCAATGCAAACAATATACAGCCTTAAACCAAATAGCCCCCACTACAACATCTACAGTTTTGTCCCAATAAACAGAAATGATGTGTTCAGTTATTTCCTACAATTAAAACAATAATTTTGCAAAAGCACTTATAATTTCAAATGGTGGACAAAGAGAATAAAAGTGGTGTAGGACATGTTTATGAGGAAGGGGGAGAGAAGATAGAAGTAAAAAGTTATAGGTGCCAGGGCTGCTGAGTTATGAATGGGGCCGAGTTCTAAGCTATCCCCTTTTTGGGCCCAAAAGGGGTTTTTCCTTTTGCCCGCAGAAAGAAAACAACTTACCCAGTGAGGGTGAGCTTAAAGACAAAAATAGCTGAGTGTCTACCTCTGTTTGGTGAACAGAAACCACGCCACACCCAGGGAACTTTGTATAGCAAGCGAGAATCCAAAAAACTCAAACTTTATTGGCAAGGTGTTGACCTTAAATAGGCCTAGAACTAGCCAATCAGCCAGCAGGGCAGTTCAGTCTCTCACGCTACGTCATAGCCACACCCCTTGGCTTAGCCCAGGTCCTACTAGGGCGTGGTAAGCAGCCAAAGCCCATCCCCTTGGCAGACATGAGTCCCAACAATTCCCCTTTTTTTGTTTTGTTTAAACTGGGGTCTCTCCATTTATATAAAAATGGGATGTCCCATCTTGTAGGGTGTCCAACTCATTAGAGAGTGTGCCCGTCTAGGTCGACTTCTCCTCTCTGGGAAAAATCTTACCTGTCATTGGCTATCACTCTAGCACTTTAGGTGGACATACCTAGGGCCAGCAGGTGGCCAAGGGGAGCACACGGGATATGACAGTCACCTTTGGGAAGGCTTGACTGGATGGCATACCTCTGCAACCTGTTAAGGACCGTGGCCAAGCCTATAGGGCTATAGCTCAGCGTGACAGTAGACCACCCAGCTTTATCAATCTGGCTAGTTCTATAGGGCTAAAAGTGCACACAAAGACAATGACAATCAGGGATTTCACCAAAAAGAGAAAGTCCATCCATTTAGCTTAGTTTAAAGGAAGTCTTTTGGTATAAAGTCCGGACAATTGTCACAGGAATGGGACTCTTCTCTTAGAGTCCAAAGGAAGCCATCCAGCATAAAGTCTAGATAATTGTCATAAGATATAGCGCTCTTCTCTCAGAGTCCAAAGGAAGTCGTCTAGCATAAAGTCCAGATAATTGTCACAGGAATGGCCCAGTCCCTCTTCTCTCATCGCAGAGGGTTGAGATACTGACAAAGAAGGAGTCCAATATAGTGTTTTTGATGAATTTTGGAATGGATGTGATGAGAAGTTTAATCACAGCAGGACAGGAGCTTTGTCACGGTGTTTTCATTTCTGTGGAAAAAAGAAAGGATCACTCCTCAAGAGCTTGTGCTCTTGGGTAGTCATTTTGGTCGGATTGGCAGTATTTGAGATCTCTGGCAGGCACCCATATAGGGTTTTGTTCTCCCATTGGGAAGACACATCCAAAACCTCTGCCAGCACTTATTAATGGATCAGGACCTCTCCAGACTCCAGTTAATGGGTCTTTCCATCGGACCTCAACTTTTATATAAGGCGTTTGGTTAGACCAGTGTCTTTGAAATGCAGATAGAGGCTGCTGTTTGGAAAAATTTAAAATATTTAAAGTAAGTATAGCTGTTTTCAACTGGTCATGGGGGTTGCTTCCCCCATTTTGTTTTATTAATTGGTCCTTTAGGGTTTTATTATGTCTCTCTATGATGGCTTGTCCTTTTGGGTTATATGGGATCCCTGTGGTATGTTTAATATGCCAAGTTTGGAAGAACTTTTGTAATGATTTGCTCACAAAACAGGGTCCATTATCGGTTTTAACCTGTTTTGGCAATCCAAGAATAGCAAAGCATTGTAAAAAGTGACTTTCAGCATTTTTAGCCCTTTCTCCAGAATGTGCCGTGGCCCAACAAGCATGTGAATAAGTATCTATGGACATAAATACATATTTTAATTTTCTAAATGGCACATAATGGGTTACATCAGTTTGCCAGATAGCGTTGGGCCATAGGCTTCTGGGATTTACCCCAGGGGACTGGAGAGGTGGGACTTGTAAGAAGGGCAAACAAGACTTACATGTTCTTACAATCTTTTTTAAATCTTTTATAGGAACTAAAGGAAATTTATTATGTAGACCTCTCCAATTTAAATGAGTAAGGTCGTGAAGACCTTGGGCTAACTGAAGGTCTTGTTGATATGGGACTGTAACTGTTAATACACCTGTGGTGGCCAAACGGTCAGCGGCCTGATTTCCCTCAGAAAGGGGCCCAGATAAGCCTTGATGTCCCCTAAGATGTTGGAGGAAAACAGGTTCATTACGCCCCTTTAGCAGGGATCGAACCTGGATCATCAGAGGGGTGATAGGATTATTATCTATCTTTATATATGAGGCATTTAGAGTAGGTAATAGGTTAATTACATATAAACTATCTGAGAAAAGATTCATAGGCTCTTGGACATGGGTCAAGGCTAATGCAACAGCATATAATTCTTTAAATTGAGCAGAACTAGTAACTGCTTTAAAGTACTGTGTCCTTTAGCCTGAGGATGGGTGAAATATTACAATTGCTGACCCTTTTTTTCCTCTATCTGTGAAGACATTTACTGCCTTGGGGAGTGGCTTGCTGGAAAACAGGATGGGGAGAGTCCACTCTAGTTTGGGAAAAGAAGAGGTCCATTTGGTTGACCTGTAATGACAGTCAACTTTTCCTAGAAATCCTTCTAAAGCATAGGAGACTCTAGGGTTGTTTCTCTGTATCCATTCAAAGTCTGACAAATGGTAAGGAATTGTTAAAATATCTGGGTCTTTTCCATAATGCCTCAATGATGTATCTCTCCCTTTTATTATAAGATCTGCTAATTGATCTAATTGGGAATAAACTCGAGGTGTTCCTCCCACAGAGGAATGTATCTATTCTAATGAATTTCCCATCTGGGTGAGCCCAGCTGTAAGGAGCTTAGCACCTGAGCAAATCCATAAATATAAAGGTTGCTTTGGTTGGTATCGAGCCAATTGGGTTGAATTGAGGGCATCTTGGACTTTTTGTAATATTGACAGATGACTTTCTTCTAGTAAAATCACATCAGAGGAGGATTGTCCCCATAGCAACTCAAAGAGAGGTAATAAATCTTCAGTAGAGATATGAAGCCATGGTCTTAACCAGTTTAGCTCTCCTAATAGCTTTTGTAACTCTGCCAAGGAGTAAGATTTTTGAATGACTAGTTGAGGTTTGAGAGGACAAACCGAGTCTAGGCTAAGTTTTGTCCCCAATATTTTAAAGGGAGGAATAGTCTGTATTTCATCATTGGATATGTGCAATCCTCCTTTTTCTAAGAGCTCTCAAAGGGTTAAGTAAGCAGAGTTTAGTTGTTGGACATCAGCAGCTCCCAGGATGATGTCATCCATATAAACATATAAGGTGAGCTGTGATTTTTTCATTAATGGTGACAGAAGACATGAAACATAATATTGACAAAAAGCTGGGCTGTTAGCCATACCTTGAGGGAGAACTATCCATTCATATCGCTCATCTGGTTTTTGAAAATTGACTGAGGGGACCGAGAATGTAAACTTTTCATAATCATCTGGATGAAGAGGTATTGAAAAATAATAATCTTTAATATCAATAACAATTAAGGTTAAATCTCTTGAGATCTGGCCAGGGGAGCATTCTGGAGGCCGACCAAGGCCATTGGGATAGTCTTTTTTAAAATGGCCTTGTCGTCTATATTTATAATAGGCTCTTTTTCCATTTAAAACTGTTGCTAATACCTCAGTGTGGGCATTGAGAGCAGTGCTCAATATCTGAGATTGGTGAGTTGTCGAACCCACATCTTTGGTGGCAATAATCCATCTCCCCATAGATCTATCTTTTAACCTAGCACAGGCCAGTTTGTAATCTGCGGTCATTCCTTCCCAAACTAACATTTTGGCAAATTGGTCCCTCATCGCACCAGGTGGAAATTTTCTTTGAAGGCTTTTTTCCACTCTCTCAATAAATGTGGCTAGATCTTCATTAGCTTTTTGAGTGATTCTAGCTATAGGAAGCTTGTGGGGCCTTCCTCTAGCTTCTTCCATGCTGCCAGCCCTAAGGCTCGCACCTGTTCTCGGTACGGAGCTGGTAATGCTGCTTGTTGAATTCCTGTGGCATATTGATCACTAGTTTCTGACAGCATCCCAAAGGTTATTGGTATGGGAGGATTTGTAGTTTTGTTCCTCTCAGCCTGCATATGGCATTTATCAGAAAAATATGCACACCATTTAAGGAATAACGGTCCCGGGAGCACAGCTTTTGTTAAATCTTTCCAATCTCTACTCGTACAGGCGTGATGAGCGAGATTTTGTCAAATGTATTTTGCCCATGGTGAGTTTGGACCATCCTCTGCTACAGCCTTTTTTAATTCTTTTAATTTTTGAGTCTCCCAGGGATACCAAATACCTGGCCTGTCTTCTCTAGGATTTAAATTAACTGGAAATGCCATTACAGGTGAAAGCCCACTAGAGGGCGCTAGCGCCTCTTGGTATAGCGGTGGCGCAGAAGGCTCAACAGGGGCTGGCTCATGAAATGGCAGATCTCCTTCACAAGGTAGTGAGCCACGTGGCCGGTGGCCTTTGTTCTCAGGGCATTTGTTAGAGATCTCTAAAGGAGGGGCTGTAACTTCTAATTCCCTGGAGCGAGATTTCTCTAAATTCGCGGACCGGGAGGGGCTGTTTAATTCTACGGACCGGGAAAGATTAGATCTTTTTGTTTTTTGTAAGAGTGAGCATGCTTTTAGGGCGGATAAAGCTGGATAAACTCCCGGAGGCGGGACTTCCCCATATTCAATCTCTCTGTCTCTTAAACTTTGTTTCTCTTCGTCCCACGTTTCCCAAGAATTAAATTCAGACTTTGGGAGCCAGGGAGCCGCCCGTATAAACGAATTCCAAATCACCTCTGCTTGGCTATCAGATATTTGGAGACCTTGCTTTCTTAAAATACACCGCCACGCCTCGAGGGCTGGGTCTTGCGATTTCCGGAATGTTAATGCTTGCCCCATAATAAAGGGTATTTTTGCCAGAGAAAGAGATGCTGCGTCTCTAACCGTATTAAGCCCCCACCGATAATTTTTTTCCCCGCCCCACAGGTTGGGCGCCAACCTGCCGGGGCTGCTGAGTTATGAATGGGGCTGAGTTCTAAGCTATCCCCTTTTTGGGCCCAAAAGGGGTTTTTCCTTCTGCCCGCAGAAAGAAAACAACTTACCCGGCGAGGGTGAGCTTAAGGACAAAAATAGCTGAGTGTCTACCTCTGTTTGGTGAACAGAAACCAAGCCACACCCAGGGAGCTTTGTATAGCAAGCGAGAATCCAAAAAACTCAAACTTTATTGGCAAGGTGTTGACCTTAAATAGGCCTAGAACTAGCCAATCAGCCAGCAGGGCAGTTCAGTCTCTCACACTACGTCATAGCCACACCCCTTGGCTTAGCCCTGGTCCTACTAGGGCGTGGTAAGCAGCCAAAGCCCGTCCCCTTCCCTTGGCAGACATGAGTCCCAACATATAGGAAGAGTGAAAGAGGGCATAATAGAGTTTGGTTGTTAGCAGGAGAAAAGTGAGAAAGAGAATCAAGGGAAACATATAAGTGAGAGAAAAATAAATATGTATATATATATATATATATATATATACATGCATATATATTTATGTTTTTTATTTTTTTATTATTCTAATGTATTATATATGAACTCTCTCTCTCTCTCTCTCTATATATATATATATAAAATAGAAAGAAAAAAGTATAAATAAAAGAATACAAAACAAAACTGAAATATATTATTTAGACATCCCAGTCCTCAATAAACTGATGCATGAAAAATAATTGGTTTCAAAAATGATAGAAATGTGAGAGGAAAAAAGAGACAAGACAAAAAAATCTCAATGAATAATCGAACAATTGTTTCCACTGGAGTTCAGAAGTTTCTCAGCTTTCCTTCTCAGCAATTACATGGGGTGGGTTGGGTTGCTAGGGTGAGAGGGTTAATCCTGGAGGAGGAACTCCTTGAGGTGTGGTATAGGCTTATGTATGCTCTGGTCTATTCACAGGGTGCCAATTGGTCTGGAGTTTTTAGTGCGCCTCCAGGGGCCAGCAATTCTTGGTTCATTCTAGAAGATTTCACCCTAGGAATCTTTTGGGTTCCACTCATGCAGTGTAGGAGCCTGTTCTTAGCCCACTATATCACCCGTGGACCCCAAGATTCCTGGTCTCTGATTCAGTCTCTAAACTCAATCTCTCCCACCCCTACCCTTTCAAATTCCTGGTTAGGTGTTTCTCTCCCAGCTGGTCCTGTTAGCTGGGTGCCAGAAACTGTGGGCCTGTTGGAAAACTGTATGCTGGACTGGGTGTGTTTGGCAGCTAAGTGGCATGTGCGGTGAATTGAGACCCAGCCACCTCAGGAACCCAGCTGTTCTGCCCTGGGTGGGTCAAGGACCCTCAGGCTGGTTCTAGAAGCTTCTAGTGATGGGCTGAGTCAGGGACCAAAGAGGGGTTGGGAGACTGGAGACTGGGGAACTGGAAGGCCCTGTTGGGTGTTGGAGTGATGCCAGACCTGACAGGACCCACATATGGGTATATGTTGGACTGGGGAGTGAATCAGGGCCCAGGCTGGTGCTAGGAACCAGTGAGTGCAAACCTGGGTGGGCCCTGGGAACCCAGCGTGTGCCAGACCAACTGGCTGGGCAAGCTAAAAGCAAAATGCCCTCACACCCTCTTCCAAGCTTCAAACGCCAACTCACTGTAGCCAGCCCTGTGAGTCCCCCGGAACTTCAGGACTCACAGAACTAGGGAGAGACTTGCTGTCTTCAGCCTCTCTAACCTGTGTTTCCCAGGGTGAAATAGTCCCAGTTTCTGATTTTCCACAGGTTTGCTAGACTCAGGTAGGCCCACACAGACCTAGCTGCAAACTCATGGATCTGGGTTTTCCAGTTTCTCTAGGCTCTGCCATGCTGCAGTCCCATCATGGCTCCTGCATCTTGGACAACTGATAAACTCTGGTGAAGAGACTTTTTAAAAATATCTGCTTAATGAGTCAAACATTCTGGTTTGGCTATAACAGACTGCCCCTCTAGCCTCAGGAATTTACACTCTAAGTCTCAGAGAGACATGGTAGTCCCACTGTTTGAGTTCTGGGAAGCTGAGCTAAGAGAAATGCTGCCTCACACCAATCCACCATTTTGGAGCACCTGACCTAGCCATTTATATTCCCAGCACAGAGCATAATCCGTGACAGAACATAGGCGTTCCTGTTTAATCCTCCAGCACCCTTGCTTTTCTCCTTTAAACTCAGTCATGTGTGAGGTCTTGTATCTGACAGGACCACCTTCCCTATTTCTTTAATGTTAATTTTACTCCTGTTACTTGAATTTTCATTTGCATCTTTAAAATCCCAAATGATGAACTTCTTTATGATAGAATTATTTATATCACATAGCTTGCTTTTCACAGTGATGACACATATAAACTTTGTTAAACGAAGAAAAGATTGGGGGGTCCTACATCAGAGTGCTGCCAGGCCCAGGCTCCATCTAGTCCCGCTGACCTCTGCCCCAGAGCAGGAGACAGCATGGACAGACTTACCAACTCTGCCTGAGCCCAGGCCGGCCCAGGGTAGTCCAGCGGACCTTCACCGGAGCGTGTGGCCAGCCCCAGGTCAGTCCCACCCACACCCACTGGTGTGCAACCAGACTCCAGCCAGCCCCACTGACATCCACCCCAGAGTAGGAGACAGCAAGGACAGACCTGCCAACTCTGCTTAGAGTGCAGGCGGGCCCGGGGCAGTCCCGGGTTCTACATCAGAGTGCCGCCAGGCCCAGGTTCCATCCAGTCCCACTGGCGTCCTTGCCAGACCAGGAGACAGCAAGGACAAACCTGCCAACTCGGCCTGAGCCCAGGCCGGCCCAGGGCAGTCCCACTGACCTTCAACCCATTACGGTTATCCCCAGACCACCACAGGAGCTCAGACTCAACCAGTTCGGCCCGAGCCAAGCAGTGTGAACCCAGCTTCAGGTAACATACTTTGAGGGTCAGTGGCAGATTCTGATAGTCCAGCGTTAAGGGGAGGCACAGACAACCTGCAAGGGTATTAAAAAATATAGCGAAGAATCTGTAACAACTCAGATCTACACTGCAAAAAGTAAAGCAAATAGACACCATGAAAAAACAGGGGAGGAAAATACCCCAAACAAACCATGATTCTACAATAACAGAACCCATGCTCAGCGAAGTTGATGAAATGTCAGAGAAGGAGTTCAGAAGGTTCATAATTAAAATGATCTGTGAATCAAAGAATGACCTAAGTGAGCAAATACAGGCAAAAATTGACCACTACAACAAAGATATAGGAGAGCAAATACAGGTAGCAAAAGATTACTTCAAAAAAGAGATCGAAACTCTGAAAAAAAAAAAAAAAAAACAGTCAGAAATCCTTGAAATGAAGGAAACTGTAAGCTACCTGGTACCGTAACCCGGGAGGAAAAACTCTCGGGGGCAGAGTTAAGCTTTTACTACTTTTACTTCTACTTTCTTAGAGCTTAGAGAGGGAAAGAAAGATTTTTAGAGAGAAAGATTAGAGCGAGATTTTAGTTAGAAAGATAGAAAGATAGAGCTTCTTAGTTAGAAAGATAGAAAGATAGAGCTTAGCTTAGAGAAAGATTAGAGCTTCTTTCTTCTCTCTTCTTTCTTCCTTCTTCTTTCTTCTGTCTTCTGTCTTCCTTGGGAGCCTCGGCCTAACTCTGACCAGTCATTACTTCTTCTATCTGGTTTCTCTTCTGTAACCGCTCTGCCTACGTTCTGGCCGCTCTGATTCTTCTGACCGAATCAGGTGGAACCCATGGCTTCCAGCTAGCTACAACAGCCCTTCCTAATTAGGGCTCCTTCATATTCCTTCCCTTTAGTTTAAAAAGGTGCTTTTGTTCTATTTTCTCTATTTTATTTTCTCTATTTTCTTTTATTTTCTTGTCCCTACCTAGCTTTTCACCTTTTATTTTTGAAAGGGTGGATATTTGAGCCCTTTTTGAGAAGGTGCTGTGGCTTTAAGGAAGCCTAATGCTGAGGAGCAGCTAACGCACCTAGTTAAGCACAATTGCATAAGCGGCTTTGACTTTTTTTTTTTTTTTTTTTTCTCCTCTTCTTTATTTTTCTTTATGGCTTTCTTGCCAAAGCTCAATGGCTTTTTTTTTTTTTTTTTTCTGCATGGTTTTTACCATGCTATTTAATTCTCTATTTTCTTTTAAGCTCATGGCTTTTTTCTTTATACTAAAGCTCAAGGCTTTTTCTCTATATTTTTTATGGCTTTTGGCTGGCTACTCGGCTTCGGCTTTTGGCCAGCTACTCTGCTTCAGCTTAATTCTTAACTGGCTTCAACTGAGTCAGAGGCTATGCTCTCTTGTTTACTACTCTTTTTGCTGGTCTCAACTGAGTCTGAGGCTATACTTTTTCGTTGCTCTCCTTATTTCTTAGCTTTTCTTCTCTGCCTGCCGAGCCCCGGACGGACCACCATTTGTAAGCTGCCTGTCACGGCCAGCCACGGCGCCGCCACGGGAGGAAAATTCTCGGAGGCAGAGTTAAGCTTTTACTACTTTTACTTCTACTTTCTTAGAGCTTAGAGAGGGAAAGAAAGATTTTTAGAGAGAAAGATTAGAGCGAGATTTTAGTTAGAAAGATAGAAAGATAGAGCTTCTTAGTTAGAAAGATAGAAAGATAGAGCTTAGCTTAGAGAAAGATTAGAGCTTCTTTCTTCTCTCTTCTTTCTTCCTTCTTCTTTCTTCTGTCTTCTGTCTTCCTTGGGAGCCTCGGCCTAACTCTGACCAGTCATTACTTCTTCTATCTGGTTTCTCTTCTGTAACCGCTCTGCCTACGTTCTGGCCGCTCTGATTCTTCTGACCGACCGAGTGACTGCCCGGCTGACTGAATTCTTCGTTCTCCTAACTCGGACCGCTTTCACCCGGTTATATACCTTCAGGTTTGCGGGTGCCTACAGGTGCGTCACATACATATCAGGTGGAACCCATGGCTTCCAGCTAGCTACAACAGCCCTTCCTAATTAGGGCTCCTTCAGGAAACAATTAACCAAATAAAAAACACAATTGAAGGCATTACCAACAGACTAGATCAACTGGAAGAAAGAACCTCAGACAATGAAGACAAAGTATATAATCTTGAAAATAAAGTTGACCACACAATGAAGATAGTAAGAAACCATGAACAGAACATCCAAGAAGTATGGGACAGCATCAAAAGACCAAATCTAAGAATAATTGGGATAGAGGAAGGCACAGAGTTTCAAACAAAAGGAATGCACAACCTCTTTAATGAGATAATATCAGAAAATTTCCCAAGCATGAAGAATGAATTGGAAAACCAAATACAAGAGGCTTATAGGACACCAAACGTACAAAATTACAACAGATCTACACCAAGACACATTATAATGAAAATGCCTAGCATACAGAACAAGGATAGAATTTTAAAGGCCACAAAAGAGAGGAATCAGATCACATATAGAGGGAGACCAAATCGTATCACAGCAGATTTTTCAATTCAGACACTCAAAGCTAGGAGATCATGGAACAACATATCCCAAGCTCTGAAGGAAAAGGGATGCCAACCAAGAATCTTATACCCAGCAAAATTAAGCATTAGATTTGAGGACGAAATAAAAACCTTCCATGATGAACAAAAGTTAAGAGAATTTACAAGTAGAAAGCCAGCACTACAGAACATCCTCGGCAAAATATTTCATGAAGAGGAAAAGAAAAACAATTATGAAAATCAACAGAGGGAGGTATTGCACTAAAGGAAAAAAACAATCAGAAGGGAAAACATGTCAAGGTAAATACCAGAAATAAAAATGGCTGGGAATACAAAACACATCTCAATAATAACTCTGAATGTTAATGGCCTAAACTCACCAATCAAAAGACATAGACTAGCAGATTGGATCAAAAAAACAGACCCAACAATATGCTGCCTCCAAGAGACTCATCTCATAGGAAAAGACATCCATAGGCTGAGGGTAAAAGGTTGGGAAAAATCCAACCACTCATATGGACAGAGGAAACAAGCAGGGGTTTCCATCCTCATATCAAATAAAGTAGACTTCAAGCTAAAGTCAATCAAAAGGGATAAAGAAGGACACTATATACTGCTCAAGGGACCTGTACACCAACAAGACTTAACAATTATAAATATATATGCCCCAAACAATGGAGCATCGATATTCATCAAAACAAACTCTCCTCGAGTTTAAGAGTCAAATTGACCACAACACAATAATTCTGGGTGACATTAACACATCCCTTTCACCACTGGATAGTTCTTCCAAACAAAAGCTGAACAAAGAAATCATAGAACTCAAAAATACAATAAACAACTTAGACTTAACAGACTTATATAGAATATTTCATTCTTCAACAAGTGAATACACTTTCTTCTCAGCAGCACATGGAACCTTCTCTAAAATAGACCATATACTAGGCCACATAACAAGTCTTAGAATATACAAAAAAGTTGAGATTCTACCCTGCATTCTATCTGACCATAATGGAATGAAATTAGAAATCAATGATAAAATAAGAAATAAAAGCTACTCCAACACCTGGAGACTAAATAATATGCTACTGAATGAACAATGGGTTGCAGATGACATCAAAGATGAGATTAAAAAATTATTAGAGGTGAATGAGAACACAGACACAACATATCAAAATCTCTGGGACACTATGAAGGCAGTTCTAAGAGGAAAGTTCATTGCATTGAGTTCATTCCTCAAAAGAAGAAAAAGTCAACAAATAAATGACTTAAAATTACATCTCAAAGCTCTAGAAAAAGAAGAACAATCCAACACCAAAAGTGGTAGAAGACAGAATATAATTAAAATCAGAGCTGAAATCAATGAAACTGAAACCAAAGAAACAATTGAAAAAATTGACAAAACAAAAAGTTGGTTCTTTGAAAAAATAAATAAAATTGAAAGACCCTTGTCCAGGTTAACAAAGAAGAGAGATAACTCAAATTACTAATATATGTGATGAAAAAGGAAATATCACAACAAACACTATGGAAATACAGGAAATAATTCGAAATTATTTTGAAAACTTGTACTCCAACAAAATACAAAACACCGAAGGCATCAACAAATTTCTAGAGTTGTATGATGTGCCCAAACTTAAGCAGGAGGATATACATAATTTGAACAGACCAATTTCAAGTGACAAAATAGAAAATGCTATCAGAAGCCTACCAAACAAGAAAAGCCCAGGACCAGATGGATACACAGCTGAGTTCTACAAGACCTTCAAAGAAGAACTGATACCAATACTCTTCAATTTATTTCAGGAAATAGAAAAAGAGGGAGTAATTCCAAACTCATTCTATGAGGCCAACATCACCCTGATCCCCAAACCAGGAAAAGACACATCCAAAAAAGAAAACTTCAGACCCATATCTTTAATGAACACAGATGCAAGAATTCTCAATAAAATTCTAGCAAAACACATACAGAAACATATCAAAAATATAATACAGCACGATCAAGTGGGGTTCATTCCAGGGATGCAAGGATGATTCAACATACGGAAAACAATAAATGTAATTCACCACATCAATAGACTCAAAGATAAGAACCATATGATTATCTCAATAGATGCAGAAAAAGCATTTGACAAAATACAGCACCCCTTCATGCTCAAAACACTAGAAAAACTAGGGATAACTGGAACATATCTCAACATCATATATATGCTAATCCCCAGGCCAACATTATTCTAAATGGAGAAAAATTGAAAGCATTTCCTTTAAAAACTGGAACAAGACAGGGATGCCCTCTTTCACCACTTCTATTCAACATAGTAATTGAAATGCTGGCCAGAGCAATAAGACAGACAAAAGAAATTAAAGGGATATAGATAGGTAAAGTAGAACTCAAATTCTCATTATTTGCTGATGATATGATTTTATACCTAGAAGACCCAAAAAATTCCACCAGAAAACTTCTAGAACTCATAAATGAATTCAGCACAGTAGCAGGATACAAAATCAACACTCATAAATCTAAGGCATTTCTATATATCAGTGACAAATCTTCTGAAAGGCAAATGAGGAAAACTACTCCATTTACAATAGTATAAAAAAAAAAATAAAATACTTGGGAATCAACTTAACCAAAGACGTGAAAGACCTCTACAATTAAAACTACAGAACACTAAAGAAAGAAAATATGGAAGACCTTAGAAGATGGAAAGATCTACCCTCTTCTTGGATAGGCCGAACTAATATTGTCAAAATGACCATACTACCAAAAGCACTATACAGATTTAATGCAATGCCAATCAAAATCCCAATGACATTCCTCATAGAAATAGAAAAAGTAGTCATGAAATTCATCTGGAAAAATAAGAGACCCAGAATAGCTAAAGCAATCCTTAGTAAGAGGAGTGAAGCAGGTGGCATCACTATACCAGACCTTAAATTATACTACAGAGCAATAGTAACAAAAACAGCATGGTATTGGCACCAAAATAGGCCAGTAGACCAATGGTACAGAATAGAGAACACAGAGACTAACACATATAATTTCAGTTATCTTATATTAGACAAAGGCGCCAAAAGTGTACATTGGAGAAAAGATAGCCTCTTCAACAAATGGTGCTGGGAAAACTGGAAATCCATATGCAATAAAATGAAATTAAACCTATATCTCTCACCATGCACAAAATTCAACTCAAATTGGATCAAGGATCTAGGAATTAGACCAGAGACACTACACCTAATAGAAGAAAAAGTAAGCTCTAATCTCCAACATGTTGGATTAGGTCCCAAGTTCCTTAATAAGAATCCTGTAGCACAAGAATTAATACCAAGAATCAATAAATGGGATAGACTCAAATTACAAAGCTTCTTCTCAGCAAAAGAAACAATCAGTGAGGTGAACAGAGAGCCTACTAATTGGGAACAAATTTTTACCACAAGCACTTCAAATAGAGCACTAATCTCTAGAATATATAAAGAACTCAAAAATCATAACACCAAAAAAATAAATAACCCAATCAATAAATGGTCCAAGGAACTGAACAGACACTTCTCAGAAGAAGATATACAATCAATCAATAAATACATGAAAAAATGCTCAACCTCTCTGGCAATTAGAGAAATGAAAATCAAAACCACTCTAAGATTTCATCTCACACCAGTCAGAATGGCAGCTATTAAGAACACAAACAACGATAAATGTTGGAGAGGATATGGAGAAAAAGGCACACTCATACATTGTTGGTGGGACTGCAAAATGGTGTAGCCAATATGGAAAGCAGTATGGAGATTTCTTGGCAAACTTGGAATGGAACCACCTTATGACCCAGCTATCCCACTCCTTAGTCTTTACCCAAAAGACCTGAAAACAGCATACTACAGGGACACAGCAACATCAGTGTTTATAGCAGCATAATTCACAATAGCTAAACTGTGGAACCAACCTAGATGCCCTTCAGTAGATGAATGGATAAAGAAAAATGTGGTATATACACACAATGGAATATTACTCAGCAATAAGACAGAATAAAATCATGGCATTTGCAGGAAAATGGATGGAGTTAGAGAATATAATGCTAAGTGAAGTTAGCCAATCCCCAAAAGCCAAATGCCAAATGTTTTCTCTGATATAAGGAGGCCAATTCACAGTTGGTTTGGGATGGGGAGCATAGGAGGATTAGAAGAACACTAGAATGGCCAATGGGGAGGGAGGGGAAGGGAGGGTGCAAAAGGGTGAAGGTAAAAAAAAAAAGTTGGTAAATGAGATGGATATCATTACCCTAAGTGCATGTATGAAGTCACGAATGGTGTGAATATACTTTGCATACAACCAGAGATTTGTAAAAAATGTGCTCTATATGTGTAATATGAAATGTCATGCATTCTGCTGTCATTTATAACATCTTAGAATAAAAAATAATTTAAAAAAAGAATAAAAGATTGAGGTATTTGGATGGGGACATGATAGTAGGACATAGAGCTAAATAAAATGTTCATGGGTTAAAATAATTTGAACTTTCACTTAGAATGTAAGTACCTTGCACATATTAAACAGGACTATTATTGGCCAAAGTTTATTTTGAACTGTTTTGGGGGGATACACTAACATATCTCACTTCAGCGTCAGCAATACAATTTTATGATATCTAGACTGGGGATTTTAATGAAAAATTAGTTATTGGAGAACTTGTTGAAGTTTCTTTAAATTAATTTTCATTTCATTTGTCACAATTAGTTTAAAACTAATTTAGGATTAGATAAATGAGAACAATCTCAGAATCAAGAAAATGGCTTAACCATAAGAAATAGCTATTTCTCCATGTGAAATGAGAAGGAAAACATTAATTTTATCTCAGAGGCACTCTTCTAGCTAAGAGAAAATAAAGAGAAGGCTTAGGGGAAGGAAATTGTAAAATTTATGTTAGAGCCAAGATCAAAGATATATGTTAATTAAACCATTGATGAAGAAATCCCACAGCTTAGATTTGCTAGCTGAAAAGTAGTTATAATAAAGTCAACTTCAGAGGAGATATAGCCTAGAAACTGAAGGTAAAACTTGTCTTCATGATTTATCTTCAATTATTTGTCCAATCGCTTTTTACATTTTCTAATTAATGTAGTGTTTAAAATCCTTAAAAGCACATTACTTACCATAGACTTTGTTATAAAGTCATTTAGAGTTGAAGATTCTCTTTGCTAATCTTACATAGTGATTTCTCTTCACAAGCTGTTTTGCTACATGTCTTTCTTCTCTTGGCTAATCAGCTCTCTTCCTTGCTTTACTGTCCTTTACCTCTTCATTGTCATGATCCATGTAAACCCTTTTTCTTCCCTTCCACTGTATTTCTATAAAAACAAATTTAAATTTCATTACATTTTGTTCTATTGCTTATCTACATAACAAAAATATCTATTTTTTAAACAATGGGTAGTCTGAAGGTATAAAAACAGCCAGTTTCACTATATGCAGCATGTTCAGGCACTTAAGTTTTTCCAGTATCACCATTGAAGATGCATTTAAATACAAGCACATACAAACACACATTAAAAATGGAAAAGTAAAATTAGCATACAAATGCACAGAATGATGCTGAATACAATAATTATGAGCTTCTTCCTTCAAAGAATATCTCTGCAACACCTCAATGAAGTTTATAACTTGCCATCTCAGGTTTTTCTTATTTTCGTTTCTTTATACATTAATGTCTACAAAAAGGAATCAAAATTGTGGAATAACAGCAGAATTTTTATTCAGAATTCTTACGGAGTGCATGTATAATTTTCTCCTTGTTATATAATCACTTGATTAAAAATGATCATTCCATTGTCTTCTTTAAATACTGTAACATTCATTTTGTTGGCCAATTATTTAGTTTATTTTCACCTACAGAAGTCCTTTTTTTTCAGCTGAAGTTTATATGGGGTGACATTTCTAGCAATAATAAAGCCCAGGTCCATTCTGTGCACAGCCATTTAAAATACTCCCTCTCTTTGGATTATGGAAAACCAGTTTCAATTTTTTTCCACATTATCATATATGCATTGTAAGTCTGCATTTGATATTTAAAAACTTACAAAAGTATTTAAAATTTATTAATTGATTTGGATCTTACAACAAACTTGATTGGCTTTTATAATTATATCTATAATTATCCTCTCTATATTGTAGACTTGAAAATAGACCTAAAGAGTGTGGTCCAGTATTTCTCCAAAAGAATTAGAATCAACATACTTCAAAGGTGCTCATCACAGCACAACTCTCCACAGGTAAGATATGAAATCACCCTAGATGTCCATCAAGAGATGCATGGATAAGGGAAATGTGGTACACATACACAATGGAGATTTTTACCCAGCCACAAATAAGAACAACATTAGTCATTTGCAGAGAAAGGGATGGAACTGAAATGGCATAATATTAAGATAAGTGTGTCAGACTCAGAATAAGAAGGTTCATATGTTTTCTCTCAGATATGGAAGCTAGAGAGGAAAAAAGAGAAAGACAAAACAAAACCATTGTCATGATGTAGAAGGGAGACCAATAGCAGAGAAGAAGAGGACTAAGCAGAGGAAAAGGAGAATCTGGGGGAGGGAAATTAATCAATTTATGCTGTGTGAATGCATAATATGTCACAATAAAACCCATCATTGGGGGTGATTAATACTCACTAATGAAAAAATAAAGAGGAAGCTGTTAATCCCACCCCACCCCCATTCAGCCCCCAAAGGGAGTAAAAGAGTATGGCTGAGGACATCTATTGGCAGAGAAAACCTAAAGGCCTTAACATTCTCTGTATTACATCTGGCTACATTTGTTAATAACTTGTGACTAAAACAGTTTTCAGCTTTTAATTTCTCATTTTTCTTTGTATTTTCTCTTTCACCAAGTAGGTAGTCATTTCTAAACTTCCTTATTTTCCTTCACTAGCTGCGTTCTTCTTTTTTGGGGGGGGGGGGTGAAAATAAATGTTATGTCTATGTGATACAAACTTTCTAGAAATATTTTACAAAACAATTTGAATCAACATTAGTGAAGAATACATTCAAAATGTATATGGCAGTAAGTTTAAGTAAGTTAATGGTTTTGATCACAAATTTGACAATATATAAAAGATAAACAAAACTGTGAAAATCTTTATCTTTAAAATGTTAATACTTTAAAATCTTAATACTACACAAAAGAACAGATTCATATATAAAGAGATGATGAATATGTTAGTGATTCTAGCTACTTTGAAGTATGAAGCAGGTAAATGCAAATTCAGTTTCAGCCACTTAGCAATTATTTGTTTGAAAATAAAAGGCAGAAAGGGCTGGAGATGAAGGTAAGTATTATAGCATCCCTGAGTTCAATCCCCAGTATACATACATATGCCTATATATACTTATACAATAAAATTTAGATAAGTTATAGGAATAATCACATGAACAGAGTACACAATCAATGTACTATATACAAATCATAAAGAAACAGGGGTAGTATTTATATGTGTAAGTAAAAGCATATATAACTTTATTAAAAATGGGCACCTGGTTCATGTGCATTTTAAATTCACCTAATATAGTCCTCAAGTGAAAAGTCAGGAGAATTTCTATTCAATTATAATATGTAGGTATAAAAATGAAAACAATATTCATTGATGTGAGAAAACCTACTGACCAACACTGAAGCTACTCCAAACAGTGGAACTAAAAAGAGACACAAGAATTAGAGAAAATGTAACCCACAACATTCTGCATAACTTTATTACTTTAGAAATCCTTCTTAATTTTTTTTTTTGTAGTTATAGATGGACAGAATGCCATTATTTTATCTCTTTGTTTTTAAGTGGTGCTAAGGATCACTCCAGTGCCTCACTTGTTGGAAGCAAGCACTCTGCCACTGAACTAAAGCTCCAGCCCTACAAATCCTGTTTTAAAGCACATTCATCAGCTATAATTTTATAGCCACTAGGAGCGAGCATGCATTGTGAATCACTGCTATTCACAACGTGGCAGAAAAATTTTACATAAAATCTAGTATAAGCATTCATAAAAAGCTTTGATGAGAACAATTTGAATGAATAAATATTTAAATTATATAAAAGAAACTTCTATGAAATTAATCTATTAAATATTTTAACCTAGAGAGGTTCAGAAATGTGCACAAATTTTCTAGAGAGATTCCCCAAGATCAATAAAGTCTGTGAGATTATGCAAATCTTCACAAGGATTAGGGGGAGTACTTTGCTAATTTGAATACAGGGAGACCACTGGAGAACAAGAAGTAGCTTTAAGAATTGGGAAGCAAGCCGGATGCGGTGGCGCACGCCTGTAATCCCAGCACTTGGGAGGCTGAGGCAGGAGGATCATGAGTTCAAAGCCAGCCTCAGCAATTGCGAGGCACTTAGCAACTTAGAGAGACCTTGTTTCTAATAAAAATACAAAAAAGGGATGGGGATGTGGCCCAGTGGTCAAGTGCCACTGAGTTCAATCCCTGGTACCAAAAAAAAAAAAAAAAAAAAAAAAAAGAAAAAAAAAATCGGGAAGCATGGCAAACACAGGGCAGGATATGCTGTTTAATGAATGCAAGACAAACTTAGGTTTGGAAAAATAATTTCTGCTGGATTTTAGCTTCAACATTTTAAAATGTGACTTCCTCTTTGACATTTGGACATCTTATCTGTATTCTATCCTTAATTGATTTCTACCAAAATGGATATATGGCTACTGTCACTTTTCTCTTCAAATTCCAAGATTATTGCTTCAGAGATAGTAAAATGACCAACAACGACTTAAAGACAGCAAGATGTGTTTGGTGGAAAATAAAATATGGCTCTTTTTGTTATTTCCTTAGTAATTACTGATGTTTCTTCATGCTGTCCTCAATATGAAAAAGAAAGAGAAGATACCATAGAAGATTCTACCCAATTATTTTTCCAAATGTTTCTTTTTGTACCAAAACACTAAAATACTTTGGAACCATTTTAAATCTCCAGATTGTGTGTACCACTTTGAAAATAAATATAGGTTAAATATAAAAAGAAAAATCTTTAACATTTTGTTTTCTACATAAACAAATGCCCAATCTTTATCCTAAAAACAAAAATCTCATACTTTTTCATACAGAATAGAAGCTGCCAAGAAATATTCTACATAGGAAAGAAATTAAATATTGGTGGTGAATTAGGAATTCTGAAGGAAATTTAGGCTCATCAAGAAAGACCAGGTTTCTATAAACCTCTAACATCACATCTCCATATAAAGTCTGCTGAGCAGAATCCAGGCATTTCCATTCCTCTTCAAAGAAATCAATTGCCACATCCCTGAATGTCAATGGTTCTTTTAATTCCAGCAGCTCGTGAGGCTCAGGCAGGAGGATCATGAGTTCAAATCCAGTCTCAGCAACAGTGAGTTTCCAAGCAACTCAGTGAGACCTGATTTCATGTCCCAGCCTCCATGAGTCTGGTGTCCTCCCAGGCTCCTCCAGGCCCTGTGCAGGATGCAAACTGGGGCTTGAGGCACAGCACATCCAGAGGATGGCGGGCTCCTGGACCTCATTAGCTGCTTTCAAAGTGTTTGTTTGCATGCCCACCAGCAATGCCTGATTGTTTCAGTCACTCTTCATCTTTACCAGAAACCTGGTATTATAATATTTGGTTGTTAATTTTAGGCACTCTATTGTATGTGTTGTGTTAGCTTGTAAGTTTACTCTTAATCTCCCGCATGACTGATGATTATCTTTTTCTGTTGTTTCTGACATCCATATAGTTTACTTTATGAAGTAACTTTTCAATGTGTTGCCCATTTATAAGACAGAGATTCTTTTCTTATTATTGAGTTCCGAGAGTTCTTTACATATTATGGATACAAATGTTTTGTCAAATGTGTAATTTGTATTTTCTACTAAGCTTGTCTTTTTATGCAGTCAACTGGGTTTCTCACAGAACAAAAAGATTTAGATTTTCATGAAGTTCAATGCATCAACTTTTTTCTTTTATAAATGGTGTTCTGATGTTGTATTTAAGAATATTTGCCTAATCCTAGTTTCCAAAAATTTTTCATGTTTTCTTCCTAAGTTCTATATTTCCATGTTTTATACTTAGGCTTATGACTCGTATTGAGTTAATTTTTGTATGAAGTGTGAAGTATAGGTGTCTTCTGTGTGTGGATGTCTAATTGCTGCAGCACCTTACATTCAAAAGTTCTTTCCCTAATGAATTGCTTTTGACCATATTCACATGATCTGTTTCTGGACCCTCAATTTAGTTCTGTGGACTTAGATATCTATCTTTCATGAATACTGCACTGCCTTGATTGCTGAAATGTTAAAGTATGTTCTGAACTCAACTGTTTTTCTTCCAACTCTATCTTCATTGTCACAATTGTTAATGTAGTCTAATTCTTCTGCTTTTCCATATGTTGTAGAACCAGTTTATAGATATCTGCAAGGTATCTTGCCAGCCTATTGATTGAAATTGTGTTAAAATTACTGATCAATTTGGGGATATTTTGCAACTTAAAAACATTAGAATTTCAATTGATAAACATTACATATTTCTTATCAAATTTAAATCTTTGATTTCTTCTTTAGTTTTTGTAATTTCAGCTTATATAACCTTCACAAGTATTGTTAGATTTTATCTAATAAGTATTTGCATACTATTGTAAATACTGAAAAATTGTCGATTTCCAATTGTTCATTATTAGTACATGGAAATACCACTTATTTTTTAAACTGTTCTTTTATCTTGTAATCTTGATAAAACACTGTTTCATAGGTTATTTTAAAATTGTTTTGTATTTCCTACCTAGACAATGGTGTCTTATGTGAAAAGAGATGGATTTTTTTTTCTCATCGATATATGTGACTTTTATTTCTTTTTTCTTTCTTAATGTGCTTGAGAAAATTTTCAGTGAGATGATGGCAAGGACAATTATCTTGTTCCCTGTTTTAATGGGAACATATTAGTCCCACAGCATGAAACATGGTATCTGTAGGTGATTTTAGATTTCCTTTACCAGGCTAAGGAGGTTGCTTTCTATTCTTAGCTTCCATAAAGTTTTTCTCATGAAAGAACACTTAACTTTAACAAAATGCTTTTTCTGTTTCTTAATGGCTGTGGTATTTTTTTTTTTTTTTTAAGGTGTTATTTGTAAATTCCTAGGATTCATCCTATTTGATAGTGGTACTTTTAAAAATATTGATGTTGTTATTGTTTCAATTTTAAATGTTATCTATGATTTTTCCTTTCAGTTGAATCATTATAGTTATATGTAATACTGGGATTTGTTGTAAAATATTTGTAATGCACATAATGTAACACTATAATTTGGTTATTTTTCTTAACCTATATATTTCCTGCCTCAGCTTTCCAAGCCGCCGGGATTTCAAGCATGTACCACTGTGCCTGGTGGTATCCTCCCAGTTCTATACACATACAATTTCTTGACGGTCAAGTACTTTCATTTGCCCTTCACTACCTACTTTTTCTCACTGGAGTTCTGTATCTGGTACTGTGTTTTTTGGGACAGTTTCTCTAACTGCATAGTTTTCTGATTTCCAATTACAAATGTGCAAGTTCTATATTGCCTCCAGGCACAACAAATTAGGAGAATTAGGAAGAACTTTATGGTCATCAACCCAACAGAAGAAAAATCACATGTAACATTTAAAACTGAAATAATAAAAACATCGATATTTTAAAAATTACCATGATCGAATAGGATGAATCCTAGGAATTTTAGTCTAGTTCAATATTTACAAATAACACCTTAACAGATACCACAGCCATCAAGAAACAGAAAAAGCAGTTTTTAAAAGTTAAGTATCCTTTCATGAGAAAGTTTAAAACCAGCCTTAGCAAAAGTGAGGTGCTAAACAACTTAGTGAGACCCTGTTGCTAAATAAAATACAAAATAGGGCTGGGGATGTGGCTCAGTGTCGAGTGCCCCTGAGTTCAATCGCCAGTACCCACCCCCCACCAAACAAACAAACAAACAAAAATAAAACCCTCCACAAAAAACAGGAGGTTAAAAAGGACAAGGGACCATTAAAAAAAAAAAAATTACACTGTTTTTAGAGACAATTGGCCATTGCATATATAACAACTTCCCTGTGTAAAAACAAATAAAATCATTCAAATATATCAGATATTTGAAAAGATAATTTTTTTTAGTGACATGTGAATTCTGATTATTAAAGTAGTATAAAAAAAATCAGTGGAATATATTCCCACATGAAAGAGAACATTCTTCCTATACAGGGAGAAATACTACTCAGCATTCTGGAAGAAATTTGGTCTTATTTCAAAGACGTCCAAGTGAATTCCCAAATTCACTTCCATAAATTTGATTAATATGAAAATATTTTCTGAACTCTCTTGTTTGTTTTATACATACACACACACACACACACACATTTTTTTTCTTGAAGTCCAGAGCATGCTTCTGCAGTAAAGATAGATTCTCTTGTGTATACTATTAGGTAAAGCAGTTTCCTAACTCATTTATCATTTCCTGGCAATTTGTTGTGATTTTTGTCTTTATTAAATTGATATTGAGCTAATACCATCCACTTTGTTGAAGAAATGAGTCTTAGACTCCAACACTTTCAACAAGGCAAGATTTCTTTCTTTGGGGCTGTAAGGTTACTAATTTATCAGGCAGGCCAAATGCCTTCTGATAAAACTGGTAATTTGTTATATTGATCTTAAGTTTTAATAAACAGTATTCTGGGTTCAGGATTTTTTGAATTATCATTTCCTAGCTGTTACAGATATTTTCAAGTTTGAGTAGACTAACATTGACTATTTCCAACATCCTGGATGAGCTTATACTTTTACTAAAATTTACCCTCTTTGAAGGATTTGGGAAATACTTCTTAATGAAAATGCTTTAATGAAAATTCTTTTGTGGTGTCTATACATTTTTCAGAAATGCCACAAGTGACAAATGTCATGCATTATTATTTGTGGTAATAAATGTAGTTTACTGTGAAGTCATTGAATATCTTTGATTTAAATCATTAGAAATAATTTGGGAAATGGAAACTTAATTGGGTGACTGACTCATTTTAAAAGAAATTGTTAAGAAGAATCACTCTCTAAACTTTAACTTCACAAAGACTTAGCTGAAGTTCATTTTTATTTTTATGACAATTATTCCATAATAAGCATGCAGAATTGCAATTCATAGACACTTTCCAGAGCTGGTTCTGGATCTTGCTGAAGCTGCTTATTCTTAAAAGATTAGAGTTGACATGAGGATTGTGTGTAAATATATTTTTTTTGAAGGGAGGATCATTAATTTTCTTTTTTTGCTTGAAGTTTTCCAGAGAATACTTTTGCATTAAAGATAGAGGCTTGTGTGTATAATATTAAGTAAAGCAGTTTACGGAACTTAAAATTTAGCTAACACCATCCACTTTTGTTACTGAAAAAGAGTCTGAGAAACCTGAGGGTCCACGCACATGGTTCCACCTGGGGAAGGGTCAAAGCTTTTTCCCTGATCAACATTTTCTTCAGTTCCATGTTGGGAAGACATGGAAGGAATAATAATTCCTAGTCCATCTTAGAATGAAATTGTCAGCAAATGAAGAACAGGGAGTGGTGTTGAAGAGATAAGTTGGGATGAGATGATGAAGAAGTTTGAATGCTTGTAAAGGAGTTTTTGGGAAACACACAGCATAGTCTTGGCACCATCTTTGTTTTAACTTCTAAGCACAAAAATGAGTGTTCAAATAAAGAAATGAATCACTTTAAAAAATATAGTAATAATAGTACTACCAGAGGTAGCATGGGAATCCATTTTTTTCTTGCCTCAGAAACTTCCTTCTTGAGAAGGCCGGACTGCTGAAAATGTCTGTCTTCCCACTTCACTTGCTTTACTCCAGGGGAATGAGGTGGCTTATCTCTGGAAAATTTGTGGTTAAACTGAGAAAGAGTTCCTGCTACTCTTTCATGCAGGGACTCAACCTGAGTATAATCTCCTTATGTAAGGGCATTTAGTACTCACAGTAAATAAATCTATAATTAATTGCAGATGGTGATACATTTTAGAAGAAGAATACCAGAATGTTGACATCCTTGAAAAGAGTCTTCAGGAAAGGGATGGATAAATTAATAGCTGGTTGAAACAGGTTTCAAAGGTCCTTAAAATAGAAATGGTTTCAACCTTTTCTAAGAACACATAGAAAACCAATGTGATTATACTGAGATAATTGGGGGAGACAGGCATGAGATGAGGATGGATTACCAGGTGGGGCCAAGTCATTCTTTTCCACCTTTCCCCACCTGACTTCTCATCTTATAGAAACATCAAACTTAGTTTTGATCTCTTGCAGTCAGAATCCACTTTTTAGCAAATTCACTACTCAAACTTGCATTTAGCACTATAAATACTGGTCTTTGCCTGTGTTTTCCTATGTGGCTCAGTACTCTGAATAACGATCTTAGCTTTCTGGTTAAGACTCCTATTTTTCCGATATGTGTATATAATACTAACCTCCTAGAACATTTTCTTTAGAACTTTGATTAAGATTAGCCCCATGATCACTTTATTTATTATATATTGCTTCATAACAAATTATCCCATAATGCAGAAGTTCAAAACAACAAATTATTATTTCGCTGCTTCTGTAGGAGAGTGATAGAGGAGTGGCTGCTGGGGAGCTTTGGCCCAGGGTCTTTGTTGAGGTTCCAGTCAGACAGCTGAAGGCTTGTCTGGTCCTAGAGGATCCACTTATGTGATTGTTGGTAATAGGACTCAGTTCCTTACAACATGGGCCTTTTCACTGAGCTACTCCTAATATAATATTAGCTTCTCCCAGCACAAATAATTTGAGAGATATCAATATATAAACAATGATCTCTGTTATTACCTAATATCAGATGTGATATATCATAATTTCTGCCATACAAGTGTTGATCACAAAGACCAAGTTTGGTACAATGCAAACAGGGATTACTAAGCAGCAAGGGGGCTAATGGAGAGAAGTCCATTGTGTGAATTTTGGATTAAGATCAATATCTTTGAATCTTAGCTTTTGTTTTTTATTTCTGTTTGTTTTATTCTTTATCTTAATTGTATAAATGTACAGGGTAGAGTGTCATAATTAAATTCATGTATAGAATGTGCAATGATCAAATCAGGGTAGTTAACATCTTATATTTAAAATGTTTTTGATTAACATGTAAAAATTGTACATTTGTAGAATGGTGTAAAGTATATTTCAATACATGTAAAATCTATGTAGAGATCAAATTCAGGCGATTAAAATTTCCATTTCCTCATCATTACTTTGTGTTTGGAGTTGTCAAGCTTTTCTGATCTAGTTATTAATAAAACAAAAATAGTTTATTGTGAACTATTGTCCATTCCCCTATTGTTCTGAAGAACAGTAAAACTTATTACTTCTATCTAACTCTGTTTGGATGCTGGTTATCTAACCCTTCCCATTCTTTCGTTCTGAATATTATACATTCCAATTGACTTTCTTTTTTCTTTCCTTTTTTTAACATCACATGTGACATAGAACTTGTGGAGTTTTTCTTTCTGAATATGATTCATTTCACTTAACATAATGTCCTCTAGTTTTATCCATTTTGCTTCAAATGGTAGTATGTCATTATTTTTATAGGTGAATAATATTCACATTTTCTTTATCCATTCATCTATCAATGGGTATTGGCATTGATTCTGCAACTTAGTTTTTGTGAATAATGAAGCAACACAAATGATTTTGCAGGTATCTCTTAGGTAAACTGATTTCATGTCCTTTGTATAAATACCTAGGAGAGATACAGCTGGGTCACCACATGATTGATAGATTTATTTTTATTTTTATTTATTAATTTTTTTTTTTTTTTTTTTTTTTTTTTTTTTTTTTTTTTTTTTTTTTTTTTGTGGAGCCTCCACATTGTTTTCCACAATAGCTGAACTAATTCTCATTCCCACCACCAGTGTTTGGGAATTCCTTTTTCTCTACATCCTTACCAGCATTTGTCAATTTTTGTCTTTTTTGAGGAAAAAAAATTCTAAATGTAGTGAAATTATATCTCATCATGGTTTTGATTTTTCTGATGACTGAAAAAGCTGAGCATATTTTATAAACTTCTTGGTCTTTGAATTTCTTATTTTGAGGAGTGTCCTTCAATATCCTTTCCCCATTTTTAAATTGTACTATTATTGTTTTTTTATTGAATTTTTTGAGACCCTTATATGTTCTGAATATTTACCCTTTCTTAAATTAATGGCTCACAAAACTTTTTCCCATTGTAGGTTGGTTGGGTTTTCACTGTTTCCCTTGCTGTGCAGATATTCTTAGTTTGGTGTAATCTCATTTGTCAAATCTCACCTTTGATTTTTGTGCTTGGAGTATTTTATCCAAATACTTGTTGAATATGTGATATCTTGAGGTGTTTCTTCTGAGATTCTTAAAATAATTTCAGAGTGTCATCCTGGAAGGGCCCTGCAAGCAGCTGCCCACCAGTAGTAAGCAAATTAAATGCCCTTCCGTGGCACCTGCTCTCAATCCAAGCAGTAGTATGCACCCATGCACAGTGGTGCAGAACCATGGCTCTCACTCCATCATACCCACTCTCAGTCCCCTGGTGATACAATCTCATATGCAGGAGGAAGGGGTGGTAGTAAACATGGTGCTTGCTCTAAGTTCCCACAATGGTGCAAAGCCACACATGAATGCCTGTAGAGATAGGTGGATGGTGGCCTCTCTGCAACACCCACCCTCTTTCCCAGTAGTAATGTGTGTCTGCATATGGCATAGGCACATGTTGCAGATGGGAGATGTGGCACCACCACTCTCAGCCCTGGTGGTTTCTTGGGCCCACACACAACTGTTTTCAGTCCCAGCAATAGTATGGTCTCTCAAATAGCACAGGTGAGGCAGTGGCAGGAACTGTGGTGCCCTCTCTGCAGCAACCACTCTCAACAACTCTCAGGCTGCCCATATGTGTTGGGGGAAGTAGCAATGGGGAATTATGTAAGTGCTCGCTCTCAATCTTGGCAGTGGCATGAACCCATATAGGCAACCACATCATTGTTCTCAGAGGAGAAATGCCCTGCTATCTCAGTTCTTGATAGCAGCACCTTCAATGCCCCTCTTTGATGAAATACCTGTGATACAGAGCACTGCATGGGCTTGGGTGTTGGGGTCATATTTACTCTGCTGGGTCAAGTTGGGTTCATGATACTGTAGTCTCCATGATAGTGTGGTAGAATGTGTATGGAGTCCCAGGGATGGGATACACAGAAGTTTCTGATCTCTAGGGAGGTATGAATTTGGACACTAACTCCCTTCTCAAGATGACACCAAACTGCAATAACATGGGCTCTGGGTCTTGGCAGGGGAATAATAAGAGATATTTATCTAAAGCAACGCTATTGTGTAGACTCAAGGTTTCTCCTCTAGTGGCCACAAACCTGTTTGTTATCCTCTAAGAACAATGATGTGGTCGCCTATATGGTTTCATGCCACTGCCAGAACTAGGATTACTGCTGTTCCAGCTGATGGAGTTTGTTAGGGCTCCTTTTCACCCTTTCACCTGCAAAGGGAAGTCCCCCCATGTCTGGGGAGGCAGAGTTGTATTTGCCAGGATGCTGCACTCCCAGGTCTCTGAGCCTTACAAGTATCCAGTCTCTCTCTTGCAGAGTTCCAGTGATCTATCATGGTCCCTCCCTTCACAACGCAGTTATCTCTCTGTTGCTTTCGTTCTTCCTTGTGAAGGAGGATATGAATGCTGGACACCATTTTCAGCCATCTTGGAATTCCATAGTTTTTCCAATTATGTATGTTTGTATATGTGTAAATCCCTAAAGAGGTCATTTTTATTTGTTTCTAAGCCATGATTTTTTTGTTATGTACTTTCCAAGATATTCTGTTTTGTCTTTGGCTTAATGATAATCATGTTAAGGTAGTGATGGCATCCACTGAGTGTGGGAACAGCCCAGGAGTAGTGTTTAGCAATAGAAGAGATCTGTAATCTAAGATGAGTTTTGAGGGAAGATCGTACATTTCAAAGTGTTTTTTATGACTCTCTAATAAAACCATTGTAATAGGGCTGGGGATGTCCCTCAGTGATAGAGCACTTTCTTAGCATGGGTGAGGCCCTAGGCTTAATCCCTAGCATTACATGCACACACAAATACTTGTCCTATAGCTGAATATGAGCCTTGGGTTTAGTTTAAAAATTTTCCAAACAGTTATAAACACTGTCCATTAATTCACAGGTCATCTAGAGCACTAACTTTGCTGAGTTCAGGCTGTTTTAAAAATTAGTCTTCATGTTTATAAAAGAGAGGAGCATACTATATACAGTTGACAGTTTATTTTTCACTAGATTTAATGAAATTAACATAAAAATATAATTATTTTTTAATTTTTAATTTTAAAGTATTTTCTGTGCATTGTTTGATATGTTCTCTGGATACTTCCAATACAAAAATCTGTTCAGCCTGATAGTTTATTTTGCAAAGCATTTCTCAAATCACTACTCCTTCAGTAATGCCCCTGAGACTTTGTTCAACAGAGAATGGGGGAGCAGTTGAGCTCCTAATTGTAACCACTTAGTTTCATGAAAATGTGAGATAATGGATGTTGAGATGATTTTTATGGGAAATAAGAACAAATGGGTAGAAATTATAGGGTACTCCATGCCTGGCTGGTGTTCTCTTGTTCATCATATTTATCACTCTGAGATCCTTTAGCAGTAACATATGTATGAACTAAATGGACTCATTAGGAACTGCATTAATTAAGCAAAACAATGTCAAGACTCTTCAGTAGAGTTTTAAGGGCTGGGCTTGGGAGAGAACAGCATTTCTTTAATTAAAATTATTCCTGGAATTTGAATAGGATGTATATATGGCAAATCTTTCCCCCTTCCTGTATATCCTTGTGTGGATAAAGATTAATCTCATTAAATAGTAAAATAATGAAATATTAATTGGATTTTTTATTATGCCCATTTAATCCTAATTTTTGATACCTTTAAATAGCATCAGTTTAGAATAACATTAAATTTGGTACTATCAAAGGTAGTAAATACTAAAGTGATTGAAATAAGAGTGTGAGGAAAAAAAATTCCTTAGGTTCTTGTTCTATTTAAGAAAATTTGTGTTACAATATTAGAACTATCTGCACATATGTCTGTTTTATCTAGCAGATTAGATAAAAGACTGAGGCAAAGTATTATTAGTATTATTAGAGTTATTATTAAAGTATTATTAGAGTCATAAAAAATATTATTAAAGTATTATGAGAGTCATAAAAATACTTTTATCTAGCAGATTAGATAAAAGACTCTGGGCAAAGACTGAGCTTGGATTATATTTTATACACAGACTGAGCACATTCTATAGAACATAGTAAGCAACTTATAAAATTAAAGTAGATAGAGTAAACCCTCCAGGATGCTGGGGGCAAAATAAACTGAGAAGCATAATCTATAAATACAAACATAATTATATTAATATACAGTATTAAATTCAAAAAGTTAGAAGTTGAGTAGAACAAAGAATGGCAAAAACGTTTCAGATAAAATGTCAGGGATCTGCAGTAAAAGAAAGATAGTGAAAGAAGGATGTGGCCACTGCCCTGGGTTTTGAATTTCTTCCTAAGGGAGGTGTGTTTTTAAGTGTGTTTGGAAAGTGCCTGGTCCTACATCACAGTGTCTTGCTAGCTTCTTCTAAGCTCCAAATAGAATTGTCCTAGTGATATTAAACATATCCAGTTCTTTATATTGGAGGGAGTCATCTTAGCTTTCTTGATGTACAGGGATTGGTTAATTTAAATATGTTTGGTAACATGTCAATAACATTTTACAAAATAGTCAAGAAACAATTGACTTTCATATCTGTGTTCTATAGGTAGATCAGAGTTTTGTACGGTAAAACTAAGAATTCGTTTCTATTAATCATGTATTTTTAAAGTCTAGGTTTAGTATCCAATGCTGTAGATGACAAAATCAGGAGGAACCCATAGGAGATTTGAAACACAAAGTAGTAAAATGAAAATGACATGAATTTTACATTAACATTACTAGCTTTGAGGTTTAGCTTTTCTAATTACTAATTGTATGACCTTAAAGAGAACTTTTACTTCCTGCTCCTTAGTGTCCTCTTAGGTATGATGATGATTTTATTGTCTGCTGCTCAGAACTAGGAATTAGGGCTTTTGTGTAAAGCTCAACAAATGTTAAGTGCAGTAGGAGAAAAGATTCTTCTTTTAATTCCTCATTCATTCTGAAGGGCTGATTTGTGAAGCGGGGAATCCTTGATCTCTTTGGTCTTCAGTGATATAAAAAATGCAAGAGAAGGGAAGAGGAAGAGAGTATATGAGTTGCAGAATGGGGAATATATCACAGAATTCAAATAAGTATGGCATAACGAATCCAGCTATTATGTATGATTTTAATGAACCAATAAAATAATAATAATAATAATAATAATAATAATAATTAAAGACAAAATGAAGGCTTCATAGCAACATGTGGATAATGTACCAGAAAATGTTTTAGCAGCCTAAATTGTAGTTTCTTTAGTTGTCATTTAAAAAGTCTTGCTAAATTAATTTCTCCAAAGACTAAGTGAACAGTATGTTGTATAATTATTTTGTGAATATGATTTTCATTATGTTATTCCTATAAGTGCCTTTTCCCATATATTTTATTTGATCCTAGATTATTTCATTAAATTTTAACTTTAATGTACTTTCAATTTACAGTTTCAGGTTTTGTACTTTTCTCCCACCATTAAGCCTGTGTCTGATACATTTCCTGGAAGTGCATCATCTACGCCCATGAAATGGTATTGATGGCTGAGGATGTGATTGTTATTAGCAGTGTGGTAATTTCCTATTACACGTCTTCAAGCTCTCCGGCTCATTTCTGAAAGTGTCCAGTGAACTAAACATATCAATAGCATTCTTCATTTCTTTACATTGTTTTTGATTTCTAGAGTTTCCTCTGTAGTCTCTCATGAAGCTTCTATCTCTGTTTATTATTGTCTAACTGTCCTTGAATGTCTGTTCCTGTTCTTTCCATTACACTTTAACATATAAATCATAGCCCCTTTAAAGTCCCTGTCTGAGAATTCTAACATCTGGTGTCATATCTCAGTTTGGTCCTGATGCTTGCTTTATTTCTTTAGATTGTGCTTTTCTTGCCTTTAGCACACTTTTTAAATTTTGTAAAATCCAAGCATATCAGGTAATAAAAACTGAGGTAAAGAGATCTTTAGTTTAAGGAGTTTTGTTTATCTATATTCTATAAGTTAGGCTGTGCTTAATGTTTGTGTAGATGCAAGAAACTTCACATTCCTCTGGATCCTTATTTTTGTTTCTCCTGATGTCTTTGGGTTTCTGTAGAGACTCCTCATTTAGGATCTGAGCCTTAGCCATAATCACTGTCACTTCCTAGAAGATCCATTGTGATGTGTGGGTCAGGGAAAGTGTTCTTTAATCCTTTGACTAAGTCTCAGTATTAGTGGGTCTTTGTTACTGGTTATGACTTCCAGAAATGTCTTTCAGTTTCTTCTCTACTCCTTAGATGAGTCAGGAATGGCAAAGAGGGCTGAGATGGATAATTAAAATTCCTCCATGCGATACGGATTCATAAAGTTTTCTTTCCTAGAATTGAGCTTTATTATGGTGGAAGTGCTCTGGGATATATTTTAAAATGATTATTTTTATTTCTCACCTTGTCACAAACATGTAGAGTCGCCCCACCCCCTTATCTTTATAAAGTAGGATTCCTAGAGATAAAAACCTACAACAGTGTGGGAGTTACTCCAGCCCTGGAACCCTTAGGAATTTTCACTTTTAAGCTAGTCTATACCTAGCCTCCAGCATTTGTCAACTTTACCATCTAAGTATTCCTACAATTGTGTAACTCAGTGACTTCTGTTCCTCTTAAATTGATCTTGGTTCAGATTTTCTCCATTTGGCTCTGAATATCTATATTCCCCAATCTGTCCAGATTTTGAAGTTTGCCTTGTTATCTCAGCTCTCTGATAGGTAGAAGAAAATCAGTTGACTTCATGTTTTATTTTCAGATTTTTAAAAATTATAAAGATAGAAGAGGCAACTTCTAACCTCTTACATGTTAGAACTGAAAGTCCCTTGAGAGTCACCTAAATTCAAGCACTTTAGGTAGATGAAGTTGGATCAGGTACTACAAAGCTTGAGTCAACTCAAATGAGTTGGTTACAATGAATGAAAGATGAAATGGATCTGTCCATTCACCTCCCAGTGTAGGGCTGGGTGCAATATTCATAAAGGATGGGGATTTATTAACATTCCCAAGGAAAAGACAGTGTAGCAGAACAGCTCTTTTGTGTTTCTGAAGTACTTTCACTTTATCTATACTATGATTCATATTGTTACAATTGGTTCATTACAGTAAGCTCCTTGTAAGACTTCAAACTTAGATAAGTAGGACTCTTAATTAAGAGACAATACAGTCGATTAACAATATTGTGGAAACAAATATACTTTGTATGTTCTTGAAAGAGAGAGAGTAGCCAAAAATATTTGCATTTAAAAATTTCACTTTTATATTGCTATTTAATATTAGTCCCATAGCAATCTGGGACCCATCCACCAATTCCTATAAAGGTCCTTTTACAAAGATTTTTTTTAAAAGTCAACTTAACTTTCTTCTCTAAATTCTACCACTTATCAAACAATAAGCCAGTTTCACTGGTGCACGTTTCTATTTTCACTAGATAGGAAGCATTTTGAGGGCAATGGTGATGTTATGTAACTTGTATTGTTGACATCCAGTACAATGTCTGACACAATGTAAGTTTTTAATACTCTGAAAGTGAATTAATGAATGGTTGTCATTAACATATGAACTGAAACAGAGCTTCAGTACTCTATATCACACCAAAAGAGACTCACCTTATCGTTAAAACACCTGATGCAAACTGAGAAACTTACTATTCATAGCACATGTATGTTTTATGACATTGGAATATGAGCCATTTCCCCCTGTATTAGCCATAACTTTAGGTTATATTTCTGCCGTTTCACATTTGTTCTTAACCTCTCCATAAGTCTGCTGAGTCACAGGGCCAGACTAATGACCCAAAGTTGTTTACATACTTTCCACAAGTTAGCTTTTGCAGGGATGTAAAAATCATGCTGCAATTTCCCCAACTACTCATCCTCAACTCTAACTCGCCTATTTTTCCTTAGTACCCGATGGGGAATATTTCCACCTAGTTTCTTTTCTCTACTGTAGTCCTAAAGGTATAATTCCAGTTCCTTTGCCTACTTTCCAGCTCCTGCAGGTGACAGGCTTTCTGTTGTTCCATGTGGCACTTGTTGCACCTCTAATTTCCAGGGAAACTGATCATTAGAAACCTTCCTTCAATGTTATCAGCTTCTTTGGTGTTGTCCCTTAGCTACCTTCATAATTATGATCTGGACACAATTTACCCCCTAATCAGCAGTGTATGTTAGGGAGTAATCTCACTATCCTTAGCACTGATAATCCTTTGTTGTTATCTGCTATTGTCCCCTCAGGGGGCAATCAGAGCTGCAAGTGTCATTCTGAGGTTTAGGTGAGGAGTGCATTTCATCAGCCACCACTTCTTCCCTGCAACTGTCTCAACTCTAAGGCCATGTATAACTGGGCTGCAAAACTATCTTAGTGAACTTGTATTATGCTGAAAGATTTACATTAAAATGTTAGCATTTACTATGTACCAACAAGTTCAGTTTCCTGTGTATTGTCAATGCAATTCATTCACTCATTTTTCTACTGATATTTGGGGACTGGTTTTGTTCTATAAGTGTCACTTTTTGCTGAGATTAAAAAATGGCAACATAAAATCCATGCCATTGAGTGAAAACTGTAACTGTGGTAGATAAACAAGCCTAGAGCAATATAGACTTATATGTGAACATACTAGAGGTAACATTGACTGGAGGTTTTTAAACAGTTTTTCACAGAATATTTTAAATGGATTATTGTGACTAAAACTTTATTTTGAAAAGGACAGATGAAAGACATTTTGACTGGGGAATATCACATGAAAGGTCACACATAAGAAACAGCACGGGGCTTCAAGTTTAGAGTTCATGATGCAATGGTTGGTAGTCATGGTGATAAGAGAATGGAAAGTCAGGGCTCATACTGTTAAGGAACTTATAATTATACATAGGAATTTGGGCTTTTAGGGTGGTGGTAGCTATTAAAGAGATTATGCAGGTGAACTTGATTAGTGTCAGGGTGGCAATATAGAGGTTAAGTGGTTTACATGTTACTATAATGTTAGTAGAGTTAAGATCTTGATTTAAATCCAATGCTATTATTTTTATTACAACTTCTTATTATGTGTATGATAAAAATTTTATAAATTTTATATATTTAATAAATAATAAATTTGTAAACATTTGCTATAATAAATTTTAATACATATAAAAATTTTTATAGATTTACTAGAATTATTTTACTAAGTAATTATAATAATAATTATTAAATATTTACTATATGCTAAGTTCCAAGCATTTAATTTTTATCTTAGTTTTCATTACTATAGGCTATGGAATAGGAAACATTCTATTAAGAATCTCTCATTGTTTTTAAGTAAATAATGGCACTCTTTGAAAAAGAAAAATAGCATATGGAAAGAATAAAAATCTTGAAAAAATCATATGAGTGCCTTGATAAATCCTTGCATGAACCAAAACCATGATAACATTAGCTTTTGCAGCAACAATGAAAAACTTCAGTATCCACTTAGCAGATTGGATGACTCATTTGAGATTGTGCCAGGGGTAACAAGGCTTTTGCAGTGGGCAGGGAGATGAAGACAGCCTTTTATTTCTATTGATTTCTCTAGTGGATGTCCAAAGAGTCATTAGGGTCTCACACTACTAATAATAAGACTATTATAGTTTTATTTCCCAAAGTTGCAGTGGATATGAGGAAGGCATAAGAGATTTGAATGTTTTTAGAAAACAGAAGACAATATGACACCACTCATAACATTCAATAAATATGAGATTCTTTGAGTTTCTGTTTCATTGATTTTTAATAAAATCCTTTGAAAACTTGTAATGAGAAATCATTTCAAAGTAGAAATCACTTTGAATAGAGTTATTGTTTAAGGCTTAGGCTACTACTAAAGTCTTGTTACAAATAAGCTGGTATGTATAAAGGTCCTCAGGACTGAGTTTTCTCTACCAATTTAGGAACTAAGCACTTGGGCAAAGGCTTGAATTCTAAAGAACTGGAATTTGTTTTGATCATACATTAAATTACTGTTTAACTCTGAGGCAATGAAAATGATTCATTCTGTCTTCCTGGAATATTTAATCAAAAGAGAATAGTGAGTGTTGGCAGAATGCTCTTCTGTTTGATACTACATTCTTAGGTCTGTGCATTTAAAAGTAATCCTTATGTGCACTCACAGCATGGATACTGCCCAATAGATATAAAAGTTCTGTATCCTTAGAGAAAAGATGGATGATACCTTTAAGTACTCTCAGCCTTTTTCCAGGTTTCTCCTGTTTTTCTGAGACTAAAAGTCAGTTAATCGGGCTAAGCTAATTTTAGCCTTTCAACATTTTCCTTTTGGCAGTTTGAAATCAAGGACACCTACCTGAATGTCCAAAAATGCTCTTATTATCTTCACCTCCCAAAGGAACAAAAAGTCAGTTTAGAATTCTGAGGAGTTTACATCATTGACTTGTCATGTTTCTATTGGCAGAACTAGTGGACAGGCTTTGAGGTCTTGCTTTGTTAGAACTTCAGGGATATCACCCTGAATGGTTAAGTTAACCCAGTTTGGCATAATTGTCCTTAACACAAAAATTTATGGCGAGAGTAAAAAGGTGTACCATGAATAATCCACGATAGTTATGACAGTGGGGAAAGGAAGATTAGAGAAAAATAAGGAAGAAGCAAAGAGACAGAAGAGAAGTTTAGAAGTGATTTATGGGATTTTACTCAACATATTAGGGGTCCAACATTAGACAAGAAATAAATTATTTCTCAAGGAGAAATTACATTGGGGATTTCCCACTGAGAAAGAATGATGAACAACATTAAGGATAAAAGATTGAAGGAGTTATCTAAAAGAAATAAAGTCCATTGGAAAATAGTTGTAGTGTTCACAATTGTTATTCACAGATACAGTGTTTAGAAAAGAAATGAGAATATTGTAAACATAAAGAGAATATTTTACTATTTTATCTTTTAGTTAAACAGATTTCACATAAAAGGAACTATGAAACACTCTTCCGTTAAAACTTGTATAAAAAAATCAAGAGAACATAAATGATGCTGTGAAGCTGAGAGCTTGTTTATTCAGGGATGGATGATAAGTTTTTAATTATTCCTGTTCATTGGTGAAGGAAAAGCCCCTACTTTTCAGTACATGTTATGGCTGCCAGCTTCTGTTTGGTAAAGATTCATGATTTCTTTTGCATTTATCTAAGAATTAAATTTGGAATTTGTGGGTGATGGCTTTTGGGGGCCCCAGCAGAAAACAGATGGAATGCTAAAAAGGAATGCTCATCTCAAAATTATTTAATAAAAGTTGGTGGAATGGTGAGTCCAGGGTGAAGAGAATGAACAAGAGATTCTAAGGCAGGCATATCCTACAGTCCCCAGGCAGGGAGGAGTGAGAGCTGCAGCAGGGACCACCAGAATTAGGAGCAGGATGTGACAGATCAGTAACAACAACCTCTTCCTTCTTCTCCCCTTGGATCTCCTAGAAATCCCACTGATTAAACCCAACAGGAAGTCAGAGGGCTATGGGGCCTCAGTGAGTTAGTCCCTAGAGGTTGCATACCCTGAAACAGGGAATGTGTGAAAAGGATATTTTTGTTATATAAGAAAATCAATTAAATTGGGGAAATAATCTACTCGACACATTTGTAGAGATTCATACGGATATTTTTAGTTGGTGTCGAGATAAACAGATAAACTTGGGGATAGAGATTTAGAAGTAACAAAGTATTTGCTATTACATTCAGCCTTAGACCTGGGGTATTTTTCCTTTGTTATTTCTACATATATGAATTATATGTGTCTTTCCACTCCCATAACTTACATTTACATTATTTTAATAAATATATTTTATGTTTATTTATTTATTTATTATTTTATTTATTTATTTATTTTTATTTATTTAATTTAATTTGTTATACATGCTTTTAGAGTGCAATTCCTTTCATATTACATATAAAGAACAGTTTTCCAAGTCATTGGTTTTACACAAAGTATTTTCATACCATTTGAGTTTTTATACATGCACTTAGTATATTGATGTCAAACTCCTTCTGCCATCCCCTTGCCCCTTTTCCTCCCCTCTCCCCTTTTTTTCTATTTAACATTTCTTCATTCTTCTCATCCCCCCTCCCTTGCCACTATTATTCAGTATCATCCTAGCAAAGGAATTAATCGACCTTTGGTTTTCTGGGATTGGCTGACTTCACTTAGCATTAAGTCACCTGGAGTTATCAAGTTGTGGTTTATTTGGTTTTTGAACTTGAGAAGGGTTTGTTTGATGAACATGGATGCTCTGTTATTTGGGGCATATATATTTATGACAGTTATTACTTGTTGATGTATGATTCCCTTAAGTAGTATGAAATGCCCTTCCTTATCTCTTTTGATTACCTTTGGCTTGAAGTCTACTTTGTTTGATATGAGGATGGAAACCCCTGCTTGCTTATGTAGTCCATGTGAGTGGTATATTTTATCCCATCCTTTCACCTTCAGTCTGGGGCATTTTTTCCTATGAGATGTGTCTCTTGAAGGTAGCATATTGTTGGGTCTTTTTTTTTTTAAATCCAATCTATCAGCCTATGTCTTTTAATTGGTGAGTTTAGGCCATTAACGTTCAGGGTTATTATTGAGATATGATTTTAAATTTTATTTAATTCTATTTTATTTTTGGTCTTTAGCTTGACTTGATTTCTCCTATGGTTAGTTTTCCTTTATTGTTGTTCTTCCCTTTGAAGGTTTTCATTGTTGTTTTTCAATTCCTCCTCATTGAATATTTTGCCAAGGATATTCTGTAGTGCTGGCTTTCTTGTTGTAAATTCTTTTAGCTTTTGTTTATCATGGAAGGTTTTTATTTCATCATCAAATCTAAAGCCTAACCTTGCTGGATATAAGATTCTTGGTTGGCATCCTTTATCTTTTAGAGCCTGGTATATGTTGTTCCAGGCTCTCCTTGCTTTGAGGGTCTGTGTTGAAAAATCTGCTGTGATGTGAATTGGTTTTCCTCTATAGGTTATCTGATTTTTCTCTCTTATGGCCTTGAAAATTCTATCCTTATTTTGTATGCTAGGCATTTTCATTATAATGTGCCTTGGTGTAGATCTGTTTTAATCTTGTACATTTGGCATCCTATATGCTTCTTGTATTTGGTTTTCAAATTCATTCTTCTTGTTTGGGAAATTTTCTGATATTATTTCATTAAAGAGATTTTGCATTCCTTTGGATTGATTCTCTGCACCTTCCTCAATTCCAATAAATCTTATATTTGGTCTTTTGATGGTATCCCATAATTCTTGGATATTTTGTCCATTGTTATTTACCATCTTCATTGGTCAACTTTATTTTCAATATTATATATTTTGTCCTCATTGTCTGAGGTCCTATTTTCCAAGTGTTTAAATCTATTGTTGATACTATCTATTGAGTTTTTTAAATAACCTATTGTTTCTTTCATTTCAAGTATTTCTCTTTGTTTTTTTCTCAGACTCTCTATCTCTTTCTTGCAGTAATCTTTTGCTACCTGTATTTGTTCTCTTATCTCTTTGTTGGTATGATGGATGCCTGTATTTGATCTCTTATCTCTTTGTTGGAGAGATCAATTTTTGCCTGTATCTGCTCACTTAGGTCATTTTTTAAATCCCAAATCATTTTAATTATGTATATTTGGAACTCCTTTTCTGACATTTCACATACTGTGCTTTCTATGGATTCTATTGCTGAAGTATTTTGGTTTGTTTGGGGCATTTTCCTCCCTTGTTTTTTTCATGATATCTATGTGTTTTCTCCTCTTGCACTGTAAGTCTGAGGTATTACTGTTTCTGTCCTATTGTCTTATATCTTCCCTACAGGTTACCCAATGCCTCACTTTTAATGGAAAGATCAATATTATAGCATTCAAAGTACCCATTGTATTGCCATATATCAGTTTCTATTTTTATATTTATAATTTTGACACTTTAACCATAAATGATGAGATCAATTATCTTCTACCATTTAGTCAGTATTTTTGTGTGGTGGTTCACAGTATCTAATGGTAGAAGGGAGGATTTATGGGTTGGCTTAAACATTTGTGAGGTAGGATGTGAGAAGATATAGGTATTAGATTATTTGAATAGTGAGAGGGTAATCATGGGAATTAGGGTGTTAGTAGGAGAAACGAAAGATGGGTATCCCCATGTAACATTCCCTGTTCCTGTGCCCAGGACCTGTTCCCTGACCTGTAGGCAGAGGTGGAGAATACCTATGGCTCCTGAGTGGGTGGGCAGAGCAGGGAACGGAAGCAGGTGGGCTGAGCTAGAATGCTTGTGGGGGGGCAGAGCTGGAACGCTTGTAGGAGGGCCTAGTGGGAATGCTTGCGGGCCTGGGCTTGTTCCCCGCTGTCTGCAGCAGAGATGGCGTCTCCAAGGTGAGTGGGCCAAGCTGAGATAGCATGCTGGAGGGCCTATCTGGAACTCTTGCAGGCCAGGGCTTGTTCCCCTGCCCTCCCGAGCTGGGATGGTGTCTCCAAGGTGGGCGGGACAAGCTGTTATGTTTATTTATTAAAGCATGATATCTAGAAAATTATGTTAGATAACACATGGTTATATTAGATGCGTTATTAACAGTATCTGAAGGCAATGCATTTTTTCTTATTATTTTTAGCTGACAAGCATTTTATGTATTGTTTGTATGTATGTGTATATATATATATTATGTACTTGTTATCCAAATGTTTTGAAATATGCATATATTATAGAATGGCTAAATCTAGCTTATTAATATGAACACATTTATTTTTTGGTGAGAATACTTAAAATCTACTTTCTTAGCAATTTTCAAGAATATCAACATTGTTATTGACTATAGTTATCATGTTTGTATTCAGTGGATATCTCCCTATGCCACACTCCCAGCTGAAGCTTCTAGTAACTGTTATTCTCTCTGCTTCTGTAAAGTTTGACATTTTTAGATTCTCAAGAGGGATCATGAGGTATTCGTGTTTATGTCCCTGGCTTACTCAATTTAACATCATGTCCTTCATCCATGTCATGACAATTGACAAAATTTTATTATTTTTAAAGCATGAATAGCATTCTATTGTATATATATATATATATTATATATATATATATATATATATATATATATATATATATATATATATATATATATATCCATCTCTCCACTGATGGATACTGAGGTTGATTTGGTATTTGGGCTACAGAGAATAGTGCTGCAATAAACATGGGAAAGCAGTTATTCAACATATCGCATTTATTTCCTTTGGATGCAAACCCAGTAGTGAAATTTTTGTATCATATGGAAATTCTATTTTTAATTTTTGAGGAACAGCTATACAATCTTCCATACTGGTTGTACTAATTTACATTCTCCGATACTGTGCAAGAGTTCTCTTTTGCCCACATTCTCAATAACCCTTTTTTTTTTTTTAAATAATAAGTATTCAAACCTATGTAATGTGATATTTCATTGTAATGTTAATTTTCATTTCCCTGATAATTAGTGATTTTCTTAATAGCATATTTTCCATATACCTGTTGGACATTTATATATATTAAGGTCCTTTCCTTATATTTACATCAGGTTGTTTTCTTGCTATTGTGTTGAGTTCCTGACATAGTTTGGATATTAACCCTTTATTAGATGTACAGTTTGCAAGTATGTCCTCCCATCCATTTGTTGTCTCTTCACCCAGTTGATCTTTCCATGGCTGTAGAGAAGCATTTGTAATATAACCAAATCCCATCTTGCCCATTTTTGGTTTTGTTACTTATTCTTTGAGGTTACATAAAAAAATCATAGACCAATGACTTTTGTTTTTTTCAATTTTGAGTTCTTGGAATTATATTAGTGGTCATTGAAACATTTTTTGAAGATAAGCTCCTTTAAAGGACATTGACATTTCTTTTTGTTATGTTCCCATGCCTATAACATTCCTTTAAATAAACACAACTTAAGAATTTGACTTATTTCATTTTTTATTTTTTTGGACAGAATCAAAGCAGTACTACTATTCTAAACTATTTTGTGTTGAAGTCTGTGATTGAGATTTACAGTTCTGCATGAATAGTATGGACAATTTGAGGTCGTAAATGTGTATGGAGTCTGACCCTCAAGGGCAACACCACCCCTTCTCCTCAATGCTTTCAAAATTTAAATATAATTTATTTGGAGTCTCCTTTTGTGTGTCAGCTATTTATACTTTACTTTTACTCTTCTTTGAACCTACCAACTTTATTTTTAGCTTTCCTATTAGGTCCAAATCTTATTGAACCCAGGCTTTACATTTGGTCTCCCATGTTTCAAGTTGTCATCAAAAAAGAAGCTCCAGGTTTTTAAAACCTCCATAGATTTCATATTAATTACTTCCACTTTTAGTTGTTTTCAAAAGGGAGATTATTTCAGAAATCTGAACTTCAGCTTAGAATACAATTGCCTGAAATTTTTATTAGAGACTTTTGAAGATGAAGTTTATTCTAAACCTATAAGAATGCATTTCTACATGATAGAAAGGTTTTAAATCAGACTTCTATTTTCTTCAATTAAGTTGCCATTCTACTCTGATAGCACTAAAAGAGGTTTTTAAATAAGAATGTCAATAGGAATTCTTTACAAAACATTATTGTTTTAAATTCTAAATAATTTTGAGTCTATGATGAGCTTAAGAGAGGGTTTAGCATTCTTGAAATAGGCATGACATCAGATATTAATGTTATTTGAGTATTCTCATCCCTTTTTCAAATTCTGGTGTTCAATATATCTTATGAATGTGAATAATGACACTAGTTTGAAGAACAATTTAAAAAGTAATCCTCAAAATTTCATAAAATACAAGGCACAGGGTTTTCATTGCTAAGGTTAACATGATAGCATGCAAGGAAAAAGTTTTGGACATGAAATTCTTAATGATGGCTACCTGATGCTGGGGAGAGTGGTGGGGCCGGAGCAATGGGAAATGGTTGACCAATTGGCAACAAATTGCAGTTAGATAAGAGCAAGAAATTCTGGTGTTCAATTGCCCTGTAGGGTTAGTATAGAAAAAAATGTACTGGATATGTCTAAAAGCTAGAAGAAAAGATTTTGAAGGTTTTTGTTACTAAAAAACAATAAATGTTTGAGGAGATAGATATGTTTACCCTGATTTAAACACAAGGCAACATATATAGGTATTAAAATTTCACATTGTATTTCATCAATAGAATATTTATGCTTTTATGTATTAATTAAAAATAAGTTCTATAAAAATAAAAGAAACTCTTTAACTTAAATGAAAGATAATGATACTTGACATATTACTGACTTTGGTTCTCTTTAGAATTAATTTTTCAGTCCAAGAGCTCTTTAAGAATCTGAGATAATTATGAAAATGTAAATGGCAGGTACATTGGGTTAGTCAGTTTTTGTCACTGAATAAAATACTGAAAGAATAACTCAGAGGAGGAAGAGCTTATTATGGATTCATGGTTTCAAAGGTCTCAGTCCATGGTTGGCAGAAGCCATTGCTCAGGTTCCAGGGTAAGGTAAAACATCATGTTGGAAGGGCGAGGTAGAGGGAAGTTGCTCAACTCTTGTGCTCCAGGAATCAGAGAGAAAGTGAGGAGTCAAGGACAAAATGTATTCCCTAGGGGCATACCCCCAGTGACATGCTTCCTCCTGCCAAGTTCCACTCCCTGTTGTTACCACCCAGTGCAACAGTTCTTTCAAATTATTAGTCCACCAAATGGATTAATCAATGAGGTTATAGCTCTCATAATAATCATTTCACCTTTGAACATTCCTGCATAAACACAAGATGTCTTGGGGGACAACTCATATACAAACCACAATATATATAAAGGCAAATATTAATTTTAGAGTGAAATGATTAGTTCTGTCATTTTTCTCAATCACATCAATAATTAACTTGTAGATCTAATGAAGGTAATAAGCATTTGCCCAATAATTCTACATTCAGACAGCAAAAAGTATACCTCTTTTCGTCCACTTTATTGTCAGAGTAAATTAATACCTTTAGATTCAAGTTTAGATTTATCAAGCTAATTTTTTGAACTTTCTCATTTTATTACCCTATCATTTTTATAAATAACAACCAATAATTCACTGATTTAATTGTGAGGATTTAATCATACTAACTAGAGACTTAATGACAATCATATAAGAAACAGATTTAAAGTATATTAAGTTTAAATTTAAATGTAATTTAAACTGGCCATGGTGGCTCATGCCTTTAATCCCAGCTACTTGAGAAGCTGAGGCAGGAGAATTGCAAGTTTGAGCCTGGCTTCAGGAACTTGGTGAGACTATTTCAAAATACAATTTTAAAAGGACTGGGGATATAGCTAAGTGCCTATCACACATGATGCCCTGTTTGCAATACCTCGAAGCATTAAATACATACATATATACATGCATACATACATACAAGTTATCTGAATTTCAAACATATCTGGGAGTCCTGGGATTTTTCCGGCAGCCCTATCTCTGACATCATTTGAATGTGAGTGCTCGCTTTATCTGCCTTCCCACCATCCCCTACCCCGCGCATGCGCACGCACCCAAAATTGTCTCTAGTGGCACTGTCCTTTTCCTCTTTAGAAAATTGCTGTTTCAGATCTATAACTCTTCTCCCATCTTAACAGTAGATGAGACAGGGTTAGGGGTTGGAGATATGACTAGGCAACCTCTCCCCCAAATCATCAATTATACCACTTTCTCACTTTATCACGAATGAATGCACAATTACTCTATTGCTTTAATCAATTCATCCTAAAGATATTTATTGAGTGCTTTCTGTAATCCCGATAGTGTTAAAGACTCTGAGGACACAGTATTGACAATTACAGATAACCTTCTGCCTCATGAAAAATACACTCTAGCAGGGCTACAAACACACACAGACATACATGCATGTGAACAATGTGAAACTGATTATGTGCTATAGAGAAACATAAAGAAGTAAAGAAATAGGGAATTATCTAGAATGATCACGGGAGCCTCACAGAGAAAATCATATTTGGGCAGAGACTTGTGGGACTGGAGGAAGCAAAATAGGACATAAATATGCAAGAGTACCTCCAGCAGATGCTTGAATAGCACAGAGGCCCTGGGAAGCTGCCTGGGTATCTGAGGAACAATGTGAGTGAGGGGAGGGCTGTACAGATTGGCAGACAGGTGTTGGGCAGCTGGCCACATGGTACCCTGTACACTATTTTCATAATCTAGGATTTTTTAATGTTGTAGGGAGTCTTTGGAGATTTCTGAGGAAAGCCAAGATCTGATTTACATTTTAGAAAGAACAACTCTCATGGCCTTGGGGGTAGATTCTCAGGAGGGCACAGAATCCAGTTAGCAGGCAGAGACGTTGATGTGGGAACAGGGTGTGAGTGGTCTGGGGAATGCTTCAAATCAGATGTATTTTAAAACTAAGGACATGGGGTTTCCTAGGTGCCAGATGTGTCATTATGAAAAGATTCAGGGATGCAAGGGTTGCATGTAATACAAGGACAAATTTGCTTTATGAATGACATTTGGGGTAACCCTACTTTTGTCCTCCACTGAACTGAATTTTTGTCCTACTGAACTCCAAAATCTTTTACCTTAAAAAGAAAATACATTCAGATTCCTCTAAAATGACAATACATTTCAGAGATTTGGAGTAATTTTCTTCCAAAATTCTTTCAAAGGAATTGACTAATTTTCTTTCAGAATTTACTAGATGATTCTCAACATAGAAATTTTTCAGTGTAAAGGTTTTACTTTGTGCAGTAAGTTCTCTTTCCTTAAACTTATCATCAAGCAGAAAGCTGAAGCAAAAAGGACAAAAAAAAAAAAAAAAAAAAAAAAAAAAACAACCAACCAACCACTACCACCAACAAACCCTGCTACATTTTAATGCTGTAAATTCACAAAAATTCTCATACTCTGTTTTCATGGTTCTTTGACTTGCCTCCTTTATCACTTGACCTTTTCAAGTCAGTGTTCATCTCATTAATTATTTAGATTATATTCCTTCAATCATTTTAGAGTCTCTTTGATAGTGAACTCGCTCGCCTCTTTATGGAAAAAGTATTTTTGTCACTTTTGATCAAGACACAGTAAAGTTTCTAAATGTGATTTTTCTAAATACAAATGTTTTTGTATTGTTTGAAAAAGTTTTACTGAGTACCTACCATGTGAATTGAGTTTGAAGGGGTTAACAAAGACACTGACTTGACATGTGAGAGATAACTTAACATGAAAATGTAAACACGAGAAAAAGAAAAAGGTGGCACAAGGATATTGATGATGAATCATGAGTGGTACTAATGGTTAAATTGTTTTAGAAAGCATTTCTATATATCATTCTCTGTTTGAATTTAATCCCCAGCAACATTAATGTCTTTATTTGACATATGAAAGAACTGAGGGACAGGAATGTCATATAGTTATGAGTTTGCAAGGCAGAATGAAAACCTGGGGACTGCTGCTATTGATTATCTGTTCTTAATTGCATTTCTGCCTTTGAATGATGTTAGAAGTAGGTGCTACAGCTTATCAAAGAGTTAAGAGTCACAGCACATCCTGGAATGTTTAGTCCTGTCTGTGTGTTGGAGGCGTGATTTGAGACATTGCTGAGATGATTCTAAACGATTCCTTTTTTTGCAATCTGAAGTCAGACAGGTTCTGACGAAAAAACAGTTTTAATGACATTCTAAAGGTTTTAAATTCCATAATTCTATGATTTTTCTCTTTGGAGGAGGAGGAAAGTTTTTCCTTTGTCATTCACATGTCAGAGACTTCAGAGACTTAAGTTTTTTTTTTTTTTTTTTTTACTTACTGCTTACTGAAATATCTCATGCATCTGTACAAACACATGATACCCTGAGAATATTAAATATTCTTCAGCATGCACAATGCAGTGAATTTTATTCCTTCCATTTCTTAGCCAAACACAAATAAAGCATAGCAAGGTATAAAGAGTGTCCCATCATAGACCATGTTGAATAAACAATGGGTCTCCTTGGGTATCACTGTACAATGTACTAGACATCAATTGTACATTACAGATGTTTTCTCTTAATTCCTTAGAGAGGTTCAGTGCAAATTAGGAGCATATCAGTTTGCAATCCTAAAGCTCTTTTTGAGGGTAGTAAATTGATAACCCCTCAAATGCTGACTTTTAGCAAACATAAAAAAGTAGCTTTAATTTTTCCCAATTTACTTTATTTTTCCACTGCAGTAATAAAAAAGACTGAGTTAATGATTATTTTGCGATATATTCGATCTCAACCAACATCAATAACATTTTTATCAAAAATTGTTACAATAGCTTTATTTCTATTTGCTGCAACTTTCCTGCCAAGATCTCATCTTGTGCAATTGATAATGTTTTAATTTACTTTATTATATGCAGTTGGCATGGAAAATGTTTTGGATGGGAGTAAAAATCAGTTTAAAGTATGACCAAATTTATAAATCATCTCCATCTGTAGCCATATTTTACTTGTTTCTTTTTATTGTGTGGAAGGAAGCATTGTTCTTACCAAGGCCAACTCCTGTTCCTCTGTTCCAGAGACAAAACCAGAGTGTATCTTCAAAAAATTTTGTGAACAAATGTGTGGATAATGAATGCTTCTCTTTTGCCCTTGTAATAGGAGGCTCATTTGAGACTCTGTTTAAATTTGTTCAATAATTCAAATACCAAGAACTAAAAAACTGATGTGAAAGATTCCCACAATCCAAGCCAAGTGAAAGATGCCTGAGGGACAACAGGGCCCTTAAAGAGTGTCCATTTAGAGATGGACCTCTGAGAAGCAGTGGCTGAAGTAAGTGCCATTAAGGTTTACTTGGGAGAGAAAGAATGCTTTCATATTTTGCAAGTGAAAGTGCACCAAAAATGCAGTGGAGGAAATTTCTGAAAAACCCTCAAAACACAGAATCAGACAGACTGATTTTGGAAGCTATACAGTGGTCTAAGCTCAGGTTTTCATCAACTCTCCATCACATAGTGATTGTTCACCATCCCCATGTTTCTTCTTTTCAGATGGCTTTGAACATTAAATCATTTCTCTTTGTTTTTCACAGAACTTTCACTTTCCAAACTTTTAAAGTGCAAATAGTTTTCTAAGGCCAAATGTACATCCTACATTCTGCAGATATATTTGCATCTTGGAGCTGCAGAAGGTAAATTGATACTTAAAGGGTAACAATTCCTGTAGAAAAAATTTATTGATATTGATAAGTGGCCACCAGACTCATTAGATAAATGATATTTTATAGTATTACATTTTATTCTGTGATATTTTCTTCCCCATAGCACACTGTTTCAAATCTTTTTTTTTTTTTTTTTTTTTTTTTTTTAACAAACTACCAACTGGACAACAAAACCAACTCTCTCACTAGTATGAGCTCTAAGGGCTTGTTACTCATTTAATCAGAACTGATGCCTGGAATCTTTGTGGGATCCTCTAATCAGAACTTTTGTGGTCAGTCTTTCAAGGTTTAGGCTCATCTTCCATCTTTGCTTTAGCAGTTACCACCCCTCCCCCCGATTTTTGCTTTTATGGAAACAGTAATAGAATTGAAGTGCAAAGAACAATAGGAAGAAGGCTTAGAGAAGAGAATAAGAAAAATGCTAACTTTCTTCTCAAAATATCTCTTAGGATTTACCAAAGCTAATACTCATTTGCATGTGTTTATTTGTACTCATTGTGTGAGTGCAAATAAACTATCCATGGCTAGTCTAAGATCAAGCAGCTCTTACTATGTCATTCAATTACATGATGCACGCATGTCTAAAGATATTGTCACACAGACATGGCCAAAGACTGTGTCTTAGTCATGTTTGTGTGCTGGTGCAAGATTCTAACCATAATAATCACCATAATAATCTATTTACATAGTACTTTATTTCAGTGTGCCTTACCTGCTATATCTTTTGACAAATCTACAAAGCATACCTTAGGATTGTGTCAGTGACTGTTCAAAGAGACTAAGTGGCTTACCCAAGCAAGTTCATGGACTTAGTAAATAAAATCTAAAACACAAGCTTCAGCCTTTGGATTACAAATACAGAGATCATGCTAGGGCACAATAACCAATGGCTAAGCACTGAATCTATGTTCTCTACATTAAACATATTTGAGAAAAAATATTTTATTACAACCCTTCAAAATGCCTGAGCCAAATACTGAGTCTGGAAATAAAATTTAAATAAATCTGACCATTTTGTAATTAAATACAAAATCAGTCTCAGCTCTCTTGCTGAATAATTTCTGGAATCGTTGTTTATTAGCCAAAAGATGTCCCACATATCTTCTTTTCTGGGAGAAAATTAACTACTTGGGCTGCAGCTGGCTAAGTGTTTAAAAGTTATCTGCATTTTGTAGATGTGTCTGAAAATTTTAAACATTTGTTACATAGACTTTTTTTTAGGCATTCTGTAGGAAGTATGCATTATCTCAACCTCAATCTAAATAGAAGTTAGTGGTTCTTGGTCTTGAGTTGATCTTTAATATATAAAATATTATAAATCCTTAAATATGTGAGATTAAAATTTATGAACCTAAATGATTCATATTTAAATCATGATTGAAATCATTGGAATATAATGTGGATAAACAGAAGCATTTAATTTGTTCCATTTTATTTTTCTTGAAATAGTCGATGAGATCCTTTCTAAATTAACTGTTAGAATCCCTACTAAATTTTAATATCCAATATTTATACATATAAAGAAATAATTAAATAATATCACATTTACTTCTCAGATCAAATTTAACTTTTGTAGAGAAAAAATTGAGAAAATCAAAGCTTTACTGTACAATAATTAGATTATTGCTCTTAGCTTATTTCTGTGCCACTGTGATACCAAAATTTAAAAAAGTGAATACTTAGAATAGATGTCATATACTGCTAAAATGAACATTATAGTTCACACTCTGCTTCTAAATATTATGTAAATATGATACAGCAAAAAAATAAACACATAAGAATGGGAATGTTGAGGTTTCTACTTTCTCCTCTTTGGCATTTTGAGTCAGTTTAACATTCATCATCACTATTCACAGAGTGCATTAAGAATGCATTCACTCCTTAACATTCTGACTTTTGTTTTCACATTGACATTTGGTCTCAAAATAGCTCATTAGTGATTTCTGCAAATAGGCAAAAGACATTATCACTTTCAGTCTGACAGAATTTGTCATATAACATTAATCTCCTGAGGTTGAAAAACATGAAAATTACAATGTATGCAAAAATAAATTAGATAAGGAAAAGTCATTGAAAATTAAGTAGTTTTCATTTAAAAGGTATGAACTTCAAAAGACCTATAAATTGCTGTTTTTGAGTATAATGAAAGATTAATATGTCCTATTTCACATTTGGGAATTCTTGAAGTATAAGAGTCTGTGAATTTCCTCATGTTATGGTTACAGTAAAATCTCACAGCAATCCTAAATGATAGAGATTACTATTAGCCAGATATAACTAAGGAAAAATGAGATAGTTCCAGGAAGTTAAATAATGTGTAGAATGCTACACAACTAGGAAGTGGCTGAGATGAGATAAACATAGGTGTATATTCCAGAGTCCATGATTTTACCTACTGTGTTTAAGTGGAATAGCAGATAATTATAAATATAACAAACCACCAAATATGACATGGACAAGAGTAGATTTTCAGCAAATGAATGCTCAACCTTTTTCCTTCTTACCTTTTGAGCAAGTTTTAATAGTTTCCATGTTTGTGGTAAATATTCAATAGAAAGATTTGATGTATTTTCAATGAAGTGGTAAATGGGAAACTCATTTGTTTAGTTACACTAAAAGTCTCCACTGTTTCCACTCCTTTCTCTGTTATGTTCTGGAAATATGCACCCAAATTTGATCTAATTATGAATAATTGAGATAGGTCTTATCTTCTAGGACTCAGGGCAGATGGGAAACAAATGTCACTTTTCCTTGTGGCAATTAAAAAAGATCTTCATGTAGGCATAATATACTTATGTGTTCCCCTTTTCTTTCCTCATCAGGCTTGCAAAAGATAAGACAAACATTAGAAAACTGAGATATGGAAAAAGTTTCATTCTTTAAAATGAAATACAGGGACAAAAATATGACTTTCTGATACCTAATATCTTTTCTACATCTTTAAGATAGATGTAGAGATCATATGAGCATTATTATATTTCTTAAAATAGCTCTGCAATTTTGAATGTGGAAAAAAATGAAAAATAATAGAAAATAAACACAATTTAGATTAGAACAATAAAAACCAAGACATTATAATTTTTAGTTTATTGAAACATTGTGGAGACAACAATGTGTCCCCCAAGTCCCCATCCAATATATAAAACAAGGCCCATATATATATATATATATAATAACAAATGCTGGCAAGTATGTGTGGGAAAGGCACACTCATATATTGTTGGTGAGACAGCAAATTAAGACAACCATTTTGGAAGGCAGTATGGAGGTTCCTCGAAATACTCAGAATGGAACCATAATAAAACCCAGCTATCCCCCACATTGGTATTTATCCAAAAGAATTAAAATCAGCATACTACTGTGATATAAGCACAACAATATTTATAGCAACACAATCACAATAGCCAAATTATGTAACCAACCCAGATACCCTTCAAGAGATGAATGGATGAAGAAAATGTGATATATATACAAAATGGAATTTTAGTTATGCATAAAGAATGAAATTATGACATTTGCTGCTAAATGGATGGAATTGTGTTAAATAAACCAAACTCAGAAAAAAAAAAAGATTGAAACAAAGTAAACACCCATTGAAATGAAGAGGTAAACTGTGTGTGTGTGTGTGTGTGTGTGTGTGTGTGTGTGTGTGTGTGTGTTTTGGTAATGAGAGTGACGTGTTCTTCCCTCTGGCTGATGAGAGTGGTAATGAGAGTGACATGTTCTTCCCTCTGGCTGATCTCAGACCTCTCCTTCATTCCACTTCAGAGAAAGTAGCACAGGCAGAGTCATCTGGCTTGCCTATATTCACATGAACATTAACTGTAGTATCAATAATAGATTAAACCATCAATAATATATTATGGTGAATAAGCCTATATTGCATTGGGTAAGATTATAATGGCACAAATGGACTCCCCTTATCCTCTTAGTGAAACATTTCTTTCTTCATGTATTGATTATTACTCTGTCATTATGGCAATTTGAAATGCCAAAAGAATGGCCTGAAAAAGAGGCCAAGGATATTTGTCACTCTGATTTCCATCTAAACTTATTCCTAACTCTAGCTTGGTCATAAACTGTTTAATAAATTATTTTGTATTCTATGTAGTTCAGCTAATCATGTACCTACTTTGCCAATGCAATATAAGTAAAAGAAGAACCAAGAATGACCCATGCATATTTGGCTCACAATTGTGCATGTACAGTAAGTAATAGCATTTACTGAGCACAGAAAGATGGACTGTTGGTGATGGGGCAAAGGTGAAGGCTCTCATTTGGCCATGTTAAGTTATTAATACATATAAGAGATTCAAGAAACCATTAAGAGGAAGTTTTATAAGATTTTTGTCATATAGTTGAAGGTCTATTACAGAGAGAAGGATTTGGGATTGGAGTGTGTATGTCATGCAAAATAAGAAAAGTAGGTAGGTTTCCTTGGAGAAATAACAGAGAGAAAAGAAAAAGAGGCTGAGAACAATTTGGATACACCTCAGCAGAAATATATCCAGCATGGGACAAGGTGGGAAAATAGGTGACATGAAACTCAGCTGAGACAATATTAAATCTCATTTGAGAAGACTATTTTCACTTATATTTATTAATTAGCCATTTTGAAAAATTAATATGCTAGATCAATATGATGTGGAAGAAGAATATTTGTTTATGCTTTTTTTCTTTAATATAGGAGTTAATAAGTACATGTGCTACTATTGAGAATGGTCAACTCCACCAGAGATAGAAATAGATATTGTAAGATATAAGGGAGACAATATAAGGAGAGATTCCTGAGAAGGAATAGGGATTCTAAATAGACAAGATGTGTGAACCTTTCAGATGACTTCACTTGCCTTATTTTAAATGCCATCCACACTCCAAGGACCAAAGCCCTGTACTCATCATTATGGTACAGAGCAGAGTATGGTTTAGTGAAAAGAAACACAGAAGGATTGTTGGATATGTGGTTGCCATTTGTGGAGCTTCTGCATTTCTAATAGATAAAGATATTTTCTTGTGGGGTTTGTAAGGTGGAATGGTTCACAGAAGAGAAAAGGTGAAATAATCAACTTGGGTAGTGGAAAATTAAGCATACTAAAACATGCATAAAGTCGTTAGGCATTGTTTGTATAATCTTTAGTAATCAGTGGACATGAAAGATTATTTCCCAGTGGTGAAGAGGTCAAGGCATCAGGGAGCTGACTCTGTGTTCCGTAACAGACATGAGTTGATAAGATGTATAGGCTGAGACATTTTTTCCTCACTTGCTTTTTGTTCCCTATTTGGACTAACTCTGAGTTTCCACTTCTTGTATCTGTCTATGTTTGGATCTAAATGTGACACAAATTTCCTTTGAGTAGAAATCGATATAAAATTTTATCATATTTATAAAGGGGTTTAATGATTGGGATATGATAGATGCTATAGATGAGCACCTGAGAAGTAATACACCAAGCATATCAGGAGGTTCTTCTATTTTAGAAGTGGATCTTGAATGTCCCCAAAGGCCCATGTATGTGTTAAGGGCTTGTTCCCCAGCCTGAGGTGCTATTCTTAGGTGGTAGAACCTTTAAGAGTTGGAACCTAATGAGAGGTGGTTAAATCACTGGTGTGTGCCCTGGAAAGAGTTATCAGAATACTGGCTTCTTCAGCTCTCTTTTGTTTCCCAGTCACTGTGAAGTTAACAGGCCTCAGAGGAGGCCACATGTACCTGTCATGATGTCCTGTTCTGTGCTATCATCAGCCACTGGCAACAGATCCAAGCAAACTTGGACTGAAATCTCTGAAAGCAAGAGTCAAAATACACCTGTTCTCCAAATAAGATGTTTATCTATAAATTTATCACAGTGATTGGAAGCTGACCAACAGTAATTTAGTGAATGAAAATCTCTTATAGACTTAGATGTCTTCAATATAACTGGACCAACACAAACAACAACAAATTAATAACATTACGCATATGAACAAACTGCTTGTCCAGTATTGACTTTTCTTCTTAATTGCTTTCTTTATAGGGCTTTCCATTAAAACTTAATAGAGAGATTAAAAAAAAAAACTCAAGTTTTTTTGTGTGTGTGTTTGTTTGTTTGCTATCGAGTTGTAATTTTATCTCACAGCCTATATGAACACTCATTTTCCTAAAGAACAAACACATTTATAGGATGCTGTAGAGAAGGTTCTTGTGGCAGTTGGAGATTTTTATTTTGGAGGCCTAGGTTACTTTCTATACTATCAGAAGGAAATGTGACAACTTATCATTGCAACTTTATTCTCAAGAGTGATAAAATAAAAAGGTCTGCAAAGAAGTTAACAGTTTTTTTCAACTCTTAAACATATCAGAGTTCACATTGTTTCAGCTAGTGAAAAGATGTGAAGCTAATTTTGTAGTTGCTGCTTTCTTCTCCTCCTTCTTAGTTGTTAGTGTTTAGACTTCCTTTTCTGCTTCTTGTAAAAATGTACTCACTTTTTTATTGATATGAATTTTTTTTTGAGGAAAGAAATAATAATTAGAAGAGGAACTGCTTGTGAAAAATGCCATGTAATCTCCTTGGAAGTTTCTCTAATAGCCCTAATGTTTTCAGAAATGAGGTTCCACTCTGTCTCCTCTGGTAGGGATGCTTTTAGGAATATAAATGCCAGTAGACATTCTATAGAGAAATCTACACTTCCATTGCTTTCTGCATGGACCAAAACTTTATTATCTCTTTTTATATCTAGATCTTCACATGTCCAAAAATATTCTGCTTTACCCTCACAAGTAGCATCCTGTACATCTCTTAGGAATAAAAGAAGAAACTGTTTACAATGAATGAGCAAGGTGCATAGTCACATTATTTATTCTTCCTAGGTGGCTGCATATAAATCTATGCACCCCCCAGACCTCTCAATATGCTAATGACTAGTGTAAATATACCAGGCTTTTCACTTTTTAGTACCTTTGAAAAGGCATCCTTTGCTTGAGGGAATTTCCAAATTACTTGTCTGTGCTTTCTCAAGATGGGTGTCAGAATCATTTCCTCTGCTTCCCTAGCACTTACAGCACATGCTGTGTGATTCAGGTGTACCCATCAGACATAGCATATACTGCTTTGATTCAGAAGTGAACATTAAAATCAGATGTCCTGGGATCCATCTTGTTCATCTGGCTTCAGAACCATTCAGCTATCAAAAGCAGCCAGTGATAATGTTAGCATCCAGTGCCCAGCATCAGCAGTGCAAATGTGGCTTCTGTGCTGAAATTTTGGCAAACGCATCTCTATTTACATCTGTCATAGAGGAATTCAGGGGAAATCTAATCGCTGTGTTTGATCCTTTATTCCCTGCACCATTCATCTCATTCAAAATATTTGATGCATCATCCCTTGAAGCTTCTTATTGTAATTAATCTGTAGCAAACATCCATGGTGAACTCTAAATTAACTATGGTTTGCAAGAAACTCAACAGTGACCTTTGCACATTTTAACTTCTAGGAGTTGTGTTTGCATAGGATGTGATGACCTCTGTGGGGGGATACAAAATGGTTTACAATTAATAATCAGTCTCTGAAAGACTAGATTTGGACACTAAAGAGGGTAAAATGTGTTCCCTATAAGCTCCAAAACTATCCTTGTAATACTGAGAGTTGTGAAGAAATGACTACTAAGTTAAACATTCTGTTTGATAATATGAATTGATTTTCCTCTGAGGAGGCTACTTGGTACTTAGATTATAATTTAATGTCAGAACTGAAGGAATTTTTCCAAGACATCTTCGAGAAACTAAAAACATCAATCAAGTATAATGCTAATAGTACTATAGGCACTGTAAATATGTAAGAGAACAAGATCACTATGTGTTGACATTTAAAACAATTTTAGCAGTATAGATGGAAAACAATGCTCTCAAAGAGCAAGTAGGACATGCATTTGTGAAATTAAGAACAGAATGGGTGATGTAAACATGACAAACTGCAAAGTCACTCCAAGGATAATTTATAGAATTGAAGGAAATAGAAGAGTAGCTTGTAAAGCCACGAGGATGGTTGCATCGTGAAAAACCTTTAATTATGCAAAAAAAGTTATAAGCCACCCTATAATTGTACTGTCAGGTTGGGAGTTAATTGGCAGATAAGATATTAGCTCTATGAGCAGTTGTCACCATGATTATTGTCACTTACATCCAAGCTGAAAGTAAATTGGAGTGGACATGTTTCAAGTCAAGTCTGCACTTCGGTGGTATAAGATATGTGCTAAAAGAAATAAAATACAAAACAGTATAGTACCTGTCACAGGTTAGAAATTTAATAAATGTGATTTTCCTCTAGATTAACAAATATGATTTTATGGTTTGAATATGTTATATGTTGGAAAGACTGAAACAAGTGGACTATGAAATAGCTGCAAACCAAACAACATTTTCAGATAGGAAAATGAAACATCTTAGCTAGCTAAATTTCTGAAACAAAAAGATTAAGTTTATTTTATGGCTTTGGTGCTAAACAAGAAGACTTCTATAGATTTAAAATTATTGGGGTTTCAGCTTCTGGCAATGGCAAAGTAGCTGGGTTGGATGGACCAACCTTTCTAAAGACAAAAATTGTGAAACCTATTTATAGGCACTGGAGAGCAACAACAAACCATATATAATAATATATAAGTATTTATTTTTCAAAGAGGCATTAGCATGGGAAAGTTAGTGACTTTGTGGTCTTTTTTTCTGAGAGAAATCTGTGATTCATAGACAATTAGAGGATCAGAGAAATACAGGCTTGTCATTTTTAAGTTTCATATAACAGAGCTAAGAGCTGGAACGGAGAAGTCATGGAAGGGAGGAAGCTTGGGGAGCTAAACTCTCAGACTGCTCAAATAATTGTGAAATTATATACAAAATGAAGAGACAACAAAGAACCCATCCAAAGACAGTTGAATAGGTATGTGGCACACACTGTAACTCTAGCTATCTTGGAGGTTGAGTCAAGAGTAATAAAAGTTCAAGGCTAGCCTAGGCAACTTGGTGAGATCCAGTCTCTCAAAACAGAAGGGCTAGTGATATAGCTCAGTGGAAGAGTGTTTACTTAACATGTGTGAGGGTCTGGGTTGAATCCTCAGTACTGCTAAAACAAACAACAACAAAACAAAAAACAGAATTAATAACTGGAAGTTGAGGAATAAAACAAAAACTTTAACTTTTCCCCTCTGTATGGAAGATGGGATCTGGAATTTAAGTCCATTCATTTTAGCTATATTTAGACAAAAGGAATTATTCTGAAACTTACACAATTTCTTCTTTATGTTCTTATATAACCAAAAGTTATAGACATATGAATAAATAGAAAATTTCACCAATACCTAATAATAAAGCAGTCAACAGATACCAATAAGAGGTGCATAAAATTTTGAAATTATTAAAATCAATCATGCAAGCATGTTCAAACTTTATAGAAAGTAGCTAAAGTAGTCTCATAAAATAATTAAAAACTGCCATGATAAATGAAACTAGAATTCTAAAATGACAAAACAGAGTAACTAATGAAAAAATAAAAAAGAATATGCAGAGCAAACAAAGGTGGGAAGAAGCAGAAAGTGTGAATTTGAAGATAGATCAAAACAAATTATCTGAACTGAAGTATTTTAAAAAAACTGAAAGCAAGATGGAAACAATAGAATTATGAGGCCAGAATAGCAATCTAAATTATACGTTATTAGAGCTTCAGAAGAAAGAGAAAGCAGAGCAAAAAAACATTTGAAGAAATAATGACAAAACACTTCTAAAGTTTGTTGAAAGTTATCAACTTGGATCCTAGAAGCTCAAGAAAACTTATGCATGATATGTAGTGAACCACACAGAAGTACATTATGGCCAACATGCTGAAACCCAAAGATTAAAAAGTTAACTTAGAAGCAGTCATAGAAAATGACTTATTATGTACAAAGGAACAATGATTCAAATGGAAACAGATTTATCATTAGAAAAGATTAACAATTTTAAAGTGCTAAGGAAAAGTTAACCCATAATTCTGCATTCCATTAAACTATTTTTCTGAAATAATTTTTTAGATTAAAAAGTTTTCATTTGGCAGTGTACCTGTATTATAAGAAATTGTAAAGGAAGCCTCAAGCAGAAGGAACGACTCCAAATAATAACTCAGATCTATGGGAAGAAATGAGCACTGGAAATTTCTTTAAAGGGAATATGAATTCAAAGCATAGACTTTAAAATTGCCTGGTAGGATTTATAATATGTACACAAGGGCAAAAGAACCATAGGAGCTGGGTTTTCCCTGTGGAGCAGTACAACAGTGCATTCTTCTCAACAGCTCCCCAAATGAGTTCAGGGTCCACGAGAGTTGTAGGATTCCCAGCTGTCACATCTTTGGGTGTCCCTGGAGTCACTGGGGGGATCTGTACAATCTCTCACACAGCAGGGCTGCAATGAAACAACTGTTAAAGGCCCAGAATGTTACATAGTCAATGCATTTCCCTCAACAGGGGGACTCTGTTCTGAGAAACATCAGGCAGCAGGCAATTATTATGGAAGAAGCTGGCCTAACTCCAGAAAAATGTAAAAAGTTCAAATGCACTTATAATCATGACTGATTGTCACAGTCAAAATGGTAAATGGGAGAACAGCATGCTTCAACCATGTAATTTATTCTTTTCTCTCACCCATTCATTTCTTTTAAACTTTTACTCACAATTCCCTCCAAGGTGTTAGTGACTTGTTGAGATGTATCTTAAAGTTCTTTTTATAGAAAAAATGAAATTGAGGGTGTGTTAGCAATAAAGAAATATATTGAATGACCACACATTACTTTAGAGTGCAATGGGTTTAATAACTCTTTTTAGTTTCCATTTGCCTTTCTAAAATCTACTGTTCCAATTGAATTAATAAATCTTAAAGCATTTATTAATTATGGTCAATAAGAGCTATATGAGGGTGTGAAGATACATACTTCTAAAACATGCTTCCTGCCAGTGGAAAATCCAAGACTTCTGAATACAAACAACTAAAACACTATAAGCTGACTTCCCCTCTTCTCCTCTCCATCAAACAATAAAACTTGAACAAAAAACAAAAGCAACTACTTAAAAGTTCTAGAGCGTAAGTAGAAGCAGTTGGGTGACTCTGGTGAGGACTTCATGATTTCTTGATAGAGAAAAGTAGGGATCTGGACCAGTATATTTTTGTAGTCAGTCTTTCTGCCTAAACAAAGTACAGTCCATGTGTCAACAGATCTGTGGGGCACATGTGCAGCCTGAACTCTTTCTGTCCTGTGAAAGAAAAAAGTGGTGCTGGGAAACCAACAACACCCAAGGTCATCAGATGATCCTGCAGGAGGAGAAAGAGCCAGAGGAAGTATCACTAAATTGTCCAAACTTCTGACTCCTAAACCACTCAGATGAGGAGCAAACTCAGCACTGGCTCACTAAAGACAAAATATCTCAATTGAAAATAGAGTTGACACATAAGATCAGTGATTGCAATTCAAAATCACCTAAGCAAAATACCTGGGAAAACAAAAGAAATAACATAATCACCAGAGAAAAAGAAAGGAATCTAGAATTTCACAATGTAAAATTAAGAACAGCCAAGATACTATCTGATATTAGTTGATAGATAAGGAACCAAGAAAATGGAAACTTCTCAAAAGAGAAAAATCAATCAAATGTGACCCTAGGGTGAACTGAGTGCTGGAACTAATAAAGATTTTAGATTATCCATTACAACTCTCCTAAGTAAGAAAACATTTTTTAAAAAATATTTATTTATTTGCTTTAGTTGTATACAATGCAATGCATTTATGTTTATGTGGTGCTGAGGATCGAACACGGGCTGCGCACATGCTAGGCAAGCGCTCTACCGCTGAGCCACAACCCCAACCCCAACATTTTTTAATTCATAAAAAATCAACAAATAAATAAGCACTCTCAAGAAAGAAATAGAAACCAAAAGAGCACATTAAAATTTTAATAAGACTAAAATATAAGACTGTGAAATAAAATACTCATGGAATAGCCTTGAAAGGAGTAAGTCTAAGTGAATATAAAGATGGAAAAAAAACCAGCAGGATGCAAAAGCATAAAAATACATGTGTGATAGGAATACTCACTAGAAGGAGAGGAGAAAGATAATAAGACAGAAAAAAAATTGAAGAAGTGATGAAAAATAAATATCTGTGAAAATGAATAGGCCACTTTTGGCTCTTTCTTCTTAACTTCGTTATAAACTTTATACTGCTTAAAAATGAAAATTCTAGAACTGATCCAAGGATTTGTAGCATATAGAGACATAATGTGAATAATTAGTGCATCATTGTGCCTAACAACAAAGCTTCAGATTTCTTTATATCTCCTTTAATCTCAGTTCTATTCAATGTGAGCTCTTACTACTTTAAAAAACTAATTCATAATGCCTAGGATCCTGAAAAACCACTTCTGGAACTCTGTTTTTTTTTTTTCTTATATAGGTGCCTCACAGATCTGTGAAATCATGGCACACCCATACACATCGGGACCTCTGCATTTGGGTTTCTTCATCCACATATTTAATCAACTGTTCTCCAAAAATGTTTTTAAAAATTGTGTTTGTACTGAACATGTACAGATTCTTTCTTGTCTCTAACCCTAAATAGTATAGCATGTTTACATGCATGCACATTGTATTAGGTACTATAAGTAACTTGGAGATGACAAGGTATGCCAAAGGCTATATACAAGATAAATAAAACCCCATGCTATTCTTTACAAAGGACTTGAGCATCTCTGGGTTTTGGTATCTCAGTAGGGTCCAGGAACCAAACCCCTAATTAGAGAGTAGATACTAAGGACAGCTAATATACTGAATTTCCTTGCACTTGCAGACAGCCTAAAACGCCACCCTTTGGCTCTGCCTTACCTCTAGAAATATCATAATTTTCATGCTGCTTTGAATTTTAATCCAGGAATGGCACTCTCACCAAATTGCATATTTACATCTCTGCTATAAGCCATTTTCTGTATGTGCTGAAATAGATAATCCCTTTCACTCCTGGGTGAGATATAAATTGCTGTACTCAGTAATAAAATGTATATCAGTTACATACTATTTGACTAATTTGCCAATAGTATAAATATGTAAGCCACATTTCTTAACAACAATCTTTATTTTACTGATACTAAGCCTAGACTCCCATAGTAAAGGGAAGTTTATGTTCTACATTACTACCAATGTTGGGCCTTCATAGGACTTGCAAACTACCAAAAGAAAGAAAAACAATTTATCATGGTAAAATCAGGGAGCAATAAAGCAGATTAGCACTGTCCAAAACTATATTAGTGACTCATAGAAAGGAATAATTAACGTGAATGGAATTGAAAGAGATTATTTCATAGAAAAATTAGGAATGATTATAAACCCAGAACGATGGGTAATATTTAGGTAGAAAAGGAGAAAAATATTAAAAAAGTGAGAAATCTCATGAGCAAATACATGCAGGTAAACAAATATCAGTCCTTTAATAAAAATAGTCCAGTCAGAATGAAGCATTGCTGATTGTGTGGAAAAAGAGGACTATAATGATAAAATCCCAGTCCTGCCATAGATATAACAATGGGAAGATTAAGAACCTCTAACTCAAATCTCTTCAAATTCGATAAGAATTATCCCCTTAAAATATTGTTATGAACGAATGTTTCTAGTCATGAGAGAGTAGCTAAGTCGATGTCATGAGCTTGCTTTTCTATTATAAAGAAATATGAAACCTGATATTAATATATAAAACAATGTCTTGCAGGAGTTGAAGAGTGTCCTATGCTGAACTACAATCCTAGAGAGAAGGGAAACATGTGAGGTAAACTCTACCATCACCTTGGATTTCTCCAGAAAAATACAGCTTAAGCCAAAAGTAGAATTCTTGTTTGGAAAAAATTGAAGATCCAAAGTCATGGCAGTTAAAAGAGCTTGGGTTTGGGAGACAGGTCACCAGAGCACAAAAAGTAACAGAGGGGAAAAATACAGCAGAAAATCTTAAATTCCTTTTGGGTCCTTGGGAATCTTTTGTGCTATGCATGCACAAAGGGAGACTATGAATCTTTAGAGCTCCTAGGAAGCTAGTGGGTGAATAGATATTTCCATAAAGTTCAGAGAGAGGTGCAGAGATTGAGAGATATGGAGTTCCTGCCCAACTAGAAAGGAGAGCCCTCTGTGAACACCAAGGTCTACCAGGTGAGATCTCAGAAATGCCATACTCTATGAATAACATCACACTTTGTGAGCAAAGACTATACCAACAGACTAAGGTCAACCCTGACAAGAACCCATCCACCAAATCCTGAAGATCAGAGTCATCTGCTGGTAATTTGACCATATACTCTAACATAGGTACATAGTAAAATGATAACATAACTTAGATCCTCAGCACCTTTTATCTGCAATGTCTATTGAAATTTCAGGAATTTCCAGCCAGGACATGGTGGTGTACAATTGTAATCCCAGTGACAAAGGAGCCTGAGTCAGGAGGATCACAGGTTTGAGATCAGTCTGGGAAACTTAGAGAGAACTCGCCTCAAAATAAAAAATAAAGAAAAGAGTTGAGGATATAGCTCAGTGGTAAAGCACCCTGAGTTGAATACTTAGGGGGGGGTGGGGAGAGGGGGAGAGAGGGGGAAATTTCAAAGGATAAGGAAAATAATCAATGAATGAGTTTCAAAAAAAGAAAACAGAAGATGATTCAGATTCCAGACATTGGATTTACCAAAGAAGGGATTAAAAAGAAAACAGGGAAAAATATGACCAAAAGAGATAAAAATATGTAGTATTTTCACATCAGAGGATTGTATTTCCTTATAAATACAATCAAACAATGTATTTCCTTATAAATAATGGACATTCTACAACTAAAAAATATAATACCTGAAATAAGGAACACATTGGAGAGGTTTTTAAATAGAATTACACACAGCAAAAATCAGTATACGTGAACCAGGGATGCAGAAAACAGTTTAAATTAATTACTCGGGATTGAAAATATTGATGCTTAAGTTTTATTTAGTTGAACTTCATAATGTCTTACATATGTTTCACTGAAGACTTGTAATGAGAAGAGAGACAGAGAGAGAGAGTGAAAGAGAGAGAGAGAGAGAGAGAGAGAGAGAGAGAGAGAGAAAGCATGAGAATGAAAGAGAAGTGCTATTTGAAGTTATATTGAACAAGCAATTTTCAAACTGAAATAGCAATCCATAGATTCAAATCCTCAGCTCAAGTGAACCATGTCTAGGCACACCATGCTCAAACTTCTGAAAACCAAAATAAAGAAAATATATTAAATATAAAGAAAAGAAGACACATTATATTTATGAGGTCTCTAATAAAAATAATAGCTAACTTCTGTACAGAAAATGTGAAAGCAGAGGAAAATGACTTTAAACAATACCCATTTTAATGATTTGGCAAAAACTGTATGAAATTAACATCCAGTGTACTAGAGGTCTGTACTATTTTACAGCCCATTAGGTCATACCATGTGAGTGGTTGTAAGTGGCCAAACAGGAAGAGCCATGCTTGCAGTGGGATACTCATAGTCATTGCCCACCAGTCTCAACCTCTGAATGAGAGTCTCTACATCTATCTTCAATACTTCTGTATCAGGTAATAAGCTGGGTTAAACAGAGGTTTTGGTTTTGGTTTGAATGTGAGGCCCCCAAAAGTTCGTATGTAAGACAATGCAGTAAAGTTTAGAGGTAAAACAATTGGGTTATGAGAGGCTCAACCTAATCAGTGCATTAATCCTCCCATACGGATTAACTGGATGGTGACTGTAGGCAGGTAAGGTGTACTGGAAGAGGTGTGTTGATGGGGGCTTGCCTTTGGGTGTATATATTTTGTCCTGTTGAGTAGTAGAGCTCACTCTCGGCTTCTTGTTGGCCTTGTCCTGACCTACTTTACTCTGCCACATTATTTCATCATGAAGTTCTGTCTTACCTCCTGCCCTGAGTAATGGAGTCAGCTATCTAAGAACTGAGACTTCTGAAACTGTGAGCCCCCAAATAAATGTTTCCTCCTTTCATTGTTCTTGTTAGATCTTTTGGTCAGAGCAAGGGAAAAGCTAACTAAAACGATGTAGCCTTAGGAAGAATGAGCCTTCATGTCCAGGCAGAAAGCATGGGAGTTAAGATTGATCTTGTTTGTTATGATTCTTATGTGTAGGTGCATGTCTGACATATAAAACCCATAACTTGGCTTGATTGCCTACAGAATGTTTTCTTTTTCTTTCTTCTTCTTCTTCTTTTTTTTTTTTTTTTTTTAGATAAATACTCTTAGAAAAGTAGTTTCTTTAGCTAATTTTTTTTTGGATGTTTTTCTTCTTTAACCATAATAAGGAGACAGGCATTTAGCCTTTACTCTTTCACTTTGAATTTGCATAAATATGGATAAAACATTTATTTGTTTGGTAGTTACTTTTCTTATCTAATGACAGGATAATACCATCTTTCTAAACCACAGATACTTTTAAAATATGCATTATTACTTCTATTAGCTAAATGCTTCAAATATTTTTTTTTGAATGTGGAAGGAAAACTAGCAGACTATACTTGGATATGTATGACAAACCTAAAATTTGAAGCCAGATATTAAATGAGAGAAAACATGATGTATTTTTAACTTAATATTATATAAAATCGATATAGGATTTTATCATTTGTTATTGTGCTTAAAACATATCTTTTTAGGGGATCCCTAAATTATTTTCTGTTATAAAGGGTACAAAGTATAAGCATTTTGAATAAAAACAGATGACATCTCAAACATTTTGCTTTTGGAATAATATAATTATGGTAAATTTTATATAGAATAAAAATAATGCAAAAAGATGAAAAAGTGTGACAATATTTTCCTAATGTTTAGTTCTATTTGATTAATAAATTAAATCAGTTAATTAATAATTGTTTTATATTCTCCAGTATGTAAATAATACTAAATTTATGTTGCAAACAGCTAATCCATGATAGATCAATTAAGTATATTTTTACATAAGAAGTACCTAAATTGATGGGGGCAAGAGGGGAAAAAATAATGACTAAAAGTGACACAAAGCAGGACATAAAACATGATTATTGTTCTAAAATTATACAGTGTTATGCCAGGAAATGAAAAAGGCTATTACCAGCTGGTTGCTAATACCCTAGAAGTGCTTTTGTGCAGTAATTGAAATGTAAAAAGCCAGTCATTCCCATTTATTGACACGAGGAAGCCATAATGTAGATTTTTATAGGGACTTTCAGATTTACTGTTGTTATCCATAACTCCTCTGTTCTTTTCAAATGTAACCAGCCAATGCAAATTGTTTTGGTCATACTGATTTATATCATAATTACAGCAATTATAGCAGGGCAGGTCCTTGTTGACAAGTCAGTTGAACATTTAGCCTTTTACTGTTGAATTACAGAGTTCACAATGTACCCCTGAGGCCTGGAAAAGCCTATCACCAAGCCTTGAATGAGAAAAAGTTTAAACAGCAGAAATTATGGGTACTATGACACTTTTAAAGTTGTCACCTTAGAAGTCTCTGAATCAATTCTAATATATTTATGTTTTGTGATTTTTCTTTAACAATTATTGCTTCTGATTATTAGAAGAGAAATGTGTTTAACACTCCCATTAATAGATAATCTATTCTTTGTAGATGATCATAATGCATAAAAACAGATATAATTGTATTAGAACCAAAATGGTAGAATGTATATATGACTATATATTCACTTGTGAATATATAATATTTGAATATATATATATGTGTGTGTGTGTGTGTTATACATATATACACACACACGTGTTTAACTCTCTGTATCTCTAATTTACCAACTCACTTACATACTGACTTAAATACCCTATCTGAATAAATAATGAAAGAATCAGTAACTTTTATTTATTTATTTATTTTTTGATTTTTGAAATTTTCATCTTATGACCATCTGCTTTTTTTTGTTATTTTTTTAGATATACATGACAGTAAAGGCCATCTTTTTGCTGTTAGTTTTCTATTTCATTTATATGTTCTTTATTCATGCCTGTCTTAAGAAAAGATGTATTTTTTAGTGTTCCTTTTTATTTCCTCTATTGAATATTTAAATATAGCTCTGTTTTTTTTTTTTTTTTAAATAATGATTGACCTACAGGTTATGTGTATTTATCTTATGCAAACTAGCAATTAGCAACATATTACTTGAACAAGATGAGAATCTTAAAATTATATTTATTGCTTAAAATGGTTTTTACCTGATATTGTAACTTCAAATATATGAAACTACATATATATACTATGCATATATATGTAATTATATAAATATATGAAATTCATATACATATAAATATATCCTGGAGATTTTCTTTTCGTTTTCTTTGTAGTGCACATCTGATGCTGAAATATTATGAGATCTTCAGTTTGTCATTTTTGAAGTATAGTTGAATTTGACTTATTATAATTCTATAGTTATGTAGAATTATATGTAGGTTGAAGCTTTTTCTTTCTACTTTTTTGAAACACCAAAGTGTTATTATATTACTTCAATTATTTCTGACATATAATATGTCTTGTTTTGCTGATTACTTTTAAAGGTTTTGATTTTGGATTTTCAGCAGTTTTGTTTTGATGTGCCCAGATGTGATTGACTTTGTTGATCCTGTTTGGGTTTCCCTGAGGTTCATGAATGTGTGCTTAATGCATTCCATGAATTTTTCAAAAAAAATTTAGTCGTACTCTCTTGTATTCGTTTTTTAAATTTTTTTCTTTGTGGTATTTCAATGATAAAGAAATCTATACTACTGATAATTTCCAAAAGGTGTCTGATTGTCTGAGTCACTAATTTCATACAAAATCCATCTGATAAATTCTTAATTTCAAATAATAAACAATTTTCATTTTCATAATTTTCGATTAGTCCTTTCTTAGTTTCTATTTCTCTTTTTGAATACTTTAACTCCTGTCTCATTTTGTCCATATCCCTGAATATAATGGTATTTCAAAGACCTTGCCTGATAATTTGGACATCTGGGTTATTTGTTGGTGTTTTCCCCTTGATTGTTTCATTACTTAAAATCAAGTGATAATTTCTGCTTCTTATTTCTCTTTATTTTCAAATTTATGTCAAACATTGTGTGCAAAATATTATTAAGAATGGAAGTGGTAGTACTTCCCCCAGAAAATGCTGACCATTCCCGCTGTTAGACTGTCCCCTGCAAAGTCTGATCTCCTTAATCTAATTGGGATTGAACCGCATTGATATGGGCTACAACCTTACAGAATTTGATTTATTACAGATATTAAACATTCATGGGAAAAAATCCAGACCCTTATGCAATGCTTTGGATTCTGAGCATTGTAAGACTAAAAATATTTCTCTATTTTCTGGTCTAACCTTCAGTTTCCTATGCTACTGCTTTCTCAGCAAATGTCCTATGGAGGCCAATTATTGACTGGGGAGAAATGTCTGTGTTTGGGGCTTCTATTAATTTCAATTTATTATGCTAGTTCACACTATTTTAAAAAAAATTTAACTAGTTTTTCCTTGTTGTAGTGAAGTCTCTTATCCTCCTCTAAATGCCAAAAACCCAGAGTAGGAAATTAACTACATGGAAAAGTGCTTTTGCTTTTGGCTTATGATTCTTTTCAATTCATGAAGATTACTTAAAAAAAAAAAAAAAAAAGATGATCTGGATCTGGGTATTTGGCTCAGTGGTAGGGCACTTGCCTACATATAGGAAACCCAGGTTCAATCCTAAGGAATGCAAAAAATTACAATACAATAATACAATAATAGACTTTAAAAAATTATCACAGCAGGAGTAACAATATTTGGGGAATCTTCTATATCCAAGCTAGTTTGGATCACTGATTTTTTTAAATCCAAAGCACAAATTAAGTTGTTTGTGCATTCTACATTACAAAAGTATTCTTTTCACTATTGAGAACTTACTAACATTTTGCTACGACAGTCATGATGTAGTGTGAAATATTTTGTGAGATGCTGCTGGAAAGGCATTATTTCATGTGAGAGAGGTTTAATTTATTGAACTGCTCTTTAATCACATTGAAATTACTAAATCAAGTAGTTTTTTCTAGTTTGCATTATAAATCCTGCTATTTAGATTTTTAAAATAGCATTAAAGAAATGTGAAAACCTATTACAAACATCAATTGATGGACAATTAGGACACAAAATATGAGGAACTGATGGACAAAATTCATTTGGAATCTTGGCAATACAAAAGCAGATGAAGTCAGACAATTGTTCAACAAAAACTCATTGATTGCCAGGAACCTACAAAACACCATGTCAAAAATTATAACACAATTATATGCCTGTGTGTACTTAGAACAGGAACTGTTGGAGCTAGAGGTATAGACAAGATAACCTCAAAAGTGAATTTATGTGTGCCTCTTTCTAGAGTTTACCTTTTATTGTTTTCAAGAATTATATAAAAAGGGTAAATGTCATAGAAATTAGATGACGACATTTCTGTTTCAATGGTTAAGAACATGTTTGTCAAAAAATTATGTTGTAGGCATTTAAAAAAAGGAATTGAGAACACATGTAATTTGAAATTCTGTACTCTGGAATTTAATCTTGTATTCTCCAAATGGAAAAATACAAGGAAGTTCTAACAAGGACCAGTAGAAAAAAAGAAGTGGCTTAGAGAAGTGGTTTGGAGAGTTGAAAAATATCAACATGTATTTATTTGGGGGAGACTTTAAGAACAATGTTATTTGAATTTTTTTAAAAAGAGCCAAGTATTTCAGAGATGGTGACTTTTTTTTAACAGACAGGCAGATTGATTTGACCTCCAACCTTAGCCACTTAGTAACCTCAAGAATTTTATAGCTATTCTGTCATAACAGAGGATGAGCTCTCTTGCTTTAATGCTGCAATGGTAACATATTACTGTCTAATTTAAATGTGATTCTCCATTCTGGAAGTAATTATTATAAAATGAATATTTTTAACAGACAGTAATTACTTGTTATATATGTTTTAAATATTGTTTAATTTGCAGGAGATATTAGAATAATAATGATAAGTATTGGAAAAAAGCCACACCGGGAATGTCTTGTAGCAAAGGGAGGTTTATTAGGAGCCACGTGGAAGGGAAGAAGGGTAGGGAATGGGTGGCGTGGAAGGGCAGGGAAAGGAAGGGAAGGGAAGAGCAAGGGGAGAGGAAGGGGAAAAGGCACACGTTCTGGAATGGCCAGCGCTTAAGTACAGAGGGGCGGGAGCGTGACTTGTATGGTCCAGATTGGCTCAGAAAGGGAGAGCCCACCCTGGGACAAATTCCCGCAAGAGGCGAGTATTCCCAGGATCAGTAAGGGCGGGGACTCGAAGCCTGCCAAAGGTAGATTCTCTCAAGAGATGGGCACTTCTGGGAAGGCACCTGGGTGTATGGCCTCACTGCCCGATTTTATCTAATAATAAGTGTGACCAAATTATTCATTATCATAATGAGACACTTTTGAAAGAGTGCTATAAATTATTATACCCAAATAAAAATTATTTATATAAACATAATTTATATTGTATAATATTGTCTATAATCATGTGATTTATGATTACATTATGATAGCTGAATGATTAGATTTATATAAATATAACTTTTATATATTATAATTCATATATGTAACTGCATGATTCTTGTAATTATTACTAACTGTTATAAATAATTACACCTAAATAATAAATGTAAACTGGTACTATGGTCATTTTAATAAAAAGAAATAGTCTCTTGAAATATTGTTGCAAATACTGAACAATGATATTGGTCAGCTTGTATTATATTGTGTAGAGGTAGAAGTTTGTAACAATAAAGTCTACCATTTTGTACAATTATGCACTAATGACAAATATGGAAAAATAGAAAATATAAAGAAAGGATATTGGCATAAATCAGGAAACAAAATGGTGTGTGTTTAAGATACTATGAAAATTGTTAAAATAAAGAATTACTGGTGAGATGTGGGGCAGAAAACCTGAATGTGGTAGGGATGCTGTCTCCTGGTATTGATACCCTGTGGAGTCCCTTTTCTCACTGTGCTGGGTGGTCCTAAATAACAATGGGTACTTCCTAAAGCATGCAAATCATCCTGCTTGGTTTCTTAGCATACTTGTTCTCAGACACCTGAGCAGTCCTGGGAGGAGTTAAAATACTCTAAGTTGTCAAACTAGAAAGGGTTTGTGAAGAGGCCTTGAGATCACAAGAAAAGAGAGTTTCCTACAGAAAGAGGGATTCCTTTAGAGAAAAAGGTGGACAATATAGTTTTAGTATTTAAAAAGAGAAATGGTAACTTTAAAAAGTTGTTCTAGGCCCCAGTCTTTTGAAGCCATTCACCTGTCCCACATGCAATGAACTCACCCCAATGGAAGCTTTGTGAGAAAAAAAAAAAAAAAAAAAGGATGAAAAGAGTGCTTTTGGTTTAACCTACTAGTTTTGGCTTAATTATCGGTTGCTATGTAGCAACAGATAACTAGAATAGATTTTGAGGTGTTCCCATTAAAGTGGAGTGCAGCTATATAAAACACAAAACTAAACCACTTGACATTGGCTTGATGACCAGGTGATAGGAAAGGCTGTGTTAGAGAAAGCTGGAAGTGCCTTGAGGAAACAGTTCATGAAGATTTGAAGGACCCTGAGAAAATTGTTATTTTAAGCTTGAGAAATGTTATGTACTGACAAAACAGTGGAAGTCTTTTTTTTAATAGCAGAGGAAAGGGAAAATATTATCTAATGATCTTTGGTTCTTGCTAAATGTGTTTCTATGTACAATGTTAACATATCTTACTAGCTTTATTAATATACAAGAAGAGCCAGATAAAGGGATGCCCAAAAGCACAACCAGAAAGGAATGATGAATGATGACATAAACAGAGAAAAGAGAATTTATGACCAAAAATATCAAATAGGATAAAAGTATTGTTCAATGATAATATGCACAGCTGAACAAAAGTGTGTATGTGCTAAACACAGCTAACTGTCTAACATGAAACTATTAGAGGTGGATGATAAAATATACCTATAAGAAATTTTCATTATAATCAGAGAGCTCTAACAGATTTAAAAGAGAACAATAAAATATTATCAATATGATATGCTATATATATAAATTGCATTTTATCCTTCAGAGAGAAAATATAGTTTAAGTGCAACCACTATAAAAATAATCAATTATAGAATTGACATGAGGATCTTAATAAATATAAGAGTAGAGCTTTTATTGATCAGAAATTTATAAATAATTTGAAGATGATCAAGCATATTTAAAGTATTAGAATATTAAGAATAGTCCAAAAAATGTATCTAAGGAAAGAAAATCACTATTTTCTTATTAGGGTAAAGATGAATTTGCCAGACCAGATCATAAGAAACATCATGAAAACAATGTAAACAAAAAATAATAGAATTTAAGATTTCCAGTCTTTAAGAAAAAAAGAATAACAGTAAATAGTTTGAAAATTCAGGTGAAAAAAGCAAAACAATCACATTAAAATGAATATCAACATACAAAAACTAGGAGTAAAAAGAATAAATAAATCAATCCAAGCTTAATTCCTTGAAAAGTATATAAAAGAGATAAATCCTTTGCAAGTCCTATTGAAGGAAAGGGAGCAAAATTGCCAACAACAAACAGATAAACAACCACAGTTATAGAATTGATTTAAAAACAGTGACAATTATTTACATTCAACTATAGAACAGCAAGTTTTAAACCTGGAAGAAAGGAATGATTTCTCATCAAATATAAACTACAAACATGGACCCAGGAAGTGGAAAGTTCTTTAATGTATTGAAGGAGCCCTAATAGGAGATGGTTAATTGTGGTTAGCTGACGGCCATAAGAGATGTCCTGGTTTCCACCTGAAAGAATCTTTGTATGCCCATGAACTATGTGACGCACCTGTGGTCCTTGTTAAAGCTAAAGATATATAACCGGGTGAGGAATCAGACTAGGAGATGGAGAGAAGAAGTAGTTCCTGGTTCGAGTCAGGCCAAGGTTGCTGAAGAAGAAAGAAGAAAGAAGAATCTCTCTCTCTCTCTCTCTCTCTCTCTCTCTCTCTCTCTCTCTCTCTCTCTCAGCTCTCTCTAAGAAAGTAAAAGTAAAAGAAAGTAAAGAAGTAAAGTAAAGTAGTAAAGTAAAGAGTCAGTAGTCAGAAGAAGTAAAGAGTCAGAGAGGTTGCTGAAAGAGCCAGTGTTAGAGTTTTGAGAGATTGCTAAAGCCGAAGAATAAAAAAACTTTCTTTCATCTTCATTCTGCCTCTGAGTTTTTCTCCCGTGGCACTGTTGCTCCAAGTCAGGAAGCAACAATGTACTATAAGATATTTGAGAAATAGTGAGATGTGAGATTAGGATTTCCTATAGAGTCACCTGGATAAGAATTTTTTTTTATATTTTCTTTTTTTATTTATAATAGTAGTATGTATTACAATTCATAATGCACATATATAGCATCTTTTTACATACAACTGTTTGTATAGAAAGTATATAAGTACCATTCAGATCTTCAATCATGCATTTAGGATAATGATATTTCATTGATGAATTTTCTCTTTTTTTAAAGAATATTTAAATTCAGTGTTTTCTAAATTTATTACTGTTTTTATTCATGTAGTTCCTGCTGCCTAAACCCTGGTTCTTTTTAAGTTTAATCTATTTTATTCTTTCACATTCATCTTGTGTTTCACATTACTGGGCTATATTAGCTTTCCTTTATAGTTCCTTGAATATACATGCAGTGACACTGTAGAATTTATAATATTATATTTAAAATTCCTAAAAAAGGACATTTTCCCTACTTTATAACCATTTTATTGATGTATATTAATTATACAGAATGGTGGATTTTATTGTGTCATGTTCAAACACGAATATGACATAATTTGATCAATTTCATTCCCCATTTCCTCCAATTGTCCTTTTGTCTTCCCTCCACCTGACTCTTTTTCTCTATACTAATAGTCTTCTTTCTGTTTTCATGAGATCATACTTCTAGCAGTAGGAATGCTCTGTACTGGAACTATCAAGGAATCAAGTGATATCCTGGTTCTACATGATTATATTTATTCAGTTCCAAGTTTCATCCGTCATGAAATACACTATCATTTTAATTGAAATTTCTTGGATAAAAGGAAAGAAAACCACATTTTATGCATACTAACACCATATTTCAGAAAACACTGTGTGAAAAATGTGCCTAAAGTTGAATAATACAAGTCCTGGCATGAATTGAATTATTATAATGATAGTACATAGTGATTAAAAGATGGAGTGGAAAAGATTCTTTTACAGGTAGAATTTAACTTTTGAGTACTAGTAAAATATTAAGAGATAGGGTAAAAGGTTATTAATATTTATTTCTAAAGTTTCCAACAAAAGCAATTGCATAGCTGGTGATATTATCAACCAAGTGGGAAGATACGTGAAACAGTGATTTTGAAGGCAAGGAAATAGGTTCACTTAGTAACTGTGCAAATTTGAGGTGCTAAATAACATTTCCAAAGTTATACCCAATTGAATATGAAAAGAGTTATCTGGAATACAATGAAGTTTTTCTCCTTTAGGTGCTTACATGTGAGCATCTCTGAAATCAGGATATCTCTGGCAGTTAATAACAACCAAGTGTAGTCATAGTGAGGTTACCAAGAATCTGTGCATTCATGCACACATTTAGTCAATCAGTGTCTTAGTCCATTATCTGTAAAAAAAAAAAAAAAAAAAAAAAAAAAAAAAAAGCTGAGACAATTCTGGATATTGTCATTGTCCTAAATCATGTCAACACTGTAGTAGGAATTTGTTTTGGTAATAAATTGTTTTAATTTTTTTGATACGAACACATTTTTCAGGTCAGAAACCATCATGGCACATGCATTTTAAAAAATGTGTCCATAAATGAAAAACTGGTTATAAACATCATCCAAGGAAATCACTTTGTTTAACAAAACAGTAGATTTCACCACAGACATATTTCTAATTAGTTCACTTTATCTCATCAGCTTCAAGGTTATGTCATGATAATTCATGTTATGAAAACACACAGTGTAAAGGCTACCATATTTCTTTCTTGAATTTTTTTTTTGTTTTTAGTTTACATAAAGAATTATTTCTACCTACATCACGGACTTTACCACTTTTGGATGTAAAACATGGCCTTCTAACCTTGATTTTTCTCTGAGAGGTTTTAAATATATTGACAATTTAGTTTTGTGGTAAAATATTAAATATGTGAATAAATCAAGATTACATTGTCCCTTTTTGTTCATATTCAGCTTATAAAAAATGATCCTTTTAAAAATTTAGCTTAGTGTCTTCTGCTCATTGAGTCAACTAATGCCAAGTGTTATCAATATGTTGTCAAGCAGAAGCCCAAACCTCCAAGGAGTAACAAAATTACATTTTAAACCCGTCATTGCCAGCTATATTTCTTAAGTCACAAAAATGCAATAGACATTTGACCTATTTTTAGCTTGGGGACAATTTTTCTCCTTTAGCAAATAACATCAAAATAGTTCTTGTGTTCCATCATTTTCCTTTCTCCAAAATACATGTTCAATTAGCCATGTGATTAGGCAGCATATGTTCTGCTATCACAATTGAAAGATGGCTACAAACCTATAGTCACCTGTCTCTCCACCTCCATTCCTTCAAGACTACAAGTGGACCTTGCGATTATGAGTCTTTAGCATTCTTAAAAGTAAGGGAAAATCTTAGTAAAAATATTCTCATGGGCTACATATTTAACTTTGTGCTCTTCCCACCTATTCTTCCACGTCATTACATCATTCCAAATTTGGTTGAAACTTCAGAAAGGGGACTTTAAAATAATTATGTTAAAAAGTCAAAAGAGAAAGAAGGTGGTGGGGGAGGGAGAGAAAGAGAAAGAAATGGTGTCAGAATTTCAAAGCCAGAGTAGGGAAAGATTCATGAACCTGAGTCTATGCATTGCAGCAGTGCTTAGGCAGAGAAGAAAAAAGGATTGAATGAAGGATTTTAGAAAAATAGTAAGATGTGAATAAGATGTGGTAGAAAAATTTCACACTCTTACAAAAAGATTATCAGAGCACCATATAAAATCCTTCTTGGAAAAGATCTGAGAGCATATCTAAAACCAAAACCTTCCCTGGCATAGCATGGCTGATAGTTTTTACTCTATGATTAATTTGACCTCAATTACGAGATGCATCTGTTTAGAGTCAAAGTAGTTTTATAGGAAGTGCCTGTCAATTTTTCTATAGTGTGTTTAAGTAGGAATGGAACCTACTTCACCAGGTTGCTTTAGACACTACCATTTTCATTAAAATCCATAATCAAAAAAGACTGATTGCTTCTGCAGATGTTGTTTGTAATCACCGAAGTACTCCTGCTGGTTACAGAATCACTTTTATTTTAATGTCCCTTCTTGCTTTAGTCCTAAGTGGTTGGCTGTTTTAAGATTCACAGGAAAAAAAATGATATAGTTTTACATCTTCTTCTAATACACACATACATGCAGACACAAACATATGTGTGTATAAATTTTAATTTAATAATACATGTATGCATATTCACATATGTGTACATTGGATTAAAATAAAAAAAATGTACCTCTGAGAAAACGTTGGATAGGAGAGAAGGAATAATAGTAGTGAGTGTGGAAAAGAGTTAAACATTACAAGAGCCTGGAATTATTTACTGAGTTTAGGTAAATTCAGGCCTTGGCTGAAATTGGAAAATGCAGTTCAAGTGTGATTGCAAGATCAAAAACTGGTGGTGAGAGGTACAAGAAAAATTGGAGGTGAGGAAGTAACGATATTAGTCTCGGTATCAGTCAGTTCTTTGTTTCATGAAAAGTGGAAATATAGAACATTTGCTGGAGAGGTAAGGGGAAGATAAAGTAGGATTTTTTAAAATGATAGTATGCAAATTTCTAATCATATACAAAAAAGGAAAATAATATAATGAGCTGTATGTATTCATCATTAAGCTTAAACTATTTTCATATTGTTTCATCTGTACTCAAATCAACCCCTCTTTCATTATGAGTTTAAAGTAAATCCTAAACATCCTGTAGTTTCAAAATATCTTTTAGCATGTGTCCTTAAAACACAATAAATCTTCTTTAAAAACAATCAAATACCATTATTCTAGCAAAATACGGTGATATTTTTAATATTATGTATTAGTCAGTGTTTACATTTGCCTGTGATTATTTTTTATTACTAATTTATTCAATTCATGATTGAAAGAAAGTCCTTTCTTTGCAGTTATTGTTCATACCTCACATTTCTTTTATTTCTTTTAAATTACAGATTTCTCTTTCCCTATCTCTCTTTTTGTTTTCTTGATATTGATTTGTTCAAAGAACTGGATTGATTTTCTTGCAGATTTTTCATGGTTTGAATTTTACTGTTCGCTGAATATTGCTTTACAGCGTGTTTATGTAACTCCTATATATTCTATAAATTGGTATTTAGACCTGGAATTTTGATCTTATTCTAGTTAGATATTTTTCAAAGATTGATTCATAGATAGTGATTAGTTCCCTCACCTGGAAGCACAAAATGTTTGGCTTCTTTGTTATATTAGCAGCCCTTGAGAATCACTGTCTAGGCCCATTAATCTATTAAGAGTTGCAAAGAATAATATTCCAATTCTATATAAGCTTTTTCAATTATTAGCTGGAATAAGTCTATAAAGAGAGATTTTCCCTCATTAAGTATTTCATTGATGTGGGGTATAGTTTGTGTAAAATGGGATAAATGTTTGATTAGTTTCCTTTATTGACTGCTGTTACAAGTATAAGTTAATGACCATTCTTCAAAGGCAACCAGGGCATTTTAATTTTTTTCTCTTTTATAAAATCAATCATTATAAACTCAAGAATTTAAAATTACTTAACACATGTATGTCCATTGCAGCTATTATTCTTATTGATGCTCAAATTGTACCATGCGTGGCTTATGGGATACTCTTGTAGTTACAATGTCATTTTAATGAGCTCTCTATCTTTGATGGTTTTCATGTTTTCAAATTTATAAAATGTTTTCCACATTCTTCAGACAGACCTGGGAAGATATTGTTTAAATTATTTTTTTAAAAGTGTAAAGGGAGAAGGTGAAGATGTGAGAGAGAAAGGAAGGGCCATAAATAGAAGACATTTCTGGGAAGGAAGCTATAGATGGAGCCCCAGAGATTAACTATAGAGAGCATGAGGGAGGGGCGAGTGTGTGGAGACAGACAGGTTTAAGTTTATAGGCACCAGAGAGCGTAGTGAGGAATTTTAATCAACTGATTTCTGTTTTGTCTAGCGTGGGTGGTGAAGTCATCTGCTGAATCTGAGGAGAAAGTGGGGACAGAGATCCTTAAAGACAAGAGGAGCAATGCCTTTCATCTTCACTGTTGTTTTCTTTAAAGTCTTAAATTGCACTTACTGATGATTTGAGTTGCTTTTTCATGATCTTCTCCTGTTTTAAAAAATGTCTCAAACATTTGCCTAGAACCATCCATGATAGTCCAGGCATTATTCTATTCTAAAGTGACTGTTTAAATTTAAAATATTTTCACAAATATTATGTTAAGATACAATTAGCAGGAGATCATATCTGCTGTTATATTGTTCTTATTAGCGCACTTTTAGTTGGCTATCCAAACCCATCTCCTCCCACTCTCTACCTAGGCCACTTCCAACCCTGTCATTTATGAGAACAACACAGCATATATTTTTACATATTTCTATGTTAATGTAGTTATATATAAGGTTATTCATGTAAATACACAAATATCTATAACATATTGTCTATGTATAAATGCATATATATGTTTATCATCATTCAAAATCTAGTGATTATACATATTTTTCATAAAATGTCTTTTCTCATTAAAAGAGTCATAGAAATTCTTCAAGTCAATTGGTAAAATTTTAATATTTTTATATTGGGCTGCACATATTATTCCAGAATGTGAGTATAACATAATTTAGCCAACTTTCATCTTGACTGTTATTAATCTCTTTTCCTAGTGTTTTGCCACTGTGGACAATAGCCAGTAGTATTCTTATAGTTAGAGTTTTATATTCAAAGCTTTTATTTTTGTGGGGTTGATTCTCTAGAAGATTATTCCTATGGTCAAGGGTATATTCACTTCAGATTTTAAAAGATGCTGCCAGATGGCTTTCTGAAAGGCTATAAAATTTGACATTTCCTCTGCCACAGAAAGGAACTCCTTTTCCATGGGTTCTCACTATAGGGGGTATAGTTTTCTTTCTTATGGAAACGTTTGTGCGTCTAATAAATATAAAGTGATATTTCGTTGTTCATCTAATTTACATTTTGATGATGTCTAGGGAAATTGAACATCTTTTATATGTTATTTTGCTCTTTCAATTTACTGTTTTATGAATCATTCAAACTATGTCCTTTGTTCATTTAGTTATTGGATCTTTTTATGTCTCTTATAAATTTACAAGGGTTCATTGTGTGCCCAAGTGTGTGTGTGTGTGTTTCTACACATATCTGGGTTTACAATTTGCATAACAGACATTTTTAATCTTTTTTTTTATTTATTAACATGGATTTTAATTTTAGTAAATGAAAATATATATTATTAAGTATATTTCTCTGTTCATTACACATGATTATCCACTCTTATTTAAGGAAGTCTTTTCTAGTAGTTGATGGACACACAATTTCCCAAATTTTTAATAAGCCTCTAATTTCATTTTATTTTACATTTAATTTCTAAATACACCTGATGTTTGTTTTTCATAGGTGGTAGAATCTGTGGATTGGCTTGTTCTTCATTTACTCAAATTCTGCTCTCTTGGAATTTACTTTTTTATTATTATTATCAAAAGTAGAAGCAAGGGTTGGGGTTGTGGCTCAGTGGTAGAGTGCTTGCCTATCGTGTGAGGCACTGGATTTGATTCTTAGCACTGTGTATAAATAAAATAAAGGTCCATTGATAACTAAAAATATATTTTTAAAAAAATAGAAGCAAATACTTGATATCCAGGCTCCTTCATTATTTGGAAGTCACATGACCCTATCATATATATGACCCTATCATATATACTATTCTCATAATTCCTTTGATTTGGATATGGCAAGTTAGTTCAAATATCTTACCCTCTTTCAAATAATTCAACAAAGCAGTTTGTAATAGGTCTGACCAAAGTATTACAGAAGGGTGATCTGAAACAGTGAGTTAAGGAAAGTAATATAATGAAAGCAGCAATGCTTTGTGGTCAGGAAATTACCACTTTAGTCCCCACCTCTGAAGATCGTGACCCTACACATGTCCTTTCACTTTCCCAGGCTCTTTTTGACTTATCCATGAAATTAGGGGTTAATAGGCAATGATTTCTGGAGTCCTGCACAACTGTAGCAGTCTATTATTCCATGAATCTCTGGGCTGTGTCAATTCTCTCTGTAACTCTTATATTTTTTTTTTTAAGTAATGAAAATACTTAATTCATCTTCTTCAAAGAAAATGTTACTCGTATAACTATCCAATCCTAAAAGTTAACATGCGTGTATTAATATTTATTCTCCTCTCATTGTTTTGGAGGATACCCAGTGAACTTCTGAGAAAAGGGGTAATTTGAGTCAACTTTATATAGGGACTTAGCCTCAGTAGTAGACAGCAGGCAGGCAAGAACTGTAATACTGAGAATTAACAATAATATTAGAGGAGATGTTGGGTCCATACTTTGAGAATACACATGCAGGGTTAGTATCTGTATTGATGCATAGAAAGCCTGCACAGTCAGCCATTGCTATTTTTTTAATCCTTCATGTTATCCTAGTAATACTTCAGCTGTTTCCTCCCAGATGCAATCGGGTTACGTTTTGAGCATATAAGAACACAAAAGCTAAAAAAAAATACCCCCCCCCCTGAAATTATTTTTCACCTATAGTATGTAAAGAATTGGATTCAGATAATAATTCTATGTGTATAATAGTTTCTGTCCCCCCAAAAATCTCAAAGTATTAGTTTAAAATAAATGTAAGAATATGTGACAACAAATCCCACAATTATGTACAACTATAATGCACCAATAAAATATGGAAAAAAATAAAAGTGGACTTGAAACATCATGAAGAATGAAGAGAGATACTCATTCTCCCTCATTTCAGGTAAGGTTTGCCTTTCTAGGTCAATGCTCTACCCCATGCTTAATACCTGTTGTTGTGGTTTGGATGTGAGGTGTCCCCCAAAAGCTCACATATGAGATAAAGTGAGAAGGTTCAGAGGAGAAATGATTGGATTGAGACACTTTTAACCTAATCAGTGAATTAATCCCTCATGGGATTAACTGAATGGTAAGGAGAAGCAGGTAGGGTGTGGCAGAAGGGAGTGGTTAATGGGGAGCATGGCTATGGGTATGTATTTTTGTGTTTGGAGCTGGAGTCTCTCTCTGCTTCTTAATCACTGTGCTGTGAGCTGCTTTCCTCTGCTACACTCTTCCGCCACGATGTTCTGCCTCACCTCAATCCCAGAGGAATGGAGCTGGCCTTCATTGGACTAAGTGAGTCTTCTGAAACTGTGAGCCCTCAAATAAACTTTTCCTCCCCTACAGTTGTGCTGGTCAGATCCTTTAATCACAGCGACGAAAAAGCTGACTAAAATACCTGTCATGGTGAGTTGGGAACAGGTCCCATAGAAGCCATCAGGAAGCTTTTTCATTGTGGGGGGTCACATTTTTCTTTCCTTCTGTGGAAGCAGAATACTCCAGGCCTTCCCTGGCTTATCCTAACCATGAGGAGTTGAGGAGGAAAAGCAAATATTATTTGTTCTATTGTCTTCACCTCCAGTGGCATGAGGAGCTTCCCATGGGGATGAATGCATAAGGGTCTGATCTAAGGTATATTAAATACTTCAAAAATTATGGCTTCCCTCCATTTTACCCCCAGCTGTTTAAATCTTAAAAGGTAGATGAAACAGTGCATAGAATATGTGGAAGCAAAATAACTACAAATTGTGTTATTATAAAATTGCATAATCATTTATTTGACGTAGTAGGGTTCACTCCTAGAAAAACTGTAAAAAGTGTTCACTTTTAAGAGTTTTGGAAACTTCACTTACATGATTTATATTTGAGAAAACTGAGTCAGAGAGGTCACCTGTCTTGTCTAATACAGAATTAGGCAAGGCTCAAGTGGCAGCTCTGCTAATCAACAGTACCTCTAATGAGAAGTTAATGCTTTATTTCTGTGTGCTTCATGTTGCTTGCGGGTGCTGTCTAGGAAGCTTCTTTGAGAGTTGCTCTTTCCTTGACATAAATTCATTAACAAAGAAGAGAATATTTTTAATATTTCAGAAGTTTAGGAAGAGAATTTTTAATGAATGCCTAGAGAGCACAGTGTATTTTCCATTCTTTCTGCCTCTTCTGCCACAATCGTCACACTTTTCTTTTTTTTAAATTTAGTGATTATATGGGTATTTAAAAATCCCTATATTTTAATTTATTCTAAGAATTAATTAATCTAACAATGAGATTCCCCATGTTTGTGATTGTGTGAGAAAGTTATAAATTATGCTGTGTGAATTGGGATGGTTTTAGGGATGCAAGGAAGAAGTCAAAAGTAATTGAAGACATTTTAAAGCATTCACTTACATAGTTACAGAGAATACAAAATAAATAAATTTGACTATTAACCATCTTAATAGAAATCAGTAGTTTACATATTTAGAACTTGGTGTTAGGTCATTTTAATGCCTGTTTCTTTTTTTTCATATTTTCATCCTTTAGGACAGCAATTTTAGGTAGTCTACAAAAGAGATAAGCCCATTAATATTCCAATTGAAATCAATTAATAAATGTTTAGATATACCTAATTTCTACTTCTAGGTTAATGTTACGCAGTATTTACTTAAAGTGGATTAAACTACCTGAAACAGTTAAAATTGTTTTCAGCCTCTAAGAATTCATAAGGGAAACTGGCATTTGTTCATGAAGCAGGTCAATGCAGTACACAGTGTTTCTTTAGAATTATTCTCCAAACAGCTGTTGCAAATAATCCTAAATTCAGAAATGCTAAATTCATAGCTTGCCATTGGGAATTAACTTGATGAAAGTGCCATATATCTTGCTAAGTGGTGCTTAGTAGTGTCTAACCCCCAAGTAACTGTGTTCCACAGTAGTTAAATAGCAATTAACAAGTAAAAATGACATGTAAGCTTCTATTATCCTTTGAAATGACAGAGGGATGGAAGAAAGGAAATGGGTTGCTGTTTGAGAAAGGGAAGAAAAACAAGAAAAACCTCAATGTGAGAATTTGAGAGTGAGCCAATCCCTGCTATAAAGGAGCAGCTCGGGCTAATTGGGTAAATATCCTCTAAATGGCCTCCTTCTCCATGAAATATTTTTCATCTCTCAGTCTGAACTAATCTTCCAGTTTTTGCCTTTCACAGTGCTGCCTACACCTTTATTTCTTACTTCATTTGGCTTTGAATGTTAGTTGTTTACATGACCGTTATTATATTAGGAGGTAAAGGCACTGTCTTACTTGTACTTAAATGCTTATACCTTCACAATACTAATCATTGCATATTGTACCCATAATATTGAAATAATCTAATAAAATTAATAGATAATATTGTAAATATGAGATTTTTGACCTAGTCTGTCAAATAAAAGAAACAACAACAACAACAACAGAAAATCAGCACAAGAAAGCATTTTAAATCCATCTTATGATTAAAAGGCACAGACATGATTGATTAAATTAGTAATCTTCACTATTCATCAACTTCAGTTGCGTCCCACTTGGACTGGAAAAGGTGTGGTCCATTTTTTCAAGTGCAAATAGTAAGGGATGCACAATCAGGCAATCAGGAGAAACCATCAGAACAAAAATGAGATGCTCACACAAAAGACACATTTACCAAATTTCAATTCTTTTGTAAGAAAGCTCACTGATAAATAAAATTATCAGGGCCATCTAGAGCAGAGAAATGGAGACAGATAGAGGACTGTGGTAAAGATTTTTCATTTTCCTTAGAATCTAACATATATGAAAAGGATATTGGTCATAGGTCAGTGACATAATGCAGGGAGGGTTGAAATTGCAGTAATTTCAGATGATGATAAAGTTTAACAAAGAAAGAAACTGAAATGCACTAGTCAAATACATTTCTTCAATTCTATTAAAAGTTTAATGATTTATTACAGAAACATAGAGAAAGGAGTGTTGCACTGTATCTAGAAGCAAGTTTTAGAAAGTTTAAATGAAAAGAATTTGAGTCAGAAGTCCATTGGTGATACCAATTTATTTTATTTTTATTAACATGTATCAATTGTATGTATTAATGGGGTTCATATGTGCATACAGAGTGTATTGATCAAATCCAATGACCCCTTTTCCACACCTCCCCCCACCATCCTAATCACTAGTAATAACTACTTTATTTTCATGTCGACTTTTTAGTTTCTACAGATGAGAGAACACACAGTGCTTTTCTTCTGACATCAGATTTTTTTAGCATGTTTTCAATTCCATTCATTTTGCTAAAAATGGCAAGATTTTATTTCTCTTTATGACTGCACAATATGTCATTGTGTACACAATTACAATTTCTTTATCCATTCAAGTCTTGATGAACACCTAGGCTGATTACATATCATAGCTGTTCTGAATGGTTCTCCAATAAACATGGGTGTGCAGGTGTCTCTTTGGTATGCTGTTTTCATTCGGATATATACTCACAGACAACCAACAGAATGGGAGAAAATATTTGCAACTATTTTTCTAATAGAGGATTAATATCTAGAATATATGAAGAACTCAAAACAACTTAACAAAAATAAGGAATCCAATTATAATTGGGCAAATGATCAGAATTTATACTTATCAAAAGAAGAAATACAAATGGTCAAATGGTGGTTAATCTGGATGTTAACTTTATTGGATTAAGAATTACCTAAGATTAAGATGCTTCAGGGTGTGTTGATGAAGGTGCTTCCAGGGATGATTGGCAAGTAGGACAGCAAACCGAGGGTGGACCTGTCTTGACTGTGGGTGGGCACTTTCTAATAGGCTGGAGGACTGGCTAGAATTAAAGGTGGCAAAAGGAGGAAGCTCAGGAAGACACAGCTTGATTCTTCTAAAGCAGCTGTTTCAATCTCTGCTGTTTCAGTCAAGGACATCAGATTCCAGCTCCTTCAGTCTTCCCAAGAACTCTGACCAGCAATTCTTCAGCAATTAGTCCTACTGAGGCTCCAGCTTCTTGGACTGAGCATCTTCTCATTCCTCTATATCTCCAGTCTGCAGACAGCCATTAGGGGATTATCCAGTTTCCTAGACTAAAAATACAACTACTGATTTTATCAATTACACAGATTTTATCAAGTCAGATGTGTGGAATTTCAGGCAGAAGTTGCATCAGCAATGTGACTGTGATGTGGATGTATCAACAATAGCAACTAGAGATCTGATGTGACTGACAATGAGAAATTGTAGATTCATTATGAACAAATTTATGGGATAATATGGAAAGAGTTGTAAAAGTATAATTATGGTGTAATGGTATGGACATATTGGAGGTGAGGAAAACAGGAAGCAAGATCCAGTGTTAGGAGCCATTGTCCTGTTGGGAAATTGCTCATCAAAGGAGCAGACTATTATCAGTGAGGAAAAAAAAAAAAAAAAGGAAGAGAAGGGAAAGTTTTTAAGGAAGTTGAGATAAGACATTTCAGCTTGGAATGAGCTGACTTTGACAGTATTTTAAAATTTTGGGAAAGTGACTAGAGCACATTTATCTTCATGATCCTGAACTTTGGTAGAGCTTGTGGGACTGAAGAAAGATTTGCTGGATTCTGAAGGACATGGCAATTGAATAGCTGGTAAAAAATAAGGCCTCAGGGCTGGGGTTGTAGCTCAGTGGTAGAGTGCTTGCCTCACAAGCATGAGGCACTGGGTTCAATCCTCAGCACCACATAAAAATAAAAAAATAAAGATATTAAAAAAAACAAGGCCTCCAAGAACTGAGAGGGGAGAGCCTAAACATAAGGGAAGAAAGGAAGGCCTTGTTTATGGTCTATATAGTTCATTATGGTTTGAATGCTAGCATCCCCCAAAGTCATATGTTAAAAGATGAAAATTCCTATGTAGAATCTCTGTGCCCCAAAAGGGAGACTATTAGGTAGGACCTTTGAAGGTCATGAGGTCATGAGGGCTGCACTCTCCAGAGTGGTATTAGTTCCCTTGTAACAGAGGCCTTCTGGAGCTCATTTGCCCTTTCTACACTGTGTGGACAAAAGAAGGTGCTATCTATGAACCAGGAAACAGGCTCTTGTCAGACCCTAAATCTGCTCATACCTTGGTTTTAGGTTTTCCAGTCATTAGAACTGTACAAATAAATATTTGTGGTTTATCATCAGTGAAGTTAATGACATTTTGTTATTATTTTCTGAATGAATTAAATAACACTGTGTCAGATACTTCATCTATTTATTTAAACAAGGTTAAGATTTGAACTCTAAAGAACACTAACATTTACTAGATGAAATGGGTTCAGGTAAGGGAGAAGCATGCAGGGGGGAAGAACATCTCTGAAGATGAACGAAGAAAGAATTTAAAAGGGAGAAATGTCAAAATCTGAATTAGGAAGAATACCAAGTGTTTGTCATTTAGGGTGGTTGTAAACAATTTTTTTAAAAAAATTTTTCACGTGAAAACATAAACTGACTAGTTCCTTTTATATCACAGTCCAGAACCATGACATGATCTTTAGTGCTAAACAGCCCAAGCAGAATTGGAAAAGGACATTTTTTGATTGCTGCATCCTGTGTCAACTGATTGCTGTATCCTGTATCAAGTGATTGTCTCCTCTTCTGTGCACATCAGCTGCTGGGGACTCCAGTTGTTCACAGTCACAGCTATTGCCACTGATTCTGTCGCAAGTAGCCGCAAAGTGGAGCTGGAGTCAAGTCATGCTGGGGAAGGTTAAGGGTGATGGGACTCTTTTCAACCATTAGGAGCGCTGACTATTAGATGAGTCAGAACCAAGGTGGACCTGCAGAACTAAGGGGTTTCTCCTGGCTCTTCTCTGAAATTCAAGACAGTGTGAGACTATCAAGAGGGTTGACAGTTTAGATATCCTTGGTTTTTAAATCACATTTTGAAAGGCCACTGTTGGGCTGCCTTTCTCTGCTCTTTTGTAACGCGGGGTTGTGGTAGGTAAAGGGCAATGCTCAAGGGTCTCTTGTTTCCTTCAAGGAGTGGAGCTGCAGGAAGGAAAGGGTTGTAAGTCCCATGATATTCATTTTCCAAGCAACAACCAGAGACAGACAGAAAAAAACAAACAACAAAGAAGCAAACTCCTCAGGTTTATATGAGCCCAGTGTCTTGTCATATGGTCAATAAATTGTTTTTTTTTTTTTTTTTAATAAAATGATATCTACAGCCATTGAAAATCACATGTTCTATTGCTTATGATAATTTGTTCATTTTTATGGTTTGTGAGATATACCCCAAGAGCTCACATGTGAGACAATACAAGAAGGTTCAGAGGAGGTGATTAGGTTGTAAGAATTTTAATCCAATCAGTGAATTAATGACTTGATAGGGATTAAATGAGTGGTAACTGAGGTGTTAGGGTGTGGCTAGAGGAGGAGAACATTGAGGGCATGGCTTTAGGGTACATATTCCTCTAAAATTGATATTGTCAGGTCTTTTAGTCACAGCAATGAAAAGGCTGACAAAACCATTCATTTTTATATATCATTATTACTATATTAATTTTACTCGAGGGTCTGGGGTTGTAGCTTAGTAGTAGAGTGCTCGCCAAACACATGTGCAACTTGGTTTGATCCTCAGCACCACATAAAAATAAACATATTGTGTACAACTAAAAGCAAATAAATAAATATTAAATTTTTTTTTTACTTGAGTTATATATTACTGAGTGGGTTCTTGAAACCTCATAGTATAATGGTAAATTTGTCTGTTTCTTCCTTTATTTCCATCATTTTTTCCACAAATATTTTGAGCAAAGGTTTATAAAAGCATAAACATTCATACATTTGCATGAATTAAACTTTTTTTCCTAGCTACAAAAGCAAAATGAATCTCATGCTCCATTTCTTGCCTAGCTGAATTCATCCTACTGAATGATTGCCCTTGCCCCACCAACCCTCCCTCTGATCACCTCAGGTGTGACATCTTCCTTTTGATGGAGAACAAGGCATCTCCATCATTCTACCTTGGGGGAGGCAAGGCACCCCCCAAAAAATAGGAAGATGTAACATAAATATGGCATTGGACCTTCTTGCTGTCTTGTCTTTCTGCCCATATGGCCATCAGGTCTGATGCATTAATTATTAAGAATGAAACTGGCTCTGGGAATTGTTAGCTTTGTGGAGTCTGAGCTAGGAGCATAAAAACATTTCCTTAAGTTGAACTAGTATAACAGGCTTTTAGTTAGAAATTAGCTTTTGCAAATGCTCATGGCTTAACCCCTTCCTGCTGTAATCATGAGCACAGCAAATACCCATTGCTTAACCTTCTCCTTGTTGTAATCATGCATTCCATAGAAAAGCTTTAAATGTCTTTTTGTGTTTGATAAGGACTCCTCTTTATCTTTTAAGTAAATTTAGGATATAGACAACCATACTTCTTTCTTCCTGAGCTCAAAACAAAGTCATTATAGGGACACAAAAGGAGCCTAGAAGTCTAGGCCCAGTTGAAGTGTAAAGAAAAAAAAATATTAGGGCAATTTGGCTGTAAAACCTTAAGAGTTAGGAATACCTAGACTTGAGAAGTCATGGTATAGGTTTAGATAAAAACAAGTTTTAGAATGTTTTCTTCTGTCTATAGATAAGATTAATCAGTAGTGTGTACTTAGAAAAACACCCTGTTTCCCTCAGAATGTATAACCCTGAAATTCCTTGAAATTCTTTGGTGTAACCTTCAAAAGCTGTATGGTAAATCACTGTGTTTGCTGGGCTATATAAAAACTGAACTGAAAAAAGTAAAGCAGAACTGAAGCCTCCAAGAGAGTGTGTGTGTAGCTAATTGCAGAGGCTTCCCCAAACTGCTGCTTGCACCCCCTGCTGAGGCTGGACTTCAGCACTCAGGAGCTAGTTTCTTGGTGTGTCTCTTGGAAAAGTAAAAGATATGAACCTTGTTGCATAACCTGTGTTTTCCCTAAGTCCTCAGAGTAATTATAAATAGATAAATTGTTTTGCTTTGTATCATCTTAATTTCTCAGTAAGGTAAATGCTGACATCTAATTGTTTTTTTTTTTTTTTTTTTTCCAGCCCTTATCAAGTTATTTGTACTTATTGCAAATAACTGTATTTCAGCACATTTTTGTTTGGGAATTTTAGAGCCTAATGTTTTTAATTCCCAAAAGTAACAATTATTTTCAGGAAGACAAGAGTAGAAAAACAGTAAAATGAAACTCCCATTTTCAAACACACACAAACTATTATTGTCTCTGCCCAGTTTTCCAAAGAAGATAGAAGCTGAGTCAAGGATACATGTTTTCATGAAGCAATTTGAAAGCTAAAACCCAGCAAGTATGACTGAGGTAAAAGGAGGTGAAGCAGTGGTGTGGCCACAGTGGTTGCCACTTCATGCAGCTACACAGAGACATTGTGGTTGCTTAGAAAGGAAATTGCTGGGCACAGGAACTGCTCTGCAGATCTGATAGGGTACTATGCAGACTAATGACTGTGAGTATCTGCAGTAGGGAGAAAAGAGATAATTTGTTTGTCACTTCTCTTGTTTTTTTGCTTCTTATTAGTCAAAATTTATTCATGGTGTGAGCTGTTGTCTCATATTCTAGGATACAGAGTTTGGCTCCTTTTCTAGAAACTCAGGATGCCAAATCCCCTCCCACAATGTGGCATTTTAACCAAGTTTGGAAGTGGAAGGAAGATGCATAAGTCCTATCATGTAGCAGATTGTTCTGGCGGTGCTTATGCAGGCAAGGCTACAAGGCTTGGAATTCCTGGGGCAAGTGACTGGTTGTTCCAGACCAGGACTAAATGATTCCAGCATACTCCATTTGGCATGGCAGCTTCAGACTTGTACTAGGGTACAGGAGGCTGCCAGAACCAAGGGAATCTGAGAGAGTGATTAAGGTTTGTGTCTAATAAGATTATCTGGATTTAAAATAAAAGCCAGAAGTAAGAAGAGTAAGGAAGATTTATCAAGAATTCTTTTAAATATAAATGAACACAGAAAACATGGTATTTTTAAGTTGGCTTTAAGAAATCAGCTTCTTCTTTTATAATCAAAACTCACAAAATCAGGTTTATACTAATCAACATTTTATGAAACATGCACATTGCAATCTCCTTCATTGGCATTCATGTTACAAGCTTTGCAATTAACATGTGAAGAATTTTATTCTTCAAGTGATGCACTGACCACACACTTGGACAAAAATTATAGTTGCACAAAGAGATCCAACAGATTTTCCATAATTTGGTTGCAAATTTTACAGAAAATAATGTATATGGTTAGTGGTTTTGTTTTTTCACATTTAAGTTGAAAGTCAGCTTAATTTAGACATTTAATATTATATTACATGTTCTTTGTGAACAGATTTTAAATTGAGATCATGACTTCCCATTGGTAAGGAAATGACTTTACAAATACAAAGCAGTATCACAATTCAAAGATTCATTCTTTCAACTATTTCTGTGTGAACCAACAGAATTCAGTTGTAGAAGAAAGCATGTGCTCATGAAGTAGGATTTTTTTTTCAATTTGACTATTAAAGATATTACAGCAAAGTTAATAGGTTCATAATGAATTCTGGTTCACAGATAGTATGATACAATGGAAAATTATATATTTTTTCTTGACTTCATACTGTCAGGATTTTCTGGAGCAGATAAAAGCAAAACAAATTCCCTGATAATTTCTTATGAATAGAGCAAAGCTGGTTCTCGTTGGTGCTCCAAGTCATGAAAAATGGCACCACAAATGTTGCAAATCCACAAATCTATCCAATGGACACAAATTAATGGTGAGTTTACTTAAAGAATGATTTGCCCAACAGTTACTGTTTGGACATCTTTGATTAATAAACACTGGCTGACACTGTACATTTAAAACAATTTTAATACAACTACTAAGTACTACTAAGTACTAAGTACTGCTGTTAACTCCATTTTATAGAGAAAGAAACTGATAACCACATGACTATGTGTCCCGGGTCACTCAAGCAGCAAATGTCAGAGTAGGAATTTGAGGAGTCTCAGCCAGCAATTTCCTGTTAGCTACAACTGATTCTTTCCTCACTCCTAAAACTGCAAATGATATCTCCGTGTGTGTGGTGTGTGTGGGTGTGATGAATATAAGTGTGTATGACATGTTGTTTTCCTTATTTGATCAACAGCTAACATGGGACCTATTTTCTAAATAGGTCTCATCTCCCTCTACTTTATCAGAGCAAATTTAGATCAGGTAGGGAATCAGAGGTTCCCCAAAGTTATCCCTGCTATCAAATATGTTAAATAATTCACTTGCTTATCCTTCATTAATGTGCTCAGGCTTACTGAAACATGAAACATGAAAAGTGACAGATTGTTTACTAAGCCTTTTAGCCAAGAACACCTCCCCTCTCATTCTCAAATAGTGAGGTATAACTACAGCTGCTAAGAAAGTTGATAAGCATGTGACTCAGTGCTTGAAAGGAGCTGTGATAGATCTGTAACTGTCTCACAATGCCAGGTAAGTAAGCTAGGGATTAACTTCCATTTACAGGGCTGCCAAGAGACAGAAAGCTTCTCTTCCAGGTTCCACCAGATTTCTTTAGTAACTTTTTTTCTTGTTCTCACCAGGGAATACAAATTTAGAGGGGAAGGAGGAAGAGGTCAGCACAGGGTGCTGATCTTGGGATTCTACTACCAGAACAATTCCAAATATGAAATAGGTGATGCTTCCAACCAAAGATTTCAGTGTTGTGCAAATTTATGATGTCTCCTTTGCCCCCCTTTATTGGACATTGAGGATCTTTTCCAATGCACATCTAGATGTGCATCCTGAGTGAGAGTAACTAGGGTCAGACTGTGGATAACTGGGAGCACAAGGGGACAGTTTAACATTGCCTCCTTCACTTGGTTCAGGTTTAACTTCTTTTTAATACCTTTTCCCAGATTTTATCATTTCCATTCTTCCCTCCCACCTCCTGTTGAAGTCTCTCTCTCTCTCTCTCCCCTACCCCTTCCCTCTGCAGTTTGTGCTGTGGTCAATTATTGAATTTTCTAAGTTTTGTGCATCCTGTACCTGATACTCTTACTCCCAATTACTAGAATGGGAGATTCCTGCTCAAAATAAATTATTGTGTCATACTGACAGCTCACAGTACTGTTGTTTGGGTAATACCAGAATTGAGATGAACATTTCCATCTCTTTGTTTTGTCACAGGGATAACTTTTGGTCACACCAACACTTGGAACACAAATGTATACTAGTTTCCCCATTTCTATTGACAGGATGATAACAAAACAAAACAAAACAAAATTATCTCCACCTTATGTCCTTTATAAAATAATCAATTCTACTGACATTTACTGAAGAGTTGCTTTGTCTATGTGCTGTGCTGGCTCTGATAGTAACACATGGAAAATTGCCAACTATTAATTTTGCATGAGACCTTTAATCCTGAAAAGAGGCACCCAACATTTTAGACGTGACCCCTCTGCAGGTGGGAGTGCTAGTCCTGTCTTAATCATATTGTTGGAATCTTAAACATTCAAAAGGCTTTTGACTTCATGTGTTCACTTTGATCAGTAATATGTTTTGATAGAAAATTAAAATATTTCTCTATATAATATAGTTTATATAATTAAGACAAATATTTTATAAAGTTTCAGTACCTTAAGAATTTAATATCTTGCTAACAGTCAAATTCATTCAAACACATGAATGAAATTATGAGGTTTTCTTCTAAGAAAATATTTTTATTAACATTTATCATACAAATTAATAGGTTTCATTGTGAAATTTCCATGTGTACATATATTGAACATTGATCATGGCCACCTCCCTCTATCCTCTCTCCTCTACCCCTCTTTCCCTTTCCCCTGGACCACCTTCCCAGTGCCTTATAGTACCTTAAATACTTTCAGATTTTTTCCCCATCTAATATCCAATCTTTATTGAATTTCTTCAAATGGTCTCCAAAATGTCTTTTCTACAACATTTTATTTTGACAATTTGCAAAAAGTAAAGTTGAAAGTTTTTTTATACTGCACATTTACACAGTCACCACCCAAATAGCACCATTATTTTTTTGATACATGCTTTTATGTCTATCTGTATGCTTTTGTTATCCATTAATTCATTTTACTTTTTGAAATATATCAAAGCAGAGTGCATTAGCACAGTTTCACTTCAATTTTCTTCAGGCAGATCATTAAGTGGAGTTCAATATTTGTTTATAATTTTATCTTTTGATGGAATATTTATGCACAATTAAATGTACATATCCTGTTACATTTGTTGAGCTTTAACAAATATATACATTTGTATAATCCAAGTACATATCAGGAAGAGAATATTCCAAGGAAATTCTTTTTTCCATTTTTTGAAATTTTATTTGTTCTTTTTAGTTAGAATGTAGAATGTATTTTGACATATCATACATATATGGAGTATAGCTTACCATTCTTGTGGTTGTACATGATCTGGAGTTACACTGATTGTGTATTCATACATAAACATACCAAAGTTATGTCTGATAAATTCTCCTGTCTTTCCCATTCCCATCCCCTTTCACTTCTCCCTTTTCCCCTCTGTCCAATCTGGTGAACCTACACTCCTCCTTCCCCACCCTGCCTATTGTGAGTCTGCATCTGCATATCAGAAAGAACATTTGGCCTTTGGTTTTCTGGGACTGGCTTAGTTAACATAGAATAATAGCTTCCAGTTCCATCCATTTACTGGCAAATGCCATAATTTCATTCTTTATGGCTGAGTAATATTCCATTGTGTGTATATATACTGCATTTTCTTTATCCATTCATCTGTTGACTAGTACCAGATTTTTTTTCCATAGCTTGGCTATTGTGAATTGTGTTGTTATAAACATCAGTGTGGCTGTATCCCTAGAGCATATTGATTTTAGATCTTTTAGACATATGCTGAGGAGTGAGATAGCTGGGTCATATGTTTGTTCCATTCCTGTTTTAGAAAAATATCCATACTGCTTTTCCAGAGACCTCTGAAAACATGAACCAAATAAACTTTTTCTTTTCTAATTATTCTTTTCAAATTTTTTTTGGTCACAGTGGTGAACACGGTGACTAAAACATGTTACTCAGGAATATATGTCTATAGTTTTCTTTTTTTCTGTATCCTTATCAAATTCTGATAGCAAAGTCATACTGGTTTTGCAGAATAAGTTTCAAAGTGTCCCTTCACTTTCATGGAATAGTTTAGGAAGCATTTATATTAGTTCTTTATGAGTTTGGTAAAATCAAGCAATGAATCCACCCAGGCTGGGCTTTTCTTTGATGGAAAATTTTTTATTTCTGATTCAACTTTATTACTTATTACAGATTTTATTTAGTTTTTTATATACTCTTGTTTCAATATTAGTAGGGCTTATGTGTCCAGAAATTTGTCTACTTCCTTCAGATTTTCCAATATATTATCATACACTTTTTCAAAATATTCCATAAAAATTTTTTCCCCTTCTGGTATCTGTTGTAAAGTCTCCTTTTTGAGCTCTATTTTATTTATTTGGGTTTTCTCTTTCTTTCTTTTTAATTTTTTTTAGTTAGTTTAATTAATTATTTGTCACCTTGTTTATCTTCTTAAGTAACCAAGCCTTGGTTTTATTTATGCTTTGCATTGTTCTTTTAGTCTTTATTTCATTTTTTCTGCTTTCCTTCTACTGATTTGGGCTCTGGACTGTTCTTGTTTGAGTTTGAGAAGCATCATTACCTAATTTGTTTGAGAGGTTTCCTGTTTTTCTTTTGATATAGGAAATCATTTCAATGAATATTCCTCTTGCTGCTACTTTTTCTGTATTCAATAAATTTGGTATATTCTGTTTCAATTTTTTTTTAAAAAATTTGAGGGACTTTTAAATTTCCCCTAAGACTTCAAAAATTCACTGTTCATTCAATAGTGTGTTGTTCAATCACCATGTGTTTTCCTAATTTCTGCAATTTTTCTTGCTATTGATTTTGATTTTCATTCAATTGTGATCTTCTAAAATACAAGACATTATTTATGTTTTTTGATTAATTTGATTTTGTCAATACTTGCTCTAAGGCCTAATAAATATTTTAGAAACCAATTACATGTTATGCTGAAAAGAATGTGCATTCTTCAGTAGTTTTCTGGAGTATTCTGTAGATGTCTGTGAGTCTTTTTGGCTAATAATGTAATTTAATTCTATAGTTTCTCATTTTATTATTTATCTGGGTATATGAGGAAAATAACCAGCAGGAAGTATTACAAAAAAAAGGGGATTTATTAGATTGGCTTACACATCCAGATACTGAATAGTTCACAATGTCCATCTGCAGCCTGGAGAGTTGGAGGAATGAGTAGTTGTGCAGTCCATGATGCTAAAGCCTCGGAAAATCAAGAATGCTATCTGACTTCTGGTACTAATTTCTGTTTTAGTCAGCTTTTTCACTTCTGTGACTAAAAGACCCAATAACATCAATTTTAGAGGAGGAAAAGCTTATTTAGGGGCTCATGATTGATTTCAGATGTCTCAGTCCATAGACAGTGGGCTCTATTCCTTAGGGCTGGAGGTGAGGATGAACATCATGGCAGAAGAGTGTGGCATGGGGAAGTGCCTTACATAATGACCAGGAGGCAGAGAGAGAGGCTCTCCTTAAAAGATAAAAAATATATACCCCAAAGGCATGCCCCCAATAACCCACCTCCTCCAACCACACCGGACCCGGTTTCTGTTACCACTCAGTTAATCCCATCAGAGGATTAATTCACTGATTGTGTTCAGACCTTAATAACCCAACCATTTCTCCTCTAAACCTCTTGCACTGTCTCACACATGAACTTTTGGGGGAACACCTCACATCCAAACCATAACAGTGTCCTTTCATTTCAATATGAAAAATTCTATTTAATATTTCTTGTAAGGTGATTAGTGGCAATGAATTCCCTCAGTTTATTTGTCTTGGAAATTTACTCTTCTTCCTTTTTTATTTTAATTTTGTTTATTTTTTTTTTTAAAGGACATTTCCGCCACTTTAAAAAATACTATTTGTCACTATTCTTCTTATTGTGAGTTATATTCAAAACTGGTGTACTTTGGGGAGATGATGATAGAAAATTAACATTCTGTTATCTTGTTAATGTCACTCTTCAGCAGATTGCATTTTCAGGCCAGGGTCACTCCCTTCGTGGAAGCTGGCCTCAACTAATGACTAAGCAAGGAGGCAGTAAAGAATCTTATTATTTCTGCCAATGCAGGACTTTCTCTAGAACTCTAGTTGGGCAGTCAGGAGACTTTTTTTAGAGTTCATTTCAGTGTGATGATCTCTCATACTAGAAAATTGTTTCTTTCTCTTTTCTTTGAGCTCTTGGTTCAAACATTACATACTTAGGAAAATATTCCTAACTAGGCCCAATTTCCATGCTTAAAACTCATATAGCTCTTTTTCTATTTGAATTTTATTTTGTGATTATTTGACGAGTATTTCATTTTCTGAATTAAGCTTTGAATCCCATTATGCCTATTTTTGCTTATTCTTTTATCACATGGGCCTAGCACAATGTATGATAGATATTAAAACAATTAATAAACACTACCCATATTAAGATAGCAGTGTAGATATTATAAGGAATTTTGAATGATAGGCTCAAAGATCAGCTAGTCATTAAATGTTTGTATTTTAGAACAAAATACACACTTCTAGTACTATGTATTTTTCATAATATAAAAGATTGCATAAAGATGGGAGAATGAACATAAATAATTGAGATAGTACATCATCAGTAGCAAAGAAAGGGGGTATAAATATGAAAATATTGAAGAAGAAGATCCATAAAACTTATTACTGAATGTGGGAGGCAAGGAAAGTATTTTGTTACTTTAAAATAATAAATATTAACGTTACTAAGAGTGGAGATTACTTCTTAATGATAGTTGACCACCTATAGTTTCTACTGACTTTCTTCACTCTGTTGTGCCAACACAGCCAATGAACCACTTGGTTTAACACTTCCCAATTTGCTCAGGGCTACATATAACAACTTAATTATTTTACTGTGTGGGATACAAATAGTTTGATTACATTGCTTAGTAATTTTAATGAAAGCAAGTCATCTTAAAGGGATATTTTGCTATTCTAAAAATTAAGAACACAGTTTGCAATGAGGTGATATTTTTATTATCCCTTAAAATTATTTGCTTAACTTAGCACAGCATTTATTATTTTATGCTTTCATTCTCTGGAGAAGTATATGCTTATCCTTATAAAAATAAATATCATTTTACAAGGGAGGTATGATGATAATAACTGGATTTGGTTTTCCAAAACTTGCTGTCCCTAAGCTTTGCTTTTCTTACCCTCAATTTTTTGAACTCTTTGCTCACATAGAGATACAGAGAAAGAAAGAGTGTATGTCACTTTTCTGAGTGAAGGAGCCATGTTTTCTCTCTCTTTGTACCTATACCTCTTTGTATTCCTAAGAGTTATTAATAAATGCTTAAGGATGGGAAGTAGTAAGGAAGGAAATAATATTTAGCATAGGAAAGGCTATTAGAAATGTGAGGAAGATAATAAGAATAGCAAGGAAAGAGAAAATGAACTAGGGATGGGTGTTGTGGAAGAAGCAACAAGTTCCTCATATTTTTTTCTTTATCTGAAAAGTTAACTTGTAAAAAGAAAAAAGGAAATGATGGAATGCAAAAGAAAGGAATAGAATAGAGAGAGATCAGTGAGGAAGAGAAAAGGGAGCGTGTATAATGTTTAAGAGTTTGGCTTGGAGGAAACTGACATTCAAATATGCTGGCCTTACATATGAACAATAGTAATTTCCTGAGGCACTAAGTGCAATTATTAGCAACTCACATGGAAATTGATATTATGCTATCAATTATATTATGCTTATGTTACCTAAAAATTAAGCATCACTAAGTTGTGGTTATATTACCGCTCTTTACTGTGAGGAGTCCTTGCTTCCCTGAACATTGAAGTATAACGCCAAAGAAGCACACTGAGGCAAGGGTAGAGTGGAAAAGGAAAGGCTTTATTTAAAGGACAGCAGAAAAAGACTTCCCTTGAGGGAGAAGGGGACCCAAAAAACTGGAATCCATGGGAAGGGGAGGTCTTCTCTCTTTTATATCTAAAGTCTTCTTTTGTTCTTTTTGTTTATCTCTCTGTGTCCTGCCTGGGACAGGAAAGGCAAAAGGTGTGACACAGGTGGGCCCATGGCAGGTGGGGGAAGAGTGGTCTGGCAGGAAGGGCTTAGGGCAAGTTGATTAGCATCTTTCTGTGTGCTAGGAGCTGCTTCATTAACATTCTTTAGGTTGGGTCCTGACCTTGTAGACATTGACAATCTAATATCCCCTGGGGTAGTTCTGGTTATCTCAGGACTCTAACTCCATTTCCCTTATGGACTCCATTTTCTTATTAGACTCCATATTAGACCTGATTTGCGTAACTACACTCACTACCTATCTTTAAATCTGGCTTCAGTTATTGCACTAGTTTATTTGAATGTGTTAGGATAGTAACCCCCCCCCCAGGCGGGCTGGAATGTTAGGATAGTAAACACAGGGCTAGAAGGGATGCTAGGATAGTAGGATAGAAACCCCACCCCCAGGCGAGCTAGGAAGTTAAGCCCTGAGGCGGGCTATTTGAATTTTGCACGCCCGGGCTATTTGCTCCAACAGGGATATAGGTAATATGAAGCTCCCTTTGTTCACTTTCATGGTGCACAGGCAATGATGCAGGTAAAAGACTACATAAACTGAGGCTTTCCCTTTGTTCAGGGTCTTGCCCTTCCTGCATGTCTGTGGGAAAGCTTGACCCCAGCTAGCTGGCTCAATAAACTCCATTTGTATATTACATAATGTCCTGCTCTTTGTGATTCGTGGGAAAAAGTGAAACTGGACCCTAACAAATGCTATTCTTTATTACAAAAGGGATGGAAGATTTCACAAGAGAAATGGAATTATGTAACTTAGAGAATAGAGATGGTACATCTGCTGCCATTTAAGTTGCCTGAGACTATTGCTGATTTTTCAGATGAAGAACAATGTCCAAAGCCCTTTTGTCATTGTCTCTAAAGAAGTAGAAAAAATGTTCAGGGCATTTCAATAATAAATACCAGCATCTGTGCCTGAGAGATTGTTAGAATGCTGAGAGTTGGTATACCTTCCTCTCACCCAGATTTCCATGTTCCATTTTTTCTCCACATTTTCTTTTTGGTACATTATTATTATTATACATAATGATGGGATTAGTCATTACATATTCATATATGCACACAATATAATAAAATAATTTGGCCAATGTCACTCTCTAGTAATTCCCTCCCACGTTTCTTTCTTTCTTGCACCATCATAATAAATATCAATATTGACTTTGATTACCTTTAACATGGGAAATTTGTGAAAATTTACTAACATTCAAGACAGCCATTTCTATTTTTGCATATCTCTGTTAAAAATTTCTTACTGGCTGGCTACGGTGGCTCATGCCTATAATCCCAGCAGCTCAGGAGGCTGAGGCAGGAGGATGGGGAGTGCAAAGCCAGCCTCAGCAAAAGCAATGTACTAAGCAACTCAATGAGACCCTGTCTCTAAATAAAATACAAAATAGGGCTGGGGATGTGGCTCAGTGGTTGAGTTTCCCTGAGTTCAATCCCTGCTACATCCACCCTGTCCCCAAACCAAGTTTCTTACTGTGATTGAGCTACCATCTTTGTCTCTGTAACTAACACTCATTTTTTTTGTTTGACCATTTGTGCCCACATTGAATTAATTTGTCTGTTAACTACGTCTATGCTTCCCATGTCTTCTCTTCTTTAAATTTTGGTCAAATGTTTATAACAGAATGTGATTCCCACAATTCCCTGGTCATTCTTGTAAACTATTATATCTTATTTAACATCTTCTATTGTACTCTAAAATTTGTAATTTTTCATTACGTATTTGCCATTACAAAGGATTTAAACACTCATTCTTTATACTTGAAATCCTGTTATATTTTCAAGCCAAATTGCTATGCTACAGTTTTTTACTCTATTTGAAAACAAATAAGAAATGAATAACAAATATAGCCTTCCATTGCTCTTTATTAATGAATAATTAATAATAATAAAAATAGATATATTAATAATGTAATTTCATTGAACTTCTAATTATTTAAAATTTAAATTGCAGGGTATGATATACTTGCTAAAAATAATCAGACATCTGGTTAGTCTATAAAATTTAAAATTGAATGTGTCATGTCTTTCATTCACATAAATGGAACTAAAGGATAGAACTAGAAAAATTTAGATATGAGATATGGCACATAAGTTAGCAAAATTCATAAATGTCTCTTATGTTACTAAACATGATATCATTCAGAAAATACCTTTCACAGTCACAGATGAAATGCGGCAGAGAAAGAAAGAAAAAAATAATGACAGACAAAACTATTTGCTAGATCAAGGACAGAGGAAGAACATTCCTACAAAATGGGATAATATGTGTTTTTTTTTCCATTTTGAATAAAAAGTGTTTTGTGTACTGGTAAGCACTTCTTTAAATTCCTTTGTTTGCAGATTTTTGTGTCAAAGCAAAACCTGCACTGGACAGTTGACACAGGCAAGAACAGTCTGAGCTGAACTTTATAGAAAAAATAAAAATAAAAAGAATAAGAGGGTTTTTAAGAGGCAAAGGCTGTGTGTGTGTGTGTGTGTGTGTGTGTGTGTGTGTGTGTTTGAGAGAGAGAGAGAGAGTGAGAGCGAGCAAGCTTTGGTCAAGTTGGCAATGCTGGAGAGGATGAGAAGATGTGAAGAAAAAGGAACACTTTTACACTGTTGTTCAAATTGTAAATTAGTAAATCCACTATGGAAATCAGCATGGAATTTCCTCAAAAGACTATTTATGGAACCAATATATGACCCATCTATGACACTCCTCTGTTTTTATCCCGAAGAATTTAAGTCATCATACTACAGTGATACATACATATCCATGTTTATAGCAACATATTTCACATTATGGAACCAGCATTGGTGTCCATTAATAGATGGAAGGATAAAGAAATTGTGCTACATATACACAATGGAATTTTATTTGTCCACAAAGAAAAATAAAATCATGTCATTCACAGGAAAATGGATGGAACTAGAGACTATTATGTTAAGAAAAAAAAAAGCCAAATACAAAGGTTAAGGAATATATATTTTCTCTCATGTGCAGAAGCTAGAAAGGGAAAAAATCAAAGGTGGGGGTGAATTTTATGAAAATCAAAGGAAGATCAGTAGAGGAAAGGGAACAAGAGATGGGAAGTGGAAAGGGAGGGGGGAAGTGCTAGGGAGTGATATTGGCCAAATTTATTAGAAAAAATATATTCCACGCTGGGAATGGCATTTTAATAAAAGGAGTTTATTAGGGTGTCACGTGGAAGGGTAGGAAGGTAAGAGAAAAAGCGGCATGGAGGGGCAGGGAATGGAAAAGGGGCAGGATAAGAAGAGAGCGGTTTCAAGTCCGGAGCAGGCTTAAATAGCAAACTGGTTGTCAGAGGGACCCCTGGAGAGAGTCCGTGTCCCCATAGGGTGCTGGAGGTCAAGAGGGGGGCAGAGAGGGCACCTGAGGGCTGGCCATCAGAGCTGGCCAGCCTGAGGCACCTGGGAGGTGTAGTCATTTCTCAAGTTACCTGGGGGTGTGGCCTCCTACCTGGGAGGTGCTGCCTCCCTGCCCGGATTCTAATATCCCCCCCTTTTTGTTTTCTTAGGAAGCAGGATGTTGTGCTTTGATCTGGCTGCTTCAAGCTGAAATGGGGCGATGTGGGGTGCTATGAGGGGAGGAGATGCGGGCAGACAGGTCAGGCTTGAGTGTGGAAAATTCCCAGGAGGTAGGCACGAAAAAGATGAATCTCTCCAGGTATGGGATGGATGAAGTTTCCTTGAAGCCATAGATCATTGAGGGTGTCAAACCAGGCTTCTGCAGAAAGTCACTGAGGGAGTCAGCCAGCTATCCACTTGAAGAGCATGTAGAAATTATAGGCCTTGCAAGTTTAACACTATTATGAAAGCAACAAAGGGAAAGAAGGTGAGATAGATTATTGTCCATAGGCCTGTGTTCCACCAGGTGGGACTTATGGTGAAGAGGCCAATGGAGAGCACAAGGCGCATCATAATGAGCATAGGGTGGCAGGTTAGGGGCCCTTGGAGTAGGCTGACGAAAAGTCTAAGTCATCTCTGGTTGGAAAGTCATCCATTGGTTTTTTCAACAGTTGATAATCCCTGAGAAAAAGCTGGTTAAAGGTTCAAAACAAGAAAAACAGAAAAGATTATTTTGAGTCAGTATCAGGGACATGAGAGAAACAAATTTTTAGGGGATCAGTGGGAATGGGAGAGCAATATACTGAGGTAGTTGTTTGTCGTCCTTTTGTGGATCTTCAGTTGGTTGAGCAGCTGGTTTCAGTCTGGAAATATGAATCCAAGAAGTCAAATTCCCTGACGTTTCACAAAGCTTAGCAGCTGTGGGTGTGCACAGCACAATCTGAAAGGGGCCTGTCCACTATTGGGACAAGGGAGACCAATCCCGTGTCCTGGGGAGGGGAGAAATATACCCAAGAACCGGGTGTTAATGGAAATGAAGCAGTGAGTCTACTTGGGTCAGGCAGGATGTAATCTTGGCATATACACATCTGATGTCTGATGAAGGATAAGAGAGGAGAAGAGAGATCTTTGGGCAAGGGTCCTTGAATTGGGGAAATTCTGGGTGGAAGAGTTAGCCACCCAAACATGACCTCAAAAGGAGATAGTACGGAAGGTTTCTTTGGGAGGTCTCGGAACTTAAAAAGGGTGAGGGGAAGTAGTTTGACAAAGTCTAAGCTAAGCTCCAGAGAGAGTTTAATCAGAATATTCTTAAGAGTTCTATTGGTCCTCTCTACCTTCCCTGAAGACCTGGGTTGATATGGGATGTGAAAGTGCCAAGGGATGTTAAGGGAAGTTGATATATTTTGGGTGACTAGTGCAATGACACAAATGAATTGGGTTTGATTGGAGGAGGAAGAAAGCTTGGATATCAGGCGATTCCAGGAGGTTTATGCCCTCAGAATAGGATGGAAAATAGAATGGAGATAGGAGATGATTGATTGTATGGAAGGGGATGTGGGGGCTGGGTAGTAGATTGGACTGAAGCCATAAAAGAAGGAGAAGATAGTGTTCCTTTCTTTGCTGCCCTATCAGCCTTCATGTTTCCCTGAACTATGGGACAGTCTCCACATTGGTGTAAAGGACAATGGGGCATCCCTTCAGAGTCTGGCAAAATTGTCCTGAAGTGATGAGAAGTCATCTATGGTTTTACAGTTGATAATCCTGAGGAGAAGCTGGTTAAAGGTTTGGTTAGAGATTTTACTTAGTTGTTCCTGTAGAAATTTTATGACACAGGGAAGGAAGGCATAGGATAGAAGAACTCCAACTAGATGTCCCAATATTGGGAGAACCTAGCTGATGAAGTAGTTTTGTGAACAAGTCCCAATGGGATTGTCGTGCCAGTTGTAATTTTCCCTTTCTAAGTGTTCTTGTAATTGTTTAACTTTTGTTGATGACGAGTTCTGCTCCCCTGAATGTTGAAGTTTGAACACTAGAGAAGAACGCTGAGGCAAGTATACAAAGCAAGGTCTATCTAAAACGGGTAACAAGAGGTGTCTTTGCTGCTATCTTATATCCCAAGGAGCGAGGCAGGTATCTCCTTCCTGCATACTGTGACCAGGCCTGTACTGTGACCAGGCCCAGTGGGATGACCAAAAGGTGGGAAGCAGATGGGCTGAAGCGGGGAAGGGCAGGATAGTGCATCCCAGGACACATGAATTAAAAACTGTATAGCTTCCTGTAGGGAGGGGCAATTCCTAGGACAGGTTACCTTGGCAACAGGTTGGGACAGGTTGTTGATAAGGGTGGAAGAAGGGCTCTGAGGGAATCAGCATTTAAATCCCTCAGGGGACAGTCTCCCAACTTCCCAAAGTTGGCTCACTCAAATTGGCTTTTGACATGACTTGATTTATCTATATATGCTGACTGCCTATGAGATTCTGGCTTCATTTCCCTTCTAATTTTAGGAACCCCTTACTACTGTAAGGGAACAGGACGATGACTGAATCTGGCTTCTTCGAGCTGAAAGGGGGCGATGTGATGGGGCAAGTAGTTGGAGTTCCCTTTTTAGAAATCAGGTCAGATTAAAGCCTGGGGAAGGTTGTAAAGTCAACAGGGACAGGAGCTTCTATGAGAGAAACAAAAAACATGAGTACTGAATAAATGTTGCAGCATCTGAAACATGTCAATGTATACCATTAGGATGATAATTTAAATCTTTAATATGTACAGAGTTAACAGGAATGTAAACACAATATTTAATGTTACAGTTGTCTATCCAGATAAGATGGTAGTTAAGCTACTTAATGTCATCTGATCTTATAAAATCTTTCTATTGGTATGACCTCTGTGTCTAGTAGAGAACCCTTTATTTCTGTTACTCAGGGCTAGATAATCATACTACTGAATATTAAGCCTACCTGTGTAGGTTAGGAAGATCTGCAGGCCTTAAACTGACTAAAAACTTTTGGCTTGGCAGTCACTTAATAGTTAAACTATTTCTTTTATAGTTATCAGGCATTCCTGCCCATGGATCTCTTTTGTAACCTCCAGTCTTACTAATTCTTGGAGCTAATACAAGTGTATGTCTGCAGTTACCTTTATTTCTTAATGCCCAGTAATGGTTGTGTATCTGTTTCAACTGTTTTGCTAGGTGTTTAAGATGAAATAGGTCAAACTGACTTTTGCTTTTATCTATTGCTAAGAGTCAGCTGATTTCTGATGGGAATAACTCTTGGGGGAACTTGAGAGCAGCTTTTCTGTACTGCTCATGCCTTCTGCAAGGATGGGTCCAGGTCTTGCTTGACCTTGTGGCTTCCCTTGGAAGCACCAGGGATGTCTCTCCCTGTTCTAAGGACCCTCCTTTTCATAGCAAGTGCACCGATTGGCTTTCTATTCTCCATAGGTCTCATTTATCTCCCTTATCAGGAGATCATGTGGCCCAGAGATGCAAAGCTCTTTAGAGAAGTTTCCTGTTTCCTGGACAGACTGACTCTGGGGCAAGAGCCAAATATTGGTTTTCTTGGCCCTTTTAATTTAACTTAAGGTCTTGATCTTAAACATTTAGCAAGTTAATCTCACCAATCTTAAATTGAGAACATTTAACTTCAATGCTGATAAACTTACAGTCATTCATTTACCCTTTTATTAACTAGGGTCTGTGTTTCCTATCCTGTGGGTGATGGCTTAAGTTAACTCAGGTTGTGTTCTTGAAGCAATACCTCTGCAAAACATTAACAGACATACTTCAGTTAAAAAGCACATTTAGTTTGTGTAATAACCATCTTGGATTCTGAGTTATATAATATAACCCTTGTTTCTTAACAACAAGAATCACTCTTTTGACCATACATTCTGGCATGTAGTTAAGGTGGAAGACTAGAGCCTAATCTCAGGTAAGGTGGGGTTCTTTGTCATATCTTCCTTGGGACAAGTGAGCAAGGCTCCTTGTCTGAAATAATAGGGAGAGAAAGCAAGGCATCTCTCCTCTTCTAGGAACGATGTAAGACAAAAATGGCGCCACGATGGTTAATTCTATCTCCCTATTCTTACTGTGTCTCTGTGTGACCACTAGGGGCTCATAAGTTAGCTATTAAACATATTTTCTAAGTTATAAAGGTTTTAAACACTGATGATCAAAGATATATTGAAAAGTTTTCCATACCTTAAATTTATTAGCTATTAACTTCTGAATAATAGCAATACTTCCTTCTTTCTAGTTCAAAACAAAGTTATTATAGGAAACAATAGTAAGTTGAGTTCAGTTAAGGTTTAGCTATGATATATTGGAGCAATCTAGCTGTGAGAAATCATGAGTGGACTTAAGGGGTTACGGAAATAGGTTTAGGAGAAAACATGTTTTGTACTGCTATACGATTGTTCTTGACATTTAAGATTGATCAATGTATGCTTTTTCCTATGTCTTTAGATGAGATTAATCAGTAATATGCACTTAGAACAATATCCTGTTCCCTCAGAATGTATAACTTTGAAATTCCTTAATGTAATTTCAAAAGCTGTAATGTAAAAGACTGTGCTGTCTGGGCTATAAAAACTCGGGTAAAAAAAATAAAGTTAGAGTTAACTTGTGTGCTGCGTGTTTTATCTCTCACATTTTCGCCGACGTTTTCACCCCCCAACTTTCCAGAGCTGGACTCCGGCAGTTCTTTATAAATCTTAGTTCAGGTGTTTTAGTTCTGAAGTTGATCTCTGCTTTTTAAATAAAATTTTAGAGTTTACATATATTGTTCCTCGAGTTCCCGTGAACATTGAATTTGAGGTGCTGATGCAGCATGCACTAGAGAGAGGTCCTACTGTCCCCAACGGGAGGAATGAGACCTAAGTCTGGAGGCTGAGTGCGCCGCAGCAGGGGCAAGGGCATGAGGCTGCCAGGAGGCACCATTATCAGAAAAGAGAGGGACTCGTGTGGGCTCGCGGATAAAAAAGTGCCCCCATATCTCCGTTCTGCACGGAAAGGTCTGGGACGCAGGGCTTCGGGTGAACTGGAGCACATGGCGGAGAGACATGCAGTGCCCTGGCGGCGGCCAGGTCTGGCTTGCACGCCTGTGAATTCCCATTCTGAACCAGAACTCTGTGTCTCGTGTGAATGGGAAAGAGAGAGCCAAAGGCCTGAAGGGATTTGGGGGAGGGTAGAGCCTCCTGTGATGGAGAACCAGGGGAGGCTGCCCAGGCTCGCAGGTGGCACGCAGCTGGCACCAGGGGTGGTAGCGAAAAAGAGACGGACCTGTGCAGGATTGCAGATAAGTGGGACCAGAGTCCCCGGGCTGAGGCCGCTGCCGCTGCCGCTGCCATAAGGCAAGGCACAGGCAAGCTGCTGCCTTGGCCAGGGTCAGCTGTTTTGGCCCACCAATGTGCAACTAGGGACGCAGAGGCACACGGTAAGGCTGTGCTCGCTGGCAGGGCAGTCGGAGGGACCCACGTGGGCCAGGGCAGAAGATGGCAGATCCCGGAAGGGCAGAATTGGCGACAGAGTCAGGTGGAACAACATGGCGGATCCAGGAAGGGGGTGGGGAGCTGAGGGCAGAGCCAGCTGATCAGAGTGGAAAAGAATGCCACCAATAGTGAGTGACTGCGAGGCTAAATAAGAACAGCACTAAAATGGAGAATGAAGAGGAAATAAAATTCTCTGTATTCCTGATAGGGCACAGGGCTGTGGATGAACTGAGGCGCGTGGTGTGGGGACACATGTTGTCCCCAGCGTGCGCGCACGCATGGCAGGTGCAAATGGACTGGAAGACTACAGGTCACGCTGTGCAGAGGTTTTAGACCTAAGTTTGAAGGCTGGGGTTCCAGGAAAGGAGAGGGGGGGGGGGAGAGAGAGAGAGAGAGAGAGAGAGAGAGAGAGAGAACTCTGCGAGGCATACCCATCTGGAGACCTGGCGGTGGAAGTTCAGTGGAAAAAGTCAGCTGTTGGAAGGCCGGCGAAAAACTGTTCCCAGCCGGAGTAGCTTTTGTCCTCTGAATTCAGACGTGCCCCGCGTTCGGGCGCCAGATATTAGAAAAAATATATGCCACGCCGGGAATGACATTTTAATAAAAAGGGTTTATTAGGGTGCCACGTGGAAGGGTAGGGAGGTAAGGGAAGAAGCAGCATGGAGGGGCAGGAAATGGAAAAGGGGCAGGACAAGAAGAGAGTGGTTTCAGTCCGGAGCAGGCTTAAATAGCGAACTGGTGGTCAGAGGGACCCCTGGAGAGAGTCCTGGTCCCCATAGGGTGCCGGAGGTCAAGAGTGGGCGGCGAGGGCACCTGAGGGCTGCCCATCAGAGCTGGCCAGCCTGAGGCACCTGGGAGGTGTAGTCATTTCTCTAGGTACCTGGGGGTGTGGCCTCATACCTGGGAGGTGCTGCTTTCCTGCCCGGAATCTAACAAAATTATATTGTTATATTGTGTATTGTGTGCATGTACAAATACATAACAGCAAATCCCATCTGTGTGTACAAATATAATGTACCAATTAAAAGATGTGGGGGAAAAATAGGAATGATAAGTTATCCTTGACTCAATCTGAACTTAGAGTTTTTTCAGAGTTTATGTCCATTTCTGCTTTTGATTTGTTTTCAACAATCAGGAGCAAGTCTAATATCTCTGCTCCTGAGATGTTATACCTCTGGTAAAATGTTCACAGTCAGACATTTACACCCAGCCAAAATGTTCTCAGTCAGCAATGAAAAATCATTTTTTTCCTTAGTTCAGTGTTTATTTTCTGCCTCATAATTAAACTTTCCTGAGGATGATTGACAGCATAATATCAGTTCTTTCTCTGAGAAACCCAAACCTATCCATCACTGTGAGAGAGTTCCCTATGACCCAGACAGAATAATCACTGAAATTCCTTTCACAAATCTCAGTTATTCAGCCTTCTGAGACAACATTGCAATTAGACTCTTCAGTGCCAAGCCAACTAAATTCCTTTTTACATTTTTATTCCAGCGTCTCTATTCCTGATATCCTGTGGCTAATTAATATCTTGGGCAAGAGTTACAGACCTATCAAAACAAGTAATAATTTTAAGGTGATAGGAAGTTATAATCCAGTTTGGAAAAATAAAAAGCCAATAACTCTTATTTGTCACAGTTCTGTCAAAGCTCTTCAATTCAAATTATTAAGCTTATTTGAAGCATTAAAACTTGCACTTTTCTACTGCTTATGAAGGTTTTCCCCAAATAGTAAGTAGAAATGTGCTTGCATTACTGAAAGGCCCCTCTCAGAAGATGCGTCTTTCTCAAAGGCAAATTTTAGTTTTCTCCCTGGTAGGCAGAAACTGCACGAAATCCTCCCCAAAAGGTAGCTTCCCCCCAGCCTAATAAAAACTTTACTAGTCTATTTATATCAGGTCACTTGCTTCAATTAGGTTATAGTAATTGACCAGCATCTGTCCTCTTCCCACATTTCTCCAGGTGATTCAGTTTAATGCTTGCTTACAGCTGCTGAGACTAAATTTGGAATCTTTTCTGTATCTAGAAGAATTCAAGTAAATCTTGTTAGCATTTAAAATAATGTTTGCAGGCTGCTACAAAAATAGAAAAACAGCACTAAATAATGAAGGATTTGTATTTCCCCTGATATATAGCAAGAATTTTGTTCTGTAGATGTAACTATCTATTTGCTGTGCAGGTTAATTGTTGTTTGTATATATTAATCAAGAGAAGAATGTGTCAGCTCCCTTTTCTTCTAGTTTCAAAATCAAGTTTTAGAAAATCAACAGTACAAAGTAACAACATTTTTTTGGAATTCAAACCAAATAGTATCCTAACAGTCTACATGTCTGTGTTTATCTCAGTCTTCTGAGGAAAAAAGTAAAAAAAAAAAACAAAAACAAAGCAAAACAATGAAAAAATTGTTTCTTTAGGTTTTAGGAGGCTAAAATCAAATATATCCTATGACTAGACATTGGTTTTGGTGACACAGAAAAAAGACATTATTTCATTTTTAAACAAAAATTTATGGAAAATCTGAGCTTGATAATAATAATCCCCAAAGTTAAGTAACTGTGAAATAGGCAATTTTATACAGGATGTCACTAAACCATAGAGCTCAATTTTATCTGCTGGAACACCTTATGACTTAAATGTTATTACTTGAGTTTTAATGAGTGGGGAAAATTCTTGTATCCAAAGTGTTTGTTGAATCTTAATATTGAAACCAGTAACAGAACCATTTAACATGGTAGCAATGGGACTGAGGAAAATCTCCAAGCAGAGAACACAAAAGTATAAAGGCCACAGGGAAGCAAATAAGTGTGTCTGGTCATTAAATTGTGGTCAAGTGCCAGAAATGAAGAGAGAATGGTAGGAGGGCTGGGGTTGTGGCTTAGTGGTAAAGTGCTTGTCTAGCATGTGTGAGGTGCTGGGTCCAATTCTCAGCACAGCCTATAAATAAATAAAAAAGGTCCATTGACAACTAAAAAAAAAATTAAAAATAAAGCAGTTAGGAAGAAAAGCAGGAGGAGGGTTAGGAGAAGGGGATGGGAGAAAGAAGAACCAAATTAAGCAAAAATGTGAAGTTATATAGCAAATATGCATCTTCATTTAGATTATGTTAATGAAAGTGTCAGGTTAAAAAAAAAAATCCTCACCCTCCCTACCATAAACCATAAAAGCCACAAAAAACTTGTAAAAATGATCAGAGTCAAGTTTACCAGGGAAAGTTTATTCAAGAAAAATAGTTGCATCATGATAAAACCTGGGAACTTTGTGGTGTTTTAGCTTGTCCCAGTTCCATTTGCTTTCAGGTTTCTTGGTAGCCTCAAAACCTAACAGCCAATATTTGGTAAGAACCAGCAGCTTAGAAGCCACTGGAGGAAGCTGAATCTAATCTGAGTTTATTCCATGCCTCTCTCCTTGAGAATTATCATTTGACCTAATGGTTTCCTGGAAGGCCCTTTTTGCAATGCTGTATGTATTTGAGGACACTCAAAATACGTGTGGTGTAAAAAGCCTCTTTGCTGAAGGGAACGGGCATTTGTTGAGAGAAAGAGAACTTGTTTTCACCCAGCCTCCAGGGACCATAGTTATTCTGATCAGAGAGGAAGATCTCCATCTATCAGGGTTTTAGGTTCCTAAGTCCTTGTTCTTGCTATCATTACTGCTACATCAAAAGCTTGCTTGTGGGCTGGGACACTAAAGAATGGAGGGGAAATAATCCAAAAGAACAAATGAGAAGTTTCCACCATTGGCTGTGAGTATTAAAAGACCACTTTCTTGCCTTTCAAGGCCCCTCATAAAGAGGTTCACTTTAAGCTCTCTTGAAACTGATGCCTACTTTCAGGTTTTAGTGTGTGTTGGGTTTAAGCCTCAGGATGCTAGAAGGGAGAGAAAACAAGTGAACCAATAAATGGTGTCTTGATGAACCAGGGCAGTTGGGTAAGTTGCAGAGAAGCTAAAGAAAGTGTCCAGAGACTGCAAGGAAAACATGTTTTTCATTGGGAAAAGCTTAAAAGAGATCAGAGACTAAAGAGTTCAGAGGTGACAGGCTGACAGCACCTCTATCCCACATGGTTCTTTGCAAACAGTGTTGTTCCCTCACAGTGTTGTGTCTAGTGGCAGCTGGTTGGATGAGTGACATTTATCCTTCACATAGTGCCCTCAGCTGAGTGCCCATACCCACGCAGAGTGAGGTTTTACATGTTAACCTGCAGAAGCAGTGATATCATTGTCTTTAGTTTGCTTGTCTAGCCAACATCCCAAAGAGCAAATGTCCCGGTATACATGAAAGAAAGTAGCTTTACACAGATAAAACTAAGTTGCCTTGGCTCCCAGTGTGCACAGGAAAAAGCTAGTGTTCTTCAAAATAACATTTATCCAGACTTTCCCACCCAAGAAAGAGACAGATGTTTGATAGTAGAGGGTTTATAAAATATTTTTGCTTTCACAAACAGTATTCTACCTGTATGACAAATAAAGCTAAATTCTTTCACAATAATTGACATTTAAAAGTAGAGAAGAAAGGATCATAAGTTTAAAAGTCTGTTTTGTCATCTTTTCTTGTCAAAATGTTACTTATAGAACTTTGCAATATGTTTAGATTTTGAGGTATCCAATAATAGAGCAGACAGAGAAATAAAACAAGTAGACATTGCCCATCACACACTGCTGAGTGATACCAGCATTTTCTCATCCTTGTCTGGCAATAAAAGGTGTTTCTTGGACCTTCCAGAACATTGTGTTTAATCTTGCCATGTTTCACACAAGGCAAAGATTCTTTGGCAAATTGATGAATTTGTTATCTAATGGTTTGTAGGCAACTGAATTCTATCTACATTAATTTTTGTCTAAAAAGAGGAGATAATTTCTTAGAAATTGGGCTTATTATTGTCTATGTGGTAAGCTTTTGTGATTCTTTGTTTTTTTATGTATAGGAGATAAAAATTCCATGTTTCATCTCTTCCTAGGTTCAGCTGGTTGATACTGCTAAGATTTTCCTATGGAGGTAAATTGTGAAATCTGAACACTTGCTAGGTGATGTGCTCATTTAAGTGGTCTTTCCCTGCCAACTGAATACACAAAGGGGTAAAAATACTGAAAAAAATACTAAAGTATATTAAAATAAGGAACTGGCCTACACTTGATGTAAATGCAGATATGCTCAGGAATGTCTAGAAAGTTTTCAAGATAGATCCTCTTCTCATTTATTTTTTGAGGACTGAGAGTTCTGAAAACAAGTTCTTTCCAACCAAAATGGAAACACAAGTGCTTGGCCTGGTGGTCAGTCAAGAGGAGGACTGACACTGACTGTAGAGCAACTACTTGGACTACTCACTAATTCAGCTCTCTGCGATTCATTCTCAAGTCCACACAAGAGAGTTATTCACAAATACTAATATCACCATCACTTAAGGATATTTGTAAGATCTGGGTGATCCAGGAATCACTGCTTTCTTGGCCCCTTACATAAATATAGGTGGATAGTATTTGCTCTGCCCCCCAAAAGTAAATGAATTAAGATGTAAAATGCAGGAGTAGCAAGACATGCCCTGAACTGAGAGAGAGAGGTTTTATGAGAATGGCTCTTGGGCTAATTCAGAAGAATGCAAGCTCTGTTAGTCTCCAAAACTTGGGTCTTGCAACAGAAGGATTTCATTTACTGGGTCTTGCTTCAGAAGGATTTCATTTTATCATTGTTATTATGCTGCTTTTATACATGGAAAATGTTTTCTGTGAAAAACACTGGTTACATTATGTTTCTTTTTTCTTTCACTGAAAGAATAAAATAGGGCTTAGAATTTGTAACATAACATGGCAATTGAACATAACAGTGGGGTGTTTAAGTAAAAATTTTGTTGAATATAATGTGTTTCTACCCACTTATTCCCTTTTGCAATCTGTCTAGTTCCAGAGGACTTGAATGAGTATAAACAAAACCAACTCAGGAGCTAGTGAGACGCTGAAGCTGAGAGGTGACAGCATGCCTATGTTATATGTGCTGCACATGGGGATATGGTTTTGATTAGTATTCTTGTCTAACTTGTTCTGTGCAATTCATTGGAAATGTTTGCATTGTCCTGTAAGCTTTAAAGCTGCTTGGAACAACTATGAGAAAGACTTGGCATTTTGTTCCCCCTGGGAATGTGCCCTTCCTAAATGCTCTTGCAGGTATTGTGAATATAATATGAAGAGTACTTTCTCTCTTGGAAATTTTCCTGAGGTAGGAAGTACTACACTTTGAGAACCATTACAATTTTGTTATTAAGAAAAACAGCATTTTGGAAAATTTGCCTTCTTAACCTCATAGAAGGAACTTTAGACATTATTTTAAGCCAGTGATATTCAGCAATGGGAAGCAGGTATCAGAATCAGGTAGTCCTCATTCTGGACAGAACACAATGCATTAACAGTGCATTTCTATCAGTACACATTTATCAATCACTCAAAGCAAAGACGGTTGGCAGAACACTGGCAATTGATCAAAATATTTCAGATGGCTGTTTCCCTGAGATTAGTATTGGTTCTTTCTGGAATTTGAACACATCCCCAGATGCAAGAGTACAGAACTGCCTAGGACAAGATGCCATTAACAGCATCTATAAAGCAAGATAGCCAAACAATAAATCTTTCTGCACCAATGATTATTTAATATTCATAGACATAAGATTTCTGAGAAATTAGAAAAATTGCGATCAACTTAACATTGAAAATCCAAAATTGAACTACTCAGAGCTGTGATTTGCAAAACTAAGCACAAGTTATCTGAACATGTCAAATCTGGGAATGACTGACTGGGAATGAACCTATTGGTGTACTGAATTAAGTCTTTCAAAATCAGCACTGTAGGCAACTTGAGAGTATAGCCCATAGCTTTTCATTTTTATTTATTTCTTCTCCTTTTAGTTATATACTCATTAACCTAATTGTTGAGTACAGACTTAAGCCTGTACTTAACCTAATTGTTGAGTACAGACTTAAGCCTGGTCATTGTGATAACCAGGAACAAATTAGATATTGTATTCCTGGAGCATATAATGGAAGACAAAGTAAATTTTAATTCATTTATACTGACTTGAACTCTCTTTCCCCTCCCTTATTTCTTCCTGAAAAACATTCATTTATTTGTTCATGATGCTGAATTATCAGTTTTTGTGCTAAATTGTCTATACATTTTTTTATATTTACTAGTGTGTTATAGTTATACATAATAGTAGGGTTCACTCTGACCTATTCATAAATGCTTATAACATAATTTACCTCATTTCAATCCCCAGTTCTTCTACTTGCCCTCCCCTGCTCCCTCCCCCTGATCAACTTCTTCTACTTTGTTGGTCTTCCTCATATTTATTTATTTCTATAATTGGTACATTATAATTATACATAAAATTAAAATGAATTGTGATATATTGATCCATGCACATAATATAATTTGATTAACTTCATTTTTTCTTTCTTTCCCCTTCTTCCTCCCCCTTGGTCCCTGCTTCTACTGTAGATCATTTTAAAAGCACATTTAAAGATGGTATTGCCTTGTTTGCAGAATTTGGGCTTATTTTAATTTTGATTTCCTGATCTTTACTCACTATTGAGAACATTTTCGTAGTGAGCAGTGATGGGCATAACTGCATTTTCAATCATTGTGTTTCTTTAAAACTTCTTATATTATACCAGAACTCATTTTCTATTTTGTTGTATTTTTGGTTTTATCACTAGCATATCTTCTTTCCCATTCTTCCTTTCATGCTATTTGTATAATAAGAATCATCAGTCTAGTTTGTTGCCATTTCATTAGAGGTTTTCTATAAAATGTGACTTATCAGAAGTAGGATTTGTCTTTATAATAAGCCATCTCCCATTGAATAGATTGTTTGCTTTTGCATTTTATATCTTGTTTGCTTTCTTTTATTGTCAGTATTAGTAATGGTTTTCTTTTTCTGTGTATTCACTTTATTTTCCAAAAAATCAGGAACACATGTTATTTATAATAAATAGACACTTAATTCTGGGTAATCAAATCTATTTTTTTTCCGACTTTCAATAGTGACATTTGCTTTTACACTACCTGGTGGGTAGTGCTTTTTGTTATATTATCTATGTGAGTATAGATCAAATCTCATTATTTTGCAAGGAAAAGATGGCCTTAATATGCTTAACTTTTTTAAATTTATTTTTTCCTATTTATTTATTTTGTATGGGTGCTGAGGATCAAACCCAGTGCATCATATGGGTGAAGCAAGTGCTCTACCACTGAGCCACAAACCCAGCCCTTGCTCAGCTTCATTTAGAGTACATTCTGTTTTTCCTATTTTGCATTGTCTTCAATGACTCTCATGTATTTTGTACTGCTCTTTCTGGTTGTCATTGAAAATGATTGGTGAATACTCAATATTGTGGGAGACAGTTGTAGAATATACAGGTCAATTTTCTAGGCCCTAATTGCATTTTTTTTTTTTTTTAGATAAACATCACCATTTGAGTGGTTCTAATACCTAATTAATTTACATTGTTAGAAACTGAATTTCTGCCACTATAGAAATGTCGCTATTCATTTGGATAGCAGAATAAAATATTTCCTCAGACAATAAAGGCGACTTTAAACTAATTCCAGTAACCTCCTCTAGTTTTATCCAAATGAAGTATAAATTAAGGTATACTGTTCCTTGAACAGAAAGATTCCTTATTTATAGTATTCTCAAAAGCACTTGATCCCCACAAAACTAAGAATAAGTATTCCAGTTCAAGCTATTATTTATAAGGTTAGAAAACAGAACCTTCACTGTAGGTACTGAATTAAACACCTGCATTTATAGGCCTGCTCTTCATTCTAGTTTCTGAAGAATAGTTACTCTAAGAAAAATAAAGTTCTTCTTGTTATGCTTTTTGTTGCTGTCAAAAACACATGATCTACAAATTTATGCTCAATTGTACTTTGAATGTGTTACACGTGTTCAAATAAATATTCATATTGGTAAATATTTCTTTACAAACCAGAGAAGAGGGTCCTTAAAATTAATTATCTTAAGTATGCAAATTTATGGGTACAGTGTGATAATTCAATATATGTATATAGTGTGTAATGGTCAAATCAGCATAAATATAATTTCCATCTCCTTAAATTTTTATTTAAATATTTGGTTAACAAAAAATAAATGTATACATGCAGGAAGTACAGTGTGAGAGTTCAATAAAAGTTATGATTTAATCAGAGTCATTAAACTTTCCATTGCCTTATTACTTTGTGTTTGGACCCTTGATGTTTCTCTGAAGAGTTTTGAAATTTGCGAGATAACTCAAATAGCTGAAAAGATACATGGTTTCTACCTTTTCAGTATGTTTATAAATCGATTATTGTATACCATGTAATTTTATCATTTTGTGAAATATACCCATAGAAATTGGCTCCCATGATAATGATTTGATCAAGCAACTGAGTTAAAAAAAAAAAATCTTTGCTTCCTAATACCATTTTCCCACACACAAAATTATTTTTCTCATTATAAAGTAGCTGAGGACTGAGTTACAGATAAGGCATTGTATCTTTTCAGAAATTTCCCTAGCTAAAATACTTATGGAAGGTTTTGGGGTCAAAGAAGTTAATTATATTTTAATCTTTATCAAGAAGAAATCTGGTAGCACTTTGTTTTGGTTTGAATCTAAAAGTGTTCCCCTAAAGAGCTCATGATTAGGCAATGTAGCAATGTTCAAAAGTAAAATATTGGATTATAATAGCTATACTGTCATCAGTGGATTAACCCATGTGATCAATTAATAATTTGAGTAAATTGCTGGGTGGTAATTATCTATAGGTGGGATGTGACCTACAGAAGTAGGTCACTGGGGGCATGCCCTTGGGGACTATATCTTGTCCCTGACTCCTATATTTCATTCTCTCCTTCCTGGCTGCCATAAACTGAGTAGATTTCCTTTGCCACACTCTTACACCATGATGCTCTGCCTCACATTGGGCCCAGAGACCTTTGGCTGACCATGAACTGAACCTCTAAACCTGTGAGTCCAAAGTAAACAATTCCTCCTATAAGTTGTTCTTGTCAGGTATTTAGGTCACAGCAATAAAAAGCTGACTAATACACGTTTTCTCTCTCCTTCCCCAAACAAACAAACAAACAAACAAAAAATTGAAAATCTTCAATATCTTAATTTAAACTAGGTGTTAGGGTCTGTTATTTAGATTAAATCAAATCATAAACATAGTTCTTGTTGAATCAAGAGGTCATCATTGACTCCATTGCATTGGAGAATATTGAGAATAGAACATGTTTGATATGTAGATATGGTGTGGGAAAAGGGGCATACTTAAAGATTAGAATTACTACTGTATGTCTGGGGATCAATGAGAAAATTAGTTCAGATGAATCAGATAAATTGAACAAGGAAGTCATGCAGGAATGTTGCAAGTAAATAATGGTACACCCTATATTACAAAAACATTTGTAATCTGTAATTATAAAGGTTTCCTGTAGGAAGCTGAAATCGTATTCTGAGCAAAGACAGAACATAACATTCTGGCATTTAAGACAGTCTGTCAGCTTTGAACGCAATGGTTTGGAAACATGGGGAACGGATGGAAGAATAGAGGTAGTGATACATCAGAAGATTATTACAAATGTATAGCTGTGAGTAATGAAAGTGTGGACTAGGACAATGACGTGGGGAGAGTAGAAGAATGTGAAAGGCATTAAGGAGATTACATAAACATATTTAATGGGGCACTACTTGTAAGAAAAGAAAGTAATCAAAGATTGCACCAAAGAAGTTAAGGAAAAATATTCATTCCTTTGACAAAAATAAAGCCTTTTGGAGTGGGAAAGACACATTTGGCTTAAAAATAAAGTTACTCAATTAACATTGAGAATCGGCATCTAGGTCAAAGTCACTGATATATTCCTTTTGTTGTTCTGGGAAGAAGGGATAGTTGAAAGCAATCAAGAACAGGGGTCATGTACCTCTGGCAGCAACTACAATGCCATTTAGTTCTTATCTTTCATGTATCCTAGAAACTTATGAAAACTCTGAGGGGCTGACTTGGAAAGAAAGGTATATTGTTCTAGTTTTAGTTTTTTCTGAGTTATCTTGTACTTTGAAATAAAAGAAGTGCCAATTTATAAGGCATCTAATTTCTGATGATAGTGTAAGGAATCAAGAGCAATACAAGAAATATAACAAGAAGTTTAGTACCTACAAGAATTTATTGACTGGGGAAAGACTGCCATAGTCTTTTGACTCAGACCAGATACCAGGAGTTAGGACTATAGATAGATAACATCAAGACTATTCTATGAATTCAAAGGTAAATGGCTTAGGAATATTAGTTACAATCCATGGGGCAGGTATTTTCAGAAAAGGCAGATAAGAATTGAGCATTTGTATATTTATATGGAAAATGTAACCTAATTCAAATAACTACCTTAGTATATTGGGTTAAAAAAAAAACTTTAATAAAAACAAACAAACAAAAAGTTTTACTGCTACCAAACTAAAAGAATCTAGTGTTTCCTGACCTTATCTCACTCTCCTGCTTTCCCTAATAACTATTTCAATGTTTCCTTTTCCCTACAACCTATGGAAATAACTTTTTCAGCAAAGTTGCCATTTTGCATGAGAGTGCAGTCCTGCTTCAGAGATTACACAGATAAAAACAGATGCTCATTTTCTGTTAGTCTGTGAAACTGATTGTGTTCTGCAACTCTTAGAATACCCTGCAGGGCTCCCCAGTATGTCAGTGAGAGCACTGGGCAGTGACTGCCATCAGTATTTTGCAGCTTCCTGTGCTTTCTTGAGCTTGGAGGCATCTTCACATATAAGCCAGAGGGGAAAGCTCTTGCTCATCCAGATAAAGCTCTAGTGGGCAGGGTAAGGAAATCTAAAAATCTGCTCTCCCCCAATAAAAACAACAAAAAGAACTTGTAAAAATGATCTGAGTCAAATTTATCGGAACTTCAGAGGTTAACCAGAGCATGCAGCAATTCTACCTACTTCTTATATTAATGTTTCATGGGAATTCTGGAAGACTCAACTAGAGTGCCATTGTTATTTTCCCCGTTTTTACCAGAAAAATGATTTTATATTAGTTTTGTTAAATAAAAAATCCTTGTTTTTTCTTACAGTGAGAATATTACTTCATGGTCTATTCTATTGATTTTTGTGTTTGTTTCTAATGTTTTGGTGATTTTTTTCCCCATAAAAGACTTGTAGAATTTGTATTTTGTAATTTCTCCTAATATTTTTCATCTCATATTATATATGGATGCCTGACATTATGAACTTCAATTAAAAAATATATTGGAACCTAAGTTACCAAAGGATTTACTTTCCATCAGCGTAATCCTGTCCTGCTCCAGGAAAGTCTGTTTATTCATCAGAGATAAAGGATAAAGTATCTGTATAGATGACCCTCTTATAAGATTGTAAAAAACAGTCTTTAAGGTCCTTTCTTCATTACATTTGGATTATAAAGTCTTATAAAGCATTTTCCCCACAAATTTTGGCCTAATACACTGCATGTTAAAAAGAAGGGCAAAGCCAACTCCCTGTGACATGATCAATTTGTGATTTTTCCTTCAGAGCCAACTAACATTGATGATACCTTAAGATTATACAATGTATCATTCCTCTTAAAAATTGTCTTAACATTTCTCTTCCTTGGTCTTGATTCTAACTCTAAAACAGAGATGTGGTAGAACTACAAAGTAATGAACAGATTTTTTTCCCCCCAGTGCTGTGGATGAAACATAAGTGCTCTATAACTGAGCTATATCCAAGCCCTTGAAAGAGATTTCTTAAACTCCCCCATATCATTCCTAAAAAAGCAGATTGGAATACTTTATTAGAAGGGAAGGTAATGGACTGCAATGGACTGACCAATTCAAAAGGAGAGCAAATTGGTGTCAGCGCTTGTATGCAAAGGCAGATCACTTTTTAGTGTTACTCTTGTCCTCTTTTGCTTGTTTTTTTTCCTTGTTTAGATATGATCAAATTAGAGGTATACATTTGATATTTCAGTTTTTAAGTAGTTTTTCCTCTGTAATAGGTATAATATGAATACTGTTTTCCCTGAAGTGATTAAACAGTAATGACCCTAGTAATTTTGGGGAATTAAATGGGAGAAGTAGAGCAACACAAATTCTGTTCTCTAATCACACTGCTTAAAGATTTCCAGGAGTGCATGGGGGGGGGAAAATCAGATGATTAGAATCAGAATATTTCTCACTTTACTAGAGCAGAACAGGATGACACTTACAGAAAACAAATCCCTTAATAATCTAGGTTCAAATAATGAATTTTCCCCCTGAAATCCCAATGATTTGAAGAAAATACAATCCAATATAATGAGCTTACATTTTTGCAGTTTGTATTTTCACTCTCGCTTTTGCCTAAAAAGGTAAAAATATGGTGGTCAAATATCATGGCTGAATAAACATATACAAATTGTACATAAGCATATATAAAATGATGAGGACTAGGACTTGCATTGTTTTTGAGATGGGGTTTGCTACAGTGGTAAGTGTTGACTGAATTAGCCAAATTATAATTTTTTTTTTTTTACTTGTGATTTTAGCATGCAATTTTTTACAATAACTTCATCCTTTGAACGTATACAGCTTGTGATTTTTAGTATATTCATACAACTACAGAACCGTCACAGGTAACTATGACAAATTTTCATCACTCCCCAAAGAAAAATTTTACCAATTTGTAGTTACTTTCACTTCCAATTTTCCCCTCACCTCAGCACCTTGGCAACCACCAATCAATTTTATGTCTCTATCACTTTGTCTATTGTGGGCATTTCATTTAAGTCATTATACGTTGTCCTTGGTGACTGACTTATTTTACTTAATATAATGCTTTCAAGATTCATCCACAGTGTAGCATGTGTTAGTGTTTCTTTTGTTTTCAACGGATATCCCATTTTCTTGTGTGTCACATTCCATTTGTTTATTCTTCAGTTGATACATGCTTGGGTTATTTCTAATTGGGGGGTATTATAAATAATTCTACTACAAGCATTCATGCAAAAGTTCTAAAATAGACATGTTTTTCATTTCTCTTGCTATATAACAGAATCACTGAGTGTGATGGAATGATAGAATTGCTGGATCAAATAATAACTTTATGTTTAGCATTTTGAGAAACTACCAAAATATTCTTTTAATAGGGCTGCAGCATTTTATATTCTCAGCAATGTATGAAAGTCCCTATTTTTAGACATCCTCCTCAACAAGTTTTCTGATCTGTTTGTTTTTAAATTTTAGTTTCCGTAGTGGGTATTAAGTGATATCTTATTGTAGTTTTGATGTGCATTTCTGGAATGACTAAAGGTTTTAAGCACCTTTTCATGTGCTTATTTTCTATTTGCATATCTTCCATGGAGGGATACCTGTTCATGTCATTTGACTATTATTGCATTGGGTTATGTGTCTTTTATTGTTAAGTTGTAAGAAATTTTTTAGATTCTAGAGTCTGGTCAGATGTATGATTTGTAATATTTTCTCTATTCTATGTATTGTCTTTTTTTTAATAGTAAGCCTTAAATACAAACTTTTTTTTTTTCATGTTGAAGTCCAGTTCATCTAAATATTTATCTAAAACTTAGGCTTCTGGCAGTATCTTATCTAAGAAAACATTGCCTAATCAAAGGTCATGAAGATATATTCCTTTATTGTCCTCTCAGAGATTCACAGTTTTAACTCTTAACCTTTAGGTTTATGACTCCTTTTAAGTTGATTTCCACATATAATACGAGGTAGGGCGTATAATTTTATTGCATTCACATGTGTATATCCAGTGACCATAACACCTTTTGTAAAAAATACTATTGTATTGCAACCCCTGTCAAAAATAATCTGACCACAAATTAAGTGTTTATTTCTGGATTCTCAATTCTATATCATAGATCTATATCCATCCTTATGCCCGTCCCATATTTCCTTGACTACAATAGCTTTGTAGTTTTTGAAGTTTAAGTTTTTCAACTTCATTCTTCTTTTTCAAGATTGTTTCTTGCATTTCCACATCAGTCTTAGGATTAACTCCTTCATCTATACATAAAAACAGAAAAAAAGCTATTTGGGATTCTTATGGGAATTGCACCAAATCTATAGATCAATTAAGGTATTATTATAATACCAAATCTTCCAGTCCATGAATATGGGATTTTTTTTTCATTTATTTGGATATTCTTTCCTTTCTTTCAATCACATTTTGTAGTTTTCAGTTTAATGTACAAGAATGATACTTTGTTTAATTTATTTGTAGAAAATTTATTATATTTGATGTGATTTTAAATGAAATTGTTTTCTTAATTAATTTATTTTTTGCTTCTGTGTATCAAATCTAGGGCCTTGCTATACCACTAAGTTACACCTACAACCATTAATTTCATTTTTATATTGTCCATTACTAGTATATATAAATATAATTTATTTTTGTACCTTACTCTTATGTTTTGTAATTTTGATGAAATCACTTACTAACTCTAATTGTCTGTGTACATGTCTCTCTGTACATATTCCTTGGGATCTTTTGTATAAAAGATCAAGTAATCTGGGGCTGGGGCCATGGCTCAGCGGTAGCACACTTGCCTGGCATGTGTGAGGAAGTAGGTTCAAGTCTCAGCACCACATATAAATAAATAAAATAAAGATCTATCAACAACTAAGAAATATAAAAAAAAAATCAAGTAATCTGTGAATATAAATGGTTTCATTCCTTTCTAATCTGGATGCTGTAAAGTTCCTTTTGCTTGCCGATTTCCCTATCTAGAAGTTCAAGAATTGTATTCTATAAATTTCTAATAAGAATTTAAGAGTTGAGAGCTGGCATGTTTGTTGGGTTTCTAGGGGAAAAGTTTTCAGTCTTTTACTATTTAGTGTGATATCGACTATGTTTGTTTCTAAGTGTTCTTTATCAGGTTTTTACCTTCTATCTCTTGCTTTTTGAATGTGTTTACTAAGGAAGAGCATTTAAATGCCCTTTTTGGAGGTATCATTGAGATGAACATGTGATGGTTGTTTTTATTCTACTAACATGATGTATTCATTGACTTTTGAATGTTAAGTTGGTCTCTCATTCTTGGCATAAATTCCACTTAGCTATGGTTTGTAATCCTTTTTTATATGTAGCCAGATCTGCTTTGAAAGTGTTTTCTTCAGAATTTTTCATCTATATTCACAAGGCATGTTGGTCTGTGATTTTTCTATTCTTGTTATGTCTTTGCTTGATTTGATATCAGGGCAATACTGGCTTCATGAAATGAATTAGAAAGTGTATCTTGTTCCTTTGGAAAATTTTAGGAAGGGTTGATATTAATTTTTCACTAAGCAGTTAGTAGCATTTCACATGAAGGCAATCGGACCCTGAATTTTCTTTGTATGAATGTTTAAATTATTAACTCAAAATGTTATAGGTTTTCTATTCTCCAGGTAATTTTTGTAGTTTGTATTTTTCTAGAAAATTGTTCTATATATCTAGGTTATCTAATTTGTAAATATACAGTTGGTCGCAGTATTTCCTTATAATACCTTTTATTCTGTAACATCAGTATGTACAATATTTTTTTATTCATTCATCCATTAATTGATACTTAGTTTAGTTCCAAATCTAGCCTATTGCAAATAATGATGCAATAATATGGATGTGCACACATCTTTTCAACATGCTGACTGATTTTATTTTCTTTGTATATATACAGTAGTGGGATTGTTAAGTTATATTGTAGTTCTATTTTTAAGTTTTTGAGGAAGGTCCATACTGTTTTTCCATAACAGCTGTACTATTGATATCTTTGTCAAAAGCAAGAATTCCTATACTATTGATATCTTTGTCAAAAGCAAGAATTCCTATGCTTTGAACATGTTCTGAAGAACTTTTGTGTTGAGAACTTAATCCCCAATTCCATAGTTATGGAAGGTGGGACGTAATAGAAGTTATTTAGGTCACGAATGCTCTACCCTCATATGTAAATTAGTTCCATTATTCAAATTATTATTCACTTGCAGGAGTGACTTTGCTCTCTTACTTTTCTCTTTCTGCCATGTGACAATGCAGCAAGAAGGCCCCACAACCCTGCCCCAGCGAGAAGGGCATGTGTTTATCAACATGTCCTGAACAGGGAAAGGAAGTTCCCTAGATGTAAAGGAAGGTGCTGGAGTCCAGAATGGACCCCTTTGGGATCTACTATGTTACAGAAAATGACAAGCCCATCTTTTTCACCCAGATAGGCAAATGTCTCCCAGAGGTCCCCCGAAGAGGTAGAATAGTTTGCCAACTGCAAGAGGGACCAAAGCTGGGATCAGTTTGTTTCAGCATCTACCATGGATCTTGGCTCCCACAAAGAGCCTCTGAATAAAGAACTATGAGTAGGTGCGGAATTTTGTGTGTGTATCTGTGTGTGTGTGTGTGATGTGCTGAAGACAGTATCCTGGTCCTTGTGCATACTAAGCATACACTCTACCAATAAACTACATCCCCAGACCCCAGTGAAGAATTCTCATCATTGTGGAGGGGACAGGAGCAGATGACCTTCTATTCAACCATCTTGCTGGTATCAGTTAAAGATTTTAGTATTTCTTTTGTTCCATTGCTGCATTAGTTTTCTTTTTCAGGTACTCTTTTTATGCAGATGTTTTGTGCAGCTTTAAGTTTCTGGGAGCAAAATGCCTGACAAGAACAACTTAGAAGAGGAAACCTTTATTTTGAGCTCACAGTCTCAGAGGTTTATTTTGTGATTAGCCAACTAATTTGCTCTGCCCCAGGTGAGACAGAACATCATGGTGGAAGTGTGGGATGGATGAAAGTTGCTCCACTCCTGGTGGCCAGAAAGCAAAGAAAGTAAGAGGAAGGGTCTGCAGGAAAGGTAACCCTTTCCAAGGCACACCTCCATTGATCTACCTCTTCCAGTCATCTTTAACTGCCTATAGTTATCACACATTTAGTCCATTCAAATTAGTATGGGCTGATTAGGTTACAGTTCTTACAATCTGATCATTTTACCTCTGAACATTCCTGCATTAACACGGAAAATTTGAGGGACATCTTATATTTAAACTATAATATTGTGCCTCTGGATCCCCAAAACTCATGTTCATCTCACAATGTAAAATGCATTTAGTTTATCTCCAAGAGTGTGCATGATCCTAACAGTTCCAGTATTACCCAAAAGTCCAATTCCATAGTCTCATTTGAGACTCAAGGCCAAAAATGTGTGTGTGTGTGTGTGTGTGTGTGTGTGTGTCCAATATACAATGGCACAGAATAAACATTGAAATTTCAAAAAAGGAGGAATAGAGACATAGAAAGAAAAGAAACACAGTTGAGCAAACAGATCCTATAACATCTGTGACACATGAGGTTGAGATGTACTCTACAAAGGATTTGGGCACTACCAATTGTCCTTTTGGCCTTTCAGGTTGCAGCCCACATAGCTCAGCACTCTCTGCATACAGTAGATTTCTTCAGCAGACAGTTTATGTTACTGTCATCTCTTAATAGTGGGGTATCCATTCTAGCTTTGGATTCACTTTCATAGCTTCATGAGTCACTCTCTCAGGCACAGTCCATAGTGATTCCAACCCTGCTATACTTTGCCTGGCCTCCAAGGCCTTCCTTTAAAATCTTGGTGGATACCTCCATGAATCCTTAACTCCAAAGTGGGGCAGTCCCAAAGTGGCTATAGTTGGGATCCCTCACCAGGATTTCTGGCCAGCTATGTTTTAGTATGTAGCCAAGGTCATAAACACCCTGATTCAGCATATGTACTAAAGGTGGTAATAATATCTGTTAGTGAACACATGCTCACACATACAACCTATTGGCACTGTGTCTTCTTTGTTTGGCCTGCACATAAAAGAAGGCCTTGGGTGGCTATTGCTACCTCTGAATGAAGGATGTATACTATCCCAACTGTGCCTCACATCTTCCTTTACTTGCCAGGATCCCAAATTATTTTACCAGGGTCTGAGGACCAGCAGGACATTGAACATTCTGCATTTCAGAAGAACCAGCACAAGATGTGTGATGCCCAGCCTTCTTTGACCATGGCTGTAGTGGTCTCTGAGTGCCGAGTGTCTAGGCATAGTAAAACAAATCCTGGGGCATCCTTATGTGAACAGGGTGCCTTCATGATCTCTTAAAGTTCTTTTCACTTCTACACCTTTGAGTTTACAATGGGGGTGTGGTCTTAAAAATTCCTGAAATGCCCTCCAGAGATCTTTCCTAATTTCTCTCTACAAAATACTTAGCATCTCTTTAGTTGCTGCAATCTTTTTCACTGGCACAACATCCTTGGCCTCAAATTTATAAGCACTTTTCTGGTTGAATTGCAATTTTTAAAAATCCTAATCTCTGCCACTCTGCTTTTTGCTCCTGAAATTCATGTCACTGCCTGAGTGCTGTGCTGCCTTGGAATTTCTATCATCAGATGTATTAGTCCATCATCTTTAAATTTATCCTTACACAAATTCCCAGGACATGGACAAAATGTAGACAAGTTCTTTTCCAGAATGTAATATGAATGGCCTCTAGTCAGATTTCCAATAGAGTTGGCATTCCCCTCTGAAACCTTAGTAGCACAGTGTTTACTGTATGTATTCCTATTATTGTTCTGGTCTTCTGAGATCCCATCAGAATCACTAATTAAACTCAAAAACTTTCTAAGACCTCACCTTACCATATCTCTAAACTTTTCCAAATACCTTTTACATACTAGTTCCAAAGGCTTCTGAACCACCGTGGTCAAGTTAGTCACAAACATGACCCCTCTTCTTGGTACCAATTTCTGATAACTTTGCATTGCCCTGATCATAATATCACACATGAACAACTTAGAGGAAGAAAAAAGATTCACAGTTTCAGAGATTTAGCCCATGGTCAGTCAGCTCCATTGCTCTGGACCCAAGGTGAGGCAGTACATGATTATGCAAGGGCATGGCATATGAAAACTGCTCTGCTCATAGTGTCTAGGAAGCAGAGAATTGGGGACAAGGGACTGCAGGGAAGGTGAACCCTTGCAGGGCAGTGACCCACTGTCTCCAGCCATGACCCCCTAACATTTTTGACACCTAGGTAGTTGATTAAAACTAGGATTGTCTGATTAGGTTACAGCTCTCATAATCATTTTACCTCTGATCATTTCTTCATTAACACAGGAGCTTTGGGCGAAACATCTTATTTACAAACCATAACATGTATATTAGATATTTTTAGCTATCACTTTCTATGTTCCCTATCATTTGTGTTTAATTTTTCATTCTTATTTCTATCTTATGATTTTATATGCATAAGTTGATCTACTAACTATCATTCTACTTTAATCTTCATTTATGTAGGAATTTTATTTTATTTCCAATTTTTCCCTTGAGGTGTATGGACTTATTTTTATAATTTCTAGTTGTCTAGACATCATATTTCTGAACTCATTTATTTCAGATTTATGCCATTATTTTTGTAATTTCCTTAGCTTATTTCATGAGGTTAAATAACAGTTTTTCTCTAATTTATGTCTTTTTGTGAGTATGCTCTTCACATCATTATGTTTTTTAACTGGCAATGATATAGTATAATGTGATATTTTGTTCCATGTATGCATCATAGAAAGATTCAATCAAATTAATTGACATATCTATCACCTTGACAATTTATCACTGTTATATTATGAGAATGTTAAAAGCGTATTTTAGCAACTTTGAAATATATAATAGATTGCTATTGGCTATGGTCACCATGAGGTGAAAGAGATCACAAAACCTTCTTTTCCAGACTAACAGAAACTTTGACATCTTTCCTTTCTCCATTCCTCCTGCCCCCAACTCCATGCTTACTTTTTCTACTCTCTGTTTCTATGAGATTAACATATTTAGAATCCACATATAAATACCATCATACTTTTTGTTGTCTTTCTGTTCCAGGGTTACTTTACTTAGTATGATGACTTCCAGTTCTATCTAAGATGTCACAAATGCAGAGTTTTCTTCATTTTTAGAACTCTACAGTATCCCATTGTGTGTGTGTGTGTGTGTGTGTGTGTGTGTGTGTGTGTGTGTGGCACATTTTGAAATCCATTCATGCATTCCACATGAACAGGTTGCTTGGCTATTGTTGATAATGATGAAATGCACACAGGATTACAAATATCCCTTCATCATACCAATTTCAGTTTCTTTGGATATATATCCAGTAGTGGGATTGCTGGATCATATAACATTTGTATTTCTACTTTTGAGGGAAATTCCATATTATTTGACAATATGGCTATGCTAACTTACACTTTCATTAACAAGACATTCTTATGGGAAAGAAAGATGTTATTATTCTCTTTTTGATTTTTTTCCTACAACATATGTGGGTAGGATTCTTACTTCTCCAGCATTCAAATGATATGAGTATTCCTGTACTTTTAAGAGGTGGTGCTTATGTAAGGATAAGGAATGTACCAGGACAGTTTTCATAAATTTGCAGTTCTAGGGTAACTTTTAATTCATCAACATGTTTCCAGTATGTATCTCAATACTTCTGCCATGTATTTTAGAAAGTTGCTTCCTCTGAATCTTCCACATCTCCAGTTTTATAGCTGATTAGTTTCTCTTCTTTACCCCCTACAGCTACTATTACACCTGTAATGATTATAGAACTTGAGTTAGTTTTAAGAAGTTTCTCCTCAAAGTAAGATGTCTCATAAACCAGGAATTTTTGTTTGTGGAGAATATTCTCAGTTTTATATGTTATTCTCAGATTGCTATTTTAAGTCTTTCTGTCTCTTTGGAGCATGCCTTCACTTTGGGCCTGAGAGCTTGGAAAAATTATCTGGTTGTTCAGCTGTAAGGACCATCGCAAGTTCCATTATCTTGCCTCTGCTTGCTCCTGAACAGAATGTCTTCCAGGGTACTTGTGTCATGAATTTTGTTATTCTAGTTGCCTTTTCTGTTTTGAGGTCTTCAAAGCTAGATAGGCCAGCTCTTTTGGTGGAAATTAGTTTAAGACTCTCTCTGCCATAGGTTTGAAATAGTTAGTGGACTTTAAATTTAATGTTTAATGAGACTAAATTGTGGGGAAGGAATATATGGCAAAGCAAATTGCTTTTAGATCTTGGTATCTTAACCTAAATAATTGTTCTGTTCTTGCAGATAATGCCATCTTCAGAAGAAAAACACTTTTCCAAAATCTGCTCCAGTAGTGAACAGATGATTTCTTGCAAGAAACCTGCAATATCCTTCATGACAACCTGATTCAGATGCTCTAAAAACTATGTTGCTCTATGTAGATAGTGCCAGAAGACCATTATTAAAGAAATTTGTAATAAAAGTTCTTTGTAATTGCTTTTGTACTTCTTTTAATTATTAACAGCCATGGAGTTTTTCAAGAGCTCCCGCTTTTTCTTACATTTTATGTTGTGTTTATTTATGCATTTAAAAAGATATAAGATGCTAAATTGTTCCTCCTAGATGCTATCAATATGAATCAAAATGAATGACTATAGAGGACTAGTACCAAGATAATCATAGGCATTTTTTTGAAGATATGTCTGAATGTTACTAAAGCTATGAACTGAATGGGATATAACAACATTTTTAAACCACTATTCTATTCCAATTTATCTTCTTAATTGATGAATGTCAGGAACCTTTACTTGCAAGTGAAAAAAATCTTAAGTAAAATAAGCAAAACTGATAATTAATTCATTCATAAACAGGGATAAATATAGTAATTGATCACATAATTAAAGTAGAAACATTCCATTCAAGACTTATATTTCTTCTAATTTATTATTATTTGTTTTTCTTGTTCATTCATATACTTTGTAGGGTCAAAAATAGAAGGCTTGACAACATTAACTTTTTTTTCTATTTGTTCTTAAATTCATTCCATTACATATTTAGATTCTAATAAAATTAGCTCCTTAAGAATAAATGAATAAAATAATTCTGTTTTTAAAAAAAGTTAAGCCACCTACTACCTCCCACAGCTTCCAATATAAACTTTATATCAAACTTATTAAAGTCAAATGTTTTTATAGGCCTGTAGGAGGCTGTATATTTTCACAGTGAATTTCATTAAGAAATTTTATCATTAGATGCAATGTTATTCCTTGAAACCTATTAGCCAGAATATACTGAAGTTATATAGAAGCATTATTATTTCTTGGAACAGTGCTGGCCTCATAAAGGTGACTTGATTTCATGGCAAATAAAATGTACCTGAACAACTTCTTCCATCTGCTTTTTATGCCTAGATTTTTTTTCACCATGACATAATCTTTTTATTGTAGAAATAAATATTAAGGTGAACATTGGTATTCTTTACAAAAACATGAATAGTTGGTTGTAAAGTTGTGTTCTACTCACAGGCTATAATGGAAATTTAATGCAGAAACTACCAAAAATATATAAAGGATATCAGAAGTAAATGAGAATGGGAAATGGTGGGGTCGGGGATTGGGGAATTAACTTCTTGGTATTTGTCTCTTATTTCAGACTCTAAAGTCTTGGGGGCTGTGTTTCTACTTTAATCGTGTGATCAATTACTGTATTTATCCCTGTTATCTGAACAGAATAATTACCAGTTTTCCTTATCCCCACCTCCTCTTCTTCTTTTTGTTGTTTTGTTTTGAAACAGGGTCTTGCTGTGTTGCCCAGGCTAGCCTTTAAGAGACCCTCTTGCCAGCTGGGACTACAGTCATGTGCCATTACAATGACATGTGTTTATTTTCATTTGGGTTTTTGTCATCTGCAGCTGAGAGATTCCTGAGATTCATCAATCAAGAAGATGAATTGAAATTATAAATTGATTCAAAAGATCCTGCAATCTTTCTCAAAGAAGACTGAGTCACAACATGCAGAAAGTGATGTGAGTGTATTCTCAATTTATTCCAAAGATAATGCACAATTAGTATCATTCTAAATGCATGGGCGAGCAGTTAATTCACCACAATAAGGAATGCCTTAGGAATTTAGGGTTTAATTCTCTCAAAAAATACCAATTCTAAATGAGAAATTCTGATGATCCCTTGGTAATTTTCCTAAGGTAACTGTCCAGATCACATTTTCTTCATGAGGCAGTACCACATAGTGTTTGATCTCTCAAAGCCAGCTTCCTGAGACAAATCAGGTCACACCATTTATTTTGTGACTCGTACAGAATGCCTTCTTTGGGTCTTGGTATCCTCATACAGGAAACATGGATAATAGTAATACTTACACCAGAGGCCTCTGTGAGATGCCATACTGTGTGATTATAAGAATAATCTGCAGATGGTAAGAAAATAATTGTTGATGTTGTTAGCATGTTTATTTCTTATTGTTAAATAAATCCATTCTTTTCTTTATAGATAAGTTTGTTGCTGCCTGGAGCGATTGCCGCTTGGAGCAATGACACTGCGGGAGAAAATTCGGAGGCAGGATGGAAATGAAAAATTTCTTTTATTCTTTTCTCTTCTAACTTCTCTTTCCAGCTCCAGCAACCTCTCCAACTCCAATCACTCTAACTTCAACCACCAACCACTAACCCTCACTCGGTTAAATACATTTTGCTTTAACAAGGACAAATGCTTACAGCTCGAGCTTACAGGTGTGTCACAGTGTTCATGGGCATAGAAAGATTCTTAGATAAATGTATGAATATCAGGTGGAACTTGAATATCTTTTATGGCTCTCAGCTAACCGCAATCTTAGCTATCTCCTTTATTAGGGCTCTTACATAATTTCAGTCAATGAACATCACTAATTTTACACTAAATACTGCACTTAAGTAAATAAATGGACTTTTTTTGTTCAGTTACTCACTGTATAATTTATACAAATTATTTCATCTAATTTGAAACTCACTTAAGTCTCAAGTCAGCTAAATCTTCAAACATGCTATTAGAATTGAGGAGTCTTAAAGATTTTACTGTGACTCATGATTCAAAATGTAGAAAGGAGTATTACAGTTGGAGCTGAACTATATAATCATGCATCAGAGCAGAGGGAGAATAATCATATTTTGGGGGGGTGTATTACAGCAATTTAGGAATTCAATCTCATAGACACTTGTGAATTCCAAACCTCTTAAAACCTACCCTATGAAGTAAGTAGTCACTAACTTCTATGAAGTACAAGAATAGCTGTCCATTTCCAACAGTTTTAAAGCTTTTTTGGACTCTAAGTAGAAATCAAAATTATTTTGCAAGCATCTTATAACTAATATTTAAATTTGTAGAGAAAAAAATAAAGGTCAAACTTCTACCCAATGTTACCCTCCTTACAATTACATAAGTAGCAGTTTTAGATAATGTTATTTTTTTTCCAGTGTGCTTTATGATATAACATAGAAACAATGTAAAGGCTTAGTATAAGAAACAACTTTAAATGTATATCAGAAGAAAGTAACAATAATGATAAAGATGGAATGAAATAATGCATACACAGTCATCCAAAGCATTTTTCTTCTGTGTTGTAGATCAGAAATATCAGTTTTATTAGTTTTCAAAATTAAATTGAACTAACAATCCCCATGTGAAGTTTATGGGGTGCTTTATCTATGGTTTTGACTGCTTGCATTGTTTGAATCATGGCTTCATTCCCCTATATAGGAAGTGTTATGGTTTGGATAGGTGTCCCCCAAAAGCTCATGTATGAGACAATGCAAGAAATTTCAGAGGAGAAATGATTGTACTGTGAAAATCTTAACCCAATCAGTGAATTAATCCCTGATGGGATTAATTGAGTGGTAACTAAAGGTGAGTGGGGTGTAGCTGGAGGAAGTGGTTAATTGGGGTCATGGCTATAGGGTACATATTTTGTATGTGGAGAGTGGAGTCTCTCTTGCTCTGCTTCCTGATGTGAGTTACTTCCTTCTGCCACACTCTAGGGCCATGCTGTTCAGCATTACCTGGAGCACCAAGGAATGGAGCCAGCCTTCTCTGGACTAAGACCTCTGAAACCATGAGCCCTCAAATAAACCTTTCCTCCCTTACAGTTGTGCTGGTCAGATTCTTTAGTCACAGCCATGAAAGAGCTGACTAAAACAGGAAGAAACATTTACCTAAGGAAATTCTTTGTATATATTACCCAGCAGCCTCATTGAGATAGATAAATGACACCTCTTTGGACATTTTACACTTATTCTGGTCTTAATCCACCAAATAAAGCTCAAAGTTAAATCTTATTACTGGTGAATACCACAGCCTCATCAATACACTCCTGTAAAAGACAAAGAAACACAGACTTGGAAGGATTATTTTTTAATGGTTAACCTCAATTATCTTCTTATTAATATGTAGGATATCCTTCGCGGGAACCCTGATCCATCTTCACCGCGAACATTGACTCCTGATGCTAGGGAAGCTTTAAAGTTAGTAGAAAAGGCCATTGAAAGATCCCATTGTGATAGAATTGATTTTGCTCAACCGCTGATATTGATTATTATTTCTTCACAATATATACCCACAGGAGTATTTTGCCAACAGGGACCTTTATTATGGATACATTTGCCTGTCTCTCCTAAAAGTACAATTGAGTCTTATACCTCCATGGTGGCTAAACTTATTCTTCAAGGACTTAAGATTTCTACTAAAATATTTGGAATTCATCCCGCTACTATTATTACTCCCTATTCATCATCACAGGTTGAATATTTGTGTTCAATGATAATGATTGGGCTATAGCTAGATGCTCTACTTCTGGAAATTTTGATAACCATCTTCCTAAGTCTCCTATACTATGTTTTTTGTGTCAATCATCCCATTATATTTCCACAGGTAATAAAAAATCAACCTATTCCTAAGGCATTAAATGTATTTACAGATGGGTCCTCTAATGGTACTGCTGCAGTAGTCACTCAAAAAGAAAATATGATTCATATTACTGATCAAAAATCAGCCCAATTAGTTGAACTTGAAGCTATTATAATAGCTCTAGAAAATTTTAAAGAACAACCTATAAATATTTTTTCAGACAGCCACTATATAGTACATGCTGTCCCTAAATTGGATCTAGCAGGTCCAATAGCACCACATACTCCAGCCTTTAAATTGTTTTTTCAAATTCAAAATCTATGGGAACATAAAGAACCTTTATTTATAGGACATATCAGAGCTCATACTAATCTGCCTGGTCCTCTCCATGAAGGTAATCAAAAGGCTGATGCCCTCACTAAAACAGTTTTTGTGTTTTCAGCAGTTCAACAAGCTACCTTGTTTCATTCCCATTTTCATGTCAATAGCACGACTTTAAGGCAAATGTTTAAAATCACAAAGGAGCAAGCTCGAACAATTGTGAAGGATTGTCAATCTCGTGTGACACATTTGCCCAATCCACATTATGGGGTTAACCCAAGAGGATTGATACCCAATCATTTGTGGCAGATGGATGTCACTCAAGAGCCAAGTTTTGGAAAATTGTGATTTATTCATGTGACCATAGATACATGCTCAGGCATGATTTTTGCTTCCTTACATTCTGGAGAAAAAGTTAAAGATGTTACATCTTATCGTCTACAAGCTTTTGCTTCATTGGCATCCCCAACATGCTTAAAACAGATAATGGCCCTGAATATACGTCCACATCTTTCAAACAGTTTTGTGCAAAATTCAATATAATCCACAAAACAGGTATCACAAACAATCCTCAAGGACAAGGAATAATTGAATGAGCTAATCGCACACTCAAAATGATGTTATTAAGCAAAAAGAAGGAAATTGGATGAATCCTAGGGACAGATTGGCAGTTGCTCTGTTTACCTTAAATGTTTTGACTTTAGATTCTAAAGGATATTCAGCTGGAGACAGACACTGGAACCCACACCAACAATATAAACCTTTGGTTTACTGGAAGGATGTTCTTTCAGGTACATGGAAGGGTCCAGATCCAGTATTAATTTGGGGGAGAGGATCTGTTTGTGTTTTTCCAAAGCACGAATACTCCCCAATATGGATACCATCTAGATTAATAAAAGAGGCACAAAATCAAAAAGATCAAGATGAAGTTGTTGAGGAATCAAGATTAATAAAACAAATACAAAATCAAGAAGACCAACATGAAGGTATGGAATGATTCCCTTAAAAGAGTCCTTCAATTAATTCACAACTTAAGTCTCATTCCTCCCGGCTGGGACGAGAAGATCTCTCTTTAGTGTGCACACAATTGTATTTTTTCTTTTTATATATGTCTATGTCTGTGCACTTGTCTAGATTTCATGTAAATGTACGTCACAAACATATGTTTGTATGATTGTGCATCTGTTCAGTGTGACGTCACAAATAACAAAGCGCTTATGAAAATTACTATTATTTAAAAATATATACATACATATATATATATATTTGGATCCAAATAACTTTAATTCATTTAAGTTTAGGATATTCAAATTAGATAAACAATTTAAAAGTGAAGGTAAATTCAATTTTGATTTATAGGTGTCTCTGGGACTTCTCTTTAGCTATGAATATGACTAATACTGTATAACCTGATATTTTGGTTTTGACATGGTATTGTTTATTTGTAATTGACTTTATTTGTTTAATAGCTGATTAATTTGAATTATTTCAGCAGGTAATTTCATAGAAGGTTGCTGTGTATGCAGAGACTCGTTCCAGCTAACAAATTATTTTTCCAATGTGCTTTTAGCTTTTCTTTAATCTATATTTAATGCAGTAAATACCCTCAGTCTTTCTTTGATTTGTTCTGAATGTGATATTTTGCCAGCTTATGTTTGTGGAAGCTCAAGCAGCAATGTGTGTGAGCAGAGATCAACTTTAATTTTCTAATCTAATAATTCTATTTTTTAGTTTGACAACTCACCTCTTGACTCAGTGCTGGAATAGCCCTGCCTTTCCTTTAATAATTGATGCTTGAGTTTCTAGGTAGCGGGCCCTGAAGATTTGCCGGTGGCATTGTCTAGACATAAAAAAGACGGCTGCTGCTACAGCTGCAGGGATCGCGGTCGCTACAAGCATCCCTGCTGCTCAAGCATCAAACAACCTCACCAGCAGTGTGGCCTCTGCTCTGCATGTAAGTGCCCTCCTAAATCAACATGTTAAATCAAGTGGACATTTTGATCTTTCATTGTTTCGGACATTACGGGACAATGCCTTGCGGGCATTTGTCTAGAGAACTCAGTGCGTTACTTGATGGAACTTAGGGCATCTGATTTGTTTAAAGAACTTGATACACTATGGAACTTGGTTCGTCAGCAGTAGGCTTGCCACCTTAAAGCCGCAGCATCTCCTCATGATTGGACGGCTGTTAGTCATCATACACAGTTGATCCTGAAGGGCTCGATTGGATGGCTGGTAGCCAATGACGGGTAAGATCCCCAGAGGGGGACAACCTAAGACAGGCACAGTCGCAAGGGACAGTCTCATGTGGCTGACATATCAACCTAAGACAGGAGTCAAGGGCACAGCCTTGATTATCCGATGACGGGTAAGAATGTTGGTTGCACATGGATGTCCTCGAGCATCCCCTCTTTTAAAACAAAAGGGGGGAAATGAAGGAGCCCTAATTAAGGAGATAGCTAAGATTGCGGTTAGCTGAGAGCCATAAAAGATATTCAAGCTTCACCTGATATTCATACATTCATCTAAGAATCTTTTCATTCCTGTGAACACTGTGTGATGCACTTGTAAGCTCGAGCTGTAAGCACTTGTCCTTGTTAAAGCAAAATGTATTTAACCAGGTGAGGGTTAGTGGCTGGGGTGGATGGAGTTAGAGTGATTGAAGTTGTGTGGTTGGAGTTTGTAGTTGTGGTCGGAGTTAGAGTGGTTGGAGTTCGAGAGGTTGTTGGAGCCAGAGAGAGAAGTTAGAAGAGAGAAGAATAAAAGAACTTTTTCATTTCCATTCTGCCTCCGAATTTTCTCCTGCGCTGTCGTAGCTGCAAGCGGCAGCAGAAGGCAGCTACATTAATAAGATAGTCACTGATTCTATTTAGAGAGGGCACTTAAGTCTGATTCTTCAAATTTATCTCATTTGCTTTTTTAAGAATCAGTTTTCCTAATTTGTTTTAATAACTCTAAGGCAGTCAGAAAGATCATTTATGTCTCTCCTAGTCCTTAAGGATATAAAATACATTCCTGTTTTATGAATAACTTTACTAGTACATGGGAATTACATTGGTTAAGAGAAAATTAGGGTACTCAAGGGTCTTGTTCCAGTTACTCTTGCTGCATAATATAGTGACTTAAATTTAGGAGGCTAAAACAGTCATTTTTATTAGAGTCACAGATTCTGAGACAAGAATGACACAGCAAACCAAGAATTGCTTGTTTCTGTTCCACATTATCTGGTACATCCATTAAAAGATTTGAATGTGGAAGTTAATTGGAAGCTGGGGGATGGGATCCTATAAAGGCTTCTTCATATATCTGGCACCTGGGTGAGGATTACTTAAAGGATAGTATTGCTGACCAGAGCTCCTCGATGTGATCTCTATGTGGTGTGGCTTTCTCATAAGATGGTGATTTCAGGGTAGCCTATGGGGATCAGAGTTCCAAGATGAATGTTCTGGCCAAAAAAGAGGACCATATTTCCTTATGACTAGACTTAGAAATCATGCCATTTCCACCTACTAAGCCAGTTCAGATTCAAAGGGATGGCATCACACTATCACTCCTAATGGGTCCATGTTGAAGCCATATTGTAAAGGAATATGTGAAATGGAAGTTATTCCAGCCTTTTTGGAAAATATAATTTGGCACATATTCTAAGAGTATGAGATAGATTAAATAAGGTACACAAGCTAACAAACTTGCATATCTAGTCCAACTCCTATTTGTATATTAAGTGCTAAAATGTATTAATATTTTACTCTTAAAATTCCAAAAAATCTGCAAAAAGAAAAGTGAAGAAAATTTTAGGACATCTAAATATATAAAATGCAGTTTACTAAATTCAAATTGCTATGCAATTTTCTAAAATAATGGGTGAAATTAACGTATACATATAGAATTATTTAAGAAATGCTTTCTTCTTTTAGGTTAATGGTGGCACTCCTTAGTAAATATTCCTATCACTGCTTCATGCATAAAGATGCTGAGGGTCAGAGATGTTTGAGTGTTTACATCGGGAGACAGCACACATAGCTCAGCAATTTCCCCAATACTTATTTCAGTTTCTGAAAAAAATGCCCTTTGTTGAAACTCATCTACTTAATTTTCCTCCATAGTTTTCTGGGCACTTATGATCATATTTTTTTTTCTTACAATTTGAAAGAGTGTGATTCTTTCTAATAGAATATGCTGACAGAAATCTGTATCCTATAATAATTAACCTAAGAATGGGAAAATATCTCTTATTTCCTGCAATGAGTCAGCCACTGTTCAAGATATTTTCACATATACTATCTTACTTAGGTCTCAAAAGGATGCCAGAAAAAGGATTATTACATCCATTTTACACAGGAAGAAAATAAACCTCTGTTTCAGGGACTCTTGGGTTGTATCCAGAAGTTTCAAATTCAATATCCTGGGCTTGATCTTTCTAGTATATCAGGTTTGGTCAGTCTAAATTGCTTAAAAGATGTAATATGTGTAGATTTTGAAAGAATTTTTACCTAAACATTTCTAAACCAGTTAATTCCTGTTCAATTTCTAGTTTATTTAAAGAAGAAAAAAAAGGTGCTTCAATCTATAAACAAATTTTAATTTTTGGATATAGTTTTAAATATCTGTCAATATTCTTTTTCTTTTTCTGTAAGCAGAGAGGATATACAACATCTATGTATTATAAAATCTTGATAAGACTATTACTTTTGTGATTAAAGTCATAAACAATCTTATTCTGAACCAACATTTATTCTGAATATTTGCTAGAAATTTTTCTGTAATTTTTTTTTTTTTTTTTTTTGTGAATGGTTTCCTCAAAATATCTCACCCAAGGTCATACAGTAGAGATTTGGAGAATAAAATTGCACCTAATAGAGGTTTATCCATAAAGAGGATTCTAAAATCCATATTTTTAGGAAACTTTTAAAATGTGAACTAGCCTGTCTTTGTTGTTATTAGGCTGTTGGCATGTACATTCCATGGTTGTCTTCCCGTTTCCTTTCTTTTCCTTTAATATCTCAGCTACCAGAGTAGCACTTAGTGATCAGACTGAGAGAATAAAATAGAAGGTCAAATTTCATGAATACCTGATACTGCAGTCTCCAGAAATGCAGATTATGAAAATAAGGAAGTGCTAATGGTTTATATATGAGGTGTCCCCTGAAAGCTCCTGTATTAATGCAGGAATATTCAGAGATAAAATAATTGGATTGTGAGAGTTGTAACCTAATCAATCTGTCCTAGTTTGAATGAACTGTAGGCAGGTGGGTGTGGCTATAGGAAGTCAGTCACTGGGACCTTGCCCTGTAAGGAGTCATCTACTCTGTGGCTGCTTCTCCCCTACTTTCTGCTTCCTTCCTGCTATGAATGGAGCAGTGTTCCTCCACCATGATATTCTGCCTCACCTTGGGGCCAGAGCAATGGAATTGGCTGACCATGGACTAAACTGGAACTGTGAGCCAAAATATACTTTCCCTGATCTCAGTTGTTCACGTTAGATAGTTTGGTAACAGCAACGCAAAATTGACTAACACAGGAGGTAATGGTATCAGTAATACAATTTGGAAATAGGCACACTTTGAAAGTAATCACAAAGCCAGCAGCATAGTAAGATAATCTAGAAAAGGTAAATCAAAAACAGTTCTTTGGCAACAAAATTATATTTGACCATAATTGTCTACTTTGTTTATGCTTTGTGTTTCACATCAGTTCAATGGAATGTTTCATGCACTCTTAGAGTTCAATAAATACATTTAAAAGGCTGGCATACTTAAATTACTTCCTTTGCTGTCTTGAAAAATAGGTTTTGTTAAAAGATATACTTTAGTGGCTATCACATAGATCACTATTGAAAATTTAGAAGTTCTGAGCAAAATTCTTTATTTTGCATGGCAATAGAATTATTTTTGGCCATAAATATTCGCATTGTTTATATTTAGCATTTAGATGTAACTGTTCAAATATGATCTTAAATTTAATTGTACTGAAATATGAGGCTTCCTATCATGAGGGAACAGTCATAGGATGTATGCTTCCCTGTTCAGGAAGCCTGTCATGTGTCTAAACTTTACTCATACACACTCTCTGAGTCCTGAGCTATAGAATGGTGTGATGACATGGCTGAAAAAATTTTTGATTAAAGTTGCTCAAATACTCTAACAAAACACTCTAAAGGCAATGGTTTGGGTTAAAAAAATTAAGGCAATAACTGAATCCTGTGTTTGCCTCTATGTTAACATACAATATTGCTCCCAGGTTGAGAACATTGGGTCCTTTTTTTTTTTTTTTTTTTTTCTTTTTCAATGGAATAATGTAAAACTGGATAAACCAGATTATTATATTTTTTTTGGTACCAGGGATTGAACCCAGGGGTGCTTAAACACAAGGGCATATCTCCAGCCCATTTTTATATTTTATATAGAGACAGGGTCTCACTGAATTGCTTAGAACCTTGTCATTGCTGAGTCTGGCTTTGAACTTGCAATCCTCCTGCTGCATACTCCCAAGCTGCTGGGATTACAGGTGTGCACCACCACCCTGGGCTATTATAAAATTTTCAAAGTAAAAATTAAAGAAAAGTTTTTCCTATTGTGAGAGCTATTCAAATAAAAACATTGTTATAGAAAATAGCTTCAGGATATAAATAAAATATTTGGTAGTTAGTCAGATAATATAGAAGGGAAAATCTTCAATATATGCTATCTTGTTAAATTTTTTTTCTTTTATTTTAGTATAGGAGATTGAACCCAGGGGTGCCTTACCAATGACCTATATTCCCCAATCATTTTTATTTATATTTTTAAATTTTGAGACAAGTTCTCACTAAGTTGGTGAGGCTGGTCTTGAACTTGCAATCCTCCTGATGTGAGACTCCCTCCATAGTAGCTGGTATTACACATGGCACCTCTCAGGCCAACTTTGCTTTTCTTTGGAGGAGGGGTTTCACTAGTTTGCTCAGGCTACTCCCTGGACTCTAGTGATCCTCCAGCCTTAGCCTTCCTGAGTTCTAAGACTACCAACCTGTGTTACCACACCCAGCCACTTTGTTAAATTTTCAAACCTATTTTGTCTATCTTTTCCCAAAAGGAACAGTGTCATGGATGAAAATATTTTTTAAATTTTTACTTATTTTTTTTTCTCCTTGTCACTGTTTAAATCCACCCAACCCTCTGGGGGTCGAACTCAGAGTCTAGCACTTGTTAGGGCATAGGCAAGCACTCTACCACTGAGCTACATTCTCAGACTGAAAATATTATTTATCTTCACTTTCTTTTATAAATTTACTATTTACAAAATGACTTGAATACATATTTGCATTTTAGTCTTAATATCCCAGTCCAGGAACTTATTCCCTATTGTATATAATTGAAACCAGGATGGATGATTTCATCACTGCAGAAAATAGTGACAGTGCAATGATGAAAAAGCATATTTTTTGTTCAAGGTTCATTTATTTTTTACCATACTGGCATCATGATAATCATCTGAGCCTCAGAAAGAATGACAATTCTATGTGGCTCCCATACACTGTCTTACATTCTTTAGACCTCTTCAAGACCCCATGACTCAGCCTCAACTCTTAAAAGGAAACTACTGAGCAAATAATTGTTAATGAAGAGTGTAGCACAGTGGGGTTGATCTTTAAATTTAGTTCACGTAGGTGACACTAGGAATTACAGACAAGCAGAGAAAAATTAATCTCTGATTTTTTTTTGGGGGGGGGTACTGGGGATTGAACTCAGGGGCACTCAACCACTGGGCCACATCCCCAGCCCTTTTTTGCATTTTATTAGAGACAGGGTCTCACTGAGTTGCTAAGTGCCTCGCCATTGCTGAGGCTGGCTTTGAACATGTGATCTTCCTGCCTCAGCCTCCCAAGTGCTGGGATAACAGGCATGCGCCCGGTGAATCTCTGATTTTTATATCTATTTTTATTACTGTATCTGTATCTGCATCTGTTTCCTTGTAGTTTTTGGCATACCCAGGGAGTGGCTCAGTCAATTCAATAATATATGAGCAAATATTATTTACAGAAGTAATTAAGGAAAGCATTTTAACAGGCTTTTGTTAAATGCAGATTCCCAGGTCCAATCTTCAACTAGTTAAATCAGTTTCTTTATAAGTGAGAATCTTAACAAACTCTTCACAGAATTTTTATGCATTTTAAAGCATGAAAAACACTTATGCATGGTCAAAAGAACTGGCCTGATACAGAATGTTCCTCTGAGAATTATAGTGAAATTATAAGTGTCATTTGTATTTCTTTTTCTAATGGAATTGGTGAAACAACCAAAGGCTGGAAGCAATAAAGAACAGTGAAAGTTAAAATAAATGTGAAAGTTTCTGTCTCTTTCTGTGAAGTTGATTTTAATCCTGCACTAATGATTCTTTTTAAATCTACCACTTAGACCTATGTTATCAACCCTTAGTATCACCCCATGCTTAGTCTTACTCTTCTTTTTCCCCTCATCTTGGTACTAGTACCAAGGTAAGTTAAATTTAGATATTTGAACGGAATTCCCTTAGATCATTTCCATATACATTCTTAACCATATGATTAGTAAGTAGAACTGGAATTGTCATAGATTTAGATGAGCAATGGGAACATGCTTACCAATTTATTAGATCTAAAATACTTGTTATGTAAAAGTGTTAGGAAACAAGCAAAGAAATAATGGAGACTGGTACTGCCTTTAAGTCTCACTTGTGATATGTCATACACATATGAAAAATGAATAAAAATGATTTAATAAATTTTCAATTAGAGGTTGCTGTGTGCTTTAGCAGTTTGGAAAATAGGAACAATTACTGTAGATTGGATTCACAGGAAGACTTCACAAAAGATATAGTTGGATCTGGACCTCGAGTAAATGGAAGGAATTTCAAATAGTAGCGACACAGGCAGAATCACAGAATCCTTATGAAGCCTTCCTACTTGAAGTAGGAATAAAATTAACTTTTAGAACGTCCCCCAATGTATAATACCCTTATCACAGTATTTTGGGTGGAGTCTGACCAAGACAGGCTGTTCTGGTCATTAATATAGTGGTAGTTATTCTTTCAGAAATTTCTTAGTATTTTCTAAAATGATCTTGCCTTTATGAATCAGGTGAGCAAAAGCCAAGAGAGTAAATAACGTATGGGTTAGCAGGTAGACAATCTGTGTGAATATGTTAATATGAAACCCCACCAGAAGCTGAGGCTGCAACATGGAAAGGTTTTTCCTCTGTCAGAATTGGCTCTGGGTTTAGGTCCTGAGAGTTGTGGACTGTAACTGGGCTTTAAATAACACAGCCACTAGAGGCTAAAGAGATCATGTTTCATAACCACGCCCTGAAACTTTACCAGCTCAGTTATTTCTTCATATAGCTTCTGAAAGGATGAAACAATCTAAACAGTATTAATGGTATTTATTTATTTATTTTTATTGGTTCTTTTTAGTTATACATGACACTAGAGTCCATTTTGATATAATTATACTGTGATATTTTATAAAATCTTTTTTAAAATATTTATTTATTTGCTTTAGTTGTACACAATGCATTTATTTTTACGTGGTACTGAGGATCCAACCCTGGCCGTGCACGTGCTCGGCGAGTGTTCTACCGCTGAGCCACATCCCCAGCCCCTTTTATAAAATCTTGTAAAGAAAAAGAATAAAATAGAATTTAAGAAAACTATAAGCAGTATTAACATCATATGAATTACCAAAAATAGATCCTGACTCCTGAGCAGGCATCCCTTTTCTTATTTTCATATTCTGAGATAACTTCTTTTGTTAAAAAAGCTCCTGGAAAAAAAATTGTTATCCTATGTATATAGAATGAAAACACTAAATGGGCTTGTTGATGTAAAAAGTTTTAGCTATCAGAGAACATAACATAATTTTATTGAATTTCAGATGAGGTTATATAATTTCTTTGACACTGTTAATCACTTGATTAAAACAAACATAAAAAACATAGCCTCCATTGTTTTATGGCAAAGCTTATCTATTATAACATCAGTAATCCCTTATGGGCTCAATTCTACATTCTCAAATTCTATTATAGTATATGACTCATCAGAATGTAACTATTCTAATCTCCTCATACCCCATCCTAACTAGGTATGTTGTACAAAAAGTATGCCAAGCTCTAACCCTGGACATATATTCAGGTTCTTCTAAAAAAAATAATTAGACTAAGATATATTCCAGCTGTATAATTATATCAAAATGGGTATGAGAATATAATATAAACTATATGTCAAGAATTTTGAAAATTTAGATAAAATGATTAAATTTGTAGTAAAATTTCAAATTGGTTTAAAAAGAAAAGGAAGTCCTAGAAATTCATACTGGTACTTAATAAATTGAACAACTAACCCAAAATTTCTTCTCTTCACATAATCATAATTCAAATTTAATTAGCTTCATCACTGACTTATTCTTACAATATACTTTCAGAGAATATATGAAAAGAAATCCCTAACTCATAAGAAATATACGAATATATAAGATTATCGATCTTATAAACTAGATGGAATATTTGTGAGCACATTACTAACACCCTTTTGAATAAACAAATTTAGTGCTGAATGGAGAAAGATAAAATAACAAGAAAGAATCTTCCCCCTAAAAATTGAAATACAGGGACATTCAACATTATACATCTTTAAAGATACTAATTGTAGGCACCATATTATTAATAAAATGAGGAAAAACATTATGATCATTACATAGTCATGTGGTGTAGAAAAATAATTTTCTAAATTTACTACCTACTTTTGATTTTAAGAAGTTAAAAATTTAAAAAATGGAGGGATTTCTAAGTAGAATATAGGAGTGTTAGAAAAAACTCGATACCACACATTATAATTAGTGGGTGAAACTTTAATTGCAATATTTCTAGGATTACAAACAAAACATGTATGACTTACTTTGAACACTTCTATTTAGCATTATATTGACTGCTTGTGCCAGTGGGAAGAAAAAGGAGTAAAAGGCATGAAGGATGGATAGTGCGAAGTACCCAAATACTGCAAGTTTTATTTAGAACACCTCTGCAACATAAAGGCAAGTTACTAAATATTCATATCCAAGTTTAGAATAATTACTAATTCAGAATCAATACCCATTTACCCAAAAAGAAACCTATAACGGACATATTGATATAAATGGCAAAATATGTTATGGATTTAGGCTTACATTTTATAAAAAGTCATATAAGAAAAATATAAAATTGTTCAGAGATGTTTTAAGACCTAGAATATTTAAGTTTTATAATTAATTCAAGGAATGAACTCAGCAAAAATGTTCAGATATTTATATTTTTATGTTCTTTATGATCTCAATAAGATGTAGCAATTGGGGGCACTAAATAGTTAATTATAAAGTGTACATGTAATTGCAAAATGTCAAGAAGAGTTCTTTTTTTTTTTTTGTGGTGCTGGGGAGTGAACCCAGAGCCTTGTGCATATGAGGCAAGCACTTTACCAACTGAGCTATATCCCCAGCCCTCAAGAAGAGTTCTTGTAGAAGAGGGGGAGGACATATCAGACCACATGTCATGTCAAAGCTATCTTTAAGATGTTATAATTGCACTATGGGCTTTGAAAGAGAAGTTAAATATAAGAGAAGAAAAAAATCTAGAAAATTAAAACATGTCTTGGATAGACAATTGATTCAATGCAAATAAGTGTGGGAAAAAATGGACTTTGAATAGCACAGATTGAATTATTATTTTTTCTAGTGGCCCAGGGTGGACAAGGGATTGAACCTAGATGCACTAAACCACTGAGCCACATTCCAGCCCATTTTTACTTTTATTTTATTTTGAGACAGGGTCTCATTAAGTTGTTCAGGGCCTCAGCAAGGCTGGCTTTGAATTTGAAATCCTTTTGCCTAAACCACTGGGATTATAGGTGTGCACCACTATGCCTGGCTTATATTGAATTCTTTACCTGTATGGGAGATTTGTAGTTTCTACCCCTTATCTAACACCATATACTAGGAGATAGCAAGTGAAAGTCTTTCAGAAAATAATATAGAAAAATATTAGCATGAATTTAGGTTAAGAAAGTATTTCTTAAATAGGATATAGAGAACATTAACCACACAGGAAAAGATTTACAAATTTAATTATGTCAAAATTAAGAGCTATGGCTGGGCCAGGGCTACACTATAACTTAATTGTAGATTGCCTGCCTAGCATTTGCAAGGCTCTGAGTTTGATCCCCAGCACTTAAAAACATCCCCCTCTCTCTCTCTCTCTCTCTATATATATATGTATATATAGATATAGATATAGATATAGATATAGATATAGATACATACACACATATATATGTATACATATATATATACACACATATATATACATATATATATATATATACACACACATATCTGTATATATATGAGCCTTAAAATATGAATTATATATATATAAAATCAAAGATAAAGCATTTGTTGCATATATAGACACAAATGACCTCACTGATTAGCTGTTTTGTTATTAAATTCAGATGAAGATAGCTTCCAATAAGAAAAAAAAAATAACACACAAAATATTTGGTGGAACACAATAAAATTTCCTATTGACAAAAAAATCCAATTTGTGGTCAAGGTGGGGGCTGAAGAGAAGTTCTACTCCACACAATCTTTTAGGGACACAAACTTGTGTGGAGTTTCAGGCATCTTAGTTAGTTTTCAAGGCCGCTTTGGTAATTAAATTCCTACAGAAGATCAGGAGAGAGAGACCCTAGAGGAACATGTGGAACTTTGCACAGGTCAGATGTGGAAATGGCACACTAAAACCCCAGCAGCCACAACTCACCCCACTGTAATAAAGAAGTCTGGGAGAACTTGTCCAGCACTATGACCTAGGAGAAAATGGAAAGTATTTTGTGATCAACCAGCTCTGCTTTAAATCTGCCTTTTTGTTCTTTCATCTTCTCCCAGACATAAAACTTTCTTTTTAAGGAATATCCTCCAAAGTCCCATTTAGTTGGTGCATCAGATTGAGAACCAAAATCCCATTAAAGGTGCACATCTCCCCCTCAGATCTGGAGATGCTTCTTTATGGTCTTGCACTGCACAAATTATGTTTTAAAATGCCTGTCCACTCCTCATGTCAATATTGAGTTTGATCTGTGTTCAAGATACCATTCCAATCTCTGAAGAAGAGGTCCTTCTAGCAGGATCTGCAGCTTTTACAAACTGTGTCCTCCTCATGCTAATTTGGAACACGCTTGCAGATGTGAAAGTTTCTTTATTAAAGGCTCCTATTATCATAAGCTTTAAAATTTTTTTTTAGTTCATTCATGCACATGGTATCTCTAACAATAAAATTGTCAAGCATTTATTCAACTTTTGATCCAATTCCTTCCAGATAATTCTACTGTAATTATTCATATTTGAAGCACATTCCGTACAGATTTCTCTAATTTCCTTGATTTATTTCCTTCCTCTCTGTCATGTATTTTTCTCTCACAGTCTGTGATAAGCCATACAAACTCTTAGGTGGATAGTTTATAGCTTTAAGCCTTGTCACAGAAATGAGTCTTAATGAATTTTTATCACTCATAACATTTCTCAGTCTTATTGATTACTTTCTGGAGTTTAATTCAGCTTTTCTATCTTTCAAGGGCTTAATTTTTTTAATGGCCATCAACTCATTAATACATACATGTTTTTCATTATTAAAACGCCTTCAAGTTGCAAGTCTCCATATCTTTTTAAAAAGTTGAAGAATGAAATAAAATATCATTAAATACATATAATTCATGTTGCCTTTTTTCTTTTGTGAACTTGAGCTTAATTGATATATTGGCATTGATGAGAATAGATGGAAGTGCCCTTAGATCAATCTGAAATGGCTTCCAGTTAAGGGAACATCATAAATTCACCAATAGCTGAGATCCACTCCATCACATAGTCTCCTGTGAAAGGTCCTTCCTAAGCTGTTATTGAGCAATTTTGAAATCACATTTCTTTTGTATGACATTCCTATCATAATCTCAATTGAGAATGTGACTGGAAATTATCTTATCATTCATTAATGACAACCTAAGAACAGTTTAACAAAGGAGATCTTTGTAGTTGTAATTCTGAATACTTTTAAAAAATATGTCATATGCTTGAGATGAGTATATGCACAGTCATTAGCACAGGATATTGTTTTATAAATCCATTTACAAAAAACAATTCCTATTTCTGTAATTTTGATTTTGTTGCCATGATCTTTTTTTGCAATTGATTCTTTAGTTATGTATAACTAGGATTCATTTTAATATAATTACAAAAACATGGAATATGTCCCTAGCACTCCCTTCCCTCTACTCTACTGATCTTTCTGCAGTTTACTTAGTTATTTTGTTTGTTTGTTGTTTATTTTTACTGTGTTGTGGATATTCTTGATGTTGAGATTCACTGTGGTATATGTACTTACAAAAGTTCGCTCAAATTCATTCCATTGTTCTTCCCTCATCCTGTCCCCCACCACTCTTGATCCCCTTCATCTAATCTAAAGATCTTTCTTCTACTTTTATTGAAATCCCTCCCCTCCTTTTATCTTCCAATTTCTCTCCCCACCCCCACATTATTTTGGATTAGCTTCTGCATATCAGGGAAAGTATTGGAACTTTGACTTTTGGGGAGTGGCTTATTTCACTAGCATGAGAATGTCTAGTTTCATTTTAATTCCATTAGAAATGATTTGTTGGTTTAAGAGCAGATTTTATTTGAAGTGAATTGTGATTCACTTGGTACAGAGGAACTTCAGGAAAATTTAAATAGCCCTTGAGAGACATTTAGAATTGAGAACCTCTGAATTTGTCAGTTTGCTTTCCATTCATTAAAAATAAATTTGCAATTTTCTTTCTTAATTCAGAAACATTTAATATTTCAAATGATATATATATATATTTTAACTTTCTATTTGTGAATTATCTGTTTCAAATATATATAAAGACAGATCATTTTATTATATTCATATACAATATAATGTTCATTATTTTTAACATTTAAATATAACTTCATTCCTTCAAATAAATTTATTCATAATGCCATATAGCAAGTTATTTGAAAGCATTATCATTTTACTATTATGCAAACATTGTGAAATAGACAATTAGTATTAATAGATAAAAATAACTAATAAAAGTTAGGATCATTAGGAGACATCTTAAAATTTATCTACCATATTTAGTCATTTACTCATTTTCTTCTTTCATTCATCAAAATATTTAGGGCCTTTATAATAATGTGTAATATGTCTTTTTTATTATAACCATTTGGAAACACATTTCTGGGATATTTAAATTATGGAGTAGAGCAAAATCCTGTTACTACAATTGAGGAGAACAAATGAGTTTTTAAAATACTCCACAGACTATAATTAACTTTTGAAAAAATCCTAGTTAACAGATTTCTTTAGCAATTTAACTACTATTGAAATTCACTTTATTATATGTGAGAACATTTAAAAACCATTGGCCAAAAATTAATGGACAATAGCAATCCTGTTAACTTTTGAAAGATTGTAGTCATTTATAAATGAGTGCTTTGACAAAGCCATTCTATGAATTTTCTGAGGAAGTGATAATGTGTTTGCTATTAGTTTTTTTGCATCTTTTGTATAATTTTTTGTGTAACACACATGACTTCAATTGACTCATAAAGTTGATATTGCCTTCCTTTTCTCAAGGAGAGAAATAAGCATTGCAGTTTTAGCTAAAGGTCACTCCGGAAAAGACAATTATAAAGAGGTAAAAAAGGAATGAAAATGACAGACAATGCACATTTTACATAAAACATTCCCTTGCTAAAAGCAGTGTGTTTTCTTTTGTTTCCTCCTCATCATCACAATTAATGTTTACATAGTATTCACGGAATGACTTTTTCACACACCTTCTCATTATTGCCTTTGAGATAGCCACATGTATATTTTGTAGATGAGGCCAATAAGCCTTAAAGAAGGTAACTTATCCATGATTTTAAAATTAGCCAGTGGCAGAGGCTTCATATTTAATGGGAGCTTTTTTCTTACAAAATTATGCTAGTAAAATAAATAAATCTTTCTCAGAGCCAACTAAAACAAGCAAACAAGCAACACCACTAAAATATCAAATATCAATCTCCATCAATCTCACCTCAACCCCAAATTCAGTCAGGTAGAAAGTGCTGGACTCAGCACAGGCAAATTCTCCTTTTCTTTGACTACAACTATAACCCAGATTCATCAGGTGGCAGGAAGTTTCTTCAACAGGGTGAATATGGTGGTTCCTGCAGGATAATTTTAGGACTAACAGATTCACTTATTTTCAGTCACTGAACTGACAGCAATGAAGTGAACCTGGAATAAATAAATGAGTTTGTGCACTTGCCAGATGGCATTTGTCACTTAACCTTCTTCAGTCTTTCATTTTTTTTTTTTTCACTAATAAAATTAGATTTGATTGTTGGCATATTTGAACTATCTTCTTCAGACAGTTTCTATGTAAATTTTTAAACAATAAAATTTTAAATTACCTCTGTAAATTATAAGGCACTGTGCCAGGGATGTAGCTCAGTGGTTGAGTGCTTGCCTATTTGGTGTGAGGTCCTGAATTCCATAAAGACTCTATAAAAATTTCAGGCATTACTTCATGTTGTTCTATGAAAAATTCAGGAATCTGAATGTTGGAAAACCTGAGTTTTAGAGACAGTTTATCATTAACTGTGTTACTTTGTACAATCAACTAATTTTTCTATACCCTACTCTTCTTTTTCTACTAAAAGTGCTGTAACATTTGAGTCTAGCTAGAAGATACTTAAAAATAAACCCTCCTTAATATAGTGCTTTTTCTCAATTTTGTGTCCTTTAAGCTTTAGTCTTGATAAACATGTCCTGAAAGGCTCTCATTTTCATTATTTTCTTAAGATAAAATGTGATTAAAAGAAAAAGGGGCAAAGCTAGGCACAGAGGTAAGTGTCCGCAGTCTCAACTACTTGGGAGTCTGAGGTAGGGGATTCTTTGGAGCTCAGGCAGGGTTTGGAGACAGCCTGTGTGACAGAGGGAGACCTGTCTCATAAACAAACAAACAACAACAACCAAAAATAGTAGTACTTAAATATGCAAAGGTAGAATCAATTAGGAATGTTTCAAAGTTTTATGTCTATAGGAAAGAAACCTATTGAAACATTTTTTCCATAGATTTTAAAGTGAAGTTGTTAAGTAAATCAGGCTTTTTGAAGTTACTGCTAATATGATAGGACTTGCAACATTCATTTCCAAAAGGCTGCTCTAGTGTTGATCATAGACAATGTGCAATCTCATAATTTCTGAGACTCTATTGCTTTCCCAAGAATGAATCCTTACACCATTGTTTATGCAGTATAAAAGAAGAAAGAGAAGGAGGAAGAAAGAGAAGGAGGAAGAAGGGAGGGAGAGAGAGGAAATTTTTTTAAATAACTGTCAAAGTGTTTTCAGTACAGGTAATACTAATTCACTAAAGTAAATAATCATTACTCAGAACTTTCTTTTTCCCTTTCCTATGGATTTATTCAGTGCCTGTCATTATAAAATTAAATTTATGGGCAGAGGCTTTATCTGAATTGTATAATTTCCCCCAGTGAATCAGAGGCAAACATATATGTATTTATATTAAAATTGGTATATATTTTTAATGTCTATGTCTACATTGATCTTTCCAAACTTATTTATAAAAGTTTAACATTTAGATTCTATATTAGTATTTATATTAGTATTAGTATTTAGATTTAGAAAAATGAATTTGGAACAACCTATTAATACAGTGCTTTGAAGTTCATATGGAATCAGAGTGGGGGATTTTGAATGTTTTCTTGAGCCTTCTACCTTGCTGACACTCATCTCATGGTTAAGTGCATAGTACTTTTGTCTTAAATATTTCAAAAGATTATAAATAGTAAAAGAAGAAATGATGGATTGATTATTTGGTCTGCTAACATCAAAGGCTAGGCCCAGAATAATGTAATTACTAGATGTACAATATTGAGCAAATCAATAAATCCTTTTTCATTTTAGTTTCACAGTTCTGTGATCTGAAGTACTTGTGGGGCAGTAAATCCCTGTGAGTTCTGGATCACACTCTGCTTGCTTTCAGAAATGATCTGAGCTCTTTGAGATAATGCTTGTCTATACCTCCTGAGGTTTTAATAAACAGTCCTTCATGCTCCACAGACCTCTGATCAAATCTGTAAGCCTAGGGCTAAACTTTGGCTTAAGAGAAGAAGTTTCTTTGATGCTAGTTTCTTCCTCTTGGGTGGGGAAGTAACTCAAATTTGTTGCATTCTGGATTCATCTCTTGCATAACACAATAGAAAAGTTTGCTCTGTTTGGAGAGATATGGATGTTTCAAGATGCAGCAATGATGCTCAGCTTACCTATTCAAAAAAGTAGGATTGTACATCCAAAGCATGTTAATCTCCTTTGGAGGAATAAGAAAGATTTGAAAAATCTGATTAAAATAACAGGTACTGGAATAACTTTACATCTCATTTATCCTTGGACATAAATCTTGGTTCAGAATTTCTATAAGTGAAGAGAATTAAGTATTTTTGGTAAGCAAGAAAGAACATGAGCATACCCATGCTAAACAAAACAAGAAAAATGTATTCTTACATGATATCAGTTCACAGAATGGACCATATAGATTGTATTCATATTATTAAAAAAATAAAGTTTTTTTCTAAGTATCTCCTATAAATACTAAGAACTAATATATAATGGATATGAACAGGAAAGCTGGCTTTGATATGGAAACATCTGAATAATATACATTATTTTGATACCAGGAAGAAAATAAACTCAACAAGCCTGGACTTTTTTTTTTTTTTAGTATATTTATCTCAATCCTTGACTCTTTTTTGAATCATTTAATCTTTTTGTTTTCTTCACCTTTCCTTCATAAACTAATATTGGTACTGAAAGTTTCTTTACTAATCATTGTCATTCTGGGTCGAAGAAGAAGAACTAAGCTTCAATTCTGCTTTCAACTAATTATATTTTAACTCTAGCAATAAGTTTTTGAATAATATTTGAATAACAGAATATAGACCTCACTGGATAATTTTTCTGTTACAGAGATTTAACTCTCAGTCTTTGATCATCTTTAAGAATAATGTCATCAATTGGTCCATTCTGAATTCTTGTATTCAAGTCTTATAATTAGAAGTAGCTCAACACAGGAAGATAATAGACGCTTCATCTAAATGAATGGAATTCATATTTTAAAATTTAGGCTGACAGCTCTCAGCATTTAACCCTGTTTCATGTGCAGTAGTTGTATTATGTAAGGAATTCAGAATTCATTTTTATAATGAAATAATGACATCAGTAATTGAAGGAGAATATTTAACATCTGAAATAACAAGATAGTTTTCCTTCTTGTCAAGAATGTCAAACTATATAAAAGTTATCCTAAGGTAACATAGCATAGAAAAATTATTTATGTTTGCATATCTTAAATTCATGTGTTCATCCTTCAAACTTTTTACAAGTATTAAGTAGCAAAAACAGGTGGTAGGCATTTCAGCATGCAGTGCCTCTTTTGTGGAGTTTATTGTTTAAAAGACAAGGTAGAATACGAAATAAAACACAACCTTTCAAATAAGGCACATTGTTAATTATATTATAGAAGAGTACATTATGAGAGATGTATCAATCCACATTCACCAAACAAAGGGAGAGCCTCATAAATGCAAAAGGCACACTGACATACAAGATATCTGTCATCTAAACCAGGGGTCTGAAAACTTATTCTGTAAAGGACCAGTTGATAAAAACATTTTAGGCTTTTGCAGGACTGTATATTATTAACATTTTGTTTATTGACACAATTATGAATATCACATAATTTTCATTGGTGGTGTTCTTATTTTAATTGTTTCACTCATTTAAAAATATGAAGTCCATTCTTAGTTCACAGACTACAGAAACAAATGGCAACTGAGATTTGGCTATGGGTTGTATTTTGCCAATCCTGATCTAAGAAATAGGAGATAGAAGAAAGAAATGATTTTAGAACTGGCAAAGAGAGGACAAATAGATTATGAGATTTATTTCTTGAATTTCTTTTTTTTTTTTTTTTTTAATACTGGGGATTGAATCTAGGGGCATTTAACCACTGTGCCACATTCCCAGGCATTTTTATTTTTTATTTTGAGATATGGTCTCTCTAAAATGCCAAATGCTTATTTGCTGAGGCTGGATTTAAACTGAGAATCCTCCTGCCTTAGACTCTCGAGCCTATAGGATTACAGGTGTGTGCCACTGCACCTGGCTTGAATTGTTGATAAATTTCGTTTCATTAACATAAATATTCAGGGAGGGAAATCATAATGTTTTATTAGGCTCCTTTTTTAACCTAATGAATAAGTTTTTATTAAGATGTAATAGCAGTGATTTATATATAATTTTCAAATTACTTTATTGACCAGTAAACACACTCATTGTATAATGCTAAAAATTTATATATAATGGTCAATTTATTGATAATTTTACCTTATCCTACTTATTTTTTCTGGGTTTGGGGCACACAAGACAAAAATGTTTTGAATTTTTACAATAAAAGAACTATCAATCCAAAGTGGAATGAAAATATATGAATAACAAAAGAATAGTATTAAAATAAAGCTTTACATATTTCCACAAAGATTTATTGAACAGTTTTTATGTGTTAGGTTCTATGTGCTAAGGAAGTAATTCACTGACATGCAAGCTCCTAGGATGTCATCTATTTTATGTTTTATTGTTAGAAGACAGAATAAATAAAATAGTTTTACTATTTATAAGTATGAGAATAAAGCAAAAGTTTACTACAGAATGACCGATGTTGCATTGGAGTGAGTAGTCAGAAAGTTCTCTTAGAAACATGGCAATGAGACTTGAATGATAAGGAGGCTTCTCCAGGTGTCATTCTGTGAGCAGAGTATATGGGAAGAGGAAATAGCAAGGCTATAGGTTCTGACACAATACATTAGTTGTGTTGGAGAAACAGATGTTCACTTACAGATGTCATGAAATAAGTAAAGACAAGAGTTGAATCAGAGACACAGATGAAATCAGATCAGAAAAGCAGGCAGAGGTGGGGTCTAGGACCTTTTGAACTGATGGTAAGAAGTTTTAATTTTATATTATGTATGCTGTAAAATTTGGAAAAGTTATAAACTAGGAATTGTCATGATATAATTTACACTGACTGTTGTGTGGAAAATAGACAGGAGAACAGCAAGGGTTGTATCAATAAAATCTGTTAGGACACTGTTGCAGAAATCAATTGAGAGAGATTTCGGTTTGGACTAGGATGGTGACAATGAAAAATGAAAAAAAAATTACAAAATTTAGGATCTAATAATTTTTTGTAAGAGAGTAATATATAAGTAGACAAAATATTTAAAGTACATACCTGAAAATGATTTTATGCTGATAAAGCCCCTTTCCTCTTTTAATTACTTTTATTCATTTTTACAAATACCCTATTAGAAGCTTCCACTTCAGTAGTAATCATGGACATAAAATATCTCTTTTTAATATCTCCTGACCTTTAATATGCATATTTTTTTTTTTTACTAAGGGTAATCTCTCTTTTTAATGTCTCATTTTTATAATTTATTTTCTTTGGCAGCTTTTATTACATCTATCTTATTTTGAAAGGATGCCGATGCTGATGGAGACTGTTCAAAAACCTCTTGTCTGCAAAGGTTTTATCATTTCCAACTCTTGGTCAATCAATTGCTTTTTATGTGGCTGTGGCAGTGTTCTTATTCCTCAGCGTGCATCAGAATCATCAAGCTTAGCTCCATTCCCAGGATCCTGATTCAGTGGAGTGGTGAGGTCTAAGGATTTGCACTTCTAACAAGCTCCCCTCTGACCTTTGTCCTTAGGACACACCTTAAACTGAACTGATGTAGGTAATCTTTCCTTGTTTAAAGGACCTGATCTTAATTATGTCGATGTTTTCATATGTTTAGTGACTTATTCAAATGTGTTTTATTATAAAAATTGCATTTTTAAAATTTCTTTCAATTCATGGGAAATCCGCATTAAGGCTTATTTGCATGGAAAAAATCTGTTTTTAAATGGGAAGAATTAAGTACAAGTGACTGTTATTAATGAACCTATGCAATTGCTGAGAAAGCAAATGCTGTCATAACTCAAAAGGCATGAGCTAACACACTGTTAGTCTCTACTTAGCCCCCCTTCTGAGTTTAACTACCTGCTAGATTCTGGTGACCATTCCTGTGAAGGCATTATGGATTTTCACAATTAACAGCTTGAATAAGTAACTTCTAGGGAGAGGAGAATAGCTGAGTCTAGCAGGTACAAAAGAATGGTCTTAAGGTAGCTGGTGGTGCATGTACTCTGTTTTACATTGTGGTTGAGAGGTGGCATCCATGTTAACAGTTTCCACAAGAGGAATGGGTTTACCTGGTATTTTAACTTTCCTCTGGCATCTATAGAAAGAAGGTTTTGTTGTCTTGCCTAGGTGCATGGCAAAAGTGGAAAGGCATCAAAAAATGTAGAGAGCAGTTAATGGTCAAAAGTCCAAATATTAATAGACATCTTGGGTCCAAATCCTTACTGTTTAACCTCTAGTTGTTCATAATTGTTCTAAACATTTGATAGTATAACACAAATTAATTAATTTTGAAGCAAAATTCCACATCTTATAAAAATACTGATAAAATTCATGATGGTGATTTTGGAGAATATTTTTTTAAATTTAGTTTTTAACTGATATATAAAATTTTATGTATTTATGGGGTACCATGTGATGTTTTAGCACATGTATACATTGTACAATGATTAAATCAGGGTAAGCATATCTATCTTCTCAAACATGTCTTTATTGTGGAAACATTAATAAATCTTTATTCTGGATTTTGAAAATATACTGTACATTAACAATATCTAGAGTCCCCCTATTCTATAATAGCACACCAGAAATTTTACTCCTGTATAACTATAATTTAGTACCCATTAATCAACCTTTCTTTATCCCTTCGTTCCTATTATCATAGGCCTCTAGTAACCACCATTCTACTCTCAACAACTTCTATGTGATCAACTTTGTTGGACTTGAAAATCCAAATAAGAGAGATCATGTAGATCTCCACTTTCCTTTCTGTATCTAGTCTTCCTTGGATATTTCATTCCCTAGGTATTTAGCCATAGAAAAAGACAGAAAATGAGAATGTGCATGACTACAAAACTTTGAGCTCCACAAATGTCCAGAAATTGTATCCCAGCATTATGATTTAGCTCCACAAATGTTTGTATCAGCAAAAAAGCAAAAAGCAAACAAAACAAAACAAAATAGAACCTGGAAATAACATGAATGCCCATTGCCAGGTGAATTAATAAGTAAATATTAGAGCACAGACATATAATTCAATCTTAGCAACAAAAGGAAATAAATGCTGGCCTATGCCACAATGTGATGAATCTCAAGGGCATTATGCTAAGTAAAGAAGCCATGCACAAAAAAGTCCATGCTATATGATTCCATTTATATGATATTCTAGAAGAGATAAAAATAAGCTACAGATGTAAAGAAGTTCAGTGGTTGCATATGACAGGGGAATGGGATAGGGAAATGAATGCAGATTAGTAGAGGAATATTTTTGGTGGTGATAGACGTGTTCTATATATATATATATTCTGATCATGGTGGTGATTATATGAGTATATGCATTTGTCAAATCTCAATGATCCCCACACTTAAAACGGATGTGTTGATGTAAATTATACCTTAATAAAGTTGATTAAAACAGACAATGATTGAAAAAATTAAAGGATTGAAAGAGACTCAAGGGGAAAATAATGACAACATTAGGTATTGAAGAGGAAAAGTTGCTGGGGAGAGAAAACAGATGCATATAGAGATAGAGGGAGGGGTAGCCTTTCAGGATGACTCCAAGATTTAGGGCTTTCATAGCTGGAAAAATGATGGCATTATTGACTGGGAGAGGAGAAGTAAAAAGGATCACATTTTAAGCCTGGTCTTGGGCCATGCATGTTGGAATTTCCTTTGATATATTCAAGTGGATATTTAAATAAGCTACTGTTGTACATCTTCAATAGCAAAATGATTTTGATTTTGATATACAACATTATTTTACATACCTTTTAAAAGGAAAATTGACTTTGATTTGCACATTTATCCAGCTATTAGAGGTATTAAAATGTGAAGAAAAGTATTACAATTGATGATATAGGGCATTTATCAAGGACGGGTACAAAAATGGTATTTAGACTAATCAGTACGTTTGGCTAATACTTAAAAACAGAATAAAGCCTATGGTGGAGACTTGAAAAGACCTCTTCTTCCGTTTAATGGATAAGGAGATCGAGAGTCCCAGAGAAGCCTGGAGTAATTGCTCAGGTGAAATGTATGGCTTTCTTAGGATTTTCTTACCTACTTACCACCTTCCATAAGGCACTGGAAATGCAGTGTTTTCCCCGTATCCTACATTGCAAGAAAGAGTAGCTCCTTGTCTCCTAGAATCAAGGAATTCATTACAGGAGACCAGGCGAGAAACAAACACTGAGAGAAGAGATGATGGTATTCCTCAGCTCATTCTATGGGAAAGGAGTATCATCAATGAGCAGGTATGATCATGTCCTCTTATTTATTCAACCAGATGATCACCTGTGTCACTCTTAGGACTTCTCTTTCAGAGCTCTTATAGTACCTAATAACAAAATATCTGTATGTAAAGCATCTTTATGGTTCTGCTTAAAAAGAATAGCCTGCTTCCAGTGACTCTTTTGGGTTAATGTGGATTTTTTATAAAGCCTCTATTTTTGCACATAGTTGCAGCTAATTCAGCTCAATAGTTATTTCGTCACAAGATCTTGGTTGAGGAGATCAAGTTTTTTTCCCCCCAGTTATTTTTCAAAAGTTTTGCTAGTGAGCAGGAGGGTGGTATCTCATTTCATTGTAGACAAAAGTAGCTTGGAAATCCACAAGAGGTGGAAAAGCTACATGAGCAAAGCAGAAAGAAAACAGGCAAACAGGCACTAAAACCAGGCCTGGTGAGCAGCAAGCATATTCAAATACTTAGAAATAGATAAACCCAAGCTTGAACTACAGGAAGAGTTGCCCAGTATTAAGACTTATTAGAAGGTCAGGCTTGCTCAAGAACACTGACTGATATCTACTTAACAGACAGGGTCTGTTCATGAAGCCCCACCTACCAGCAACTCTAATGGCTCTGTAATTTAATAGTAGGCTTGGAAACTATGTGGAGAAAACTAACCTGTGTTCCTCAGCTGCCATCAAGGTGGTTAAAATCAGTTATGTCGAGCTGACTTCCTACAAATATGGTGCCAGAGTATAAGAAGTATCAAAGGGGATGGGAATACATCAAAAGAACCTAACAAGGAAGATTGTTTATGTCGAAAGGTAGAACAATCTAAATAGCAAAGCAATGATATTGTAGTATTATATCTCACAGAATAAATTAAATATCCATGAATCAAAACTAATATAAATAAGTAAAGGAGTTAATAAATGGAGAAGACAGCTTTTCTTTGTAGTACAGTTTCAATTAATAAATATAACAGAAAAGAGGAAAATAAAACAATCTCTATTAAGCAAATACCATAATAGTAATTGCTGCAGACAAGATCAACCAATGACTGTTAAATTAATTGCTAAAAAGTTGAGAATGACAGCACAGTCTCAAAGTACACATAATTGTGGTATCCCTACTTAAAAAGGCAAAAATAGTAACTTGCAGTGGAGAAGCCACCTTGATAAAGTGATAGAGGTTAACATAAGCAGTAATAAGATATTGATATTCTGTATCTCAGACATGATCTATTGAGAAGAGTACGTCATATCTGTACTAATATTGCAAAAAAAAATTAGCAACAAATCACCTCAGTCTTACCATGAAAAGCCTAAATAGGGGAACAATTTACAAAATAACTGAGCAATGATCTTCAGATGTATCAAGGTATGAAAGACATGGAAAAGCTAATGAATTGTCACAGCATGAAGTAGACTGGAAGACACAACAATCAAATGCCATGTATGATCCTGATTTGGTTCTCAATCCGAAAAAGGGCATTATGCAAAGTTCAAGCAAAATCTGTAAATTACTTAATAGTGTTCTTATACATGCTAATCTCATTCTGATAATTGTGGTATTCCTACATAAGATGTTAACATGAACATAGAAGAAAAGCATGTGACAATTATCTGTATTATATTTTGCAAATATTTTATTATACCTAAAACTAAAAATAAAAGGCAAAAAATAAAAGAATGCATATCCATGCAGAAAGTGGTGTGCGATCCTAACTGGTAGTACTGAAGAGACTGCAGAGTAGAGGAAAAAAGTTCTAAACCCTCTATTAGGGAAGAGAGAAAGCAATTAGTTAAGAGTCAGGACTCACTGAACACAGAATAGATAACCTCTGTCAGATTTGGAGCTTAATAAGCACTAAATAAATGAATCAATGAATGGTAAAAAGGACTATTAAAATGACTTATAAGAAGATAAATCATCCAAGAATACTATGACATAGTGACATTCAAATAAGATCAAGGGACAAGACCTGGCAACATAGTACTGAATCAAAAACAATACTTGTTTGGTGAAGAAAATTTTTGGAGTACTCCATTTTTTTCACCTTATAAATAGAACAGCTTTGACTAAGAGAAATTAAGTGGCATGTTTTGGGTCATAATAAGTAAAGCCCTAGGAGCATTTATCAAATGTAATGTTTACATCACATATAATTTCTCTGCATATTGTTATTGACTTAAAAATTCTATTTCTGCTTAGTTTTTAAAACATCCCTTATGGTTCAGTTGGCCATGGTGGCACACATCTGTAATCTCAGCTACTTGGGAGACTGAGGCAGGAGGATCACAAGTTCAAGGCCAGCCTGGGCAACTTAGATTGACTCAAAACAAAACAGAAAGTGGGCTGGGCATATAGCTCAGCACCAGAGTATTTGCCCAGCATTCCTAAGGCCCTGGGTTCAATCTCCAGTCTGGGGTTGCAGAGAAGAAGAAAGAAAGAAAAGAAAGGAAAAGGTTCTTTTTAAATAAATTGGGACAGGACAGCCATTTTACACTAAATTCTTTCACTGACTAAAATCAAAGCCATCCACCTTCAAATATACTATTTATCAGGCTTAAAATCTTATTATATTTAAAACAAATTACCAATAATCACAGAATCAAGCAACTATTATTTACATTAGCATGAATGCCATAAAATAAAAATAAAAGTAAAGATACATAAAAATGTCTATAAGAACCTCATATTCAGAGTATAGTAAACAAAATTGAAATGTTTTGTATTATCAGAAACCAGTCTAACACAAGTCTGATCTTAACTATTTCAAATACAAAGAAACTCTGGAGTTACTGAATCCCAGACTCCAATGCCATGATCTTCTTTAGTCCATGTTCTCTTATCATTATTGTGATAAGAATTTTTAACATGGGATTTATGCTTTTAACAAATTTTATATATCAATTTAAGGTGTTTAATACTGTGTTATTACCTATAAACACAACATTGTACAGGAGATTTCTAGAAATAATTCATTGTGCATATCTAGAAATTTATACCCATTGGCCAGTACTGTCCCTGCTACTGTTTTGCTATACCTTTAGTGGAGGGACCTATGAGCTACTTCAGTGAATTTGTTAAGAGTTCTTTATATAAGAGGGAAATGGTTATTTTACAGAATGTACAAAAAGTATTTATATTTCTGCCTAGATATGATTCCATAAGTGTGCAACAAAATAAAACTGTAGGGTAACAAGCCATTGACAAAATCCTGTGCTCCCCAGATCAGGTGAGAGACACACAAGCTTAACTTGTCATCTTTCCTTTATTATATATGACTTACTAGATTGGAACAATATTAATCACCTTTTACCATAGGGGTTTAATATAGTTGTTCATCTTTCTCCATCATCAATGTTGCAGTCATGATTTCCATTAAAAATAGCTTTTAAAACTATAAATCTTTTAAGATTTTAAATTCTGTTACATAAGCTGAGGAGTCATTGTCTATATACTATTTGGATTCCACCCAACTTTATTATGTGTTTCAATTCAGTTCACATTGTCTTCAAGACACTTAAACATTTATGCCCTTAATTTTCATAATGCCACCTACATGAAGATAGTGTTCAGATTAGGAACAGCTTGATTGCAGACTTAATTTGTATGCATTTTGTATGATGTTTCCTTTTCCAACTAGATAATATATATTTTTCAAGTTGTCCTTTTTGACAGTCTCTGATTTTTTTCCTCTTCCTCTCAGGTTCATAATAACCATGTAACAACACCTCTTCAGCTTTTCTTTTCTGATTTTTTTTTAAATTAAGATTATGGGAATTCTGAGGATAGAAGGAAATAAATTATCAGTCATATACATGGATCTTATCTTTTTTATTTAATAAAATCATTAGTCCAAAAGTATGGGTTTTGAATAAGTATTTTTGATACAAAGCATTATTTTTTATAATATTGAGAATTTATTCATATGTATTCTTGCTAACTTGCCTATAATTATTAAGCATCTAAATGTGTCAACTTAAAGTTATGCTTTATCATTGGTTAGTTAACCCTTGATGTTTCCTTATTTACAATACAAAATCTAGGATGGAGTATTAGTGCTCTCCAAAGTTGAACAATTCAGACCAAAAATTTCAATTGTATTTATCTTTAATCAGTGCCAGTGGGTTTATTAGTTACCATGATGGATAGAGAAATCATTTCATTGACTCAAATATTGCACATATATTTAATAATCTTGTGTAAATAAGGTGTCAGAGACTAGAGGTCCTTGTAGCCAGTACAGTTTGGAATGGTTTGCTGGGGGGCTAGCTGACTGGCCAGAGTAGCTTGCTTTGCTTACATAGGATTCTGTCCCTCTACTGAATACTGGCACATAGCTATGTGCATTTACTCCATTGTTCATGCAGAATTATTCTTTTAGTGCTTAGAAAGACAGATAATTGGTAGTTACTGAATATGAAGGACAGGTTATAGGAGATTTTTTTTTTTGCCCCAATTTACATGAAAACCACTTTTACACTATTGACTTTGTGACTTGATTTTCTGGTAAATGTCCAGTTAGAACATCTATATACCTCTTATTACTGAATGTTATAAATATACTGAAAAGAAATTATGAATGTATCAAAACATTGACCTTTGTCAGTTTGTAACAACCTTAAAGGCCTTGTCTTGTCCAAAAATAAAAAACAAAGCAAATTCATGTATGAATTTACAGGAATATTATAGTGAATTTCATTAATTTGTACAATTAATGTGCTTTAATAATTATAATGAAAAACAAATTGCATAAAACACATGATTTAATGTAAAATGCTCTATCAAAAAAAGTAAATACCAATACTTTTTCACTTATGAGACTCTGTACCATATGTGCAGAGCCCTTCATTTGTGCCTTCATCCCTCTTAAATGCAGTTGAAGATATGACAAGCTCGTGCTGCTACTTAAGAAGGCAACCTCTGGCTAGAAGGAAGACAACATCTATAATAGTTCTCTGCCCAGAGCTCTGTGTATAAAATTGCTCTTTTCCTGAACAAGAAGGAATGTTTCTTTTTCAGAAAGGGATATTTTTAAAAATCCCTTCAAAATTCTTTATTGCTTCTGAACTTGTGCTAATATGCCATAAAAGAGGTAATGTCCATCCCAGACATCTGAAATCATCAAGGAAAACATTATAATGGTATTGCTAATATCTGGCTACTATTACTTGTCTCTCATAAAATTACTTGGTTAAAAAGATTGAAGTGGTTATTCATAGATACTCTTCTATCCCTATATCTACCCTGCCTGTTCTAACCATAATTTAACTTCTGCCTTCTAGTCATTTAAACACCTGGCAGTTTCGTTTAAAGCATTAATTTTGAGAAATGGAGGAAATACTTTGACAATTTTCCCCTACAAGTTAATGGGAGGTGTGTATTCTTGAAAAAATAAAGATGTTAAGGTCTTATAAAAATACTACTCAAGTTAATCCATCCTCTAGTAATAGGAATAGCTGCATATTTGTGTTGTATAACTGGAAGACTAACTGAACAAGAGTGTAAATGATTGATGGATTCTCCCCTTCATTCAGAATATATTGGGGGGAGTTATGAACTCTGCCAGTAAAGTTTTTTTCTCAGGTATGGTATTTCATATTTCCTGTATTCTTAAACCACAATGGATGATAATTATTAACAACAATTTGACAATTGACTCAGTGAGTGTTGATTTTGTCAGAAATTTCCAGATAAATTTATATACATGAATCAAAATAACAAAGCTTAAATCATTTTTTGGCATGTGTTTGTATATGAGAGATGAGGGACTTTTACCAGGACTTTGGCAGTGAACATTTATTTAATCTATGATTTCCTAATTCATAGATAAAGCTTTTTTTTTTTTTAAAGCAGTGAATAGAAGTAGAAGCTTTATTTAAGTTGTATAGAATTTTAAAGGAAATTTGCTTGCTATCTTTACAGTTAGCATAAGCATATGTGGTTGATTCATAAAGGGTCTTAACAATAGACTTAGCTCATGTTGCCTTTAAAACCTGCAATGCTGGGATAGTCTCTTGAGTGTAAAAAACATTGCCAGATGTCTTCCTGTTTTCCTTATTACAAAAATTGCTGCAGTTCATAGTTTCTTTAGACTAAATGTGTCTATCTCCCTTGATTATTTTTTAGTTTCTTTTCTTTATTTACAGATTATTAAATAGAAAGTCCTGATTACTGTGTAAGTTCAATGAAACTATAATGAGGGCAGATCACGCTGAGGCTCAGACTTGAGCACTCTGTATTAATTCTCCCCTCTGCTGATGACTATCGGGGAAGAGAATCATTTCTTATACAAACTATCCCATAACAGATGAATAGTCTATTAAGTGAGCATAGTTTGGATATATGGAGTCATCATTTTGTCTCCATAACAGAAAGACTTTATCTTACTAGTGTATCTTGTAGGGACTACATATTTTAATTCATTTTTTCAAACAGAAATGCCATGGATATAGGTTCAACTATGTCATATAACATTGTGTAATGTTATTTGATTTTCTATAATCATAAAATGTTATTGATTTTAGAGGTATTTTATCACTTTATATATATATATATATATAAATAAAGGTCCATCAGCAATATATATATATATATATATATATTGCTGATGGACCTTTATTTTATTTATTTATGTGTGGAGCTGAGAATCGAACCCAGTGCCTCACACATGCTAGTGAGTGCTCTACCACTGAGCTACAACCCCAGCCCATATTCTATCTCTTGAAAATGCAAATTTTATAAAAAATAAAATAGTATCTTTTACTAATACTAAAATACTATTTCAAAAATAACACATTTGTCAAACTCTATATTATTAAATTATAAATTTGTTCAAATTATACTCATTAGAACAACAGCTTCATGAATTATATAATGTTGGCCATATGCCTGGTAACTATTATTGTCTACCATGTAAGTATTAAAAGTTCTGATAGGACCAGGGATAATGTTGAAAATGAAGCATCCACATGCTCATAATGGCTGAAGGGTCATTGTTAAAAGACTAATTAGAAGACACTGAAATATTCCTAGAGTTTTCTTTGAATCAGAGATTTTAAAATGAATGTCATATTTAAGGTAGTATGATTCAATTCTGTACTTAGATAATGCAGATATTAAATTAGGGTAGGTAATCCAAAGTCTACATTTTAACCTGCAAAATTTGAAAACCTTGCTCTAGTTATAACATGATGAGATAGATGTATAGATATTCATCTATCTCTTTAGCATGGATTTACTGAATTGGGTCCTTCAGTCAGTTTTTCATTTTTTCCTTATAGAGAGAAAACATAAATTAAGAAAAAGGATTAGGGCCAGGCATCACGGCACAAACCTGTAATTCCAACAATTTGGGAGACTGAGGGAGGAGGATTGTAAGTTTGAGTCCAATTTCACTAACTTAGTAAGATCTTCTCTCAAAATTAAAAAGTGAAAGCACTGGGGATATAGCTTAGAGGTAGAACAGCCCTGGGTCCAATTCCTAGTACCCTACCCACCACCACAAAAAAGAAAGAGGGTTAGATTGTCAAATTAGACACAGAGATTTTTAGATTGTATTGGTCTTATACTAAGATAAATGATTCAAATAACCCTGACATATAGGTGATGTAGAAAGTGGTCCAAGATTTCCAATGTAGCAACCCAGATCATTTCTTCCCACATTGTTTATGTTCTTTGGCCCAGAAATAGATGAGTTCTCTGGATGACCAGGGACATTCACATTGCTTACACAAGGGGAACCATTTAGAAAAAAAGACAGGCTAACTGTGGTCCATGGACCAAACCTGTTAATTGCTTTAAATTTTTTTTTTTTTTTTTGTGAATTGACTTCTATTGGACACAACCATAGCAGTTTGCTTCTCTGTGTTCTGTGATATATTTGGCACTACCACGGCAGAGTTGATAATAATGACAGAAATGTAATGACGTGTAAAACTGAAGATATTTACTACCTGGTACTTTACAGGATATTTTTTGTCCACTCCTTATCTATATTACAAAGCATATCCATTCTACATTACAAAGCATATCCATTTTACAGTGAGAAAGTTTCACGACTTCATGACATTTTGTCAAGGAACATGCACCATAAACTCAGTTTCCTGCTTTAATTATTTTAAGCACTTTTAGATCAGGGCTATCCTGCTAGAATCATTCCATAAATAAGAATTCTCATGCCAGAAAATATTATTAATTTTCTTCAGGAGATCTGCTTTAAGTATGTTTAAAAGGAGATTAAATTGAGTAACTTGCCTGTCTTTCCTCTAAGTTTTCCTTGGAAAAATGAAATAAATCAATTCTAGAATAGTCGTTTCAACCTTATTTTGGAACCACCCAATTATCCTGGGTCAGAAACAGATTCAGAAAAAATTAAAATGATCTTCCATAAGTATTTTAACAATAGTAGATATTTTCAGATTCCTTTTACATATATACTTAATTGGGTTTCAATAATATCACTTTTTGATTACCCTCAACTATAGCTAGGTCAAAGATGATTTTAAATAATATTTTAAAATATATTCTAATGTGTTAGGAGCAAAATTTAGGATTATTAAATCATTGTACAAAATATGGTTTAGTCTGTGTGGAATTTGGATTACTTTTACTCTTAACCCTGTATGATTTCTGTCACACAACATTAAATATATATTTTACTATTAAAAATCTGGAAGACCCAACTCACAGGTGTAATTGAACAGAAAACTCAGGACTTGGAAGACATGAATACAGTGAGATTGCACACCTCACAGGTTAAGAGTACAAACTTTAGAAGTGGGATACCCCAGACCTCCCACTTACAAAATGTTTAACTTGGAAAGTTCTTTGTGCTTTTCCCTCTACAACTGTCATTTAGAGGTTGTCTTAAATAAACATTAGTTATGATAACCAGAGGGTAAAATTCTCAAAATTAGTAAGATAAATTATAGGATAAAGCATTGACTCTGACTCAATGCTTTACTCCTATAATTTATTTCACTAATTTTGGGGTAACAGAAAGAAAGATCAGCTTCACTAAATATTAGATTACTACAGTTCAATTTGAGTTTATTTCAGTTAATAGTTGTGCCATAATACAGTGGCATAGAAGAGGAAATGTGGATTGTAAGGAACTTGTCAACAAGCCCTTTCAAAGTTCTAGAGTAGCATCTGATGAAAAATTGAACCACCCCAGGTAAGTTACATTGAAACACATGGAAATTAATAAATATAATTATACAAAGGGGCAGAGTTATCCTGGTTAATTGCCTTCTCACTCTAAATACTTTCTGGATACTCCAGTGGCTCTTATATCTTTAGTGGTTGTTTGTCTCCCAGCCTAGATCTGTCATAGGAAACCCAGAGTCGCACATTCCATTCTTGTCTCAACATCTCTATTGGCAGATTTCATAGGTTCTTCCAACATGACATCTCCAAACTGATGTCATCTCATCACTATCATCTATCCAACTTTTCAAAAGATAAACCTAGAACTTATCCTTTACTAATTTTTTTTTCAATTATTCTCCATTTGCTTTTCCTTTACCAGGTTTGGTGGATTTCATCTTATTTTTTATATTGTTCCATATCTATTGCTACCAACCTAATCGACTTCTCTATTATCCCTTACCCACTAAAGTAATCCAATTGGTATCCACGCTTAAATTCTTGCACTTTAATTAGCAAATGACTTTTTATATTTTAACCAGATGGACTTTTTCAAAATGAACATATATATTAATCCAAGCATCAACAGATTTCTCTAAGGATTCAGCTTGTGAATAAGTTAGGCTTTGCTGACCATATGGTCTCTGTCACAATTACTCAACACTATTCTGGTAACACAAATGCAGTCATAGACAACACATAAGTGAATGAGTGTGGGTGTGTTCCAATAAAACTGTATTTATACAAATGGGTGGTGGGGTGGGCTAGATTTAGTCAGTGGGTTGTAGTGTTCCAAACTCTATATTAAAGTATTACTTAAATACCTTCATGACTTTCCAATTCTCTTAGGACAAAATTAATAACTCTTAACTTGGCCTTTCAATATCTAAGTCTAATATTCTATCTTGTCTTCTGAACTACTTATTTTTTTTTAGTTCTTGGAAGCACCAAGAATTCCAACTCCTTAGGACTTAATATATACTTATTTTAGAGCAGTTTTCACCTCTTTTCAAATAAATGCTACACAATTTCCCTTTTACTTCATACAGAAGGTATTCCTTCTTGCTCAAATCAATTTCGATTTTTCTTTCTTAAACATTTTCTGATGAATTATGGTGAGGTCCAGATAGTGGCCTCCTAAATTTAAATGCGTGGGTGTATGCGTGTGTATGTGTGTGCACGCACGTGTGTGCGTGCATGCGTGCGCGCGCGCACACACACACGCACACACACACACATACACACAATTTCCTTAAAAGCCATTGATATATGGTGAATGCATTTGTTCCCTCTCAGGGAAGATAAGATCCAACAACTCATTTTATTGCATACAGTGCACACTCCACATTTTCAATTGATGGCCAGTTTCCTCTATGCACTCAAAATAAAACTATTTGTATCCTATTGACCTAAAGAGAAGGAATAGGGAAATGGTAAAATGAGAAAAAGGAATTAATGGCAAATTTAAAGTTATTGATTTGTACAAATTATTAATTTTATCTTAGACATCATGAGATTTTCCATTTAGTTACTCTGTAAATAAACTCTTAGTCACTATTCTCTGTAACACTTTGATTTTCCCAATATCATCTTTCTGCAGTTATTTTTCTTTTATCTTGTCATCTTGCAAGGCTACAACTAAAGTGGTCTTTGGAAATATATCCTTCTTAGGGACCATACAACTATTTTGTCTCCTTTGTTTTGCATAAAAAGTCAACAGTTCATTTTTGGGACTACTGCTCTATTTTTCCACAAAAAAAATCACCTCTCACATATTGCCTCCAGCAAAGGAGAGGTTAATTATGAAAATAAAAGAATGTTGAAATTAGTTAATCTGACTCACAAAAAATGTCAAGCAAACTTTAAGGAGTCCAGAGATAGTCTTTTACAGCCTTCTACTATTGGAAGAGACTGTCCAGTGTAATTCCAAAAGTAATTGCGTTAGAAAAATTAATCTTAGTGCAGCTACAGATACCATTTTAGTAATTGAACTGTAGATGAATTGAAATTGTTATTTTTCTTCACTGAAGTTTTATTGAATACAAAATAAAATACATTGTATAGCCTTAAGATACTTATTCATAGGAAAGCTGGTTTTTCTGGTCCAAGAAAAAAAATTATTTTACATGGAATATATATATGTAAATAGTTCTATATTTTTATATTTTATACATTTATATTTTATATAGTTTTATATTTTATTGTTATACCTTGTTACATCTAGTATTGCATACTTGTTCTTTTTTATAAACATTTATTTATTTTTTTTAGTTGTAGGTGGACACCATACCTTTACTTTATTTTTATGTAGTGCTGAGGATCAAACCCAAGTGCCTCACACATGCTAAGCAAGTGCTCTGCCACTGAGCTACAGCCCCAGCCCACATACTTGCTCTTATAGCAAGATAACCACAATGTTTCATCAGTACTGTGACCTCCAAGCCTGCCCACTTAGTAGAAACTTTGGACAATGGGCTTCCTGGGTGCCACAGGAAGCTCCTAGCTTTGCAACAGTGGAATAGCTACAAAAGTGTTTCTAGTCCTGTAAACTTCTAGTGCAGAAAGAACAATGCCTCTATAGTCATTAATTTCCTGATTGTGAGACCATATATAATAAACATGCAGAGCCAGCTCTCTGTCACTGTTTATCAGAGATCAGTGTCCCACCTGATCCCATTTTTCTTTCAAAATGTGTGTCTCTTTCCTAATTCCCCTCATTGCTTCTTGCTGGTTTCTAGGGTTTGGTCATGCAGGTCACAGCAATGGGGGGCTAAAAACCAGTTTAAAGATTTGGCATCTCTGCTTCCATTTTTGCATCCATTGTCTTAAGCTACTCTCAAGCAACATCAGCTTTGTAATCAGGGACAAGGCCTGCCTGACCAATCCTGAGATAATAATGGACAGATGGTAACAAAAACTAACCCTCTTTGCTATTGTTTGCAAATATCCAGTGAGTGGATAACACAGGATTAAAGACTTGCTATATCTGCCTCCATTTTACATCTGTTTCATTTGCTCCCAGTTACTTTGAATTCCAGGAATTAGGTTTGATAAACATTTTATAATGAGTTGAAGCTCAACTCATGAACCACTTTCTTACTATTGCAGATCAAGGCCAACTGTGGAGGCAAATTGACCAGAGAGGTTCTTGGTCATTTTGTTTGTTTGTTTTTGTGAATATGCCAGAAGGATTTCAAAGACGTAGCTCAGAACAGTAGGCAGGAGTTTATTAGAAAGAAAGAGGGTACAGATATTTAGGATAGGCTGAATGGACCACCTTAAAGAGGTTGACATACATGTCCTTCATGAAATTGGGGCATTTTTTTTTTTTTTTTATCCTTGAGATTGAACCCAGAGGCAATAAAATACTGAACCACATCCCCAGCCCTTTTTATTTTATTTTATTTTTTAATTTTGAGACAGGATCCTACTAAATTACCTAGGGCATCTTCTGAGGCTGGTTTTGACTTTGTGATCCTCCTGCCTCAGCCTCTGGAGATGCTGGGATTACAGGCATGGGCCACTGCATCTAGCAACACTGGATAATTTTAAGAATTTTTGAGTACTCTTGACCTTACCTCAATTTCTCACACTATTTAATTGACTTATTGTCCTTTGGATTACCCTCAGAAAACTTTCTTTATAAGGGCCCTGATGTCCTGGTTACAAGGGGTAGTTAGCATGGTTATAACATGGTTTTGGTAATAAAGGAGGGTGATGGTGACCTGGTGACAAGACATGTTTTGGAAATGGCAATTTTCATAAGGCATTATAATTAAATATATTTTGGAGATTCCCTCTACCATGCCCAACTTTCCTGAAGCGTAACTGCTTCTATAAGGTTCTCCATGGTTTTTAAGTAATAACTCCCTCGAAGGATTATACTTATTTACATTTTGGGGAAGGTTGGACATTCCAACTCTCATTTTCCAAATACTTGCCTCTTCTAGTAAGTCTCCCAGTGATTTCAGTTTTAAGACTCATGGATTTTTCCTAATGTTTGCCTAATGTCTGCCTTTTATCATCCTTTACCCTACCCACCTATTCGTGGCTAAACAATCTGCCTAACATTATCAGGGACAAGACCTGACTGACTAATCCTAAAATAATGATGGACAGACCACACCAGATGGAGGTAATCTGCTTTGGCAAGTGTGAAAACCCTCCGGCTATGTAAGCCCTCTCTAACCCTTGCCCTCACTCCCCTTTCTATAAAACCTGGAAGTCATTGTTAGTTCATCAAAAATGCGGCCAAGAACATGGGTCTCCTTTTCTTTCCAGTGCAGCTACACTAATTAAAGTTCCTTTCATGTTTTTCTACATTACCTTTTCTGTTTACATTTTGGGACAAGTGGCTAGACATGATTTATTGGATCTCCAGAGTCAGGTGTCTTGCCTGGGGCTTTGGTAATAAAAGGAAGGAAATGAAAGAACTTTAAAAAGAAGACAGCTGCATACTCTGGTACATACCTGCAATCCCAACAATGTAGAAGGCAGGGGCAGTAGAACTACAGCTTTGAGGTCAGTCTGGGCAACTTAGTGAATGAGACCTTGTCTCAAAATAAAAAATAAAAAGGGCTGGGGATGTATCTCAGTGGTAAAAACAAAACAAAACAAAACAAAACAAAAAAACCTTGGTTTATTGGTTTAATCCCCATTATCACCACCACAAGCCATCCAAGAGGGGGGTTGTGGCAAGTTGTGTGGAATAAGCTTATGCCCATTGTTCTTTGAATTTGTATGAAGTGAGAGAGAAAAAGATGTTAGAGGAGTGAAAATAGAAGAAAAAGAGGATGGGGAAAGAGAGGGAGCTTTGACTAAAGGGCAAGAAGGGAGAAAAAAAAAAAAAACAATATTAGTGAGCTGGGGATACGGGAAGGCTATCCAACATGGAAATGTTGGAGGAAAGAGGATCCAGGTAGCTACATAGTCACTGGAAAGGATCATACCTGAGACTCCACCCAAAAGGTTTTACCTTGAGTTTGTCTCACATGTCCTTGTATAGTCACCAAACTATACCAGCGACAGTACTTTTGATTTGGTGATGACAAAAATGAATTCCAGGTCAAGTGAGCACAAATATACAGGAAAAGCTTTAACCTGGAAAAGAAAAGGGGCAGCTTCACCTCCAGTGAGGGAGACAGCCATGATTGCCCCAATATTAAATAAAATTTATGAGCACTGATTTGAAGTAACCGTCTATATTAGGTCCCAACACATCGAATAAAATCAGATTGGAGTCACTCATGCTAAGTGCCACTTGGCCAGTTTTCTAAAAACAAGATTATCACAACACCAAATTAGAAGGAGTTCAGTCAACCAGTACTGACCTTATAAGTCTCCTCTTCCTAACCCCTATTGGCAAAGTAACTTTGAAATGACTAATTCATTTCCTTTACCTTGTTTCTCCTTTTTTCAGTGCTTTTCTTTATAAGTCCACCTCCTCTGCTTGATTCATTGAAACACCTTTCTATTTTATAGATGGGATGCTGCCCCATTCATGAATTGATAATAAAAGCTAATTAGACAATTAAATTAACTGCTGAAATTTCATTCTTTGGTGGAGAAACATTAATATAATGAAAATAGAAAATGATTATGAGATTCTATTAGTTGATTTCACAATATTCATTCTCCTTATTTTTGTTTATGAAAAAGATCTGCTTTTACTCACAGTTTATGACCAGGTAAAACAACATCCCTAGTTATCCATTACAAACAAGATCAAATTTCAAGTGCTGGTATTCCTTGCCTGATAAAGGACTATCGAAACCTTCTTGACATGTTCTTCTGCTTGTAGCAAAACACACAGGAGCTAGTGGTTGAGCAGTTATCTTGTGGCCATGAAAATCATGGGCATAAGTGTTTTGTGCAAAAGATGGTGGATCAGTAGGATGGAAGGGTTTTATAATATTGAGGGTATTGTGGAGCTGCTGGCCAACACTGTTCTATTTTTGGATGCCATCTTATCAGAAAAAAAAGTCCTTATTTGGACAAGTTGTTGTATTTTAATTAAAGCAGCAGATCACCAGTACTATCTGATAAAACCATAAAGTACAAAAATTTTACATCATAGTAAGTTTTCTGATGGTGGGCAATGTCTCATTTCTTCTTACATTATCCTGACTACATTCTTGTAGAGTGGATGGTTATAAATAAATGACTATTTTATTTGTATCAAAACAAAGTCATTATATGCATTATTTTACAGAATAAGTATAAATATACAATAAGATGCTAAAACTTCTAGAGATATATGTATGTGTGTATTTAAACTAGTTAAAATGATAAATATGTTGGGATTAACTATAAATATTGGTTTTTGAAAAAATGCATTATAAATATGACAATATTTGCCTAAATATCTTTGTTCTTACAGAAATCATAGATCTACCCAGCATACTACCAACCCCTGTTGCAGAAAGTCTGATTTATTATAAAACCATTGACAAAACCTTTGCAATATGCATAGTACCATCCTCGAAAATGAGATTGCCTACTAATTCCTTGTATGTAGGCATGGAGTGACATAACAATTATTTATTAAGTGAATAATTTGTTGTATAATGCTACCTACAGGAAGATGGTTGATGTGTATTTATGACAGAAACCAAGAGATGAAGGTCATCTTGATGAGGTCTCTTAGTGATTCAAGGCTGAATTATTTTCCATCCTTTTTTTCCCACTTAAAACAGCATTTTCAACTAATTCTTTGGTCTACCTTAATACACACCTGGTCACCATCTGGATCTCAGTGCTCTGAATATCTGTTCTGTCATTAGGAATGTAAGGCTTAACTATTCATATTCAAGAAATGTTGGCCAAAGGCAATGGCAGGCAAGGGCAGGGAGCCAGGTAGACCACGTAATCCAGCCAGTTTTCTTAGGTTTCATATATCAGACAGGTGAAGATGACTTGTAGAACTTATTCATTTTTCCTTGATGTTACTTAAATATGCTTGTGTTAAATGGTGGTAAGTTTGCCAATAAAATCTATGTACCAACAACTAAACTAAAAATTAAACATTTAGACAAAGGAAGTTTAATTTGAACCATTGATGTGAACTTACCAAAATTGTGAGATCTGAATATGGTCATATAAAATTTTCTATATATTGGGTAATAATATAAACAATTATGCAATTTCAAATTACAGTGCTGTGAAGTAAGCAATGCATGAAGACAATAACACCTTCAGGGATATTTGGGAGACAGTCAATCTATGGGGTCTTTGCAGTCACACTTGTTGTATTCTTTTCTTATAAGCTTCCTTTTCTTTCTTTCTTTCTTTCTTTTTTTTTTTGTACCAGGGATTGTACTCAGAGATGCTTAACCACCGAGCCACATCCCATCCCTTTTTGTTTCTTATATTGAGACAGGGTCTCACTAAGTTGCTTAGGGACTTGCTAAATTGCTGAGAACTTGAGATCCTGAGAACATGAAGCCTTGAACTTGAGATCCTCCTGCCTCAGCCTCCTGAGTCACTGGGATTACAGTAATGTACCACTGCACCTGGCATAAACTTACTTTTTAATTTTAACATCCATTGCCAGTTGCCTCTTCTATCTCCTGTCCTCATCCTTCATTCCAAGGAATTTCCCATGTTTCTTATTTTATAATAATGTATTCAGCTACAGAATTATTTCCTTCTGATGGCCTTATATCTAGAAGAGCATGCCATCCAGTTCTTGAGAAATGAGATATGGGTTGATAGTTACTTCCTATTTTCCTTCTAACCATGTTTTACCTTTTGTTGGAAGATAAAGAAGTCATTCTACAACAGAAGGTCAGGAGCCTGAAGAGAACATGCTAAGTATTTCCAGGTGTATAAGGGAGGATGGGTCCTTGATAGCTGTACTTCTAGACTGGTGAGAAAGACAAAACTTATCTCATTTTTTAAGCCCTTGGAATCCATGTCTGGCACTTGCAGTTAGATCAATGACCTGTAAAACTATAAAATAGATTTCAAAATCCCATAATTAGCAATGAGGATTTGGAAATCTTTCTCATAATCAGGAGCAATTTTTGTTAATGACATGAAATAAACAATTTCATGATTTTGTTATTGTGAACATTTTCAATAATTTAAACTCAACACTTCTTGGGTTTAAGAAAATTAAAAACTTGGTCAGTACTTGGAGTCACTATAACATTTGTACAACTCTTTCTATATACTTTTCTGTAATATTGAATAGTAAGTCACACTTTTAACTTCCTTTTAAGTGGACTTCAATTGGTAAATATTTGGGATCAATCTAACTAAATCTTGTTTATATAATACAATGATTATCAATGAAATCTAAGTTAAATATTTTGGATGGGGTTAAGATAGGGATTTAAATGTGTTTAATTTGCATGGTAAAATGTTAAGTTCAAATAAAATAAGAAATAGAGCTCTAAAGAAAGAAAAAGATATCTACAAATATATGGGTTGTGACCTTTATCTGTACTTTCTTGGGGTTCCATAATGGTTTGGGGTTTTTAACTTGAAGGCTTAGACTTTAGGCTTGGACTGTGACAGATCTTACTAAGACTCAGTCCTGGGTTCCTCAGTTGATGTCTATGCTGAATTACTTTTAAAGTATTTCATAAATATTAAAGGGTGATGAAGCTTTTTATATAATGTACAGTTAGTAATTAATTGTTCATTCTATCAGTACTCATTTATTGAGTGCTTAGAAAATGTCATTCACAGAAAATGAGTATATAATAAGGTCTTGGAGCATCTCATAGTCTTTTTGAAAATTTTCTAATCTACTATTCTTAACATTTTAGATTCTGGCTTCCTAGCTTATTGAAATATCAAATATTTTTGTTATCCTTTCTGACATTCTCTCCTACATTAAAAACTAGTACCCTTATTTTTATTAGAGCATGTTGGCAAAACTTGCTGCCAGGCCATTTATCTTGAGGTTTCCAGCAACTATTATCCAGGTTAGTAGATGAATATAAAATAAACCCTCAAATAGGATCACCTGACTTTGTAAGAAAGGAAAATAAGACATTGAGACTATGGAAAGGTGGGTGTGTCCCTGATAGGGATGGCTGTATACATTGAGGGTAAGTAGCACACTGCAGCATACTGAAGAAAAGTAAATAGTATCTTCCACAAGATTCTGATGGTTGGTACTACTCTTTTTTTCTCTGAGAAATGAAGTCTTCAATTACATTATTAGAAAAATAAATTCCACTAGAATAGATCGGCACTTTTATTTTTCACATTGTACTTGTGAAGTCATGTGTTAATGGATACTTGCAGCTATAGAAACATTCAGATCTACTTTAAATAAAAAATGCTATGTAACATATTTCAATTTTTTTTTCAATATGGAATGCTTCAAAGATTTGTGTTTCTTTGTGCAGGGGCCATGCTAATCTTCTCTGTATCATTCCATTTTACTCTGTGCTGCCGAAGTGAGCACCATTAAAATATAACTTACATAACAGGAAATGCCCAGTGAAAGTTAAGGAATTATCACTTTTATGAAATGTAAAAGGATAGATTTTCTTTTCCTAAGCTTTTAATTCAGTGCTAGCTCCTGAACTGAAGCAATATTTTAGATCAACACTGTTTTGATCACTATTGCAGTATTAGGAGAATTTGTAACCGCAAGCAATAGTACTAAGGATATTAATCTTTGGGCTCCAGATATCTCATTGCAGGAATTAAGACTGAGATGACCGCAGGACAAAAGAACTTCCCTATGCCATGTCAGTGTCCCTGGAAAGAAACCTGATTTGCTGAGCAAAATGACCCTGAATTTACTGACTCTAAATTTCCAGTCTGTTAATTTGCTGTAAGGAAAATGCTTCTGAGTTGAATTAATGGAAAATTTTATATCAAGAATTTGGAACAGATGGCCATGCTGTGAAACTGCTTACACTCGGCCCCACAGACACAGGTTATACTTGTTGAAACAACCAAGCTTATAAAAGCAAAAGGAAAGTTACATAATTCAACTGTTTAAGGTCCAAAGACCTGCAGTCCCAAGACAAGCTGTCATTTCTTAGCTAGTGATATATTATGTAAAATGTGTTGCTGCATAATATATCACATTACATAATATGTTATGGTACATAAAATGGGGTCATAAGAACAAATACTTTTAGGAAACAGAGGTTTAAACAAAGTCAAATGGACTGCTTTTATTGCAGGTCTTCTCAGAACATTTGCAATCACAATCAATTCTATGCCTCTTCCATAAGAGGAAACATACCAATAATCCTCAGTAATGAGTAAGCTTTCATTCCCTTAACTGATCTCCCACAAGTAGTCATTTGGAAAAATAAATTTGGATTAAAAAGAGAACAATTATGTTTTTTCCACTCCATGTCAGATCAATATTAATAGAAATAATTATGAAATTAAGTGCATGAGCTAGAATGATCACACAAATCACCATGTTTCTTACTTTGAAAATTAAAAAAATGGAAGGATGGGAAATTAATTTGATTTATCATATGACACAGTTGACATGATTGGCATAAGTATCTTCATAGAATGGGTATTAGTAAACAGAAACTTTTAAAGTTCCAGAACATTAATAATAAGAAAAAACAATGTTTTGCACCTTAAATCAAATATACATATTAGAATTAGTCATTACAGTCTATTAATTTAACAGTGCATATATGGAGAACATTTTTGTTGTATGGTGTATCGAACTATGTATATTGTATTTTATCTGTGTGTCCATTATTTATCAATGAAAGTAAAAATAAGGGCAACATTTATCAGATGTAATTGTGATTTCTAGGTTTCTAGAAATATTGTACAAGTATAACCCAGAACAAATGAGAAGTATCTAAAAGTATATATTCAGTATGTTTTACTTTCTATTGGGTAATTATGTATTGTCTTTTGTTAACTATGTATAAAATGAATATATTGCCAGGTAAAGGTGGTATAAGCTTCTATTTGCAATGACAGGGGAAGCTCAAGTAGGAAAATTACAGATTTCAGCCCAGCTTGAGCAATGTATTAAGACCTCATCTTAAAACAAAACAAAACAAAAAATGTAAAGGGCTGGGGATGTAGCTCAGTGGTAGAGCACTTGCTGGCATACATGAGCTCTGGGTTCAGTTCCCAGTACTGCTAAACAAACCCCCCCCCCCAAAAAAAAAGCAGTACAAATATTAATAATAATTGAAAGGGATAGGTGATATGATTTCTGGGCAATTGTTTCATGGGTTTCAACTTTCATGGATTAAGTATATAAATTATAGCTCTCTGTCATAAATGTAGTTATTATAAACTACAATTAAGGTAATCATAAACTTAATATATCTTAAAATCAAAATTTTATGAAATTAAAAATAGTGTACCATGACATTAAATGTTAATAGTGGCTTATAACTTTATTCATTCATCCAACAAATATTTATTGAGCACATATTGTGGGTCAGGGAAATTTTAGACTTACTTCTTCTTATACTATATAGTTCCATTGATGTAAAAGAAACAAATTCCGTCAAACAACTATACAAATTAACTATTATAATAAGGCTGGAAGGGGTCATGTTTGCCTTTGTGAGAAAGATAATAATGGAGTTTAACACAGAGACAGAGAGGTCAGAGAAGGTTCCCAAAGAAGGTGCTAGATATTTTGGAAGAGATATTTTGGAAGAGTGGAAATTAATCAGGTAATGATGGAAAGGAAAGAGCATTACAAGCCAATAAAACAGCACATGCAAAAGCACTAGTGTGGGAATGGGAACATACATAAAGACTGTGAGGGGAGCTGGGGATATAGCTCAGTTGGTAGAGGGCTTGCTTTGCATGTACAAGGCTCTGGGTTCAATTCCCCAGCAGCCCTCCCCCACCACCACCACCACACACACACATGGGGAAAAAAAAAGGCTGATGGTTGACAGCTTTAGCTGTTAGGGAGGGGACCTTCTCAAAAGAGCTAGAGGTGAGAGGAAGTCATGAAACAAAGATTGCTGTATAAGATGATGGAAGAAAAAGGGCTGGTGGAGGTCTGGAACTCATTCCTTCCTTCCTATGTGGTTATTTCAATGATTTGGGTAAAGATTATGGTTGGTTGGTATTTGGAATTAATGATGGAGATGAGGAGGAGTGAACACATTCAAGTGACATTTAAGATGAGTTACAAGACTGATTTGATGAGTTTCGAATTCAAGAAAGAGCAGAATAAAACCAATTGATTATTCTATTTTTGAGGCTTGTGAAACTAGATTTGGGGTATTCCCTTTACTGAGATAGCAAAAGAGAAAGTGGAGAGCTTTTAAAAAACTAATATGGGTCCTTTTTGAGTGGCTGGTATTAGAATTACTTTCAATGTCCATGGGGAAAAGCATCTTGAGTTGAAATGGGAACTCAAAGTTAGTGATATATATTAGGAAGTCATATGTATACAGGAAGCATTTGGAATTATGGGTATTGATGAGAATGCCCAGGGAGAATATTCTGGAAAGAGAGGAGAACCTAGGGATTCAACCTTGAAAAACTTTACAATAAATGAGGAAAAAAAAAAAAAAAAAGAAGAACCTGAAAAATGAAAAAAAAATAAAACTTAGTGAAGTAGAGGGTGAACTGTCAGAACACAAGCTAAGAATAAACAATCTTTAAAAGCTAGTGTTGAATGATGCTGTTTTAGTCAGCTTTGTATCACTGTGACTAGCAGTCCTGACAAGAACAACAGTGAGAAGCAAAAGTTTATTTTGGCTTACGGTTTCAGAGGTTCAGTCCATGGTTGGCTGACATAGTAGCTCTGGGCACAGGTAAGGCAAAAGATCAGGTGAAAGGGCAAGGCATAAGAAAGAAGCTCTGGACATGGCAAGTAGGGAGCAAAGAGTACCCCACGCACCAGGGATAAAATATATTGGAATATAACCCCCAGTGACCTACCTCCTCCAGCCATATCCAGCCTGCCTACAGTAACCACTCAGTTAATCCATATTAGTGGATTAATCCACTATTTAGGTTAAAGCTCTCATCATCTAATCATATCACCTCTGAATCTTCTTGCATTGCCTTGCACATGAGTTTCTCTGGGAGGCCTCATATACAAACCATAACATGTTAATAAAATAATTTAATATAAGGATTGACAAAGGTCTTTATAAGATTATATGTGTCAAGTAAACTAAAGACTGAAAGTAAAGGTACTTGAAGATTCCTTAGCACAAATCTGGCATAAACTTTTACAACCCTTCTTTATTCTGAGAGAAATCTCACTTTGAATAACATTTAACTGCAATAAAAAGTTATTTTATTAAGTTCTGATGATAAGATGTTAGTAAAACTAAAATGTAGTATTTTTCAAAATCATGAAATTATAGCTAAATTTCTAAAATTTTTAAAAAATTTAAAGATTTTTAATAATATTCAATATTTTGTAATTTGCTATTCAGTATTTTCTATTTTTTTAAAAAAATAAAAGAATAAAAGCATTTTCACTTCTAAGGGCTTTCTTTAATTCTAAAGCTCAAATCACTGTTTGACTTATATAGAGAGCATATGCTAATTGAAGGCATGTTTTTGAGTGTTGAATGTTATATCACCAAATTAAAAAAATCTAAAGTGAAGACATTTCTTTTTTTTTTTTTTTTTAAACAGGAAAATACATTAAGCCTGGACTAGATTCACTCTGTAGCCCGTTTTAGAGGCAGTGAGTCTGGCAAAACATCTTAGTTGTTGTAAAGGTTGATTTAACTTCAGAATCTTAGGATTCAGAACAGAAGTCAAACAAAATAACAAAACTTTCCTGAAATTTATCTTTGTAGAAATTCCTGACTTCATTTTTTTTCTCAGAATTTTACTGCTATGGAATATTTCCTTAAATTGTCAGTTATGGTCAACAAGTCAGCCTCTTGACATATTTCTTCATAATTAAAGGACATGCCAAATATGGCAAGTGGCCATATCCCATATCAAGACTTAAATACACTTCATAATACAAAGTTCAAGAAACTGGAAAAAACTTTCATAAGCCAGATGATTGCAAATAGGAAGAGAATTCTAAAATTCAGTAATGTTAATGGTGGAAGGATGATCATTTATTATGCATTACCAATAGCATCGTTTAAAAAATAAATTGCATTTGGCAATACAAATAATTGAATGTGACTATAATTGTGGTAAAGAAAAATATTTTATAGGCAGCTTTATCATATCGTATAGAAATAAAAAGAAATTAAAAGGCACCAGTAAAATATGATGTCTTTAATATAACTGGTAGGTCAGTACTTATGATTTAATATTAGTGAGACTCTTTCTTAACTGAGTTATACCAGCCTACCCAGTTTCTCTCTAAAAATAATCAAATACAATTGTCCCTTAGTATCCAGAGGGGATTGTCTTCAGATTCCTATAGATACAAGCCCGATGATGCGCAAGTTAAGTCACTATTATAATGGTGTTTTGTTTGCATATAACCAATGCACATCCTCCTGTATATTTTAATAATTTTTGGATTATTTGTAATATTTAGTATAATGTAGATGATATGTAAATAGTTGTTGTATTGTTTAGGGAATAACAATGAGGAAAAGTCTGTAAATCTTTAGTACAGATGTAATTGTTTTTACAAATATTTTTGTTCTGTAGTTGATTGTTTCCACAGATACAGAACCTTTGAATACAGAGGGCCAACTGTATGTGACATGCACAATGAGTAAATCAAACCCAGAAGACAAGATGCTAAGAAGGTGTTGATACTTGATTGATTATGGGAAACAATAGCCAGGATGAAGGAGAGGTGACAACTGTGGCAAAAGAGGTGAAGTTTCCATTGGTTTATTTCACTGGGACTTTAGTAGAAAAAAAACTAATCAGAACCTATTATAAATCTATAAGATTCTCTAGCCCGAGGTTTCTCATCCTCAGCATTGTTGACATTTTGGGGTGGACTGTCCCTCTCTCCCTCCCTCCCTCCCTTCCTTCCTTCCTCCTTTCCTCCATCCCTTCCTTCCTTTCTTCCTGATTTGTAAAACTGAGATTTGAATCAAGAATCTCACCTACGCTATGCAAGCATGCTATAACTGAACTACATCCCGGCCCAGGATTATTCTTCTTTATTGGCTTCTTTAGTGCATAGCAGAATGTTAGCCATATCCCTACCATCTACCCACTAGATGCCAGTAGAAACCTCTCAAATAGCTACTAGCAAATTTTCTCTAGATATTTACAGATGTGCCCTGGGAAGTAAAATTGTCTATAAGATGCATGCATTTACATGAGAAGCAATATTGCATTTGAGGTATCTGGGACAAGAGATAGGGGAAAATTTTACTCTGCAAGGACCCTGAAGATTAAACAATAACACATTTCCTGAGCCCCTTCTTTATCTAGTGAAAGAAAATGTACAGAGAGGGTCATGGTGAAGTTTGTTCTTTGTTCTTCCTCTTCATTGATCTCTTAACTTCCCTGGATTTATTTCTGACTTAGTTTGTGTGTGATCTACTCAGGAAATAATTTTGTGTGTATGTATTTTCTGTGCTTTTTTGTATGCTTTTTTAGTATTTTGTATTTTGTGTGCTTTCTTTGTATTTTTTTTTTTTTTTGGTATTTTTGTATTTTGTGTGTGTTTTTGTTGAGGAAAATATTTATTAGGAAGAAATTCTAGAGAAATACATAAAACTGTACTATCAGAAATGAATTTATCAATATTGATTCTGATCAATAAAGATCTAAGCAACTATAGTTTATTTAGTTTAAGTGTGTAGAATAACTGGAACCAATAAAATATTAGAAAGAGCTTCCACTTTAAAGCTACACACATTTTAAAGAACTTACTAAGTGTGCTGTAGTTTGTGACTATCAGCATTCTATTAAGTTAAAACTATTATTATTTTTTAATGACAATGTTAAGGCTTAAATAAGTCAAATAATTTATCCAAGGATGTGTGTGGTTGTATGTGTTGTTTGTAGTAATGGAAGAATAGGAATTTGAACACAGATGCTCAGATTTTGGGTTTATATTAAGAAGTGCTGTCGGGTAGAAAGCACTTAGGTATCTGATTTCATAAAAATACATGAGTAAGCATAATTAAAATATAAATTTTTACATAAATGTCATCTGTTAACTACCTAAAACTATTTAATTAAACTGACCTTTTGTAGTCACGTTTCATTGATAACTTACTCTGTGAACTCCTTTTTTTTTTCATAAATTTAAAGAGCTGAAAAAAATTTCAGGAAAAAGCTGTTATGAATTATTTCAGATGTAATGGCAAAAATTAATAAATTTTTTTTTTATTTCGGCAAGAGAGATAATACACTCTTTGTTGTTGATATTGCCTGTTTTGGTGCTGCAAGACAATAGGGAAAATAAGAAAGTAAAACAGCTTTGCCCTTCATTTTACACTTCTGGCAGGGACACAACAGCAGAACAGATGTCAAGAGCCATATTCAGCATTTTGGGAAGAATATTTGTTAGTCAGCTGCTAACTGTGGGGAGTAATGGCAAAGCTTGAATAAAATCAAGGATTAGAAACCTGCCGTGAATTCTTCCAAACAGTCTAGAAGCAGAAAATAGGATTGACCCAGGACAGTTATGTGGTGGATCCATCCCAAATGGAACTAGTTTGTTATCTTGTGAATTACAAAGAAAATGAGTTTAACATAACTCTAATATTTACTAGGAAAGTAGTTAAAAGTCTATTAATAAGTGTGAAAAGCAGATCATAAAACACAATGTTTGCTATGAGAGTTCATTTTATTTATTTATGTGTGTGAACTTTTGGGCATATTTATTCTTAAAGAGAAAATAAATTTATTACCAGAGAAATAGATAAAGATGAAAAAGTTAATTATAGCATAGGTGGGATGAATTAGAACTCTAATAATTATAATTTCTACTTCATTTTTATGTACAATCAGTTGCTTTTAAGTTTCTTTATAAACACCATCTATGATATTTATATTATATATTATATTATTAATATATATTATATTATTAATTATTATATGTTGGTATAATATATGTTATATTATTAAGTTTCTAAAGAGTCATTTGATATAAAGGACATATGTCCTGATCTAAGAGTTCTATCAGCAGAGTCCCACAGGAGATCACAAAGATTGGGGCTGAAACTATACTCAAATAAATAATAGTTAAAAAGTCACTAAATTTAACCACATACATGAAAGAGATTCAAGAAAGAAGTGGCACAATATTTTTCAATTTTTGAAAGAAAAGGATTTTCACCCTAAACTACTACACCCAGTTAAAATATCCTTCCAGAATAAAGCAAAAAGCAAGATTTTCTAAGAAGAAGGAAACCTTCTTCTGAGCATTTGTCACCAACAGACTATCTTAAAAAGAATGACTAAGGGAAAGTTTTTAAAAATTAAATAATATGATAAAAACAAAATTCTTGGAACAGCAAGGGTGAAGACAAAGCAATGGAATAAATAAATATAATAAATAAATAAATACAGGTAAATATATTTTGCTTTGCCTCTGGAGATTTTTAAATTAAGTTTGATGCCTGAAGCAAAAATTTGTATACTGCTTTGTGTAATTGGAAATCCAAGTACATATTTAAGATGGAAAGGGTAAAGGTACATAAATGGAAATAAGATTTCTATGTTTAAGCTAATATCTGCAATAAGATTATTTGCCTCTTCCTTTATAATTTGGATGACTTTTACTTTTTCTCTTGACTAATTGTCCTGGTGAGGACTTTCTATAATATGTTTAATGGAAGTGCTGAGAGAAAGTACCCTTGTTTTTATCTTCACCTTAGAGAAAAATATTTCAGCTTTTTTCTTTCTTTTTTCAGTACTAGGAATCAAACTGAGGGCTTCACACATGCTCTTCCAGTGAGCTACATGTCCATTTTAACTTTCAGCTTTTAACCATAGAGTATAATGTTAGCTGTGGGTTTATCATAGATGGTATATATATACACATACATACACACACACACACACACACACACACACACACACATACATACTAAGGGAACTTTATTCTATGCCCAGTATGCTGAGGGTCATCGTTATGAAATTATGTTGGACTTTGCCAAATTCATTTTTGCATCTACTGAGATGGTCATATGGTTTCCATCCTTCATTATTTTAATGTAGTGTATCACATTGATTGATATGTGTATACTGATCCATATTTATAGCCAGAAACTAACCCCACGCTATCATGATTTTGATCTTCTTAGTGTTACATTTAAATTCAGTTGGCTGTTATTTTACCACGTATGTTTATCAAGGATATTGCCATTTACACCCCCCCCCCTTTTTTTTTTTGCTTAATCCTTAGATGGCTTTGGTATAAAGTTAATGTTAGACTGACAAATTAAGTTTGGAAGCATTCCCTTCTCTTCAATTTGTTTGGAAAAGTTTGAGACTGATCAGCAATCTTCTATAAAGATTTGGTAGAATTAATCAATGAAGTCACCTCTTCCTGGGCTTTTTAGCTAGATTTTTAATCACTATTTCAATTTCTGTAATCATTATTGGTCTCTTCAGATTTTTTTATTTCTTCATAATTCAGTCTTAAAAGGTTATATGTTTCTAGAAATTTATCTATTTCTTCTAGATGATCCAATTTGGTAGCATAAAATTGCTAATAGTAGTTTCTTATGGTCATTTGGATTTCTGTGGTATCATTTGAAATATCTACTGCTTCAATTATAGTTTTGAGTCCCCATTTTGTTTTCTTCATTAGTGTAGCTAAACATTTGTTAATATTACCTTTTTAAGAAAATAGCTCTTAGTTTTTACCAGCAAATGATATAATTTTATTCATTTTTATGACTGAGCAGAACTCCATTGTGCATATGTACCACATTTCTTTTATGCATTAATTGTTGATGGACACCTAGGTTTTTTTCCATAATCTTCATATTGTGAATTGCACTGCTATAAACATTGGTATACATGTATCACTATAGCATGTTGATTTTAGTTCTTCTGGATAAATACCAAGGAGTGAGATAGCTCAGTCATGTGGTCATTCCATTCCTAGTCTTTTGATAAATCTTGTCACTCTTTTCCAAAGTGGTCAGACTAATTTTCAGTGCCACAAACAACATATAAGCATTATTTTTTCCAAAATCCTTGCTCACAATTATGAAAGAGATGAAATCTCAATGTAATTTTGATTTAACATTTCCTGATTGATAATGATGTTGAACACTTTTATATAGTTGTTGGTCATTTGTATTTCTTCTTTTGTTTGTTTATATTATTTACCCATTTATTAATTAGGTGGGGTTTTGTCTGGTGTTAAGTTTTTTTAACATTTAAAAATTTATTATTTAAATATTTTAAATATAAGTGATTATTTAAAATCATGTTTATCAAGGTTGTAGTTTGCAAGATCGATAAACAAAAATCAATTGTGTTTCTGTGTATTAGCAATGAGCAATCAAAATGAAATTTAAAACACCCTTTAAAACAGTGACATAAGCAGTCCCGCCAACTTCCGCCCCAGAGCAGGACACAGCAAGGACAGACCCACAAACTCTGCTTGAGTCCAGGCGGGCCCAGGGCAGTCCCAGGATCCTGCATTGGAGTGACGCCAGGCCCAGCACAACACTTCAGGAGCTCAGACTCAACCAGTTCGACCCACACCAACCTGCGTGGACCCAGCCCCAGGTAGCATACTTTGAGGGACATTGGCAGGTTCTGATAGCCCAACACTAAAGGGAGGCACAAACAACCTGCAAAGATAATATAAGAATATAGGGAAGAAACTGTAAATATCTCAGCTCTATGCTGCAAGAAAGTAAGGCAAATAGACAATATGTAAAAACAAGGGAGAAAAGTACCCCAAACAAACCAGGAACCTACAATAACAGAACCCATGCTCAGCGAAGTTGAAGAAATGTCAGAGAAGGAGTTCAGAAGGTTCATAATTAAAATGATCTGTGAATCAAAGAATGACCTAAATGAGCAAATACAGGCAAAAATTGTCCACTACAACAAAGATATAAGAGATCAAATACAGGTAGCAAAAAATTACTTCAAAAAAGAGATCAAAACTCTGAAAAAAAAAAAGCAGTCAGAAATCCTTGAAATAAAGGAAACAATTAACCAAATAAAAAACACAATTGAAGGCATTACCAACAGACTAGATCAACTGGAAGAAAGAACTCAGGCAATGAAGACAAAGTACATAATCTTGAAAATAAAGTTGACCACACAATGAAGATAGTAAGAAACCATGAACAGAACATCCAAGAAGTATGGGACAGCATCAAAAGACCAAATCTAAGAATAATTGGGATAGAGGAAGGCACAGAGTTTCAAACCAAAGGAATGCACAACCTCTTCAATGAGATAATATCAGAAAATTTCCCAAGCATGAAGAATGAATTGGAAAACCAAACACAAAAGGCATATAGGATACCAAATGTACAAAATTACAACAGATCTACACCAAGGCACATTATAATAAAAATGCCTAGCATACAGGACAAGGATAGAATTTTAGAGGCCACAAAAGAGAGGAATCAGAACACATACAGGGGGAGACCAATTCGTATCACAGCAGATTTTTCAACTCAGACACTCAAAGCTAGGAGATCATGGAACAACATAGTCCAAGCTCTAAAAGAAAAGGGATGCCAACCAAGAATCTTATACCCAGCCAAATTAAGCTTTAGATTTGAGGATGAAATAAAAACCTTCCATGATAAACAAAAGTTGAAAGAATTTACAAGTAGAAAGCCAACACTACAGAACATCCTCTGCAAAATATTCCATGAAGAGGAAAAGAATAACAATGTTGAAAATCAACAGAGAGAGGTATTACACTAAAGGAAAAAAAACAATCAGAAGAGAAACCATGTCAAGGTAAATACGAGAAATAAAAATGGCTGGGGGGCTGGGGTTGTGGCTCAGCGGTAGAGCGCTCGCCTAGCATGTGCGCGGCCCGGGTTCAATCCTCAGCACCACATAAAAATAAAGGCATTGTGTACAACTAAAACAAATAAATAAATATTTTAAAAAAATGGCTGGGAATACAAAACACATCTCAATAATAACTCTGAATGTTAATGGCCTAAACTGACCAATCAAAAGACATAGATTAGCAGATTGGATCAAAAAAAAAAAAAAAAAAAAAAAAAAAAAAAAAAAAACAGACCCAACAATATGCTGCCTCCAAGAGACTCACCTCATAGGAAAAGACATCCATAGGCTGAGGGTGAAAGGTTGGGAGAAATCCTACCAAAAGGGATAAAGAAGGACACTATATATTGCTCAAGGGAACCGTACACCAACAAGACTTAACAATTATAAATATATATGCCCCTAACAATGGAGCATCCATGTTCATCAAACAAACTCTCCTGAAGTTTAAGAGTCAAACTGACCACAACACAATAATTCTGGGTGACTTTAACACACTCCTTTCACCACTGGATAGATCTTCCAAACAAAAGCTGAACAAAGAAAATCATAGAACTCAAAAATACAATAAACAACTTAGACTCAACTGACTTATATAGAATATTTCATCCTTAACAAGCAAATACACTTTCTTCTCAGCAGCACATGGATCCTTCTCTAAAATAGACCATATACATTGCACAAAACAACTCTTAGCAAGTATAAAAAAGTAGGGATACTACCCTGCATTCTGTCAGACCATAATGGTATGAAATTAGAAATCAATGATAAAATAAGAAATAAAAGCTACTCCAATACCTGGAGACTAAATAATATCCTACTGAATGAATAATGGGTTGCAGATGACATCAAAGAGGAGATTAAAAAATTCTAAAATGTGAATGAGAACACAGACACAACATATTGAAATCTCTGGGACACTATGAAGGCAGTTCTAAGAGGAAAGTTCATTGCATTGAGTTCATTCCTCAAAAGAAGAAAAGTCAACAAACAAATGACATAAAATTACATCTCAAAGCTCTAGAAAAAGAACAGTCCAGCACCAAAAGTGGTACAAGACAGGAAAGAATTAAAATCAGAGATGAAATTAATGAAATTGAAACAAAAGAAACCATTGAAAAAATTGACAAAACAAAAAGTTGGTTCTTTGAAAAAATAAATAAAAATGGCAGATCCTTAGCCAGGCTAAAAAAAAAGAAGGAGAGAGAAAACACAAAATTACTAACATATGCGATGAAAAAGGAAATATCACAACAAATACTACAGAAATACAGGAAATAATTCGAAATTATTTTGAAAACTTGTACTCCAACAAAATACAAAACACCAAAGTCATTGACAAATTCCTAGAGTCAAATGATCTGTCCAAATTAAAGCAGGATGATATACACAATGTGGACAGAGCAATTTAAGTGATGAAATAGAAGATGCCATCAGAAGCCTATCAACCAAGAAAAGCCCAGGACCAGATGGATACACAGCCGAGTTCTACAAGATCTTTAAAGAAGAACTGATATCAATACTCTTCAATTTATTTCAGGAACTAGAAAAAAGGGAACACTTCCAAACTCATTCTATGAGGCCAGTATCACCCTGATCCCCAATCCAGGCAAAGACACATCAAAAAAAGAAAACTTCAGACCCATATCTTTAATGAACATAGATGTAAAAATTCTCAATAAAATTCTGGCAAAACATATACAGAAACTTATCAAAAATATAGTACACCACAATCAAGTGGGGTTCATTCCAGGGATGAAAGGATGGTTCAACATATGGAAATCAATAAATGTAATTCATAACGTCAATAGACTCAAAGATAAGAACCATATGATTATCTCAATAGATGCAGAAAAAGCATTTGACAAAATACAGCACCTCTTCATGTTCAAAACACTAGGAAAAGTAGGGATAACAGGAACATATCTCAACATCATAAAAGCTATCTAAGCTAAGCCCCAGGCCAACATCATTCTAAATGGAGAAAAATTGAAAATATTCCCTCTAAAAACTGGAACAAGACAGGGATGCCCTCTTTCACCACTTCTATTTAACACAGTGATTGAAATGCTGGCCAGAGCAATAAGACAGACGAAAGAAATTAAAGGAATACAGATAGGTAGAGGTGAACTCAAATTATCATTATTTGCTGATGATATGATTTTATACCTAGAAAAAACCCAAAAAATTCCACCATAAAACTTCTAGAACTCATAAATGAATTCAGCAAAGTAGCAGGGTACAAAATCAACACCCATAAATGTAAGGCATTTCTATATATCAGTGACAAATCTTCTGAAAGGAAAATGAGAAAAACTACCCTGTTTACAATAGCATCAAAAAATAAAATAAAATAAAATAAAAATTCTTTGGAATCAATTTAACCAAAGACATGAAAGACCTCTATAATGAAACCTAAAAATACTAAAGAAAGAATTTATGGATGACCTTAGAAGATGGAAAGATCTACCCTGTTCTTGGATAGGCAGAACTAATATTGTTAAAATGACCATACTACCAAAAGCACTATACAGATTTATTGCAATGTCAATAAAAATCCCAATGACATTCCTCATAGTAATAGAAAAAGCAGTCATGAAATTCATCTGGAAAAATAAGAGACCCAGAATAGTTAAAGCAATCCTTAGCAAGAGGAGTGAAGCTGGTGGCATCACTATACCAGACCTTAAATTATACTACAGAGCAATAGTAACAAAAACAGCATGGTATTGGCACCAAAATAGGCTGGTAGTCCAATGGTACAGAATAGAGGACACAGAGACCAACACATATAATTTCAGTTATCTTATATTAGACAATAGTGCCAAAAATGTACATTGGAGAAAAGATAGCCTCTTCAACAAATGGTGCTGGGAAAACTGGAAATCTATATGCAACAAAATTAAATTAAACCTCTATCTCTCACCATGCATGAAATTCAACTCAAAGTGGATCAAGGATATAGGAATTAGACCAGAGACTCTACACCTAATAGAAGAAAAAGTAAGCTCTAATCTCCAACATGTTGGATTAGGCACCAAGTTCCTTAATAAGAATCCTGTAGTACAATAATTAATATCAATAATCAATAAATGGGATATATTCAAATTACAAAGCTTCTTCTCAGCAAAAGAAAAAATCAGTGAGGTGAATAGAGATCCAACTAATTGGGAACAAATCTTTACCACATGCACATCAGATAGAGCACTAATCCCTAGAATATATAAAGAACTCAAAAATCTTAACACCAAAAAAAAAAAAAACAAATAACCCAATCAATAAATGGGCCAAGGAACTGAACAAACACTTCTCAGAAGAAGATATACAATCAGTCAACAAATACATAAAAAAAGTTTAACCTCTCTGACAATTAGAGAAATGCAAATCAAAACCACTCTAAGATTTCATCTCACACCAGTCAGAATGGCAGCTATTAAGATACAAACAACAGTAAATGTTGGCAAGGATGTGGAGAAAAAGGCACACTCATACATTGTTGGTGGGACTGCAAAATGGTGCAGCCAATATGGGAAGCAGTATGGGGATTCCTTGGAAAACTTGGAATGGAACCACCTTATGACCCAGCTATCCCACTCCTTGGTCTATATCCAAAGGACTTAAAAACAGCATACTATAGGGACATAGCCACATCAATGTTTATAGCAGCACAATTCACAATAGCTAAACTGTGGAACCAACCTAGATTCCCTTCAGTAGATAAATGGATAAGGAAAATGGAATATTACTCACAATAAGAAAAAATGAAACCATGGAATTCACAGTTAAATGGATGAAGTTAGAGAATATAATGCTAAGTGAAGCTAGCCAATCCCAAAAAGCCAAATGCCAAATGTTTTTTATGAAGGAGAGCGATTCACAGTGGGGTTGGGATGGAGATCATAGGAGGATTAGAGGAACACTAGAATGGCCAATGGGAGGGAAGGGAAGGGAGGGGGCAAAAGGGTGAAGAAGAAAAAAAGATGATAGAATGATATGGATATCATTACCCTAAGTGCATGTATTAAGTCATAAATGGTGTGAATATACTTTGAAAACAACCAGAGATATGTAAAAATGTGCTCTACGAGTATAATATGAAATGTAATACATTCTGCTGTCATTTCTAACAATTTACATTAAAAAATAAATTTGAAAAATGTGGCATAAAATATGAAATTCTGAGGGGTCAATATGGCAAAATACGTACAAAAATTTTGCACAGAAAACAACAAATCATCATTATGAAATTAAAGAAGATCTAAACAAAAGAGAGATATACTATGTTCATGGATCAAAAGACTTAATATCAAGATGTGACGTCTCCCCAAATTTATCTTTAGTTTCAACACCCTCCCAAGTAAAATTCCAGTACATATTTATTTTTTTAATAATTAAAATTATTTATTCAAATTTGTTATACATGCTTGCAGAGTGCAATTCATTTGCATTACATATAAAGAGCACAATTTTTCAAGTCACCGGTTTTACATAAAGTATTTTTACACCATTTGTGTTTTTATACATGTACTTAGTGTATTGATGTCTAACTCATTCTGCCATTATTCCTATCCCCTTGTCCACTCCCCTTCTCTCCCTCCCCTTTGTTCTATTTAACATTCCTTAATTCCTCTCATCCCCCACTCCCTTGCCATTATAAGTCAGTATCATCATAGCAAAGGAATCATTCGACCTTTGTTTTTTGGGGGGATTGGCTAACTTCACTTAGCATTATTTTCTCCAACTCCATCCATTTACCTGCAAATGCCATGATTTTATTCTCTTTTAGTGCTGAGTAGTGTTCCATTGTGTATATGGAACTATACACAATGAAACTAAAGTTTCCCTATCCATTCATCTATTGATGGGCATCGGGGTTGTTTCCCAAATCTAGCTATTGTGAATTGTGCTACTATAAACATCGATGTGACTGTGTCTCTGTAGTAAGCCGTTTTTAAGTCCTTTGGGTATAGACTGAGGAGTGGGATAGCTGGGTCAAATGGTGGTTCCATTCCAAGTTTTCCTAGGAATCTCCATACTGCTTTCCAGATTGGCTGCACCAATTTGCAGTCCCACCAGCAATGTATGAGTGTTCCCTTTTCCCCACATCCTCGCTAGCATTTATTGTTGTTTGTGTTTTTGGTAGCTGCCATTCTGACTGGCGTGAGATGAAATCTTAGAGTGGTTTTGATTTGCATTTCTCTAATTGCTAGAAATGATGAACATTTTTTTCATATATTTGTTTATATATCATATTCTGAGAAGTGTCTGTTCAGTTCCTTAGCCCAACATCAAGATAATTATAGGCTTGAAGCTGCCACTGCCACAAAACTGAGAAAGTGCTGCTATTGTCAAGAAACAACAAAAGATACTTGTGAGGCATCACTACGGTCCGTGTGGACCAGGCTTCACCAGAGGGTGCTTTACTAGAGGTGCTACCAGTTATCCTGTTGTGAGCTAACAGGGAGTATTACATGGGGATGCTTATCTCTTGTTTCTCCTACTAACACCCAAATTCTCATGATTACCCTCTCACTAGTCAAATAATCTAATACCTCTATTTTCTCACATCCTACATCACAAATGTCTTAGCCAACTCCAAAGTCCCCCCTTCTACCATTAGATACTGGATACCATCACACAAACATACTGACTATATGGTAGAAGATAACTTATCTCATCATTTATGATTTATGTTTAAAGTGTCAAAACTGTAAATATAAAAATAGAAGCTAACTGATATATGGCAACACATTTGGTACATTGATTGCTATAATATTTATATTTCCCTTAAAAGTGAGGCATTGGGTAATCAGTAGGGATATTATAAGACAATAGGACAGAAGCAGTAATACCTCAGACTTTTACTGCAAGAGAGGAAAACACATAGATATCATGAAAAAACAAGGGAGGAAAGTGGCCAAAACAAACCAAGATACTACAGCAATAGAATCCATAGAAAGCACAGTAGGTGAAATGTCAGAGAAGGAGTTCCAAATATACATAATTAAAATGATTTGGGATTTAAAAAATGACCTAAGTGAGCAGATACATGCAAAAATTTATATCTACAACAAAGAGATAAGAGATCAAATACAGGCAACCATTGATCACACCAACAAAGAGGTAAGAGAACAAATGCAGGTATCCAAAGATTACTTCAAGATAGAGATAGAGAGGTTGAGAAAAAAAACAAACAGAAATACTAGAAAAGAAACATTTTAAAAAACTCGATAGTATCACCAATAGATTGGATTACTTGGAAGACAGGACCTCAGACAATGAGGACAAAATATATAATATTGAAAATAAAGTTGACCTCACAGTGAAGATGGTAAGAAACCATGAACAGAATATCCAAGAATTATCAGATACCATCAAAAGATCAAATATAAGATTTAGCTGGGCGTGGTGGTGCACACCTGTAATACCAGCACTTGGGAGGCTGAGGCAGAAGGATCGCAAGTTCAAAGCCAGCCTCAGCAATGGTTAGGCACTTAGCAACTTAGTGAGACCCTGTCTCTAATAAAATACAAAAAGGGCTGGCCCAGTGGTAGAGTGCCCCTGAGTTCAATCCCAGGTGCAAAAAAAAAAAAAAAAAAAAGATTTATCAGAATACAGGTAGGTGCATAATGCAAAATCTCTTCAATGAAATAATATCAGAAAATTTCCCAAGCAAGAAGAACAAATTTGAAAACCAAATACAAGAGGCCTATAAGATATCAAATGTACAAAATTACAACAGATCTACACCAAGGCACATTATAATAAAAATGCTTAGCATACAAAATAAGGATAGAATTTGAAAGGCCATAAGAGAGAAAAATCAGATAACCTATAAAGGAAAACCAATTTGCTTCTCAGCAGATTTTTAAACCAAGTTTTTTGAGTTATTTGTAAACACTGGAAATTAATCTCCTATCAGAAGAGTAGCAGGCAAAGATTTTCTCCAATTCTGTCAGCTCTTCCTTCATGTTTTGTTGCCTTTGCTGTACAGAAGCTTTTTCAATTTATTCCATCCCACTATTGACTGTTTTATTTTTTTTAACTTAAGGGTTTGGTTAAGGGATTCAGTGCTGGTGCTATCGAAGTCCTATATTATTATTGTTTTGTTGCATATTACTCATTCAATATGGTTAATATTTGCTTTATATGTTTATAAGCTCCAATATTGGATGCATATGTATTTATAATTATTATATCTTCTTGATGGATTCACTCCTTAATTATTATATAATGACATTGCTTGGGTCCTGTCACAGAAAGTCTTATTTTTTCTGATGTAAGGATAGGTAACTCTCTTTGGTTACCTCTTTCATGAATATTTTTCCCATCCCTTCATTTCAAGTTATGCATGTCTTTAAGATTAAAGTAAGTCTCGTGTAGGCAGCATATTGATAAATATTTTTTATCTATTGAACTACTTTGAGACCTTTGATTCTAGAATTTAATCCATCTACATCTAAGTAATTGCTAGTTGCAGGAGCCCTGTTTGGGGATTGGCTTGAATTGCAGTTGACTATGAGCCGTGGAGATTTGGCCATTGTCGCCACCCGTAGTCTCACGGGATTTTGTTGCGGGATCTGGAGTGACTTGGCCGAAATTGCTGATCGGGTCAGCGCCATTTTAGTGGTGTGTTTGGCGTGAGTTAGTTGTTAGAACCAGAGAGAAAAGTTATCAGAATAAAAAAAGCTGTTTGTCTCCAGTTTGCTTCTGAAGTTCTTCCCGCGGCTCCGGTGCTCCGAGCGCTTCAGGCGGCAACAGGTGGCGGCCCGTACGGGGAACTTCGGAGCGGACAGGTAAGAACTGAAAGGTCTCTAAAGATGGGTTCGAATATAACTGAATCCCAAGTGATAGAGGCTATGCAAAGACTCCTTGATATACCTGACTCTGTTCTCAGTGAGGAGTATATAGACAAAAATGAAAGTGATCAAAAAAGTGTAGATTCCACTGGGCCAACTGAGACCAGTAAAGAGAGTATTAGAAGAGACCCAAAAATGACAAAAATCCAAGCTATTAAAGCTATTCGGGAGTTATTGGCGAAAGCTGAAGGATACTTGCTCTCACTGGAACCTGGGCCTCAGGATATTGCTGTCAGTGAAATTAGCAGTGGTGAGGAATCTAGTAAAAGTGATCCTGAGAAAATGAGGAAAAAGAAATTAAAAAAGACCGAGAAAAAGGTCCGTCAGGCAGAGGAGTCACTTGTGGAAGTGACTACTCCCCCATGGGTGGAATCCATTACAGAAAATATGAAGGGTATTACTAGGCATTTGCATACCCTAGAAACAGAAATAAAAAGTCTTTCTGATCGCTTATGCGCTCTCGAGGACAACTCACAGATACATTGGGAACCGCCAGCATTTGAAAAGAAAAATGGACAGAGTGTCCATCAGTCAGTAGATTTCAAAACAATAAAAAATCTCAAAGAGGCAGTAATGACTTATGGGCCCCAAGCTCCTTTCACGTTGAGTATGCTGGAGTCCCTTAACACCTTTAGCTTAACCCCCTCAGACTGGAAAAGTCTATGTAAAGCAACATTAAGCGGGGGGCAATTCTTGGTTTGGCGATCGCAATTCCAAGAACTTTGTATAGAAACGGCTAAAAGAAACGCGGCTGCAGGGTTTGAAAACTATAATATAGACATGCTCACAGGAGAAGGGCAATTCGCAGACTTACAGGCTCAAACAGATTATGACTCAGATATATATGCTCAGATAAATGCAGCTGCCTTAGAGGCATGGAAAACTGTACAAGGACCTGGGGATCTACAAGGTAGCTTGTCAAAAGTGATTCAAGGACCTAATGAGCCGTATGCCGACTTTGCTGATCGACTTTTGAGAACTGCAGGTAGTGTGTTTGCAGATGTTGACCAAGCTATGCCTTTAGTTGTTCAATTAGCTTATGAAAATGCAAATAAATGGTGCCAAGCAGCCATCAGGCCATGGAGAACTAAAAAGGATCTTTCCGTATATATACAACTATGTAAAGATATAAATGGCGCCTTTGTCACAGGAAATGTGATTGCAGCCTCAATGAGAGGTGCTTCCTCTCGAAATTTCACAAAGGCTAAACGTAGACATTATAATCAATCAGGATATTCCAGGCAAAATTATCATAATCAATCAGGCAATTCTAGGCAAAATCCCAAAAGAGAAATAAGATCAAGCTCATACCATGCCCCAGGCCGCTGCCCCAGGTGTAAAAAGGGAAATCATTGGGCCAATAAATGCTATTCAAAATTTGACATCCATGGAAATCCTTTGTTCAGGAATTCAAAAAACGGGGCACAGGGCCCAGTACCCCGGGGGCCCACAAATGTACGGGGCATTGCAGAAGGAGTATCCTCAAGCATCCACTCAGATGCTTCCCCGACACAATCCCTACTACCCATCCACTCCCTCGCCAGAGGAACAAGAGGAAATGCAGGATCAGACCTCTGTTCCACCGCCCGAATAGTGTTAACACCTGAAATGGGGGTTCAACTGATTCCCACAGGAGTCAGGGGACCTCTTCCCTCAGGGACTGTAGGACTTATTATCGGGCGTAGTCCTAAAAGCTTATTAGGTTTGCAAGTGACCCCAGGTGTAATAAACTCAGACTACAAAGGGGAAATAAAAATAATGCTTAGCTCACCCCAAAGTGTAAGTTCTGTTAATCAAGGAGATAGAATTGCTCAGTTGCTTCTCCTTCTCAATTTACATAATTCATTTAAAATGGGTATGCCTCAAGAAGGGAACAATAGAGGATTTTGTTCCACTGACTCAAGTCCCATGGCTTGCTGGGTTCGAGACTGTTCAAGGAGGCCTATGTGTAAAATAAAAATCCAAGGAATAGAAATGGAGGGATTAATAGATACTGGAGCTGACTCTTCCATTATTAATTTACGCCAATGGCCCAAGCACTGGCCTCTGCAAAAAGCTTCAACCAGTTTAAGAGGCTTGGGATATAATAACCTCCCAGATAAAAGTGCAGTAATTTTAAAATGGGAGGATGATGAAGGCCATAAAGGAACATTTCAGCCTTATGTTTTACCTAATCTACCGGTTACTTTATGGGGAAGAGATATTTTGCAACAAATGGGAGTACACCTTGCAACCAAGCCTGCAGATGTTAAATGTGAAAACCTACAGGGTAATCTTAACCATAAAAGAACTCATTATCAAAAAGTACAGAGTAATCTTAACCCTAAAAGTAATCATTGTCATAAAAGAAAAAGATATTTTTTTTCGGGGCCACTGAGAAAATAATTTTGAAAATACCATGGCTTTCTGATAAGCCAGTGTGGGTCCCTCAGTGGCCCCTATCTAAAGAGAAATTACAAGCGGCCCACCAATTAGTTCAGGAACAATTAGAAGCAGGTCATATAGAACCTTCCACCTCTCCCTGGAATTCCCCCATATTTGTGATCAAGAAAAAGTCAGGAAAATGGCGATTGTTACATGATCTTAGACAAATCAATAAAACCATGCAAGTTATGGGGCCTACTCAACCTGGACTTCCTAGTCCCGTAGCTATTCCAAAAAATTTCCATCTTATTACTCTTGATATAAAGGATTGCTTCTTTTCTATTCCCCTACATCCTCTGGATGCCCCCAGGTTTGCTTTTTTCCGTTCCTTCTATGAACAATAATGGCCCTGATCAGAGATATCAATGGAAGGTTTTACCACAGGGAATGGCTAATAGCCCCACCATATGCCAAATATATGTGGACAAGGCTATCCAACCCATTAAAAATAAATATCCAAACCTCATGTGTCTACATTACATGGATGATATTTTATTGGCCCACCCTAATCAAAAAATCTTATTTAATATATTCAGTGATGTGGTAGAAAATTTAAAAAAATATGGACTATATATAGCAGAAGAAAAAGTTCAAACCAGATCTCCCATATTATATTTAGGATTTAAAATCATGGATACTTTTGTTAGACCCCAAAAAATTTTAATAAATAAAGAACATTTGACCACCCTCAATGATTTCCAAAAACTACTGGGAGACATTAATTGGCTTCGCCCTACACTAAATCTCACTACTGGCCAACTAAAACCTTTATTTGACATCCTTCGTGGAGATCCTGATCCATCTTCACCACGAACATTGACTCCTGATGCTAGGAAAGCTTTAAAGTTAGTAGAAAAAGCCATCGAAGGAGCTCATTGTGATAGATTTGATTTAACTCAACCGCTGATGTTGATTATTATTTCTTCACAATATACACCCACAGGAGTATTTTGGCAACAAGGGCCTTTATTATGGATACATTTGCCCGTCTCTCCTAAAAGTATAATTGAATCTTATACCTCCATGGTGGCTAAACTTATTCTTCAAGGACTTAAGACTTCTACTAAAATATTTGGCATTCACCCTGCTACTATTATTACTCCCTATTCATCATCACAGATTGAATACTTATGCTTCAATGATAATGATTGGGCTATAGCTAAATGCTCTACTTCTGCAAATTTTGATAATCATCTTCCTAAGTCCCCTATATTATCTTTTTGTATTAATCATCCTATTATATTTCCACAGGTAATAAAAAATCAACCTATTCCTAAGGCATTTAATGTATTTACAGATGGGTCCTCAAATGGTACTGCTACAGTAGTCACTAAAAAAGAAAATATGACTTACATAACTGCACACAAATCAGCTCAACTAGTGGAATTGGAAGCTGTGGTAAGAGCTCTGGAAAATTTTAGGGACCAGCCTGTAAACATTTTTTCAGATAGCCACTATATTGTACAAGCCGTCCCCAAAATTAGAGTTAGCAGGACCAATAGCACCTCATACTCCAGCCTTTAAATTGTTTTATCAAATACAAAAACTTTTGTGGGCAAGAAAAGAACCCCTATTCGTAGGCCATATTAGAGCACATACTAATTTGCCTGGTCCCCTCCATGAAGGTAATCAAAAGGCTGATGAACTTACAAAAACAGTATTTATACTTTCAGCGCTACAACAAGCTACTTTATTTCACTCCCAGTTTCATGTCAACAGCACCACCTTGCAACGTAGGTTTAAAATCACAAAGGAGCAAGCCAGAACAATTGTAAAAGATTGTAAATCTTGTATGACACATTTGCCCAATCCTCATTTCGGCGTTAACCCTAGAGGATTGATGCCCAATCATTTGTGGCAGATGGATGTTACTCATGAGCCAAGTTTTGGAAAATTGCGATTTATTCATGTGACCATAGATACATGTTCAGGCATGATTTTTGCTTCCTTACATTCTGGAGAAAAAGTTAAAGATGTTACATCTCATTGCTTGCAAGCTTTTGCTGCATTGGGCATCCCCAAAATGCTTAAAACAGATAATGGCCCCGCATATACGTCCTCATCTTTCAAAGAGTTTTGCGCAAAATTCAATATATCCCATAAAACAGGCATCCCATACAATCCTCAGGGTCAGGGCATTATTGAAAGAGCAAACCGAACACTGAAAATTATGTTATTAAAACAAAAAGAAGGAAATTGGAAAAGTCCTAAGGACAGATTGGCAGTTGCCCTGTTTACCTTAAATTTTTTAACTTTAGACTCTAATGGTTATTCTGCTGGAGACAGACATTGGAATCCACACCAACAACATAAACCTTTGGTTTACTGGAAGGATGTTCTTTCAGGTACATGGAAGGGTCCAGATCCAGTATTAATTTGGGGAAGAGGATCTGTTTGTGTTTTTCCAAAAGACGAATCCTCTCCAATATGGATACCATCTAGATTAATAAAACAGGTACCACATCAAAATGATCAAGATGAAGTTATTGAAGAATCAAGATTAATAAAAAAGGTACAAAATCAAGAGGACCAAGATGAAGGTATAGAATGATTCCCTCAAAAGAGTCCTTCAAAATATTTCACAACTTAAGTGTCATTTCTCCCGGCCGGGACGAGGAGATCTCTCTTTAGTGTGCACACAATTGTATTTTTTTTTCTTTTTATACATGTCTTTATGTCTGTACATTTGTCTATATTTCATGTTAATGTGACGTCACAAATATATGTTTGTATGTTTGTTTGTCCAGTGTGACGTCACATAGAACAAAGCGCTTATGAAAAAGAAATATATATATATATATGGATCCAAATAACTTTAATTCATTTTAGGTTTAGAGTATTCAATTTAGGTAAATAATTTTATAAATGAAGGTACTTTCAATTTTGATTTATAGGTGTCCCTGGGACTTCTCTTTAGCAAACAATATGACTAGTGCTATATAACCTGATATTTTGGTGTTTTGACTTAAGATTGTTTATTTGTTATTAACTTCATTTGTTTAATAGCTCATTAATTTCAATTATCTCAACAGGTAAAAGATTGCTCTGTATACAGAGACTCAAGGGTTCCAGCTAACAAATTATTTCTCTAAAGTGCCTTTACCTTTTCTTTAATCTATCTTTAATGCAGTAATTACCCTCAGTCTTTCTTTGTTTTGTTCTAAATATGATATTTTTCCAACTTATGTTTGTAGAAGCTCAACCAGCGATGTGTGTGAACAAAAATCAACTTTAATTTTCTAATCTAATTATTCTATTTTGTAGTTTGACAACTCGCCTCTTGACTCAGTGCTGCAATAGCACTGCCTTTCCTTTAATAATTGATGCTTGAGTTTCTAGGTAGTGGGCCCTGAAGATTTGCCGGTGGCATTGTCTAAACATAAAAAAGACGTCTGCTGCTACAGCTGCAGGGATCGCGGCCGCCGCAAGCATCCCTGCTGCTCAAACATCAAACAACCTCACCAACAGTGTGGCCTCTGCTCTACATGCATGGGGCCTCCTACATCAACATGTTACAACAAATGGACATTTTGATCTTTCATTGTTTGGGACTTTACGGGACAATGCCTTGCGGGTATTTGTCTAGAGAATTCAGTGTGTTACTTGTTGGAACTTAGGGCAGCTGATTTGTTTAAACAATTTGATATGCTATGCAATTTGGCTCATCACCAAAAGGCTTGTCGCCTTAAAGCCGCAACATCTCCTCACAATTGGACGGCTGTTAGTCATCATATATAGTCGATCCTAAAGGGCTCCATTGGATGGCTGGTTAGCCAATGACGGGTAAGATCCCCAGAGGGGGACAACCTAAGACAGGCACAGTCGCACGGGACAGTCTCATGTGGCCGACATATCAACCTAAGACAGGAGTCAAGGGCACAGCCTTGATTATCCGATGACGGGTAAGAATGTTGGTTGCACATAGACGTCCTAGAGCATTACCTCTTTTAAAACAAAAGGGGGGAAATGCAGGAGCCCTGTTTGGGGATTGGCTTGAATTGCAGTTGACTATGAGCCGTGGAGATTTGGCCATTGTCGCCACCCGTAGTCTCACGGGATTTTGTTGCGGGATCTGGAGTGACTTGGCCGAAATTGCTGATCGGGTCAGCGCCATTTTAGTGGTGTGTTTGGCGTGAGTTAGTTGTTAGAACCAGAGAGAAAAGTTATCAGAATAAAAAGCTGTTTGTCTCCAGTTTGCTTCTGAAGTTCTTCCCGCGGCTCCGGTGCTCCGAGCGCTTCAGGCGGCAACAGCTAGTAGGATTTAACTATGGCCATTTTGTTAACTGTTTCTTTTTGTTTTTATAGTTTCTCAGTTCATTTCTTTCTCCCTTGTTATTTTTTTTATGATTTGATTTTTAAAATAGCAGTATGTTTTCATTTCTTTATCTTTTAAGTATCTCCTAGAAGTGTTTTTGGTTTTTCTGGGGGGATGAGGGACTTACTTATAATATTGTATAGCCATAACAGTGTTTTGGAAGCTGATAACAATTTAATTTCAATTCCATAAAAAATATACTTTTAAGTGGGTGTGGTGATACACACCTGCAAATCTAGCTACCTGGAGCAGAGGCAGAAGAACCACGATTTCAAAGCTAGGCAGGAAAGCCTAGGGAGACCATATCTCTGTCTCTCTCTCTGTCTCACACACACACACCAAAAAAAGAAGAAGAAGAAGGAGGAGGAGGAGGAGGAGGAGGAGGAGGAGGAGGAGGAGGAGGAGGAAGAGGGGAGGAGGGGGAGGAGGAGGAGGTGGAGGAGGGGGGAGGATGGGGAGGAGGAGGAGGAGGAGGAGGAGGGGGAGGAGGAGGAGGAGAAGAAGAAGAAAGAAGGAAGAAGAAGAAAGAAGGAAGAAGAAGAAAGAAGGAAAGAAAAAGAAAAATTTTTTCAAAAGTACAATTTTGCTGTCTTCACTCCTGGCATTTTATGTTGTTGGCATTACACATTACACTTTTTAAAGATATAGATATTTAATTCTTTGACTTTTAACCTGTACATCAGACATAGAATTGGTTTATACACCATCATTGAAACCATTCTGATTTTGACTATATACTTACCTCTACCTGTGAGTTTTATAGTTTAATATATTTTCATGTTTGTACTTAGCATACTTTTGTTTTAACTTGAAGAACTTCCTGTAGCATTTGTCTAGTGGTGATGAACTCCTTCAACTTTGTTTTGACTGGAAATATTTTTATTTCTTCTTCATTTTGAAGAACAGTTTTTCCAGGTATAGTAATTCTTCTTTGGGAGTTCCCCCAACACCCTACACCCTCAGCACTTTAAAAATACCATCTCATCCTCTCCTGGCCTGCAAAGATTCTACTTAGAAAAAAAAAATTCTGCTGAGAGACTTTGGTAGATCCCTTACATGTTGAGAACACTAAAGAAAGAAATTATGGAAGAGCTTAGAAGATGGAAAGATCTACCTTGCTCTTGAATAGGGAGAACTAATATTGTCAAAATGACCATACTACCAAAAGCACTATACAGATTTAATGCAATTCCAATCAAAATCCCAATGACATTCCTCATAGTAATAGAAAAAGCAGTCATGAAATTCTTCTGGAAAAATAAGAGACCCAGAATAACTAAAACAATCCTTAGCAAGAAGAGTGAAGCAGGTGGCATCACTACACCAGAACTTAAATTATACTACAGAGCAATAGTAACAAAAACAGCATGGTGTTGGCACCAAAACAGACTAGTAGACTAATGATACAGAATAGAGGATACAGAGACTAATGCATATAATTTCAGTTATATTAGACAAAGGTGCCAAAAATGTGCATTGGAGAAAAGATAGCCTCTTCAACAAATGGTGCTGGGAGAACTGGAAATCCATATGTAACAAAATGAAATTAAACCTCTATCTCTCACCATGCATGAAATTCAACTCAAAGTGGATAAAGATCTAGGAATTAGACCAGAGACACTATGCGTAATAGAAGAAAAAGTAAGCTCTAATTTCCCACATGTTGGATTAGGCCCCAAGTTCCTTAATAAGAATCCTGTAGTACAAGAATTAATATCAAGAATCAATAAGTGAGACAGATTCAAATTACAAAGCTCCTTCTCAGCAAAAGAAATAATCAGTGAGGTGAATAGAGAGCCTACTAATTGAGAACAAAATTTAACCACATGCACATCACATAGAGCACTAATCTCTAGAATATATAAAGAACTCAAAAATCTTAACACCAAAAAAAAACAAATAACCCAATCAATAAATGGGCCAAGGAACTGAACAAACACTTCTCAGAAGAAGATATACAATCAGTCAACAAATACATAAAAAAAATGTTCAACCTCTCTGACAATTAGAGAAATGCAAATCAAAACCACTCTAAGATTTCATCTCACACCAGTCAGAATGGCAGCTATTAAGAATACAAACAACAGTAAATGTTGGCAAGGATGTGGAGAAAAAGGCACACTCATACATTGTTGGTGGGACTGCAAAATGGTGTAGTCAATATGGGAAGCAGTATGGAGATTCCTTGGAAAACTTGGAATGGAACCACCTTATGACCCAGCTATCCCACTCCTTGGTCTATACCCAAAGGCCTTAAAAACAGCATACTACAGGTACACAGCCACATCAATGTTTACAGCAGCACAATTCACAATAGCTAAACTGTGGAACCAACCTAGATGCCCTTCAGTAGATGAATGGATAAGGAAAATGTGGTGTATATACACAATGGAGTATTACTCAGCAATAAAAGAGAGTAAAATCATGGCATTCACAATGTGCTCTACGAGTATAATATGAAATGTAATACATTCTGCTATCATTTCTAACAACTTAGAATAAAAAATAAGTAAATTTTAAAAAAAAGAATCAAGGATCACTTGTATAATGCTGCTATAGGCCATTTTTTATTAGTTGTAGATTTCTGTATTAAAAAGAGAATCTCATAAATATACTTTTAAAACTTAAAAAAAAAAGAAAGAAAGAGACTCCTTTCTGTTGCTACTTTTGAGAATGTTTTTACCCTTTTACCAGCTTGGTTATGTGTTTTCTTCTTTGTGCAGTTACTGCTTCAAATCCAGTTACCTTCATGCAACTGGTTATCTCTTTCTCTCCTATGAATTGGAAAGTTTTCAGCCATTATTTACTTAATCTTTCTGTCTCTTTTTCTCTTCTTTCTCCTTCTAAGGTTCCCATAATGTATATGTTCTCACCAGATGGCCCTTTATATTTCTTCATTCTTTTTGATTCTTTGTTGTTGTTGTAGTTCTCTCATTGACTAAATAAAAATGAACTGTTTTCCAGTTTACTACTTCTTTCTTCTGTTTGTGTCTGCTGTTAAGTTCTATATCCTATTTTTCATTTATCTCCATGTATTCTGCTTTAGGGTTTCTGGGTTTTTAAAAAATTATTATTTTTATTATTTTTTTTAACTTCTCACTCTTACTAATTGTTTTTCTGAATTAACTTAGTTATCTATTTTCTCTTGCATATCATTGGGATTCTTTGAAATGACTATTTTGAATTCTTTGTCCAGCAATTTGTAGAACTCAATACCTTTGGCCAGTTACTATGTCCCGCTTGGTTTTCATTGGTAGTGTCTATCACGTTTCCTTGTTTTTATGATATTTACATAGCCTTGTGTTGATGTCTGTGCATTAGAAGGAGTAAACAGCTCTTCTATTCTTTATGGATTTTTCACTGCTTCATCCGAGGATGATTAGATTTGGGAACTCAGTTGATTAGGATCAAAACTAGGTTACATTCTGCTGTTGGTTCAACAGTGGAGTCCATGGTTGTCAGATACTTTATAAGGTTCTTGAGCAGGCATGGATTCTGTTCAGTGACTTGGTTGACTGAACTACTTCCAGGGATTGGTTAGTCAGCTCAGTGATGAGACAAGGGTCCATTATTAGGTCTACAGATTGTAGGTCTGTGATCAGGTATATGAACAAATGTGGTTCTCTCCAGCTCCATGGTAGAGTCCCAACTATGTCACTCAGTGGGCCCTGAGCAGTGAGGGATGTCTTTAGACCACAGATAGGAAGGGCTGGAACTGAGTTACAGGTTGCTACAAGGTTCACAACTGAGACTGAGGTCCCCAGGCCTGCCTACATGGCATGAATAAGGGTAACTTCTGCTGGATTCCTGTATAGGCAGGATTAACCCCTGATCATACTGGACCAGGGCCGAAGCCATTTCAGGATCTGCTGTAGGACCAATGTCAGCAAGCTTGCTTTATAGGTATAAATGAACTTGGCACTCACTGGGTCTCTGAACACCTCTATTCTCAGGTGATAGCTGTGATGGACAGAGACTAGTTTAGAAGACCATTTCAGCATCCACAGTGCAGCCAAGATCAGCAAAACTATGTCCTGGGGAGGATTGGCATAGCCCTTGGTGATCCCTGGGAAGATCCTTGGGAAGGCCTGATGGCTGTCATACCACAGCTGAGAAAGTTTACAGCTGAGTTTTATGGCTGCTTCATGGTCCACTGTTGGGGAGTATGTGAGTAAGCCTGTTATACAAGGCACAAGAGGGTGTGACTCAGGTGTCTCAGTAGATGATTCTGGTGGTAGTTCCAAAGCCAAATGGGGATAAAAGGGCAAGCTCATTTCAGGGTTGGTAGCCTGCACAGTGGTCAGCAAGCCTGCTACTTAGGTTCATATTTGCCCTTTCAGAACAGCTCTTTTTGTCACACTCTCACAAGAGCATGTTTGTATATGGATGACTGCTAAACTCTTACTACTGTGGAGGGATATAAGCATGGGACTGCCTATGCTAACATCTTGCTTAGGTCATCCTATTAAGTCCGTTATTTATTTTTTTAAAGCACTCATTGAAATGCCATTCACATGTCATGCCATTGATTAAATCCTACATATTCTTTCATGGACATTTCTCTGGGGATATACCTAACAGTGGATTTGTTGTGTCAACTCAACTGATGAGCTCACTGAAGACACTCTTCTGTCAATTTTTAAAAATATCTGGCATTGCCAACAAATTTTTCTTCTAGTTTTTATCTGTTTAATGAAATTGGTGTATTTTAGTAGTTATTGTTATATCTGGTTATTTGTTATCTCATTGTCTCATAGGTATTTTAAATTCTGTCTTATAATATCTAAGTCATATCTGAATCTGGTTTTCTTGATTTCTTTCCATATGGCATGATTTTTTTTCTTATTGTTTTTTGGATGCCTCTAATTTTTTTGTTCAAATTTAGATATCTCGTATAAGACAATAGATTGAGTTAAATATATTTCACGTCATTTCTGGACATGAAAATAACTGTTTTTCCTTCTAAAACTAATTTGGTGTTCAAATTAATCTGGGCAGGAAGCGGGCTGAGTGTAAACACTGTGAATACTCACTTTGTATCAGCAATATGTTGTGTTTAGAATAGGAGCTAGTTTGTTAATGGCTTTCTTTCTTTCTTTCTTTCTTTTTTCTTTTTTTTTTTTTTTTTTTGACATCTGCTCCACATTCAGCTTTAGGTCTTCCCTCTTCAATTTGCCTATGAGAGGGTCTGGTGACATACTATTGCAACTCTCTGAGCAGAATTACACTATTAGGTATCAATGCTTGTTTGCTGTATAGTGAACACAGGAGAGGAGAACATGTTCTAGTCTTATAGTCCTAAATCTTAGGCAGTCATGCCTCAAGGCCTGCAGATGTGGCCTTCTCTGTGTTCCTCTCCCTCTTCTAGCTGTAGTTCTAGACTCACAGTATTCCTGCTCTAGAGGCTTAAGGCGAAGATACTGCTCTGTTCCCTCCCTTCAAGAGTTCTACAGCGTAGCACAGTACTGACTTCTGTGATATTGAGAATAAAGAAGGCAATCTAAATAAGATTCAAAGGCAGGCTGCAGGCACATTTTAGACAAGAGTTTAAAGGACAGAGTCTAAAAACATAAAATAAAACTGTGTCATTTGAGCACCAATAAATTATATTGTTCTATTAATGTGAATAAAACATCAAAGTATAAGAGTAAAAACATGCATAAAGTACCTTGCCTTAATTTTTCACAGCTTGATTTTAATACATTTTTATTTGTTCTTTTTAGATATACATGACAGTATATTTTGACACATTCTATATACATGGAATATAACTTCTCATTCTTGTGGTTGTACATGATTTGGAGTTTCACTGGTCATGCATTCATATATGAACACAAGAAAATTATATCTGATTCATTGTACTGTCTTCCCTATTCCCACCCCCCATTTTATTTCTCTTTGTCTAATTCATATCCCCACCTCCTGCCATTATGTGTTAGCATGCACATATCAGAGAAAATATTTGGCTTTTGGTGTTTTGGGATTGACTTATATTTCACTCAGCATGGTAGTTTCTAGTTCCATCCATTTACCAGCAAATGCCATAATTTCATTCTTCTTTATGGCTGAGTAGTACTTCATTGTGTGTATATATACCACATTTTCTTTATCCATTCATCTGTTGAAGTGCACGTAGGTAGGTTCCATAGCTTAGCTATTGTGAATTGGGTTGGTATAAGCATTGATGTGACTGCATCACTATCATATGCTGATGAACTTATTTTTACTGATGCAGTTGCAGGGTGGTGCAAATGAAGGTAGGAAATTGCCACAAGGACATTAAATTTGCACTAACCTCTTGGGATATATACTTTCAATACTTGATAATTATTCTAAGTACCTAATTTCATACATTTAGTTAGCAACAATGGATTAGCAAATCTAACTCTCTGAAGATTATGTAAGCTTGAGATCTGATTTCAGACTGAGAAAATATTAGTGGAAGATAGATCCATGGCATAACTTTAAGGAATCCTAATAATAGGCTGTGTAACTTTATTTTTAAACTATTCTTCAAATTTATTCTAAACCATGACTAGGTTCTCCAGCCTACACAGAGTTACCATACAAAATATAAGGTTCCCAGTTAAATCTGAATTTTAGATAAAAAATGATTAATATTTTTGTTAGAATTTTTAACATAAGTGTTCTCCAAATATTGCATGGCACATACTTATACTTCAAAAATTCTTCGTGTTTCAGAAATTCAAATTTAACTATATGTCCTCTAATTTTATTTGTTAAATCTAATAATTTTCTACCCCATACTTTTGTTATAATTTGTATTATATCTTTAAAAATTCATATCCCCAGGTTGGCAATCACAGCCTTTTTTAATTATACTAATATTTCTATATGACATAATTCTTTCATCAGTCAGATATGCCTTTCAAAGAGGGTTAGAATATGAACATTGAATCATCCGTAGGAGGAGTGATGGTTAAAAAGTATACCTTGAATTGTGTTTGAATTCTGAGATCAAATCTCAAAATGCTGAATCCAGGAATTTGCATTTTAATAAGTACCACAAGTGGTTTTTATGCACTAATAAAATTGAGAATTGTATTTAAGAGATGCAGTGTATTCTTTGACTATTTTTTTTTTTATGGTACTAAGGATTGAACTATGCATGGTCTTGCACCTGCTAGACAAGTGCTCTACCACTGAGCTACATTCCAAGTCTACATAGCTTTTGAAATACAATAATATTTCAAGAAGAGATTGGGTAACTACAACTGTAAGCCTAAGTGATGTACCTTCAAATTAGGGAGAGGTAAGATGAAGAGAAGAAATCAACATGGCAAATGACTTGGATGTCTACAATTCAACTTGTCACTTCTAATGGTGCTCTTCGAAGGTTTCTCTGCCTTGACATCTAGAACTTGGCTTCCAGCAGCTCCAGCTGTGACTGCAAATAGAGCCTTAGTCAGCAACTGGGGACAAGTGTTATGCTCCTCATCAATTTGACAAATCGCAGAACCATTTTATCCACTGGACAATCAGCCAGCTTTCCAGCCAGCGATGCATCCAACATACTCCAATCTTTTCAGAAGAGAGTTCATTAGTCACTCAAGAAATATTGTTTCTTCTTGCTGAGAGCTAAATTGCAGGCTACAATAGAACTGGAGAACAGTACTTCAATGCTTTTGATTGTTCACCTGGCAAAATTTATTTGTTGCAGTTATATTATGATCAAAGTCAGATAAACAATTTCTGAAGTGCTAATGATGAACTGATTTAGGTGACTCAGATTATAGTATTAGAATTGAGATTATCTAAGGATTCATCTCCGAGAAAATGTTACCTACACATTAGAACATTTCTGGTCAAAATTTGTGAATTAAATTCACTATGGGCCAGAATTTCCTTACATTTGTTAAGTGTTGACCTTTCAAGCAGAAAAAATTAAAAAAGATGTCAGGGTGGGACAAAAAGGATTAGAGAAAATCTTAGTGGTAACTATGATCAGGGGAGCAGAGAACTGTTAGTTATAAAGTTATGAAACCTTGTTTTCCAGTCTGCAAAATAGACATTGTAAAATTGTGCTATAGATTAAGTATGTCAGAATTTTCTTTTCTTGCTTAAAGCCTGTCTTCTTTCTATTTTAATCTTGTTTACTTCAGGTTTCAGACCTGTGGAATTTAGTTATGCATATTGTCATATACCCTGGATAATATTTCTTCAGTGCCTGGAGATTTTCTTTTTCTGCCTCACAAAATGAATAAAAATCTTGTCTGCTTTACCAGGCAACACACACATAACATGAAGTGTAGCATGATTTTAAAACAATCTGTGGAAATGTTAAACATCTGTTCTGTGACAGGTGAATCAAATAATAGAATATTTATTAGAATGCATTTGCCAGAAAATAGCAAAATACTGCTTAATGATAAAGGAATTCGTTTTTCCTTTGAGATTTGGAAGCAAGTTAGTTTTAGAATTGATGGGGTGAATTAATCAAATCATAAAGGATATTTGTATATATGTAGTGAGAAGATTTAATATCTATTCTCTTGGCAATTTTCAAGTATGGAATACATTATTATTAATATAAGCACCACACATCTGCAATAGAATACTACTCAACCTTAAAAAAAAAAGAGAAGGAAATTCTGTCATTTCAGGCAACATGGCTAAATGAAATAAGCCAGACACAGAAAGACAAATGCTGCATAATCTAACTTACATGTGGGATCTACTCAAACCAGGGACTGGGTGTAGAAAGAGTAGGAATTTATTGAATAGTTAGTTAAATGACTAATTGAAGAATGAGGACTATAGTTAATTAAAACTTTGTAAAACACAGTGCCTTTTAATGAATTTGGGAAGTAAAACAGGAGTTAAAGAAAAGTAACACACTTTTTTTCTGAAGTTTCAATGAAGAAAATACCTGAGAACTTTATTAATTTGAAGTATACATAGCCAGAGCTGTTTAAGGTGAAATTGCATTGTTGGTTCTCTATAAAATAAATATTGTGACAATCTTTGGGATATTATTAAGCTTTAATTCAGAAAAGGAGATGTCAATGCCTCCTTTCAATTTATCTACTTGGGTGTATTTTTACAAACATTAGAAAAATATAATGCCTTGGACATTTATGCAAATTCCCTTTCAACAAAGTCTGCTGAATACCTCTTAGAAAGCCTCTCAGATGCGTGTGTTCCCATGTGCCTGCTACACTCTGACTGTAGAGTTGCTTTACAGTATAAAACAGGTAATGCCTGGTATATCTTAAAATGTTATAAATAAATTGTATTTTATGAACTTTTGCCTTAAAATTTTGGAGATAATTTTCACCTTAGTCTTAATGTTTTACCTAGTTTTTTAAAATATAAGGCAGAAATAAAAGCTTTAAAATTTTAAAGACACATATTAGTCATTTTTCTATTGTGTATTTTTATTTTTAAACAAAAATTTCCTTTTATTTTTGACTTAAGTAATGTTAAGTAATAAATATCACTTTCTGTGATTTCTCAGTTAGCCCTTCACTGGGCCTTCTATTCTGTGTTTCTGCTTTCTGAGCAGTACAGAGATTTTCCTTAAGAAAAACTGAGTAAAGAGCTGTTCAACTTTTTGGTCAGGAGTAAAGGATCAACCAACTTTCTCCTTTTTAATAATATGAAGGAACCAAATGGCATCCCACTGTAGCTGTTCACTTCCCTCCCAGGATGTTGACAGGTTAAGCTTTTAAACCTCCAAAAGGGATGGTAACAAGAAACAAATGGGTATAATTTCCAGATGGAAAATGTTTCACAATATATTTTGGTTCCACCCTATTCCTTTATGTAAATGACACTTATTTATTGGCTATGCTTTGTCCCATGCCACCCATCTTCCAAGGACACTATTAGTGTCAATCTCTCATGTCTAATTTCTTCTAAATAAAGTCGACCAAAGCCAATAGCTATGTTTCTTATTCTTAGGGGTAGGATTTTCCAAGGGCATCCTGGGAATTTATGCAATTTAAATTTCCTCCTTCTGTTTGTGAGTACATTATTATCATAGTTAAGATCATACAAACCTGGAGCCACAAGTCCCTGGACTGAAAAAGGATTACGTATGACACAAAATGCTATTATAATGAATTAATAAGTAAAAGTCTCACACATGAAAAAATCCCAATTAAATGTTAAACATAATTATAGTTTTATTGTTATTATAAGTCACTAATTTTCTGACATTGAACTTAACATTTAATTTCATGCATTATAGTGGTCAATAATTCTGAGAAATGTGAAGAAAATGTAGAAGAATGTGTTAAAAGAGGAATTTAATTATTAACCTCCTTCACTCATGTCACACTATATTTTTAGTCACAATTTCTGCTTTGATGATTCCTCCAAGTTGGCTTATAAGTCTCCTTACAATGAGTTATTTCCCAGCCCAACAAGTTTTCAAATTTAGTTTGGATTGTGTTTATTTTTTATTTTTGATGTTCTATTTGGATATATACATTTTTATCAGTAATCCATACTTTATTTTCAAAGAAACCTTAAGTGAAAATCAAATATACAAATTAAAATTATACTGCTTTGGTGGGATATGGAGGCCAGACTGTCTGGCCTTCAGTGTTTTGCTTAGGGCACTCCCACGGTAATTCAGTGGGTCCTGGGTATCTTTGAAGGTGTAGATTATAAATAATATTCTCATTAGTGCTCCTGGAATGATGTATACTATCGGGATTCACATGACATTGAAAACTTGCCCAACACCATGCTAAAAGTGGCAGTCAGTTTTGGAATCACACTGTCTAGATCAGGGCTGAGCAAACATCTTTTGTAAAGAATCAGAGGGAAAAAAATGGCTTTTCAGACCATGCAGTCTCAGTTGTAAGTACTTAACTTCACTGTTATAGCACAAAAATATCCATGGACAATGTCTAAGTGAATCGGTATGGATGTGTTCAAATAAAACGTTATTTGTAAGAACAGGCATTATACCATATCTGGATTTAAAGTTTTAATTTGCTGATTCCAGCTCCAGAAGCACTGTTTTTCAGGTGTCTTATGAAAAGGAAAATGATGCAGACCTTTGAGTCGGTAATTAAATGATTTAAAACCCAACAGCAGAAATAGGACGCACAAGGGAATGTCTCAGAGACAACTTAGACCATGCATGTGTGTGTGTTAACTCAGCTTTAACTTACCTCCACTCACAGATGAACATTCATAATTTTAACAGTAAGTTGAGAGCTTCAGGAGCATAGGAAGAATGCTTAGCTCTAACTTGAACTAACAATAAAAAGATACTACCTGTTTGTTGTAACTAATTCTTCTAACTTTGTATACCACAAAGACAATGTTCCTAAGTTTGTGCTTAAAGGCATTCAAGTTGTGTAACTTCATTTCACAAATTAAAAGGAAATTCCACTCATTGTTTACACATTCCACAAATTATTAAATGTGTACATTTCCAAAGCACTTTCTGGATCACTATCTTATGATCTGATAATACAAGATGATTTCATGAGGAATTTACTCATATTCCCATAACATGGCTGGAACTTGAAAGCAGGCTTTCTGGTACCTGCTTCCATCTATATTTTGCCTTGTCAATATGTACTCATGAATAATCTTTTCATCTATAATGACACCATAATTGCTTTGTCTAGGACCCTGAACAATAGTTATTTAAGTTAGGACAAAATTAGCTTGATTGCTAAAAGGCTAAGAAAAATATTAAAGATCTTCCCCATCCATGTGCCTGCTGTGATCCTCACACATCTTTGATGGAACATCTAAAAAATGCTGATTTCTAATTGGGTTTGGGTTACTCATAAGATCTCAGCCATTCACTTTTCTCATGGCTTATCATTTCCTTCCTTCATGGATTTGGCCAGTTTTGGGGGGGATGAAGTGTCCTTGATGAGATCACTAGGTCACACAGGTTGTTAGAATTAAGCTTTCTTTGTTCTAACTTGTGTTGTTTAAGGAACCCTACTGAGAATAACTGGAAATAAGACTTTGGAGTCTCACATGGGGAGAGGATGCTCTGCTCCAGATTTCCCAGTAGGGACCCTAAAAAATCTGCCTGAGACTCCCCAGCTATATTGCTTCAGGTGTTGGTGTTTTCCCCATCTGGCGATGTATTTTCTTGTTGCCGCCGGAAAGGGATTGCGGCCTGGAATGGCAGCGCCGCGGGAAGGAGTCCGGAGACAGGATGGAGACGAAAATATTCTTTAATCTTACAAGAAACTACAATATATCTATACAATAGCGATAACCCTGTCTTTTCTCTCTCTGGTCTCTTCCCATGTGCCCGAGCAGCAATGGCGCTAGCTCGATCTGCTGAGTCACTGTTCAAATCTCTCGAGATCCTCGACCAAGTCCCACGAGATCCCGTGAGACTACGGAAGGCGGAAATGCCCAAAAATGTCTATGGCCCAATAGTCAACCGCAATCTTAGCTATCTCCCCAAACAGGGCTCCTGCATTTCCCCCTTTTGTTTTAAAAGAGGGGATGCTCTAGGACGTCTATGTGCAACCAACATTCTTACCCGTCATCGGATAATCAAGGCTGTGCCCTTGACTCCTGTCTTAGGTTGATATGTCGGCCACATGAGACTATCCCGTGCGACTGTGCCTGTCTTAGGTTGTCCCCCTCTGGGGATCTTACCCGTCATTGGCTAACCAGCCATCCAATGGAGCCCTTTAGGATCGACTGTGTAAGATGACTAACAGCCGTCCAATTGTGGGGAGATGCTGCGGCTTTAAGGCAACAAGCCTTTTGGTGACGAGCCAGATTGCATAGCATATCAAATTCTTTAAACAAATCAGCTGCCCTAAGTTCTATCAAGTAACACACTGAGTTGTCTAAACAAATACCCCCAAGGTACTGTCCCATGAAGTCCCAAACAATGAAAGATCAAAATGTCCACTTGTTATAACACGTAGATCTAGGAGGCCCCATGCATGCAGAGCAGAGGCCACACTGCTGGTGAGGTTGTTTGACATTTGAGCAGCAGGGATGCTTGCAGCGACCGCGATCCCTGCATCTGTAGCAGCAGCCGTCTTTTTTTATGTCTAGACAATGCGACCGGCAAATCTTCAGGGCCCGCTCCCTAGAGACTCAAGCATCAATTATTAAAGGAAAGGCAGTGCTATTCCAGCACTGAGTCAAGAGGCGAGTTGTCAAACTAAAAAATAGAATTATTAGATTAGAAAATTAAAGTTGATTTCTGCTAACACACATTGCAGCCTGAGCTCCCACAAACATAAGCTGGCAAAACATCATATTTAGAACAAAACAAAGAAAGACTGAGGGTATTTACTGTATTAAAGATAGATTAAAGAAAAACTAAAAGCACTTTGGAGAAATAATTTGTTAGCTGGAACTCTCGAGTTTCTGCATACACAGCAGTCCTTTACCTGTTGAAATGATTGAAATTAATCATTTATTAAACAAATGAAGTTAATAACAAGTAAGCAACCTTATGTCAAAACACCAAAATATCAGGTTATACAGCCCTAGTCATATTTTTCACTTAAGAGAAATCCCTGGGACACCTATAAAACAAAATTGAAGGTACCTTCACTTATTAAATTATTTACCCAATTAGAATACTCTTAAACTTAAATGAATTAGAGTTATTTGGATCCATATATATATATATATATATATATATATATATATATATATATATTCACAAGCACTTTGTTATTTTTGATGTCAGACTGGACAGACAGACGCACATACAAACATATATTTGTGACGTCACATTAACATGAAATTTAGACAAATACACAGACATAAACACATATATAAAAAGAAAAAAAAAATACAATTGTGTGCACACTAAAGAGAGATCTCTTCGTCCCAGCCGGGAGGAATGACACTTAAGTTGTGACGTATTTTGAAGGACTCTTTTAAGGGAATCATTCCATATCTTCATCATGGTCCTCTTGATTTTGTACCTTTTTTATTAATCTTGATTCCTCAACAACTTCATCTTGATCCTTTTGATTTGGTACTTGCTTTATTAATCTAGATGGTATCCATATTGGAGAGGATTCATGCTTTGGAAAAACACAAACAGATCCTCTCCCCCAAATTAACACTGGATCTGGACCTTTCCATGTACCTGAAAGAACATCCTTCCAGTAAACCAAAGGTTTATGTTGTTGCTGTGGGTTCCAATGTCTGTCTCCAGCAGAATAACCATCAGAGTCTAAAGTTAAAAAATTTAAGGTAAACAGGGCAACTGCCAATCTGTCCTTAGGATTTTTCCAGTTTCCTTCTTTCTGTTTTAACAACATAACTTTTAGTGTGCGGTTTGCTCTTTCAATAATGCCCTGACCCTGAGGATTGTATGGGATGCCTGTTTTATGGGATATGTTGAATTTTGCGCAAAACTCTTTGAAAGATGAGGACGTATATGCGGGGCCATTATCTGTTTTAAGCATTTTGGGGATGCCCAATGCAGCAAAAGCTTGTAAACAATGAGATGTGACATCTTTAACTTTTTCTCTGGAATGTAAGGAAGCAAAAATCATGCCTGAGCATGTATCTATGGTTACATGAATAAATCGCAATTTTCCAAAACTTGGCTCATGAGTAACATCCATCTGCCACAAATGATTGGGCATTAATCCTCTAGGGTTAACACCAAAATGAGGATTGGGCAAATGTGTCATACAAGATTTACAATCTTTGACAATTGTTCTGGCTTGCTCCTTTGTGATTTTAAACCTACGTTGCAAGGTGGTGCTGATAACGCCAAGGTCGCGGGTTCGTTCCCCGTACGGGCCACCAACTGTTGCCGCCGGAAAGGGATTGCAGCCTGGAATGGCAGCGCCGCGGGAAGGAGTCCGGAGACAGGATGGAGACGAAAATATTCTTTAATCTTACAAGAAACTACAATATATCTATACAATAGCGATAACCCTGTCTTTTCTCTCTCTGGTCTCTTCCCATGTGCCCGAGCAGCAATGGCGCTAGCTCGATCTGCTGAGTCACCGTTCAAATCTCTTGAGATCCTCGACCAAGTCCCACAAGATCCCGTGAGACTACGGAAGGCGGAAATGCCCAAAAATGTCTATGGCCCAATAGTCAACCGCAATCTTAGCTATCTCCCCAAACAGGGCTCCTGCATTTTCTTCTCTTGCTCTCTCACCTATCACTTTTGCTTTTGCTCTTGCTTCTGTATTATCACTAAAATAAATGCTATCTCATATAATATGGGTGTCTTTGTTGTTGTTTATTGAACCTGACATGCCAAATTCAGCAGATGTGCACATAACGTAGTGCTTTAACGTTGCAATTGCTCAACGGTAATGAACTTCCCTAAGATAAATTTTATAAAATTGCAATTAAATAATTTACATTGCAAACACTATAAATAATCAAAATTCATTACTCCCCAGTCATTTTTCTCCATTTTCTTTTCATATATCCTTTCATAATTTCATGACTTTTGTATATGTATAATGTAAATATTATATAATGATAGTCTACTACACATCTCTTCTCAGCTTGTATTCAGTGACATTATATTGATAGCTTGAAATTTGCTGTAGTCTTTTTGTCAATAGGCAGCTTCATAACTTCTTTAGACTGCCAAATAAGAGAATGAATAGTGAACACATTCTTTTTCTGGGTGGAAAATTAGAAGGAATGTAGCTATTGTTCTGAAAATAACAGTGACAATAATAAAATTAGAAACTGATTAAAAATACTGTAATATATATGTTGAACTAAAACAACAACAGCAAAAAACTGGAGTTAGAGTTAGATTCAAAATTCATCCCACCATTAGTGGGAAAATTATACAAACATGTTGAGTCTGTTTAGTTACATGTAAGTCTGGAGGTCACACCTGAGTTTCTAGCATAGTTGTGAAGCTTAAATATGAATGCCTCTACATCTCTGACCCTCTCATCTTTACTTGTTATCCAAAATATTGGGTCATTTCATTTTCTTCATTTTCAGAGAGAATTCCCATTGTTTATGGTAGCATGTCATTATGAGTAAGATATACTCACTCTATCATAAAGACTCAGCCCACTTTGCCCACCATTTGAAGACTATGAGAAATTTTCATGCAATGAGATTTTAGGCATGAACAATGATTAGAGGTGTTTTTATGGAGGTTTCCTAACATTGCCTGACCCTCAAGCATTCAGATAGAATGTGGATCTATGGCCTGTATTTCTCATTAAAAAATGATGAGCAGATGGTGTTTCAAAGTATATTTCAAAAAATATTTTTCCTAGTGTCATCTCTTGTCAAAAGATATTTCCATGCAGAGAAAGATTAAAATTGCTTCTGAGTTGTATGGAGATGATTGAGAATAAAATTTTCCTAGTGTCTAGGAAAGTGTAGAGGATTTTAGGAAAAAAGCTCAGATGTGCCACACTCACTGCCAGCCATATACTACATTGAAGAGAGACTGTATAATAAGTCCTTACATTATTCAAAACTGTTTGGGAGAGGAAATCGAGATATTTACTCAAGAAGAAGAGCAAATAAAGATTTTTAATCTATCATAATGGTTCTACTATAAGCATGTGAAATCAGTTGTCAAAATGAAAACTAGTGTTTAACATTTAAATTCAACATTTTATTTAGAGAAGGTCAGGGCTGTACCTTGATCATGTCACTGCCCACAACACCAGGCAAAGTCCTTTGCTCATTATGAATACTTGGTATTTGTTGAATGAACTCAGGATACCCAGGAAAACCTACAAAAAATGTTTTTGTTATAATATTACAATTTAGATAGTTCTCATTTGCTTAAAATTCTGTTATCTTTCAACACAAGGATGAAAGATTTATGTTGTTGCCAAGTGTTTATTTTTTTCCTGTTAAATAAAGTCAAAGGGACACTTGCTTTGTCTGGGAGTAGCAGCTTTTAACAGCATCCTCAAGTCTGTACCTGCCTGGCAGACCACTGAAGAAAGGACAAGTAACAAGAATTCCCCAGATTGCGTTGCAGATCATGGGAGATGAGTTGCATTGCTCTGCAGAGATCATCAGCTCAGCAGGATGTTTTTATCATAAGCTTACCCCTATACAAATTGCCTGTTTGGAGATTTCCAAAGAAGTTGCTAATAGAAAATTAGCTAATGCTAGAAAAAATTTTGCATGCAATTAATGTGTAAATTTAATCTATGTAAAACAAGACATTTCATATGTTGCAGGAGATTGCTTTTTCAAAACATAACAGAATGAACTTCAGAAGGAAATTGAAGAAGTAATGAATATTACAAATATCTATGTATACTGAGTGTAGAGATTGACTTACTACAACTAGTTATGCACACTCTCAGCCATGTTGTCATTAACTCTGCATTAATGAATGCTTCATCTTGTGCATGAAAAAATGAAAAGGCAGTTTTTTAGTTCTTGATTGACTAGCCCTTTTATGTACTAATTTGTTTCTAACTTCTCTTTCTTGCTAGGATGATATGAAAATACTGAATTTTGAGTAACATCAAGAAAAAAAAAGTTTGTTTATTAATTGACAGTATAACCGTACTAAACTTGAATTTCCTCATTCAAAAATAATAACTGTTTTGAAAGATTGTTGTTATCATTAGAAACACTATAAGTAGAAATTGGCACAGTGCAAACCAAATAAAAGATACCAGATAAGTGGTAATTTTTAACCATTAAATAATCAAGAAAGGAAGTTTTCTGAAGGAGCCCTAATTAGGAAGGGCTATTGCAGCTAGCTGGAAGCCATAAGTTCCACCTGATATGTATGTGACGCAACTGTAGGCACCCGCAAAGCTGAAGGTATATAACCGGGTGAAAGCGGTCCGAGTTAGGAGAACGGAGAATTCAGTCAGTCGGGCAGTCACTCGGTTGGTCAGAAGAATCAGAGCGGCCAGAACGTAGGCAGAGTGGTTACAGAAGAGAAACCAGATAGAAGACAGAAGAGAAACCAGATAGAAGAAGTAATGACTGGTCAGAGTTAGGCCGAGGCTCCTGAGGAAGACAGAAGACAGAAGAAAGAAGAAGGAAGAAAGAAGAAAGAAGCAAGAAGCTCTAAAAAATAATCTTTCTCTAAGCTAAGCTCTCTCTATCTTTCTTTCTCTCTCTCTAAGCTAAGAAGACAAGAAGAATAAGACAAGAAGAAGCTAAGCTCTATCTTTCTTTCTCTCTAAGCTAAAGTAGAAGTAAAAGTAGTAAAAGCTTTACTCTGCCTCCGAGAGTTTTCATCCCGGGTTACGGTACCAGGTAGCTTACAGTTTTCCTAAGTTTTAATAGGACCATGCAAGCCTATGAATATTCAAATACCCAAAGATGATATTAAAATCATACCCACTAATAAGTAATTATTGATTAGGTGGGTAAGTATAGTGAAAAATTTTTTAATAAGTTGTAAGAATTTTTAGATGCCTCTTTTAATCCCTTGCTCATAATTCTGACATATAGAAGGAGCAGCAGCTAGATCAGCCTTGGTTAGTAAAAGTTCATACTGCTGGGTTCATATATACCTTTCACCTCCTCCACCATGGACACCTTGTTAACATGCACATTGTACCATGTCCAGAGTGACTAATAATAAAGACTGGCTAGTTTCAACTGGTGGAGTCATTTTACCTACGTGACTGGTCATTACTCCTTTGGGGGTAAATACTTCTGGTGAGAAGTATGTAAAATTACAATTTAAATTAAAGTACAATTCCAAAATGTTCACACTTTATGTTCACACCCCCACATGTATAGTCATATGCACTCCACCAGACTTTCTAATATCTGATCTTACAGTCCTTTTCCTTTAAGGCATCTAACCAGAAGTCCAGCTCATAGGCTGCTATATGTCTATCTATCTATCCATCCTCTCTCTCTCTCTCTCTCTCTCTCTCTCTCTCTCGGTATATATATATTCCATCTACCTTCTCCCTTTAGGCTATGTCTTCCACATAAAGCAAATAGGTGTACTAGAAAGCTTATAGCTTTTCCCATTGGGAAGATTTTCTTTTATACTCTTGCAAGACAACCTGTAAATGTGATCATAATATAGCCATTATAGACTTTATCTTATGTCTCACATATTAGCAAACAAATTGATCATTTCTTTCTAAATTCAGTGGTTTTACAGGATCCTCTCTGTCCTAATATGGCAATAGGAGTAAGCTAGAAAAGGTTTTTTGGTGCAGTTATGAGGAATAACATGGGGTTTTCTACTACCTGGTTATGTAGATTATTTGTGCCCTTTGTTCTTGCTACAATTTAATGCTGGAGGCCATGTATAAATTATCTTGAATTGCTATTACACCAGTCATCTTCATGACTTCTTAGAGTTTATTTCTCATGCTCTGAAATGTATTTCCTTTAGTACACAAGCCACCTCTTGCCCATCTATCCTCCATAATCAACATGATAAAATTAATATAACAGATTGGAATTTATTGTTTTGGAATCTCCACCCAGTCCAGTTTAGGTCTCTTCAGGCTATATTATGACTGCTTAAATGAGTAGTAATGTAGCTCTCAGGCAAAACTTTAAATTAATATTTGTCCATTCTACATGAATACATACTGTTTCTTATTGATTTTCTTTTCTAACTGAAGTAGAAAAGAACACATTGAGCTGATCAGTGGTCTCATCCATGTACCTGAGACCTTATTAATCTAGTCTAACAACAGCATCTTTGCCAACACAACTGCTGTGGCCAGGGCTACTATTTGGTTTTGTTTATGGTAATCTAAAGGCAATATCTATGATCTGTCTAGTTTCTGATGGGCAAAATGGATGAATTTAAAGGAAATACAGTAAGTGCCACTGGATCAGTGGACCCTTGGGGATTTTGTTTTAGCCAAACATGACTCTCAAGCTGCCTCCCACAGGGGAGCCATAACAATAACTGCAATTCATCTCTGGATATCAACATCGACTCAAATCTTGTGTCTTATGGTCCTCAATACCTGAATATTTTCCTTTCCCCACTATAAAGTCACCTGTGCAAGTGGCTATATGTTCCTTAGTGGAAGGACTAGGGATAATTCCTGCCACAATGTTGTGAGTTCATCCTCTTAGGTAACTATAACCTACTTATATAACATTATATGACAAGTTCTGAATCCAACAATTAAATCAGGCATGGGATCTGAACAAAGGATCATGAATTATTTTGGGGGTGATAGGCCTCGCACTGTCTTGTCTTTTCCACTCTTGTCTTTCTATGTTTGTGCACATAAAGCTATATCCATTCTGCCTTTTTGTCTACTTTCCCCTAGGGGTGTTGATGCTATGCATTATTAACCAGCTTCATCTCACCCAGTGGGCCAAGACTTCTTGGCTGCCCCTCTGACCTTGATGGTCATTATCATAATTGTGTCCTCCTGGTTTATGGCAGTATAAAACCACAATCTGGCCTCTATTACTTCCAAGCTACATTATCTCCATGAATATTAATGGATCATGAATGGCACCATCTTCCTACCATCAACTCTGACCTGCAGAGGTGAGCTACTACAAATTTAGTAAAACTGGTGCTCCTCTCACCAGTGCACTCTTTATAGCCTTGATAAATTATATTTCATATATATATGTATGTGTGTACGTATACACTTACATACACACATAGGTTATGCATAGATTATATTTTTAGAGATTCTTACAGTGTCATATTTATATTCATTTCAGCATCCCTATTTCTTTCATCTTTCTCATTCTTCATCTCCCACTTTTCAGGGAAATTCAGTTGTTTTCCCTTAACTGAGAATAACCCATTGATTGTTTTTCTGCTTCTAAGGTCCTGCTATTACTGCTTGCCTCACCCTTGGGGGTCCTGCTACAGTGTTTGATCCTATATACTAACCTTGGCATAATACCAGAACAATGAATTCTTTCTGTATTTTGTTCTGACCCTCTTGATCAGTCAGTTTAGTCACAGAGATATGTGGCTTCTACTGATACATGATAGCAAATTCTTGTTGCTGCTTTAAGATATGATCCCCCATCTCACCCTCCTGTCTCACATCACTAGCAAGGTTATGCTGGATTTAACTTAGATATCTGCTGATAGCAAGAAGTGGGGCAACTCCTATAGGGGAAAACTATTTCCTTATGAGGAAGGGGTATCTTCTGTATCTTATGGAGATGGGGGCTGGTGGGGTATGTACCAAGGCTAACTAGACAGAGATGAGTTTTCTCTGCAGCTCTGAAAGTTCAGAGGTCCTGCAAAGTCAATATACTCAGAGCATCTGTCCAAAAGTTGTCATCCCTTATTTCAGGATCCCAGGGCTTAGAAAAACTTTTACTTTAGTATAATAGTTTTGATGATTACTTAAACATTTCTGGAGCTCTGCAACTCCAAATAGTAAGTTCTGAGTGTGTTCCACACCTGTGTCTGTTGTTCTGTGGGAGATAAGGGCCTCTTTTAAATTATCTAACAGGTCTACTTTCTTTCACTTTGAGTTTTGATTGCTTGTTAACACCTCTCAGATTTTCATTATTCCTTTGCAGGTTGTCAATGCAGTTTTGCAATAGCTAGTGAATACCAATGGCCATGTAGGATTTTCCCCCTGTGACTTTCACATGATCATATTCTAATGATCAAGGCAACAGAAAGAGTGCTAGTACTCCATCATGCTTGGTCATAGGTTCAGAGTAGCCCAGTAGTCTCTGTGTGAACATAATGGTGGATTTTAAGAGGTGGCAACTACAGAGTAAGTCAGCTAAGCTTGTATGGCAGAAGAGCTGAGCATGGAAGCCACAAAAGGCCACCAAGTGTGGCTCCCCCATATAACATATAATTTAGACCCAAGGTTAAAGAACTTATCAGTGGTCAATAATTTAAATGGTCTCAAAATGATATTTCTTGCTGTAAACATCCTACTTATTTGAGGAACTGCATTTCAATTGTCTAATGGGTATTTCCATTTAGAAATCAAAAAGATAAAATGTTCAAATATTAACTCAGCCTCATAGCATCATAAACTGTTGCTGCTCCTGAAATTCTTACTCAGGATTTTAACTCGAGCCAGTTCCCCAAGGAAGAACAGGCTATCTCTAGTACTTTTCTTTTTCTTTTCTTTTTTCTTTTTTTTTTTTTTTTAGTTGTAGATGGACACAATACCTTTATTTTATTTATTTATTTTTACGTGGTGCTGAGGATTGAACCCAGTGCTTCATACATGTGAGGCAAGTGCTCTGCCACTGAGCCACAATCGCGTCCCTTATCTCTAGTTCTTTTTTTAAAATTTATTTATTTATTTATGTGTGGTGCTGAGAATCGAACCCAGTGCCTCACACATGCTAGGCAAACACTCTACCACTGAGTCACAAACCCAGCCCCCCCACCTGTCTCTAGTTCTTTCTTTTTTTTTTTTTTTTTTTTTTTTTGGTACTGGGGATTGAACTCAGGGGCACTCGACCACTGGGCCACATCCCCAGCCCTTTTTTCTATTTTATTAAGAGACAGGGTCTCACTGAATTGCTGAGTGCCTCGCCATTGCTGAGGCTAGCTTTGAACTTGTGATCCTCCGGCCTCAGCCTCCCAAGTGCTAGGATTACAGGCATGCACTACCACGCCCGGCTCTGTCTCTAGTTCTTAAGGAAAAATAGGAATTCACTGGGCACAGAAGAAACCTGAGCAAAATTACAGTGACATAAAAGTACATGAAAAAATTTGAGGAATGTCCCAGAAAGTTCCTTTTCCTTAGAGAACAGGAAAAAGGTATGAAAATGATAGCTGATTTTTGGAAATGAACATTATGGAACTTATTTTATAAAACATTGGGTGATGAATAGCCAACAGTCTAAACTGATAGCAATTTCATTGCTGGAATATATTATATACAATTGAGCACAAAATATATAAATAAATGAAAATGTTAAAACTAAAACAAAATAACCAGTTGATCAAATGTTTACACTTCTATTAGTGTTGTATAAATAAAAAAGTGTGTGTACAAATGCTGGTCTAACTATATATCCACAAACAAATGAACAAATGAACAAAGATACAAACAAACAAAAGAAATAAATCATGGACTTAAATGTAAAACATATAACTACAAAACTATTTTTTAAAAGAAAAAATGTCTGTATTTAGTACCAAGCAAAGTTCTTTTAGTTAACATCAAAAGGAAAAAAATCACAAAAAGTAAATTTGATATCTTCAAAATTAATATAACTAAACTTTTGCTTTGATAAAAATGGTACAGGGAGGATGAAAAGATTAGCTGCATATTAGTAGAGATTATTTGCAATTAAAATAAAAATATGTGACAGAGAACCAATGCTTGCTATCTATGTGATTTATGTATATAAAAAATTAAAACACAAATATCTTTTTTTTTTTTTTTTTGGTACCAGGGATTGAACTCAGGGGGCACTCGACCACTGGGACACATCCCCAACCCTTTTTTGTGTTTTAATAGAGACAGGGTCTCACTGAGTTGCTAAGTGCCTCATCATTGCTGAGGCTGGCTTTGAACTCTGGATCCTACTGTCTCAGCCTCCCAAGTGCTGGGATTACAGGCATGCACCACCATGCCCAGCTAAAACACAAATATCTAATTTAAAAATGGACCAAAGGCAGGAAGCAACCATTCCTGTAGAGGACATATAGGTTATACATAACCATATTGAAAGTTGTTCAACAATGTTTGATTTTTAGGAAAATGCATATTAACCTCAGAATGAAATGTTGCTATGTACACAACAGATTGGATAAAATAATAAAGAAATCAACTACTGGCAAGGATGTGGAGAAACTGAATCACTTATACATTTCTGGTGGGAATGTAAAATTATTCACTCTGAAAAGTAATTTGATGGTTTCTTATAAAATTAAAAACTACACTAGCAATTACACTCTTTGGCATTTATCCTAGAGAAATAAAAATTTATGTTCACACAGCAACTTGTACCCAAATGGTTCGAACAGTTTTATACATACTAGATAATATCTTTGGAAAGCCCAAATGTCCTTCAAAGGGTGAATGGTGAAACAAACTATGAAATGTGTGTATACACACACACGCGCGCGCACACACACACCACACACTGTGGCAGTAACAAAGAACACATTATTAATGCGTGCAATTTCCCAGATTGATTTTTAGGGAATTTTTGTAGTGAATCAAACAATTAAGGTAGGATTCCACTTCTACAACATTTTTGTAATTACCTTTTGGTAATGAAGACCAGATTAGTGGCTGTCAGTGTGATACAAAAGGCCAACATGATAGATAACTCTGTATCTTGACTGTTGTGGTGGATAAACAGACATATATATATATGTATATATATATATATATATATATATATATATATATGATAAAATTATATAGGACTAAACACACACACACACAAGATCAAGGGACTTGACCAATGTCAGTCCTGGTTGTGATAATGTACAATAGTTTTGCAAGGTGTAATCATTAGAGGAAACAGGGTAAAGAACATATGGAATTTCTATATGCTATGTCTCACAATTTCACATGAAATTACAGTTATATTCAAATAAGAAGTTTACTTAAAAATTGAATGGAGGAAAAGATAAAATGTCAGCTTGAAGGAGAAATATATGTTTAAACAGGTCATAAAGCAAGACAATAGATCTTGGCATTAGAAAATTTTAACAATTCACATTTCTAGAAATCTTTCATGTAAGTCTAGTAAAGTCCTGAGCCAGGAAAAAGGGCAATAGTATCCTTTCAAGTAAGTTTCTGAAAAAGAAAAATGTCCCAGAGAAGAAAACAGGTTTTATAACAACAGCAACAACAACAACAAAAACAGTTGAAAGTTGATACCATGAACATCATCAAATACATCAGAGCAGACAGATATAACATGGGGTACAAAATTTGTATCCCCATGGTAACTCTCCCAATCCAATCATACCAGATAATTTGTGAACCCAAACCTCTCTCTCTGACTAATGTCTGAATATCATAAATATCTCAGAACCTAACAAAACACATTAACAAGAACAAATCCATACAGAAAAGAGAGAAAAACTGCCAAGAAAAGTGAAAAATATTATAAGGAGTTCCAAAGAGCAAACAAAGGAGGCTTAAGCAAGGGAAATAGGTGCTGCCTTAATGGCTAGAGAGGTGAACGGGAATTTCTCAACTGTGAAATTAAGATCACCTTATCCAAAATGTACCAGTAGGTATAGTTTCTGTGTCACTCAGAACTTGCTAAAAGGTAATGATATTAACAAAAATACAGGCCCTATCTATGTTTATTAAATTCCTTATTAAATTCTAGTTTTTTTTTCTCATTCTTTTCAAGTAGCTGAGGAATTTGAAAATAAGAAATGTGATCATTTAAAAGTTTTTAAAGAGTTCATCTAAGTACTGTATCATAAAATAGGAAGGCACTGAAGTTACTTAATAGACACTATTATTTGTCCTCCGTTCTTAAGAATCTAAGGTACATTCTTAGAAAATTGCCTCATATCAAATAGTGTTTTCAGTTATTTATATTTAACTGGGCAACAAAAGGCTTATTTGTGTTCCTATTTATTTGAGAGGCAGTTTTCTTCCTGGCAGAAATAGGGTAGCTTTGCTGACTCATATCCAATGCAGAATCTAATGTTCACCTGAGAGTGTTCTTCAAACTGCCTGATCTTAGGACGAGTGCCAGACTTTACCATTCCAGCACTTAAAGGAGCATCTGCTACCAAGTAAAGAGTGGCAGTTTGGAACCCATGCAAGCTTATAGGCCATAGGATCTGTGTGGGCACACAGGGGCTGTGCTCAGAATAGCGCAACACTTGATCTAAAGTTCTGCTCTTATTGTCTTGAAAATTCTTAGTAGTTTTTAAGCACAGGACTCACAACTTGACTTTACACTGGGTTCTAAAAAAGTATGCATCTGGTCCTGGACAAACCTGGAGTTAGGGGATGAGAGTAGTCATCTCTTTTGAAATGGGAAAGGACTCCTGGGACACTCATCTGCTAGTGGATTTGGCAGGAGGACTTGGCATTCACTTTGCTTGCTTCCTTTTCTCTAACAGATGCAGGTTTGGCATATCAGTTTTGTGCAAGGCTTTTTCATAACATATCTGGAATGTTCTGCTTATTCAAGAAATATTTTACACATATGGAGAAACAAAATTAAACTAAACAAAACAGGAGAGAGACAAGACAAACCAAACTTGAGTCAAATTCTGTTAATTATTGTAAAAGGTAGAGGGGACTTCCTTTTTCCCAATTCCTTAAGAAGGAAAAATTGTTTCTGGTTCATTCCCTCATCTATAAAATAATCCTTTAGAAACTTGAAGGCCCTGCTCATTTTTAAAGTGTTCTGCCATTGTTACAATGCTAACTATTTTAGAAAATGCCTTAAGCAACAAGGACTTAATGTATGTAACTCACTTCTAAATCTTGGGAAGATAAACATAAAATGCAATAGATATGCATCCATGGAAAAGAAAAAAATATTCTTTACAATTATGCATTACAGTAGTAACATAATTTTATAAAATTGTTCACATATTTTATATATGCCTATTTTTACTGTAATGTCTATGAACAAATGATTTTTCAGTGTTGAAAATTTAGATACCCCTTTCAGCTCTTTTTAAAATAGTGAGCTTCCATTTTTTAATTTTTTGCTTTCCTTTTAAGAGCTTTGAAAATGTTTAACTTACATATCATAATAGTCCATAATTTTAATATGTCATTCAATAGAATTTAGTAAATTTTACATTTTTGGAAAAGTATTGCCACAATCTAGTTTTAGATTTTATCCATTCCTCCCCAAATATTCTCCATGTATTAAGCCTCTGCTCTGATCAAATCCCAGGCAACTTTTACTCTGCTTTCTGTATAGACTTGCCTCTCCTGGATATTTTATATAAACTAAATCACATGATACATGGGGGTTTTTTTTTGTATCTGTTCTCTTAGAACATGTTTCTGAAGCTCACCCATTTCAATAGCAGTCATTGTTTTTTTTAATTTGTCATTCTAATGTCTATGAAGTAGTATATCATGTGATTTTATTCCAAATTTCTCTAAAGATTAATAATGTTGAGCCACTTTTTATGTGTGTGTTATCCATACATAAACACCCAAGCACATCCATCTTTGGTGAGGATAATGACAAAAATATTTCATGTTTTAATTGAGTTTTCTTTTCATTTTGAGTTATAAGAAAGCATTTAGGTTTTTGTAATTGATGTGATGTTTGCTATACTTTTTTAAACACTATCATCAAGTTCCTTTCTATTCTTAGTTTGTTGAGATTTTATTTTTTGTTTTAATCGTGGATTAAATTTAGATTTGTCAAATGCTATTTCTTTTTTCTTTCTTTTTTTTTTTTTTTCCTAGTTGAGATGATCAGGTTTTGGCTCCTTAAATCTTTATTTGTCATGATGCTTTGATGTTGCTGAGATTAGTTTGCTAATATTTTGTTGAAGACTTCACTTCTATAATCATGAGAAATATTGACCTTTTCTGTTGATAACTTCATCTGTTTTGGTGTTAGGGTAATGCTGGCTTTATAAAATGAGTTGGGAATTGTCTTCTTTTATAAAATTTGAAAGAGATCTTGTAGTATTGTTTTTATTTGTTATGTAAGTGTATCTGGTTTTGACAAATAACCCATCTAAATTTGGGCTTTTTAACTTTCAACTTAATACTAATTCAACTTCTCTACTTGTTTGAGTTTTACTCAGATTTTCTGTTTCCCCTTCAGTCATTTTCAGTAGTCACTGTCTTTCTAGGAATGTAAGCCTCACCTCTTTCTTGGCTGTCTAGCTAAAGATCCATCAATTTTTTTTTTATCTATTTAAAGATAAAGATTTTGGTGTCCATTGGTTTTCTCTATTCTTTTTATGTTTTCTATTCATTTATTTCCCTTAATCTTTATTCCTTACTCCCTCTATTTCTTTGGCCTTAGTTTTCTTTTTCTAGGGTCCTAATTGGGATGATAAGTTGCTGATTGTTTATTTTTCTTCCTTCATAGTATAGACATTTACAACTCTGTCTCTATAACAAGGCTTTAGAAATATAGTAAAAATTTAGATATCTTTTATTTTCTTTTCCACTCAGTTGAAAATGTTTTCAAAATTCATTGTGATTTATTTTTTGACTAAAGGATGATTTAAACATTATTTATGTAATTACCAAACATTTGTGTATTTTAAATTTTATTCCGATTTTTGTTTCTCAACACTTTTCATTTAAAAGGTCAAGGAATACACTTTATATAATTCCAGTTGTTATAAATTTATTGAAACTATTCTTTGGACAAACTACATTGTTCCATGTGCACTTGTAATGAAATTGTTTTCTGGTGTTAGGGTGTTAGACCCAGTTGGTTGATGGTGTTGCTCAGGACTTTCTTATCCTTACTGATTTTCTGTGTTGCAGTTCAATCAATTATTGAAAGTGGAATATTAAAGTTTCTAATTAGCTTTACAATATTTGTCTCCTTCTCCCTTCAATTTTGTCAATTTTTGTTTCATATATTTGTTGTGTTCTCTGCCTTTGGTTATGTATATGCTTACAATTGATTTATACTCCTCATGAATTGACTATTGTTTTCATTATTAAAATTTTATCTTTTTCTCCATTAACTTTTCTTTATTCAATTACATTCTGACACATATTAATAAGATCACTATGGTCTAACATGATTAGTGTTTGTATGGTGGATAGTTTCCCATCATTTTGTGTTCAAATACTTTATAAATTTTGAAGTGTGACTAGTCCTATAGTCATTAATGCTCAGGATGTAGTTTGAATTCTCTACACAAATATTTCTTGCATTCTCTCTCTCTCTCTCTGTGTGTGTGTGTGTGTGTGTGTGTACACATATATACACACTCTCTGTATATGCATGCATGTATGTATATCTGTTATGTATGTGTAAAATTTAGACAAGATCAAAATTTTCAATGTAGGCTGTCAAACTGGAGATCCAAGAGAGCTGATTTAGTGAAGGTCTATGTTAAGTTCAAAGGGAGTCTACAGGCCTCTTCTTATTTGGTGAGGCTGGTCATTTTGTTCTGTTCAAGCCTTCAACTGACTGGATGAGGCCACCTGCATTGTGAAGGGCAATCTGTTTACTCAGTGCTCACCTATTTAAATGGCAATTGCATCCACAATCACCCTCCAAGTTTACAGATAAAAGTAACCATCACACCCAGTGACCCAAAATGTTGACATGTTCAGAATGTAAGTCCCTATCATCTCTACTCACTAGCTTTGACATTAGCATAAAAACTGTTCTGAGTCTCCTTAGCTGAGCTGTTGAGCAATTGCTTCAGACTTATCATTACCAAGTTCTTTAAGAAATATCTCTGGAAGAGAGTTCAAAATAACATAATTAAATTTCAGAATATTTAAAAAATATATTAATCTGAATTAACTGCATACACTTTTAAACATATCATCACATGGTTTATAATATTTCAAAATTTCTTTTTAAGTTAATAGGAAAGAAACTAAAAATTTGATTCTGAAAAGACAATGTGGAAAACACCAACTGGTTCAAGTGGCACACTGAAAACTTTTTAGCCTGAATTAATTGAAATTTTGTACATGTTCATGTATATTTTAAATATGTTTTAAATTTAAATATATTTTAAATTCATGTATATATTAAATGAAGAATTCAGAAAAAGGTAAGTCTTTCAATTTTTAGAAATAAAATAAGTAGGAATATTGTTCTTTTTATATAAAAACACAAAGAACAAATTCTGAGAACAAATGTCTGAATAAATAATTATTTTGAATAAAAAATCATTTTAAAATGTCCCTTTAGACTTCACCTTATTTACCCAATTCATATCATATTTTCAAAGTGGGATTAGCAATCACTTCAAATTAAAAATTAATAAAAATTTTAAGGATGTTCAAAGAAACATCTTGCTCAATTTTTTATCCACTTAACCTTCATATAATTAATTTCATAGTAAATTCATCCAAATAAAACTTCAGTAAATGTGTTGCTCCTCAATTTAATCTGATGATTCACAAAATTAAATACCAATAGCACAAAACAAAACAGAAATTTGTCCTCAATACTCCAGAAATTCCTTTTGCTGGTTTTTAATTTTTCATTGTTATTTAATCTATGCATTCATTATTTTATTCATGCATAGCTCAGATATACTGTAACTATTTGGTATGTCGGAAATAATTGAAACACACCTGAGACCAGCCCTTATAGATAGGTTAGAGGGGGAAGCAGACATTAAGCTGATGACACAAAGTTTCTTCATAGTCTTAAACACATTATGTTGAAAAAGTACAAGGTTTTATGAAATTCCATCATAGAACTTAATTCAGTATGAAGCATCATGTCTATTTTAAGTAAACGCCATGTGCATCGGGAACTGACAACTGAACAGTTGTTTCATAGGTAAAGGATTGAACAGAATATTTCAGGCAGATGGAAGAAAGTACAAGTGCAAAGACCTTCTTTTGTGAGGGAGTATAATGTTCTAAAAGGTGACAAGAAGTTCAGAGTCCAAGCAGAAAGTGAACTGGTGAGAGGGAGTGTCAGGAGGTGAGGACAGGATAAGAAGAAACAGGGCCTGTTAAGCTCAGTAAGGACTTTGGCGTCTTAATGAGATCTTCATTTTTAAGATCATGATGTTTGTATATTTAGAATAGATCTATAGATTAGATCAATGGCAGGCAGAAATCAGAAGTGAAAGCTACTAACTATTATAATGGTCCAAACAAAGATTAGTAAAACTTTGGGTAAACAAGCCAGATTTTACAGTTATTTATTTAGAAGACAGTATTAATAATGAATGAAAAAAGTTTTAAGTATGACAATGAGGAACTAGGAGGGATTGGGAATACATGCTAGATTTCTTCTGGCTGCACAATTATGAACCTATCACTTCAGTCATTAAAGGAAAGATAATGAATTTAATTTCAGACATGCTGAGTTGAGGAGTATTTAAGATACCTGTACTACCTATGTTAAGAAAGTAGTTGGATTTGGGTGTTAATGCAGAAAAAAAAGAAATGTAAATTAAAAAAAAATCATACATGTTGTCCTTGAAGAAAACGTGCTTAAGAGCAGAGTGAAGAAAACATATAGAAAATCTAAACCAGGAGAGAAAGAGGTTTGGAGAGATGTTTGAGAGGCTTAAAATCTAAAGGTCAGGTACAGGATAATGAACTTGAAAAGAAGACTAGGAAAAGGCCACAAGAACACACAAATCTTCTTTATTCAAAATTAGACATACTTAACACTGTTAAATGAGTTGGTGAGTTTTTGGATGCCCCCTGTTTTCCTGTTTTTTTTTTTTAATTTTAAATATATTTTTATTTTTAATCAACATAGTAATTGTACATATTTATGGAGTATAGTGTGACCCTTTTATTTTTTAAATTTTTTATTGGTTCTTTTTAGTTATACATGACATTAGAATCCATTTTGACATAATTATACAGTCATGGAATGTATCTTATTCTAGTTGTCTTTCCTTTTCCTATCCCTTTTCCCTTCCCTTCATTCCCCTTTGTCTAATCCACAGAACCTCTATTCTTCCCTTCCGCTCATTGTGGGTTAATTTCTACATATAAGAAAGAACACTCAGCCTTTCTTTTTTTTTTGGGGGGGGGGGGGGGTTGGCTTATTTCACTTAGCACGATAGTCTCCAGATCCATCCATTTATTGACAAATATCATAAAGTCATTCTTCTTAGTGGCATTCTTCTTACATTCTTCTTAGTGTATATCACAGAACCGTTGTTTAACCCAGATATCCTACTCCTTGGTATGTATTCAAAGGATTAAAATCAGCATACTACATTGATGCATCCAGGTTGCTGCCTGAAGCAGAAGCCACTTGGAGCAATGAACGCCACAAGAAAAATTCGGAGGCAGGATGAAAATGAAAAAAAGGTCTTTTATTCTTCTTCTCTCTCCGGCTCCAGCAATCACCGCAAACGCTCTAACTCCAACCACCACCTTCTTCTTCTTCCCTCACACTCTAACCAACCTCACCCAGTTATATACATATAGCTTTAACAAGGACAAGTGCTTACAGCTCGAGCTTACAGGTGCGTCACAGAGTGTTCACGGGCATACAAAGATTTTTTGGATAATGCATTAATATCAGGTGGAAACTAGAACATCTTTTATGGCTCTCAGCTAACCGCAATCTTTAGCTATCTCCTTGATTATAGGCTCCTACATTTCCCCTTTTTAGTTTTAAAAGAGGGGATGTTCTAGGACGTCCATGTGCAACCGGCATTCTTACCCGTCATGGAAATCGAGGCTGTCCTGACTCCTGGCTTACGTTGACCTGCCGGCCACATTAGACTGTCCTGTGCGACTGTGCCGTGTCTTAGGTTGTTCCCTTCTGGGGATCTTACACATCATAGGCTAACCAGCCATCCAATTGAGCCCTTCAGGATCGACTGTGTGTTGACTTACAGCCGTCCAATTTTTAGGAGATGCTGCGGCTTTAAGGCGGCAAGCCTACTGCTGACGAGCCAAGCTTCCATAGCACATCAAGTTCTTTAAGTAAATCAGCTGCCCTTAGTTTCATCAAGTAACGCACTGAGTTCTCTTAGACAAATACCCACAAGGCATTGTCCCGTAATGTCCCAAAATAGTGGAAAATCAAAATGTCCATAAATTATAACACATAGATTCAGGAGGCCCCATGCATACAGAGCAGAGGCCACACTGCTGGTGAGGCTATTTAATGCTTGAGCAGCAGGGATGCTTGCAGCGACCGTGTTCCCTGAAGTTGTAGCAGCAGCTGTCTTTTTTATGTTTAGACATTTCCACCGGCAAATCTTCAGGGCCCGCTACCTAAAAACTCAAGCATCCGTTATTAAGGGAAAGGCAGTACTATTCCAGCACTGAGATCAAAAGGTGAGCTGTCAAACTAAAAAAAGAATTATTAGAGTAGAAAATAAAAGTTGATCTCTGCTCACACACATTGCTGCTTAAGCTCCCACCAACATAAGCTGGCAAAATATCACATTCAGAAATAATCAAAGAGAAACTGAGGGTGTTTACTGCATTAAAAATAACGAAAAGCTAAAGGGACTTTGGAAAAATAATTTGTTAGCTGGAATCCTCGAGTCTCTATATATACAGCAATCCTATACCTGTTGAAATAATTCAAATTAATCAGCTATTAAACAAATGAAGTTAATAACAAATAAACGATAAAACACCAAAATATCAGGTTATACAACATTAAACATATTTACAGCTGAAGAGAAGTCCTGGAGACAACTATAAATCAAAATTAATTATCATTATAATTGATTATCTAATTAGAATATTCTGAACTTATATGAATATCTATCTATATATATATAGATTATTTAATTAGAATATTCTAAGCTTAAATGAATTAACGTTATTTGGATCTATATCTATCTTTTTTTTTCATAAGCGCTTAATTATTTGTGACGTCACACTAGACAGACACACATATAAACATATATTTGTGACATCACATTAACATGAAATTTAGACAAATGCACAGACATAAAGACATATATAAAAGAAAAAAAATACAATTGTATATACACTAAAGAGAGATCTTCTTGTCCAGGCCAGGAAGATAGAAATTTAAGTTGTAAATTTAATGGAGGACTCTTTTAAGGGAATCACTCCATACCTTCATTTTGATCCTCTTGATTTTGTACTTGTTTATTCAATCTAGACTCCTCAATAACTTTGTCTTGATCCTTTTGACTTTGTACCTGCTTTATCAATCTAGATGGTATCCATATTGGAGAGGATTCATGCTTTGGAAAAACACAAACAGATCCTCTCCCCCAAATTAATACTGGGTCTGGACCCTTCCATGTACCTGAGAGAACATCCTTCCAGTAAACCAAAGGTTTATGTTGCTGGTGTGGGTTCCAGTGTCTATCTCCAGCCGAATATCCATTAGAATCTGAAGTTAAGAAATTTAGGGTAAACAGGGCAACTGCCAATCTGTCCTTAGTATTTTTCCAGTTTCCATCTTTTTGCTTTAGTAACATATTTTTAAGTGTCCAATTTGCTCTTTCAATTATTCCTTGTCCCTGAGGATTATAAGCGATACCTGTTTTGTGGATAATATTGAATTTTGTACAAAATTGTTTGAAGGATATGGATGTATATGCAGGGCCATTATCTGTTTTAAGCATTTTGGGGATGCCCAATGCAGCAAAAGCTTGCAGACAATGAGATGTAGTATCTTTAACTTTTTCTCTGGAATGTAAAGAAGCAAAAATCATGACTGAGCATGTATCTATGGTGACATGAATAAATCGTAATTTTCCAAAACTTGGCTCATGTGTGACATCCATCTGCCACAAATGATTGAGCATCAAACCTCGTGGGTTAACCCCATAATGTGGATTGGGCAAAAGTGTTACACAAGATGGACATTCTTTTACAATTCTACGAGCTTGTTCTTTTGTGATTTTAAATTTTTGTCTTAAGGTAGTGCTATTAACGTGGAACTGGGAATGAAATAAAGTAGCTTGTTGTACTGTAGTAAACATAAATATTGTTTTAGTGAGGGCATCAGCTTTTTGATTACCTTCATGGAGAGGACCAGGTAGATTAGTGTGAGCTCTTACGTGACCTATAAATAAAGGTTCTTTTTGTTGCCATAGAAGATTTTGGATTTGAGAAAACAATTTAAAAGCTGGACTATGAGGTGCTATTGGACCTGCTAACTCCAATTTAGGGACAGCATGTACAATATAGTGGCTGTCTGAAAAAATATTCATAGGCTGTTCTTTAAAATTTTCCAGAGCTATTATTATAGCTTCGAGTTCCACTAATTGAGCTGATTTTTGATTAGTGATATGAATCATTTTTTCATTTTGAGTGACTACTGCAGTAGTACTGTTAGAGGATCCATCTGTAAATACATTAAATGCTTTAGGAATGGGTTGATTTTTTATTACCTGTGGGAATATGATAGGATGATTGATACAAAAGGACAGTATAGGAGATTTAGGAATATGATTGTCAAAATTTGCAGAAGTAGAGCATCTAGCTATAGCCCAATCATTATCATTGAAGCACGAATATTCAACCTGTGACGATGAATAAGGAGTAATAATAGTAGCAGGATGAATTCCAAATATTTTTAGTAGAGGTTTTAAGTCCTCGAAGAATAAGTTTAGCCACCATGGAGGTATAAGACTCAATTGTACTTTTAGGAGAGACAGGCAAATATATCCATAATATAGGTCCCTGTTGCCAAAATACTCCTGTGGGTGTATATTGTGAAGGAATAATAATCAATATTAGTGGTTGAGCAAAATCAAATCTATCACAATGGGATCTTTCATTGGCCTGTTCTACTAATTTTAGAGCTCTCCTGGCCTCAAGAGTTAATGTTCGCGGTGAGGATGGATCAGGGTTCCTGTGAAGGATGTCAAATAAAGCTTTTAATTGTCCAGTAGTGAGGCTTAGTGTAGGGCAAAGCCAATTAATGTCTCCCAGTAATTTTTGGAAATCATTGAGTGTGGTCAAATGTTCTTTACTTATTAGAATTTTGGGGGGTTTAACAAAAGTATCCATGATTTTAAAGCCTAAATATAGTATAGGTGATCTGCTTTGAACTTTTTCTTCTGCTATATATAATCCATATTTTTAAAAATTTTTTGTTATTTCACTAAATATATTAAATAAGATTTGTTGATTAGGGTGAGCTAATAAAACATCGTCCATGTAGTGTAGACACATGAGGTCTTGATATTTGTTTTTAATGGGCTGTATAGCTCTGTCCACTTATAGTTGGCACATTGTAGGGCTATTTGCCATTCCCTACAGCAATACTTTCCATTGATATCTTTTATCAGGGCCAGTATTATTGATAGAAGGAATTGAAAAAGCAAACCTGGGGGCATCCAGAGGATGTAAGGGAATGGAAAAGAAACAGTCCTTTATATCAAGAGTTATAAGGTAATAGTTTTTTGGAATAGCTGCAGGATTAGGAAGTCCAGGTTGAGTAGGGCCCATAATTTGCATTGTTTTGTTAATTTGTCTTTGATCTTGTAATAGTCTCCATTTCCTGATTTTTTCTTAATTACAAATATGGGAGAATTCCAGGGAGAGGTGGAAGGCTCTATGTGTCCTGCTTCTAATTGTTCTTTAATTAATTGATGGGTCGCTTGCGATTTTTCTTTGGATAGGGGCCACTGAGGGACCCAAACTGGCTTATTAGAGAGCCATGGTATTTTTTAAATTGTTTTCTCAGTGGACCCTAGAAAAAATGTCTTTTGTCTTTTTTATTATGATTAGGATTTTTATTCTTAACACCTGCAGGCTTGGTTGCTAGGTGTAGCCCCATTTGATATAGAATATCTCTTCCCCATAGGGTAACTGGCAAGCTGTTTAATACATAAGGTTGGAATGATCCTTTGTGTCCTTCACCATCCTCCCAATTCAAGATATTAGCACTTTGTGCTGGGGTATTACTATATCCCAAGCCTCTTAAACTGGTTGAGGCTTTCTGTAGAGGCCAGTGCTTAGGCCATTGTTGTAGATTTATGATGGAAGAGTGAGTTCCTGTATCAATCAGCCCCTCCATCTCTATACCTTGAATTTAATTTTGCACATAGGCCTCTGTGAACAATCCTGAACCCAGAAAGCCATAGGTCCTGAAACAGTGGAACCAAATGCTCTGCTATTTCTATTTTGTGGCATGCTTTTAAAAGTATTATGGAGACTGGGAAGGAGGAGCAGCTGTGCGATTCTGTCTCCTTGATTTACGGAGATGATGCCCCTGTGTGTACTTAGCATTATTTTAATCTCTCCATTATAATCTGAATCAATAACCCCTGGTATAACATTAAAGCCTAATAAACTCTTGGAACTACGCCCAAGGATTAGTCCCACAGTTCCTGAGGGGAGAGGTCCCCTGATTCCCGTAGGAATCAGCTGAACCCCCATTTCAGGTGTCAGGACCATACGGGCAGTAGAACAGAGATCTAATCCTGCACTTCCTCTTGTCCCTCTGACAAGGGAGTTAATGGGTAGGAGGGATTGTGAGGAGGAATCATCTGGATCTGAGGGCATTCCTCCTCTAGTGCCTCGTACATTTGTGGGCCCCAGGGCATTGTGCCCCGTGCCCCGTTTTTTGAAATCCTGGACAAATCATTTCCATATATATCATATCTGGAATGGCATTGATTGGCCCAATGTATACCCTTTTTGCACCTGGGGCATCGGCCTGGAGCGTGGTATGAATTTGATCTTATTACCCTTGGGGGATATTGCTTAGCATATCTTGGTTGATTATAATAATTTTGTCTGGAATATCCTGTTCTAAGTTGAATCCTTTGGGAATTTTGAGGGGAGGAATTTTTCATCACTGCAGCAATTACATTGCCTGTGATAACAGCCTCGTTAATGTCTTTGCACAGTCTGATATAAATTGATAAGTCTTTTTTACTTCTCCATGGCCTTATTGCATCCTGGCAATATTTATTAGCGTTCTCGTACGCTAATTGGATAACTAGGGGCATAGTTTGCTCGACTTCGCCAAAAACTCTAGATGTTGTTTTTAAGATTCTATCTACAAAATCAGCGTAAGGTTCGTTAGGCCCTTGTATAACTTTTGATAGGCTGCCTTGCAGATCCCCTGTGCCTGATATTGTCTTCCAGGCTTTGACAGCTGGTGTGTGTATCTGGGCATACACACCGGGATTGTATTGTAGCTGATTTTGTAGTTCAGCAAACTGACCCTCCCCTATGAGCATATCCATATTGCATTGAGGGAAACCTGCTGCAGCATTTCTCTTTGCTATTTCTGCACAAAGTTCCTGGAATTGAGTTTTCCAGATTAGGTTTTGTCCCCCACTTAGTACCACTCTGCATAGACTTTTCCAATCTGAGGGGGCTAAGATTAGGGTGTTAAGTGACTCTATCATACTTAATGTGAACGGAGCTTGAGGCCCATAGGTCATTACCGCCTCTTTAAAATTCTTTATTGTTTTAAAGTCTAGGGACTCGTGATACCTTTGTCCCTCTTCATTTTGAAATACTGGCAGTTCTAGGTGCTCCTGCGGTCTATGTTGTTCGAGAGCGTATAAGCGCTCAGAAAGGCCGCCAATTTCTACCTCAAGGGCACGTACACTCTGATCAATACTCTTTATTGTTTCTGTTAGGGATTCTATCCATGAAGGAGCAGAGGGCATTAGTGATTCCTCTATTTGACGGTCTTTTCTCTTTTTTAATTTCTTTTTGTTCTTTTGATTGGAGACTGTGCTCCCTGAATCGCTTTTTGATTCTTCTTCACTACTAGCTTCATAATTCCTAACCGGCTCAGTGGAGGAGACCGTACTTTCATGGTTTGGCTCCTTGTTGTTATTATCACTTTCACTAGTATCCTGAGTTTCAGCTTCTAAGAAGAGTACATACTTCTCAGCTAATTTTATTAAGCTTCTGATGGCTTTTGCAGTTCTTACTTTTGAATTTACATTACTACTCTCCTTGCTGGTCTCAACTGAATCAGAGGATATGCTTTCTTGTTCACTTTTCTCACTATCCTCTGAGTTCTCGATATCAAAAATTTCATTCATGGCTTTTATAAACCTACTTTTTGTTATATTCGCTCCCATCTTTTTAAATTTTCTTTTTTCTTACCTGGCCACCGAATTCCCTGTACAGGCCACCACCTTCTTCTTCTTCCCTCTCGCTCTAACCAACATCACCCAGTTATATACATATAGCTTTAACAAGGACAAGTGCTTACAGCTCGAGCTTACAGGTGCGTCACAGAGTGTTCATGGGCATACAAAGATTTTTTGGATAATGCATTAATATCAGGTGGAAACTAGAACATCTTTTATGGCTCTCAGCTAACTGCAATCTTTAGCTATCTCCTTGATTATAGGCTCCTACACATCCACATCAGTCTTTACAGCTGCTCAATTCACAATAGCTAAGCTATGGAGCTGACCTGGGTTCCCTTCAACAGTTGAATGCCATTTTGGGGGTCTTCTTGTTCAGGGTCCATTAATCTTCAACCCAGAAGACCAGTAACCTTATTTTTTATCCACTAATAGCTTAATAACCCAGCCTCTTACGAAACATTACTGGGTCTTTGGGAATGCCTCTCCATATGTAAAAGTAAGATTGCTGTTGATCTGGATTTTAAGTTAGTGCATCAGTTCCTTAGGTACTTAGACACTGTACAAGTTCACCATAATATGGTTACAGCCACCTTGACATATGACTTCCCCAATTGTCCCTAATTGATCCAGTTTGTTTTTCTCCATGTAGTTCCCTAGCATACCACAAACGAACAAAACTATTAAAAGTGGTGTGTGGAGCTTTATGACCAGGTTTTGGTGCTAGGCATATACTTGACTCTGATGTCAGCTAAAGATAAGTCAAGTACATTCTGACTTTTATGAAGTCACTTTTGTCCTGATCACTTTATAATATACAATCTTCTGACCCAAATTGCAGGACCCACTTGGCTTTGTTGCTGCCCAGAATCACACTTGTATTCAAGAAATAGCACTTTGTGTATTCCTGGATCTGTCTTCCCCTTTTTGATCTCAGGGAACCATATGGCTGGTTCTCTTACACTAGGGATGGGTTGTTCCAGAACAGATACCATCTGTAAACATAATATTCATAGGAAATAGCTACTTTAGTCAGAAACTACTTACTTCCAACTTAGGTTCACTGTATTTATCAGATGCTTTCCAAAGATTTGGTTATAACCAAGGTGAGAAGGGAATGAAAATGATTTATGAAAGAAAGTAAGGCAGACTCTCAAAGAGTTAATCAGTGGTGGAAAAGGGCTTTGAAAGACCCACAGTATTTGCTCAATGATATTTACATCAAATTCTATTTTTTTTTAGGAAAGGATCTGGTACAATTTCAGGAGGGAATAACAATATATCACTAAGGGCTCATGGGCAGACATCTCTCAATAATTTTTTTTTTTTATTTAAGCACTATCTAGTAAGAAAAATCTGTCAGCAGCTCAACCACAATAAATATTCATGCATGTTCATATGTGTGGTAACAGAGACATCACAATCTATCTATCATGGTTGGATTACTCTAGTTTTTTTTTTTAATGTTCTTTATTCTAGAAAGCCCAACTTACTTCTCTTCTTCTCTTTCACACTGTCTCTGAAAATGCAACTGTATTTATATTGAATAGGTGAAACCTGTTAGCTATGTCAAAATGCATTATGATACAGAGTTCTTGGTTTTCTCTCTTTAAAGATAAACACCAACCACATATTCAATTCTTCATATGATGTGAATTCCAGACACAAAGTTATTCTATTAATGATCTTCTCTAGAATAAAAATTCTCTCTTAACATAATTAAATATTCCATGTGTGTATAACTGTGGCAAATGCTATCCATTGTCCTTACTAGAATACCTTCCTTAGAGCAAACTAGGAGTATACTTTAAGTGGCAAAAATATTTTGCTCACACTAAATTTCTAGATCTTTTCACTCTGAGTAGCCATCTCAAATCTCAGGACAATTTTAAAAATAATTTCAACTCTTAATACAGTATTCATGCCATCATTCTGAATCACTTCATTCCTAAGATACACACAAATTTGATAATTATTGCTTCCATGTTTTTACCCAAGAAATTACAATATTATTAAATAGGTCAAATAAAAACAGATTAAATAGTAACTTATTAAACACATTAATCATTACATTTTGAATTTTATGCATTTTCTAAAAAATAGGAAATTATATCTTAAAACAATGCATTGTAGTAAATTCTAATGTGAAAATTTCTGTTTATAGACATTTTGCAATATCTTTTCTGGGGAAAGAAGATTCTTTTTGATACTATGAAATCTAACATATCAACTAGTCTACCTCATTTATTAAGTCTCTATTAACAACATACAATTTGGCAGAAAGTGATTCAAAAATACATTTTTTACCTAATTCTGGATAAATATGCCATTTTTTTTTTCTTCATTGTCAGCACTCATGATAGCTGGAACAAAATGCTATCTAAGTCAAGGACATTCATAAAAAGCCTACATCACATCGTATGACTTTAGACCAAGAAAAAAGATAAATACCTTTTCCCATGAGTTTTGGTACCACCTTCTAGATCTCACCTTGTCTTTTTTTTTTTTTTTTTTTTTTGTCTCTTAAATTCTTTTGAGGTTGACAAGCGCTTATGCAACTGTCCTTTCAGAGACTTTAGTAAATATTGTTGAGACACTTTTTCCATGTTGAGAAAAAAAATGCCTTGGGTGGCTGCCTAGCCTAATCTCATTAATATGTATCTGCATTGCCCTCCTGTGACAGACAGCAGAGAAAATACAGAGACAGGAGTGTAAGGAATTAAATTATGTGAATTTTCCTCTCCAGACAAGGTGATGAATGAAATAACCACTCTGGTCTCTGAACATCTATTTTTATTTCTCATTCCAGGAATTTTTTTTTTTCCTTATCAGGTAAGGCAAACAACTAGAAAATCTAGAAAATTCACTAACATTGAGGTCAGTTGACAGACTTTCACGGGGTAGGTATAAAATTTACCCTTGAGTTAGGAGTAATGCCTGCAGTTTTAGTGAAGAAAAGCACAAGTGCACAGGTACCTCAACATTAGATTTTGTTCACTGATACATCCTGCAGCCTAGTGGATACCTCAGAGACTCCAGCAAGAAGTAAAAGTTTTATAGATGGAATATTTTGGCCATTAAGTTTCACTTTGCTCTTCTTTTTTTCTCAGTCTTGATTTACCATTAGTTCCATATATAAATAAAATAAGAGTGGATATATCACTTTTGTTATAACTTAGTAACTTTTAAGATTTTTTTTCTCAAGAACAGCTATTGAGTTTGGAAAAGAAATTGAAAGAGAATCATACGGCTGAATTTGCGAGGGTAAATAGAGAGGAAAGTAATATCAGAAACAAGATAGATAGTAAGCTAGAAACAAGATTCTCTATTGTACTTACTCAGGGCATGCTCAGAAATTACTGTTAAATAGTACTTTGCTGCTCAAAGCAAAGACTGTAGATCCTTATCTGATGCAAGGTAGAAACAAGACTCATAGTACAAGGGTTGGTCACCATTTGCCTCCTTCATCTGCAACAATGAGGCAAATTATTTGTACCTGTACATCATCTAGCCTTATATCCATCCATGCATCCATTCTTTATCTACTTATCAATTTTTTTTGTTCTCTCCCTTTTTCTTATACACATAGTAGACTCAATTATTAAAAAAGAGCTAAGGGACAGTAGTAAAATAGATCACAGTAGAATATAGGACCTCTGCAGTTTAGCTTCAATTTTATTCCTTGCTATTCTAACATCCCGTCTTTTAGGAAAGAAAGAGAAGTATGCAGTGCTACTGCCCAGACTTCCCATTTTTGTTCCTGTATGTAAGGAGCTTGGAAGTCATCACTCCATCCTAACTAGTAAAAAAACATTGAAAGGCTTAAAAATCAATAGATGTTGTGCCTATAATAAAGATGAGAACACAGGACAAACCATTGACCCAAGAATGGAAAGGCTAAGTGGGGGACATGAGAAATCATTGTTTACTGAGTAATGAACAAGTAGAATTTGAAACTAAAAACACTATACCACTTACATCAGTACCACACATGGTGAAATACACAGGGATAAATCTAATAAAATATGCACAAAATATATATTCGGGAAAGCACAAAACCATGAATAACAAATTAAAAAACTAAATAAATGGAAAGAGACTCCATGAGCTAAATAAATGAAGAGATTCCTTGTTCACAGATAAGATTAAACATTGTCAAGATGTCAGTTTTTCCCAAATTGATCTACATATTCAATACAATCCTAATTAAAGTTCCAGCAAGTTATTTTGTGGAAATTGACTGATTATAACTTTTATATGGAGAGGCAAAGACTCTGCACAATTGACATAATATTGAGGCGAAAGAACAATGTTGAAGAAATGACACTACCCGACTTCAAGACTTGCTATAAAGCTGCAGTATTTTAGATAGGGTGGTACTGGCAAATGGATAAACAAGTAAATGAATGGAAAACAACAGAAAACCCCCAAATATACAACATAAATATAGTAAACTGATCTTTGACAGGAACCAAGGTTATATAATGCAGCAAAGACAGCCAACAAAAGGTGCTGGAACAACTGATTTTCAATATGCAAAACAGTGAATTTAGATGAAGACATCATGCCTTTTACAAAAATTAGCTCAAGATGTGTCATAGATGTAAATACACAATACATAACTATGAGACTCCTAGAAGATAGCATAGGAGATGACCTAGACAACTTTGGATATGGCAGTGACTGTTTAGCTATACCACTACAGACATGTTCCATAGAAGAAATAATTGACAAGCTGGACTTCGTTAAAATTAAAAACTGCTAGTCTGCAAAATACAATGTCAAAAGAATGAGAATGCAGACTAGATATTAAGAGAAAATATTTGCAAAAGACATAAGTGCTAAAGGACTCTTTTCTAAAATATGCAAAGTCTTCTTTATATTTAATAAATAAGAACCTAATTAAAAATTAGACTCTTAACATACATTTCACCAAAGAAAATAGACATATGGCAAATAAGCATACAAAAAGAATCTCCAAAAATATGTAAAATGTGTATGTAAATATGTAAAATGTGAGCGAAGACAGCAATGAGATATCACTGTATACCTTTGTAATGGCCAAAATCAAGAACACTGATAACTCTAAGTGCTAAGGAGAATTTACAGAAACATGAACTCTAATTCATTGCTGATTGGAATACAAAATGGTACAACCACTTTGAAACACAGCATGGAAGCTTCTTACAAACTAAACATAATTTCACCTTGTAATCCAGCTATTGCAATCCTTGACTTTTACTTAAAAGTGTTAAAAGCTTATGTTACACACACACACACACACACACACACACACACACACACATTTAAACAACTTACTCATAATTGCCATTATATGGAGCTACCAATTTGAGTGCAAATTGCTAAGTGAAAACCCAAATTGATGGGCTGGGGTTGTGTATTAGTGGTAGAGTGCTTGCCTAGCATGCATGAGACACTGGGTTTGAACCTCAGTATCACATAAAAATGAAATAAAGATATTGTGTCCACCTACAACTAAAAAATAAATATTAAAATAAATCAAATGGACTATATCTTGTATGATTCCAACTATTTGGAACTATTTGGTATTCCTGAAAAGGAAAATCTTTGGAGATAATAAAAAATCAGCAGTTGCTAGAAGTTGATAGAGGCAGTGATTTATAGGTAGAGCCCAAAGGGTGTTTAGGGCATCAAGAGTGCTTTATATGATACCATAATGATGGATATATATCATTATGCATTCATCCAAACCTGCAGAATTTATAACATCAAGAGTGGATCCCTTAGTAAACCATGAACTTGGGATGATTATGATGAGTTAATGTAGGTTTATCAATTTTAATATAATGTGCCATTCTGGTTAAAGTGAGAGATTGTGCATATATGGTAACAGAGGCATATGAAAAAATCTTTGAACGTTCCTCTTAATTTTGCTGGGAACCTAATCCTTTTCTAAAAATATATTTTAAACTATTGCTCTGTCACTTCTGTGATATTAAAACCTGTTATTTAGGATGAATTCCTTCCTTACATATTCTGATTTGAGCTCTGCATAATTATGAAGGTCAAAACCTCCCTTTCTTCCTTTTCTGGATACATCTCTTCCGATCACATTTTTGAATGATTAGAAATTTCCTAAGCTTGTGAGTGACAAGATCAGTTCTTTTCTTCTCTTAATTGATATCCTGCTCAAATTTGCCCACTCTTATTCTTATCACATGCTTCACATAAATTACTGCCTTCTCAATTTATTTATAGAGAAATTGGTTCTTAGTTTGCTATGTAAACTAAAGAAATCTTATTAGATGAAATAAATTGAAAGAAAATTGTTATTGGCTTCATTTGTTCCCTCTTCTGGAATATTTGATGCTTCAAAAAGATGCACATGAGTGTTCCTTTGCAAAATTAGGTGTGATTGCAGATTTTTTGGTTGAAGGTCTTTTTGGTATATTAAATATCATACATAGGTGTTTGTGAACTAACATTACTGATATGTGTCTCTACTTCTACTTTGCCATCTATGCCCATGGGACCTAGCATACTGGTATATTACATATATTCAATAAATTCTTGTTGAATTTTATAAGCATTAATAAAATGATTTCTTAATTTCTAGTAAGAGAGCCATGAGATCCAGGAGCCTACAACTGTTACAAATAGGTGCATGAAGAGGAAAATGGAGTTAAGATCTGAAACTATTTGCAATACCACACTTTGCATATTATAGTGGGGACAATCTAGGAATACATTTATGTTTGTGAATTTTACAGAATCATGGAAGGTAAAGAAAACTTTGTGGAAGTTAAAGTTACATAAATATGCCTGAAATAATATGGGCCATTTGTGGACATTTTGTGGGCCCCATGAAGCCTTCATATCCAACCCAGTGGATCTAAAAAACTTGATGTTAAATTCCAGATTTACTGTAATCTGAAATAGAGCCTATAGAGGGAGTCACTGAAAAAAAGGAAATTCTGTATTACTATTTTTTTAGACAAGAGAAACTGATTTTGCTCTTAAAACAAAAAACTTTATTGACCTTGTGAAAAGCAGACTGTGATAAATGAATTGTTATTTATGTAATTTATTACCAATTAATATATATAATTTATTACCAATTAGTATTTATATATGTGCTGGTCTGTGGTTAATTATGCTAGTATATAATGCCATAAAACCTGATAGTTTGCATAATGATGATTCTGGATTTTTCATTTATATTAATGAGTATTAGCGACTCAAATAAGCTCTGGTAACTGACAAGATGAAACCTGAAAGCTACAGCTTGCAAGAAAAATAACAGAATTACGCAATGAGATGATCTGCATGTCCTTAATTCAACTTTCTCAAATAGAGGATATTCTGTTCAAGGGCAATAAAGATTACCATGACCCAATTTTTCTCAATGTCCAACTACTCCTGCACGCTGTAGCAGGAGACAATTGAATTAAGTTACATAGCTCCAGGCAAATCATGCATTGATAGATGTTCCATTGCTGAAAGTCCAATCTATACTCAGGAAAGTGAAGTGGTTTATATTTAGCTATTTGAGTAAAATGTTGGAATTTCACTGAAGGAAAAAAAAAATCCTCATATATGCACCTTCCATTTAATCTTTAATACTGGTTCACTTTTACAATGTAAGACAGTCTCTGAGATATTCCTATGACTTGTGCAAATAATCTCAGAAATCCCAGCAGAAGACTTTCTTGAGAGAGAACTTAACTGAGTAGTTCCCAGTAGGACAACATGAAAGGAAAATCTCCTCTCCAAGACTAAGTTCTACTGGCAACTGTGGAATGTTATCTCTACCAATACACCTCATCTTTACTTCCCTAACCTCACTACTATAAGGTCTAAAGCAAACACAATTGTAATGCATATTTTAAATTCTTAAATGAATGGTGAATGGCCAATTTGCCAAATACCTCATATTTTCTTTAAAAAATTCAAAACAAACTGAAATGCCAAAAGATAAACAAATTATCAATGATGCACTTTGTGTGTATGCTGAAAGTAAACTTGTTCGAGTACTGACTTTTAAAATTTTAGATAGTTTTTAGTTTTGCTTTATGTTAGTACTCATTCAAGTGTAAAATATTAATATTAATCTGTCCTCATGTGAAGTATGTTGCAGTTATCGCCATATAAAATAATATGATGGGGCAATTATTGAAATGGAAAATATGCAGTATATACTAATAGCTAGCCAAAATGCTTTATGAAAACAATATGTTCATTATTTCCATCTATGTGGATAAATAAAGTGCTAACACACACACATAGAAAAAATAACCTCTGTAAGTACATGCAAGTAAAAAGATCAACACTAGCTTAACCTAATAGACAAAAGTTATTTTTATTTTAACATTTATTTTATATCATTTAAAAGAGAAATGTATAATCATACTTCTTGACAAAGGGAAATATTCTTTTCTCCATTAATTTTAACATAAATTAAATTCTTTTCTCCATAATTTCCTGTGTTTATTATAATTTTTTATCTAATATAGAACAATAAATAATATTGTAATGGAAGCTATTTTCATTTGATGCATCTTTAAAACTTAAAAGTCTTGAAAGTTGAAACTTCCCTACAATTTCAAATTTATGATTTTAAAGTTCATTTTTTACAAAAAGAATAATATGCATGAATAAATGTTAACAACTATGATGAATTCTCATGAAGCAAACACATCTGAGTGCCTATCATCACTCACAAGTATCTAAACAGTCCCTTCTGTGGTAGGTCACTGTATTCAGTTGGCACTGATCCCCCAAACTAATCACTCTCCCAAATCCTGGCATCACAGAATTGTACATTAATGAAATCATGCAAAATGGCCTCTTTAGCTCAATAATATATCTATGAAATGCAGCCATATTTTCACAACTAACATACCTTGTTTACTTTCATTGTTTCACAGTATTTCATTGTGTGAATATGCTACATTTCATCTATCCATTGAGATATGCTCTTCTCAATTTGATACTGTCAAACATTTTTGAAAGTAATAGTATCATAGGACTTTTGTGTTAGTCAGCTTTTTGTCACTGTGACCAAAGTAACTAAACAACAACAACAACAACAACAACAAAAACAAAAACAACAGTTTAGAGGAGGAAACGTTTATTTGGGGCTCACAGTTTCAGAGTTTCAGCCCTTGGATGACCAAGTTTGTTGCTCTGGGCCTGAGATGAGGCAGAACAACATGGCAGAAAGGCATGGAGAAGGAAAGCTATTCAGCTTATTAGAACCAGAAAGTAGAAAGAGAATGGAGGGGAAAATGTATAATCCCTAAGGTATATTCCCAGAGACCCACTTCCTCCAACCATACCCCCACCTGCCTCTGGTTACTACCCAGGAATATATTCAAATTATTAATCCTTCAAATGGATTAATCTACTGATTATGTTATAACTCTCATAGTCCAATCATTTCACTTCCTGCATTAACATAGAAGCTTTGGGGGCAAACCTCATATCCAAACAGCAACACATTAGCAGTATTGTGTGAAAGTTCCCAATGTTCCTTAGTTTTTCTAGCATTTTAATTTAATCTGTTATTATTATTAATATTATTATCATCATCATAGTTATTATTTTCAGCCATTCTAGAGGGAATGTAATGCTTTGTCATCATGACCTTATTATTTTACTGGATTTTCTTTGTTAATGTCCCTTTGCTCTGAATGGAAAACCCCTGCATTTAAAAGGATCACTTCTAATGACACCTGTTGCAACAACAGATAAAATTTGTCAATTCTTTAGTTGAGAAAATTGCTGTCTTGACACTAAACAAATCAAAAAATCTTTCTCTTATATTCCACACCTGTGGTAGGTCATTGTATGTGGACTAGTTCCATTGAAATATAGGGGCCATTTCAAGCTCACAAATCATCAATGTCAGGGATAAATTAATATGTTTATTTTTTTGGGGGGGGTTACCAGGGATTGAATTCAGGGGCACTTGAGCACTGAGCTACATCCCCAGCCTTATTTTGTATTTTATTTAGAGACAAGGTCTCACTAAGTTGCTTAGCACCTCATTTTTGCTGAGGCTGGCTTTGGATTTGCCATCCTCTTGCCTTAGCCTCCTCATCCATTGGGGTTACAGGCATGCACCACCATGCCTGGCTCTCACACACATATTTTTAACTCTTGGACAGGTCATGCATTCTCCAACTTAACAGTCTCACAAGTACCTTTTGCAATTCCAGAGCCTATTTCATTCATGTATAAAACATCCATATCAATATTTTCCTTTTGGTTTCTGCTGGAAATGCATAAATATATCATAATTAATGTGGTTCACTTTTTATTTAGCATTTGTCTTGACTAGCTTGCTAGCAAGTTTTCTTTTACAGCAAAATCTATGGTATTGAAATAAAGTAATCTAAGCATTAGATACACACAGTCTGTATGATCATAAGGATCTGAAGCTGAAAGTTTTATAAAGAAAGGAAATTAATATATTTAACAGGGCATCCAATCAATAGCCAAAGGAAACCTATCTCTTGCATAATCAAATAGTTTCTGAAGAAAAATTAGAACTACCAATCCCTTGAAATGTTTGCTAAATAAGTATAACATTGTAATAAAAATGCAAGATGCCAAGTGTCAGGAGAACTACAGAGTGGACTTGTCAGTGCTGAGAAAATAGGAAATCACTCTCCATGTTCCTATTATCATGTGCACAATATTGAATTTAGGGGTTTCATTTTACACTGGGGGTGTCAACAAATGTACAGTAAATACCAAAAGTTTTTTAAGCCTCAAACATTAACCTGTTAGATAAAATTATTTTAACCATAACTTGTAATTATTTTAACTGCTATCACAGTTAACATTGAAGTATACAGAGTTAAGAAAAAATATCAAACCATGTAAAAGTAAGGTATTTCCAAGAAACATTTAATCCTCTAACCATTTTTCCTCAATTGGATTTTAAAGTCATCATATAATATTACTTCAGGAAGCTTGATGTTTTCTTGTTTTTTAAGAAACAAATGGTTAAATTTCTTGCAGTATATTCTCAGTTTACCTTAATAGAGTAACAGTTTTTTGAGGACATTTTGACAGGCATTCTGAAATCCAAATTTCCCTAGGTTACATCGCCCTTTTAAGTCCTGTCTTTCATTCTAGTCCCAGGGGAACGACCATATAGATCAGCTCCAAAAATCATGTTTGTCAGACCCTGGGCACCTCCATACATCTTGTGATATACAGGTCAAGCAAGCAACTTGCTGCTTTTATAGAGTTAAGAAGAGAGAAAACACATTTCTATCATCCCACAGAATTGCTCAGATGATTTAATATTTTTATAAACCTAAGAAAATCACTCCTGGGTTTGAACTAGAAAGCATTAACAACAAGAAAAAACAACAACAGAAGATGGTTTTAAACTTATTGTTAGGCTGCTGCCTATGGGGTTTAACAGAAGCACAAATTAAGTAAGTAAAAATGTGTTAGGTAACAGATTAGATCTGAACCTCATATTTCATCCTGTGACTGTTATAGAGAATTCCCTGTAGGTGCCATTTTGTGAACAGAAATAAAAGAGTGAATAAAAATGTGCACTACACAGAAGAAATTTAAGGAAGTAGCTAGGAGAGTATTTGGCTATGTGGAGGCTAGTTCAGGCAGCAACGATATGAGTATACAGTGGTTTAAACACATTTAGTATAGCGTACACTACATGCTGTCTCTTAATCCTTACAAATTCTGAGTATGTATAATTGAAGAAGTAGAAGCAATTAGTGATATGGTAATATTTTCTTTCAAATAATTGGTGACAGGGCCATGATTATAACAGATAAGCTCTGGTTTCACAGAGGTGTGATGACTCAGCAAATTCATGTCAGATGAATGTTCATCGGCCACCTACATAGAGAAAGCTTCTGCCAAGGGCTCTGGAGATGAATGAATAAAATACAACCTGCTCTCAGAGTCTTCAGTGTATGAAAGAATCATGGGCAACATGTCCATTCTTGCACTCTGACCTTAGATAAAAGGCTCAACATCTCTGAACCTAGGTTCCTCAACTGGATAATGAAAAAAAGATTACTCAGCGATAAAAGAGAATAAAATAATGGCATTCTCAGGTAAATGGATGAAATTGGAGAATATAATGCTAAGTGAAGTTAGCCAATCCCAAAAATCCAAATGCTAAATATTTTCTCTGATATAGTGAGGCTAATTCATAGTGGGGTTGGGACTGGGAGCATAGGAGGCCATATTGGGGGCGGGGGGGAAGGAAGGGAGCAAAAGGGTAAATAAATAAAAAAAAAGATGGTAGAATGAGATGGATATCATTACCCTAAGTGCATGAATGAAGACATGAATGGTGTGAATATACTTTGTATACAACCAGAGATATGTAAAAATGTGCTCTATAAGTGTAATATGAATTGTAATGCATTCTGCTGTCACATATAACAACTTAGAATAAAAGAAAAGAAAAAAAAAAGAAAATGATATACTGTATGTGCTTCAGAGGCCTTTCAAACTTTAGAAATGATCTTTGTAAAGATTTACCATGCCATGGTACATGACCTTCAGCAGCTTTCAAATAAATGCTTATTATATAATTATTGGAAGAATAAGACAAGAAACAAATTAGAAGAATTCCAGAAAAAAATGAATTAAATAGACTTTAAAATGTAACATACAATATTAAACATATAATCTTTGTACTGTCTGTGCTTTCATGATTTAAAATCAAAGAATTTTAATGCTTCCCAGCCCCATCATCCATTACTTTCAGTTCATGCCACCCCTTTAGAAATGTAGCCTTTTCCCCTGAGATGTATTTTTTAAAATCTATCCTCATATTATTCTCCAGTGTTCAGTTATAAAATAAGAAATCTCAGAATGTTTCATTATGCACCATGAAATCTACCATTCCTGGTAAGGGTTTATCAAACTAACAGCATAAACATCTGATTTTTATACACTGACATCAGTCACATTTTTTACTCCAATTTATAAATGTTAAAAAGGGGAAAAAAACCCACACTGTCACCAAAGACACCTTGCCTACAAAACCAGTTTTTTATTTATATTAAGATAAACTGCATAGTATAAAGACTAGTTAAGTCCTCTTATTCACCTTTTATCTTGCATACTTTAAAAAAAAAAAAAAAAAAACTATACACTTCCTTGAAAATACTCATCTTACTGTTGCTTCTTTTTTCAGCAAACATCATGAAAATAGCAGGGTTGAGAGGCTGGTGGTCAGTGTAATGAAAGTATGCACCTTTATCTCCCAGTGTCCACTGCCTCTTCAGTTACAGTATTATCAACATGGCTGAATACATATAGAAACTGATTCAGGGAAGTGGTGAGCAGTTTCCCTTGATCATTAAAAATTTTCAATTAACATGATTGGAAGATTGTTAACAAGGAGATGTAGGAAAAATACGTGGATTAAAGTATGTTTTCTATTTTTCTTATCTGACCTTATCTGAGGAAGTGCTAAATATAGATTTGAGAATTAGTATTAGGGTTTTTCATAGAGACAGAATCAATTGTACATATCCACGAATAGATTTATGATATGGGACCTTTCAGGAAAATTGGCTCACACAATTATGGAAGCTGAGAAATCCATGATATGCAAGCTACAGGAGCAGGGAACCTGCAGCATGGCTCACTCCGTTTTGAAAGGTCTGAGAACAAGGAAGCTGATGGTCTAATCAGTCCAAGATCAAAGGCCTGATGACCTGGGTAGGAGGCAGGCAGGCTATGATACAAGATCTAGGGTCCAAAGGTCAGAGAAGTTGGAGTTCTAGTGCCCAAAGGAAAGAGAAGAAGGGTATCTGAGGTCCAGAAGAGAAAGGGACAACAGATTCTCCTTCCATCTGCCTTTCTGTGGGCCCTTGTGTAGATGGTGCCTGATAAATAGGGTGGATCTTCCTTACCTGATTCACTGATTCAAATGCCATCTCTTGTGGAAACAGACATGTCCAGATATGATGCTTGCTGACCCAGCCACTGAGGTATCCCTAATATAGTCAAGTTGACATATTAAAGTATTTATTCCTTAGTAGTAAATTAAAATGATGAACTAATATAAAGATAATCCATCTTTGACTAAGAAACATCAATTATTTTCTATAATATTAGGTGCTATTTGGTCAAGTCCAAAAGCTCTGTCATTTACATTTCCAGAATTAAGAGAATAGTACCTAATACAGAATAATTTTACATTTGTACCGTGAATTAATTTCATGTCCTGAAAGAATGCTTTATAGCAATCATTCTAATAAAACTCATCAATGATTTTTCACTGACCCTCAAATAACCCAAATTTATGTTTTATATTTCTTTTAATTTTCACTCTTTTATTTTTAAAACGATACGTTCAGTTACCTATTTTCACAAATCTGCCACCTCCTTGAAACGAGCCTCTTCATTACTCTTTGAATATACTCTATTCATTACTGATCAGGGCAAACCCTTGCCAAGAATTCTTTCTTCATTTTCATTTTTTTTCCACTCCTATTTATATATATTGTCTTCTTAAATCCTTTCCTAGTTTTTTTCTTAGTTTTCTAAGTACTTTATGATTGCTTCCTCTTGGGAACTTTAATATCTCTTCTTCCCACTTCACCCCTAGCATGTATGTCTTGTGAACATTAGATTTATACTAGGGAAACAGGAAGGAAAAACTTCCTTTCATAAAACCTCCTAAATTAAAAAAAAAACTCCAACAAGAGCTTGTAATTTTTAGTACATTGTATGCCAGAAAATTTGCATTACTAAAAATTTTAAGCAATTTTTGTATTTAATATTCCTTTTTTTCAACAGCTGGATGTTTTTAATGGATTTTTTTCCTGTTTTGGTTTATTTCATTAATTTATTAATTACTTAATTGATCTGAAAATAAGTCATGTGCAATTTATATATCATATATTATAGCATACATGAAATTAATTCACTGTACAAATGTGAAATAATTCTGTATTAGGCACTATCCACTTAATTCTGGAAATGTAAATCACAGAGGTTTTGAACTTGACCAAATAACACCTAATATTATAGAAAACAATAGATGTTTCTTAGTCAAAGATGGATTATCTTTATATTATTCCATGTTTTTAATTCACTACTATGGATTGAATACTTTTATATGTCAACTTGACTATATTAGGGATACCTCAGTGGCTGGGTCAACGAACATCATATATCTTAAATATATTTTTCTATCAGCCTTGACAAATGCATGCTAAGACTGGGACATTTCCATCACTCCAGAAAGCCTAGTCATTCCTCCTTTCCATTAACATATTTCTCCACTCCAGAAGTAACTGCTGATGTTAAACTATCAGCATAGATTAGCTTTCCTGATTCTACAGTTTCATATGCATAGAATAATTCATATATTCTTTTTGTGTTCAGATTTTCAAAACTCAGCCTACCATTCTTGAGACAAATACATATTGTTGCATATATCAGTAGTTAATTATCAATTGTTGAGTAATATTACATGTTGTGAATATGACAGAATTCATCAATTTTCCTGTTGATGGATATCTGCATTGTTTCCAGTTTTTGTCTACCTGACTTAAACTGGTACTTAGCTATTTAAAAAACCACTGGTTAACCAAAGAAATTGTCACAATCTACCCTGATATATATGAAAGTTCTAGCTTTTTTACATCCTCTCCACTGTTTGGTATTTTAAATACCTTTTTTAAAAAAATTCAGTCATTCATTTGAGCATATAGTGATGTCTTATAAATCGAATTTGCGTTCAGCTTATTTTTATGTGCTTATTAACCATTTGTATAAGTAATTGTGTCAAGAGGTTTTTTTCTTTCAATTTTTTACTTGTAATAATGAGAATATTATTTATTACCTAGTTGTACAAGCTCTTTATATATTTTAAATGCAATTTTTTTCCAGCTATGGTGTTGCTAGAATTTTCTCCTAGTTGGGGGCTTGTCTGCTCATTTTCTTTTTGTTGTCCTTAGATTAGCAGATATTTTTATTTGATGAACACATTGCTGTGAGTATAAGCAAGGCACCAGGATGTCCTTCACAGCAGTTGGCCTCTTCTCTTGGCCTCAAATCTGGTGTGGATTTCCTCATTGAGCTGGGGTTGTGTTCTATATGTTAATCCATGCTCACAAGAAATAGAGAAAGCTAGATTATTAAAGATCATAAAGAGATGTTTTGGCTCCCTAGGGCTTCTGGAACAAAGTTCCATATACTAGGTAGCTTAAACATCAGAAATGTCTTCTCTCATAGTTCTGGAGTATAGAAGTCTGAAATTAAAGTCTCAGCAGGGCCACACTTCCTCCAAGGCTCCAGGAGAAATCTGTTCCATGCCTTTCCCTTTGCTTCTGGTGTTCCTAGCAATTCTCCTTATTCCTTAACTTGCCAGTCTCCATCTCACCCATCATGTGGTGTTTTCCCTATGTATCTGTGTCCTTGGATGGCCATCTTATACCCGTACCCATCATATTGGATTAGGAACTCATCATAACCACTATCACATTATATTTAATTTTATTTGCAATAAACTTCTTTTCAAATAAGGTCATTTTTTCAGATACTTGAGATTAGAATTTCAATGTTGTTTCGTTTTGTTTAAGAAAGATACAATTCAACCCATAAAATATAGGGGATCTTTTCCTTTTCTATGCGTTAGATTTTGAAGGAAAAGTAGTGCATTACTGTGGCAGTAGAGGTCTATGGACTCTTGTGCTGAGAATTAACACTGGAAGTGTTAGATTTGTAGTCATAAGAAGCCTGGATTTCCATTTATTGACTTTGACAAACTGCTGAAGCGTTCCTGAATTTTTTAAAAAGTGCTTTCTTAGACAGTTACTAACTTCCTTGCCTTCAAGCTCTTTGTGGTTACCAACATACACACACTGTCACCACAGCTGATCTATTTTTCTTATGCTGATCATATACTTCACCAGGCCCACTCAGAGTTATACCTTCTCTACAAAAACTTTTCTGATTTCTCTGAGTAAATTTGATTGCTACCCCTGGCATCTGTTTGTATGATTAATTTATTGGTTCTAACATAACACTGATTAGTTTATAAATGTGTCCTCAATTTTCCAAAGTGCCAGCAGAGTGAGGGCAAGAATCCCATGACTCATCTTCACAATGCCTGGCATGTAGCTTTTGCCTAATAAAGTATGGTTAAATAAAAATATTGATTGAGAGAGGAAGTTAAAGAGAAGAACTGGTAGACCAACTGATTTGTTTTATTGAATACATCTAATTTTATTAGAAAAGAACATAGTATTAGAAGTCAGGTCTCTGGAGTCCTGTGATCCAGTTATTTCCTACTAAAACATGAAGCATAAAAAATAAAAAAGAATTTGATCTATATTTGACACTCATCAAAGCCTTCCAAAACTCTTTTAAGAATTTCTTTAAATTGATAGAATCCTATTGATGCAATAGACATTTAATTATGCTGTAAATATGGCAGCATTTCATTTTTATATTTTACAACACAAGCATTTTTGTATTTTATGGAATGAAAAAAATTAATGTTAGATCATAGAATCATGGAGCTGTATGAATTTCAAGTTTACTTAAGGTAATGCTTTAAATTTAATGATCTAAGTACATAACAAAAGTCATTCTAAAATTCAACAATTTTATAATCAAATAGTTCACATTTTACAAATAATACATAGCACTGATTCATTTATTTATGATTTAAGTATTTAACTTTTTTAAGTCATTAATTCATCTATTTAGGAATTGTTAATAGACTTAGCAGTGTTTTAAAAGAGTAAATTATCTTTTTTTGACTAATGCCCCAAACATAGCATGGGTTTGTATTTGTTAGCATATTTTTGTCATTCAACTTCATTTTTAAAAAAAAATTTATACAAATTGTATTGCTAAAGTCTAGGCTTGCCTTAAGCAGTTTTCTATTGATCATTCTTTTTATTGTTTCTATGACAGAAAGTTCACCATCACTAATCTCTTGCATTCTTTTTATAAGGGACTTTATTTAGGCTTTTACTATGGATGCTCATCCTATTCCAAAGCTGAAAATCTTAGCAATGAAACAAAATTTTGTGAGTCACATATTCCATTTCAAGAACCTTAAGAACACACATACTTTAATTGACTATGGATGACAACCTGTAAGCTGCCTGTCTTGGCCAGCCACAACGCCGCGGGAGGAAAACTCTCGGAGGCAGAGTAAAGATACTTCTACTTTTACTTCTACTTTCTTAGAGAGAGCTTAGAGAGAGAAAGATTTTTCTTCTTCTTAGAAAGAGCTTAGAGAGAAAGATTAGAGATAGCTTCTTCTTCTTCTTAGAGCTTAGAGAGAAAGATAGAGCTTTTTCTTCTTCATCTTCTTAGAGCTTAGAGAGAAAGAGAGAGAACTTGAAAGAGAGAGATTTCTTCTTTAGAGAGAGAGAGAGCTTAGCTTTTAGAGCTTCTTTTTCTTCTTTCTTCTTTCTTCCTCGGGAGCCTCGGCCTGACTCTGACCAGCAATTACTTCTTCTATCTGGTTTCTCTTCTGCAACCGCTCTGCCTACGTTCTGGCCACTCTGATTCTTTTCTTCTTCTCCGACCCGAACTCTTCTTCTGACCAACCGAGCGACTGCACGACTGACTGAATGAATTCATTCTTCGTTCTCCTAACTCCGACCGCTTTCACCCGGTTATATACTTTTAGCTTTGCGGGTGCCTCACGTGCATTTACAGGTGCGTCACATACATACTTATTATCAGGTGGAACTTATGGCTTCCAGCTGACCGCAATAGCCATCTCCCTAATTGGGGCTCCTTCAACAACCAATGACCCTTGCTTCAGTTTCTACTTTCCCAATCCCTACATGACTGCAGATTATATGGAGCATCTCTCCAGTACCTAGAGAAGTAGAATAGTTTCAGTCAGGAAACCTTTACACAGAAATTTACTTAGACTTTTGAAACCAACTCACTTCTTCAAAATCATTTATCCTCATAGCCACTCTTACAAAATGTGAGTTTTACTATTTGTCTATTATCTCTCACTTAGGCACTAGGTTTAACAGTGTCTACTTATTATCTTCAGCTTATTTCCAATTGTTGAATTACACCTAGACATTCATACTATCTGATTTATTCAGCAACAACTTTTCTTACTCTCAACCTTCTTATAGAAATCTTCTATTTTCTATTTTACTTTACATTAACTAAGACTTTGTTTTCCATCGAAGAAACAACTCTTTTGGGGTCAATGGACAACCACTAAGGAATACCAGCCACCAAGGCTTGGAGTTAGTATATTGTTGTTTTTCTGTATTTTTCTGCCATTGCTTTCATTCCAAAATCACATTTTCTTTCCTACAGGAATATATATGTACAACAGCTTTGAACTAAATGCAAATATAACCTCCAATGTCATTGCTTCTTCAAGTCTTTCAGTTATTTCCTGACTTCTCCCATTTATCTCTCCAGTATAGGCTCTAAAACACCACATTCCAACCACTCTCTGATAACTCACAGGCACCATTCAACCTCATCTCTCCATTGTACCAGTGCTATCAAAGGCCAGTTGTGGATGAATCCAATAATTTGGTATCTCATTTCCCATAATTGGGTTGCTTAAATGCAGGAAAAATTATCATATAGCTTCCTATATGATGGCTTAGTGTGTAGCAGTTCTATTTCATAACTCACAGGTCATCATCTATATGATTCCCAAGACAGATTTCTATAAGTGTTTGTAAGATCAGAACATTTTTCCCTTGTTTATAAAACATTATGTTAAATGTACATATTAGTTGACTTTCTAGGTGTGGAGGATAGACATAAGACTTCCTCCTCTTTTCCAAATGCTTCATTGTGACACAAGGGTACAAGTTTATCTTGTGAAGTATCCTCAGTCTTTGCTTTCTTTCTTTCTTTTTTTTTTTTTTTGTCTTCTATAAATTGTTATCAGCATGATATTGACCTAGCATGCAACCAGTTCTTTTTCTTCTCATCTGGGATCAAGCATTTTGTCCTTAAAACTCTTCTCAAAACAAATTGTGCTTACATTCATGTTTTCAACTGCCATCTGAGGGCCAGTAATTCCAAATTCTTTTTCTGTAGTCCAAGTATTCTTTAACATATAGAACTGGATATACAATAGCATGTTGAACATCTCCATCTGGATGGCCTGCAGCTAGTTAACCTGCAATATGACCAAAACTAAACTGATATTCTTAGAGTGTTTTTTTTTCTTAGCACTATTTAGATAAATGTCTGTTTTATAAGACTTAAAGATTCTTTTGATTTCAGAACTTGACTCACAGAGAGATGAAAGGCAAAACTTTGCTTGCAGTCAGAAATGAGAAAATGTTGCCCAGGAGGGCCACAAAGAGTTATATTTTGGGACACATTAACAGCAAGTTGGAACTATAGAGCAGGTTATGGTGGTGGGATTAAATGTGATTTGAGGGTACCTTGTGACTTGATTAGTTTGAATAATTTTAGAAGTTCTAGGGCAAAGGTCTGTCATTAGTTGTCCAGTACTTGGCCCTGGGGAGAGTGGGGATGGTGCATAATTGTCTAGTGTGTGACAGCTTGCTGAAAAGTGGTTGGAATATGAACTTAATCACATGCTCAAGAAGGCAAACTAATTGTCCTCCACTAGGACCTCAAAATTGTGAAAAAACAGCATTAGGAACAACATTTGATAAATCAAACTGAGGAATCTAAGCCAGAGTCAAATATATTTTCCTTGTCATGATTCTAATATTTTCACCTCTCAAATATCATTTTTGTTCATTATTTTTCAACTCTACATATTCTAGTTCAAATTTCCTTAATCAGCTCCTTCAAATACTTATTCATATTGATAGTAAACCCTCAACTTTGCATATAAGATCATATTTTTCTATGCTAAAAATTATTCTCTGATTTGAAAAAAAAAACATAAAATACCAGCTGATGAACATTACAGGCAATGTTGTTTACCTCCATAACTTTAATTTCTGCTCCTCTACTACTTCACAATGTCCACTTTATTTTAAGAAATAGGAAAAGAGACCAATAAATAGTTAAGTGATGAGTAAACTGATTATAGCATGACAATAATAAAATTTCTTAAATGAATTTTTGTCAAGCATGGATCATTTTAATTACTAGGAAGATAATAAGCCCTTTGGGAATATGGTATAAAAATGGAGATGCTTTATAGATGGGATCAAGTATTTTTATAATACTTTCCTTATTTTTGGTAATAATTATTAATTTTTCATTTCACATAAGTATAAGGTTTTTGTATGATAAACCTAACTCCAGTTTTTGATGTGTGACTGCTGACAGCATTTAAGCATACCCCTCCCCCTTCCTCTTATAGCCCACATCTGCATCTTCTTATAAGAAACAGTCTCCTTTGGGTACCTGAATGGGATTCAAATGACATGGGACGCTAACTTCATGCAGGAACTCTCAACTCAGTTGCCCTTCCCACTGGCCATCTCCTTTTTTTGCTCTGTCAAGCCATCTTTGGCCTTTTTGAGAGGTTTATCTTGATATCTCATAGATCTCTGTTATGCAAGTAATAAACCTTTTCATAGCTTCTGGTCATTTGCCTGAACATCTTAGCTAAATTAAAAAGGTCTTTCCTGCCTTTGTAGGGAGAACCTATCAATATGAGATGCCAAGAGTGTCTGTCAAATATGAATCAGTCTAATGAGCACATTATAGGTGTAAGTAGTGTCAAAAATTGTAATTACATTTTCATATTTCTCTACTAATGTTTTTATTAGTGCATTTTAGTCATACCTAATAGTAGGGTTCATTATGATATATTCATAAATGTACATAATATAATTTGCTCCATTTCAATCCTGAGTACTTCCCCTTTCTTCCTTTCTTCCTCAGGTCCCCTTCTACTCTACTGGTCTTCCTTCTATTTATTAATTGCTTTATTAAATTGATGAATTATAGTGATACAGAAAGGTCAAAGTCCTTATTCATACATGCACATAACAGAATTTGGTCACCTTCATTTCACAGTTCCTTCCTTCTTTCCTTCCTCCCTCCCGCCTCCTTCTTGATCTTGTTTCTCCATTCCATTGTTCTACCTTCTCTATTTTTATTTTATTTTTTATTTTTTGTTACTGGGAATTAAACCCAGGGATACTTAACTCCTCAGCCCTATCCCCAGCATTTTTATACTTTTTAAAATTTTGAGTCAGTGTTTCACTAAGTTGCTTACCGCCTTTCTAAATTGCTGAGGCTGGCTTTTAACTTGGTGATCCTTCTGACTCAGTCTTTGGGAGCTAATTACAGGCTTATACCACTGTGCCCAACTTTCCCTTCAATTTTTATAATATATCTTCCCATTTTTATTTTTTTTAGTTATAGATGGACATAATATCTTTATTTTATTTATTTATTTTTATGTGGTGCTGAGGATTGAACCCAATGCCTCATGCATGTGTGGCAAGCATTCTACCATTGAGCTACAACCCCAGTACCCTGCTCCCTCCTTTATTATTTATTTCTCTGTAGCTTTTGCATATGAGAAAACATTTGCTTTGACTTTCTGAGTCTGGCTTATGTCACTTATCATAGTATTCCACTGGTCATCCATTTACCAGCAAGTTACATAAATTTATTCTTCATGATAGTGGAGTAAAAATCTCTATTGTGTATATATTCTACATTTACTTTGTCCATTCATCTTTTGAGTACCTAGGCTGTTTCCATAATGTTGGTATTATGAATTGTGCTGCTATAAACATTAGTATATCTGTATCATTATTGCATGCTGAGTTTTGTTCTTTTAGATAAATACTAAGGAATGGGATAGCTGGGTCATGTGGTGGTTCCACTCTTACACTTTTGAGGAATTTTTGTACTGTTTTCTAAAGTGGTTATACTAACTTGCAGTCCCAAAAATTCATAAGTGTAACATTTCTCTCATATTAGTAATGAATTAAAAATTATAGGACACTGGGATTTCATGTTTTCCCCCCCCATTGGGAATGATTGGGTCAACTCATGTGGGAGCCCTGCAAAAATTTTCAGTCAGGAGTGTACCATATGATGTAGTCTCTTTTTTTAATCTATTTTTTATTTGTTCTACTTAGTTATATATAATAGTAGAATGCATTTTGACACATTATACATAAACGGAGTATAACTTCTCATTCTTGTGGTTGTACATAATGTACAGTTACACAGGTCATGTAACCATATATGCACATAAGATAATAATGTCCTATTCATTCTACTATCATTTCTACCCACACACCCTTTATTTTATTTTGTTCAATTACATATTTGAGATGGGGTCTTTCTGTTACCAAAGCTGGTCTTGAACTCACTTGCTGAAATGATCCCATAATCTCAGCTCTCAAACAGCTGGGCTAAATGTCTGCATCACAGTGCCCAGCTAGCCCAATTTTTAATAGGTCATTGCACATTATATTTAAAAGTAGAAAAAAAGGTTTCTGGATACAACTTCTGCCCATTTCTTAATTGGAGTCTTCTATTTTTGTCTTTGAAGGGCAATTTATTAGAAATTTTTGCCATATTTGATGCTTTTAGGGAAAATGGTACAAAGTTCTATTCACTAAATATAACTAACATTTTTCTCCTTTAATTGTGCTTTCTTTCTTTTACTTACAATAAACTGTCTATTTTTGTTGTTGTTGTTTTTCTCCATCTTTTTCTAAGGTTAATAGTTTATAATTTCATAGTTTTTTTTTCAATTTTAACCATTTTTATGACATTCCTTTGAACCCTTTCTGAATTATTTTCCTGCCAACCTGCCATTACCATTACTTATGGAGTCTAGATCTCCTAATGATGCTTAATGAATGCTCTGATTAGCATTAAATCTAAAGCAAAGCTTTTCTTATTTTTCCGCTTTCAGTATTCCTGTAGAATACAATCAGATGATGAAATATTTCCTCATCTATTACTTATTCATTATTCTATGTAAGGCAGGCTTGTCAGTCCTGGTCATTTGAGATTTATACAAGTCATTAAAATCACTCTCATTACTGTCAGTGTGTTTACTGCAAATATTTACTGCAAAGCACTATTTTACTTGTGGAAAATGCAGAGAAATTTAATAATTAAATTCTGCTTAGGAACATATGTATAAATTGGAGAAACAGCAGATGCCATCTATCAAGTAATTAGAATGAAGGGTAAGTTTATAAAATTTCAGAAGAAGGGCTATAAGATCAGAGAGGGTTTCACAGAGAAAGTAAAAGAAAAAAAAAAGCTTAGAAAAATAGACGTAGAAAAAACATTGCTCTTAGAGTTAACATCAAAAAAGATGTGCAGAGAACTCTAGCAGGAATGCAAATACTGAGGAATAAGCAAGATATTCAATAAATGTTTGTCTTGGTACTTGATGGTGAAGCATACTAAACATAAAGCTGAGAGTTGGACAAAATTTAATTGAGAAAAATTGACATAAAAATAACATGGGTTCAAATTTATTTTCTGCTGCTTTCCTGCTAATTGATATTAGGAAGTAGGTTAAGTCTCTCTGCTCTCATTTTCTCGTTCATAAAATGAGAATAATTAATACATCTACTGTTAGGATTTCAGATAGGATTAAAATGCTTAACAAAACAGCTTGGCACAGTGTAGGTATTGCCTAGCTTTACTGATTGTGTTATTATTTCTGAGCAGAGGGATCAAAAAACCTTTTCTAGCTATTTTTGACACTTACCATACTTTGAAGAAAGGAGCTGGGAATCCTTAGAGAAATGACTTATGGTAGAACTGGGCCAGGCATTATATGAATGTACAACTCCATCTAGTAGTGCCAGAAAGTAAGAAAGTGCCATGAGAATAAACTATGGGATTATGTCAAGAGAATATTGAAGCCCAACTGAAAGAGCTACCAAAGGCCAAAGCTGGAATAATCTGAACAACAAACTAAATAAGTACTTTTGGAATATATACCTAAGTATAAAATAAATGTCTATAAGTCTAAACTATCGTATAGAAATGACTGAATAAATCCATAAAAGAGAGAGCATAGTCAAAACTCCTGTGTAGAATTCCAAATAACTTAGGTAGATACTGTCTTCAGGGTGGCAGTGCTAACTTCTCACTCCACAAGTATGGACTGTATGTGGTAACTTTCTTCCAAAAGTAAATATAGAAAGGGAAGAAAGAGTGACTTTATAGTGGAGAAACCAAAGAAACACTACCTAAGCCTCATGTTCAGTGTCAACAACAACGATGATCATTCATGTTGATTCTAGATCTTGGATGTCATGATAAGAACTGCAATTTACCTGTGTAGAATCCCCACGAGGAATATAACTCCAGTCTAATCATGAAGAAAACAGCATAAAATCCCATTTTAAAACATCCTACAAAATATCTGACCAATATTCTTCAAAACAGGCAAGGTCATCAGAAACAAAATCTATGAAGCTGTCATAGCCAAGAGGAGCCTAAGGAGACATGACAACTAAGTCCAATATGGTATCTCGGATGGGGTCCTCAAGGAGAAAATGACATTGTGGGGAAACTAAGAATATAGTTCAGTAATAATAATGTATCAGCATAATATCATTAAGTATATAAACATGCCCATGTATACTGTTGACAGTAGGGAAAACTATGGGGCCTATAAAAATTCTCTGTACAATCTTCACAATTTTTCTGTAAGCCTAAAGCTATTCTAAAATATAAGGTTATTTTTAAAGTTCTACAGGTATGTATTGAGTTTATAATACGTTAAATGTAAATAAGAATACATTTAATTTTGAAGATGAGACATGTAAAATTACTCTAAACTAAAAAAATAAAGTAAAACATACCTCAGTAATTTTTCCTACAGTACATTTATAACTATAATCTCTTCTACCACAAATATGCTTATACCTTCAACTATTATACAGTAAGCTGTATTAAACAATGCAATATTTTTTAAAGAGAATAAATTTGTTACTACCCTGTAGCATTGATTTGAGACAGACTTGCCTGGTAAGGCCCATGAACAATGTTTCAATGGAATACCTTCTGTAATGATTTATTACTCTTATCCTGGTATTTGTTTTTTATTTGGCATAATAAGCCCTTAGAAAATTTTATCTGCACTTTTGAATGAGCTCAGTAGCAATTGGCATGATTATTGCTTACTCAAATATTAAAGAAATCATAATGTTTTTGATCAAGCTAATCAGCACTGCAGTATTAATTATTAAATCTCTTCAAGGTGAAAAAATCCTCCAGATGGACTGATTTTTTTTTTTCTCTAAATAAACATAAAGAAAGGCTGTTACTGACTAACCAAGTGTGCATTCTTCATTTAAATTTAAAAAGCATTTACTGCAGAACCAGTGTCCTTGGGCCTGTGCTGAAAACACTAAAGCTGCAAACAGAAAAAATACAAAATATATGCTTCAAAGACATTAAGAATCTGATGAGGGAGTGAAACACATTCTTGAAATAATAGGAAACATTCTCAAAATCATATATGTGTGCATAAATGTGTGGTATTTCAGTGTAGACTAAGCACAATATTTTTCCTTTATAAAATTAGTTCAGGAAACATGCAAATAAAAAAGATGACTTTGAGAAAAGGAGAAAAAAGTGTTTCAATGGAATGAGGAGGTCTTATTAGGAACAAGTGAAATACCATGAGGAGATAGAGGGTGTACAAAGTGTAAACTTTGAGCATGGAGGAATAACCCTGGAAAAGAACCAGTATGAGAGGGGGCATATAGGTTATATATAGGTAGAAGATAGCATAGAGCTGTGGTTTTCTACTCTGGTTGCCATTAGAATCACACTAGAATCACATGGGAAGCTTTTCATTATCAGACAGATCCTCAGAACCTTGGTTTAACCAAAGTAGGGTAGGTAACATTCAGCCAGAATGGATAACTACTCATTTGAAAGAGTTTGTATCAAATTTCAACACATAGCATCAGAATCCATGGAAAGCTTGTTAAAATAGAAAATTTTGGGCCCCACCTCTTTCTAATTTATTAGATGTATGGTAGAGCCTGGGAATTTTCACTTACAATAAATTTCTTGTTAAAAAAAAAAAACAAACACACACACATGTAAAGGTCCAACACTTGATGTTCAGGGTATTTAGAGATTAAGGCAGAAAACTGTCTTCAGAATCTTAAGTCCTATTCCAGACCTTTTGAGCTGGAAATCTTCATTTTGGTTGCTAGTGCCCATTATTCCTGGCCTTCAAACTACCCTTCAGTTAAAAACCATCTTCATGAGCCAAACCACTGAAATCACCTTTCCCTTTAATGACTGAAAAACCTTTCTTACATCAGCTCAGTAAGATACTTTATTTAGTGGTACTTTTACAAAATTATTTTTATTGTTTGAACAATGTCTATTACACAATGTTTTAGATAAAACTTAATTTAAAATAACTGTACTAAACCCATATCATTCTTAAAGTAAAATCTTTATGTGCTGTGAGGCAGCATCCTCCTCTTGAGTTTTCAGAGTAGTTGAAACTAAGGAAAACCCCGTAACCTCTCTATACCTGCTATTTTCTTGAAATTCTGCAGTGGCATTTCTGGCTATTCCTTGAAACACAAAGATAGATTCACACAAACAGCTGAAGAAATCCTTACACAGAATTCTTTTGCAAACTCACTACTATAGTCCAACGAAGTATTAAAATAAAGGCTTCCATTGTCTTCCTTAATTGAAAATCCTCTGTGTAGAAGACTTATTTATTGAGAGTAAAAGTTCTTTGTTTTCTTTTTTTTACATTTCATGTTATACTTATAGAGCACATTTTTATATGTCTCTGGTTGTATACAAAATATATTCACACCATTTGTGACTTCATACATGCACTTAGGGTAATGATATCCATCTCATTCTAACAACTTTTTTTTTCACCCTTTTGCCCCCTCCCTTCCCCTTCCCCCATTGGCCATTCTAGTGTTCCTCTAATCCTCCTATGATACCCATCCCAACCCCACTGTGAATTGGCCTCCTTATATCAGAGAAAATGTTCAGCATTTGGTTTTTTGGGATTGGTTAACTTCTCTTAGCATTATATTCTCCAACTTCATCCATTTACCTGAGAATGCCATGATTTTATTCTCTTTTATTGCTGAGTAATACTCCATTGTGTATATATACCACATTTTTCTTATTCATTCATCTACTGAAGGGCATCTAGGTTGGTTCCATGGTTTAGCTATTGTGAATTGTGCTGCTATAAACATTGATGTGGCTGTGTCCCTGTAGTATGCTGTTTTTAATTTCTTTAGGTGTAGACCAAGGAGTGGGATAGCTGGGTCATAAGGAGGTTCCATTCTCAGTTATCCAAGGAATCTCCATACTGCTTTCCATATTGGCTGCACCATTTTGCAGTAGTCCCACCAGAAATGTATGAGTGTGCCTTTTTCCCCACATTCTCTCCAACATTTATTGTTGTTTGTGTTCTTAATAGCTGCCATTCTGACTGGTGTGAGATGAAATCTTAGAGTGGTTTTGATTTGAATTTCTCTAATAGCCAGAGATATTGAAAATTTTTTCATGTATTTGTTGATTGATTGTAATATCTTCTTCTGAAAAGTGTCTGTTCAGTTCCTTGGCCCATTTATTGATTGGGTTATTTGTTTTTTTGGTGTTAAGATTTTTGAGTTATTTATCTATTCTAGAGATTAGTGCTCTATCTGATACGGATGTGGTAAAAATTTGTTCCCAGTTAGTAGGCTCTCTATTCACCTCACTGATTATTTCTTTTGCTGAGAAAAAGCTTTTTAGTTTGAATCTGTCCCATTTGTTGATACTTGATATTCTTGTGATACAGGAGTCTTATTAAGGAACTTGGGGCCTAATCCGACTTGTTGGAGATTAGAGCTTACTTTTTTTTCTATTAGTCATAGTGTCGCTGGTCTAATTCCTAGATCCTTGATCCACTTTCAGTTGAGTTTTGTGCATGGTGAGAGATAGGGTTTAATTTCATTTTGTTGCATATGGATTTCCAGTTTTCCCAACACCATTTGTTGAAGAGGCTATCTTTTCTCCAATATGTATTTTTGGCACCTTTGTCTAATATAAGATAACTGAAATTATATGCATTAGACTCTGTGTCTTCTATTCTGTACCATTGGTCAACTGGTCTATTTTGGTGCCAATACCATGCTGTTTTTGTTACTATTGCTCTGTAGTATAGTTTAAGTTCTGGTATAGTGATGCCATCTGCTTCACTCTTCTTGCTAAGGATTGCTTTAGCTATTCTGGGTCTCTTATTTTCCAAATGAATTTAATGACTGCTTTTTCTACTTCTATGAGGAATGTCATTGGAATTTTGATTGGAATTGCATGAAATCTGTATAGCACTTTTGGTAGTACGGTCATTTTAACAATATTAATTCTGCCTATCCAAGAGCAAGGTATATGTTTCCACCTTTTAAGGTCTTCTATAATTTCTTTCTTCAGTGTTCTGTAGTTTTTGTTATAGAGGTCTTTCACATCTTTGGTTAAGTTGATTCCCAAGTTGTTTTTGTTTTTGTTTTTTATGCTAATATAAACAGGGTAGTTTTCCTCATTTCCCTTTCAGGGGACTTGTCACTGATATATAGAAATGCCTTAGATTTATGGGTGTTGATATTGTATCTTGCTACTTTGCTGAATTCATTTATGAGTTCTAGAAGTTTTCTGGTGGAATCTTTTGGGTCTTCTATGTATAAAATCATATCATCAGCGAATAGTGATAATTTGAGTTCTACTTTACCTATCTGTATCTCTTTAATTTCTTTCATCTGTCTTATTGCTCTGGCCAGCGTTTCAAGTACTATGTTAAATTTTAACATAGAAGTGGTTAAAGAGGACATCCCTGTCTTGTTCCAGTTTTTAGAGGGAATATTTTCAATTTTTCTCCATTTAGAATGATGTTGGCCTGAGGCTTACCATAGATAGCTTTTACGATGTTGAGATATGTTCCTGTTATTCCTAGTTTTTCTAGTGTTTTGAACATGAAGGGGTACTGTATTTTGTCGAATGCTTTTTCTGTATCTACTGAGATAATAATATGGTTCTTATCCTTAAGTCTATGGATGTAATGAATTACATTTATTGATTTCCATATGTTGAACCATCCTTTCATCCCTGGAATGAACCCCACTTGATCATGGTGTACTATATTTTTGATATGTTTTTGTATCCATTTTGCCAGAATTCCATTGAGAATTTTTGCATCTTTGTTTATTAGAGATATTGGTCTGAATTTTTCTTTCTTTGATGTGTCTTTGCCTGATTTGGGGATGAGGGTGATATTGGCCTCATAGAATGAGTTTGGAAGTGCTCGCTCTTTTTCTATTTCCTGAAATAAATTGAAGAGTACTGGTATTAGTTCTTCTTTAAAGGTCTTGTAGAACTTGGCTGTGTATCTATCTGGTCCTGGGCTTTTCTTGGTTGGTAGGCCTCTGAGGGCATCTTCTATTTCATCACTTGAAATTGGTCTGTTTAAATTGTTTATATCATTGTGCTTTGATATGGGCAAATCATACAACTCTAGAAATTTGTCGATGCCTTTGATGGTTTGTATTTTATTGGAGTACAATTTTTCAAAGTAATTTTGAATTATCTCCTGTATATTCGTAGTGTCTGTTGTGATATTTTCTTTTTCATCATGTATGTTAGTAATTTGAGTTTTCTCTCTCCTTCTCTTTGTTAGCCTGGCTAAGGGTCTGTCAATTTTATTTATTTTTTCAAAGAATGAACTTTTTGTTTTGTCAATTTTTTCAATTGTTTCTTTTGTTTCAATTTCATTGATTTCAGCCATGATTTTAATTATTTCCTGTCTTCTACCACTTTTGATGTTGGATTGCTCTTTTTTCTCTAGAACTTTGAGATGTAATGTTCAGTCATTTATTTTTGACTTTTTCTTCTCTTGAGGAATGAAATCAATCCAATGAACTTTCCTATTAGAACTGCCTTCATAGTGTCCCAGAGATTTTTATATGTTGTGTCTGTGTTCTCATTTACCTCTAAGAATTTTTTGATCTCCTCTTTGATGTCATCTGTAACCCATTATTCATTCAGTAGCATATTATTTAGCCTCCAGGTGTCAAAGAAATTATAGAACACAAAAATACAATAAACAACTTAGACTTAATTGACTTATATAGAATATTTTATCTTTCAATGAGCGAATACACTTTCTTCTCATCAACACATGGATCCTTCTCTAAAATAGACCATATACTCTGCCACAAAACAGAGTATATATAAAAAATTAGAGATACTACCCTGCATTCTATCAGACCATAATGGAATGAAATTAGAAATCAATGATAAAATAAGAAATAAAAGCTAATTCTTTGCTTTCTTAAACTGTGCTATAGTTTATAACTCTCAAATATCCTTTACAATATCTGCAATTTTGCACCTGTTAAATAAAATCTTAGCTTCCTAAGCAAGGCACAGTGGTGCAGGCCTGTAATCCCAGCCACTCAGAGATAGGAGCATTGCCAAGTTCAAAGCCAGCCTCAGCAATGATGAGGTGCTGAGCAACTCAGTGAGACCCTGTCTCTAAATAACATACAAATGAAGGCCAGGGATGGGGCTTAGTGGTTGAGTGCCCTCTGAGTTCAATCCCTGGTAAAAACAAAACAAAACACACACACACACACACACAAAAAAAAAAAAAAAAAAAAAAAAAAAAACAACAAAACCCACAAACAAAACAAAACAAAACAACAACAAAAAAAAAAACCAACAGAGCTTCCAAGATGGCGGATTAGAGGAAGCCGCACTTCAGGGCAGCTCCGTGGAAAGAATCCAACAAAGCAGATAAATTGCCTTTCATCATATATATATATATAGGCTGAAAATACCGATATCCTGGATGGTTTGATTACCACTACCAGAGAGAGAAAGAGACAAGCTGTCTGCAGCGGCTGGAGCCATGAGGCTTCTGCAAAACCACCTCGGTTGTGCACAGGCCGTGCGAAACAAAGTCAGTGTGGGGAGACCGCGCTGCCACGGCAACCCCAGCCACACTCAGGGCACACCAGCGTGAAAACGGCGATAAAAACCAGCGATAACAGCGGGCGGAATTGGTGGTGGGGGACCACGGGAGACCGCGGGTCGACAACACCAGTTCAAATCCACACTCCGCCGGACGCGACCCTCAGCTGTAGGGCCCCGGAGAGAGCGGCGCAGAGACCTGCGAACAGCAAGCAGGGGCAGAGTCGGAGCGGTCCACAGTCCGAAGCAGCGCTGTCTGTGCCGCAGTTACAGTTGTGGCCTCCTGGTGCCACTCCGGCAGGGAGAGAGACATCCACCCAATGGCTTTGAAATCGATCTGCGAGGACACAGGAGTCTGCGGAGCTGCTGTTGACTGGAAGGGGAGCACCGCCATCTTTGAAAGGTGCAGTGGCTGACCCAGACAAAGGGGAGGAGACAGAGAGTGACGGCTGTAGCCATCCAGGGACCCTCCAGCTCTCTGAAGACAACGCACACTTGGGTGAGGCTCGGGTGGCCAGTAGGGGAGGGCGTTTCTGAGGCCAGCACAGCGGCCACAAGAAGCTGCAGCTGTGGGTGGGCTTGGGGAGGAGGTGCCTTCTGGAGGGTCCTCTTCCCGGTGCCATTCATCAGCTGACACACACAATCCCCCTGGGCCACTCCTTCACTGAACCGTTCAGCCACTGGCCTAAGATGCAGCCTTGATTCCACTAACAGGATCGCAGACTGTCTAGACGTGATCCAATAACAATTGGTTTGAACTGGAAAGGAAAAAAGAGGGGGGCTTCCCAGGGCCCGTTTTGTCTGAGACTTGGGGTTCGACTTTTTTTTTTTTTTTTTTTTCTGTTGGTTTGCTGGTTTTGTTGGATTGCAGAGAGGTTTTTTTTGCTGTTTGTTTGTTTGTTTGTTTTTCTCTTTCCTTTTTTTGGCTTTGTTTTGTTCTGTTTTTTTTTTTCCTTCCGCATTGATTGTCAGTGTGTTTGTTCGCTTCCGCTCCTTTTTTCTTTCCCTCTTTTCTTCCTTCTCACTCTTGCATCTTTTCTTCCTCCTTCATCTTTCATGTTTACATCCTGCCAGTGCATACTAAACAGAGGCAAAAACAAGTTATACGCAGAACTTGGGATTTCTAGAACCGGCGCAATTGAACTGGGTAGCAAAGCGGTGATATATATTGTTTACTCTCTATTTCCTTGATTCTATCTCTCCTCTCTCTTTTACCAATTCCTAATCTTTTATCATTTTTTTTTTTCTTTTCCAACTTACTTTATATATAAATTGGTCTTTCCACCTAATTGTCAACTCCATTCGCTTTCTTCCCTTGTCTACTGATACTAAACTACTTCCACTAAACCACTTCAATAGATATCTCTTTTCATACTTTCCAAGAAAGAACAATTCAAGACACTTCCTTCTTCCTAAACATAACACCTCTGTATCCAATACTTGAAACTATAAAACCCCATCAGAAGCGAACAGAGTAGATTGGAAATAATATCTGGGTTAACCAAATCTGTATATTGCAATCAAACTTGGATTTTCTGAATAGAAAGTGTTAGGTTTTAAAATTGTAAAGGAATTATAAGGTAATCTGATAGCATTGTACTACAGGAACAACATAAGGCTTTAAGGTAAAATCGAAATAGACAAGGTCCCACAGTGCAGGAAGAATAGACACACAAGCAACATGAAAAAACAAGGAAAGAAAATGACACAAACAAATCAAGATACCTCATCGGTAGATGTCATGGCAAGCACAGTTGGTCAAATGCCAGAGATGGAATTTAGAAATTACATATGCCAAATATTTATGGAACTTAAGAATGAACTCAAAAATGAGATGAGGGAGCAAGTACAGGAGGCAAAAGATCATTTTGACAAAGAACTCCAAAAACAAATACAGGAAGTAAAAGATTACTTCAATAGGGAAATAGAGGCTCTAAAGAGAACCAAACAGAAATTCCAGAAATGAAAGAAGCAATAAACCAAAATAAAAGCTCAATTGAAAGCATCACCAACAGAATAGACCAGTTGGAAGAAAGAACCTCAGACAATGAAGACAAAATATTTATCCTAGAGCAGAATTTAGACCATACAGCAAAACTTGTTGGAAATCAAGAACATAACATCCAAGAATTATGGGACAGCATAAAAAGACCAAACTTAAGAGTGATTGGCGTAGAGGAAGGGGCAGAGTTTCAAGCCAAAGGAATGAGTAATCTATTTAACGAAATAATTACAAAAAATTTTCCAAACTTGAGGAATGAATGGGAGAACCAAGTTCAAGAGGCATACCGAACACCAAACAAACAAAATCTTAACAGATCCACACCAAGGCATATTATAATGAAAATGCCTAATACACTGAGCAAGGAGAGAATACTAAAAGCCACAACAGAAATGAAGCAGATTACATATAGGGGAAAAACCAATCAGACTATGTTCAGATTTTTCAACCCAGACCTTAAAAGCAAGAAGATCCTGGAATAGCAAATTTCAAGCTCTGAAAGAAAAGGGATGTCAACCAAGAATCTTATATCCAGCAAAATTAAGCTTTAGATTTGAAGATGAAATAAAAACCTTCCTAGACAAGCAAAAGTTAAAAGATTTCGTAGCTTGAAAGCCAGCACTTCTGAGCATACTGGGCAACAATTTTCATGAAGAAGAAGAGAAAGATGATAACGAAAATCAACAACGGGAGATATTAAACTAAAGGAAATACCAACCAGAAGAGAAACCAAATCAAGCTAAAGAACATAACTCAAATAAAAATGGATGGGAATAAAAATCACATCTCAATAATAACCCTGAATGTTAATGGCCTAAACTCGCCAATCAAAAGACACAGATTATCAGAATAGATTAAAAGAAACGACCCAACAATTTGCTGTCTCCAAGAAACACACCTCATAGAAAAAGGCATCAACAGACTGAAAGTGAAAGGCTGGGAAAAGTCTTATCACTCACATGGCTGGCGGAAGCAAGCAGGGTTTCCATTCTCATATCAAATAAGGTAGACTTCAAACCAAAACTAATCAAGAGGGACAAAGATGGATATTTCTTATTACTTAAGGGAACCATCCAGCAACAGGATATAACAATCATAAATCTGTATGCCACAAATAATGGAGCACCTACATTCATCAAACAAACTACTCAAGTTCAAGAGTAAAATAGACCACAGCACAGTTATTCTAGGGGACTTCAACACACCTCTCTCACCAATGGACAGGTCATCCAAACAAAAGCTAAACAAAGAAACTTTAAGCCTCCTCAAAACAATTAACAATTTAGACCTAAAGGACATATATAGAATATTTCATCCCTCAGTAAACGAATACACATTTTTCTCAGCAGCACATGGCTCCTTCTCCAAAATAGACCATATATTATGTCACAAGGCAACTCTCAGCAAATATAAAAAAAATAGAGATACTACCCTGCATGCTATCGGACCATAAAGGGATGAAATTGGAAATCAACAACAAAACAAGGAATAAGAAAAACTACTCCATCAACTGGAAGTTAAACAACATGCTACTGAATGAACAAGGGGTTAAAGAAGACATCAAAGAGGAGATCAAAAAATTCCTAGAGGTAAATCAGAACACAGATACATCATATAGAAATCTCTGGGACACTATGAAGGCAGTAGTAAGAGGAAAATTCATTGCATTGAGTTCATTCCTTAAGAGGAAAAAAACCCAACAAATAAATGACTTAACATCACACCTCAAAGCATTAGAAAAAGAAGAACAGACCAACACCAAGAACAGTAGAAGACAGGAAATAATTAAAATCAGAGCAGAAATTAATGAAATTGAGACTAAGGAAACCATTCAAAGAATTGACATGACTAAAAGTTGGTTCTTTGAAAAAATAAACAAAATTGACAGACCCTTAGCGATGCTAATGAAAAGAAGAAGAGAAAAAACTCAAATTACTAACATTCGTGATGAAAAAGGGAATATCACAACAAACACCTCAGATATACAGAATATAATTAGAAATTACTTTGAAAACTTGTACTCTAATAAAATAGAAAATACTGAATGCATTGACAGATTTCTAGAATCATATGATTTGCCTAAATTGGATGTGGAGGCTATACACAATTTAAACAGATCAATTACAAGCGAAGAAATAGAAGATGTCATCAAAAAGCTACCAACAAGGAAAAGTCCAGGACCTGATGGGTTTACAGCCGAGTTCTATAAGACTTTCAAAGAAGAACTAACACCAATGCTCTTCAAACTATTTCAAGAAATAGAAAAAGAGGGAGCTCTTCCAGACTCTTTCTATGAGGCCAATATCACATTAATTCCCAAGCCAGCCAAAGACACATCCAAAAAAGAAAACTTCAGGCCCATATCTTTAATGAACATAGATGCAAAAATCCTCAACAAAATCCTGGCAAATCGGATACAAAAACATATCAAAAAGATAGTGCACCATGATCAAGTGGGGTTTATCCCAGGGATGCAAGGCTGGTTCAACATTCGGAAATCAATAAACATAATACACCACATCAATAGACTTAAAGACAAAAATCATATGATCATCTCAATTGACACAGAAAAAGCATTTGACAAAATACAACACCCCTTTATGTTCAAAACACTGGAAAAACTAGGAATATCAGGAACATATCTTAACATTATAAAAGCTATTTATGCAACATCATCTTAAATGGAGAAAAATTGAAAGCATTCCCTCTAAAAACTGGAACAAGACAGGGATGCCCCCTTTCACCACTGCTATTTAACATAGTACTGGAAACTCTGGCCAGAGCAATTAGACAGACAAAAGAAATTAAAGGGATCAAGATAGGAAAAGAAGAGCTCAAATTAGCACTATTTGCTGATGACATGATAATCTACCTAGAAGACCCAAAAAACTCTACCAGAAAACTTTTACAACTAGTAAACGAATTTGGCAAAGTTGCAGGATACAAAATCAATACACATAAGTCAAAGGCATTTGTGTACATCAGCGACAAAGACTCTGAAAGGGAAATGATGAAAAATACCCCATTTGCAATAGCATCAAAAAAAAAAAAAAAAAAAAAAAAAAACTGGGAATCAACCTAACGAAAGAGGTGATAGACCTCTATAACGAAAATTATAGAACACTAAAGAAAGAAATTATAGATGAACTCAGAAGATGGAAAGACCTACCTTGCTCTTGGATAGGTAGAATTAATATTGTCAAAATGTCCATACTACCAAAAGCATTATATAGATTTAACGCAATTCCAATCAAAACCCCAATGTTATTCTTCAAAGAAATAGAAATAGCAGTCATGAAATTCATCTGGAAAAATAAGAGACCCAGAATAGCCAAAGCAATCCTGAGCAAGAAAAGTGAAGCAAGGGGCATCACCATACCGGACTTTAAATTATACTATAGAGCAATAGTAACAAAAACAGCATGGTATTGGCACCAAAACAGACTGGTGGACCAATGGTACAGAATTGAGGATACAGAGACTAATACATATAATTACAGCTATCTTATATTAGACAAAGGCACCAAAAATGTACAGTGGAGAAAGGATAGCCTCTTCAACAAATGGTGCTGGGAAAACTGGAAATCCATATGCAACAAAATGAAATTAAACCTTTATCTCTCACCATGCACAAAACTCAATTCAAAGTGGATCAAGGACCTAGGAATTAGACCAGAGACAATACGCCTAATAGAAGAAAAAGTAAGCTCCAATTTCCAACATGTTGGATTAGGCCCCAAGTTCCTTAATAAGAATCCTGTAGCGCAAGAAATACTACCAAGAATTAATGAATGGGATAGATTTAAACTAAAAAGCTTCTTTTCAGCAAAAGAAACAATCAGTGAGGTGAATAGAGAGCCAACTAATTGGGAACAAATATTTAATACATGCACATCAGATAGAGCACTAATCTCTAGAATATATAAAGAACTCAAAAATCTTTACTCTAAAAAAACAAATAACCCAATCAATAAATGGGCTAAGGAATTGAGAAGACACCTCTCAGAAGAAGATACACGATTAATCAACAAATACATGAAAAAAATGTTCAACATCTCTGGCAATTAGAGAAATGCAAATCAAAACTACTCTAAGATTTCACTTCACACCAGTCAGAATGGCAGCCATCAAGAACACAAGCAACAATAAATGTTGGAGAGGATGTGGGGGAAAAGGCACACTCATACATTGCTGGTGGGACTGCAAAATGGTGCAACCGTTATGGAAAGCAGTATGGAGATTTCTTGGAAAACTGGGAATGGAACCCTCCTATGACCCAGCCATCCCACTCCTGGGTCTATTCCCAAAGGACTTAAAAACAGCATATTACAGTGACACAGCTATCTCAATGTTTGTAGCTGCACAATTTACAATAGCTAGGTAGTGGAACCAACCTAGATGTCCCTCAGTAAATGAGTGGATTAAGAAAATGTGGTATATACGCACAATGGAATTTTACTCAGCAATAAAAGAAAATAAATTAATGGCATTTGCAGGTAAATGGATGAAGTTGGAAGACATAATGCTAAGTGAAGTTAGTCAGTCTCAAAAATCCAAGTACCAAATGTTCTCTCTTATATAAGGAGGATATTTCAAAGTATTGTTGGATGGGGGTACATAGGAGGATTAGAGGAACACTAGAATGGTCAAAGGAAGGGAGGGTAAGCGAGGGAGCAAGAGGGGTGGGAGGGGGAGTAAAGAAAAAAAAAAGGTGGTTGAATGAGATGGATATTATTTTCCTTATTGCATGATTGAAGACCTGAATTGTACGATTATACTTTGTATACAAACAGTTGTATGTAAAAAGATACTAAATATATGCACTATGAGTTGTACATATTAAAAATTATAAAAATAAAAAAAAGATAAAAAAACCCCACAACTTATGTTCCTAAGTCAGTTCCTTTCATTCTTCTTTTTTTGTTGCTGTTGTTTTGTTTTGTTTCCTTTTAAGATAAATTTAGCTCCAAAATTAGTCTTTCCTTTGACAGACTAGATATTTTGTTGTATGACCTCCTCATAAAACTAAAAATTTTTCTCATCAGTATCTAGTTTAATGCCTTGTTGCTCCTCATTTGTTTTGTAAATACTGTGTATACAAGAACCATTTTGAATAATTTTCTTTTTCACAAAATCTTTGTATAAGTAGAAAATGTATAAATGGAGTCAATTTCAGATGTCAGGGGAAACAGCAAGTGTTAATTGAAATATCCCATAAACAGAATACCTGGTGCATAGTGCTAAGGTAAGAGTAAGTGTCTCTGGAGCCACAGAGAATGTCAACAGAAGTCTGAAAATAATTATTTTAATTCTTGAAAAAGAAGTCCCGACACTAGCAAATAAATGAACCATTGAAGAAATTAGTAGCCTATTTGTAAGCAGTAACACTTTAACTAGAAGAAAATAAAGCACAGATTTAAAAGAGGGAAAGAAAAGACAGCAGTAGTCAAGATAAATTACCACTGTATATATCACTAGTGCATATTCATTTTAAAATTAATTGGGCAACATGTGAAGAAAAAAATAAGAATTTTAAACAATACTTGGATTTATTTAACATTAGATTTCTGTTTTTTTTTTTGAAAATTTTGTTTGTGTAGTATATTTACATAAAGTAGTGATACTCACTGTGATATATTTGCATATAGATATAAAATAATTTGGTCAATACCATTCCCCAATACCTCCTCTTTCCTTTTTTCACCACTATCCTCTTCCTCTTCTCTGCTGGTCTCCCATCTATTTTTCCTGGAATCTCCCTCTTTCACATTTCTTTCTATAGCTTTCACAAGTAAGAGAAAAAATATGATCTTTGACTTTTAATTTTTTTTATTTAATCTAATTTGTTTTACATGCTTTTAGAGTGCAATTCCTTTCATATTACTCATAAAGAGCACAGTTTTCCAGGTCATTGGTTTTACACAAAATATTTTCATATCATTTGAGTTTTTATACATGCACTTAGTATATTGATGTCCAACTCCTTCTGCCATTATTTCTATCCCCTTGCTTTCTGAATCTAGCCCACATTATTTAACATGATGCTCTCCTGGTTCCAGCCATTTACCAATAACACAATTTCATTCTTCTTATGGCTGAGTGAATTGTGTATACATATCCCACTTTCTTTATCTTTTCATCTGTTGACAGACATAGAGACTGGTTTCCTAAATTGGTGATTGTGAATTACACGGCTGTAAACGTAGTATTGCTATCTTCAGTTCTTTTAGATAAATATTGAGGAATGATATATCTGTGTCATTTGTTGGTTACATTTCTAATATTTTGAGGAAACTCCATACTGAGTTCCATAGTGGCTATACTACTTTATAATCTCACCAACAGGGTATTAATATTTCTTTTCCCTGAATATTCATCAGCATTTATTATTATATGATGACTGCCATTCCAAACAGAGTGAGATGGAATCTCAGTGTAGTTTTGATTTGCATTCCCCTAATTTCTAAAGTTGTTGAACTTTTTTTTTTTTTTTTTTGTATATTCATTGGCCACTTGTCTTTCTTCTTTTGAGAAATATTTGTTTAATCTATTTTCACATATATATTAATTGGGTTTTTTGATTTTTAGTGCTAAGTTGTTGAGTTCTCTATGTATTCTACATATTAATTCTGTCAGAAAAGAAGCTGGCAAAGATTTTATCCCACTGGAAAAGCTCTGTTAACTCTGTTGATTCCTTTACTGTGCAGAAGTTTCTAACATGACATTCCATTTAATAATAATTGATATTTATTTCCTGAAATTTATAAGTCCTATTGAGGAAGACGTTGCCTGTGCCTATATGTAGAAATGTTGACCTTCTATTTTCTTCTAGGTGTTACAAAGTTTCTGGTCGAATTCTTAAGTTTTAGTCATCTATGTTACTGTGACCAGAAAATTGCATAAGGACTGCATAGAAAAAAGTGCATTTTGTCTTGCAGTTTCAGAGGTTCAGTCCATGGTAAGCAATTCCATAGCTCTGGGCCTGAGATGAGGCAAAACTTCATGGTGAAAGGGCATGGTGGAGGAAAGTAGATCCGGTCATAGCAACCACAAAGGAGAGAGAGAGAGTGGGGGTAGTGGGAAGGAAGAAAGAGGAGGTAGGGAGAGAGAGGGATATCTCCACTCATCAGGGACAAAATATAAACCCCAAAGTCTCATGCCCAGTGATTTTTTTTTCCCTTTGGCCACAACCTACCTGCCTAAAGTTATTACATTATCACCCATTTAATTGTTATCAGTAAATCAATCCACTGATTAGGTTAACCTAATCATTTCAGCTCTGAACATTCTTGCATTGTCTCTCATAAAAGCTTTTTGGGGGCACCTCATATCCGAATGATAACATCCTAAGTCACTGATCTACTTTGAATTGATTTTTATGCAAAGTGAAAAAAAAAATAAAAGTCTCAAATTTAATGCTTCTACATACAGATATCCTGTTCGTCCAACACTTTTTTTTTTTTATAAGACTGTATTTTCTTGTATAGTTTTGGAGCATCTGTCAAGAATGAGCTGACTGTATCTGTGTGGTTTTCTCTATAGGTCTTCTATTCCATTAGTCTACGTGTCTGTTTTTATGCCAATACCATGCAGTTTTGTCACTCTATCTCTTTAGTATTATTTGAAATTGGGTATTGTGAAACTTCCAGCATTGCTCTTGTTTATAATTGCTTTCACTATGCTGTGCTGGATCTTTTATTCTTCCATATGAATTCTAGAACAGTTTATTTATTTTTTTCTAGTTCTGTGAAGAATGGCATTGGTATTTTGACAAGGATAGCATTGAACTTGTAGATTGCTTTTGGAGGTATAGATGTTCATTCTGGCTATCTAAGAAAATGGGGGGTCTTTCCATCTTCTAGTGTCCTCTTCAATCTCTTTCTTCAGAGTTTTATAATTTTCAATTTAGAGGTCTTTCATCTACCTGGTTAGTTACTTGTGGGTATTTTATTTTATTTAGCCTATTGTGAATGGAATTGTTTCCCTAATCTCTTTTTCAGTAGATTCATTATTCATATAGAAAAGCTATTGTTTTTAATGTTAGTTTGATATCCTAGTACTTTGTTGAATTTGTTTATTAGCTCTAGAAGTCTTCTGGTGAGTTTTTATTTTTATTTTTTTAAACTTCTATGTACAGGACCATTATCTTGCTAACAGTGATAATTTGACTCCTTCCTTTCCTATTTGTATCTTTTAAAATTTTTAATTGGTCCTCTGGCTAAAATTTTAAGTAGTATTTTGAACAAGAATAGTTGTGTTGTTTCTAATTTATAGGAAATGCTTTCAATTTTTCTTTCTTCTCCAATCAGTATGATGTTGGCTTTGGATTTGCCATATATATTCTTTATATTGTTTAGGTAAGTCCTTCTACTCTGGTTTATTCAAAGTTTTGGTCATGAATCATTGTTGAATTTTGTTGAAAGCTTAAAGTTTTTTCTGCATCTATTTAGATGATTATGTATTTTTTGAGTTTTAATTGTTAATTTTAATTAAGTGATAAGTTTTTTGTTTGTTTTTATTTATTTTTAATTTTAATTTGTTATGTATGACAGCAGAATGCATTACAATTCATATTACACATATAGAGCACAATTTATCACATCTCTGGTTGTACACAAAGTAGAGTCACATAATTCGTTGTAAAGTAGAGGCACATTATTCGTGTCTTCATACACGTACTTAGGGTAATGATGACCATCGCATTCCATGGTCTTTCCTACCCCCATGCTTTCTCCCTTCCCCTCCTTTCTCTTTTCCCCTTTGCTCTATCTAGAGTTAGATGATTATGTATTTTTATCCTTAATTCCATTTATGGGATGAATCACTTTTATTGATATGTTTATGTTGAACCATCTTTCATCCCTGGAATTAAAACAACTTGATAATAATGGCATTCTTCTTAACATATTTTGAATGATATTCTAATTTTTAAAAATATGATTTAGTTGTTGATGGACCTTTAGTTTTATATGGTGCTGAGAATCAAATATAGTGCCTCACACATGCTAGGCAAGCATTCTTCCTCTGAGCTACACCCAAACCCAATATGCTAATTTTTATAAAAAAAAATTTTTTAAAGATTTCTCTTTTAGTTGTAGATTGACGCAATACCTTTATTTTGTTCAGTTTTTTTTTTATGTAGTGCTGAGGATAGAACTCAGTGCCTCATACATGCTAAGCAAGTGCTCTACCCCTGAGCTACACCCCAGTCCAATATGCTAATATTTTAAAAGAATTTTTGCATCTATGTTCATCAAAGACATTGGGCTATGGCTTTCTTCCCTTGGCATGTCTTTATCCAATTTTGGCCTCATAAAATCAACTTGAAAATGTTCTCTGCCCCTTTCTATTTCATGGACTATTTTGAGGAGTATTGGCATTAGTTCTTCTTTAAATGTCTAGTAGAAATCAACTAAGAATTCATCTGATCCTGGGATTATTTTATCTTGGAAGACATTTTACTATCACCTTTTTATTAGTCTGTATATAATTTTATATAAAATTATTATTAAAATACTATTTAATTATTATAATATTAATATTATATACATTTATGTATATAAGAATCTGAGTGAAGAATTATTTTCTGCATCTAAAATTTAGATGGAAAGAGCAAGATGTCCTTGATATCTGAAAATTTAATCAGATACACCTAGGACTCAGTGCTGCTAGAAGCTTTCCTAACTCTCATAGTTCAGGTTCTTCAAGTGTTAATTTGCTTTTCTAGGTGTTTGCATATGAGGTCATCATATGAATCAGTCTAAATCAAGATGATTTTTCCCATGTCCATAAATGAAATTGAGGGATGTTTTCAGAACATAATTTAAATGAAACAAGAGAATAAAACATTTCTTCTGCATGTAATAATAAAAAAAAAGGAGCTCATTTTAGTTGATTACCTAAATCTCTCTTTTTCGCTTTTCAAAGTAATTTAGACTTTATGGCTTGTCCATGAATAACTACAAGTGATACCTCCTCATCAAATGTTATCCTCCTTTTAATTTCCTGTGTGTTGACCCTTAATGTCCATTTTTCATTAAAATCTGTGGTTTCTTCTAGGTCACTGATATCCTCATTTAATGTTATTTTTAATTTTTTTTTCTATTTTTTTTCTTTAAATATTCTTTTTCCACTAGTGAACTGTAAATAAAAATGCAATGACTGAATCCTTACAAGAATCTAAGGATCTTTGGGAGGCACAATGACTCATAAACTAACAAGAAGTCCAGATGTTTCTGTGTAGGGTAAGAACTGTGTGTTAATTCAATTTCAACTAGATATTTAGATTCTCCAACAAAATAAACCTAAGAATTTAGAGTTACAGAACAAAATTCAAAATAGTTTTATAATATTTAAAATCAGTGTTTTTATTCCTAATATTATTAACTTTATTGGGTTCAATCCACCACTTAACTTTGCAACCATTGCAGTGAACTTTTACAGAGTATTAGAGGAACATTAATCATTAAGAAAGCAAAATTTCTCTTGGCCCTTTAAATTTGTGTGTGGATGTATAAAAACTCAAAGTGGGTATTACGTGTAACTCAATTTTCAAAGCTCTAATGTTTAATAATAACATTTGTTGATTATCTACTATGTGTCAATCAAGGTAAGGGACAATTCATATATCTTATAATTGAAACTAAAACCAATACATCAAGGTAAGTTTTATATTCTGTTTTACATAAGTTGCTGTACGTAGGTCTATCTAACTCCAAAGTCCATGTACTTTCCATTTTCTGATAAAGCTATTTAGTCTCACTCAAATATGAAGATTTTCATTTTTATACTTGAGCATCCCCTTTAGCCAACAGGCAGAAAGTACCTCTCAAAATGCCAATTATATGGATCCATTTAACTTGTTAGCAGTTCACTTGGAATTGTTTCTCTTGTTGGTTCATTATGAAGCAATTAGGTCTTTGGCAAATGAATGAGGTAAAAATGACTAAAATTGACTCATAGGAATAACTGTCAGAATCCCACCTTTGATTTCTTGTACATTTAATATTGAGATTATATCTTACATAATAAAAGTTCAGTTCTCACTTAGCAACATCAAAATGTTTAAAGTCACTGTATTATAGCAAAAATAATTAAAATGTATTCCTTTCTGTAAAAGTAATTTATAAAATATTATATTTCACAATAAGTAAATATGAGAGAAATGTGATCCCTTTACAGAGTACTTCATTGTTGTTTAAGATCATCCACACAAACATAAGCTTGAAGAGCATCTTATTGGCATGAGTCCTGGGACTAGTCCCATTTGGGTGATTCTCTTTCTTCTCTTTTTAAGCATATAAGTTCCAGTTTGCAGAGAGAGAGCTATGGTGTATACTTGGACTGATTTTTGTCCTGCAGATGGACTCTTCTTATTCAGGACACATACCAAAATTGTTCACTGAATAGCAACATTACAGGAACATCTCTCCCCTTGGAAAATTGCAGCAAAATGAAACAAAACAGTAAAGAGAGGAGAGGGAAACCCCAGTGTCAGGGTGATTCACAGAAGGGGAAGCCTGGCAGAGCTTGGCAGAGCATACAAGTCTTTGTCATCTGAATAAATAACAGAGAAGGAAGTGACCTGGCACAAAGAGGAGAGCAGGATGGAAAGGTTTGAAGAGAATCCAATTTTAGGAAAACCTCAGCCAAGAAACACTACAATGTGCTCTTGAGTTTTTCAATTCTAAAATCAAAGTTATGTGGCATTATCAAAAGGCTAAGGGACTTATATCTGAAAAATTATAACCATAATTCGTAACCTCAATATTGTTTTTTATTTTTTTATTATAAGTTGTTATAAATGACAGCAGAATGCATTACCTTTCATATTACACATATAGAGCACATTTTTACAAATCTCTGGTTGTATGCAAAGTATATTCACACCATTCGTGACTTCATACATGCACTTAGGGTAATGATATCCATCTCATTCTACCATCTTTCAATAAATGGGCCAAGGAACTGAAGACACTTCTCAGAAGAAGATATACAATCAATCAACAAATACATGAAAAAATGCTCAACCTCTCTGGCAATTAGAGAAATGCAAATCAAAACCACTCTAAGATTTCATCTCACACCTATCAGAATGGCAGCTATTAAGTACACAAACAAGAATAAATGTTGGAGAGGATGTGGAGAAAAAGGCACGCTCATACATTATTGGTGGGACTGCAAAATGGTGCAGCCAATATGGAAAGCAGTATGGAGATTCCTTGGAAAACTTGGAATGGAACCCACCTTATGACCCAGCTTTCCCACTCCTTGGTCTTTACCCAAAAGACTTGAAAACAGCATATTACAGGGACACAGCCACATCAATGTTTATAGCAGCACAATTCACAATAGCTAAACTGTGGAACCAACCCAGATGCCCTTCAGTAGATGAATGAATAAAGAAAATGTGGTATATATACACAATGGAATATTACTCAGCAATAAGAGAGAATAAAATCATGGCATTTGCAGGTAAAAGGATGGAGTTAGAGAATATAATGCTAAGTGAAGTTAGCCAATCCCAAAAAGCCAAATGCCAAATTTCTCTGATATAAGGAGGCCAATTCATAACCTCAATATTCTATTTTATAAAATAAAAGTGAACTCAGCCTTAATGAGTGAGGGGGAAGAGGGAGATATATTGATGGATGTGTATAGCCATCAGGAATTCTCTTTGATATTGCCCAATATTTTCAGCAGTGACTTATAGGAAAGATGGTTATAATTTTTAGTACTTTACTAGCTATAGATACAAACACACAATAGTCATGAAATGAGATACTTGACAATTATATATGTTTTGTTTTTTTTTTTTTTACTCAGCCATATCTTAAATTCTCAGTTATCTGCTCAGAGTATCTGCTGAATAGTGATGTGTTAGAAATCTTAGTGGATCAGGCTTGATTCTGTAACTTCTTGAGTCAAAATTTGTTAGTTTGAATCTGGTCTGTACAGCTACCAGCTATTGTTGTTAGACTTTGGACCATCTATTAATTCCCTTGTGTCTTATTTTATTTACCAGTAAAATAAGGTAAATATAATAATAACTTTGCCCACATATGCCTGAGTTAGAATGTGAAAACACAAGAGAAAGGTCTCAATTTTTAGCTATATTAATTATTATTAGTGCTGTTTTAATGTTATTATTATTTTCCAAACTCATGCCTTCATTTTCACTTTTTATTACAGGAAGTTCTTAATAGAGCTGTTAAATAAAAAACCTCCTGGAACATGAAGCTTGAGGTCAAATAGTGGCTTTATTACCTATCAGTTTAGGAACCCTAGGCTAATAACTTCAGTTATATGTGTTATAATTTCCTCACTCATAAAACCGGTTCATTGAATCCCTTAGCTCAGTATGATCACCTGTGATATTTTAGCTCAGGAATATGGCACTATAATACATGTTTAATAAATGAACCAGATTTCTGGCTACTCTGACTATTTTCAGACAGACTGGATCCATGGGGCCTACTGTTAAAAAATAGCACTTCCCAAGAAAATAAAATTTGTAAAATGTTGCAATAGTGAAATCCTCACATATATATATATTTTTTTATGCTGCCTTTTGTACCATTTGTTTTCTAGCCTGAAAACCAACATAAAATATAATTCTTGGTCAGATTTTCCAGTGCATGATATTTATCCTCAGAAACCTGAACATCTGTGTTCTACATCCTGTCCTTTTCCTTAGAGAATGTTGCTTGTTTAGCCTCCTTCTTTGACTTGCAATTCTTCCTCATATCCTATCTCCCAACATTCTAACTCAACATGGAATAAATAGATAATTGAACCCCAGATGTCAGTCTTTAATGGAGATCCATGTTATAAATAATAAGCAATACTATTTTAAAACAGGGCTTCATTCTGGTGTGTTATTGCATAGTAGGGTGACTATAGGAAAAAAAAAAAAGCTGGGATAGCGACTTTTGAAAGCCTTCACAATAAAGAAATGATAAAAGTTTGAGATAAAGATGTTTAACCTGACTTAAACCTTCTGCTATGTATACGTGTTTCAAAACATAACATAGCACCACATTAATATGTACAATTTTATGTATTAATTAAAATAAAAAGATATTTTTAAATTAAAATAGGGAATCAATTGTATTTCAAGTGGAACTGAATATAGGTGATATTAGCACCTTCTAGTTGCCCTGAAAATTAAGTTATTGCAGGAATCACTAGGATGCCCATAGAATAAGCTATTGTGTTTAGAGGAAATGTGATAATTTGGTAAGAAATATATAAAAGGAACTCTGGCTCCTGCAGTATCTGACTTTCACAGCAGCTTGATGATCAGTCAGCTGCAGATGATGGAGGAATGGAAAGTTAGTGTGGTCCACTGGATTTGCACTTTAATTACAGCAAGCTGAATTCCATTTTCATGACTTCTGGGGACTTTGACCCATCCTATAAACTATACGGAATTCAATCATCTCTTTCATGAAATGGAGATACTAACAGTTATCGAGATGAAAATTGTTAATAACTGTAAAAGCAAATTTCAAATGTTGGGTTTGTCATGGCACATTCTTATTGGGATATATTTTTTCCAAACAGAGTTGGTCAAAAGTGCATTTCTCATTTTCATGCTCTAGATATTTGAAAAATTTCTGTTAGAGCCTCTACTTTAATGAAACTTCTTCTTCCTTAGAAATCATGTGCAAAATTGGTTCAAAGCATTAAATGTTAGGCCCATGATCATCAGCAATGGAATAAAATAGCTTATTTTTAAATATTTTAATCAATGCTATTAAGGAATCTCATCTTTTTCATTTATATTGCAATATTTCAGCCACTCAAAAGTTATGATTAAGGCCAGGCATGGTGGCACACTCCTGTAATCCTAGCAGCTTAGGAGGCTGAGGTAGGAGGATAGTGAATTCAAAGCTAGCCTCAGCAACTTAATGAGGCCCTAAGCAACTTAGTAAAAGGCAGTCTCAAAATAAAATATGTATTTTAAAAAGGGCTGGGGATGTGGCTAAGTGGTTAAGTGCCCCTGGATTCAATCCCTAGCACTAAAAATAAAAAATAATGTTTCTAATCATAGTGACAACGTATATTATATTCAGTATATTCAGCCTCCCCCCTCCCCACTGACTTTACTCTTGTATTATTACCATTGTAACAAAAATCTTAGGGGTTTCTTAGGTTCTATGCTAGGGCAATAGCATTTGAATGAAAGTTTCATCAGACAGACATTTACAGAATTAGACATCCTTCCGCATTTACCCTTATCTTGATTAGGGAAGATTACTTTAAAATTTTATTAATCAGTGTACATTGATATCTTATTACAATGAATTTGCAAACTCATGAGCTATCTTCAATTTATACATGAATTAAGGGGAGTAGTTGTTTCATTGCTTGTTAAATAATCTATGTTTTTGTTTTTTCTGATACTAGGTATTGAACCCAGGAATGTGTTTAATTCTACATTTTGTACCAGAGTCAATATTTTGATATGGAGATTATTTTGATCATAGTATAGCACCTGATTAAAAAATAGACACCTAAACTTTGAGGACTAAATTATAAACAGAATTTAGTGAATATGCTAAATGCTGTTCCCTTGCTGTACATAATGTCACACTGTTCAGAATTTAAACAATTAATGTATTAATATTGATTATACTTAAGGCCATGGTGCCAAACTTGTAATACTGAAAGAAATATCCATAAATTGCCAGAGACTTTAAACTCATTACCCAGGGACTTTAAACTCAATCAAGGTCACACAGCCATGTCAAACTGTTAATTAATGTTTTAACATCCATTGTTCTTCCTGTTTTACTGTAACTTTCTCCTATATACTTATCTCTGCTTATGTCCCATTTATTAACTATATCCATTATACATGGTTAACAATGAACTTTAACAGAAGCTAGTTCTCCAAATAGTATTATTTTATGCTTTAATTTTTTTCCAGTGCTAGGCATGGAACTCAGGGCCTCATGCATGCTAGGCAAATGTTCTCCCACTGATCTACATATCCAGTCCACTCTGCTCTACTTTTTTGTTGTTCAAATTATCTTGATCAACCTACAGTATCCACCATCAAAGGAAATTGCAGATGCCTTTCAAATACTAGCATGCAGTTGTCTGCTTTTCAAACTCACTAATCCACTTTTTTAATGTTCAAAAAAATAGGTTATTGGAGCTGGAGGTGCAGCTCAGTGATAGAGTGGTTGCATAGCATGCACAAGGCCCTGGGTTTGATTCCCAGCACAACAGAAAAGATTTTTTTTTAAATATTATTTTTTTCAGTTGCAGATGGACATGATACCCTTACTTTACCTATTCATGTGGTGCTGAGAATCGAACTCAGTGCCCCACACATGCCAGCAAGCGCTAGACCACTGAGGCCCAGTCATAATCCCATAATAAAAAAGATTTTTTAAAACCCATGAAAAATAGGTAATTAATAATGCATTATGTAGACTATTTATGAATAATAGTTTATTAACTTTTTATATTACTTATAAATATTTGTATTTTAATAAAGTATATTCAAATCCTGAAGTAGCAGCTAAATTTCTGATTTAATATAAAATTACCTGAGATTGGAAGTGGTGAAGATCAATAATTTATGACTTAATGACTTCTAAAGTTCAAATATCTTAGTCTTTTTGCCTAATAAGCTCACTAGGAAGAAAGAAGGATCTGAGGATGAGAGATTGAGTATTCATCAATGGAAAGGAGTTGGGGAGAAGCTAATAATAATCCATTAATTAATTTTTTTCTAGTATAAAGATGAAGTATCAGAGTTGGTGGCATATGCCTTTAATCCATTGGCTGGGAGGCTGAGGCAGGAGGATAGAGAATTCAAAGCCAGCTGCAGAAATAGTGAGGTACTAAGCAACTGAGTGAGACCCTGTCTTTAAGTAAAATACAAAATAGGGCTGAGGAGATGCCTCAGTGGTTGAGTGCCTCTGAGTTCAATCTCTGGTACCAAAAAAAAAAAAAAAAAAAAAAGAAGATAAAGTAAGTAATAAAAAGTGTTTTTAGTCCAATATGAATTTTAATTCAACAGTGAACTTAAATTCAGTGCAAATAATAGCATATAGGTGAAATAAAATGTTTTTAAAAATAATATATTTTGTGGGTAGATTTTAACTACAAATTTTTGAAAGCTAAGTTATCTAGAACACAAATAGAAATACAAAGAAAATATGTCGTGTTTTACACTTTAAGTAGTTGTGAAGTTACTAAAAAAAAAAATCAAAGTTAGTAAAAAAAAAAAAAAAAACTGCTGAAATTTCTCATCTGCTCATACACACATTGTCCACATTTTCTACCAGACGTTTTGACATACTAATCTCAGTATGCAAAGCCCCTCTCTGAGGATTCCAACTTTGGGGCTACTGTTGGGTAGGATTCAGTTAATTCTGTGACCTATTTTATATATCTTTGATTTTTTTTTAAAAACAAATGTTGGCAAATAGTAGATGTGAAGTAAACAGTACTTATACTTGGAAATGGGCAAAACTCCATTTCTATTAGTCTCCCATAGGGAGCCTTCAGCCAATTCAGTTGGAAGTTAAGCTCCATTGCTGTTTGGTTGCCTCTGTCATCATGTTCAGTGACACCCAGGTTAAAATTCCAGCTGGCTTCCCTTTCCTCATGATTTGAGCCCAGCTGTGGGCTAGAGGGCTGTTTTCAGTGCTCCTGGACTTCTTCAGCTCTTGGCGGTATCTGCCTACTTATATAGTGCTTAGTTCCTTCCCACTGTCTCACTCATCAGTCCACAGCATTTGCTTCTTCCTCTGTACCAGGCTTATAATATTCTGTGTCCTGGTGTTCTTGGCTCACTCTTAAGTTCTCGGCTCTGGGCTTTGGAGGTTGAAATTTCTCAGTGTTCTGCCCCAATTACCCATGATAACTAGACTATTGTAGGGTCTCCAGTTCCTCCCTCTTTCTTTCTTTCTTTTTTTTTTTTTTTTTTGGTCTCAGGGGCACTCAACTACTGAGCTATCTCCCAGCCCTATTTTGTATTTTAGAGACCGAGTTTCACTGAGTTGCTTTGGTGAAGCTGGCTTTGAACTCACGATCCTCTTGTCTCAGCCTCCCAGCCACTGGGATTACAGGCATGTGCCACCATGCCCGGCTTCCTCCCTCTTTCATTGTCTTGACCAAGAAACACCAAGTGCTTGACCCCACTATGACTAAGCCAACTGTCTGTTTCCCCTATAGGCTTGATCCAAAGCCAGGGCCTTGAACCTTCCCAGGCACTGAAAAACATGTATTGTTCTTGTTTAAAACATTGAGAGATGAGTGATATTGTGAAAGATGTACAAATTAGCCCTGACCCTGAGGGTTAGCTCCTTAAACGTTCATATACACTCTGTAACTCAACCCCTATTGAAGACGTACCAGAATGTCTGTTGATCTGGAGGACAACTGCAGCATGCTATATAAAAGTTCCCCTAATAAATGCTTTGGATTGATCACCCTAGCATCTGATGCTTCTTTCTTTGGAACCCCAACTGGTCCCATTTCAGGACAATTTGGGTCTTTCCTTCATGGGAACTCCCTCAACCACTTTTGGGGTAACTCAAGCCAGGGGTTCAGCTGATCTGCAATGAGAAAGTTTCTCTCCTCTCTTCTGTGGTAACAAGCTAGTAATTGATGTGGTATTCCATCTCAGTGACTTTTCCTATCCATCTCGCATGAGTTAACAATCAAGGCTTCTACATTTCACCAATACGATGGATTTTTTTTTGCCAGTGACCTAGGGTGGCAGGATTTCTTACCTCTCCTTCAGTGATTAAAGCAATTGTTTGTTGTTTTGTTTTGTTTTCCTCATTCTTCTCATGGCTTCAACTTGAACTGATGCCCCATTCCTCACAGTCGAGGTTCTTTCTTCCTGGAAGAGGAGGATGGTGGGCACTGACGGAGTTCTATGCCTGTCCCCAGCAGCATCAATCACCTCCTACTTGCAAGTGCCACTGAAAATTCATCTGCCTTCTGTCCTGCTTGTGCTCCAGGAGGAAGGCCCATGGGAAGGGGTTTAAAAGAAAACCCTACTCTTCTTATGTCTGCATCCTACATTTTTTTTTTCTTTTTTTGCCGGGGTGGGGGATGCTGGGGATGTGATTCAGGGGCACTTGTCCACTGAGCCACATCTGCAGCCCTATTTTGTATTTTATTTAGAAACAGGATTTCACTGAATTGCTTAGTGCCACACTTTTGCTGAAGCTGGCATTGAACTTGATCCTCCTTTCCTCAACCTCCCAAGTTGCTGGGATTACAAGGCATGCTTCACCAAACCCGGCCCTATATTTTATTTCAGCTGACATATTAGCTGCACATGTCTGCTAAAATTTTAGCTGGCTTCTTCTTGCCTGCTCATATGAAGCCACCTTTCTCTCCTCTCTGGTGCACTGACAAAGGAAAACAGCTTGTGTGCTTCATACTTCCTTGGAGGTATTACTTTTAGAATTATTCTTAATTTTGTGATTCCAACTCTCTTAATGTCTCAAGAAAATTTATGAGTTCATATGTTGTTCAGCTTCTTTATTGTTGTCAGGTTGGAAATGACTTTCCTTTGTTTTTAATTCTGTCTCCAACATGGCCTCTTGAGTGTTTTTCCTGTAACAGGACTTAAATTGTTTGCTGCTTGCTTTTTCACACAGAGGGTGGTAAACATTGTGTCAGGGAAACCATGTTTTGCCAACATAAAAATTGGTTAATGTGCCATTCTTTCCAGATTCAAGATACCCAAGATCAGATAGACATTAATTTTTGTTTGTTTTTAGAAGACAAGTTGGTCAAATTTAATATTACAGAGTTAGGACAGGATGACCCATTAATGAGGTACTGCTAAACTGTTAACTTCTCCTAGTGTTGGAGATATTAGAATGCAATTTTATGCCATATGATATGGCTCAGTGAGTTTTCATAAAGATAGATTGCCCATGCCAGAAGAGTGGTTTCCATTAGGCAGGTAACATCTCATTGGTGAGACCCTATTCCTCTTTCATGTGAATGAATTAATATTCTGCCACCTGAACACTGAGCATGAATCAGAGGAACAAAATTTACCCCAGAATGTGAAATATCTGAGCTTCAAATTCAAGGTAAAATAAAAATTCTGGGAAATGAAACAAATTAGTACTTTTGTTTCTTATAGAAAGGAAGAGAGAAGGTAGGGGGAGGAGGTTGGGAATTGATGTGGCAAGCCAACCTGATTACAAGAAGGGAAGTCTTTCTTAAAAAAGTCTGTGTCAAGGATGGGCCTGCAGGAGTGACATTCAGGGCCCATCGCCCATCTGGCAGCACTGTATTTATTGCTCCTCCTTACAGCTGCCAGCTGAGTGACCACAGGTGACTTTGTCACCTCTTACTGGCTGACAGTCCTCCCTCCCAGAAGTCAGGCAGAAGTCTACTCCAAACAATGTAGAGAGACGTCATCATCAGCAAGGTTTTCTGCATCTCTAAGTTCCTATTGACCCTCTGCCACCCACAGGGTTCCCAAACACCTCCTGTTTGTCCTGGAGTTTATCACAGGATTATATTGAGTTCTCAGTCCATCAGAGTTCAGTTCAGGTGGGAATCTGGCTTCCATGCTAGTTTATCATCTTCTCTAGAAGCCATTGGTCATAAGCTTGTGACATTTTGTGTTACAATCATTCCATACCTTAAAAGAGTTCCTGCTACATTTATATGTTGCCAAACATATACATACGTAATACAGCCAACAAAGAGCTGTGTAATGATAGAAATGAAATGACATGGAACACATGTCATTTAGGGTGAGGTGTGAAGAGTAATGGTCTCTGTGTAGCTGAGAATGAGTGTACTTTTCTGGTTTATAGAAAGGTGGTGGGTTTATAAATATAACACATACACACACACACACACACACACACACACACACACACACACGTTTTTTGGAGGCAATCTCTCACTATGTTGCTCAGGCTGGTGATGAACTCCCTGGGCTCAAATGATCCTCCTAAGTAGTGGGACCACAGCCATACTCAAAGTACCCAGTTTAGGGTGCATATTTTAAATGAAGTTAGGACTTCAAACTGTAAACTTTCTTTAATTTAGCCCTTTGTGCAGCTGGTAGTCTTTTCAGTAGTATCTCTTTAAGCTTAATGATCCACAATCTAAGCATTTAGTGTGTGAATTCATTATGGGCCAGATGTCACATTTGTGACATTATAGTACAGATGCTTTGTATCTTACATCTTTTATGGGGACTTGCAACTAAAATTTTGTGATTTTATTGCCTTTCTGGGTGTTATCAGCAGAGATCACTGTCTGACAAAGAATTGTTTTCATCTACTATGTTTATGATTCCATTAATGAAATACCTGACAACTTAAAACCAAATGAACAAAGTCACAAGTCCTTACTTTAATGCTATGAGGAAAATAAAAATGTTCCCAACAGTCATTTTGCTGGCATTATTTTATACTCAATTTCAAAAGAATATAAGGAGAACCCACTGACAGTCAATTTTCATGAGGAAATAAATTTGTTCTATAGGTTTGTGTGAGTTTTATCAAATTTGAAAAGGACAAAAATTTGATAATGTGTTATTATTCTCTAAATAATGTTTATGACCTTGAACTTAATTTCCCTCAGACAATAAATATAAATGAGTATTGGAATTTGTAGCTAGACAACGTGTCCAATTCTCAGAACAACTGCTACCTAATACCTATTCTTCAGCAAATTACTTATCAGACAAAACCCCAACCTTGTATTTACATAAATATTTAAATCATTATTATTCATTTCCCTTTTTTTTTAAATTACCAAAGCAGAGCTGAATATATCTGCTACTTCTGGAATCTATTAGGTACAAGAAGCAAGTAAAAAGCAAGTAAAAGTTGTAAATACTGTTTGTAGAATAGAAGCCAACACCAAATTGTAAAGCAGAAATGACAGAGAAAAATTTTCTTAAGGCCTTTGCCCTCGACAAAAATCTCAAGTATGATGCCTATTATTGGATCCATTAAAAAGATGAGGTACCATTCTCCACTAACCTCTGGACAAACAGAGGTACCATTCTCTACTAACCTCTGGTAGACAGATGTTCATATGAACTATGCACACATCTGTCTAAATAAATACTAAATTATTTAGACATATGATATGGCTCATATGATATATGGGGAGATGCTAAATAAATCTTGTGCCACTAATAATAAAGTTCTATCCCCCTGTGGGGGTCTTCATGAATTTTTCTTCTCTTCACCCGAGAAAGACAATGAAGACAGATGAACATTTCACAAAGCAACTTCAACAATTTATGTACAAAGCATATTTAAGTAATCAGGAATACTAAGAATGTTCTTGAATGATCTGGAGATTCAGAGAAAGATAAGGCAGATTTTCCCCATGAAAGTCCAGAAAGTCACATTTTAAAAAGTGCAGATGTTCTATAGATAAAATTCAGTTGCAGTCAGCGAGCAACTGCACTTTGTTTGTTTCTGTAGGCATTGATTTCTATGACCTTCTCACTGTTTTTTTTTTTTTTTTTTTTCTGTATTCTGTATGTTTTGGTATGTTGTATTCTCATTTTCATTTGTTTCAAAATATTTTAATTTCATTCTTTATTTATTCCTTGATCCATTGCTTGTTCAATAGTAAGTTGTTTCATTCAAATGTCCAAAGATTTTTATTATTGACTCCTACTTTTATTGTATTCGGACAGAAAAGACACTCAATATGAGTTCAAATTTTAAAAATTTGTTGAGTTTTTTTTTGGCCTATCATATGATCCAGTCTGGAGAATGTTCCATGTGCTGATAAGAGGAATGTATCTGCAGCTAGTAGATAGAATGTTCTGTAGAACTCTTAGGTACATTTCATCCCAGGTGTAATTTAACTCTACTGTTTTTTATAATTTTTATAATTTTCTATCTAGATGATCTTTCTATTGCTGAAAGTGGGGAATTGGACCCCTCTACTATTATTTCATTAGATTCATCTTTCCCTTCAGATCTGCTAATAATTGCTTTAAATACCAAGGCACTCTGATTTCAAGGTGAATATATCTTTACAATTAGTATTCTCTTGATTTATCTCTTTTTCATTATGTCTTAGTCTGTTTTGTGCTACTTTAACAGCACACATGACAGCATATATATTGACACACATTTTTAAGAGGCTTGGAAGTCCAAGACCAAGGTTCTGGTATCTCAGAAGGGTGTTCTTGCTTTTATCATCACATGGTGCAAGTTTAGACAGGAAAGGTGTCTGTCTCCACACTGTGTGGCCTGTGTTTACAAACGGAGGATGTAGGTGATATAAAACTGTCCTTCCTACTTTCCTTAATGCATCTTTTCTTATGTTTGTTCTATACCTACATATTTTTAGTCCCTCACCTTGTTCCCTTAGTTTCTGTGAAGGTCTTTTCATGAACATATAGCTGCTTGGATTGATATTTCTGAGGTGACAAGTGCTGGAAATTCTATTCATCTTAAAGATGCCTGTCCATGCTGACTTTTAAATTTGTTTCTGTCCCTCGCAATCTTAAAGTGGTGCAAAAGATGAAACAGTGCCTCATATGGGCCATGCCCTCTCAGGCCTTTGTATGGCAGATTTATGATGTATTTATGATACTCATAAAATAATTTTCCTATCATTTGTTATCAAAGGTTATTCTAAAACAGCATTCACAAACAAACAGTTGACATAATTAAACTTTTTACCTTGATGTTCTTGGATTGCTGTGAGGCCGTGGAACCACCTCAGAAGTTTAACTGTGGATGCTTGATTGCAGAAGTATAATGAAGACATAGACCCACTTCTCTCTCAGAGTTTTACTGAAATCTCAAGACTCAGGTTCTCACTGTAAACTTAGTTTAGAAATAGGATCTTTAGTGATGTAATTGGTTAAGGATCTCAAGTTGAAATCATCCTAGATTTAGTGTGGGCCCTAACTTCAATGACTGGTATCTTCTTAAGAGAAAACAAGGATAGATTTAGAAACAGAGTCACAGAATAGAAGCTCATGTGATGATGGAGGCAAAGGCAAGTGATGCAGATACAAATCAAGGGACCCAAGGATTTCCTGAAATAATGGAAGAGGCAAGGGATGATTGCTCTCTGGAGCCCATGGAGAAGGCCCTATGACCCCTTGATTTTAGACATGAATCTTCCAGTACTGTGAGGATAAATTTCTGTAGTTTGTTACACCAAGTTTGTGGTACTTTGTTACAGCAGCCCTAGGAAATCAACACACCCAGGAAGAGGAAGGAGTGCCCCACACAACTCCCTGGAGCATACTGTGAGTTATCACTTATTCCAGAAAATCAAGACACTTCTTTATAGGTTGACCTGGTTAAAATTTCTGTTCTCACTTGATGATACCTTCACAATAAATGTAACCTGAAGGTATCATTTGATGTATCATTTTTATTAGTCTATAATCTTTTTACATAAATATAGCAAGGACCCTAGTATTTGGATTAAGTATGTATTTGGTCACAGATGACCTGCAAGCTTTGTGCAACTTACCCTCTACTCAAACCTCCTCTATAGAATATCAACCAACATATTTTAAAAATTATTTATGCTAAGGAACAAATCAGTTCTTACTCAGGCAGTTCATTATGGATTTTCAAAATTCTTCAATAAATTCCTTAGTCTGAAGCCAAAATATGGCTAACAACAAGGTCTATAAGTTTATCCTGCTTCTAGTCCACAAGGTCAATCAGATAAGTGTGCATTTTATTCCCAGAAGAACATCTGTAAAATATTGAAATTAGCTATCTGTTCCCCAGTACATATATTTAAAAGTGTGTGTTTTTCTCCTCTTTCTCCTCTAAGTTAAACATGTTCACTTACTCAAACAGATGCCCAGAAAATGAAGACTTAATTTCTTGTACTATTAACATCTTTGATTATAGCCCAGATTGGCTGTGTCTGCCTTAGAGAACAGCACCCAAATGAGATGTGACTCTCCTTTCCAACTTCCACAGCACAGGGGAGGTAGAGCAGGGGGGGATTGTCACTGCTTAACAAACAATGACTCACCCAGAATGTTACATCTTCATTTGGAGAGATTTGAAGCATATCTCCATTGAAGGTTTCATATAGAAAACAATCCATGTGGAAAATATCAACAATTTCATATATAAAATAATTTGATACTTAGAAATAATTCTCATGTTTTAAAAATGTTCTCCCCTTCTCAGTTTAAGGTAAATATAACTATTCTATGAACTTACATTTTCCTTCCCTTTCTAAACTTTTCTGCTGTGTTTGAAGCATAACACTTAAATATAAGCAAACTTTTCTAGTAATTGTTCATGGAGCATAATGGATTTTTAAAGTCTATTGTTCTGCAGAGCTGGAGATGATAGAAATACACATAGAAACACATTTATCTGTTCCATACTTTTTATAATCATACCCATCACACTAAGTAATTAAAAACAACTTGGGAATTACAATCTTTACAACCATGATATAACACAGCACATTGAAAACCTATCCTACCAGGTGTAGTTCAATTTCACACTATATTAGATCTGGGCCAAAAAAATCTGGGCATGGTAGGACACACCTATTATCCCAGTGACTCATCAGGCTAAGGCAGAAGGATCTGAAGTTCAAGGACAGCCTGGGTAACATAGTGAGACCCTGTATTTAAAAAAAAAAAAAAGGCTGGAAATGTAGCTTAGTGGTAAATAAATTTTATATTTGAGAAATGCTAGAATTTTAGAAGGATACTTTTGCTGTATAATTTGGTGCAGGTGAAGGAGTAGTGCTGAACAATTTTTATTCAGATCAATTTTCACTACAGAGAAGATATTATCAGTAGGGACACATCAAAGTCTTTGAAAGCCTGGAACAATTTGAAATGCCAGCATGCAAGAACATAAAGAATTTTGCCCCAAATCTACCGGTATCTATCATATGATAAGATTCATTGTTTCTATAATGCTTTCTTTTTGCCACTCATGGGGTATGGGGTAAAAAAATTACTCTTGGGAGAGTAATTTAAATAAATAGTCAGAAGTAGTACTAGGCAACAAAAAATTAGAGAGTGATTTAATTAAAATGTATGACAAATGCATTGCAAATGAACAAATGCCTTTGTACTTGAAAAAGGGTTTGTAATTATGGGATAGCAGCCTGAGCCTACACTGGGTGCTCAGTCTCTATAGCAGGTCTTTTTATAAACTTAAACATGAGGCATTTCTTTTAAAAGATGACATTTTTACTTTTTGTTTTGTATGCTTTTTAAAAAGTTCTCTTATTTGAGGTAGTCAACTCTCACACTTACAGGTGTCACTGGATTTTTTTGGGGGGGTTGCTCTAGCAGCAGTTCATGTTGACTAAGAAGAATCTGTTCCATATACACAGCTCAGCTTCTCTTTACGTACTGAGACGGAGTATAAAAACGAAACTCAGGACAGAGTTCTAGCAAAGGACTTAATGTATTCATTAAGTCCTTAAACCCTGAGGTCTACAGGAAAAGAATTAGATAATACATAAAAAACAATCTACACATTTTAGGCAAGTTTTTTTCTATAACATGGGTATACCATTTGCCCTAATACACCATGGAATTTACCTTTAAAATAAAAAAAAAATAAAGAGAGTCAATATGTGAGAATTAAAACTACCAAGTTTCAAACCATGAGTTTTATCCCATAAGTCATTATCACTTAGAATATTCCTTAATGGTATACGTTTCTCTTTTTTTTTCATATGAAATTTTTGAGGAACGAAAAGTACTTATTTTACTCAAAAGTATAGAAATAATTCCTCCCAATATATTTATACATTTCAAACACTAATATATTTTTCTGAGTCCACAAAATCTGGATTAGTATTTCAAAGACTAAAATCAATATAATAAAAAATTGATACATGGCTAAACTTCGGTCTAAGTTTTATATTGTTTAGTAGAAAAGCTCACAGCAAAGGAATTTATTAACAGAAAGGAAAGGGAAAACTTTTAAAACTGATTACTTTTTATGTTGAGTTTTCTTCTAAAGAAGGGATTTACTGAGAGAAAGAAGTTCTTGCTGTATTATTATCTGAGAATTAAAATTATTAATAATTAAATTATTAAAAATTAAAATTATCCTATCAAGTTGTACTTTCTCATGCAGCAAATATGCCTATTCTGAAAATTTATAAAAGTCACCTAATGAAGGTGTTCTTACTATAATATAGGAATAATTGAAATTTTCTCATAGTTCTATTATAATACAGAATATCATGGAAGTCAGGCTTACAGTAAATCTATATTTGCATAAAACTCTAGTACAGTGGACATATCCTTAAAGTAAGAAAAACACTAAAATATTAAATAAGATCTCAGGATTTTCTAACATCCACCTCATGTAAAAATGCACTTTGTTCATAAGAAATCCTTGCTTGTCCCTTTCTCAAAGTTCAGTGACTAACTCACTTCATAATGTTCTAATGAGTGCTTAATATAATATGTTTTTTCTTGCCTTTGCCTATACAAGTCCATCATTCTTGATCTAGCCAATATAACTAAAATGATAATCAGTTGAGGCATTAAAACTGAAAGCCCCCAAATTACAGAATATAATATTTTCAAATAAACAGACCCATGTGATAATTTAAAACCATCCATTGCTGATAGTTTGTAAAAAAAAAAAAAAAAAAAAATAGAAGATTAGGGATGTTAAATGATGTACTGAAGGTTATATAGATACATGGTCCAGGGTACAAACTGAATATACCTAATTGAGTGCATTTTTCTTGGTTCTTCAATGACACAAATTATTTATTTATAAAATGATAGATACATTTTTGATTAATTGATATTTTAAAATAAGAGGGATATTTTAAAAATAAGATGAACTGATTATTTTGACTGACTTGTAGCATGAGGTTGTCATTTCTATTGTTGATACCTATTTATATTCCTTCAATGATTAATTCCAGTAGTTATGCATAAATTCTCATGACTTTTAGAAATTTCATCAACAAACTATTTAAGATAATAGTTTGCTTCAGAATATTGTTAAACATTAAAGAGAAGTAAATACAAAATAGGAATACATTTGGTACATGAATTATTCTCATACATTTTTTGAGATAAACACACGAGATTTATTTATGAGAAAAGCTATCATTGGCCCTGTTACTACTTTCAAAGACTTTCAGGATGTGGATTTGGCAAAAAAAAATTTTCCACACAAAATTTTCAGATATTTTAAACTGAGTTCTCCCTACCTTGAATATAGTTACTTTGAAGACTTGTATATAAACCACTTTACCAGTGCTTAGTGCCATTCAACCATTTGATGCTCCCAGACATTGTTAAGGATAAACTTTAAGTAAATGCTTTTGTAGGCCGTGTTTCAGTCTTATGATAAAATGACTTTGCCTACAGTTATAGTCTCAACTTCTCCCCATATTCTTCATTAATCTCTTCATTTTGCAATTTCTAATACAGAGGAAATAAACTGCAGGTATTAAAACTAACTGTGGAGAATTTGCTGCTGTCTATCAAAGATCAAAGCTGCAAAGTGAATTTTTAAATTCCTGTTAGTGAAAATAAAGGCATTAATAAGAATTAAGGGAGAAAAATGAGAAGCGTTCAATTCTCTGGCAGTCACCCTATACTATGAAGGACACAGCTCTGGGTTATCAACACATAGGTGTTATGTTGTAGAATTGTTTGTTTGTTTGTTTATTGACAAAGGATACCTATTGCTTTCATTATACTGTACCAGTTGCCAGAAATATTTCATCCTCAGTAATGATTTGGGCGATTTATAAGAAATCTATCTCAAAATAGCAAATAATTAATGCTAGCACTTTTTCCAGAACAACCAGTCCCAGTTGTGTGACTTGCTAGGACAATGATTCCAAGGCTTGTGAGCTTGATTATGCCTATTTGAGGTGATTTCATTGGAGAGAATCTTAGGTACTCTCAGATGACCTGTAGGACACTTTCCTGTGTAAGATGTAATTTTCTAATTCTAATTTACTTTTAGCCATGTTTATAAGATTTCCTAGTTTAGAATATCCTGCATACTTCAAAATTAATCCTTTGAGGTTAGTTTGGTTTTGTTTTATTTTGTTTTTAAGCATTGAAAGCTAGAAGTAAAAGCTGTGCTTTTGTGTGTTTTTTGTTCCTGCATATACAGAATATCATAGAGACAATTTCTTTATATTTAAAAGTGACTATAAGAAGAAATTAAAATTGACAATTGAAGTAAGTGTCAGAGAACAACAAATTTAACTCCTAAGTTTCTCTTTTAACATTCACTCTCTAAGATGTGCTAAGACTCCCTTGCTTGTTGGTGTAAGCTAGGATGATATTCTAGCGAATGAGTTGAACCGCCCTATCCCACTATTATGAAGGTAGTGAGATTTCTTTAAGTTACTGAAATTGAACTGGAATTTCAAGTGGCCTGTAGCAACCTGTTCAACATTCCAGGCTTCTGAATTTAGGGGGAAAATATTATGAAATTCCCTTTTCTCCCTTTGTTCATGTTTATACTTAAGGTCCTTTTCTTTACTTCAGAATTCCTTCTGATTAACCTTCCCTGGAACAACAGGAGAAAGAAAAGTTAAAAGTGATCCACACAAGTAAAATAATAACCATATTGTGACATTTGAGTGGCTATAGAAACCCCTAATGCCCAATTTGTCTTCTCCACTCTAATGTAGAGTGAGGACCCATATTTTAGTAAATCTGCCCTTGCTTTCCTTCTAGGAGACTCTTCCTGCTACTTTAATACTAAATTATTTTAGTCTTTTAGCTTGGCTACTTCTCCCTATCATCAGCTAAAAATTCTGTTATTGGCTTTTTATTATCTTTTTATTTTATTTTTGTCCATTTCCTGATCCCTTAAATGATCGCAACGTCCTGCTGTGTCTTCAATTATTTAAATTCTGATTCTTTTTAAAACCATAACTTGAGATTCAATTGATCCCTTTAGCTGCAGAGTCTTGAGTTCTAACTGAAAACTTACCCATAGCTTGTTGCAGATAACTAAAAAAACAGCATCTCTCAAAACCTTCTCTAGAATTTCGCTCATCATTATTCTTTTACACAATTCATTACTTATTTAAGCCCCCATGAATTAAAATGTGCTGAGTCTGAGTCATAGCTATGTGTCAGACAATAACAAGAAATAAGTCAATGAAAGGAAAGAAAAAAAAATTAAATCAGTTATCATCATCACATTATTTATATTTGAGGAAACGGAGCCCACATTTATGACTTAATTTAACAAAAAGCTGTTCAATGCTAAAACTTCCATGCTGCTGTAGCAAACACCAAAATCTCTGGGTATAAAAGCACCAAAGATTAACTTTTCACTATGGTGACAGGGGAATTTGCAAGTCATGCAATGCTTCTTAAAACATTACACACGGAAAAAAAAATAATAAAACACACACACACACACACACACACACACACACACACACACACACCTGGGATTTTTTTTAACTCATAAGGATCAACAGGCAGAACTGGAAATTTCAGTGGATAGCACTAACTACCAGTCAGGAGCTGAGCTTATATTAGACTGATTTCAAATTTTAAACTTTTAAAATCTTATCATGTTACCTCCCTGTTTTTAAATTTCCTGTCCTCATCTCAATTCTTCAGTTCTTTCTATATAGTTCTGTAAAAGTGTTGGCTTAAATTCTAATTTAAGATCTTTATATTCTTTCTTAAAACCTACATAAGTCCTTATATTTAAAAAATTACTTCAGGAGCTGGGGATATAGCTCAGGGGCAGAGGGCTTGCCATGAGGCCCTGGATTGGATCACCACCACTAGGGAAAAAAATAATAATTTCATAATATTAGGTATGTTATGACTGATTCTTCAGAGTATTACTCCAACTGGTCTCTCATTTTGATTTTCTACTATTTATAGAAACTCAAGTCATACAATAAGTTTTGTGGTTTTGTAGGTTGGATAAGAACATGGACTGTAGAACTGGATTGTTGAGTTGATAATCTTACTTTGCCTAGTAGTTCTGTGACTTTGATCAAGTAATCTAAACTCATTGTTTCTGAATTTCTAGCTTATAAAATTGGAACACTTATTCTAGTACCTGAGAGAGTTCTTGTGAGGAATAGTGCCTGGTAGAGAGTAATCATTAAATATTTGCTTTATTATTTAACTGTATTTTATGCTATATCTTGCCTTTAAAATATTACACATATTATAAATCACTCTTCCCTACTAAAGAGTTAATGTTTTCTGTGGAGGTATCTATGATGATTTCAATACTTGCTAATTTGTATATCTATCAACAAATATTATAAGGTGTCTTTCCCATCATTAACATTGTGGTTGGCATCATGGGAATTTAAAATAAAAAGAGAAGTATATAATAATGTCCTATGTTTGATTATATAAGTTTATTGGGGGCATGAAATCAACAAATAATTAGAATATAGTAAGTCCTGAACTTTGTAGTATAAGCTACAAGTAGCAGAGCTCGGAGAATGAGAAAGCAGTGTAGCCTAGGCAGAAGAGTCTGGGGAGAAAGACATATATATTGACACATTTTTCCTAACAGGCTAAACATAAAGAAGTCATAAATCATGAATGTCCAATTCACTACCTTATCTTATGCCATAGTTCCTGCTACAGATATTAAGTGACCAAAATTTTTTAATGAGTGAGTGAATGAAAGAATGCTCAAGATCTCAAGGAGAAAAACAGAACTTGGCAATAAGTATCAGTTTGATATGACATTTTTCTAAGTATGTCATGTGATTAATTCAGAAAACTTCATTCTCTAACACAATAAGATAAACAATGTGCACTACTATTGAAAGAAAACATTCAATTTTCTCTACATATTTTCCCAAGAGAAGCATATATAGGTAAAAGATGAATAAACCATGTACACAAATGTCAAAGGCATTTCTTAAAATTACATATGAAAAATAGTTCAAAATTGGAGTAGTCCAGTTTTGAGTTGGCATAATTAGAAAGATTGGCTTTGTTTTAGTTTTGTTTTTCTTACTAGCTTTAAAATACACTTTATTGTTTCTCTGTAGCGAAGCACTGATCCAACACAAGTTTGAGACAGTCAGCTCCAAGGCACTACCTCTGCTATAGCCATAGAGCTGTAGGCGGGTATCTAGGCACACACAGTGCACAGGGAGCACACAGTGATGACCTCAAGGGTTTTTCTTCATTCTGATTGGAAACCTCTCAGACTTCTTGGTAGTATTTTCTAGTGATTTGTGTCTGTTAACCTTCTGAGTCCAAGCTTTCTCATCCCCACTCTTCTTCTATTCTTAATCTGAGCGGTTGTATTTTTCTGAGATCTCCTGTTTAGGGAAGTTCTGTGCCTGTTTTTGTTTTGATTTCTTGCCTCTGTCCTCTTGTCCAATGTAAATTTGAGCTTCAGTTCTTCAGATTGTTGTGCAGACCCTCTCACCATTTCTTAGAGAGATCTGCTCTCTTGATTTTTTTCTAGATGCTCCACCTACCTCTTCTCAGGACATGTTGGCTTTATGTCATTTTTGGTCACACATCTCTGAGGATTCTGTGGTTTAGAAACTGCACACTAGGGCCCACATCTGGTCCCTACTAACTCCTAGCATTGAGATCCTCAGCTTATCCAAACTAGGCCTTATTTTTCTTATGTGTAAAGTGAGAGTAGTATTTCCTACTCGTTAGGATTAAATCATGTTCTATTTCAGAATTAAATGACAGAAATATTCTTTGAAACAATACAAATAATTCAGAAATTATAATCCATTTCTGAGGAAGGGTTAGGCAAATATTGGGACGCATATTTTCTCAATATTTTAACAGTTGTAACAAGAGAAATTTCCCTTTTCTGCTTTTTATGTGAAGCCTTCTTAATTAAATGAAGGAGCAGAAACTGGATATGTTTGGGTGACAGTAGAATCATAGTATTAATTATTGTCAGGGTTTTCTTACAGAATTTCCCTATGAGTCTTTAGAAATATTTTTGTTTCTTTCTATCAGTGAGAGGAAAAAACTGTTATCTTATTATAGAAGTAAGTTATTCCAGTTTGAGGCCTGCAATCCTATTATCTGTGGATTAAAATAAATGCCTCCAGATCTCAGTTGATATACTGCTCTCCTTTACCATCTTTATCTATTCTCTTTCTTCTTTTCCTAAATTTCTTCTTCCTAGGCCTTTTCTTTTGTTTACTGTGCAGATATGTAGACGATGCAATCTCCCCTCAAGATTTATCATGGCCTCATATTGAGACAGGTATTTTGTTTTAACTATGTGATTCCTCAAGCCTGGCTCCCTGGACCTGCAGTGGTTTTCCAAACCAGACTTCTCAGGCTAATAAATAGAATACTCTGAGAGTTTTACAGGAAACACTGTGAATGTTTTATGAGCAGAAGTATTTGAAGCATCTTTTGAGAGACAAATAGACTTACTCAAGTTATTAACATTTAAACATGAAGCTAAATATGTAAAAAGAAAAAAAATAATTTCTATTATGAAAAAAATAAATAAATAAGAGAAAGAGAAGCCTGGAGAAAGCTTGGGGTTTTAAGAATCAACCTTCATCTTCTTCCCAAGTTGTCTTGTGTTCTATTAATATTCATATCTAATGTGAGTGGGAGCCTACCCATGCCCATGTGCATGAGTAACATCAGGCATAGGAACCATCTATTGTTTAAAATAATTTTTGCTGGGTGGGGGGTTGCATTGGCTCTATGGTAGAGTAGTAGTTGCCTAGCATGTGGAGATGCTGGGCTTGATTTTCTGAACTATAAACAAAAACAGACAACAACAACAAAAGTTACAGGTAAAAACCAAATTCAAATATTTTCTTTATCAGTAGATGTTTCTGGGATAGAAGTTGTCAAAAAGAGAAACATTGTCAGAGTAAATAATGAAATAAAAGATATTGGTTAAAGATTTCTGGAACTGTATCAGATAGATAGATAGTATGATTGGTTTTCCTGAAAATATTTTTTAATGTATTTAGTTGTCGATAAACCTGTATTTAATTTATTTATTTCTATGTGGTGCTGAGAATAAAACCCAGTGCCTCACACATGCCAGGCAAGTGCTCTACCACTAAGCCACAACCCCAGCCCCCTGAAAATATTTTAATCACAGTATAGAGTACATAAGATAGATTTCTAAGAGTTTTACCTTCTAAGAAAGAGATTGTTAATTACATTAAGCAGAAAGTTTCTCTTCCAGATCAAGTTTGGGACAATACTTCCCCATTACCATTATTTGTAGATTTTCTGTCAAATAAGTATTCCAAGGGTAGAGAGTTACTTTTATTGCTTGGTTTCAAGATGAGGCAAATTACAAGCTAAAAATGATTATTTATATCTTAATTTTAAAATTGTTACTAAAAAGATGCATGGAAAAGCATGGATCAAAGAAAAACATCCTTATTAGATGTCCAGGGAGAAACTGCCTCTCTGGCTTTTTGTACCATTCAACGATTGTCAGCAACAGCAGCCAAAACTTTACTCATCCATCAGTGAAAATGATTTTGACTTTTAAAGCAATTTCTCATCTCGAAATCATTGCTGATAATACATTATCAGCAGTCAGTGAAATGGAAACTCCAAGAAAAAAGGAGGAATATGCATTGCCTTTTCCTAATGGACTATCATTGTTTTCCAGTTTTCTGTTCATAAATGTGGGTTTCTTTTTTATCTAAACCCCAGGTAAGTACACATTTTTCCAGACAACTGAGGAGACATTGGCATGAGCAAGAGCAGTAGAGGGTTCCAAATCCTCTCCAGGGAAATCCATATAACCCCAGTTTGCCTCACTCTGTTCCTGACTTTCAATCTCAACTGCATGGTAGCATTCTTCACAGATGTTCTCAGTGCTCATCTTTCTACCTTGCTACCTTATGGCTTTAGCACAATGAATGTTAGCCATTGTTATTATCTTATTTCACTAAATAGAAAGCTCCTGAAAAATCTACATTATGATAAATTTTCTTTAGGCACACATACTTTCTTTTTTTAATGTTCTTGACTCTCTTATATTTACTATGTCAAGGAAATTTGCAGTTGAATGCTAGATGTAAAAAAAATGACCTCTCCCTCAGCTCTTTGCCACACTATTTCCTAGTCCAAAAAAGCCATTCTGCTTGTACCCAAAGTTTCACAATTTTGTGTGTCTTGCCCATGACCTCACCATAAGCACATACAGGTACCACCCCTTAATTTCCTCTTGAATTATCAGGAAAGGAAAATTGTCTTCTCTCTCCCTCTCAAAAACAAATGTTTCTGTGCATAGATGCATAGACAAACTCATTCTTGTGTGGTGGTGGTGGTGGTGGTGGTGGTGGTGGTGTGTATGTGTGTGTACACATATATATCTCATAGAGAAAGCTTTTATATGTCCACATCATCTGTGCCCCTATTCATTTTAGTTCAAAAATTTACTATTCCATGTTCATATCTGAAAGTGTCTAAAGCAATCCTTTATCATTTAGGGGGAAAGCATGGATGTAAAAAGGTCTAGGTCGGTAGACCCTATAGTACCTCTTTATCCACAGGAGTCCTCTGAATACCTTGTTATGGGAGAATTATTGGGACAGCACCAAAGACCTTGTGCTCCAAAGATCTTCTGGAAATCCCACTTTATGCTGTTACAGGTAGGTACAAGAAAACTACCAGGTAGTTTGTCTAACTCTATGAAGAATTTGAGGAAAGCTACTGAATACAAAAGGTGAACTTAGCCTTCACAACACAAATATATTACAATACAGAAATATGTCCTTCTATGTAGAATTACCAAAGGGGCTTTAATAAAAATAAAAGAAACATTGAGAAATTTTGCCCACTGAGTAAAATAAGAGTGCATGATTCTACAAGTTAAGGACTTATCACTATTAGCAACATCATCTTTATCACCATCATCCCCATGATATTTTAAGGAGAAATTTTTCTTAACAATTGGAGTTTCTGCCCTTGCTTAAAAAGCTGTAGAATAGGTGTGGGTGTGCAAATTTGCTGCATTGTTCTGCAGAATAAATAAAAATAGCAATTGCAGTTTGGGGAATTAGGAGAGAGGAGATGGGGAATGAGAAGTGCTTGGGAGGGGCTTCCTGGGGTAAAACTGAAGGAAATTAATCCTGTTGATCACCCTCTAGGGACTAGAGGATTTTGGAGCTAAGCATACCTCTTTTAAGATGTTTGTTAAAGGGTATTTGATGTTAATGTCTTTTACAAATTCACAGCAATCATTTCAATGACTTTTGCATAATTCTCGCATGCTTTTCCCTTTGAGTGGATTATTTTTGGTAATGTGAACATGCCCTGAGAACTGTGTTTGATTTGTACAAAGTGAAAAAAGGAGTGCCCACTTAGAGATACACTTTTAGGTGAGAAATGAATTGTCAGAATTTATATCATCAGTTTTTTAAAAATATGCATTTAAAAATATTGTCTAAACTATGAGTTTTGCTTATTTTTTTCTTCCTTTTGTGTTATGGGGATCAAAACCAGGACCTTGCACATTGCCTTTACTTTTAACCAAATGAAAAAGATATGTGAAAAACCTCTTAATATTGAATTTCTAAGTATTCAGCCTCTTTCTAACTTGTCTACACATTATTCATAACACCGACATCTGCTGAAAAATAACTTATATTTTTTCAAATGGAATCAATTTTAACAAATTTGGAACAAAATTTATTTCCCCCAAAATAATTACCAGGCAATGATATTTTATTAACAAGTACTTAACAGGGAATCTTTGCTCAAGGGAAAAGGGGCAGGCAATATCTGGGAAAAAGGCCAATTTCATTAAAATTGTGAACAAAAACACATGTGGGCCTGAGTATGCAATTTACAATATAATTACATAAATATGTATTTCATGGACTTCAAATTACTATACCTATTTCATTGTTTAAGAAATTGAAACCCAGAGAACCTGAGCGTGATACCCAAGGTCATATAGCTCATTAGCCTGAGCCAGACTAAATAATAAATTCTGGACAAATGGGAAAAAAGTAACTCTTCTTGGATACCTGCAGGCTAGTGTTGGCTGGATTTCAACCCCACACCCTTCCAGATCTGGCGTCTTTGTGAAGAAAAACACTGCTCAACTTTACTTGGCTGCCTTATGCTTTGGGGACCCCTGCAATGTTTATTCTTTGCCAACTGAAGAGATGAGATGATGAAGTCTATTTATAACTATACTGGGCACATGCACAGGGGCCAAATTATTTTTGTACTTTGACCTCTAAACAAGAATCCATGTTTCTTATAAAATGATGATGACTTTAGAAACCAAAACTAATTTCATGGCGAGCAGCCAGAGCCTCAATAAAAAGTGAGAATCATACATATTAAACACTAATATGTGTGACTTGCAGAATTACACAATCACAATCTTGCCTCCCTGTAGGAGCCAAGTTATGTAAGAAAAGATTAATGCTCTATTTCATTACCATCTAAATTAGCATGAAAATTGAAAGATTGAGTTATTTTGGAAATTTTCTCTTTTTTTCTAGAAATGGATAAAAATTGATTTCATAATGTTCAGTTTTTACATATTTTCTTTTTCTTCAACAATCTAGTGTGAATGACATTTAATATGAGTGACATTTCCTTATAACTGAAGTTATGTTAAAAACTAAAACCTAAAACTTTTCTAAACATGTTGCATCTTTACCTGGGCATAAGAGGATATAAAGGTAAGGTGATGTGAGGGAAAGCTTATAAATTTTGACAGCAAAAAAATAATCTGGATAGATTTTTTTGGAGGAAGAGAGGTGTTGCTTTGGTCTGATTTATCTTTTATTTTTGTTTTTGACACATAACAATTATACATATATATGGAGTACAGTATGATGTTTCCATACATATATATGTTATGTAATGAAATATTTTCTTTCTCTGAACTTGCATTTCCTCCTTCATGAAATGGCTATATGTGACCAACTGGCTATTACTTTTGAGCTCTGTTTTCCTGTAATAAAAAGTACTAATATGACTAAACATCATATGTGGAATCATACCCAAAGTCTCCGAGACCTAAACTCCAGGGAACATGTTTTGAAGTCAGACTATTAGATTAGAGGAAACTTCAAAGTAAATGTCCCCTCAAATAAAGGGGAAAGATGGGGATTTATGGAGGAAGAAAGAAAATCAGACAAGTGCTAGCTTCAGATAGGGATTATGAACAGCAGGCGAAGGCCATTCTATGTGGCTCGGAGCCTGGAAGAACAATGGCCCAGCTTGTGTTGTGTGTGTGTGTGTGTGTGTGTGTGTGTGTGCGTGAACGTGCGCACATGGGTGCACATCATTTACCTGACAAGATTACTATGAGGAATAAATAAGATTATGTATATATAAACTTAGTATCCAATAAGATATAATATCATCAATTACTACAATATAATATCATTATAACAGCAGACTAAGTTTAGTGGTGGTGGCATTAAATTTGAAATAGGATTTGCTCTGCCATCTATTAGTTTTGTAACTTTGAGCAGATCACCTAACCTTCCATGTGGACATTTACTCATATCAAGCCCTGACCAACTTTCCAGATTCTACTGTCAGTCACCTTTCCACAAGAGCACACACTAAGTAACACAGTCCTTGGTTGTCACCTAGAATAGCTCCCCATGGCCTGCAAAGCTAGGTACAAGCTCTGTAATAAGACATCTACGACTCCCTTTGTCCAGTGAAGGCCATCTCATTCTTCCAATCCCATGTCACTGCCTTCTGTAATTTCAGTTACTGCACAAATTCCTCACTAATATTCTCTCATCCTCAGCTCCCCATTTGAGGCCAGTCTTCCCATTAAAGTCAAAGTACTATTTGTTTAACAAGCCATGTTATTTTCTTATATAAATCTATCCATATTTGTTTTCATTGTTAAGATAAAGAACAAAATTAATTTCATAGCCTATGAAACTCTAAAAGATCTGACTCTCCTGTTTTGCTGATCTTAATTTCTACTTTTTAATTTTTCCTTAAACATATTTATTGGCAGTGTATTGTCTACTGGTCCCCATTGATGTTGTCAAGGACAATATAAACAGTTAATAACTCCTAGTTTCATAGGGCTTACCTTCCAGATGTGGGGAAAAGACAAAAGCACAAATTATGTCAGAATGTGATGACTGTATCAAGGAAAATAAAGCTCTAAATGGGGGAAGGGAGTGCTGGGGGTGTCTAATGACCAAACATGACTTTACTGAGATGGTAATATCTAAGCCAAGACCTGGGGAGAAGAAAAAAGTAAACCAAGTACATTTGGAGACAGAGCATCCAGTCAGAGAAAAGCAAGCATAAAACAGCTGAAGCCCTCCCATGAAGTCATGTATACACTGAACTTCTTCAACTTTCCAGAACATTTCATGAGTTTATACATCATTCTGCTACCTTAGATTTAGCATATTCTTTCCACATTCACTTTTTAAATCTAATTCTTTTTTCTTCAGGTCTCAACTTAAATATCAGTTTTTCAGAGATAATTTCCATGATCCCTGAGGCCTTTGGTTTCATTGTCATTTCACTTGAAAAGAACTTTGCAATTTTCTTAACAATTTTTCTTCTATTCTCAGTTACTTGTTCACTGCTCATCATTTCTGTTAAACTGCTCAAGGGTGAAAAACATATCTTCCTTGATCACCACTCATTCTTCTGTGCAGAGCACAATTCCAGGCACCTATGTTACTTTAGTATTTATTACATGAAAAGAATAAAGAGTACACACCTTAGCCAGGTGCGGTGGCTCACGCCTGTAATCCCAGCACTTGGGAGGCTGAGGCAGGAGGCTGAGCCAGCCTCAGCAGGGGTGAAGCACTTAGCAACTCACTGAGACCCTGTCTCTAATAAGAAAAAAAAAAAAGGGTTGGGGATGTGGCCCAGTGGTCGAGTACCCCTGAGTTTAATCCCTGGTACCAAAAAAAAAAGAGAGTGCACACCTTAATGATGATGTTATATGAAGTGGAGGAGGGGAGAATCACATAGTTCCCAAGTCTCAGTTTCTTTATTTGATATATGGGAGCAATAGTATGTTTGGTAGATGCAAGAAAGAAAGACTAGAAAGGAAAATGAAAGCCAGAGAAAACACTTTGTAATTTTTCAAGAATTCATGAATATTATATGCCATTATTTGGGATATGGAACAGCATGAACAGTTAATTTAACTTTATTATTAAGCAGGGACTCATTAAGTACAGGAAATGATTCATACCAGATCAGCATTTATTTACTATTTTTAGCTAGAAAAGATCGGATATGTTAATAAACCTAGTCCTCTCTTAAGGCCAATTTTATGGAAAGAGAGAGATAAGCCTGTATGCATATGGTTTAGGATCTTGTATTTGCAAATGTGTGGATAAGTGAAGATTTCATAAGGAGAGTTCACAGAAGAACAATGGGGAAAATAAGAGCTGCTGAAAGGGCACTAGTTCCTAGTCCATCTTTCTAGTTTTCCAAAATATATAAGTAATTAAATATATGTTCTTCTTTTACTATTATTTGCTCACAAAATACATTTTCAGGTTTGCAAAATATTCTTCCCTTCTTCTGTGTGTGTCTCTTATTTTCCTTTTCTCTTTCTTTCTTTCTTTCTTTCTTTCTTTCTTTCTTTCTTTCTTTCTTTCTTTCTTTGTCTTTGTCTTTTTCTTTTTTTTTGACCAATGCTGTGCATCAAGCCCAGGGCCTCACACATGATGGGCAAGTGTTATACCATTGAGATACTTTCCAGCCTCATATAATAGGGTTTTTTAAACCATTTAAAAATTCCTTTCAGAATCAATAACATTTCACGGAGTGTTTCACTTCAGTTAAGTGTCTTTTGATATAATTTTGCCATTTTTGTAGAAGAACCTATATTCTCCCTAGCCTTATGTTCCCTGTACAGTACCTTAGCACTGGCACTGATTAAGTCATATATCTAGTAAGAAAGAAATCTTGCCAGTCTAAAATTCACTTCTATTAATCACTTTTAATGTTTGATAAAGTTTGCAGACTATTTAAATTTTCTGGTTAGACTGACATTTCATCTGAGGACTTGAATTAGAAAAATATATTAACGCCCAAGGTATAAAGCTATAAAGTTTAGATAAATTCTAGTGGGTGTTACGTAATAATTATTTCAATTTTTAGAGAGCTTCACCAAATAATTTCATTTTCATTTCTATCATCTTATTTAATCATTAAGATGATGAAGTAGAAAGACCCATTTTACAAATTTGAAGCCTAAAGTTTAGAGAGCTCAAAGAATTGAATGTGGTACACAGCAGCTGTACAACACTTGGATGTAAATCAGAGCTCCTTTCATTGAAGTCTAGTGGACAAAGTCCTTAATTCAGCACCAATTAGTAGACACATCCTCCACACTTCTGAACACTTCTCTGCAGTATTCCTATTTTCCTTCCAATGTTTCACACATGCATTATAAAATACCTGCATTGAGGGAAGAGTAGAAGGTGAAAGGAAGTGCCAGAATATGGGACATTCGTGCCCACCTCCAAGAAGTTGTCAAAACGGAGTAAATGATTGAGTCTGAAAAGATCTAGAGAGACAAGAAGAGACTGCACTTTCCCTTTTCCAAAAAGTCTTATTCTCAGCCAGCACACAGAAAAACATGTTAAGTGAATCATCAGTCTACTGAGCCCAGAATAAACAGATTTGGAGGCAAATTTAGTATTGGTTCTGTAAGTGTATGAAACTTGGATTCTCCCATCCCACATCTTTCTGATTCAAGAGGGACAGTCAAAAAGAATGGCCTTCTAGTCTCTAACAACCAAGTCTTCTCAGGTCTTTACTATGTTGAAGATCACCCTTGCCAGATGATTTTCAACACTTGGGTATTTACATTGGTAGAGTAGAGTAATAACCCCAGGCTGAATTTTCAAGAGCACATGAAGGGCAGTTCACTCCCCAAGAAAACTCCCACACACTTCACCAAGCAAATCACATCAGTGTTTCAAGTTCTTTACCAAAAACAATTCTACAAATTTGAGAACAAAACATTAAAAACAAGCTACATTATTTTGAGGATACACATAAACACATTAATTTTCAGGTTTTGGTTTTTAAAAGTAAGATGTACCTCTGGCTACTCCCACATTTCCCAGCCTGTCTCTTGCCTGATTTGCTCCTTGCCACCACCCAGCATCTCCCTAGTATCTTTCACATAAGAAAAAACTTTCCCATCTTGATCCCTTACTCCATTTATAATTTGATAAATAACCGGGCGTACTGCATCTGAAACTTCATTTATTTTCTTATCTGCACAGTTCTCACAGATTCTGGAGTGGAAGGCGAGTTCTACCCAAGGAATGAAAGTACAATGATCCCTTACATTCTCCAGAGAAGGAGTCATAGCAGATTTCCTGACTAGAAAAATTAACACATCTCACCAGAGATGTAAGATACACATAAATATTAACATCTTGACCATTTTAAGCATGCAGCTCAGTAGTATTAAATTCATTCACATTTGGAACCAATCTCTATAACTCCTTTTATTTTGTAAAACTAAAACTCAGTGTCTATTATATAAGAACACCCCTTCCTCATTTATCTCCAGTCCTGACAACCACCACTCCACTTTTGCCTGTATAAATTTGGCCAGTCTCTGGACCCCATGCCAGTAGGATCATATATAACTTGTCTCTTGTGCCTAGCTTGTTTCACTTAGCATAGATTCATCCCTGTTGTAGTCTGTGTCAGAATTCCTTTCCTTCTAAAAATTTACTAACATCCCATTGTGTGTAATGCTGCATTTTGTTTATCTATTCATCTATCAATATCAATAGGTTTCCACCTTTTGTCTATTTGAATACTACTACTACTATGGACATGGTTATGCAAATAATATGACTCCCTGTTTTCAGTTCTTTTGGGGTATATACCAACATACTCTCTTTAAATAGCTCTGAGAAATTTTATAGGAAACCAGCTATTTATTTCAATATCTGGCATACTTTCTTGGTACAGAATTTCAGGTTTGTTTTTAATAAATGGTAATATTCATATTATTGACTTGAAGATTATTTTATACTTAAATGTCCTGTTGATTTGGTCATCAATAAACTTCTAACTTGAATATGTTAGATAATTATTTCATCAGGTTAGGAAAATTCATGGATCTTTCCAATTATAAAACAGTTCCAGATTTGCATTTGATTTACATATTAAATATTCTGATAGATAACTTTATTTAAAATAATTTTTTTTTTCTGTGCTGGAGATTGAACCCAGGGCTTCACACATACTAGGCAAGTGTTCTACCACCCAGCCCTAGTAAATTTTTAAAAGCTATAAAAAGATAATATGGTACATAAGGCAAAATATGTACAAAATACTGTAATACTATAATAGTTATTTCCTTTAAAATTGTGCATTAATATAAAGAATTAAGAAAGTGCTATAGATAGTAGAGGAACAGAAATAGAAGAAAATAAGAAATTATGAGAATTTTGATTTGGTGATGAAATATAGAAGTATCTTGGAATTAAAAAAATAGTGGAAATTACAATTCATGAACATATTTGTATTAAGAAAAGAGGGTTTTTTTGACATAAAAACTTGTCTTCTAAACATAGAATCAGAGCACTAAGAATTTGAATAGCTAAGTGTGCAATTTAGTGTGGAGGTCGAAGATGAAAATTCTAATTTTGGAGCAGTTGCTTTAGGGACAGCATTTAAAGCAATGGACTGAATAAAATCACCAGGGAGAGTGTGTAGTTCAGAAAAGTTGGGGACCAGAACAGAATACTGAGATATATTAGCATTTGGATACCGAAGAAAGGATGAACTGGGAAAGAAGACGGGGAAGACCAAGCAAGAAGGCAAAGCAGAAGAGGCAGAAGCATGGTTAAAAGTCAAAGATTGTCAAGGAAGAAGAAGCATCACCAATAATAATTTTAACAAGTCAAACAAAGACCATTGAAGTGATCTTAAGAAAGCTGAAGGTTTGTCAATAACAGATCCCACTATTATATATAATAATGATGTACTAATAAAAAAAGAAAACCTAAAAAAAAAGAATAATCCCATCACATCTTGGTGAAAAAATAACCAGCTTAGTGTGAGTTGAGAAATTTTATGTGAGCACATGGTATAGAGTTTCTAAAATATATTACATGGTCTTACTACAAAGAGTTACTAAGAGACAAAATGATAGCTGAAAAATTTGTGAGTCACTGTGAAGGGAATTATTGTTTTAGGTTTGTGAGCTTAAAACTCTTAAAACATTTTTATTTCGTGATGAGGAGCAATCAGGATAAAGATAAAACAAATGACAGTTTGGTGACATAGTCTAACATTAATGAGATAAATTACTTAAGAAGATGGGATTCAGAGTGGATGTCATTCAGACCTTAGATAGAAGCAGGGATTTTGAGTTCAGATACCTGAAGATTAATAGATTTGGTAGTAAAATCATAACTGAACTCACAATGGATTGCTTCTAATTTTTAAATGAAGTAGAGGCCAGATCACATGGATTAAAGATGGCTAAAGTAGAACAAAAAGTTAATTGAAAAGGCAGGTGTGGAGGTCAGAAAATAGAATACTTGAAATTGAGATTGAAAAGAGATACAATTTGGGGGATGATGAGGCCAAAAGAATGGCCATGTCTGTGGGTGACTGAAATGAGAGGAAGTGAAGTTATTTATTTGAAGGTGAAAATGTCAAAGCCACACCATGGACTTTATCATCCAGAATTTGTCCCACTACCAAATTCCAGTTAACACATACAATATACAATACAGATGAATCTCTGGGAGTCAAACCCTTTATCTTTTTATATCCTGTTTGCATCTTTCCTCACATCTGGTCAATTTCTACATTTAACTTTATCTTACTCTATCCAATTCACTTTCTCTGTCTCAGCACAAATTTTGTATCCATAGGAAATCATATTTGAAACATCCATTAATACCTCTTAAGAAGGTGTTCTCTCCTCATTTACTGAAAATAGCCTATATTAAAAGGAAGATGAATCCAGGCTAAATTTGCTTATTTTCTATTTATTTATTCATTTGTTTTTACTTGTTGGTTCTAGAGATTGAGTACTTTTCCAATGAGCTGCATCTCCAGTCCTTTTTTTATTTTTTTGACTTTGACACATGGTCTCACTAAGTTGATCAGGGAATTCGTAAATTACTGAGACTGTCTTTGAACTTGCAATCTTCCTACCTCCTTCTCCCTACTGGCTGGGATTATAGGCACAGGCCACTAGTGTTTGGATGCTTGCTTTATTTTAATTGAATGGAAAAGATTAACAAGACTCTTAACTTGGTTGAACTATTTCAAGGGTAGAAAAACAGAGTATTACAATAAATGTTTGTAAGAGGGTACAAGAAAATAAACTAGATTTGGAACAGCACAGGTTGGGAAAATAATGCTGAATGCTAAAAGAAAAGATGACAGAAGTAGATTTCACAAAATTCATTTTTTATTCATCTTACTTTACCTAGCAGTTCTGTAATTTCAAAGCACTTCCAAAAGTAGCACATTCAAAAGATGGCTTGTCTCTCTATATTGATTATTCAATTTTTCTAAAATGTTTTTTAAACATTTTAATACAACAAATTTCACTTTTATTCTATCATATATGCATACTCTTTTCTGTAAAATAATAAATCTGGGAAACCTAGAAGAGTGATTGGGAATGCTGCAATCTCATTCATCTATTTGCAGACCTTTGTTTCCCTTTTCTATAGAAACACACTGTTTTGCTTTAGTTTGATAAAATAATGTATTCTGAAAAACTATAGCTACTGAATTTGTAGGTTTGCCATGAAAATATACTCATGGGCAGGCCAGGCTTTAACTTCCTTAGCTCTTATCAAGAATGTCCAAAACAACAGTGCTGCAATTAATGACAAGATGATAAGCTGCTAGTTGGAGCATGCATTCTCCTTTGAGAACCAAGAGCTATCCTGGGTTTTCTTGTATTTTGGATTTCTACTTATGGTCTTTGGAAAAATTCAACCCCAAGTATGTTTTTGACAAAAAGAGAAAAACAAGAAGAGAAAAATATTTAATCCTTTCCCCTGGTGATCTACTCCTAAATTCTGCAGGATATTCTCTATTCTTATTTCCAGTCTGACTTTCAGAAGGGGAGGCAGGTCTCTCTATGCATCCCCTTAGCCAATTATTGATTTTTTTTGCTTCCAAATACAATAACTTTGCAGTTTATTTTTCAGAAAATTAAGTGATCCATTTATTTATTTGCTTGTTTGTTTATTTATTATTTAGCAGTACTAGAGATGAAACCCAGGGAAGCTCTGCCACTGAGCTACTTCCCCAGCACTTTTTAACTTTTCATTTTGAGACAGGGTCTCAATTTCCCAAGCTGACCTCAAACTTGCAATCCTTCTGCCTCAGCCTTCTGATTCCCTGGGATTATAGGCGTTGGCCGCCATTTATGACTTTAATGAATTCTTCTTTAATGTAGATTTTGGTAAACTTTGACAAATACATGTACATTTATTGTCAACATGTAATTTAAATATTTTTATCTTTTCCTAAAACTCTTTCCTGACTCTTTGCATTCAACCTAATTCAGTATTAACCCCAAGTAACATTTTATTTTTTTCTTTGAGATTATGGATTGGTTTGGCCTATCCTATAATTTCATAGTAATGGAATGATTCCTATACTAAAAGTTATTTTGTGTCTGGGTACATTTGCATAATACTCTTTTCAAATCTAACCATCTTGCTGCAGATACCATCGTTTTCTTTTTTGTTGTTGTTTCTGAGTAATATTGCACTTTATGAATATATCATTGTTTTAGTTAGTTTTTTCCCTGCTGTAACTGAAAGGCCCTACCAGAGCAACTGTAGAGGAGGAAAAGTTTATTTGAGGGCTCACTGTTTCAGAGGTCTTGGCCCATAGAAGACTTGCTCCATTCCTCCAGGCTCAAATGAGGCAGAACATCATGGCAGAAGAGTGTGGCAAAGAGAAACAGCTCACATGGTGATCATGCAGCAGAGAGTAGAAAGATTCCACTGTAGGATAGAAATATATATATCCAAAGCTAGGCTCCCACCTCCTCCAGTTACCACTCATTTAATCCCACTAGGAAATTAATTTACTGATTGTGTTAAGGCTTTCACAGCATAATCAGTTCTTCTCTGAACTTTCTTGCATTGTCTCACACCGGACATCACACATCCAAACCATAACAACTGTGATTTTCAGTTTTGGGTTACTAGGAATAAAGTGGTAGTGAACATTCAGGTAAACATCCTTATGTGAATATGTTTTATTTCCCTTAGGTAAAAATCTGATAATAAAACTCTTGTGTCATATGGCAAGTGCATGTTGAACTTAATAAGTAACTGTCAGGCAATTTCAAACGTGTTTGTATCATTTTACACTCACTCCCGCTTTTAATGTGTACTGGTTGTAATAGCTCCTTATTAATACTTGGTACTTTTTGAATAATGCTAATGTGTGCACAGTAAAAAGCCATTGTGGTTTTATTTATATTTTCCTGAAGACTACAGTTTGGTTTGGGTACTGGGGTTGAACCCAGGGGTGCTTTACCAGTGACCTATATCTTCAGTCCTTTTTTATTTTTTATTTTAAGGCAGGGTCTTGCTAACTTGCTAAGACTGGCCTTGAACTTGTGTGCCTCCTGCCTCAGCCTCCAAAGTTGTGAACATCTTTGTTAAATGCTAATTTATCACTAATGTATCTTCTTCATGAGAGTGTGTTCAAAGAATTTCATTATCCCGTGCTCATTAATTACCAGAACTCCATCAATTTTGTCAGTAGGTAGAATTATAAAAAGTATAAAACTAAAAGCTAAAATTAAACAAGAAAACTTTAACAAGTTTAAAGGTAAATAGAGGAGTAAATATAAAATTTCACTTTAAGGAAAAAGTAATTGCCCAAGAAATTAAAAGGCTACTTTGCCACCTAATATAGAGATGAATTGTCTCCAAAAGCTGCAGGTCTCACATGTAACAGAAGGCAAGCTCACTATAACACAGCCTCAGTATCATGGAAGAAAAAAATGACCTGATCATTTTCTTGAATGAGTTTTTCTTTCCATAGATTCTAGATCTTGAGCAAGTGCTGTTGGTTCAGGATTTAAAGTTTAAGCTGGAGGGTGAGTGAAAGGATAAAAAGCAAGCAGGAGCAATGGAGCATGAAAATTCTCCTTTGGCTCTGTTCCCTGCAAACAAATTTAATTGCTATGACAAGTCATCAGGAAGCCAATATGGAAATATTTGTGTTGTTGTAAGGGCTTCTTTTAAAGCATGATGCTGAGAATAGCATTTTTGTACTTGAATAATTAGAAACAATTATTTTCAACATTATAGATCATTATTGCTATAGATACCGTACCCAAACAAATTCATTTAATATAGATCTTTATTTTCAAACATTTGCTGCAAAGAACAACTCTTAATAAATGTATAAAACAAATGCATTCATTGCACATTTCTTTCTGTGTCTAACCATGACAACTAGTTATTTCATGCTTCTCACATAAATTTATCTATGTGTCATAATTAAGTTTTCATTATTTGTTTAATATATGAAATGTTGCCATTTGTCTTATTATAATAATATTCATTTTATCAAGGGTTATTTCCTTTTTTGTCAATCCTTGGAGTAAGAATTAGCAGATATATGAATGATACCTTAATAACAGGAATTAGAATAAAACTACACAATTTTGAAAATGAATTTTTAATAAGGGACATAATAAGAAAGAAAAGGTATGAAATCATCTTGAAATGTGTATTCGAAATTATTGGTTAAGGGGAAATAATGTGCATAAGTGTCAAAGATGAAAGAAATATGAAAGATATTAACATGCTTTTTTAACCTGAGAGAAAATTAAGGAACAAAACAAACATCAAATAAATACTTGATATATTCCTTACTCAGATCACAGCTAACTACTTTTTTAAGTTTTAAACAATGAACTTTTCCTTTTAATTTTTTACTTTTTTGAGTATCAGGAGAACATATTTTATGACAAAAATATATCCAGTAAAGTATGTTTCACATTTGGGCACCAATTCTGTAAAGATTGAAACACTATTCCAAGTTAGGAACCTGAACGTGTTAATTTCAAACCTTAAAAAAGCTACAATAATCAAATGAGTGTAGTACTAAAGGGTGAGAAACATGAGTTAATGGAACAATAAAGAGTCCATAGAGAGGCATACATATGCATTATTGATCAATTTTCAACAAAGCTGCAAAAGTGTAGGAAAGAGAATCTTTCAGAATGGTTCCTGAACAATTAGACATCCAGCAACAGCAACAGTACTGTCTCAACCATACTTCCTACCCTATGCAAAAGCAGTATTTTGTGCTTTTGACGTTATGATTTACTCTATAATTCCATTTTGATTTATCTTCTATTTTTTATTTCTTTCCTAAACCTTTCCATGTGTTCATCTGTATTCTTCATATAGAGACCATATTAATTATAAACCTTTTAACATCTTTGTCTACCAACAGTATCATCTGTCATTTCTGCTGCCTGATATTTTCTTCAGCTTATGACTTGTCATTGCCTACTTTTCACGGTTGATACTTTTTAGTTTAGTTGATTGCTTTGCACACTATGAATTCTACTTTGTTGGGTCCTAGACACAGTACAATACCAAAATCAGTTTGAAACACTCAGGTTTATTTTAGATAAACCAGGACACCTTCAGAGCAGATTTTAGTATATTGCTAATTTAGGTTCAATAGTAAGACAATAGCAGCACAATTCACAATAGCTAGATTGTGGAACCAACCCCGATGCCCATCAGCAGATGAATGGATAGGGAAACTCTGGTATATATACACAATGGAACACTACTCAGCACTAAAAGAGAATAAAATCATGGCATTTGCAAGTAAATGGATGGAGTTGGAGAAAATAATACTAAGTGAAGTTAGCCAATCCCAAAAAACCAAAGGTCGAATGAACTTTTTGATATGAAGATACTAACTTATAAAGGCAAGAGAGAGGGAATGAGAGGAATGAAAGAGCTTTAAATAGAACAAGCGGGGGGGCAAGGGGATAGGAATAATGGCAGACTGAGTTATCCATGATTACCCTAAATACATGTATGCAGACAAAATTGTAAAAATACTTTATATTAAACCAGCAACTTGAAAAATTGTGCTCTTTATATGTAATATGAAATGAAATGTACTCTGCAAACATGTATAACAAATTAGAATAATAAAAAAATAATAATACCATTTTGGGAACTTTATCCATTGCTGTATGTCGCAAGCCAGGCATGGGCCGTGTATGTGAGCTATGAGCATTTGAGCACATGTGGGGACTGGACTGACATTGCTGCTCTGACTGGGCTGTGAGATGTATGTGTCCTTTTCACTCGCTCTGCCTTTGATTACACATAGCACCTGAGATGAGTGTGGCCTTCCAAGATGTCAGTCAAATCTGCTGATCTCAAGACATCACCAAGCAACCCCCCTGAAACACAATCCCTTGCCTTATTAGGGTTTAACTTTCTTGAATGTCTTTCCCCCAATATATAGGATGGTCTCAGGCGTGCCCCCTCTTTCTCTTTTGCTTGCCTCTCTTGCCTCCCTGTGGGAGCTAGAGCTGAAGAGCCATCACTGAACCCCAAGAAAAAGGTACTTTCTGTGTCTGTGTGATTATTTAGTGCCAACCATAATCACCTGGAGTGAACCTGACTGATTAATCAGGTGTTGCGGCAGCTGTATGTACTAAGGAGTCTTTCAGTTTTGGCCGATGCAAACACAAGCTGTCCCTGTCCCTATAATAACCCAATGGCTTCTTAGGCTACTGATTACCAGTGGCATTATGATGTCCATTTCAGTACTTAGAAGGAGATTCCAGGAGAAACCTCTTACAATCTCCAGATATCTCTCTCTTTGCAGTTTTCTTCTTTCAGAAACTCTGCCTTAAAAATTCCAGGCACTCTGGTCTCCTCGAACTCCAATTTTTACCTCCTAATTTAGCAAGATGGCCTGGATTTTGTTTAGACTTTACTTCTCTTCACTTTTGTCTGGAATCTGCATCCAGCTATTAAGATAGGGAAAATCACAGGAGTCATATCAGATCTCTTTTTCAGAAGTCAAAATCCTACACTGCTTATTGTCCAAACATCTAAAATACTATTTTTTAAAAAATTTTATTCATTTTTTCAGGTTGTTTATTGTGATAAAATAAATCTGCTCTCATTTTCTTCTTTCAACCAAAAACAGAAATTCTGTACAACTTCTAACTTATAAGTAATGTGAATTTCAAGTCATCACTGACATAAATATAATGCATGAATGGATAACAGGTGAATTATAAGCCAATTGGTAAATAAGCAATTATGTACTATCTTGCCAATTCTAGTCTTTCCTGTGTGTTAATATAGCATATAAGAGTCTCCACCTTGGTTCTGGAGGTGGTGTTTGTGATCAGTTCAGGGTACAAAACTATAATATGGTTTAATAACAAAGCATTTATGTGCTAATCAGTTTTGCATAGCTACAAAGTTCATTAGCATTTCAGAGAAGGTAATGATTAGCCTAGGTGGAGCAAATGAAGTTTTATAAACAAAGAAGTTCAATTAAACCTCCAATTATGGATGATACAAGATAGCCCAAAGGGGAGGGGCCCATCTAAGTGGAAGTAACATAACAACTAAATGCACCATGCTAGTGTGTATGTGCACATGTGTGTGCAAGCAAATACAGATAGAGCAGGCTTGTTGAGAATAGCAGTCTAATAGAAGCAGTCTAATAGTCTAATATATTGTTACATAACAAAAGAGCAGACATTACAAAAGAAAATTAGAAGTTCAAAACTATCAATGTTACCCTAGAAGTGCAACCATACTCAAATCATTTAACCTCTCTTCAACTTCTAAATCCTCATCTGTAACCCCCTTTTCCTTATTCTGAGAAGAACATGGCATTTCCAGTAAGAAGTATTAAGTGAATACCCACTTGCCTTTAACTGTATATTATTTTAAAATGTGACCATTTTGTGTCCATATGCATGTAGTATATATACTCTCAAGTACACTACAATTTTGAGACTGGTAACTGTTGTGTCATATACTGTTCTAGGCCTGAGTTCATTATTGGCATATTTAGGGCACATATATTACTCATTTAAGACGCAAACATGAAGTCTGAGATCGTTACATTTTAAGTTTCTTTACTTAAAAAGACACATCTGAATATTTAGAAAATAAAAAAAATAAATGCAAAATTGCTTGCCTTTTTGTCTATTCTTCTTTGGGCCTAGCATACTTACAAATACATCTGTATAAAAAGGGCTACAACCAATTGATGACTTATACCTAAAAAGTATTTTGTAGATAATTTCAAGTACAAAAAAAAAATCAATCATTTTTATTTACTCAGGGAAAGGTACAATATCATGTGTACACTGCGAATTATTTCTCCTTCCCGTATTTCCGTCATTTTCAAATGTAGCAATCTAGTATAAAATTGTTTTCAGATGTAACTTTTTAAAAGTACATATAGGAATTAGAGTTAAGAAAATCATATTTGCCAAGTTATTGTAGCAATTCTACCCAGCCATTGTAGAAACATGGATTTCAGTATTATCTCCTGGAATCTTCCAGTGCCAGTTATAATGCTGGTCTACTTAGAGGTCTAGATATTTAAAAACTCCATTTTCTTCTCCTTCATTCAAATCTTATATCCCCACAATAACTGATTTACAACAACTAAAGAAAAAAAGTGATTTATGTATCAGGAAATCCATTGATTTGTTACAATGAAAGAGATCCCTAAATACTTATGAATATGTCCTTTTTCTAATATCTTGGAACTTGGTAAGTTTAATCAATGAGCAGAACGCTGCTTGTTGAGGAAGAAATTTTGATTAATACCCAGATGCTTTTAAAGAATCTTTTACCAGATTCATATTTGGAGTCATATTTACCTACCCCATGTCCTAGGTAACAGTAGAGAGTAGAATGGTGGTTACCAGGGGCTGGGGGCTGGTGTGGAGGGGGTTAGGGGAAACAATGATCAAAAGATAAAAAATTTCAGTTAGATAATTAGAAAAGTTTTAAGAGCTATATTGTCTAACATGGGAATAATAGTTAATAACAAAATACTATATTCTTGAAAATCATTGAGAGTAGATTTTAAGTGCCCTCACCATAAAAATATGTATATAAATAGTAGATATGTTTAATTAGCTTGGTTTATTTATTCCATGATATATACCTATTTTTAAAACATAGTACATGATAAAATATATGTATATAATTAATTTATGATTTCAAAAATTATTTAATTAAGAAACATTTGTGCTAGAATCTTCTGAGAAATATCAAGGAATTGGGCAAATTGCTCAACAAAGCACCATTCTCTATTTACAAAAACCATGAGGATCATGGTCATTTTTATTGGTTTTTGTTACTAATTCTTGTTTGTTCTTCATATAACAATAATATTCAATTCAACTAAGAAATATGGTCTTTAACTTAAAGAGTCATGGTCATATTCCCAAAGGAATATTGCATAATCATGTTGCCATTTCCCCCAGTCTCTCAGAATATTTCTAACACCAGTCATTGTTGCTGTCAGTAGTTCTGCCTTGTGCCCATGAGTCTCCCAGAAATCATCCATTATTCATGACTCAGCTCTCTTCCCTCAGGGTTGTCTTTGAAGCCATAAATTCCTGCTCAATTCCAACCTAAGCCCGAAGAAGCCCAGAAGTATGGGAGAATTCTCTCATGGATAATCCTTACCTAACAGGGAAAAATAGCCAGTGTGACTGTTCTTTATACAATCACAACTGGGAGGAATTTTATAGATTACTCAGTATAGCAGCAAACTATCCACTTTCATCTTCTGGTCTCACTCTTACTGTTCCCTGATTCCTGTTTTTTAGAACTGCATCCCCCCAAATGACTGCCACCTCAACTGTTGTGCCAAGTCATACTTTTAACTGAACTCAATTAAGAAATGAAAACTTATATATCATCAGAAGCAAGTCTTATAGTTCATAGTGGAAGAAACAAGAAGCCAAATAATTAAAGTAACTTGACTATAGATACGAAATGGAATAGTTATAAAACTATCTCTAGAGCAACTATGTATATATGGCTTTAATTCTATGAGATATTACTGCATATATCTTTGAAATAGGGACCAGGGGATATATGCTAGTCATTGTCTCATTTATATATTTATTTATGTATGTATAGAGATATAGATCTCTGTTGATATCTTGCAAAAGGCAGATTCAAAATGGAAGTCTATGCCTATTACATACTTAAAAGATATGCAATTATTATTATTATTTCCCCTTTTATAATAAATATTAAATATGTACATGTAATTTCTGTTAGAGTTGCCAATGATATCTATCCAAATTATTATGGTTAACATATGACTCCATGTGATCTCTTTAGATAGGCCTTAAAAATGCAATGTGGGAAGAATTTTTATGAAGTTTAAAATAAATTGAATATTTGAATATGAGAAACTGAAGTGGGAAAGACGACTCAAATGTAAATCTGCTTCAGTGATATGACAAATCAGTGATTTTCTCTTAACAATAAAATTTTTTTCATGAAAGCTAGCTACAGCAGAAAATTACTGAGGCATGCTGATAGACAAGAGCTTTTCAGATATATAAAGTATGTGTCCATGAGGGAAACATAAATAAATTGCTTAAAAACCTTTTAGAAAGCAGAGGAATTAAATTCTTTCTAGGAATATAATATTCTTTTTAATCATATTTATAGTTCATGTTCCGTTTTTATTTTCTTTTATAGATTCCAGTTTATATTTTAAAGACCAAGTGCTGGATATCTATTACCATATTAAAATTTTTGGTCATATTGAAATATAATCTCTACCTTTACAATGGATATTATAATTTTATTGTAAAACAACCAGCATTATAACCTTGATATCAGAATCAAAGAATTTAAAACATTAGCTGTTTATCTTCATGGAAAGGTGAACCTCTTTGGAAAATAAGTTCATGTAGTATTATTTTTATTTATATTATTTTTAAACTAAAATTCCTCTTTAAGATTAATTCTATGTTGTATAATACCTCTATGTCAAATGAGTACTAAAATTTACTATTTACAGCTTCTTCCCAAATGTTGTTCTCTAATAAGTAGCAATATTTTCTGGGCATAAACTTGTCTTGGTGAATGACCTGAATGTCCACAGTCATTAGGGCTTGGCTTTTCTTTACTCTGACCTCTGGAGAGAGATTGCAATGTTGGCTCTTACTAAATAAAGCCCTGAAGAGTGCAAATGGTTTCTGTCTCATGATCCCCTCCTGGTTCACTTAACAGTCTCTGAGAGTGGTGTACTTCACAGGCTTTCTTTACCAATGGGATACCTGCAGACAGTCCATAAAATGTTTGTTGAAAAAGCAAATGAACTTCCACCTTCTTAATCCTATTTTCTACATTTTGTTAAAAAAAATAAGAATTCATTTATATGCAGAGAATGCCTTTATTTTAGTGCACCATCCTGTGTGTTTTGACACACATATACCATTATGAATCTATCATTCAATTAAAATATAGAATAATTCTAACATCTCCAAAACTTCCCAGTAGAAAGTTTCACATCCAGAAACTGAAAGCCACTTATTGTTTGCTTATTGTTCCTATAGGTTTACATTTGCAATAATGTTTTATACACAGAAATATACAAAATGGAGTTAGTTTATTCCTTCCTTCCTTCTTTCCTCTCTCCCTTTCTCCTTCTTTCCTTCCTTCCTTCCTTCCCTCTCTCCCTCCCTCCCTTTCTCTCCCTTTCCTTCCTTCCTTCCTTCGTTTCTTTCTTTCTTTCTCCTTCTAACTTTTCATGTTTCCATGCTAGGCATGATAGGCAAGTACTCTACTACTGAGCTAAAATCCTAGCCCACAATACAGATTCCCCCCCCCACCCCTGTCTGTCTTCTTGTACTTAGCATATGGTATTGGAGAGATCCATTGACATTATTGTATGTAAATTATCTGTTTTAAAGGGTGAAGTCCTCGTGATTTAGGATAGGAGAAGTGAATATTACATATTTATATGTAAATCATCTATTAAAGAAAAAAATTAATTATAGAATACCCTCTAAGAATACCATTTCAGATTAAAATCCATTGAAGAAACAGAATTGAATTATGATCGCTGAACATTCACATTCCAGTAAGGATAATGAACATAGAAGCAATGAAAATAGAGTAAGTTAGAATGACTAGAAGGTATGTGATTACAGCATAGAAGGAATCGAGTCTTTGAACCTGTGGGAAAATGCTGTATAGAAAAGGGTTAACTTAGTAGGCACAGGATGCTCAAATCATGCACATTCCCCATTTCTTCAGTTCTGCATGTTGCTTAAATCAGTTCTTAGAGATGACTTCTGAGCCCTTTGAATGCCTAAGAGCATCATTCTATGCCAAATGAGAGAGTTCATGCTACTGATGTGATTTACGGTAGACACATATTTTTGTACATCTGAGACTGAGCCACATCGTATCAGGTACCAATGGAGACTGCCAGATGAGTAGCTCAAGTCAATCACATAGGTGCTATAATCCTTCATGACTAACCTTCAGTAAAATCCCCAGCACCAAGGCCCAGGAGAGCTTCCCTGCTTGACACCATCTCACCTGTGTTTTCATACATTGCTCCTGGGGAAATTGATCACCATCTGTGCTGGTTCACAGGGGTAGTAAAAGGAAAAACTTCCTTCTGATTTTTACTACACTTTCCCTTATTCACCTTTTCCCTTTGCTGATTCTAAAAGTTTTTTTTTTTTCTATAATAAACCACAACAGTGAGCATGACCACTTTTTTGAGTTCTTTGTACCATTCTTTGAGTCATTGTTTTTGTTATTTGTTTTTTTTTAGCAATACATGACAGTAAAATCTATTTTGATAAGTTTATACAAAAATTGAATATATCTTATTCAAATAAGGTTCCCAGTCTTGGAGATGTATATGATATTGAAATTCACAGTGATATATTCATATATGTACATAGGAAAGTTAAGTCAGATTTATTTCACCGTCCTTCCTATCCCCATCCCCCCTTATTTCCCTTTATTCCCCTTTGTCTAATATACTGAAACTCTGTTTTTCCCTTCATCTCCTTCTTGTTGTAAGTTAGAATCCACATTTGAGAGAGAACTTTGAACCTTTGTTATTTTGGAATTGGCTTATTTCACTTAGCATGATAGTCTCCAGTTCAATCTATTTACTGGTGAATGTCATGAAATCATTCTTCTTTATAGCTGAGCAATAGTTCATTGTGTATATATACCACATTTTCTTTATCCATTTATCTGTTGATAGGCATTTACATTGGTTCAACAGCTTAGCTATTGTAAATTGTGTTGCTATAAACATTGATGTGGCTGAGTCACTATAGTATGTTGATTTAAATTCCTTTGGATAAATACTGAAGAGTGAAATTACTGGGTCAAATAGTGGTTATGTTCCTAGTTTTGTGAGAAATCTTCATACTTATAGAATGCTTGCAGTAATTTGCAGTTCCACTAATGGTGTTTGAGTGTATCATTTTCCCTACATCCTTGCCAAAATTTATTTTCACTTGTATTCTTGAAAATAGCCATTCTAGATGGAGCGTGGTAAAATCTCAGTGTAGTTTTAATTTACATTTCTCTAATTGCTGGAGATGTTGAACATTTTTTCATACATTTGTTGACCTTTTTTTCTTTTCTTTCTTTCTTTCTTTTTTTTTTTTTTGGTAGCGGGAATTGAGCTCAGGGGCACTCGACCACTGGGCCACATCCCCAGCCCCCCCCCCTTTTTGTATTTTATTAGAGACAGGGTTTCACTGAGTTTCTAGGTGACTTGCCATTGCTGAGGCTGGCTTTGAACTCTCAATCCTCCTGCCTCAGCCTTCCAAGTGCTGGGATTACAGGTGTGTGCCACCATGCCTGGCTGACCATTTGTATTTCTTCATTTAAGAAATGTCTGTTCAGTTCCTTTTCCTATTAATTGATTGGGTTATTCATTTTGGGGTGTTGAGCTTTGTGAATTCTTTGAAAAGCCTGGAAATCAATGCTTTATCTGAGGTGCAGGTGGCAGAAATCCTTCCATTCTGTAGGATTTCTCTTCATGCTCCTGATTATTTCCTTTGCTGTGAAGAAGCTTTGTCATTTGATACTATACCATTTACTGATTTTTTACTTTATATCTTGCACTTTAGGAGTCTTGTTGAGGAAGTCAATTCCTTAAGTTGACATGTTGAAGAGTTGGGCCTACTTTTCTTCTAGCAGGTGCAGGGGTTCTGGTCTAAAAACTTGGCTTTTGATCACCTTTGACTTGAGTTTTTTGGCAGGGTGAGAGATAGAAGTTAAATTTCATTTCACTACATATGTTTTTCTAGTTTTCTAAGAACTATTTCTGGAAGAGGCTTTTATTTTCTCCAATGTATGCTTTTGGTACCTTTGTATAGTGTGAGATAACTGTTTATGTGGGTTTGTCTCTTTGTCTTCTATTTTATTCCATTGGTCTTCTTGCCTATTTTGGTACCAGTATCATGCTGTTTTTGTAACTATGGCTTGTAGTATAATTTCCTGGTATTGTGTACCTCCTTCTTCACTTTTCTTGCTAAAGATGGTTTTGGATATTCTGGGCCTCTTATTTTTCCAAATGAATTCTAGGATTACTTTTTCTATTTCTATGAAGAACATCACTGGGGTTTTAGTAGGAAATGCATTAAATCTTAATAGGAATTGCATTAAATCTGTTAGTGGTATGGACATCTTGACAATATTAATTTTGCCTATCCAAGAACATGGGGGTTCTTTCCATTTTCTTAGGTCTTATTCATTTTTTTCTTTAGTGTTCTGTAGTTTCATTGTAGAGGTCTTTCACCTCTTTTCTTAAATTGATTCCCAAGATTTTTTCTTTTGTTTTCTTATTTCTTTGAGGCTATTGTGAATGGGATAGTTTTCCTAATTTCTATTTCAGCTGATTCATTTTTTGTGTATAGGAATGGAGTTGATTTGTGGGTGTTAATTTTGTATACTGCTACTTTACTGAATTCATTTATGAATTCTAAAAGTTTTCTGGTAGAGTTTTTTAAAATCTTCTAAATATAGAAACATGTCATTGGCAAATAAGGCTAGCTTGAACTCTTCTTTTCCTATTTGTATCCCTTTAATTCCTTTCTTTTACCTAATTGCTCTAGCTAGTTTCAAGGACTATGTTGAATAACAGTGGTAAAAGACTACATTCTTGTCTTCTTCCAGATTTTAGAGGGAATGGCTTCTGTTTTACTTCATTTAGAATGATGTTTGCCTCGGGCTTAACATGTATAGCTTTTATAGTGTTGAGGTATGTTCCTACAATCCCCAGTTTTTCTAGAGATTTGAACATGAATGTGTACTGTATTTTGTTAAATAATTTTTCTGCATCTATTAAGTTAATTATATAATTCTTGTCTTTAAGTCTATTGATGTGGTGAGTTAAATTTATTGATTTCTGTATGTTGAAATAAAATTGCATCCCTGGAATGAAACCCGTGTAATCATGTTACATTTCAATGTGGTTTTGTATTCATTTTGCCAGAATATTATTAAGAATTTGTGCATCTCTATTCATCAGGGTTATTGGTCTGAAGGTTTTTTGTTTTGTTTTGTTTTGTTTTGTTTTCCCTTGATGTGTCTTTGTCTGGTTTTGGTATCAGGATAATGATAGTTTTATACAATGTGTTTGAGATTAGAGTTCCCTCCTTTTCTTTTTCATGGAATAATTTGAAGAGGACCTTCTTTAAAGGTCTGGTAGAACTTGGCTGAGAATCAATCCAGTCCTGGGTTTTTCTCTGTTGATAAGCTTTTGATGGCATCTTCAATTTCATTGCTTGAAGTGGAACTGTTAATATTTTCTATTTCCTCCTTGTTCAATTTGGGTAGGTCATATATCTCTATAATTTTTCAGTGTCTTCATGATGTTCTAATTTTATTGGAGTGTAAATTTTCAAAGTAGTTTTTGATTACCCTCTATATGTTCAGTAGCTTCTATATTGATATTTCCCTTTTCATGAAAATTATAATAATTTGAGGATTTTTTTCCTCTTTTGCTTAGATTGGCTAAGAGTTTACCAATTTTGTTTATTTTTTTTTTAAAGAAGCAACTTTTTCATTTTTATTTTTCAATTTTTTAAAAAATTTCAATTTTTTCAGGTTGGCTCTGATTTTTATTATTTTCTTTCTTCTACTGGTTTTAGTGTTAATTTGTTTTTTTTTTTTTTTTTTTTTTTTTTTTTTTTTTTTTTGTAGGGCCCTGAGATGTAATGTTAGATTTTTTATTTGGCCTCTTTCTATTCTTTTGATAAATGAGATAAATCTTATGAACTTTCCTCTTAGAACCACATTTATAGTGTCCCAGAGATTTCGATGTTGTGTCTCTATTCTCATTTACCTTTAATTATTTTTTTCACTCCTGATTTCTTCTCCTATCCATTCATCATTCAATAGCTATTATTTAGTCTCCAGGTGTTAGAGTAACTTCTACTTTAAATTTTATTGTTGATTTCTAATTTCATTCCATTATGATCTATTAGAATGCAAGGTATTATCTCTATTTTGTTGTTATTGTTAGTTTTATTTTCTGAGAGTTTCTCTGGGGTCTAAGATGTGGTCTACTGTAGAAATCAATCCATGTGCTGCCGAGAAGAAAGTGTATTTGGTAAATGACATAATGTCTGTTTAGTTTAGATTAAATTATTAGTTGTATTTTTAGTTCTATAACTTCTTCATTTAGTTTTTGTTCAAAACATCTATACAGTGATGGGAGAGGCATGTTAAAGTCACCCAGTATTATTGTGTTGTCATCCATTAAATTCTTGATATTGAAAAGGGTTGATTTGATGTGCATAGGTGCCTTTTTGTTTGGATTATATATATTTACAATTGTTATTACTTGTTATTATATAATTGTGATACCACCAGTTATTGGTGACAAGTTCTGCTTCCTCATATGGTCAACTATAACATTAGAGAAACACACTGAGGTAAGCATATAAACAGGGTTTATTTAAAAAAGAGGTAACGTCAACTTCTCCCAGGAGAAGGGGGACATAGCTGGTATCCTGGTATTCTAAAAAGTGAGGGTATTCTGCCGTTTTTATATGTCTTGGGCTTCCTTTGTTTTCCTGCCCTTTTCCCCTTATCTCTCTCCTTCCTGCCTACATGACTAGGCCCAGGAAATGCTCAGGGTGATGGCCAAAAGGTATCTTAGTTTTCAGTGAATTAAAATATCTATTTGTCATGTTTATCTCCTCTATTTTAACTTTGTTTCTCTTGCACTTTTGTCATAATGCTGTATGATTCTGATGTGCTCTGCTTTATTAAATTTCCTTAAAGGCTTGTGAGTTCTGTGTCTTATTCATAAGTATTTCCTATCCCAAGTTTCCTAAAATATGTTTGCTTTTTCCTACAAATCCTTCACTTTTTATTTTTGTCTGTATATGTTTAAATTATTAGTCAATCTAGAATTTATTTTTCATTGGGATATGAGTAGGTAGATTATTTTTCCAATGAACTAAATGGTTTCCAAATCATCTTTATTGAATGGTGCAGCTTTGCCTATGGATTCTAAATGCAATCTTGACCACATCCTAAAATCTTATGAATAATAGATTTATGCATCTGTTCCACTGATGTACTTGTCTATCCCAGATGGTATTACTATATCTTTATTAAATTTTCTGATATGTTTTGTTTTGTTTATTCAAAAATATTTGCTCCCCTCTTTCATATTAATTTCAAAATCTTTAAATTTTCCTTAATGTTACTATTGGAAGTGTATGGAAATTCATTGAATTCATTTATGAAATTTGGAAGAATTCAATTCTTTTATAGCATGCCTTACTATTCAATGATCTAGACTATTTAATTAGTATGTATGTTGGGAGATTTTTACATATATATTCTCCACAAAAAAGATTATATTTTCAGCCGGGCGCGGTGGCACACGCCTGTAATCCCAGTACTTGGGAGGCTGAGGCAGGAGGATCGCGAGTTCAAAGCTAGCCTCAGCAATGGCGAGGCACTTAGCAACTCAGTGAGACCCTGTCTCTAATAAAATACAAAAAAGGGCTGGGGATGTGGCCCAGTGGTCGAGTGCACCTGAGTTCAATCCCCGGTACCAAAAAAAAAAAAAAAAGATTATATTTTCAATGGTGAAATTTGACTGATAATTTTTCCTTTAGAAAGTCCTTAGATATTTCTTATTAAATAAATTTCTAGATACTATTTTTGTTGTTACATTTCTTCACTAAAACATTATTGAGTTTTGTGCTTTTATTTAATGCTCAATTATAATATCAACTTATTTATTTTACTTGGTTTATCAAGTAAATATTATGCATTATCTATATAGATAGTTGTAGTTTTTTAAAATAATATTTTCGTCTGGGTTTCTAATTTTTATACTTCGTTCATTTAATTGTTGTCTAAATCATTGACTAGGAACTTAAGCTCAAAATAATAAATAATATTTTTTAACTAAAGCCATAATTTGCTTCTTCTATCTATTCTATAGTATCTTCTTTATGGAGCATTATCCTTATCTTTTCAAGCTTAGTTCTGAATTTATTCATTTATTCTTAAAACCAACGATTTGGTATCAGGAGAATTTCAAAGTACACTTATTTCACCATCTTGAAAAGGATATCAAAAGTTCAAATTAGATGGAAATTAATTTGCTTTATGAAATTATGCACACTAACCAGAGAATTAGTGCCACCACATGATCTCTCTTTCTGGGCATTAAAAAGCAAAAACAAAAACAAAATCTTTTGTAAATGAGCTTTGGAAGGCTATTAATTTTCTGAGCCTTGATAAGTTTGTAACACTTTAAAATAATTGGCATTATCTTTAAAAAATAAGTTGCTTAAAACTACAAATTACATACTATAGGCAACTTTTCTTTTTTTTTTTTTTTTTTTTTTTTTTTTTTTGGTACCAGGGATTGAACTCAGGGGCACTAGACCACTGGGCCACATCCCCAGCCCTTTTTTGTATTTTATTAGAGACAGGGTCTCACTGAGTTGCTAAGTGCCTCACCATTGCTAAGGTTGGCTTTGAACTCGTGATCCTCCTGCCTCAGCCTCCCAAAGGCTGGGATTACAGGCGTGTGCCACCACGCCCGGCTTCATATAGGCAACATTTATGCTGAACTTTTTTTTTTTTTTTTTTCTGGCTTTGTTTGACTTTTAGATTTTATACTTTCTAAATGTATCAAGACCTGGTTGAATGAATTAAGAGTCCCTAATACATTAAGAGGACAAAGGCCAGAGGGGAGACTCCTTGAAATTCAGTTCCCTAATTTGAAATGTATTCAAGACCACAGTGCTCCTTTCAAAAATTTAGGAAAATAAGTCTGTGGTGGATGAAGTGCCCCCGCAACCTCTTGTCTGTGGACAGTGTTAAATTACAGCCATGCTCCCTTAATCTGGCTTTTCTAACACCTGTTAGATCAGCAGAAAATAGGTTTCTTTGTTGGTGGGTCTCTAGAAAATAGGCTTACAGATTTTGTGAGAGAGGTTTTAGTTGTTGCTTTTATTGAAGATTCTGATAAAAGCCAGATACATTCTCCTCCAAATTTCCCATAAATACATATTAACACAATGTGACAGGCTCACAGGTATCAAGAATCCAAAATACATATTTTGGTCTGGATAAGCTATTTTGGGAGCATTTGTTTTAGAAAAGTTGTTACAACAGATCTGATCAGGTGACTTGTGTCACTTTTTCTCCTAAAACTTCTCTTTCTCTCATTGGTTTTTGTACCTGACATAGTTTGTGGGATTCAGTTATGTTGACTCTACTGAGATAGAGATTTGAAAGGCAGAAAGCATTTATCCATATAAGATGATCTGTGGTAATAAGTTTTATTTTTTATGTTATGTCACTTAAGAAATACAAAGCATTGAGGACAGTATATTGAGAGTAAAGTTCTATAAGGCTATATATGAAATTCTTTTTTATATATGTAATAAGTATTTTTATAAATTTGTTTTATCATTTGTGTACAAAATATGTCATTTTAAGAAGAATGTCTTCATAATGTGGATCAAAAGGGAAGAAAGAGCTCATAGCTTTCTTAGTGTTTCCTAGAGCTGATTCTGTTTCTCTAGGTGTTTTATTACTCTATGCATATTTTTATTTTTATTGCTCACTTGCTGTCATTTATTCTACTTCATGTATTCTGGTCAGTATCTTGCTGCTAAAGTATCTTTATGGATTTTTCCTTTTCCTCTCCTTCTGCACTGCATCTGCTCATCATTGGTGGGACTCTCCCTACAACTGCTAGCTTGTCACATCAGTAAACTCTTTTGTTTTTAAGAGCAACTGTAGAGCACAGTTTCCACTGATCTGACTTAGGGTACTCGTGCTTCTTTTTCACAAATGAAAATCAATATTATTTCTCTATCCTTAATATATTGCTGGGGAACAGTGGCTTCCATTTTCAAGTCTTGCAAAAATTCCAAGTAGAGATCTGGCATTCTGTGTGCACAGCAATGCTGCTACATTTTTGTCCTTGAGGAAGCAGTTCTTTGGCTTAATTCCAGATGTCAAAATGGGAGTGTGAATTCTTGGTTTTAATCTGCCCTTATATTACTTTTAACAATTGATGCGATTTTGTTGGGGAGCAATAAAAATTGATACATGGGAATTAGAAAAGTTCTTTATTTCTGGAGGAAAAAATTAATTTATGAATTCATTTTAGAAAATTGCATACTTAGTTTTACTCTACTTTGGATTTCTTTCTGATGTATCTTTGCTTCTTCACCTTTCTAGAAGGGTCCTATTGCTTTTCTCCTTGATAACCTGGACTCCATTGCTGATACCCTGTTCTGTCCTTTTTGATACACTGAGACATCAACAGTATTTCTAATCACTTTCCTGGCACTCTAGTGGATACTCATTTCTTCAGGACATTTTATCTCTGCTAAAGGGATAGGGTAAGTGTAGAAGGCAAGTATGCAATATAAAAGTGAAATACAAATTTAAACAAAGTCAAAGTGAGGTGTGAATGACAGCCTATAAAATGTATTATTCATCCTTTGAATGTTTATAATTTTTATCCTGTTAAGTCTTTCCCATAACTAGAAAATAGACCTTTTACATCTCTTTCTTTCACTACAAATTTATAGGCCCTTTGGATATATAAAACTCAAATTGCTCAGTTGACCTGAGGGTGTGTTGTACAGGAAGAGAAGGCAAGGAGGATGAAGGGCATTGCAGGGAGAAGATGGGTTTCCCAGGGATGCAGGACAGAATTTTGTGACTAAACTAATTTGGAAATGAAATATACAAGTAGAATTCTGGTGTGTCTTTTTGTTGCCCTATAAAGGAGGAAAGTTCTTGATATGAAGGATAGATTTTCAGGTCTCTCTGGACCCTTTTCATCCCATCTCCTGTGAAGGGTCACTCAGTACTTTGTTCCATAGTCAACAGGCAGTCAGTCGATACGTCAGCCATTTAACAACACTCTCACGCGTCAGTCTTCCATGACACCAATTAATTCTGAACAGCACATCATATTTAACTACATCTATAGCCACACAAACCCATACACATATCTTCTGATTAATAATTATTTTCTTAATATTTGCTCAGCTTTGTAAATTCTAGTCACTGTTTTAAAATTCTGAAATATATTGGTTTAATATTAAGCTTTCTAAGTAATGAAACACATCAGATAATCAGAATTCTCCATTTCTCTTATATCATATCACCAAATGATATGTCTTATTTAAGAAGGACCCTGGTTTCCTGTGGCTTTAAAAATGCTTATGTTACAAAGTATAGCATCTTTGTTTTCTAGAAAATATGCTTTCTCTGTTGTACACTCACCTGCTAATTTGGTTAGGTACAGAAATATAGACTGGGGCTGATTTTTACTTGGTCTGTTGTAAGTGTTTTCTCCAATCACTTAGAGCATCAAAGTTTCTTTGGTAGAATTCTCGGTGAACTTTTCCTTGTAGAACCAGAAGTTTTCACACATTACATTTAAGAAATAGGAGTTGTAATAGTTGCTAGTGGTTACTCAGAGGATACTGACCAAAGAGGTGTTAAAGTAAGGTTTCCTGAAAACATTCCATATCATTGGTGAAGTACAATTTGATTGGTTAATATTATGAAATACACATATAGATGTAAACTTTGTCATTAACTTTTGAAAGACAATATAAATATACATGTATAAAATTTCTCTGTGTGTGTTTTCAATAACACCACCACAATTTTTGAAAATGATCAAAATACTTGAACTGACAACTCACCAGTGAAAATATATCAGTCAAATATTCAAATTAAAATATACTCAACATCATTAGTAATTGGAACTTACGAAATCCACAGAGATACCACTACATATCAGAATGAAGAAAACTGAAAAGACTCAATGTAGTTGGTATTAGCAAAAATATGGATGAATTAGAACTCTCGTATTCTGTTGGTGGTAATATTAAATGATAAAACTTCTTTGGAAAGCCTTTTGGCAATTTCTTAGAAGTTAATTAAGTATATGCTACCATCTAATCCAACTGCTCCACTACTTGCTATTTACCCAAGAAAAATGAAAGCATTTGTCCATAGAAGACTTGTACAAAATGTTCATGGTGGCTTTGTTTGTAGTAAGCAAAACCTAGAAATGTCCACTAAGTCTCCCTACTGGAAAATAGATAAAATAAGGAAATTGTTTTTAGCTATCAAATGAATTAATAATTGGCCCTTGCTATAACATGGGTCTCAAAATAATAATTCTGCGTGGAAGAAATCATCCAAAAAGTATGCAAAGTGTATGATTCCGTATATATAACATTTTTTAAAGCTATCTTTTGTGGCAAGCAATTTATGGTTCCATGGGATCTGGTAGGAAGAGAAAGTATAAAAGGAAATGGGAGGCTTTCTGTAGAAATAACATTTTATTTTCCTTGACCTTGATGATGCTTTAACATGTATGTACAGAACTTATCAAACTGAACACTTTAAATATTTGCTTTATGATATGGATCTATATTATATCTCAGTAAAACTCTTAAAAACAAAAACAATCATGTGGAACCTTACCAGAAGGTATAATAGAATATGCACATAGATGATAACTTTAAGCTTGGATGTCTCTTGAAAGAGAATGTGTTACATCAATCAAATGAAAATTTTGTATTTGGATTTTAATTCAAAAAAGCCTAAGAATGGTCTCATCTTATGAAATCCCTCTTCTTTATTCTCCCGTTTCAGAATTTAATAAATATGTATGCAGTATACCATATGTTGAGAACATGCTTATATAAAATGTAGGGTTATTTCAGCAATGAAGTCATTGGAAATGACCATAAAATTAATGCTCATTTCTGAAGAAACATAAGCAAAAAAAAAAAAAAAAAAAAAAAAAAACTGTTAATTGCATAGATCTATTTAACCAACGCTGTAACATGAGTCAGAGCTAAACATTAAAACTTTGATGTGTTCCTTATTAAAATATAGATTCTTCAAAATAGCTTAGGGCAGAGACTGAGCTAATGGCAGAAACATTTCCAGGGAATCTGAATCTCAGAAAAACTGCTTTTTTGTATATAAAAAATATTTTTACCTGCTTAAAGGAATACAGTATTTTTTAGGTCTTCTAGAAAACACCTTGTAATTTATTTTCCTTTTTATCCTCCTAACAATTGGAGCGTTATGGAACACACATTAATGTAAAGCTGAGAAAAGCTAAGCAGGTGTGTTTGGGGGATATAGATGCCTTTCCTCACAGGAGGACTCCTTGTTGGGAAGCCAGCTTCCCAGCTGGGTGAGAAAATATCAGACAGGGAGATTCTAGCTCTGTTCTAAATGATGAAGTGCACAGCCAGTGGTGGTAAGTGGAACATTAACCACATAATGAATTAAAAGGACAGTGTTCAGGTTGACATGGTTTGGGGAGATGTGCATTATTTTCTGGAATTAAAGATGAGAGAAGGAAATAGAGCATGATTTTGTTATTTTTCAACTATCCAAGGAAAGGTGCATCTTGATTGGCTTTCTTTGGCTCTTATGTCAGGACATTAGCACAAAGTCTTTCCTCAGGTTTTCATGATTGTGACTTCAGAAATGTTTAACACCATCAAATGTGAGGACCACATTTCAAAAAAGAAAGTCATAGAATTTACTCATGTGATTTGAATTTGGTTGTATATCTAGAATTGTATTTCACTATGTTCTATTGATAAAGAATCCTGGTCCCCACCATGATATTTTTTTTAATGACTTTTTCCTAACAAAGTCGTTCACGTATTTAAAATATCATGAAACAAATGTGGAGAACATGCATTTTTTTCCCTCTGAATTGACAATTTCTTTTAAAATTGTTCCCTCTAGTTAAATAAGGGTTTCTTGACCTCAATGCTATTGCCATTTGGGGTCGATCACTCTGCTGTGGGGGGTATGTCCTGTAACTTGTAGGATAGTTAGCTGCCTATTAGTCTCTTCCCACTAGATGCTGGATGTATTACACAGTCATGACAGTAGAAAATGTCTACAGATATTTCTACATTTTCTGTGTGAACAAAATCACCACATTCAAAAATCATGTTGATTTTTCCCAAGAGTGCTATGTTACATAAATTTGAGATACTGAAGTTTGGGCTCTTCAGTTAAGCAAAACTAAATTTGAATTTCACATCTATTACATAGTAAAATTTTTAAATTTGATGAAATTGTGTGATCTCCAAGAACTTCATTTTCTTTCCTGAAGTTTAGGAATTAAATTACATGCAAAATATACAATAAATAAACAATTACTCTAGGTTCAATTGGTTTTAGATTTAGCAAAGTTCACCTCAATCAGCATGCATACTAATATTTAAATACTTGAGGATGATTTTTAGATTCACATAATAGCTTTGTCTTATGTATTAATTGCTACTCACTTCAATGAAGTATAAAATGATAAAGAAATATAAAAATTATATGCAAAAAGCGGTAACTAGAAGACAAGAGATTTCAAACAGCATCTAAGGGACTGGAAGTGAATAAGGTAGTAGTGACTGGTGAAAATAAAATGCATTCTTCATGCAGGAAGTCTGGAGTTTCCCAAGTATGAAGAGTGTGACTTACACTCTAGCTTATACCAAATCAAAATCTGTTAGTTAAGAAACCTCAATCATACACTTATTTCTCACAATTACCCTTATTTTTGTTTTGTTCCTAAACATTAAATAAAGTTCCTCAAACATCTGGAGAAAGACTGAGGAGTAAAAAGTAAAATGGAAAGGAATATAGTAGATCCCCCATGTCCATCCCTTCACATTCCTTTGGTTTCAGTCACCCACAGTCAACTGCAGTTAGAAAACAGAAGATGGAGAATTCCAGAAATAAATGATTCACACTTTTTAAATTGTGTGCCATTTTGAGCAATGTTACAAAACCCATGCCCTTCAACTCTATCCCACCTGGGATGTGAATCATTCCATTATATCTCCCCAGTGTGTATATTACTAACCTGTGGGGTTTGTCATTTAGTAGCCTTCTTGGTTATCCGAATGACTTCTATATATCAACCTAAGGCTATGTGACAATGATTATCTCATTCACCTCACTTCATTTTATCACAGATGTACCTCATCATCTCACATCCTCACAAGGGAAAAGAAAGGATAGGTAGAATATATACAGTAATATTATATATATATATATATATATATATATATATATATATATATACTTCATTGGAGTGAGTGGCAATTAATACATAAGACAAAGCTATTATGTGAATCTCAAAATCATCCTCAAGTATTTAAATATTAGTATGCATGCTGATTGAGGTGAACTTTGTTAAATCTAAAACCAATTGAACCTAGAATAATTGTTTATTTATTGTATATTTTGCATGTAATTTGATTATATATATACTAATATATATATATTATATAATATAATATATATATATATATTAGTATAGATAGGTAGAATATATACAGTATATATTCTTTTCCAGAATAATGAAAATATCAAGAGTTATCTCTGATCACAGTAAGGTATTTTGAGAAACAGAGACTATACTCACTTAACTTTTATTATGATAGGGTTTTATTACTATTCTTTTTGTTATTACTCATTGATTTTAATCTTAGTGTGCCTAAGTTATAAATTGAACATTAACACAGGTATTCATAGGAAAGAATACAGTATAATAGAGGATTTAGTACTATCTGTCATTTCGGATATCCATTAGGGATCTAGGAATGTAGCCTTATGGCTAAGAGAGGAGTGCTGTAAAATGCATTTTTTTTTCATTTTTTTCACCTTATATCACCTTAATAAAGTCCAAATTTACAAAGTGAATGAAAAATCTAGTGGTATAATGGGGCTTATGTCCTCTTGCCTTTTTCAAATAAAAACATAGAGTTTTTCCTTATTTCTATATTACAGTAAACTTTGAGTCCTTTCTAAGCCTAGAACTTTTCCAGAATAATAAAAATATCAAGAGTAATCTCTCATCACCAATAAACTGCTACTGAATAATGCCCTGAAAGGGATTGCAGTAGAATTCTCCACATTTTATAAACTACTGCACAAAAAATGTTTCAGCTATCCTCAAATTCAATCAGCTTTTTTCTTTTTTTCTTTCATTCTTTTTTTAATTTGTAAAATACACTTTTATACAATTTTAAACCACCATAAAATTCAGGAACATAAAATAATTTATTAAAAATTGCTATGTACAGAGAGATTCTATCCCATAATGTAATTGAATGGAAAAACCAGTTAATTATAAAGTTGTTTAAAATGAAAACATTTTCTGAAATGAAACAGAAGAAAACTGTGTAAGGGTAGGAAGGCAAATTAAAAAAATCTGCAAGGCAACAGAACAAAAAAGAAAAACTTGAGAATATGCAATGGACTCTCCGGATTAATATACACTTATCACATCTGATTAATGAGAAAACAAAAAATAAAGACCAGAAAATAAAGAAGGGTATATCATCATATAAGCATCACAAGCTAATGTCTGCAGCTATAATACCAAGTCTTCAAATTACAAAGTCCCACTAATAATTCAGCAAATCTTTCTCATATCCCTGTGAAAATCTGAGGAACATGAGAAGCTTGTATAAGGTTGCACAGAAGACAAGAGAAAGAGGATATCTATACAGGGACAAAAGACACATTGACAAGAATCAGACCTAAAAGGACATTAAATGAGCCTTCTGAATTCTGGGTGACAAGTAATTTTAACATGTAATTCTATATTCAGTTATGGTTTCTTTTGTGAATGAACACCAATAATACATCTTTTGAATGTATAGTGAGTTAAATCATGGGTATGCTATAAGCGATTTCTTAGAAAGTTATTCTGAAAGTGAATTTGAGAGTAGTTGAGAGAAAACTTAGGAACTTAAAGCTTTTGGGAGCTGAAAAATAATGAATACAATAGAAGTCTCAGAAAACTAGCTGAATATGGGCTTAAAGCTGTGATATGGCTATTTGGGAAGAAAAATGAAGGGGAGTGGGAACAGCAATCACAGGTGACCTAAACCCTAATTAGCTACAAGGTGAAGATGATACCTGACTAAAAATGAAAAATCAAAAAAGTGATGCCAACTGTCATAGCAGGCAGGGAATACTGGCATATCATTGCATAGGCCTACATTAGGAGGTTCACACACAGCCTTTATTATTGTTTTTGGTATCTATTTTTCACCTACACTACCCCTCTTAATTCCTCTCTCCATTAATTTACAATGCAAAGCAAGCCTCTTTCAAAGAATGATAATCTCTGCCATTTCCCCGTGGTAGGAATAGGGTGATGATGTAAGATCAGAAACAGAGGGGGAGATAGATGAACTGGGTGTGGAGACTATAATCACAGTTAATTAATGTCAAAATAATGAGTCATTCAATAACTATTAATGCCAAGAAAGCACAAGACACTTTACATCCAAAATTTTATTTAACTCTAAGGGTAAACTCTCAAGGATTACTATCTCTGTTTTATAAAAGGTAGGATTTGTGAATGTTAAGATAATACTCTTTTTAAATGAAGGTGCTTGGATTTGAACTCAATTCTGTTTGAATCTGAAGATCATTGCCTTTCCTCTACATTAAATTTTTAAAATAAAACAAAAAAAAAGTACTTAGATTTCTGAGTTTATTACAAGGTAAGATTTTCATTTGTTGATTCCTCTAAAGTTTTAAGAAGGAAATTTATTTAAAAAAAGTAACAAAACAAAACAAAAAGTTCTTGAGTCCTACCCATTGATACTGTCTTTTGATGTTGATCTAAGTTTAAATCCTTTGCTGTGTCCTCCAAGTAGATGCTTAATCTTTTGTTCAATCAGAACTGAGGCTGACCACCCTGCCTCCCTAATTTCATTTGTTTAGGCTGGTAATGTAAAGCTTCCTCAGGGGCGAAAGTCAATGTATATCGCTGGGAAAGCAAAAATGACATGCAGAGTAAATATCAGCAGAAATAATAAGATTAGGAAAAGTCAATAAGAGATGCTGAGATAGGGAGGCCATATTTAGAGATTAGATGCCCCTGAGGAGGCAAAGCAAACAGACTTCAATATGGATGCGACTGATAAGCAGTGAGAGGCCAAAGTGGAATAAAATATCAATGTGCTGCTCACTGTTCTCTGACCCCCGACCCGGGAAACACATACACTAAGTTGACTCTGAGTTCTAAAGTTATTTTTCCCCCCTATTTTGAGCCCTATCAACTTCCTTTTCAAAAAATAAAAAAGTTAAAATAAACACATATAAATGTCAACTGTCTTAGCAGGCAAGGAATACTCGCAAAGTTTAACACATACAGCTGGCAAAACCAGATTATCTCAAACTGCAAGTAAAATGGGGGAGATCACAGTAATGTGCTTTTTTATCTATGAAATTTAATTCATAGGACAGTTTTTATAAAATTATTTTACCACTTCCAATTAGGCCATATGGATTATTATAATGTGGTGTGGTTAGTACAGAGTTCTAAATTTCAGGTTGGGCAATGTAGTGTAAATTGTTCAGTTATTCAGTTACCAAATTGTAACATGCATATACACATACATGCCTGTTAATATACAGGATTTATTTGAAACTGTGGATACCAATTAAATGGAATAAAAGCCAAAATATTTAATTTAATAATACACCAAGTTTCTGAAAATTATACTTGTCAATTTCACATTTCCTCTGTGAATACAGATCATGCACAGATCAATTCTCAGTTCTGAAGTCATTTTCAGGAAAAAAAAATATGAAAGTGCTTTAAGTTTTGGATATGTGAAACATATTACCTATTGATAAAAATGAAGATCAGAAACATCCAGCTCAATTATAAAGCATAAAGTGAATACCATGTAGATACAAAGTTTAGAAAAAAGTAATACATCACAGTATCTCATTATATTTCTTTGCCTCCCTTCTAATGACTACCTCTTCTCCCTATGAAGGTTACTACTACTAATCTGACTTGTGTATTTTTACACACTAGACTAGAAATTGTTCATGAGAATCTTCATAATTTTACCTCCAAAGCATTCAGCCCTAAATAATAAAGGATAGCTTTAGATAATTTAAATTTTATGGGCTGGGGTTATGGCTCAGCAGTAGAGCGCTCGCCTAGCATGTGCACAGCCCTGGGTTCCATCCTCAGCACTGCATAAAAAAAAAAAATAAATAAATAAAATAATGGTATTGCACCCAATTACAACTAAAGAACATAAATATTTTTAAAAAATTATGTAAATGGACTGTTTTATGTCTGTTTCTTTCTTTGATCAACATCACGTGTGAGATATTTCCAAATTAGTAGGTATACCTGTGACAATTTTATTGTGGTAGGATATCAGACTTTATGAATATGTCATTCTAGGTTTGATGGACATTTTAGTTGTTTTGATTTCCTGGATATGATGATGTTGCTTTGCTGCTGGCACATTCTAGTACATCTTTGAGTGAATACGTATAGGTATTTCAGTGGCTATATAGTTTGCAAAGACCAACAGTTTGTTTTTTTATGCTGTCATTAGCAGATTGTGAGACTGTTATAGAAAATTGAGTCACCTATTCAATAGGTAGAATGTCCTTTCATGGTATTATTAAAAGCACTAAATATCATTTATATTAAAATACTCTCCATTTCCAGTTTGAGTTACTTCTCTCTGGCAGTTTGGCCCAGTGTTTTTGTGCTCTCTGATTTACCAAATGTTTCCAATCAGTGGAACTTCCAAATGACTAGGCCACTGGGCTTCTTTTCCTAGAAGAAATGTGACACAGAATATTATCTCTAGATTTGTAATGGATGTCTACATGTCCTATGAAAGAAATTTTAAGGAAATATCTCACTGTAAAATTTGAAGATTGTTCCACTTTTAGAGGTGGTCTACTTTGTGCCAAAGTGGACCACAGATCCATTGTTATCACAACATGCTTGAATTATTTTTCTGGTAAAAATAAGAATTTATTACTACCTTATCCTTGCCAGATCCAATGTCTACCTGCATTAGATATGTAATCTGAATCTTTGGAATGCAGATATTTTATTTTTAGGTTATGAGTAGAGGAAATAAATTATGATGTGAAATTCATTAAAACCACAGTGCAAATAACTACTTTAAATAGCATGGCATACCAACCCTACCACACATGATTCAAGAGGTGTGAATGCAAATGCCAAGCATAATGTTACATAAATGTTGTTGAAGGATAATAAACACAATTGAAGAATGAATAAATGTCCCAGAACACATAATTACACAGATTCCTTATATGCAGAAAACATGTCACAAAATCATACAGTCTTCAGACTGTTTTGAAACTGAAGCCAGACTTCTTTTTATTTTATACAATTAATGTCGGTGGAAAACATAGTGAAATATTCTGAATGCAGGCAGTAATCATTATACACAAACTTAATTTTGCAGCATCCATCAGTTTAAAATTATTAGAAAGGAAATGACAAATATCTTTCTTACAATGGTCCTAAATTAACAGCAGAGATAAGAAAGAATGAGCTATCTGAAAATGATGGGTATGTTTAGATACCAAGTGTTCCTGCAAATTATGTCAGATCCTCATTACTAACAGGAGAATCTTTTTGACCATAAAGGATGACACTAACATATCACAGTGTTAAATGTCTGTTAGAACTTTTCATGTGATCTGAGAAAAGAATAGATTATGAATTAGAGTCGGAGTCAGCCCTCTGAACTTGCCTGGTCTTTGGTCTTTCTGGAACCGCATACCCATTTGCCTTGATGAATGGCTTCTACTGCTTTTCTCAGAAGTAACTTGCAGAGGAGACTGAAGATATTAAATGCACATTACAGATTCCTTTCATTTTGTTTTATATAATCTAAAGAGCAGTAAGGGTCTCATTCCTCAAAGTTGACACAAATAGGTTGTACTGTTTTAGTGAACTGTGATTGAAAGTTTCAATTCTCTTAAAGAAGTTGAATGTAATGCCCTATGTTTTCTTATATTATTTATTTGATAGAAAAAAATGCTGAGAAAGTTTATATTTACAATGGAATTGAGCTATATTCATAACTGAGGATAAGGAACGGTAATTAATATTTGTAAATATATTCTTTGTGCCAGCAGATTTACTTTTATTATCTAAGGTATTTCCCCAAATAACCCTGTATTTCTACAAATCAGCATTATTTCCGACAAAGCAGTGGGGAAACTTGGTGGGAATAAAATGTAAAATGCCCAAAGAAACACATCTTGCAAATTGGAAGGGTAGGATTTAAATTTAGAGTTTTCTAGCCCCCAAGTCCATAATCTTTCTTTCTTAACATACCAATTCCATACAGAAATGAAAATTACATTTTTATAGTAAAATTCTCTTATCAGATAAATAACATTATTTATACAATAAAATGTTCACAAATTTTAACTTTTAGCAAAGGCAAAATGTATTTGCATCTCTTTTTAATACTCTTGGTGAAGTAAATTGCTTCATATTTTTCATTAGGAAGAAGTACATATATGTTGAAATAAGAAAGATTTCAATGACAAAGATGATAGAAATAATGAAGGGACTGTGACTAGTGGTCTCTGTCATGTCCTTCTCTTGATTGGACTCATATATTCTGCAAAGCTGTTGGATCTGTTCAGAATTGAATAAAGGGCACAAAGCCCAGGCAAGGTGCCCTGTAGCACTGATGTGTACCATTGTCACTCATCTCTGGACTGTCTAAACAGAGAGAATAAAGCCAAGAAGCAGAGGAATGGAGGTTCTCATCTAATCACTCATTCATATGTGACATGAACTTGAAGTAACTACTTACCTTCTGATTTTTGCATCTCAGTTTTTTCTCTTTTGAAAATAAGTATCTGTGCCCATCTGAAAGCTTGACTCTCAGGTTTTCTATTTAATTTTATACCAGAATAATCTTGCAGAAATCATACCAGGCAAATTACAAATCCTTTCATATTTTCTTAAGTGAATAGTTTTATTTATGACTTGATTATCACTGCAGTTGAATTGATTTTTGCATGAAGAGGTAAACTTGAGAATGGCATGAGGATCAATAATACTGAAAAATGCTTTGAAGATCTTTGAAGAAGTCACTTGTAGACTTGCTAAGTGCTATTTGTCTAGTCTTATTTGTAATTAATATATTATTTACTCTTAAATGTTGCAAAGAAGAGCCTGCATAATAACCAACTAATATTTTATATGAACTGCATGTGCTCAGCATGAGACAAATTGATAAGATGCAGAATTCAGAAATGATACATAGAAAAATAAAAGTGCTGTGCAAGGCAATAAATTATAGGAACACAGTAAGAGTTACACACAGTGAAAAAGCAACCAGAAAATCAGGAAGAGAAAAAGAGAGATAATATGTGCTGAATTAGACCAAGAAAACCCTAAAAAGAAGACATAACTACATATTTTTATACACACACACATTTGTTCTAATTAGTTATACATTAATGCATTTTGACACATCATACATACATGGAGTATAACTTCTCATTCATCTATTTAGAGTTAAACAAGTTATGTAATCATATATGCACATAGGGTAATAATGTCAGATTCATTCAACAATAATTCCTACCCCCAAACCCCTTCCCCTGCCTTCACTCCCCTCTGCTAATCCAAACTACCTCTACCCCCACTCAACCTTATTGTGAATTAGCAGAGAAAACATTTGGCCTTTGGTTTTGGGGGATTGGCTTATTTTGCTTAGCATGATATTCTACAATTCCATCCATTTATCTGTAAATACCATAATTTCATTCTTCTTTAAGGATGATTAGTATTCCAATGTGTATATATACAACATTTTCTTTATCCATTCATCTGTCGAAGGGCACCTAGGTTGCTTCCATAGTTTAGCTATGGTGAATTGAGCTGCTATAAACATTGATGTGTCTGTGTCCCTGTAGTATGCTGATTTTAAGTCCTTTGGGTTTAAACTGAGGAGTGGGATAACTGGATCAAACGGTTGTTCCATTCCAAGTTTTCTGAGGGGTCACCATACTGTTTTCCATAATGGTTGCACCAATTTGCAGTTCCACCAGTAATGTATGAGTGTTCGGTAGATTTGTATGTTCTCTATGTATTAAAACATTCTCATATGTTCCCTATGTTTTTCCCCACATCCTCACCAACATTTATTGTTTCCTGTATTCTTGATGATTGCCATTCTGATTGAGGTGAGATGAAATCTTAGAGTAGTTTGGGTTTGCATTTCTCTAATTGCTAGAGATGTTGAACATTTTTTCATATATTTCTTGATCAACTTCATTTCTTCAGTGAAGTGTCTATTCAGTTCCTTTGCCAATTTATTAATTGGGCTATTTTTTCTTTCTTTCTTTCTTTTTCTTTTTTTTTCTTTTTTTTTTTTTTTTTGGTGGTAAGTTTTTTGAGTTCTTTATAGATCCCGGAGATTAATGCTCTATCTGAACTGTGCGTGGTAAAGATTTTCTCCCATTCTGTTGGCTCTCTCTTCATGTTTTGATTGTTTCCTTTGCTGAGAAGAAGCTTTTGAGCTTGACTCCCTCCTATTTGTGGATTCTTGATTTTACTTCTTGTGCTTTAGGAGCCTTAATAAGGAAGTCAGTTCTTAAGCCAACATGGTGCAGATTTGGGCCTACTTTTTCTTCTATTAGGTGCAGGATCTCTGTTCTAGTGTCTAAGTCTTTAATACACTTTGAGTTGATGTTTTTAAAAAATATTTTCAGTTATAGATGGACACAATAACTTTATTTTATTTATTTATTTTATGTGCTGCTGAGGATCGAATCCAGTGCCTCACCCATCCTAGGCAAGTGCTGTACTACTTAGCCAGGACCCTGCCCTTGAGTTATTTTTGTGCAGGGTGAGAGATAGGGGTTTAATTTCATTTTGCTACATATGGATATCCTGTTTTCCCAGCACCATTTGTTGAAGAGGCTATCTTTTCTCAGCTATATGTATTTGGCACCTTTGTCTAGCATGACATAACTGTATTTATGTGGGTTTGTCTCTATGTCTTCTATTCTGTACCAATGGTCTGTGTATCTGTTTTGATTACAATACCATATTGTTTTTGTTACTATAGATCTGTAGCATAATTTGAGGTCTGGTATTGTGATGCCTCCTGCTTCATTTTTCTTGCTGATTATTGCTTCAGCTATTCTGGTTCTCTTATTTTTCCAAATGAATTTCATGATTGTTTTTTTCTATGAAGAATATCATTGGGATTTTAATAGGAATTGCATTGAATTTGTATAACACTTTTGATAGACATAACCAAATCTTGAAGCATAAATTATACGGAATGGTAGAATGTCATGCCTGTGAAAATTGAATAGGCAAGAGTGGTGACAGTTTATGTAGTATGTTTTGAGGACAATAAGAATAGCATAGCTAAAGTAGAGTTGCTATGTTGGGAAGTACAAAAACACATCTTGAAATGTAAATTTCCAAATTTATATTTTTTGGCCAGTAGTGTGAGATACAGACTTAACTACTGTTTCTATTCTAATAATGTTGCTTTTACTAACAAATATAACCAAGTAAAGTCCTTTAATATACGGACTAAATTTTCTTATTTTATCATATATGAAGTTTTGTTCAGTAGATTTGTATGTTCCCTGTGTATTATAAAGCCTATGATCATAAGATTTTAAGATGTCTAGATTTTAAACTGCAGATAGTGAGGGACTCAGTATTATCATGAGTAAGGCTGTCACCACTGTCAAAGTCCTAATTTTGGAAGATAATTCTGGAAGTATGGATAAGAGGGAGGAGATTTTAACCCAGAAGACCACTTAGTAGAATACTGCATTAATCAGACACTGAAGTAGTGTGAGCACTGGAGTAAAAAGAAAGGATATTAATTAAGTAAATAGAAATTTTCCTGGTAGAATTCATATCCCTCCCCCCAAAAAAGTTAATATGAGGTTTTTTATGATCACCTTTATTAGAAAAATATGCTACGCTGGAACAGCGTTTCAATAAAAAGGTTTATTAGGGAACACGTGGAAGGGTAGGGAGGTAAGGGAAGAAACCGTGGAGGGGCAGGGAAGGGAAGGACAAGGGAAAAAGGGAAGAACAACGGCAGTTTTAGTCCGGAGTGGGCTTAAGTAGTGAACTGGTGGTCAGAGGGACCCCTGGAGTGAGTCCATGTCCCCACAGGCTGCTGGAGGTCAAGAGGGGGTGGCAAGGGCACCTGAGAGCTGGCCAGTTCCGCTGGCCATCCTGAGGCACCTGGGAGGTGTAGTCTTTTCTCAAGGTACCTGGGGGATGTGGCCTCCTACCTGGGAGGTGTGGCCTCTCTGCCCAGAATCTAACAACCTTGGTTCCCACTGAAATTCAGCATGGAGGGAACATATCTGTTGATACTCTTTTAGACAAACATGCCAATACCTTTCTTTTCCAATTCTGGTGTGGGGGGTACTAGGGGGGCAATGTATTCTGCCAGGCTAACTTTTCCTCAGTTCATGAGAGCTCATGAGTCACTGAGAACACAGTAAGAAGAATAAATAAACATTTCTGGAATATTCTTACAGCAGTTCTCAAACATCTTAATCTTAGTCCCCATTACATTGTTAAATGTTATTGTGAAACTCAAATAATGTTGGCTTATTTGAAGTACAGCTATTGGTTTTTGTTAATGAAAAGAAAGCTAACCATTTAAAAATATTTACTATCTATTAACATATAAACTGATTATTTGTTAGGGTAATTAACCTATGGCTTAAAATGTAAAATAGTTTTTTCAAAATAAAAAAATAGAATGTCATTATTTCATACCTTTGTATTTCTTATTAAGATGTGGACTAGTAGAAGATGACTGGATTTTCATATCTGCTTTTGAATTCCTTTACAGATTTACATACCATAATCTCTAGAAGCTCCTCTATACCTATGGGAATAAATGAAACTAAAAAGAGAACTTGCATTTTAGTATTATTATGAAGAAGATTTTGACTTTGAGGATCCCCTGTGTCTGAGATCTCCATACCACACTTGGAGAAGCATTATACTCATATAATTATAGGAAATTTTAAAAAAGGAGATTGTATAGATGAACACACAATAACAATGGCAATGAGTTAGCAAGTTTGAAGGGAAATAAAAGATGGACTTTACTTATTAAGAGAATCATTAGTTACCCAACATTTCTAGATTGTTTATAAAATTTAGAAAGGCATATTTCTCAATCATCTGCTCTTTCAAATAAATGTACACACAACATTTGGACCTCAAGGGACAACCAGTTCAGCTCATGAGCACCTTATCATTGACTTGTTTGATTCCATTTGATGCTGTGCTTTTAATACCTTCTTAGTATCCATTTGTAGATAAGATATACTCTTTATCTAAAAGTATACTGTGAGTGCACCTGGTGTCAGGTCTCTGCTAGGCCTTCACATGGGACTAGTTTCTTGCTTCTAGGGGCAGAAAACATTGACTACAAAAGACATTTTGCTACATCATGTCCTGACCCAGACAAAAAACAGTGTCACAGCACTGTGGGATTCTACAGAAACAATGGAGCATTGTCTTAAAAATATACTGATGCAATGTGATCCTTGTGCTGGCATTTAAAGAAAAAAAATTGTTAAGTAATACAAAAAAAGAAAGAAAAGCCAAATGAAGCTGCTTACCCTTTTCCTGAGATGGAAGCTAATAAGTTCAGCTCCAGTAGCTATGATTGATGACCATGAGGAGAAGCTCTGTAACAGAGGAGTTGGTTCTGATAGAGTCTATTTTGGGGCATGTTTGCTATGAAGATAGGCTTTGACATTCTGAAATGAGGTATTCTGTACACCAAAGTTGCAATTAGAACAGCTCCAGTATAGAACTAATACTGAAAAAAGAACCAATGTGAAAAACAAACAAACAAACAAACAAACAGAATTCTGTCTTAGAAAGAATGGCAAAAGAGAAGACAGATTAAAAATCTGAACTATGATTCTAGAAGAAACTGTTTTTTTCTTAAGTAAAAATTGTGATGAAACTGTATATATTTTAAAATATACCTACTATGATATACATATATATGTATGTATGTATGTATGCATCTTGTGCAATATACAATAGAGCTACAAGCATGTCTTTAATCCCAACAGCTGATTTCAGTGACTATAGTAATATGTCCAATATTATCATCTAGAAAAAAGAGATCAAACAGTGTTATATTATCTATGGCATATCACATAAATTCTTACATATAAACTCCCTGTGATTTTTTGCCTACATGTTTTCCTCATAACTACCTTCTGGAGATGTGACAGAGCATTACAAATTAATGAAAATTAATTGATAAGCAATTTTATTTTCACCTATTTATATGAATAACTGTATAAAAAATTTGAAAGCATTTTATTACTTATAGACTGATTGCTTATTACATACTTGGTCCATGCAAGGCTTTTAAGTATGAAGCACAGGTGTTATTTTAAGAAAACTGACTCAAAGATATTTTGCACCTGAACTAAGGTTTATAGAATGGGTATAGAATAAAATTAACAGTTCAGTGTGGATCTGATCCTATTGTACATATTTCCTTGGGCAACCAGAACACGGTACCACCAACTAGGTGGACCAAAGGATCAAACACACTTGTGTGAAGAAAACCCAGTTAATTCTTCAAATGAATATTTTTTGTTGATTTAATAATGTGAAGTTCTAGCTAAATGCTAAAAACATACATTGAATATGTGGATTATTTAGGCTGCTTTAAGATGCAAGTAACAAAATGATCAAAATACAATTGACTTAAAAGCAAGGAAACAATATCTCATATTGTAGCTATAAGCAACAAGCCAGAACTACTAAAACGTCATCAAAAACAATCAAGATCAAGGTTTCAATAGAGTTGGTTCATTCTGAGTGAAAAATGAAAGCATACAACATTCAGAAATTAGGAAGATATGGTGAAACCCATTTATGGGATCTGGGTATTGAAATTTTTGATTCATAATTTTGAGCTATCTTTGCATAATTATATCCATAGTTGACATCAAATTTATTTTTCAATATTTGCTATGCCTACAAGGTTTGTAAAGCAAAACCACAGCTCCCAAATTGCAATCTCTATTTTCATAGTGTAAAGATCATAGGCTATTACATTAAAAATATATATGTATGTATGTAGAAACATATATACATAATACACATACTTTATAGGCCTTATGATTCACAAGTGCTCACCATCAGATAAGAATGATAAACCATAAGTAAAATACATCTTCAGATATTAAAAGACCATTACTGTACAGATTGTTAAAATAGTCACAAAGCTGCTACAATACATACCTTTATGTTTAAAGACAACAAGAAATTTACAAGTATATATGATCAAACTATAAGACAAAAAGAAAAACAAATTAAACTGGATTTTGGGGTTTATTTCACCTGTACCCACTCATGTGGAAAATTTTCACCCACAATGGTTTTAAAATTGTAAAAACAAATATAAATCATCTAGAAATTAATGTGCTTAGTTGTAAAAATATAAAAAAAAATCAGGTCCTTTTAAAAATGCATTTCTGGGCATGCCCTCATACAAATCCCAGTTTTTGTTTAAAATATAGGTCACAGAAGCAGGGACAGTGTAGTCCACAGCCATTGGTTTCCCTTATGACACATTGGAGAATGGGTTGCTGTGATCAGTGCTGCCCTAACTATGGCTGGAATGTTTTCCATACTCTCAAACTCACAAGCTAGACTAATTAAAATGAAGATTTTACATAATAATTATGATAAGCAATAGCTATCAGAACTAACAGCAGCTGGGGTTGTGGCTCAGTGGTAGAGCGCTCGCCTAGGACGTGCGCGGCCCGGGTTCGATTCTCAGCACCACGTAAAAATAAAGGCATTGTGTACAACTAAAAGCAAATAAATAAATATTAAAAAAAAGAAAGAAAAGAAAAAAACTAACAGCAGCAAAAAACATTGCAATGACTTTCCCATATTTGAGGCTCTAGAAAGAAGCAGCTAATAGAAATATTAGAGATAGACTCCATGGACAGAGTGTAGAAGTAGCCAATGCCAAATAAATATCCAATTATTTCTTTTAAGCCATTTCTTACCTTCATCTAAAAATATCTTACTTCTTTCTTTTCTATATCTGGGTTTCTAAGACAGTGAAAAAGAGGGTAGGTAGAAAACTTGAGAGTGCTTACAATATATACTACATTTACTGCATATTACTGTCATATCATACATTACTTCTGGTTGTCTTACCCTTAGATACATATCGGTGAATACACTTTTCAGACCACTTGCAATTGGTATGTCATGTAAATATTAGCCCACATCCAGTATAAAATGTGAGCATGGTGATACTTGCCTTATTTAGGTTTGGACAGAAGAAATGTGATTATCCATTCTCTTCTCTCTTATATAGTGACCAAAATTGCTCAGTTCCATATGCCCTCATATATTATATAATTAAAAGTAAAACCATAAACATGTGCAAACTATTATAAAATTCCCCACATCTTATGCAGCTTTTTCATTTTACTAATGCTTTCAGGTCTCTACCATGTTTTTAAAAATATGCTAGTTGTTGGAAATAAAATAATGAATGACTTGAACGTGTCATTTATACATAAGTTTATAATCCAGGAAAAAGTGAGCAAGAATTATATTTACAAAAAACTGTGATAAAAAGGAATGGATAATGTTATGTAAGAGTGCTGGCATGAATAGAAAACCTGTTTAAGGGTGTTAGGTAAGGATTCCTACAGGAAAAATGATCTAGATATATAATGTCTGCCATGAATAGACTTTACTTTCAGGTAAAAGGTAGATAAAAGAAAAACATAGACAAGGTCTTAAGGTCAGGACAAAGTACAATAGAAAGATGGGTGTAACATAGAGTAAGTGGTAAGAATTTGAAGATAACTTTAGAAAGAAAAAAAGTAAATTGAAGTATTTCAGTGCTCTAATATTGTATACAACAGATGTAGGATGGGATCCTGAAACCAAAGCAAACTAGATGTGTATTAGTAACAAATTAGTCTTTTTCTAAGCCAAGTTTTTTATTTGAAAAATTATTATAGCAGTAGTTAACATATAAGTTTTTTTTAAATGTACTAACATTGGATTAAAGAGTATACACAAATAATAATTATGTAATAAAAGATAATTGCAAATCATTTAATTTTATTTTAATTGACAAAAAAGTGATTGTATATATTTATTGGGTAAAATGCAATGTTTTGACATAGGTAAAAAATTTACAAATGATAATGAGCAAAAAGAAATAAGAGGATAGTTTTTAACTATTCCCACTTTCAAAGACAAAAGAACAACAGAAGAAAAGAAGAACAAGAATAACAGGAGGAGAAGGAAGAAGAAAATGTTTATTATGTGAGCTGATGGCTATGTTACTTACATTGATTTGTGGTGAAATATCACAATGTATCATTAGATTGCAGTTTTTCAATACCTTTGGAAAAATAAGAGACCCAGAATAGCCAAATCAATCATTAGCAAAGGGAGTAAAGCAGGAGGCATCAAAACACCAGACCCTGAATTATATTACAGAAGTATAGAAGTAAAAACAACACAGTACTGTCACCAAAACAGATATGAAGACCAATGGAATAAAATAGAAGACACAGAGACAAAACCACATAAATACAGTTATCTAATACTAGACAAAGGTACCAAAACACATACGTTGGAGAAAAGATAGGTGATGCTTAGAAAACTGGAAATGCATATGTAGAAAAATGAAATTTGACTTCTATCTGTCATCCTGAATATAACTCAACTCAAAGTGGATCAAAGTCCTGAGAATTAGACCAGAAACCCTGAAATTGGTAGAAGAAAATGTAGAACCAACACTCCAGCAGGTCAGCACATGAGCCAACTTCCTTAACAAGACTCCTAAACCACACACACAAAATAAATAAATAAATAAATAACAAATCAATAAATGGAATGGCATCAAGTTAAAAAGCTTCACAACAAAGCAAACAAGAGGATGACTAGAGAATCAATGAAATAGGACAAGATCCTTGCCATTATTTCTCAAACAGGTCATTAATATTCAGAATATACAAAGAACTCAAAAAAATTAACACCAAACCAAACAAAGAACCCAATCAATAAATGGGCAAAAGAACTAAACAGACACTTCTCCAAAGGAAAAATATAGATGGTCAGCAAATATGTGGAAAAAGGTTCAGCCTCTCTAAGCCGTTAGGGAATTTCAAATCAAAACTACTGTGAGAGTTCATGTCCTTCCAGTCAGAATGGCAATTATCAAGAATACAAATAACAATAAATATACCCTTTACATTTGTGCACTTAACAGTTAATCATAGCTTAATTACTTTGGGAAAAATAAAATAAAAGTACTTATTTGAAAAATGAGAGGAATAATGCAACTAGAGTGATAATAAGGGGGAAAAATGAGGTTTCATTCCCTCTTTTCTTTGTGATATATAGTAAATTAAATTAAATAAAGAACTAGACATAGGCATAGGGAACTGTAGACATCATATTGTAACTAGATGCCAAAGTATCATTTGCTGAAACTCAGAACGGATGCTTTTTAAAAATTTATTGTTGATCATAGGGAGTTTACTTGCCACAATTACATCTATTTCTGTGTGTCAACCCACAATCCCTGTCTAGTTGATGAAGTGGAAAAATTTAACCTCATGCTTTAATTAAGACAATTTTGAAGGCCCGTCTCAACTCCAGAGTGCCTGTAAAATATGCTGAAAGTTTGCAGAGACTGCATTGCCATTTAACTTCTTCCACGGTATTCTTGCTTGCTTCAACTCTCATACATGCCAATCACAGATCACAACTTAGTAACCCTCTGAATACTTTTCTCATAGTCTCAATGTCATGGCTTACGAATCTCAAACTGTGATAGAAAGAAGGAACAGAAAAGAGAGAATAATTTGGCACAAGAGAACAAAATCTGCACAAGGTTACAAAATTAGAAGTACCGACAGGATAATTGGTTCATCAGGATGCATACTTCTTTAGCGATTAAAGAGACATGAACATGTGGAAGAAGATAAATGATGAAATTGAATACTGAGAATGTTGATGCTTGACAGCCTTATCTTTTGTTTGCATGCAGTTAAGACCAGTTTTTCTGTTGAGATAAAGACAGATATCTTTGAGGATGCAGGTTATAAATTTTCAATAGAGAAGACATAGAAAATGAAAAAGGGAGGTGGTTAACACAGGTATAATCATTATTTAGAGTAATGTTGCAGAAAAAAAAAAAGAACTTAGAAAAAACAAAATGAAAAGAGCAAAGATGTCAAATATTGGCAGTTTTTTTTCACATTAAGTATATTAATCTGAGTTTAAGTCATTTCAGTGAACAGGTGATACTAATACCAGCTCCTTTTCCTTTTGAGAATTGTTTTGATGATTAATAAAATGTATATATCAAAGTAAATTTTATAATAAATTTTAACAGCAAAATGCATGTAAACAGTTGTTTTAGTTAATGTAAACAAATATTGAATAAACTTGGCAAAGAAATTGAACAAAATGCCAGGTGCAATGGCGCTCCAAAGGCTGAGGCAGGAGGATTGTAAGTTCAAAGCCAGCCTCAGCAACTTAGCAAGGCACTAAGCAACTTCATGACACCCTGTCTCAAAATTCAAAAGAATATAAAAAGGGATGGGATGTAACTCAGTGGTTAAGCACTCCTGGATTGAATCCATGATGCAAAAAAAAAGAAAAAAAAAAAAAAAAGAAGAAAAGAAAAAGAAAAAGAAATAGAACAATATGCAGACAGCAGGAAAATGTAAAACTTTAACCACATTAATGCAAAGCCTTAACACCTATGCTCTGAAGTGTCACTCTCTGTCCACTTATAAAAATTTCTACAGGGGCTGGGGTTGTGGCTCAGCGGCAGAGCGCTTGCCTCGCACGTGCACGGCCCGGGTTCGATCCTCAGCACCATGTAAACATAAATGCATTGCATTGTGTACAACTAAAGTAAATAAATAAAATATTAAAAAAAATTCTACAGGGCCATTGAATAAAGAGCTTTGCAAGGGTGACTTAAAACTGGATAGCTTTAGAAAAAGGGTACCCAAGGTAGATTAATGCATCTTAATAGAACCACTTCTTTCTCTGCCAAGTGCTATGATTACTTTTGTTATTTGATTCCATTCTTCCTGGGACTACGGAATTCAACTCATCTTTGATTTGTCTGTTTTTTTCTTGGCCCGAGGCACAGCTAACCATGTCAGTGGGATTTAATGTTTTGTTGTACCTGTCTTGGACATGTTATTCCAATTGATCCCATTAGCTTTCTGTTCATTTAGCTCTCTGAAAATCTTTCTTCAGTGTATGGTTCTAAGGAGCAGAGGTACAATCAGCATATTGGCTCCCTTTGTTACTGATCTAGAAGGAAGTCTGAATACAGTGTCTCTTCACAAATTAAAAATAAATAAATAAACACATAGAAAATGCAAAATAATTTTTTTTTCAAAAGGATTTGTCATTTGGCTTGCAGTTTATAAACTAACTAGATTCCCTGATGCTGAGGAAGTGTAATGAATGGTGCACTGCAAATATTCATTGGGCAAAAACTTTTTTAAAAGGCATTTTGTTAGTCAGCCTCTTCAGAGAAAACACACACACACACACACACACACACACACAACTGCTACAGTGTGAAAATGTCTTATTGGAAAAAAGTAGGTGCAGGTACAGATAAGTGTACACATATATCTATATTTAAGAAGAGTTATGTATTTATGAAGGCCGAGAACTTCCACAATCTGCAATCTGTGCATTCAGAGACCCAGGGAATTTGGTGCTGTAGTTGGGAGACTTGAGAGTAAGAAAGCTGATGTTATAGATTCTAGTCTGGGTCTAAAGGCCTGAGGACCAGGGGAATTGAGGCAGAAGAGCAATGTCCCAGCTCAAGCTCTAAGGCAGAACTAATTTAACCCTCCTCAGCATTTTGTTCCATTTGAATCCTCGTGGATTGGAGGATGCCTACCCACATTGGGGATGGCCGTTTTCTTTATTCAGTCCATCAGTTTAAATGCTAAGTTATTCTGTAAACCAACACAGACAAACCCAGAAATAAAGTTTAAGCAACAATCTGTGTGTCCTATGGCCCTGGAAAGTGGACATATTACAATAACTAAGACAACTGTGTGTGCACACTGCTATATGTTTGTACACACAAACTCTTATAAATTCTACTTGGTCTCTTGTATACTTGAAAGTGCAAAACAGGTTATTTTATTGAAGGAGCCCTAATTAGGAAGGGCTGTTGTAGCTAGCTGGAAGCCATGGGTTCCACCTGATATGTATGTGACGCACCTGTAGGCACCCGCAAACCTGAAGGTATATAACCGGGTGAAAGCGGTCCGAGTTAGGAGAACGGAGAATTCAGTCAGCCGGGCAGTCACTCGGTCGGTCAGAAGAATCAGAGCGGCCAGAACGTAGGCAGAGCGGTTACAGAAGAGAAACCAGATAGAAGAAGTAATGACTGGTCAGAGTTAGGCCGAGACTCCTGAGGAAGACAGAAGACAGAAGAAAGAAGAAGGAAGAAAGAAGAGAGAAGAAAGAAGCTCTAATCTTTCTCAAAGAAAATCTTTCTTTCCCTCTCTAAGAAAGTAGAAGTAAAAGCTTAACTCTGCCTCCGAGAATTTTCCTCCCGTGGCGGCGCCGTGGCTGGCCGTGACAGGCAGCTTACATTTTATAATGTCAAAGTTTCAAAGCTAAGACAACTTTGGTACTTCTTCTTTCTTTTTCTTCTTTTTCCAGGATGCCAGCTGTCATTTTAAATATATACATTTCCTTTCCCCTGAAAATGTTAAAGAACTCCCAAATAACGTGCAGTAGTAGTCACACAAGAGCAGGGGTTAGTAATCTTTGAAAGATTTATTAAAGAAAGGGAAAGCTTAGTTGGACTGTAAATAAAATAAATAAATTAGCAAATGTGTGTCTGAATGTGTGCATGTGTATGAATATGTTTGTATATGTGTGTGCATGTGTAGACTGAGAGTCATTACTTTAAAGTCAATACTTTAAAAATGGTATACTAAAATACTTTAGAATTTTTGGAGTTTAAGCAATGTTCAGTAAAAGCTGACATTTGTTTACAAAACCATGTGTTATAAAGCTTGAAGTATTTACTTAAGAAAGTCAGGGTTGTTATGGGTTGTTATGAGATTCTATAAAAAATTATGATATTAGGCTTATTCTCTAATTATCTGTTGATAACACTCTGAGTTCAGAAATGCTAGGTGAATAGCATTTTTTTCTAAAGCAAAGGGGACATACATTCTTACACAAGCTGCCAATTAGCACTTGCTACTTGTATGTGTAATTACGCTTTGTAAAAGTTACTTCAGGAGAGTGGGGGAAGACCTATAATACTGTGAGATGGCAAAAATAGAAGGAAATGGGAAGTGCTGTTAGTGTCCAAGAAAACAAGCACAAAATGAATAGTAAGGAGAAGCACAAGGCCAGGATCTGCCCTTGAAGTGTGAAGGGTCAGAAGACTGCACACATGTCAATATTCTAAGGGGGCCTCTCATCTATGAATCAGTCTTCTCCCAATCAAAATCAATCACTTCTTCATCTGACCTACTGAACTTCTTGCACTTCTGTTTAGTTCCTGTTTTATTTGATTCTGTTTTTACTTCTAAAGACAGCATGGCATAACAAGAAAGAGCGTGGACAACAGAGAGGTGTGCTTGACTTACCATCTGCATGTGAACAAGGTAGCCACAATGCCCCTTGATTTCCTTCTTTGTAAAATGGGGATATGAATAATGATTACTAAATTTCATAGCTGTAATAATTAAATATTAATTTACATGAGGTGTTGTGAGCCATCCATGGGCTGTGTGTGAGTTATGCGCATTTGATCATATGAGGAGACTGGTCTGACATTGCACGCTGATTGGGCTGTGGGACACAAGTGTGCCTTCCTCTTGCTCTGCCTGTGATCTCACATAGCACCTGAGATAGGTGTGACTTGCCAAGATGTCAATCAATCTGCTGACCACAAGATATCACAAAGCAAGCCTCCACCTTCGAAACCCAATTTCCAGCCTTATTTGTTGAAGAACAGTCCAGCAAACCTCCCTTGTGTGTGTCCCCTCTATAAAACAACAAGAATTCAGGCGCACACTCTCTTTTCAGCGCTGCCCCAGCATGGAGCTGACCCTTGGGGTCACCGAGCAGTCTTGCCCTTGACCTTAGAAATTAATTTTCTTGTGCTGTGTGGATTCTTCACCGTTTCTTAGTTACTGATACAGCCAGCTCCTTTGAACCCAGCTCATCTCGACAGCCCGGCCAGCTGGCGACAATGAAGCATATAGAATTGTGTCTGATACCTAGTATGTGCTTGTTACTAATGTTATAATTATACTGAGTTTTTAAAAAATTTTCTATTCCTTAGCCAACAAACTAGGTATGCTATTTGGCCTTTCAAAAAGACATGGAAAATGACTATAAAATAAATTAGAACAGTGATTAATGATATACTCCATATAATATTTGAAACCATTCTATGTTTAATAGACTATCTGACAAAAAGCACAGAAATTATTTTAAGTTATTTTTTTCTGCCCATCCTCTAAATAAGAGATATAGTGTTATAAAAATAATACATAAAACTTCTTCAGTGTTCAAATTGTTCCTTTTCTCTCTGGCTCTAACAACAACTCCCACATGCACCACACACCACCAAAATGGCGCCAACCTGATCTGCTAAGTCACGACTCAAGTCTCTCGAGATCCCGGGCCAAGTCTCGCGAGATCCCAGGCCAAGTCCCGCGAGACCACAGAAGGCGGCAATGCCCGACCCGCAGCCAACCACAATCTCAGCCATCTCCCCAAACAGGGCTCCTGCATGTAGGAATCTGAAAATTAATAAATAAAGATTAGCATGGCATAGAGCTCTAAAATCTTAAACATCAAGCTAGAGGAATTCTGAGAAAGGAATATTGGTTAATTCAGAAAGCTCTGACTGGTTTGTCCATGCCCATTATTTAGGATTGGGCTGGGAATAACTGTAAGGATTTAACCAGGTGATCAACTGAATGGTACTTCAGATGTAGAGGCAATATCAACAATGGTTCAGAAAAATAAAAAATGTTCTAAAAGCAGCTAAGAAACAATCAATGAGGTGAATATAGAGCCTACTAATTGGGAACAAATTTTTACTACATGCACATCAGATAGAGCACTGATATCTAGAATATATAAAGAACTCAAAAATCTTAACACCAAAAAAACAAATAATCCAATCAATAAATGGGCCAAGGAACTGAAGACACTTCTCAGAAAAAGATATATAATCAATCAACAAATACATGAAAAAATGTTCAACATCTCTGGCAATAAGAGAAATGCAAATCAAAACCACTCTAAGATTTCATCTCACACCAGTCAGAATGGTAGCTATTAAGAACACAAAACAATAAATGTTGGCGAGGTTGTGGAGAAAAAGGCACACTCATACATTGCTGGTGGGACTGCAAAATGGTGCAGCCAATATGGAAAGCAGTATGAAGATTCCTTGGAAAACTTGGAATGGAACCACCTTATGACCCAGCTATCCCACTCCTCGGTCTATACCCAAAGGACTTAAAAACAACATACTACCAGGACACAGCCACATCAATGTTTATAGCAGCACAATTCACAATAGCTAAACTGTGGAACCAACCTAGATGCCCTTCAATAGATGAATGGATAAAGAAAATATAGTATATATATACACAATGGAATATTACTCAGCAATAAAAGAGAATGGAATCATGGCATTCTCAGTTAAATGGATGAAGTTGGAGAATATAATGCTAAGTGAAGTTAGCCAATCCCAAAAAGCCAAATGCCAATTTTTTTCTCTGATATAAGGAGGCCAATTTACGGTAGGGTTGGGATGGGGAGCATGGGAGGATTAGAGGAACACTAGAATGGCCAATAGGGAGGAAGGGGAAGGGTGGGGGCAAAGGGTAAAGAAGAAAAAAAATGAGATGGATATTATTACACTAAGTGCATGTATGAAGTCATGATTGGTGTGAATATACTTTGTATACAACCAGAGAGAGAGAGAGAGAGAGAGAGAGAGAGAGAGAGAGAGAGAGAGAGAGAGATATCCTGGGAAGATAGAGGGGTTTGGAGAAATGAAACTAAAAAGATAGAATGTAGCATGTTCTACAAACCATGCTAACTTTATTCCATGCACAATAAAACACCATAGAGCACTTTTGAGAGAATGAGTTGACAGATTCAGAAAAGATTCTAGAAAAACAATCCTGCATTCATGCCAAATTAAGGAAATTCAATTGAAAGGCCATGTTGTCCATGAAAAGTATGCGAGTCTACTGAGGATAGTAGTGGGCAAAGAACTGAAGGATGCATTTGAGAAACAACTAATTAGAGTATTTTACATGTAAATTACAGGTTTGAGTGAAGAAGGAGAAGAAATGAAGATATCTTTGAGCTTTCCTGATTTCATCACAAGAAAATGGCAATGTTCACTGAGACGGGGGGCAGTGGAAGAAACAAATTTTCAAGGATTTGAGGATATGATTTTAGTCAGAAACTTGGAGAATGTTACTTAACTATATTAAGTAAGGTTATGATCACAGACATATGCAAAAAACAAAACTGCTACTACTTTACTGGATGAATTAAAAAAAATAACAGTGTCAAATGCTGCAAACATATTGAATAGAATGAAGACCTGGCTCATCAGACTTTGCAGCTAGAGGTTATTCTGAATTTGTTGGGTGTATTCCACATTCTTGAATTATAGTTAATACCTGTCATTGTAAAAATGTCAACTGATTATTTCGTTTTACATCTTTCTTGTTGCTGTTATCAGTATGATCCTGGGAAATTATCTGGAGAACTAAATAGATCAGCTAATACTGGAAAGGTACTGTTTAACTGAGTCTGCATCCTGGATGATACTGATTATCTCTCCATACACAGCTGGTTTCATTTAATATTCAGTCAAGATTTCTTTCTTTCAGATGCATAGGGAGTGGTAATCAGGCTCCATGTTCAAAAGGGATTTTCTTCTTGTTGCTTTCTGAGATTGTCCACTCCTCATATGGCTTATGCCAAGTCAGAAAACACACTTGGTCTTCAGTGTATCTCTGCATGGCTGCTACTTAATCTTCTTTTGTCTATATTTGGCAAAGATTAAAGTGCTATTGACTCATCTCCTATATTCTCTGTTGGACTGGAATATGTTGCATTTGAATGACAATATGCGCCGCCTGTATGTCTTTATCAAAAAATGAACTTGTTAGAGGAGAAACTACTCTCCTTTGCTTCCCTAAAGAACAGACCAAAAGGAGAATAGAGAATAAAGAACAAAAAAAGCAAGCAAATAAAAACTCTACAGGCAATGATGCAAATCGGCTCAGAGAAAAATGAACAAAACACCTGATTTTTAGCATTTGACAGTTCCAGTGGAATAAATGCTCACAGCATGACCAATTTTCAAGCTATATAGAGTTAAACACCAGTTTGCAAAATGTGTGAGCATTGAACATTTAGGTCTGGTGACCCATGAAATCTATCACAGTGCTGCCAGTGCAGAAGTTTTTCTCCGTGTGTGTGTGTGTGTGTGTGTGTGTGTGTGTGTGTGTGTGTATGTATCAGAGACTGGATGCATTTTTTGTCAGAATAATTATCATTTTCAACAATCATCATTGTTGGTTTTATCTTCACTTCCTGAACTTAGCTATGCACAGAGAATAACTAAAAATGTTTGTTTTATCCTTTTTACCTCTTAAAGATAATGATAGTCCTCTGCTCCCAAGTCAAAAGAAAAGTACAACCTTGAGGGACAAATTCCATGTTCCTTTCTCCCCAAAGCACATGCAATAAATGTCCTGAATATTTTTTATCTCTCAATAAAGCTAAACTTTGTTCTTTTTATCTACTGCATCAAGATAGATCAGGACATTTGTCATCTTGGGTCAGATGTTTCGCTTTTTAAATTGATTTTAATTGACAAATGATTGTGCATGTTTTTGAGGTATATTATAAAGTTTTGTTTTGTATATAAATATTTAAAATTTTTCAATTAAACAACATCTGTCACCTTATCAATTTAATATTTTATGCCAAGATTGTTTTAAAAACTTGTTCTTTTAGCAAGTTTGAAATACAGAATACATTATAATACATCACTGAGACACAATGTTCTTAGAGTAACTAAAACTTCTTTAATTAACATCTTCATTTTCCCCACCTACCTTTCAATCCCAGATTTTGGTAATCTTTCCATTCTGTTTCTGTGATAATGACATTTTCATCCAATATACAAGTGAGAACTTAAATTTCATTTAGCATAATATTCTCCATTTCAACCATGGTGTCATAAATGATAGAAATATCCTTCTTTTTAAGATTGTATAGTATTCCAATGTGTACATATACCACGTTTGTTTAAAAAATTCATTTATCCTTTGATGAACACTTAGGTTGCTTCGATATCTTGACTACCGTAAATAGTGCCAAATCAGAACATAGGAGTGAAAGTATTTCTTAGACATGATAACATCAATTTTTTGGACATATACATAGAGGTGGGGTTTCTGTGTCATATGGTGATTCTAATTTTAGATTTTTCATTAAATTCTATGCTACTTTCCAAATGATGGCAGTAATTTACATTTGTGGCATTCTCCACATTACCAATATTGGCTATATTTCATCTATATTTCATTATGGTTATTTCATCAGGTGTGAATTCATATTTCATTGTAGTTTTTAAATTTGCATTTCCCTGATGGCTAAAATGTTGGACATTTTTTAACATATATGTTAGTCATTTATATCACTTCTTTTGAGAAATGTCTGTTCAGGTCCTTTATGCTTTAAGAAAAAGTCAGTTTGCTTTCTTTCTATTATTTTTGTTCCTCCAATATGTTCAGTATATTGGCTTTCTCCTGATGTATGTTTTACAGATATTTTCTCCTACTCCATGCACTGCCTGGGCACTAGGTTCTTTCCTTTGCTGTGCATAATCTTTTTAATTTGATGTAACCCCATATGCCCATTTTTGTTTTATTGTCTGTGCTTCTGAAATCCTGTTCAAGAAATCATTACACACACTGATCTTGTTGTACTATCCCCAATGTTTTCTTCTAGTTGCTATAAAATTTTCAGATCTTACATTCCAATCTTTGGTCCATTTTGCTTTGAGTTTTTTATGTGATGTGGTGAGAATAGGACCATTTCATTCATTCCCTTCTTCTGCATGTAGATCCCTAGTTGTTCTGAAACCATTTGTTGAAGAGGCCATCCTTTCTTCATGAGGTGCTCCTGGAACTTTGGTCAAAAATCAATTGATCATAAACACCTGGATTTATTTATGGACTCTCTATTCTGTTCCATTAATAACTGTGTCTTTTTATGCCACTCATGTGCTCTTTTAACTATAATAGCTTTAGAATATATTTTGAAATTAAGGAGGAGGATGACTCCTGGTTAGTTTGGTTTGCCCAAGATTCCTTTGGCTATACAGAGTCTTTTGTAGTTCTATATAAATTTCAAGATTGTTTATTCTTTTTCTGTGAAAAATGATATTGGTATTTTTATATGGATAGCATTGAATCTGTAGACTGTTTTGGGTAGGGTATGTACTTACATAATATTAATTATTCTGATTCATGAGCATGAGATAATTTTGTATTGTGTGTGTGTGTTTAGTTTCTTTCATCATTATTTTATAATTTTTAGTGTTTTCAATTGGAATTGACATTAGTTAGTGTAACTGCCGGCGGGCAAGTTGCCGTTCTGAGCAGCGGAGCTGTGGGAAAAAACTCAGAGACAAAATAGAAAAGAAAAGATTATTTTAATTCTCTCTTACAATCATTCACACACACACACACATAATGGCTTTCACAAAACAAACACTCTATAGGCTCTCTCCCGGGCAAGGTCCCACTCTCACGCAGTCCGGCAGGAGAATGGCTCTAGCAGGCTTTCTTTTTCCGGAGTCATTCCTCTCAATCTCACGTCAAGTCCCATGAGATTTTAGGCTAAGTCTCCTGAGCAAGATTTCGGGAGACAACAATGTCCTGGGCATTTCTAATGTAAACAAACGCGGTCTCAGCCAGCTCTTAAATCAGGGCTTCTGCAAGTTAGTTCACCTGAATTAAGAATAATGCTTGTGGTTCCAGTTCCCAAATTTAACATTTCAGTTTGGAAAGTAAAACAGCTGAAAATTTAAGATAAAAATCAAAGGAAAATTATATATTTGGAGTTTTAAAAAACTGATAACATAGAAATAAATACTATCACCTTTTAGTGATATTTAAGATGTTCACTGTTAAATGTAACTATGTGTGACTTTCATGTTCCTATGAAATCAACTTAATGAGGTTATCTTAAATTGTAATCATAGTGAGATGCTTATTTTCAAGCTTTGAATGTTTTTTTCATAAGCAAGTATTTTATAAAATGTGCACAGATGAATATTGATTTTTCCTTTATTGACATTAATATCACAAGCTCTCTGATTTATATATTATGTTATTGTTGTTAATGGTTCAGTGACTTTACACTGTAAAAACAGGTTTTATATAATCTAAAGGTGCTACACAAATGGAATTTCTGCAGTGATTCTCTTTCACATCTTGCTGATCTATAGAAAAAGAAAGCACATGATTAAACCTTTTGAGTCTTTCCTTGTTCATATCTCCAATCAGTTTTATTGAGAATAGAGCAAAGGGTAAGCAACATTTTATATTGTTACCTAGTTCCATAGCTTGAGTTTCTATTAATCTACATATCATAAAATCCCTTAAATGAAGATAGTATGTTTGCAGAGAAGGTTTTCAATAATATGAAATCAGTCATGTTAAACAATTGGTAATTTGTGAAGTATCCTTATTACCTTTTTCTTTTCAGTGTACAAAAGTGGTGAGCACACTGCAGTGCATACAGTAGAAAGAAACTATGTACGTAGAGTGCTGCCTTTTAGCCATGTTTGGAACGGTGTTATTTCAGTGAACTGGATGCAGGTATCAAAGGTGTTTCAAAGAATGATACACTCCATGGAGAAGAGTTGAAAGCTTTTTATCTAAAATCGAAAATAGGGAAAGGATGCCCACTTTTGCTATTTCTATTCAAGATAGTACTGTAAGTTCTAGCCAAAGCAATTAGGCAAGAAAAATAAATAAAAGGCATTCAAATCAGAAATTGTCCTTGTTTGAAGATGACATCATATTATTTATAAGACTGTTTAGAAACTGTTAGAACTAATAAATTCAGTTAAGTGTGGTATTCAAAATTTACCTTAAAATCAATAGTGTTTCTGGCACTGCAGTGAACTATCAAAAAAAAAAAATCAAGAAAATGATCACATTTGCAATAACAAAGGAAAAATACTTAGGAATAAATTTATCTAAGAATGTGAAAGATCTATACACCAAAAACTCTTAAATGTTCATGAAAGTAATTGGAGAAATAACAATGGAGAGACATTTGTTCATGAATTAGCTCATTTGATAGATATTCACATTACTAAGTGTCTGATGACATCATAGGGGATGAGAAAACTGTAGAAGAAAATCTTTCTGTGTCTCATATTAAAGCCTTGAAAATATAAGTTGACAGAATGAGGGGGAAGGGAAAGAGTCTGTGAGTTCCTATGAAAAAATTGTATCTTTCTTCTTGATGCAGCCAAGATCTTTTGGAGCAGTTGATAAGCCAAGGTTGAAAAAATTTCTGCTGAACGTTAACCAAAACACAGACAAAGAATTTCTTTGCTACTCCCTATGCAGTTTAATAAGAAAAATATCTCCTAGAATCTTGCCTTTTCATACTGTGACAGGGGTATAATAATACATTTATTTGAAGGAGTATTTGCTTTAAAAAATGAGTATTTGCTTTAAAAAGTAAGTATTTAAAAGGTTGATCTTGATTAGTTAAAGCATATCTCTCTAATCTCTACACTGTGTGTGTGTGTGTGTGTGTGTGTGTGTGTGTGTGTATGAGATAGCATATACAGCTTTCCATACTTTATAGTCACTTACCTTTTCCAAATAAAACAAATTGTCTTATCCTCTTCCTGGTTTGATAGTTGAAAAGATAATCTGATATACTCTGAAATCCTTATTGTGGGGAGCCTCCCTGATTGAACATGCCCCTTAACTCATAACACACAAGGCTCCGACCAATCATTACATTTCCTAGTGACTTGGGTATTGTCCCAGCTCAGATATCAATTTGCAGCTTCAGGAGTAGGCATGCCCACTGGGGTTGAGTTACACTCACCTATTCCTTTGTAATCCTCCCGCTTTGCCCTGTTTGGGATAGAATGTTCCATGGATACTCCCTTTGTGTGTCCCCTTCTCTTGCTCTGTTTTTGATCTCCACTCAGCACATGAGATGGGCGTGGTTTTCCTAGATGTCAATCAATCTGCAGACAGCAGACATCACAAAGCTAGACTCAACTCTTCAAAACCTGACCCTTTGCCTCATTTGAATGGCTTCTCCCCAATTAAAGGGTTCAGCACGTGCTCCTCGCTCTCTCTCTATTCCACAAACCCCTAATGTCAGAGGAGCCATTGCAGGACCCAAAGAAAAAAGTATTTCTCTGTCTCTGTGTGATTATTTCATGCCAGCCCAGTTCACCTGTAGTGACCTTGAGTGTTGAATGATGTGACACCTTATGCATCAACACTTTTAAATATCCTTAACTTCATGTCAAAAAGAGCCAAAGAATTAAAAGTTTTGTCTTTCACAAATGTTCTCAGGTTTGTTAACACATGACAAGGATAGTTTTGTTGTTAAGGTATTTATGCCACCGACACAACCCCTCTCTTTTCATATATTGCAACACTTCTCCAGTTGCTTGGAAATTTACTGAACTCATTACTGATCAGTGAGAATATCTATGATACATCTATTAAATATTTCATAAAAACAAGGCAAATAAAGTAGAAATTACCTAGTGGAAAAACACAATACCCTCAAACACTCAGGAATTGTCACTAATATTCACATTAAATAATTTATTTTCCTTCCATAATTCATATGGAATGGAACATAAAAATATATTTGATATCATTACCCTAAGTGCATGTATGAAGTCACAAATGGTGTGAATATACTTTGTATACAACCAGTGATATGTAAAAATGTGCTCTACAAGTATAATATGAAATGTAAAACATTCTTCTGTCATTTCTAACAACTTAGAATAAAAGATAAATAAAAAAGTGAAAAAAAATATTTTGTCTTTATTTTTAATAAAAGCAGCAAAAATCATTGAAAGCTATATATGGAGTAAGCACTTAATATTGGTAATAACTCCTGCATAAATTTAAAATATTCTCACTTTTTAATTCTATCACAAACACCATCTACAAGATAAAATAACATTTACAGCACAATACACTTAGAATCTTGATCAGTATGTGGCTGCTCCTATCCAAGAATAAGTATCTGTTCATACTTCAGGTATGTATTGTGTGTATCATTCAACCTGTCCTTACTTAAGTTGGCATGGGCTTAAAATATAAAATATAGAATCTCAACCATCTTTTTAATTTTATTTTTAAAGTTTTTTTTTTGTATTTTTTAGAACAACTTATTTTTATCCTTGCTCCTTTTTGATCTCTCTCCCTCTATCTTTCACCCCCATACAGTACAATTCTTTGGTCTTTGAAGAAACTGGGTCCTTTGCTGTAAGGTTTCAGGTTTCAAGGAATCTGTTACTTTAACTAGACACTGAAATTGTGCATGTCTCCTGAACTCTTATACAGTATACTGTGCAATTGTCCCCTGACTGGTAATTTTTAATCTCTTTTTAGTTGTCCTAACATGAACATCTCATTTCTGAAAGCACTTTATAAGTCACATAGTGACTGGAATATAGTAATCTTCAGCAAATATTATTGATAATATTTTCTATTATTGCTTTTTTCACCAACTAAAACTCATTCTTTTGGTTTATCCTTGCCCTTAATATTCATATTAGCCCAAATTCCCCATTTTGTAGTTTTGCCCAAATATTTCAAAAGCACTCCACAATTTCCTGTTTCCAACACACACATGTGTTTACATAGATAATCATAAACACTGTTTGTGATCACATCTGTTCTATAACATTCTATACCTTTACTTTGCCTAAGTTGTGTCGAGAGATCCTCAATCAAAATATATTACCACTTTAAATTAGCTAATCATATGACTTTAGTTCAGTACACAACAATATCCAAATGAACGTTGTGAAATTTTCATTTTTTTCTCTTTTTTTAAAATTTACTTTTATAATTTTTAATATTTACAATTCATAGTGAATGTATATAGCATCTTTCTACATACAACTGTTGGTATACAAAGTATATTCGTACAATTCTGGTCTTCAATCATGCATTTAGGAAAATGATATCCATCTCATTCAACCACCTTTTTTTTTTCTTTTCTCCCCCTCACTCCCCCCTTGCTCCCTCCCTTACCCTCCCTTCCCTTTGACCATTCTAGTGTTCATCTAAACCTCCTATGTACCCCGTCCAACAATACTGTGAACTAGCCTCCTTATATCAGAGAAAACATTTGGTACTTGGATTGTTGAGACTGACTAACTTCACTTAGCATTATGTCTTCCAACTTCATCCATTTACCTGCAAATGCCATTATTTTATTTTCTTTTATTGCTGAGTAAAATTCCATTGTGCGTATATACCACATTTTCTTTATCCACTCATTTACTAGCTATTGTGAATTGTGCAGCTACAAACATCGAGATAGATGTGTCACTGTAATATGCTGTTTTTAAGTCCTTTGGGAATAGACCCAGGAGTGAGATGGCTGGGTCATAGGGTGGTTCCATTCCCAGTTTTCCAAGAAATCTCCATACTGCTTTCCATAACAGTTGCACCATTTTGCAGTCCCACCAGCAATGTATGAGTGTGCCTTTTTCCCCACATCCTCTCCAACATTTATTGTTGCTTGTGTTCTTGATAGCTGCCATTCTGACTGGAGTGAAATGAAATCTTAGAGTAGTTTTGATTTGCATTTCTATAATTGCCAGCGATGTTGAACATTTTTTCATGTTTTTGTTGATTAATCATGTGTCTTCTTCTGAGAGGTGTCTTCTCAATTCCTTAGCCCATTTATTGATTGGCTTATTTGTTTTATTGGTGTAAAGTTTTTTGAGTTCTTTATATATTCTAGAAATTAGTGCTCTATATGATGTGCATGTATTAAATATTTGTTCCCAATTAGTTGGCTCTCTATTCACCTCACTGATTGTTTCTTTTGCTCAGAAGAAGCTTTTTAGTTTAAATCTATCCCATTCATTAATTCTTGGTAATTCTTGCGCTACAGGATTCATATTAGAGAACTTGGGGCCCAATCCGACATGTTGGAAATTGGAGCTTACTTTTTCTTCTATTAGGCATATTGTCTCTGGTCTAATTCCTAGGTCCTTGATCCACTTCTAATTGAGTTTTGTGCATGGTGAGAGATAAGGGTTTAATTTCAATTTGTTGCATATGGATTTCCAGTTTTCCCAGCACCATTTGTTGAAGAGGCTAACCTTTCTCCACTGTACATTTGTGGTGCCTTTGTCTAATATAAGATAGCTGAAATTATATGTATTAGTCTCTGTGTCCTCAATTCTGTACCATTGGTCCACCAGTCTGTTTTGGAGCCAATACCATGCTGTTTTTGTTACTATTGCTCTATAGTATAATTTAAAGTCTGGTATGGTGATGCCCCCTGCTTCACTTTTCTTGCTCAGGATTGCTTTGGCTATTCTGGGTCTCTTATTTTTCCAGATGAATTTCATGACTGCTTTTTCTATTTCTTTGAAGAATGACATTGGGATTTTTATTGGAACTGCATTAAATCTGTATAATGCTTTTGGTAGTATGGACATTTTGACAATATTAATTCTACCTATCCACGAGCAAGGTAGGTCTTTCCATCTTCTGAGTTCTTTTATAATTTCTTTCTTTAGTGTTCTTTAAGTTTCATTATAGAGGTATTTCATCTCTTTTGTTAAGTTGATTCCTAGGTATTTTATTTTTTTTGATGCTATTGTAAATGGGGGTAGTTTTCATCATTTCCCTTTCAGAGTCTTTGTCACTGATGTACAAAAATGCCTTTGACTTATGTGTATTGATTTTGTATCCTGCAACTTTGCCAAATTCATTTACTAGTTGTAAAAGTTTTCTGGTAGAGTTTTTTGGGTCTTCTAGGAAGATTATCATGTCATCAGCAAATAGCGCTAATTTGAGCTCTTCTTTTCCTATCTGGATCCCTTTAATTTCTTTCATCTGTCTAATTGCTCTGGCCAGAGTTTCCAGTACTATGTTAAATAGCAGTGGTGAAAGGGGGCATCCCTGTCTTGTTCCAGTTTTTAGAGGGAATGCTTTCAATTTTTCTCCATTTAAGATAATGTTAGCTCTGGGCCTTGCATAAATAGCTTTTATAATGTTGAGATATGTTCCTGATATTCCTGGTTTTTCCAGTGTTTTGAACATAAAGGGGTGTTGCATTTTGCCAAATGCTTTTTCTGTGTCTATTGAGATGATCATATGATTTTCATCTTTAAGTCTATTGGTGTGATGTATTATGTTTATTGATTTCCGAATGTTGAACCAGCCTTGCATCCCTGGGATAAACCCCACTTGATCGTGGTGCACTATCTTTTTGATATGTTTTTGTATCCGATTTGCCAGGATTTTGTTGAGGATTTTTCCATCTATGTTCATTAAAGATATGGGCCTGAAGTTTTCTTTTTTGCATGTGTCTTTGCCTAGCTTTGGAATTAATGTGATATTGGCCTCATAGAAAGAGTCTGAAAGAGGTCCCTCTTTTTCTATTTCTTCAAATAGTTTGAAGAGCATTGGTGTTAGTTCTTCTTTGAAAGTCTTATAGAACTCGGCTGTAAACCCATCAGGTCCTGGACTTTTCCTTGTTGGTAGCTTTTTGATGACGTCTTCTATTTCTTTGCTTGTAATCGATCTGTTTAAGTTTTGTATAGCCTCCAGTTCCAATTTAGGCAAATCATACGACTCTAGAAATCTGTCAATGTTTTCAATATTTTCTGTTTTATTAGAATACAAGTTTTCAAAGTAATTTCTAATTATCTTCTGTATATCTGAGGTTTTTGTTGTGATATTCCCTTTTTCATCACGAATGTTAGTAATTTGAGTTTTTTTCTTCTTCTTTTTGTTAGCATCGCTAAGAGTCTGTCAATTTTGTTTATTTTTTCAAAGAACCAAGGTTTAGTTTTGTTAATTCTTTGAATGGTTTCCTTAGTCTCAATTTCATTAATTTCTGCTCTGATTTTAATTATTTCCTGTCTTCTACTGGTCTTGGTGTTGGTCTGTTGTTCTTTTGCTAGTGCTTTGAGGTGTGAAGTTAAGTCATTTATTTGTTGTTTTTTTTTTTTTTTTTTCCTCTTAAGGAATGAACTCAGTGCAATGAATTTTCCTCTTACTACTGCCTTCATAGTGTCCCAGAGATTTCTATACGATGTATCTGTGTTCTCAATTACCTCTAGGAATTTTTTTAATCTCCTCTTTGATGTCTTCTTCAACCCCTTGGTCATTCAGTAGCATGTTGTTTAGTTTCCAGTTGTTGGAGTAGTTTTTTTCTTAATCCTTGTTTTGTCGTTGATTTCCAATTTCATTCCTTTATGGTCTGATAGAATTCAGGGTAGTATCTCTATTTTTTTATATTTGCTGAGAGTTTCCTTATGACATAATATATGGTCTACATTGTAGAAGGAGCCATGTGCTGCCGAGAAAAAAGTATATTTGTTTACTGAGGGATGAAATATTCCATATATGTCCATTAGGTCTAAATTATTAATTGTTTTAAGGAGGCTTAAAGTTTCTTTGTTTAGCTTTTGTTTGGATGATCTATCCATTGGTGAGAGAGGTGTGTTGAAGTCCCCTAGAATAACTGTGTTGTGTTCTATTTTACTCTTGAACTTGAGTAGTTTGTTTGATGAATGTAGGTGCTCCATTATTTGGGGCATATAGATTTATGATTGTTATATCCTGTTGATGAATGGTTCCCTTAAGTAGTAAGAAATATCCATCTTTGTCCCTCTTGATTAGTTTTGGTTTGAAATCTACCTTATTTGATATGAGAATGGAAACCCCTGCTTGTTTCTGCAGGCCATGTGAGTGATAAGACTTTTTCCAGCCTTTCATTTTCAGTCTGTTGATGTCTTTATCTATGAAGTGTGTTTCTTGGAGACAGCAAATTTTTGGGTCGTTTCTTTTAATCCATTCTGATAATCTGTGTCTTTTGATTGGCGAGTTTAGGCCATTAACATTCAGGGTTATTATTGAGATGTGATTTTTATTCTCATCCATTTTTATTTGTATAATGGTCTTTAGCTTGATTTGGTTTCTCTTCTGGTTGGTATTTCCCTTAGTTTAATATCTCCCTTTGATGATTTTCGTTGTTATCTTTCTCTTCTTATTCATGAAAAATGTTGCCCAGGATGTTCAGAAGTGCTGGCTTTTGAGATGTGAAATCTTTTTTAACTTTTGCTTGTCGTGGAAAGTTTTTATTTCATCTTCGAATCTAAAGCTCAATTTTGCTGGATATAAGATTCTTGGCTGATATCCCTTTTCTTTCAGAGCTTGAAATATGCTATTCCAGGATCTTCTTGCTTTTAAGGTCTGGGTAGAAAAATCTGAACATAGTCTGATTGGTTTCCCCCTACATGTAATCTGCTTCCTTTCTCTTGTGGATTTTAGTATTCTCTCCTTGCTCAGTATATTAGGCATTTTCATTATAATGTGTCTTGGTGTGGATCTGTTGTGATTTTGTTTGTTTGGTGTTTGGTAAGCCTCTTGAACTTGGTTTTCCCATTCATTCCTCAAGTTTGGAAAATTTTCTGTAATTATTTCGATAAATAAATTACCCATTCCTTTAGCTTGAAACTCTGCCCATTCCTCTACGCCAATCACTCTTAAGTTTGGTCTTTTTATGTTGTCCCATAATTCTTGGATGTTATGTTCTTGATTTTCAACGAGTTTTGCTGTATAGTCCTAAATTCTTCTCTAGGATATATATTTTGTCTTCATTGTCTGAGGTTCTTTCTTCCAAGTGGTCTACTCTGTTGGAGATGCTTTCAATTGAACTTTTATTTTTGTTTATTGCTTCATTCATTTCTGGAATTTCTGTTTGGTTTCTCTTTAGAGCCTCTACTTCCCTATTGAAGTAATCTTTTACTTCCTGTATTTGTTTTTGGAGTTCTTTGTCAAAATGATCTTTTGCCACCTGTATTTGCTCCCTCATCTCATTTTTGAGTTCATTCTTAAGTTCCATAAACATTTGGCATATGTAATTTCTAAATTCCATCTCTGGCATTTGACCAACTGTGCTTGCCATGAAATCTACTGATGAGGTATCTTGATTTGTTTGTGTCACTTTCTTCCCTTGTTTTTTTCATGTTGCTTGTGTGTCTTTTCTTCCTTCACTGTGGGACCTTGACTATTTCGATTTTACCTTAAAGCCTTATGTTTTTCCTGTAGTACAATGCTATCAGATCCCCTTATAATTCCTTTACACTTTAAAATGTAACACTTTCTATTCAGAAAATCTGAGTTTCATCACAATGTACAGATTTGGTTAACCCAGATATTGTGTCCAATTTACTTGTTTTTGCTTCTGTGTAGTATGCACTGGCAGGGTGTAAATAGGAAAGTTGAAGGAAGAAGAAAAGATGCAAAAGTGAGAAGGAAGAAAAGAAGGAAAGAAAAGAGGAATAGAAGCAAACAAACACACTGACAATCAATGTAAAAAAAAAAAAAAAAAAGCAAAACAAAGCCAAAAAAAGAAAAAAAAAAAAAAAAAAAAAAAAAAAAAACAGAAAACCAACAAAACAAGCAAACCAACAAAAAAAAGTCGAACCCCATGTCTCAAACAGAACGGGCCCTGGGAAGCCCCCCTCATTTTTCCTTTCCAGTTTAAGCCAACCGCATCAGGTCGCATCTAGACAGCGATCCTGCCAGTGGAATCAAGGCTGCACCTTTGGCTAGTGGCAGAATGGCCCAGCGAAAGAGCGGCTCAGGGAGGTTGTGTGTCAGCAGATGAATGGCACTGGGAAAGGGACCCTCCAGAAGGCACACTTTCCCCACGCCCACCCACAGTTGTAGCTTCTTGGGGCCGCTGCGCTGGCCTCAGACATGCCCTCCCCTGCTGGTTTTCTGAGCCTCACCCAGGTGTGTGCTGTTTTCTGAGCGTTGGCGGCTCCCTGGATGTCTGCAGCTGTCTTTCCTTTCTGTCTTCTTCCCTTTGTCTGGGTCAGCCACTGTATTCCTCAAAGATGGCGGTGCCCTCCTCCCACTCAATAGCAGCTCCGCAGACCCTTGTGTCACTCCAGAGTGTGTAGGATCGGCTTGGCAAGCTGCGTGAAAAAGCTCTATGTGGACACCACCCGCGCCTCTAGGCTCCTTTCTATCCCTCCTCACCAATCAGTTTCCAAGCCGCTGTGTGGATTGTCCCCTTGCCGAGATGATATGGGGCAGGTGCTCCTGCAGTGCAGACAGCCCTGCTTCGGACTGTGGACCGCTCCGACTCTGCCCCTGCCCGCCGTGGTCCGGAGAACGTTGTATTTCACTGTCCAGAGGTGCACGAATGTCTCGGCTCCCTTTCAGTTGCAAGATAATTGCTAGTAACACACTCAGACTTCCCACTCCGCGTCTTTTAGTAAATGTGTCCAGAGAGCACCTCCCTCCTGTCGGCCATCTTCCCAGCTTATTCGAAATTTTCATTTTATCACTGGAAATTTTCTTCATCAAGTTACCACTCTTCATCTTTAGCAAATATTAACCACCTTTATTTGGTCTTAGGCAATTCATACTCTATCTTGTCTATCTATCTACCTATCTCATGTAAAAACCACACTGTGCTAGGTAGGCCATATTATTCCAATAAAAGCTGAATCTAATAATTTGAGTTTAAGGTTTTAAGTCTTGGTAGATTACACATTAGATTAAAGTAACTAAATTTCTAGTTTTCTCATAAGCTTATGGCTATTTATTTTTCCTACTTTAATCTGTAGTAGTTGTGCATATTTGTGGAGTACAGTGTGCTGTTTCAGTCCATGTATACAAATGTGTAGTGACCATATCAGGGTATTTAGCATTTCTAATTCCTTATTATTTCTTTACATTTGGAGTCTTTAAGCTTCTCTCTTTTAGGTAAAAGAAAAAACACATATAAATATAAAAATGCATATTAAACACATAATAGTTTATTATAAATATTGTCACCCTACTGTGCTTTTGAATACTAGAATTTTTCCTCCTGACTATATTTGGGTACTTGCTATACAGCCTCTATCTTGTGGCCAGAGTTCTCAATCGTCTAATGGGGTTCCAATTATGGAGAATAATGTACCCTACTAACTGATGGTGTTTTGCTTAGTGTGCCATCTATTAAAATTTCAATATTTAACATTACAACTTGCAAACTTAGAAACCACAGTTTGAATGCTTTTTTTCTCCTAAAATTCATGTTGAAACTTAATCCCTGATAGGATAAGAGGTGGGACCTTGAGGAGGGAACAAGACCATAGACATGAAGGCCTTGTGAATGGACTTAGTGCTTTAACAAACATTCCCAGGAGTATGTTTACCCCTTTTACCACATAAGGGCACAGAAAGCACCATCTCTGAGGAGCAGACATTCATGAGACATCAACTCTACCAATGCCTTGATCTTAGACTTCTGGTGTCCAGAACTGTGAGCAATTAATTTCTGTTGTTTATGAATTACCCAGTCTAAGTAACTTTGTTACAGTAAGTTGAATTGTTTATGACACCAAGCACAAGAAAATTTTCCTTAATATATATTTTATGAATCATTAATTATTCAATATTCAAAGTTTTGTTACATGCATAACTGGTCATTTCCCATGGAATAAATGTTTATCTTCCCTACTTGCACAAATAGTAAAATATAGAAAATAGTATAAATATAATATAGTATATAATAGTATACATAGTATATAATAGTATACATAGTATATAATAGTATATATATGGCATATATAGTATATAGTAATATAAATATAATATAATATATAAGTAGTGTATAAATTTTTAAAAAAATAAGTCTCAGCCTCAATCCAATGTAATCAGTAGTTTTACAACTTTGCCAAATAATTCCAGGCAAAACTGAGAATGACAACCATGATTATTTTAGTAAGTTTAAGCTTTGCGTAAATTTTTAAAGATATTTTAAGACTTTAAGGCACACAGAATTTTAGTGATTACAAAGTCCATTATTACTTTAAATTTAATTTTGTACCAATTAATTATTTCATTAGTTACTGACGCATTTTATTAATTTCATTATTTTCTACTTATATGTTCTTAGTTTTAGAAATACCTGCAGAATTATCTGGATTAAAATAATACTTATAAGCTGGATGTGGTGGTGCACGCCTGTAATCCCACCACTTGGGGGGCTGAGGCAGGAGGATCCTGAGTTTAAAGCCAGCCTCAGCAATGGTGAGGCACTTAGCAACTCAGTGAGATCCTGTCTTTAATAAAATACAGAAAAAAAAAAAAAAAGGCTGGGGATGTGGCCCAGGGGGTCAAGTGCCCCTGAGTTCAATCCCTGGTACCAATAATAATAATAATAATAATAATAATAATAATAATAATACTTATGGATCTTACAGGAAAAGACATTGTCTCCTTCCAGTCAACCTTATTCGTTCTGGATTAAAGATATATTATTCTTGATTGAGAGACAGGGTAGTTTACAAGTTCATGGTGACTCACATTCATGGATACATTTATTGTGCTGTACTCCTTGGTGAACATGAAACTATCAAGGAACTATTATAAGTACCCATCTCTCTACTCCTGTGTCCATCTTATATCTTCTCAGTGTATTTACATTAGTTCAGTTGTACTTTAGTTGCATTTCATTATTACTAGGCAATTCTAACGCTCATATGCTAGGAGCTAAATGTTGATATTACACAGCTAGTCATTTCCACTGAACACTTACTAAGCCATCATCTTAGAATGCAATGTTAGACCCATTTTTTAATCTGGATTTTTGGTTGTCACTGGTTCTGAACATTACCACCTATTTTGCTCACAGCTTTTCTGCCCATTTTTAATTTTTATTTATTTTTTACCTTTTATTAGTTCTCTCTATCTGTATGTAATTGAGAGGAGAGAAAAGTGTATATCTTTCTACAATAAAGTCACTAAAACAGAGCACTCAGATATGTAAATATTTAATTTACTTATTTAAGTGATAATATTAATCACAGACTACTATTTCAATTCCATTTTTATCACCACCACTCAAAATAATTTATAATCACTTATGCATATGTCATAGTCATGTTCTAATTTTTCAAGGAATTTATTGACAGTGGAGATATTCATTGTGTAATTGGACATGAGGTGAAAATCTATTATGAAAAAAAGGATTATTATTTAACATAGAAAATGGCCAACAGGAAATATAATGAATCACTAGGCAAAAGGAAAATAAATGAATAAGCTTTAAAAATTTTGGAAAACTAAAATTTCAACTAAACATGAACATTAAAAATATTTCTATATATTAAAAACATATAATTCTTATGAACCTGGCAGGTCTCTGCATAGACCAAATGGGTTCACTTCCAAGAGATCAACACCATTTTCAAGTGGACAAAATTTTCAATCACAGAGATATTGACAAATTTAAACATGGTTAAAAAATAGAGTATAACAGATTGCAAAGAAATTCTATCATAAGAAGACAAGTTAGTCAAAACATGTACAAATGTCTTATAAGAAATTTGGGGCTGAATTTCATTAATGGTAGTCTTATGGAATTATTGAAATGGTATTGAAAGCAGGTTTTAAGAAACTTGAATTCAGACTAAATTAGAAAAAAGCAAGTAAATCAAATTAATTTCAAGATATTGACCTACTGTAACATCTCGCCTATGGTTTGCACTAAGTCTTTAAAAATATCTTTTTAAAATTGTAATATTAAAATAGTTGGCAGTTTCATTGCAGTTTAGGGACAAAGTTCTCAATATGATTTGCAAATTAATCAAATAATGCTTGGCATCAATGACACAATATTATGCTGGAAGCTAAAAAATACCACATTATATAAGCTAATTTATTTCTCTGAGAGACATTATTGAAAACACATTTAAAATGTGTACACTGCTTTCCAAATTTAAAAGAAATAGTAAAGTCAGAAAAACTTACCAGTCTCTGAATTCAATGAACCATCAAAATATATGCAATGACTCTCTTAAGCTGTTTTGTCTAGCAGAACTTTCTGAGATGGCAAAATGTTTTGTCTGCAGTTGCCCATGAAATGCAGCTAGCCTGATTGATAGACTGAAATTTTAATTTTATTTAGCTTCAATTAATTTTATTTTAAGTGGCCATACATAGCTAAATGTTACCATGTTACACATGAGGTCTGAGGTATAAGTTGAATTTTCTGAACACTCAAGCTTTCAAAATCACACTGATTCTGTGCTTGCTATGATGAATCAATGTAGTTGGAGGACAATGAAAATATAGCCCATGAATCTGAGAAATTCAATCTGGAAATACATAAACTAATTTTATGACATTGTAATACTTTAAAGTGTAAAACATCTATTTTATCATCTGGTGATAAAGTGACCTTCATCAAAGTCTTAGGCAAACTGTTAAACAAATGAAATATTGTATGTGAACATTTCTTATACTAGCTATGCAACCCTGACCCACACTGTCCAAGACAGTGGCCATGAGCCCATGTCTCTGTTGAAGACTTAAAATGCAGCTAATCAAAACTCAGCTGTGATATAAGGATAAAATGATATCAGAATTCAAAGACTTAATGTGAAATGAAGAATGTAAAGTATTATCAAAACTTTTTACATGTCAAAATGACAATTTGTCAAGTGGGCTAAATAAATATATTACCACATATAATCACATCTCATTTTTATTTTTTGCTTCTTCAATTATATGACTCCCATGGGTGGCTCACTTTATATTTCTCCTGAGCAGTTCTGATCTAGAATCTCTTCTGTTGGATAGTTGGGTACTGGCCTCTGCTTAAACCTTGTGTAGGATCCATGCATAGCACTGCCTCTGAAAGTAGAATTAATGCTACTTCCTTATCTGATCAGGGCAAAAATACTGTCTCATTATTGGCAAAGAGATTTACTTTGGCTTACATGTATATACTACATGTTTTGTCCAAAGTTCTTTTATATGCATTATTATATTTTATTCTCCAAAATAATCTTAAGATACAGACACAATGTATTTTAAGAACCTTAGGGAGGATGTGATAAATACCTTGGGGAGTTGAACAAAGTGTTATTTAATAAATGAAATTTAAACTGGGGCATGAAAAAATAACCAGGACTTTTTTCATAGGCTAAAAAAGAAAGGGTATTCAAATAGAAGAAGACCTCATGCTTATAAATTTGAAATGTGTCTCACAGGCCAAGTGAAAAGAGACTATCAAAAAATTTTAACTGATGATAGCTGCTACAGTTTGGACATGCAATATCCCCCAAAGACCCATGTGTTAAAGAGTTGGTCCTCAGCTTGGCACTATTGGAAAGTGGTGGGATCTTTAAGGAGTGGGACCTAGTGGGAAGTTTTAGGGTCACTGAGGTTGTGCCCTCTAAGGAGATTGTGGGAAATAGACCTCTTCTTTTCTCTTGCCATCAGCATCTCCTTTGCCATGCACTCCAGCCACGATGTGCTGCCTTGCCACAGGGACAGAAGCAGTGAGGCCAATCAGTGGCCATGGACTGAAACCTTGAAAACAGCGAGCCAAAATTACACTTTTCCTCTTTTTAAGTTGATTTCTCTCAGATGTTTTGTTATATCAACAGACTATCTAACAAAGGAATTAATCAAACTTATATTTTGATAGATTGAAATTGGAATTGACTTAGGATGGAGACCTGAAGACCAGTTTGGAAGAGTTACGAGAAATTTATGGAAGCAAGTATTTTGATACTGCATGGTGTTCCCTGGCATGATTTGTTGCTAACGTATGTTCCTCATCACATACTTCTCAAGTCATCTGACATGTCACATTGCACTTAAATTGTCTAGCTCTTTACATAAAAAACACAGTGTACTGTAAAATTATTTCCAATCATTTTGCATTGTTCCTATATTGATTTTTTACACCCCTCCTCAAGTGCTCACCTCATTCAGTTATAAACATTGCTTTCGTATTATTTCACATCAAAAGCAACTATATTGTAATTGGCTTTGGTAAGTAAGTAATGTGAATGCTGTGATATTAAGATTTTTTCTTTGAATCCTCACTCCAACTGTATGATAGGTTTTCTTTTTCCATTAGTAAGACAATTTCATGTAGAGCTATAAATTGTGATTCTATCACTAATTAAATGTGTGACCTAATTTATAATTCATGCAATATTTCTATATCTGTTTCATCTATGGAAGGAGGAAAATAGCAGCCCATTGGATAAGGATTTGTAAGGACAGTACATTCAAACATTTGAAAAATACTTTATATATATATGTGTATATATATACATATACATATGTATGTATATATATGAATGAAATAATCATTATGTGTTAGCTTGTATTTTTCTTTTATTTTAATTGCACTGGAAATAAAAATGTCCTGACAGAAGTTAAAATAGAGGACAGATATTCAAGAAGTATAAAGGAACAAAACGTGCTTAATCAGGCAATTCATACATTATACAACAAAACTTCCAAGTCCTGGAAGCATGAACATAAAATATAGGATAATTCTTTATGTTATATGTTTCATTTGCTATCACATTATTTGTACTGTATTTCCAAAATATGTTAATATTATTACCTTAGTTTGAGGTCAAGACTTAATCTTCAATTGTAATAATTCCTCTTACATCTGCTTTATTATTCATCCACAAGGCACTAGATGACAGTGTATATGTATGTATGTATGTGTGTATGTATATATATATATATATATAAAGTATTTTTCAAATGTTTGAATGTACTGTCCTTACAAATCCTTATCCAATGGGCTGCTATTTTCCTCCTTCCATAGATGAAACAAATATAGAAATATAGCATGAATTATAAATTAGGGCACACATTTAATTAGTGATAGAATCACAATTTATGTTTCAAAAAATATTCCATACTTTTAAAATGTTGGCATAATTATAGAATAACCAGAAAGCAACACAGTTTTCCTTTTCTCACTTGTCTTCAATCATCATTTTCCTTGACCTTTTTACAGAAGAATATCCTATTTTTGGTTCTTTCTTGCTCTGTCTCTGCTTTCTTTTAGTATCACATTTCTTCATTAAGTTTTTGGCCATGTTCTCTCCTCTTACATATATATATTTTTTCTTTTTAGTGTCCTATACATTTTATTTAACAATCCCTGCCTCTTATTTAAGCTCTTGCCTGGGTGATCAAAACTTAAGACACTACAACACTCTTGCTTATCATCATTTTGGATTCTGGTCTCAACATATTACTCACAGGTTCTAGTGTCCTCATGATCACACAGTTCTTTGAGATTTTGTCCATCCATCCACAGAGAGACCATGTGACATTTGACAGATGGCAGCATAAAACCTTTACAACTTTTGAGAGAGTACAGTACACCAGGAAATTACTTTTAATACTATCTGAAGGATAATACCAAGAGATTGGAATATGTTCCAGGGTCCCCATGAACCAAAACCGACTAAAATCATGTGATAGAAGAATGAACCAGGTAAGGACTCTACTCATTTAACCAAGTAGTCTGCTAATTTCTGCAGCTGAGTCTCTACAATATCCAAAGCATTTATCCCTATGTTACAAGAAGTGTCAGTAACTGCACAAATTTCTCTCCATTCAGCTAGTAGGTTATCTAGCATGCCATGAATGGGTTAAATAATATCAGGGTGTGGAAATAGTATGTCTAAAAGTCTGACTGTATGTTATGAAGGGATTATGAGAACAACTTGAACAGTAGTTGCATATCCAGTATTTCATCAAGTTACCCACAGAAATTACTGATTATGAAATTCTAATCACAGCATTGTCTGGCAAGCAAAAGAGGTAGGCATGAGCAAGAAAAAATGGAGAGATAAGAGGCTCATTATGATAGGGAGTCTTGTTCTGACATCCTGGGAAAAGCTGTCCACAGCATGTAGTTGTCAGCTTCTCCTCCTGGTTTGCAGTTTGAATGTCTCTGATTTAAGCATAAAGTGTTTTGGTGAACTCTCTTCTGACTACACATCAAGCATGAGATTTGTCCCTTGAAATTTACATCAAGTTGCCTGAGATTTAGCTTATAAAGCTTCAGGGACAGAGCAATTCTTGTTCTTAGTGATTCCACAGGAGAAAAATGGATTGCATGAGTCCAGAAGAATATGGGAGCTTGTTGAATCTTTTATCTCTTTGGTAGAAGGCACTTCAAGTGACTGAGGATCACTAATGGTTCCATCGTTAGTCACAACTTCCCTCACTATCCAGGACAGTTAAGGCCTTTGTTTGCCTTGTGGGACAAGGTGCCTGTCTTACTGGCTGAGGTGCGGTCTCAGGGGCTAAAAGAGGTGGTCTCATGGGCTGAAGTCTCCGTGAGAAGGTGTGCAGCAGGTAAGCAGGGCGTGTGGAACATGCTGCCTTTACATATACTTTTTTTGGAGGTTTCACTCTGCCCTATAGCCTTGATTATTATCTATTGTGCAAATAATCCCCCAATACATACTCACATTTATTCCCTCTTCTTATTTTCACCTACTGCCCATTTTGAGTTTTAATTTCATCATAAAATCAGATCATAACTAAGCATCATTTTTGTTTAGAAGATCAATTTTGTGTTTATAAAATCTTCCTTTTGACTTCCCAAATGGGAACATCATTCTCTCAATAATGTAGTTTCAAAATTCTAGTTGATATTATAGCATAATGTTGAAGAGCTGCCTTGGCAGTTAGATGACTTTAAAATTATCTTTTCCCTTCACCACTCTGTGGCATTTGACTGATCTTTAAAGACATATTATTCTTATCTGTAAAAGGAGAATGATAATATCTGTAGAGTCTCAATGGCAATTAAATAGTGTATTACTTCTACAATGATCAACACAGTGACTTCTTATAGTAGGAGTATGGTTTAAGTGTCTGTTGCTATTCTTAAGCCTATTCTCACACAGAACCAGCCACATCACTGGTATTCAGTAAATATGAGCATGTTTAATAAATAACTTCATGTATCCTCCATCCTATTCAGGACATGGCACTGAATCATATTTCATAAAACACCTTGGGTTTGGTTTTTCTTTGTATTGATTTTCTGTCTTCAGCTCATTCACTGAATTTTATCTACAAAGAGAATCCATATAAGGACTGTATCACACTCTTCAGCTAAAGAGAATAGGGACAGGAGGTACATGCACTTCTCATCCTTTCCTTTTGACTCTACATCAGCAACCTCAATGGTCCTTCCCAGGCAATGAAGATCAATATGATGTTGACACTGATAGGAACTAGAAAGAAAGAAAAAAAATCTTTAATATTCTATAGAAGCTCCACTGTTCAGGCAGGCATCAAACTAGTGCTATATGCTGAGTTTAAGTTTGTTTTTGACAACAGTTGTGTAGGAACTGGTGATGTCACAAAGCTCTGATCTCTCTTAGAAATTATCCTCTTAGTTTTCTCAGTCTCATATTCTGACACCCTTATCTCTTTCCTAATACTTACCTAGAATTCCTTGTGACCAAATTAATTTTTAAATAAAGTTTTTCAAACCTGTCCATCACTTTTCATTTTCACTTTCCTAACACAGTTAGGTATGAATCTTCAGATCTCAAACTATAATTATAGCACATGATCTTTCTGTCCTCATTTCTTCCTACAAATAGGTAGATCATATACTTTACAATAGAAAAAAACTGTGATGCCTAAGGGCAAAATCAACTGTGTTTAACTTTAATTTTTAGCATTTCTGATTTAACTCTAATTTGTGTGCCTCATATTTTTTTCTAATATTCATCAAAATTATTCTTCTGTTTCAGAAAACATGATTGACCCATTATCTCCTAAATATTCTGCTTCTTCCTGGATCACATCCCTCTTCTCATTACCCATTAAAATTCTACCCATTATATAATTCTGATCAACCCACTGCATCTTAACTAAATGTCATAGCCCACAGAAGTTTCTCTCATCTTTAGACTCATTTGTTACTTATTAATTCTTTCATTTCATTTCAGTTATTCTTTTATCTCTGAGGATGAGCATGGCACTTCTGTTTTATAGTTTCTAACTTATAGTACATATAAAATAAGCATGGGCTATTTGGGGCAGTGACTGTTATTGGAAACAATAAGCAATCAAGGAGAGAAAAAAGCACATTTAAAAACATGTACATTTAAAATTTAATTTTTTTTTTTTTTTGAGATGGGGTCTCACTCTGTTGTCCAAACTGGACTACTTTGTACTCCTAGGCTCAAGTGTGGATCCTCCAACCTCATTCTCCCGAGGAGCTGGAACTAGAGATGAGCCACCAAACCTGAGTAGGACCAGTAGGTTCTTAGAGATAGAATTTGGAATTTTACCAGTGAATATTTTTTACCCTTTTACAATAAAATCCGTTGAAATATCTTGTGTTATATAAATGATATATGATTTTGTAATAACATTCCTTGGTCATTTTGAAGATATTTGCTCAATGAGTCATAAGAAATTGAAAAAGGCCACAATTTGTCATTATTCAATATAATATATCACATTCACTAATATTTCCATTCATCTTGTAAGTAATTCAGATTGAAATTTAAAAGTACTGAGAAACCATCAAGCTCATGATAACAGACACATCTTTACCTAAGATCTACTTTTTGCTTGAAAGCTTAAATTTTATTATTAGCAACAAGTACTATGAGATATTTTCTTTGAAACTAAAGAGTAACTGCACTCATTTATGAAAATATCTGCCAAATATCCAAGTTTGAATGATATTATTTCTCTGTCATTTTTTAAAATGTTAAATAAACCCTTATTCCAAGAAAAGTGGCTAGGTCAAATGATAAGTTAAACAAATGTATAAATCTTGTTGTTGAGATATCCATTATATTTTGTTATGTGGCAAAAATGTTTTATTTGTATTTCCCAATTTGTCATATAGAACTTTAAAAAAATATGTACACAAGGATTGAGATTGAGTAAAAATAATTTTTATGTCTTACCCATTATTACTTTTACAACATGAGAACAGCTGTGAATACAATTAAATCAGTGAAAATTAAAATTACATTTTAGTTTTGTTATGAAAATAATTTTGACCTCTCAAGTTCACTCTATGTGTTCCATAGATTCTTGGGGTTCTGCCACCACTTGCTAAGTATTTCTGCACTAGTAAATTTGATTCTGCCCCCAAGGATCATTAAGATATAAATGAATTATCAATTACTAATTCAGGAATGAGAGACCTCACTATAGATTCTAGAGTTATGTTTAAATTTTAAAAAGAATAAATCTTATATTACAAAGGCATTTCAAGTAATGAAAATTAAAACAAATATCTAGTGAATTTAATGCAAAATCTTCACAAAAGCATTAAAATACATAGTCTTATATATAAAGGTAATTCTATTTGTTTCAGAAATTTATTTATTCTAGCAATATGACTCTCCACATTAACATATTCAGTGAGAATAAAATATTTGATAAAATCAAAATCCATTCATGATAAAAAAGAAAAAATTACCAAACTTGGAACATAAAGAAAATCCTAACGTGGTAAAGAATATTAGGGTAAGTTTTACTACCTGAGTCTGAGGATTAAACAATTGTATGTTAAGTTTTTTTTCTATTGTGTATGACATGAATATACTGCAAAGTTAGTACATAAAGGAAAGGGAACTAATGTATAAACTGGAGAGTAGTAAACAAAACTGTAATTACTCACAAAATATTATGTGAGTAAGTATATAAATGAGTGTATAGAAAATTCAATCTAGTACAAAATACAAATGAATAAATTTGATAAGTAAATTTAACTATGCTCCTGGATTCAATGCCAGTCTTCAAAAATTAATTATATTTGTTGCATTTGCACAAATAATAAGAAAATAAATCTTAAGTTATTCACAGTATCAAAGAACAAACTGAGCAAGAGTGGAACTGATTGATACAAATGGTGTTTACATCTAAAACTACAAAACATTATTAATAAAAATAAGAAATTTATTAAATAAATGATGTCATCTCTAATATTTTTAGTTTGGAAGATTCAATATTAAAGCAATGACAATTATTCTCAAATTAATCCATCAATCCAATACATTTCTAATCAAAATTCAGTATATTTCTGTAATTTTTGTCATGATTAATATGATGATTCTAACATTGATATGAATGTTTAAGGTAAGGTTGAAGATTAAAGCAGGAGGAAAAACTCTATGGATATTAAGATTTATTATGCAGTTATAGTAAATAATATAGGATAATAATTAAATAAAAGCTAAAATATGGACTAATCATAGCAGCAGATTATCTAAATATAGACTCACACAAATACAATTATCTGATTTGTGATAAAAGTGGCTCTACAAGTCCATTATTGAAAGAGAAGTCTACTGAACAAAATTTTTTGATCATTTGTATAAATATACACAGAAAATTTTTAAAAAGAATCTTAACCATTACCTCAGGCTAAGAGCAATTTCAATTGCTCTCTGGATCTTATTTGCATGAAATGACACTATATATTCTCTATAGGCAAATATGTTTTAAGAACAAGATTTTGAGTTTTGCAAAGAAAGTTTGTATCATAAAGGGAGTTGGAGAAAATAATACTAAATGAAGTTAGCATTTCCCAAAAAAACAAAGGTTGAATGATCTCTTTGTTACGAAGACAGTGACTTATAAAGGCAAGGGAGGGGGGATGAGAGTAATGAAAGAATTTTAAATAGAACAAAGAGGGGGGAGGGACAGGAGGGGGCAAGGGGATAGGAATAATGTAGAATGAGTTAGCCATCATTAAGTACATTAAGTACATTAAGTACATGTATGAAGACTCAATTGTTGTAAAAAAAAAACTTTATATAAAACCAGCAACTTGAAAAATTGTGCTCTTTATATGTAATATGAAATGAATTACACTCTGCAAACACGTATAACAAATTAGAATAAGCCGGGCGCGGTGGCGCATGCCTGTAATCCCAGCACTTTGGGAGGCTGAGGCAGGAGGATCGCGAGTTCAAAGCCAGCCTCAGCAATGGGGAGGCACTTAGCAACTCAGTGAGACCCTGTCTCTAAATAAAATACATAAAAGGTCTGGGGATGTGACCTAGTGGTCGAGTGCCCCCGAGTTCAATCCCCGGTACCACAAAAAAAAAAAAAAAAAAAAAAAAAAAAAAAAAAGAATAAAAGTAAAAATAAAAAATAAAAAAAAAGATAAAGTTGATGTTTGGAGTTACATTAAAAACTATTTTGTGATAGTTAAAACTTACCTCCACCTGAGTGAAAAGGCACATCTTAGAGTAGGAAAAAATCTCTGCAAAATATATAACTTAAGAAAAACAATTCATATTTAGTTATCAACAAATTTCCTGCAATTCAGTAGAAATAATTTGGGATAGAGTGTTTAGACAAGTACTTTATTAAACAAGATATTTAATGGCCAAGGGAAATGAAAAATGTTTAACTTCATTAGTCATTCTAAAATTTCAAGTGAAAATTAAATGTACAGTAATATTACACTATACACTAATCAAAACAATAAAATTTCAATTATTTCCTATGTCCAGTTTTGGTGATAATGATACCAAACTGAGAGACTCAAAGTCCTAGATTTTTTTCAACTACTTTGAAAATCTTTCTGACATTATGTAAGCAATTCAATTTAAGTTACACACATTTAAAACATGTGCCCATATGTTCAGTGAAAGATTGTACAAACATATATTATGTATAAAATCCCAGAAAGAAAAACACCCAAGTATACATCAAAACACAATGGATAAGAGTTGTGGAATAGTCATACAAAGACATGTAATATGGCAAAGGAATTAGAGTATTTTTAAAAATGTACTAAATCTCATAAACATTTTTGATCAAAAATGCTAGATGATAAAAAGTGTATAGCATAGCAGCACATGGTTCTTTCACAAAGTTAAAAGTGTATAAAACTATATGTTATGGTGTAAAAAGTCAGGATACTGTTTACTATTGCGAAAAGAGGAAAACAAGATCACGGTAGAAAGTTTGAATGAATTCTGGTTTAACAGGATTATTAGGCATTATATAGATGCATTTATTTTGTTCAAATTAACAATATTTGCACCTATTATTCATGAATATATATATTCAGATATATGTGTCTCATAGTTTAATAAAAGTTTACTAAAAAATATTGTTGCTTCTTTCTCATCACAAATTATTTCAACTAGAACTTGCAAATTATAGATGTTCCCACATGATTATAATGTAAAGCCAATGTTGAGAATAGCTACTATAAATAATACTTTCTCTTTTCAGTCTTAATGAATATAATCATAATCATTGATTCTGCTATATCCAGTCCACAGATTTTATGAGACCAGAAATCTATGAACAGTAATCCATACTGCTTATGTCATTCTTCATGAGGTTCATATAACACTGATAAATATTATGATTTTCTTATATTCCCTGAAAACACACAGAATCCTAAATCAGGAGCTGATTCTAGGCCAAAATGTCAAGTGGATGAAGCTTATCTAAATTCTGTTATTCTTTCATTTTCAAATTTTTAGTTTTTATTTTAAAATACATAAACTATATATATATATATATATATATATATATATATTAGTGGATTACCAAGGAATATTTGATATATACATTTTGTATCATTTAAATCAGGTTACACATACTCACTAATTATTTCTCAATACTTTGGAGTGAAATTTTTAAAATCTTTTTTTAGCTTTTTGAAATGCATAGCACATAATTATTATTTATACTCGCTATAAATGACTATGATCTCTAGTTCCCTAGAGCTTCTTGTTCTTGTCTAATTTAAACTTAGTAACCCTGAATCAAATATTCTATATCCCCCACCAACCCCGGCCTCTGGTAATTACCATTCTACTGTCAATTAATATGGGATTAACTTTTAAAAAGTTCCACATGTGAGTGATGCTGTGCAGTACTTGTTTTGCTGTGTCTTACTTATTTCACTTAACATAATGACCTGCAGTTCCATCCATGTTGTCACAAGTCACAGGATTGCATTCATTTTTATGGTCAAATGATGTTCCTTCATGTAAGTATGCACATTTCCTAATTCATTCATAAGCTGGTGAAAGCTTAGGTTGTTTTCATTTCTTAGACACTGTGAATAGTGGTGCAGAAAAAGCTGAGTGCAAGTTTCTCTTTGACATACTGATTTTGTTTTCTTTGGACATATCCCTAGTAGTGGTACTATGGGGTCACATATTTAGCATTCTTTCAGTGTTCTTTATAGAACTCATTGCTTCTAACTTCATCTGGCCCTACCTCCCTAAACCATGGCCCCCATATTCATTCTCTACTAAACATCTCTTTGCCACTAATCCATTATTTTTCTCCCTAGTATAAAATAACCTACAGTTATAGTAACCAAGCTATGTCAAAATATTATCTATCGCATTTAATTCCCAACAAAACACAATTTTCTGTATTTTGTTCTTTTGACCATTGCTGGTTGGTACATTCACACCAATCAAAGAGTTTATAATCTTTGTGGTGAGAATTTTGCATTAAGCCATTCATAATTTTTGTTTGCATCAAAATTAATAATTAATTATGGTAATTCTAGTCATTGAGTTGGAACCCTGGAAAAGAATTTGTACAGGAAAATATTTTGAGATGAATCAAATCATATTTATTAGGGATTGTTCTTCAAATTCAAGAATATGTCTGTGGTAGGAGAGTGCAAAGATGAAAAATATCTTCTTGAAAGGTTTTTTTTTTGTCGTCATTTTTTTGGGTACCGGGGATTGAACCCAGGGGCACTCAAACACTGAGCCAAATCCCCAGCCCTATGGTGTACTTTATTTAGAGACAGGGTGTCATTGAGTTGCTTAGCACCTCGCTTTTGCTGAGGCTGGCTTTGAATCTGCAATCCAGGTCCTACCTCAGCCTCCCAAGCTATGTGCACCACCACAACCGGCTCCCATCTTAAAATTTTTAATGAGTTTTTTTTCCTTCAAACTTTTTCTAAAATTATAATGTGTTTTGTAATAGTAGATTACAAAGTGTAAGGTGTAATTAGAACCCTAATATATTATAAATCTTTCTGAACTTTCATCGCTCACATTCCACTTTTATAGACAGAATTAAAAGTGAGGTTTATTTGAGCTATCCTTTTAAAAGAACACATTGCTTCTTTACCCTAGAAACATTGATATGGAAATGGATTTAATGTTGTTGATCCAAAGTCCATTAGGGTTATTAATTACTATTAGTAATAGCATCTGCCTATTAAATCCATCAGTTAAATTTAGAAAATTGGGCGACCTTTATAGTAATTGAGAAACAGGTCATCTGTGATGGGAACTTTTAAAATTATTTAAAGTCAATCTCAGATATGATTTATGATTTTATTGCTAATGGTAAGAACCAGCACTTAGAGTGATCTCAGACCTGCTCACAGTGCTTTATGTAATTTCAAGACAAACCCTACCAGGTAGGTACAATTATCATCCCTTTTGCAGATAAGGATAAAAGGTGAAAAAGATGAACTTCCAATTCTGCATATATGGAAATCTTGAGCCACGATTCAAAGCCAAATATGTCTGTAAAGGTTATGTGCATTATTGCTTCAAAATATATTCATCTGATACTAGCTTTCCAGCAGCAGACTTTTGGAAACACATTTATGTTTTAGCTTATGTTATAGCTAAAAACAGGGGGTGGTAGTAAAACATTAATATCCAAATTTAAAATTAATGGGTTGGATGAATTAATTATAAATCTTACTGTGAAAAAAAAACAGATCTGTGTGTAACATTATGAAGCAAAAATAGACAAAAACTTAGATGCTTTCTCATATTTCTATGAAATAGAAACATTTTTCATTTCCTTCCAAGAACATTTTGTAAATTAATATTTATTTTTAAAACTTATTTTAAGATATCTAAGTGACAAAAGTATGTATCTGAAGTACAATTTGATGATTTGATATGCCTCTCTCTTTCTATTACTGTAAGCAATTTAAACCATCAATCACGAAATGTATTGCAATTATAATTGCAGTTATCTTGTGTCAGTGTATGTGTAAATGGTGAGAACACACAATCTACTGTACTATAAAGTTTTAAGTAAATAATGCAATATTATTAACTATAGTCACCATGAGTAAATTACATTCCCAGAATTAATTGATCTTGGATCAGAAAGTTTGTACTCTTTGAACAATTTATCCCAATTGCCCCCTCCCTGTGAAAGCAACCATTCTACATTCCAATTGTAGAAGGTCAACTTTTTAAGGTTAGCTTTCTCTATATAAATGAGATCACACAGTGTTTGTCTTTTCAAATCTGGCTTATTTTACTTAGCATAACATGCTTTAGTTTCCTCTATGTTGTTCCAAATGGCAAGATTTCCTTACTTTTTAGGGTCAAATAATATTCCTGCGTGTGTGTGTGTGTGTGTGTGTGTGTGTGTGTGTGTGTGTGGTGTTTCTCATCTGGGGATTTGAGCTCGACCCCAACCCGTTAATTCGGGGCTGTGAGTCTGAGATCTCCCCAACCTGGAATTGAGCTTACCCCCAACCTGTTAATTCAGGGCTGTGTGGGCCTAGTTCTTCCAATCCAAGAATCAAGCCAGGTGTCTGTCTGCTTATCCAGAGATCTGGGTTTTTCCTTGGTTATGCAAATGAGTTTGAGCCCAAGCTCCCTCCAAATGCCTGGAGGTCTGATCTCCGCTCCTCTTTGCGGATGAGATGCCACTTTATGCGACCACCAAGAATTAAGTTTGTGTGCTTTCTGTCTGTACTCTTGATGTATTTCTATTGTATGACCACCAGGTTCTAATATATTTAATTATCTATAATAAAACCAGTTCAATGGCCCTGTGGAATCTAAAGCCAGAAACTAGCTAAGCCGGTAGGATGAGCCCAGTTGAAGTTTAAAGAAGATACTAGGACAACATAACTTTATGATCAGGCACACCTAAAGTTAAAGAACCTTCCCCTACCTATAGATAAGATTAATCAGGAGTTAGGATAACTGATCTTCCCTAGGTGATTCCTGAAACCCTTTACAGTTAATTACTGGAAATTCTTTGTTATAGTTAATTCCTAACATTTTTTACTGTTAGTTACTGGAAATTCTTTATCATGGCTAATTCCTGAAATTCCTTATTGAGCTAATTATTGGAAACCTGATAATCAATTACTGGAAATTTTTATTGTATAGATAATTCCTGGAAACCCTTTATTGTAATCTTCTCTACTGAAATTCCTTTATGTTACCTCCCTAAGAAAAAATGTGAATTACTGTGCTTGTTGAAATGTATAAAAAACCATACTGAGAAAAGTAAAATCAGAACAGTAGAAAGATTTTCTACAACCTGACTCGTGTGTGGATTATTCCTGTCGTCGACGTTCCCTTCAGCACCAAAACGGGAAGAACTTAACATCTTTGCTGAAGCTGGCCTTCAGCATGTGTGTATGTCTTTTTTATTTTCATTCTTTATTGACTAACAGGTTATTTTTGTATCTTGGCAATTGTGATAATAGTACAATGAACATAGAAATGCAGACATATTTTCCAGATACTATTTCATTTCCTTTCGGCTTATACATCTGCCTATTCAGATGTAAGCACTCCTTACCTGAAATAAGAGCAAAGCTTCGTAAGTCATGGTTTCTATCAATAAATTATTAAATTCTTCCATTTTTATTGAGTTCTAATTTGACAAGTAAAAATTATTTATATTTATGATGTACAATAGTCTATTTTGATATGTGTGCATATTGTGAAATGATGACCACAATTAAGCTAATTAATGTATTGGCCACCACACATAGTTATTTGTGTATTTACATGGTGATAACATTCAAGATCTACTTCTTAACAATTTTCAAGCATGTAGTAGGTTATTGTTAACTGTGGTCACGATACCATACAATTGAGCTCCTGAACTTATTTATCCTAAGTAAATGAACAATTTTATATCTCTCCATTCCCACCTGCCAATGATTTTTTGGCTTATATGAAACTGTGTGAGTAGACTTCCATCTGAGAACAGATTTGGAAAATAAAAATACATTCACGGGTAATAAGAAATTACAAACAGACTAAAATTGTTTTTAGCATAGTTTCTGAGATATGCAACATGTAGGTTTTAGGTTCCACTGTTTTACACCATAACTTTCACTTCAACATGTAATCATAGAATGATTTTAAGTTTTATTTTCAATTTATATGCTGAACACAAAAAGATTAAAATGTTAAGAAAATTTTGTTTTCTAAAGTAATATAATTTTTTACTACTATTAATAGTGAATAATTGCCATTTTTAAAACTTCCATCCTCAAACGTGTTATCAGATTTTTGAATTTTGGCTGAAATAGATGGGATGTGTATCTCATTTTGACCATAATGTGTCTTTTCCTTGGCCACATATAAATTTAATATCTTTATAGCCATTCATATTGTCTCAAGTGAAATGCTATTGAAATCATTTCCTCATTTTAGAAAAGTGGAGTTTATTTTATTTCCTAAGTATTTATAAGAGTTCTTTTTTTATTCTGGATACAAATACTTTGATAGGTATGTATTATTCCAATGTGTTGCCGTCTGAAGCACTTGGAGGAACGGAGCCGCGGGAAAAACTTCAGAAGCAAACTGGAGACAAACAGCTTTTTATTCTGATAACTTTTCTCTCTGGTTCTAACAACGACTAACACACGCCAAAACACACCCTAAAATGGCGCTGACCCGATCAGCAATTTCGGCCAAGTCACTCCAGATCTCGCAACAAGTCCCGTGAGACTACGGGAGGCGACAAAGCCCAAATCTCCACGGCTCATAGTCAACCGCAATTCGAGTCAATCCCCAAACAGGGCTCCTGCATTTCCCCCCTTTTGTTTTAAAAGAGGTAATGCTCTAGGACGTCTATGTGCAACCAACATTCTTACCCGTCATCGGATAATCAAGGCTGTGCCCTTGACTCCTGTCTTAGGTTGATATGTCGGCCACATGAGACTGTCCCGTGCGACTGTGCCTGTCTTAGGTTGTCCCCCTCTGGGGATCTTACCCGTCATTGGCTAACCAGCCATCCAATGGAGCCCTTTAGGATCGACTATATATGATGACTAACAGCCGTCCAATTGTGAGGAGATGTTGCGGCTTTAAGGCGACAAGCCTTTTGGTGATGAGCCAAATTGCATAGCATATCAAATTGTTTAAACAAATCAGCTGCCCTAAGTTCCATCAAGTAACACACTGAATTCTCTAGACAAATACCCGCAAGGCATTGTCCCGTAAAGTCCCAAACAATGAAAGATCAAAATGTCCATTTGTTGTAACATGTTGATGTAGGAGGGCCCATGCATGTAGAGCAGAGGCCACACTGTTGGTGAGGTTGTTTGATGTTTGAGCAGCAGGGATGCTTGCGGCAGCCGCGATCCCTGCAGCTGTAGCAGCAGACGTCTTTTTTATGTTTAGACAATGCCACCAGCAAATCTTCAGGGCCCGCTACCTAGAAACTCAAGCATCAATTATTAAAGGAAAGGCAGTGCTATTGCAGCACTGAGTCAAGAGGCGAGTTGTCAAACTACAAAATAGAATAATTAGATTAGAAAATTAAAGTTGATTTTTGTTCACACACATCGCTGGTTGAGCTTCTACAAACATAAGTTGGAAAAATATCATATTTAGAACAAAACAAAGAAAGACTGAGGGTAATTACTGCATTAAAGATAGATTAAAGAAAAGGTAAAGGCACTTTAGAGAAATAATTTGTTAGCTGGAACCCTTGAGTCTCTGTATACAGAGCAATCTTTTACCTGTTGAGATAATTGAAATTAATGAGCTATTAAACAAATGAAGTTAATAACAAATAAACAATCTTATGTCAAAACACCAAAATATCAGGTTATATAGCACTAGTCATATTGTTTGCTAAAGAGAAGTCCCAGGGACACCTATAAATCAAAATTGAAAGTACCTTCATTTATAAAATTATTTACCTAAATTGAATACTCTTAACCTAAAATGAATTAAAGTTATTTGGATCCATATATATATATATATTTTCTTTTTCATAAGCGCTTTGTTCTTTGTGACGTCACACTGGACAGACGAACAAACATACAAACATATATTTGTGACGTCACATTAACATGAAATGTAGACAAATGTACAGACATAAAGACATGTATAAAAAGGAAAAAAATACAATTGTGTGCACACTAAAGAGAGATCTCCTTGTCCCAGCCGGGAGAAATGACACTTAAGTTGTGAAATATTTTGAAGGACTCTTTTGAGGGAATCATTCTATACCTTCATCTTGGTCCTCTTGATTTTGTACCTTTTTTATTAATCTTGATTCTTCAATAACTTCATCTTGATCATTTTGATGTGGTACCTGTTTTATTAATCTAGATGGTATCCATATTGGAGAGGATTCGTCTTTTGGAAAAACACAAACAGATCCTCTTCCCCAAATTAATACTGGATCTGGACCCTTCCATGTACCTGAAAGAACATCCTTCCAGTAAACCAAAGGTTTATGTTGTTGGTGTGGATTCCAATGTCTGTCTCCAGCAGAATAACAATTAGAGTCTAAAGTTAAAAAATTTAAGGTAAATAGGGCAACTGCCAATCTGTCCTTAGGACTTTTCCAATTTCCTTCTTTTTGTTTTAATAACATAATTTTCAGTGTTCGGTTTGCTCTTTCAATAATGCCCTGACCCTGAGGATTGTATGGGATGCCTGTTTTATGGGATATATTGAATTTTGCGCAAAACTCTTTGAAAGATGAGGACGTATATGCGGGGCCATTATCTGTTTTAAGCATTTTGGGGATGCCCAATGCAGCAAAAGCTTGCAAGCAATGAGATGTAACATCTTTAACTTTTTCTCCAGAATGTAAGGAAGCAAAAATCATGCCTGAACATGTATCTATGGTCACATGAATAAATCGCAATTTTCCAAAACTTGGCTCATGAGTAACATCCATCTGCCACAAATGATTGGGCATCAATCCTCTAGGGTTAACGCCGAAATGAGGATTGGGCAAATGTGTCATACAAGATTTACAATCTTTTACAATTGTTCTGGCTTGCTCCTTTGTGATTTTAAACCTACGTTGCAAGGTGGTGCTGTTGACATGAAACTGGGAGTGAAATAAAGTAGCTTGTTGTAGCGCTGAAAGTATAAATACTGTTTTTGTAAGTTCATCAGCCTTTTGATTACCTTCATGGAGGGGACCAGGCAAATTAGTATGTGCTCTAATATGGCCTACGAATAGGGGTTCTTTTCTTGCCCACAAAAGTTTTTGTATTTGATAAAACAATTTAAAGGCTGGAGTATGAGGTGCTATTGGTCCTGCTAACTCTAATTTTGGGACGGCTTGTACAATATAGTGGCTATCTGAAAAAATGTTTACGGGCTGGTCCCTAAAATTTTCCAGAGCTTTTACCACAGCTTCCAATTCCACTAGTTGAGCTGATTTGTGTGCAGTTATGTAAGTCATATTTTCTTTTTTAGTGACTACTGTAGCAGTACCATTTGAGGACCCATCTGTAAATACATTAAATGCCTTAGGAATAGGTTGATTTTTTTTATTACCTGTGGAAATATAATAGGATGATTAATACAAAAAGATAATATAGGGGACTTAGGAAGATGATTATCAAAATTTGCAGAAGTAGAGCATTTAGCTATAGCCCAATCATTATCATTGAAGCATAAGTATTCAATCTGTGATGATGAATAGGGAGTAATAATAGTAGCAGGGTGAATGCCAAATATTTTAGTAGAAGTCTTAAGTCCTTGAAGAATAAGTTTAGCCACCATGGAGGTATAAGATTCAATTATACTTTTAGGAGAGACGGGCAAATGTATCCATAATAAAGGCCCTTGTTGCCAAAATACTCCTGTGGGTGTATATTGTGAAGAAATAATAATCAACATCAGCGGTTGAGTTAAATCAAATCTATCACAATGAGCTCCTTCGATGGCTTTTTCTACTAACTTTAAAGCTTTCCTAGCATCAGGAGTCAATGTTCGTGGTGAAGATGGATCAGGATCTCCACGAAGGATGTCAAATAAAGGTTTTAGTTGGCCAGTAGGGAGATTTAGTGTAGTGTGAAGCCAATTAATGTCTCCCAGTAGTTTTTGGAAATCATTGAGGGTGGTCAAATGTTCTTTATTTATTAAAATTTTGGGGGGTCTAACAAAAGTATCCATGATTTTAAATCCTAAATATAATATGGGAGATCTGGTTTGAACTTTTTCTTCTGCTATATATAATCCATATTTTTTTAAAATTTTCTACCACATCACTGAATATATTAAATAAGATTTTTTGATTAGGGTGGGTCAATAAAATATCATCCATGTAATGTAGACACATGAGGTTTGGATATTTATTTTTAATGGGTTGGATAGCCTTGTCCACATATATTTGGCATATGGTGGGGCTATTAGCCATTCCCTGTGGTAAAACCTTCCATTGATATCTCTGATCAGGGCCATTATTGTTTATAGAAGGAACGGAAAAAGCAAACCTGGGGGCATCCAGAGGATGTAGGGGAATAGAAAAGAAGCAATCCTTTATATCAAGAGTAATAAGATGGAAATTTTTTGGAATAGCTACGGGACTAGGAAGTCCAGGTTGAGTAGGCCCCATAACTTGCATGATTTTATTGATTTGTCTAAGATCATGTAACAATCGCCATTTTCTTGACTTTTTCTTGATCACAAATATGGGGGAATTCCAGGGAGAGGTGGAAGGTTCTATATGACCTGCTTCTAATTGTTCCTGAACTAATTGGTGGGCCGCTTGTAATTTCTCTTTAGATAGGGGCCACTGAGGGACCCACACTGGCTTATCAGAAAGCCATGGTATTTTCAAAATTATTTTCTCAGTGGCCCCCAAAAAATATCTTTTTCCTTTATGACAATGATTAATTTTAGGGTTAAGATTACTGTGTACTTTTTGATAATGAGTTCTTTTATGGTTAAGATTACCCTGTAGGTTTTCACATTTAACATCTGCAGGCTTGGTTGCAAGGTGTACTCCCATTTGTTGCAAAATATCTCTTCCCCATAAAGTAACCGGTAGATTAGGTAAAACATAAGGCTGAAATGTTCCTTTATGGCCTTCATCATCCTCCCATTTTAAAATTACTGCACTTTTATCTGGGAGGTTATTATATCCCAAGCCTCTTAAACTGGTTGAAGCTTTTTGCAGAGGCCAGTGCTTGGGCCATTGGCGTAAATTAATAATGGAAGAGTCAGCTCCAGTATCTATTAATCCCTCCATTTCTATTCCTTGGATTTTTATTTTACACATAGGCCTCCTTGAACAGTCTCGAACCCAGCAAGCCATGGGACTTGAGTCAGTGGAACAAAATCCTCTATTGTTCCCTTCTTGAGGCATACCCATTTTAAATGAATTATGTAAATTGGGAAGGAGAAGCAACTGAGCAATTCTATCTCCTTGATTAACAGAAGTTATACTTTGGGGTGAGCTAAGCATTATTTTTATTTCCCCTTTGTAGTCTGAGTTTATTACTCCTGGGGTCACTTGCAAACCTAATAAGCTTTTAGGACTACGCCCGATAATAAGTCCTACAGTCCCTGAGGGAAGAGGTCCCCTGACTCCTGTGGGAATCAGTTGAACCCCCATTTCAGGTGTTAACACTATTCGGGCGGTGGAACAGAGGTCTAATCCTGCATTTCCTCTTGTTCCTCTGGCGAGGAAGTGGATGGGTAGTAGGGATTGTGTCGGGGAAGCATCTGAGTGGATGCTTGAGGATACTCCTTCTGCAATGCCCCGCACATTTGTGGGCCCCGGGGTATTGGGCCCTGTGCCCCGTTTTTTGAATTCCTGAACAAAGGATTTCCATGGATGTCAAATTTTGAATGGCATTTATTGGCCCAATGATTTCCCTTTATACACCTGGGGCAGCGGCCTGGGGCACGATATGAGCTTGGTCTTATTTCTCTTTTGGGATTTTGCCTAGAATTGCCTGATTGATTATGATAATTTTGCCTGGAATATCCTGATTGATTATAATATCTACGTTTAGCCTTTGTGAAATTTCGAGAGGAAGCACCTCTCATTGAGGCTGCAATCACATTTCCTGTGACAAAGGCGTCATTTATATCTTTACATAGTTGTATATATACGGAAAGATCCTTTTTAGTTCTCCATGGCCTGATGGCTGCTTGGCACCATTTATTTGCATTTTCATAAGCTAATTGAACAACTAATGGCATAGCTTGGTCAACATCTGCAAACACACTACCTGCAGTTCTCAAAAGTCGATCAGCAAAGTCGGCATACGGCTCATTAGGTCCTTGAATCACTTTTGACAAGCTACCTTGTAGATCCCCAGGTCCTTGTACAGTTTTCCATGCCTCTAAGGCAGCTGCATTTATCTGAGCATATATATCTGGGTCATAATCTGTTTGAGCCTGTAAGTCTGCGAATTGCCCTTCTCCTGTGAGCATGTCTGTATTATAGTTTTCAAACCCTGCAGCCGCGTTTCTTTTAGCCGTTTCTATACAAAGTTCTTGGAATTGCGATCGCCAAACCAAGAATGCCCCCCCCGCTTAATGTTGCTTTACATAGACTTTTCCAGTCTGAGGGGGTTAAGCTAAAGGTGTTAAGGGACTCCAGCATACTCAACGTGAAAGGAGCTTGGGGCCCATAAGTCATTACTGCCTCTTTGAGATTTTTTATTGTTTTGAAATCTACTGACTGATGGACACTCTGTCCATTTTTCTTTTCAAATGCTGGCGGTTCCCAATGTATCTGTGAGTTGTCCTCGAGAGCGCATAAGCGATCAGAAAGACTTTTTATTTCTGTTTCTAGGGTATGCAAATGCCTAGTAATACCCTTCATATTTTCTGTAATGGATTCCACCCATGGGGGAGTAGAGGACACAAGTGACTCCTCTGCCTGACGGACCTTTTTCTCGGTCTTTTTTAATTTCTTTTTCCTCATTTTCTCAGGATCACTTTTACTAGATTCCTCACCACTGCTAATTTCACTGACAGCAATATCCTGAGGCCCAGGTTCCAGTGAGAGCAAGTATCCTTCAGCTTTCGCCAATAACTCCCGAATAGCTTTAATAGCTTGGATTTTTGTCATTTTTGGGTCTCTTCTAATACTCTCTTTACTGGTCTCAGTTGGCCCAGTGGAATCTACACTTTTTTGATCACTTTCACTTTTGTCTATATACTCCTCACTGAGAACAGAGTCAGGTATATCAAGGAGTCTTTGCATAGCCTCTATCACTTGGGATTCAGTTATATTCGAACCCATCTTTAGAGACCTATCAGTTCTTACCTGTCCGCTCCGAAGTTCCCCGTACGGGCCGCCACCTGTTGCCGCCTGAAGCAATTGGAGGAACGGAGCCCGCGGGAAAAACTTCAGAAGCAAACTGGAGACAAACAGCTTTTTATTCTGATAACTTTTCTCTCTGGTTCTAACAACGACTAACACACGCCAAAACACACCCTAAAATGGCGCTGACCCGATCAGCAATTTCGGCCAAGTCACTCCAGATCTCGCAACAAGTCCCGTGAGACTACGGGAGGCGACCAAGCACAAATCTCCACGGCTCATAGTCAACCGCAATTCGAGTCAATCCCCAAACAGGGCTCCTGCACCAATGTTTCCTTTTAGTTTCCTTTTATACTCACTTTTTGATGAATAGAAAGTCTACATTCAAATAGAGTTAAATTTCTGAATTCATTTTAATAGTAAGCTCCTTTCACTTTATGGAAGAACACATTTTCATAGTCTAATTTTATCAGTACATTATTTATATTTTCTTCATATAGCTTACACATTTGCCTTTTACAATTGAATATTTTTTTTACAAAAGTTATTCTTTTTTATTTTTTTTAATTTATTTTTTATTCTAAGTTGTTATAAATGACAGCAGAATGCATTACATTTCATATTGCACATATAGAGCACATTTTTACATATCTCTGGTTGTATGCAAAGTATATTCACACCATTTGTCACTTCATACATGCACTTAGGGTAATGATATCCATCTCATTCTACCATCTTTTTTTTTTTTTTCTTCACCCTTTTGCCCCCTCCCTTTGTTGCCACCTGCTGCTATTGCCGCCTGCAACAATGATACTGCGGGAAAGAAATCGGAGGCAGACTGGGAATGAGTGGGTTCTTTATTCTTGCTTCTTCTCTGCTTTCTCTTCTGTATTCTCCCTCTATATTTCCCCCACAGTCTCTTTAAATAGTCTTTACCTTAACAAGTATACATGGGTCACAAGCTCAACTTACAGGTGCATCACACAGTGTTCACGGGCACAGAAAGATTCTTAGTTGATTACATTAAGGTCAGGAGTAAACAATTAAACGCCTCCTCTTTGGTTCTCAGACAGTCGCCATCTTAGCTACCTCCTCATTAAGGCTCTTACATTTCCTCCCTTTTGGTTTTAAAAAAGGGAACAGCTTAAATAGATGAGTGACAAACCTCACCACATCAGGATCGACTGAGCCTATCTTAGGTGTCCACATGTGCAACCAACATTCTTACCCGTCATCGGATAATCAAGGCTGTGCCCTTGACTCCTGTCTTAGGTTGATATGTTGGTCACGTGAGACTTTCCCGTCATTGACTACCAGCCGTCCAACCGATCCAACCAATCTTGAGGAGATGCTCCGGTTCTAAGGCGGCAAGCTTTGCGCTGACGAGCCAACTTCCATTAAATAGTGTACTAAATTCTCTAGACAAATCAGCTACCCTATTAAAAGGGATACCCGCAAGACATTGTCCTGTGTAATGTTCTAAACATCCTATAGTAGAAAGATCTGCCAAAATATCCACTTGCTCTTGGAGAAGATCAACACGTTGATTGACAATTTCAAAATGTGGTGCTGATCTAGGAGGCCTCCTACATGCAGAGCAGAGGCCATACTGCTGGTGAAGTTGTTTAATTCTTGAGCAGTAGGAATGCTTGTAGCGATTGCAACTCCTGCAGCTGTAGCAGCGGCAGCCGTCTCTTTTATGTCTAGAAAATGCCACCAGCAAGTCTTCAGGGCCCACTAAGACTGGCACAGGGATGTACCTAGAAACTCAAGCAACAATCATTAGAAGAAAGGCACTGCCATTCCAGCACTGAGTCAAGAAGCGAGTTGTAGGAGTGCAATTCAAACAAACAAAAAAAAAAAAATAGAACTATTAGATCTTAGGTCAGGTGTTTTAGTTCTGGAGTTGATCTCTGCTCACATATATTGCTGCTTGAGCTCCCACAAACATTAGCTGGCAAAATATCACATTCAGAACGGATTAAAGAAAGACAGAGTATTTAGCTGACAAAATATTACATTTAAGATAGATTAAAGAAAGGCTAAGAGCATTTTAGAAAAATATTTTGTTAGCTGGAACTTTTGAGCCTCTGCATACACAGCAGTCTTTTAAGAATATACCTGTTGAAACAATTTAACTTTGTAAATTAATAAACAAAGTTAGTTACAAATAAATAATCCCATGTCAAATACCAAAATATCAGGCTGAACAGTATTAGTCATATTCCTTGCTGAAGAGAAGTCCTAGAAATACTTATAAATTAAGTTTGAAGTTACCTTTATTTTTTATTTGTTTACCCAATTTAATATTTTTGACTTAAATAAATTAAAGGCATTTGGATCCATTTATTTTTTATTTTTTAATTTTCATGAGTGCTCGGTTTTTGTTATTTGTGACGTCACATTTACATGAAATCTGGACAGACGCACAGACATAAAGACATATATTTGTGACGTCACATTTACATGAAATTTAGACAAACACACAGACATAAAGACATATATAAAAAAAGAAAAGCACAATTGTGTGCACACTAAAGAGAGATCCTCTCATCCCGGGCAGGAGGAATGAGACTTAAGTTGTGAGTTTATTGAAGGAAAAAGCGCGCAGCTTAAAAGTTTTCTTAGCTGAAAAGGCAAAGATGAGGTTCCCTCATTGGAAAAAGAGACATACTCGTGCAGGTGCGCAGATTGATAACAAATTACCTCTTTTCCACTATGTAAGAGGGGGATCTGCAACAACTTCATCTTGGCCCTTTTGATTTGGCCTTAAATTCGGCATATGGCTCATTGGATCCCTGAATTACTTTAGACAAGCTACCCTGTAAGTTGCCAATTCCTTGCATAATTTTCCAAGCCCTAACAGCTGCGGCGTATATTTGAGCGTAACCTCCAGTATCGAACTGAGTTCGAACCTGTAAATCAGCATATTGCCCTTCTCCAGTTAACATATCTAAGTTAAGACCTGGAAATCCTGCAGCCGCATTTCTATGAGAGGCTTCAACACAGCACTCTTGGAACTGAAACCTCCAAACTAAGTATTGTCTCCCACTCAATACTGCCTTACATAAGCCTTTCCAACTTAATTCTTCCTCACTAATATTACTCTCACTAGCCCTAACTGACTCCTTTTCTTGTACATGTCCCAAAGCTTTGGCACTTTCAGTAACACTTTCCTGAACCTTAGGTCTAGTTGAGAACAGGCATTCCCTAACTAAATGCCACATTATAAACCATGGGCTTACTTTCATTATTGTTTGGACGTATTTCTGCACAGTACTCAATTTTACTGCTGTTCCATTTTCTTCTTTATTTTCTTCTTTATTAATCCTTGAAATTTCTGAACCTATTTTCCCTCGCTTTTACCGCGAGTTTCCTCAGTTTACCTGCCGTGCCAATGAGTTCCCCGTACGGGCCACCACTTGTTGCTGCATGCAGCTGTTGCCATCTGCAGCAATGATACCTCGGGAAAGAAATCAGAGGCAGACTGGGAATGAGTAGTTTCTTTATTCTTGCTTCTTCTCTGCTTTCTCTTCTGTATTCTCCCTCTATGTTTCCCCCACAGTCTCTTTAAATAGTCTTTACCTTAACAAGTATACACGTGTCACAAGCTCAACTTACAGGTGCGTCACATAGTGTTCACGGGGACAGAAAGATTCTTAGTTGATTACATTAAGGTCAGGAGTAAACAATTAAAAGCCTCCTCTTTGGATCTCAGCCAGCCACCATCTTAGCTACCTCCTCATTAAGGCTCTTACATCCATTCTCCACCCTTCCCATTGGCCATTCTAGTGTTCCTCTAATCCTCCTATGCTCCCCATCCCAACCTGACTGTGAATTGGCCTCCTTATATCAGAGAAAACATTTGGCATTTGTCTTTTTGGGATCGGTTAACTCCACTTAGCATTATATTGTCTAACTCCATCCATTTACCTGCAAATGCCATGATTTTATTCTCTCTTATTGCTGAGTAATACTCCATTGTGTGTATATACCACATTTTCTTTATCCATTCACCTACTGAAGGGCATCTAGGTTGGATCCACACAGTTTAGCTATTGTGAATTGTGCTGCTATAAACATTGATGTGGCTGTGTCTCTGTAGTATGCTGTTTTCAAGTCTTTTGGATAAAGACCAAGGAGTGGGATAGGTGGGTCATAAGGTGGTTCCATTCCAAGTTTTCCAAGGTATCTCCATATTTCATTCCATATTGGCTGCACCATTTTGCATTCCCACCAACAATGTATGAGTGTGCCTTTTTCTCCACATCCTCTCCAACATTTATTGTTGTTTGTGTTCTTAATAGCTGCCATTCTGACAGGTGTGAGATGAAATCTTAGAGTGTGGTTTTTATTTGCATTTCTCTAATTGCCAGAGAAGTTGAGCATTTTTTCATGTATTTGTTGATTGATTGTATATCTTCTTCTGAGAAGTGTCTGTTCAGTTCCTTGGACCATTTATTGATTAGGTTATTTATTTGGTGTTAAGATTTTTTAGTTCTTTATATATTCCAGAGATTAGTGCTCTATCTGATGTGCATGTGGTAAAAATTTGTTCCCAATTAGTAGGCTCTCTGTTCACCTCACTGATTGTTTCTTTTGCTAAGAAGAAGCTTTGTAATTTGAATCTATCCCATTTATTGATTCTTGGTATTAATTCTTGTGCTATAGGATTCTTATTAAGGAACTTGGGGCCTAATCCAACATGTTGGAGATTAGAGCTTACTTTTTCTTCTATTAGGTGTAGTGTCTCCGGTCTAATTCCTAGATCCTTGATCCACTTTGAGTTGAATTTTGTGCATGATGAGAGATAGAGGTTTAGTTTCATTTTATTGCATACGGATTTCCAGTTTTCCCAGCACCATTTGTTGAAAAGGCTATCTTTTCTCCAATGTACATTTTTGGCACCTTTGTCTAATATTAATATAAGATAACTGAAATTATATGTGTTAATCTCCGTGTTCTTTATTCTGTACCATTGTCTACCGGTGTATTTTGGTGCCAATACCATGCTGTTTTTGTTACTATTGCTCTGTAGTATAATTTAAGGTCTGGTATAGTGATGCCACCTGCTTCACTCCTCATACTAAGGATTGCTTTAGCTATTCTGGGTCTCTTATTTCTCCAGATGAATTTCATGACTGCTTTTTCTATTTCTATAAGGAATGTCATTGGGATTTTGATTGGCATTGCATTAAATCTGTATAGTGCTTTTGGTAGTATGGTCATTTTGACAATATTAGTTCTGCTTATCCAAGAACAGGGTAGATCTTTCCATCTTCTAAGGTCTTCCATAATTTCTTTCTTTAGTGTTATGTAGTTTTTATTATAGAGGTCTTTTACATATTTGGTTAAGTTGATTTCCAAGTATTTTATTTCATTTTTTTTATGCTATTGTAAACGGGGTAGTTTTCCTCATTTCTCTTTCAGAGGATTTGTCACTGATATATAGAGGTGCCTTACATTTATGGGTGTTGATTTTGTATCCTGCTACTTTGCTGAATTCATTTATGAGTTCTAGAAGTTTTCTGGTGGAATTTTTTGGGACTTCTATGTATAAAATCATATCATCAGCAAATAATGATAATTTGAGTTCTACTTTACCTATCTGTATCCCTTTAATTTCTTTCGTCTGTCTTATTGCTCTGGCCAACATTTTAATTACTATGTTGAATAGAATTGGTGAAAGAGAGCATCCCTGTCTTGTTCCAGTTTTTAGAGGGAATATTTTCAATTTTTCTCCATTTACAATAATGTTGGCCTGGGGATTAGCATATATAGCTTTTAAGATGTTGAGATATGTTCCTGTTATCCCTAGTTTTTCTAGTGTTTTGAACATGAAGGGGTGCTGTATTTTGTCAAATGCTTTTTCTGCATCTATTGAGATAATCATATGGTTGTTATCTTTGAGTCTATTGACGTGATGAATTACATTTATTGATTTCCGTGTGTTGAACCATCCCTGGAATGAACCCCACTTGATCGTGGTGTATTATATTTTTTGATATGTTTTTGTATCTGTTTTGCTAGAATTTTATTGAGAATTTTTGCATCTATGTTTATTAAAGATATGGGTCTGAAGTTTTCTTTTTTGGATGTGTCTTTGCCTGGTTTGGGGATCAGGGAGATGTTGGCCTCATAGAATGAGTTTGGAAGTGCTCCCTCTTTTTCTATTTCCTGAAATAAATGAAAACTATTGGTATCAGTTATTCTTTGAAGGTGTTGTAGAACTCGGCTTTGTATCCATCTGGTCCTGGGCTTTTCTTGTTTGGTAGGCTTCTGATGGCATCTTCTATTTCGTCTCTTGAAATTGGTCTGTTCAAATTATGTATGTCATCCTGCTTAAGTTTGGGCACATCATACATGTTATTCTTTTTTTCCAATGCAGATTGTAACGTCCCAGAAAAAAAAAAATTGAAAAAGCAGTTGTTTCCCTAAAAAACTCCTGTAGTAGCTCAGTTGTGAATTAAGCTTTAATAGATGCACACATTTGTTTCTAAGTTATATATTGTAAGAGCCCTAATAAGGAGATAGCTAAGATGGCGGCCAGCTGAGAGCCATAAGAGGTGTTTAAGTATATTCACCTGATTATTCATGCATTTATCTAAGAATCTTTCTATGCCCGTGAAAACTATGTGACGCACCTGTAAGTTTGAGCTTTTAACACGAGTATACTTGTTAAGGCAAAAAGTATTTAACCGGGTGAGGTTGGCTAGAGGGTGTGGTTGGAGTTGGACAGGTTGTTGGAGCCAGAAATAGAAGTTAGAAGAAGCAAGAATAAAGAGTCTATTCATTTTCCAGTCTGCTTCCGAATTCTTTCCCGCGGTATCGTTGCAGGCGGCGATAGCTGCAGGCGGCAACAATATATTATATTAAATTACTATAGTTGTTTATCCTGTGCCAAAACACTCTATCTTATTTAACATAAATGTTCATATTTGATAGAGAATACACAGTGTTATCCTCATTCTGAAGCAAATTAGCTATACCTCCTGCTTTGATATTAAGATTGCAGTATCTACTTTAATATACATTTGCTTGGAATGTACTTGCCTCTTATTTTTAACTTTTATGAATCATATTGCTTAGGTATGGCCTTTTATTAGAAACAATTGGATTTGCATTTTGGTATAATTTTTAATTCAAGGAGTAAACTCATCTGCATTAGATGATATGAGAGGTGGGCTTTATGCCACATTTTTATTTGAATTTCATTTATTATCTTTGCCACAACCAGTGCAACCAAACTAGCAGGTTCCAGTAATGGGTTATGGGGGATTAGAAAAATAAAGACTCACACACACAGAGGTTTTTTTTTTTTAATATTTATTTATTAGTTGTATTTAGACACAATACCTTTATTTATTTATTTATTTATTTATTATTTTTTTTTTTTTTTTTAAATATTTTTTTATTTACTTTAGTTGTACACAATGCAATGCATTTATGTTTATGTGGTGCTGCGGATTGAACCCGGGCCGCACACACGCTAGGCGAGCGCTCTACCACTGAGCCACAATACCAGCACCTTTAATTTATTTTTTATTTATAATAATTACAATTCATAGTGCACATATATAGCATCTTTTTACATACAACTGTTTGTATACAAAGTATATTCATACCATTCAGGTCTTCAATCATGCATTTAGGATATCCATCTCATTCAACCACCTTTTTTTTTTTTTTTTTTCTTTTCTCCCCCTACCTCCCCCTTTGCTCCCCTCCCTCCCTTCCCCTCCCTTCCCTTTGACCATTCTAATGTTCCTCCAATCCTCCTATGTACCCCCATCCAACAATAATGTGAACTAGCCTCCTTATATCAGAGAAAACATTGGTATTTGGATTTTTGAGATTGACTAATTTCACTTAGCATTATATTCTCCAACTTCATCCATTTACCTGCAAATGCCATTATTTTATTCTCTTTTATTGCTGAGTAAAATTCAATTTTGTATATATACCACATTTTTCTTTATCCACTCATCTACTGAGGGACATCTGGGTTGGTTCCACAACTTAGCTATTGTGAATTGTGCTGCTATAAACATTCAAGTGGCTGTGTCACTGTGATATGCTGTTTTTAAGTCCTCTGGGAATAGACCCAGGAGTGGGATGGCTGGGTCATAGGGTGGTTCCATTCCCAGTTTTCCAAGAAATCTCCATACTGCCTTCCATAACAGTTGCACCATTTTGCAGTCCCGCCAGCAATGTATGAGTGTGCCTTTTTCCCCACATTCTCTCCAACATTTGTTGTTTATTTTATTTATTTTTATGTTGTTCTGAGGATTAAACCCATGTCCTCACACATGTCAGGCGAGCACTCTACTTCTGAACCACAATTCAGCCCCACAGAGATATTTTTGAAGATATAATAGCTGGAATCAGGTGGAGCATGATTCTCTGATGGAGAAGCAGGTTTAAGAATTACACCAGCAATCTTTATTTATATATGTCTCATTATCAGGTTAAAGACTATGTGAACATTATTCTTTGAACTAAGAAAGTTACAGGGCTAGAAACTGATGGTACATAAGAAAGTGATTGACTTTTGTATATTAACCTTATATTATGAAGCCTTTCTATATTGCTGATTTGTTCCAGTCTGAGGCATTATCTTCCAAGCTGATTGAATTCTTTTCAATTCTGGTGAACTACTCATTTTTCCTACAGTGTGCACACAGACATTTATTATATATTAACCCATCTAAGAGTCTCAGAAGTGTTCCTAGTATGATAAATTATCGAGTTTAATCACTAAAATAGCAAGATTGGGAGTCTCTAATATCTTATTAATAAATAATCATTCTCCATTATTCCACTCATTTGCCTTCTCCATTCTTTTTCCTATGATTTCCCCCCACCCTAGGAAAAATAGTCTGACTGCAATAAATTAGCAAAACAAACAAACAAAAAAGGTTTGAAAGACCCAGCCAATTTTGTATATATAAATGATGATTAATTTCATAGTGCTGTGCCTGAATTAAGTATGATTTAATTTGATTTGAATGATGGAAGTTTATTTCTCCTTTTGGGAAACTAATCCTAAAACTGTTATTATTTATGAAGTGACCCAAAATAATTCAGTTTCAGTTTGTCCTAAGAGATTCTTTGACAGTAAATCTATATCCTTTTATTAATGATGTTGTAAATAACATGACTTTTTTCTTGTTAATAGTAGTTCTTGGTTGTCTTAGCAAAGCTTTAAAGATCCATACATATATACATCCATATATATATTCTATATATATATATATATATTCAATTCAATATATATATATATATATATATATATATATATATATATATATATATTCAATTCTGAGAGAGGTATTTTGCCCCAGTAACATTTTTTTTTTTCTTTAAGGTTTTATATTCATGGCTCAAGTTTACATTAGCAGTTATTTTATTTTCCTTAGATTTGCCTTTTACCTTTGTAAAATAGGATATATTTGGGAGTATATTTATCTTGGGTGATTGTGATAGAGACTTTGCTGCAGAGAAAATGATTAAACTTTGCTTTTCTCCTTGGGAGTGCAAGGTCTGCAGTTGGGCTGCTCCATGCCTGGACTGATCCTTCCAGTTCCTTTGCTCCCTATGTGTAAGATTCACAAACAGCACAATGGGATAAGTGGAGAAAATGTCAATTTAAACTACACTTACAATTTCTAAACTATCATGTTATAGAAGAAAAATGCTAAACATTTTCAACAATGAGACTTTTTTAATCTAACTAGATATGTCTACTTATATTCAATTTCCGATGTATTCCTGTGCTTCCCTTTCTTCTGCTGTGCTTTGTAAACCTAAGATGTCAAGAAAATGAAAACTATACAGTGAGATAGGAAGAAAAAGATGTTTTTGGCCTATGTGTGTTTGGGGTCAAGGGAATAAGTTGACCTAAATAATGTAAGTGATGTCATGTCCATACCAGTAGCATACCTAATGAACATTTGTTTCTGAAGACTCAGTTTGTATTATTTGCTTTATTTAGTCTTTTCTATTCCTTCTAGAGTGACATTTCTAATTACTGTTCTTTATGTAGGGTTCTGTGTTTGCTGAATGCATATGTATAAGCCTGTATTAAAATTCCTTTTGTGGAGGAAATATATGGGATTATTTTTATTATTGGCATTGAAAATTGAACCCCGAAGTCCTCTACCACTAAGCAATGTCCCCAACCCTTTTTATTTTTTATTTTTTATTATTTTGAGACAGGGTCTTACTAAATTGCTGAGGCTGGCCTTAAACTTGCATTCCTTCTGCTTCATCCTCCAGAGCAGCTGCGATTACAGGTGTGTGCCACCATGCTACACATAATTATTGATTTATTTTTATTTTAGTACCGGGAATTGAACCTAGGTGTGCTTTACCAATGAGCCACATCCCTAGCCCCTTTTTATATTTTATTCAGAGACAGGGTCTTGCTGAGTTGTTTAGGGACTTGCTAAGTTGCACCACCGTGCCTGGCTCACATTATTAATTTTTAAACACATTCTCCAAGTCTTGTTTTAGCCAGAATAAAGTGTAATATGACATGTCCATTTTTGTATTCATAGAGAACTGAATCATGAAACAAATTTGGTCAGTTTTTGGTAAGAACGTGATTCATGGTGATTATTAGCAACAACACAAATTTCTATGTGATAAAATTATGGTGTATCTGGAAATGTAGTGAGAACCTAGAAAGTTTGCTAAATTTAGAAGTGAACATACTGATCTCCTTGTTTGACTCAAAGGTACTTCAAATTCAGTTTGTTCTGTACAATACTCAGGGTATATTTCCATAAATATGTTCTAATTTAAATGCCTTGTTCCCCTCAGAGCACAATCTCCTTGTATATCCAGATACCTAAGAATCATTCTTAAGCCTTCTCCACTATTCCACATTCTATATCTAACCTATTAAGTTCTGCAAATTTTATTTTCTAAATCCTGAAGATACTTTTTGTCCTACTGTATGCACACAGTTTGCTCTCATTAATACCACCAACCAATACCTTGATCTTGGCTGTGTATCTACAATTGCTTCCTAATGGATTCTTCACTGCTGCTCTTTGGAATCTTAACCAAGCATCCATAGCATAGTTTTCAAAGTACTGACACATTTGTACCTGGCCTACCTCTTCAACTTCATTTCTTCTATGTACTGCTCCCCTTGCTCTACTTCTTCCATAATGGTTGAATGCCTTTCTGTTCCTTGTCTTTTCCTTAGGTCACTGTGCCAAAGGGACAGGGCAACCTCTGTTTCCTCTACTTAGAATACAATCACCCCTCTCATTCAGTTAGCTTCTATCAATTCTTCTCACCTGAGCTGTGTTATCATATTTTCGGGGAAGAGTTCCATGATTTTTCTGGGTATATAATCACTCTCATAGATGGTTTTAGTGCATTATATACCAGTTCTTTTCAGCAGTTATAATTACAACTTCCTATGTTTTGTGTGAAATTAATTATCATCCTCCTATTAGAAATTAGCTCCAAAGGGGTAAAGGCTGTTTACATGCAATTGCTATAGTGTCCTCAAGACTAGTACATAGTGTTGCTCAAAGATATTTGCTAAATAAATTAAGAATTTGATATCTGGGATTGAACCCAAGGGCGCCTAACATTGAGCCACATCTCCAGCCCTTATTTTTTATTTTGAGACAGGGTCTCATTAAATTGCTTAGGGCCTTGCTAAGTTGGAAATCATGTTTTTTATGACTTCTTTAAAAAAAAAAAAACATGATTCTTAGCTCACTGTACTAATGAGAAGACTTTAGATATGAAGCATACTAACACCTGTACTTACTTCGAAATGGGTCAAAACAAGGTGGATTGATTAGAGTGATGCATTTGTGGCAAAGCAAGAACAGTAAAATCTGGTAGTATGTACACAGCATAATATTTTGTACTTTATTGAAATATATTTATAATTCTGTATAATTTGGTTTTATATTTTGAAAGATTTAAAAATAAAATTATAGAAAACCATAAATAAAAGAATTTGAGGAAAATATGTAAAACAAAAATAAGGCATTTATTAGTCACTGAATGTGTGTGTGTGTGTGTGTGTGTGTGTGTGTGTGAGAGAGAGAGAGAGAGAGAGAGAGAGAGAGAGAGAGAGAGAGGGAGAGAGAGAATGCATGTGAGAAAATAATGTGTTTTGTTTTAGAGCTGTAACTGTCTTATTTGGGGAAAATAAACTAGAGAGATGAGAATTTTCTCTTATTTATAGGTTAGCATATGAGAGAGAGAGAGAATGAATCACAGGATCCTAAAGAAAAACTGTAAATAAATAGGAAAATTGGAATGGATGCAATAGAAATTTATTTATTAATTGGATGTAGAGACAAAACAAAGGAGGACTAATAATGTCTCCAAATAGGTTTACTGCAATTTATTAACAGAACAATGATAAATGTCTGCTATGTAACTATATAGGCTGTTCTTCTTACTAACTCTGCATCTTCTATGTTTTATTTGCCTTTCTTACCCTTTGTTATGTTGAAAACAGACTAAGAATCAAATAAGGGAAATACCTCATCTTTTGCTAAACGTTATAACAAGCAAAACTATCTTATACCTAATTTTGGGAAGAATAGAAAATTGCTTAAATGTGTGATTGAATGATGACTTAAAAATATGAGTTATAATTCCAATGTTAAGATTAGAGTAAATGGCCAGGTACAGTGGCACACACCTGTAATTCCAGAAGTTGAGGATGCCAAGTTCAGGAGACTGAGGCAAGAGGACTTTGAGTTTGAAGCCAGCTTCAGCTACTTAACAAGGCCCTAAGCAACTCAGTGAGACCCTGTATCTAAAAAAGCAAAAAAAAAAAAAAATGTAAAAAGGGCTGGGGATATGGCTCAGTCGTAAAGATCCACTGGATTCAATCTCTGGTACAAACAACAACAACAACAACAACAACAACAAAAAACGATTTGAGCAAATGCCCATTGAATAGAAAAGTGTCACTAAGGTAATTTAATTAATAAACAAAAATTTATCATCTACCATTTTTTAAAAATATTTTTTCTAAGAATAATTGTATAATTCTCAAAGTGTGGAAGTTACCATTAGATAAGTTAGAACTAGGATCAAACATTTCTTCTGAATCGAAAGTATAATTCCTATGGTACTGTTTGGACCTACCACTTTCTATACAACGATTCCTGACATGCATGTAGTCTCTGACATTTAGGGATTTTTACAGCAAGAAGAAACACTTGACTGAGAGCTCAGTAGTAGTTATTAAATATTAATGGAAGGAATATAATAGCTAACGATTTAATTTTTCTTATTTAGGGCACTAAAAGATAAACAGATTGAGGCAACATGAAGGGAAAATAGAGGGGAAAAGATAAGCTTCTTAAATATTAGTAGACTGTTAATGGTGATTGAATATAGATGTCAAGGAAAAAAATGGAGATGGGAAAGGGAGAAATTATAAAAATGCGAGGGGCAGAGAGAGAGAGAGAGAGTGAGATGAAGGAGTCATCTCAAATGTCAGTGTATTTGAAAAAATATATGCCTTTTATGATCATTGAACCTGTCTTATTTTCCTAGGTGAAGAAGAACGTGAGTTTTTGGAGTCCCACATGCCCTACATCTTTTAGGAACATAGTTCAAGGTCTATGTTCACCTGAGCCTGGAAGTGGGCAACATAACCACTTTCTTCTATTCAATGTGGAGCTATCTGGTTGGCGGATATTCCAGGTTTTCCACTTCCAAAGCCCTTCTTGTTAAAGGGGATATAAAAGAGTAGGAAGTAGACTCTGAGATATGTGCACCCGAAGATAGAGGAACACAGAAACCTTAGTATGTGGAACTTTTGAAATTTCAAATTCTAATTGTAAAAATCACCAACTTTTAAAATGACCAAATTTTATAGTTTTACCAAATCACATTAACGATTTGTAGACATCAGTGTCTTGAGAATTCTGCCCTAAGAAAATATTTTAATAATTACCCTAGAATTTCAATGATTAAAACAGTGCCTCTTAAAAGAGGAGCCTAATGCAGAATAAATACATTGAAATTCTTCCTCTGGGGAAGGACACGTGAAGTCTACTTGGATGCTGGCTTTAGAATCACTTCTAGCATCCAGAAATGAATTCCTATGCTCAAGGATGATTTAGAAATAAGGAATACCTGGTAATGATTCCTATGAATATGCACTTGAAATAAAAGTGATTGTATGCATTATTTTTTATTTGAGAACCATAAGCTCCAAACTGTGATGCTTTTCTATAATTTCACAAGGTCTTTGTTCATACTTTTGAGTAATTTTATTAATAGCTGTTTCTTTTCTCTTGATTTCCAATATTTTCCTTTTTATTATTTTTCTTCAATCTGTAAAACAGAAACAAATATAATCTTTTGACATTACAGTTCTTCAGATAATCAAAACAAACTAGTATTGTGCCCTTTTCATAGTCTTCTCTCCTAAATTTCAACTATTCCTCACATGACACAGGTTTTAGTGCCCTAAAGATTGTGGTTGACCCTTTGTGAAAGTTATAATACAATACACAGCAACTTGTATTACAATCACAAATAAGTCTTGTTATACATATTTGGTGTGTACAATTAAATCTCCAAATCCTAACCCAAAATCCCATTAAAGTATACATGATTTTACCATATTTGTATGCAGAAAATAAATGATGCCCTACTGTCGCCTACATTTAGAAAAAAAGTTTGCTACATAACACAATTTCTTTTAATATCGGTCACATAAAAATATAGGCTTTTATTTTCAACAATTAACAGAATAATAACCTTCTTTATTTTAGAAACAAAGACATTGTTAAATTTTAAAGAATAGTGTTCACACTTTCAACAACTCATAAATCACAAGATTCTGATTCTGTGTGTAAAAGAAATTAATTGTGATGCATTTGCAAAATAACTTTTCAATTGTCAAAAAAACACCCACCATTCAGATGTTAATCATCACCATCTTTTTTATAATGCCTATAACTCAGTCATAAATTAGGATAGACAGAGTTGAAGTGAGCACTATTAATAAAGGTCTTGGATTCTGCATACACTTTTCTACTTTGAGTACAGAGAAAAAATGAATATAAATGTAAAATAAGTAAAATTATTTAAAAAAATATTTTGAAATGAAAGGTGTTATGGCCATTGTTAGCATATTTTAAAATATGATTTATTTGTTTCTCTTTTTCTCAGAATGCTGAATTTCTATGAGATACTTCAGTGAGCAAGGACTACTAATGAGAAGCATACTTTTAGTTTCATTGTGTTAGTTCAAATGTTTTAGTACAATGAAAAATAATGGAACATTAAAATATGTTCAAATATTTATAAATTAATCTTCTGTCTATATGTATTGCTATCCAACCAGGAAGTCATATATAGGACTATTATTCCACAAAAGTGAAAAAAGAAAATTTCATGGTGCATCAATTGGTTGAAGCATTTTCAGAGAGCCCCAACAATTTGGCTTTGTTCTCAGTTGGGGCCTCCTAGGTAGCTAAAGTAGTTAAAGAGAAAAAAAAAAAAAAAAAAATGCATCGCTGGTAGCTGCTCATCAAGCAAACATAAGGGCTGGCAGCCTTTAATAGAAAGACCTATGTTTGGGAAAAGTTAAGAAAAGTAATGGTGAATGTGAAGTCAATTTGTTGCCCTAACCTTAATCCTAGCCTCAACCTGAAGGGCTATATTTGTTACTCACACCACAAGATTCATAATGATTGCTCAAATATAGGTACATTTCAGTGCTTTGTTTCTCCAAAACACATGTTGAAATTTAATCCCCAATGCAACAGAAATGGGAAGTGGAACCTAATGAAAACTGTTTAGGGGATGAAACCTCTACTCTCGTGAATGAATTTGCTATTATAAAAGGGCTTGCAGAAGTAGGCTCTCTCTTGCTTTTCTGTCATGTGAGGAATGGCATTTATCTTCTGATTAGGGTGCAGAATCCAAGGCATTATCTTGGATATGGAGACTGGACCCTTGTCAAACTCTAAATCTGTTCATTTGTTTTGGTACCCAGGGTTACTTAAACATCCCCAGATCTTTTTATTTTTTCAGACAGTGTTTTAACTAAGTTGCTTAGGGCCTCAATAAATTGCTGAGGCTGGCTTTCGAACTTGTGATTCTCCTGCCTCAGCTTCCTGAGCAGCTGGAATTAGACAGTAGACACAGTGTCCCCCTCACACACTAAATCTGCAAGCATTTTGAGGTTGGGCTATCCATTGGGAACAGAATAAATCTCTGTTTATTATAAATTACTCAATATCAGACATTAAAGTTATAGCAGATCAAAGTGGATTAAGAATATATCCTGGAAGTTGATATTTAAAAAAATTATTTCCAAATAATCCTTAAATGTGTAGCCATATAAGGTGACTTGAAAATTGATTATTTGGCCTAGGAATTCAGAAGAAAAAAAATAACCATACCACAGGGCATGCCATGCATTTGTTATAAAGGATGTCACATATTTAGCCATGTGAACAAATTTGATATCTTCACCTTATCAATAATTTTCACAGGGAAGGCATAGAGTGAGTTTCATCATTGAATGCATAAGTGGAACTATTTGAAAAGGGTTTTCCTTCATTTTTCAAGATGCACAAGAAAAATTTGATATTTCTATATCTGATACAATATTTTAATTACATTATGATGACTGAGCTGTGTTAACATGGTATCTCTTTTCCGAAAGCCAATAGCTTTGATGGTTTTATAAAGTGACAATAAAGAGGTAAAATTTAATTTGGATATTAATCCTCCACTTGAGGAACCTTGATAATCTACATTAGAATTAAAAATTAATGGTACAAAATCTGATAAGATAGAGTAACAACTGTAAATAAGGTTAGGTTTGTTTTCTCTAACATTTAGGTTGTAATATATCTCTGGATGCAGATATGTATTCTGTATCCAGATTAATTTTGGCTTATGTGCAGTGCTCCCATGAAGAATTTATTTACCAGATAGATATTTTTCATCAATTATATTTAAATGTTAGAAAACAAATCTAGGAAAGTAAGTTTCAGCCTTTGTGTTCTCAAATGAAATAATAGTACCCATTTGGGTTGTCTGTAGGTGCATAAAATACCACAGAAAATACTGTGGCTTACTACAACCATAGTAATTTATTTTGCTTATACATTAACAATTTTCACAGGGCTCAAAATGGAAAGTTAATGCAGCATCAGCTGGTATGGCTTAAAGGCTGGTGATGACTCATTTTTTAGGAACTAGAATCATCCCAAGCCATGTTCACTCATGTACCTGGTGATGTATGGTAACTCTCTTATTTTTTTACTTTGAGACAGGGTCTCGCTGAGTTTCTAAGCCTGCCCTTGGTCTTGAGACCTTCCTGCCTCAGCCTCTCTACTCACTGGGATTAAAGGCATGCACCACTGTGCCTGGCTCTATTTCTGATAACTCTTGGCTAGACCCTCAGATAATACATTATCATAAGTCCTCTCCAGGTAGTGACATTGTCTCATACCACAGTAACTAAAATCTAATGATAATCTTCCCAAGAGATAAAGGAGTAAATTATTAACAATTTTATAATGTAACATCAACCACTTCTGCCAAATTCTATCAGTCAAGTTAATCACAAAAGGAAGGTTAGGAGAAACCACTACCTTATCATGACTTTTCTCCTGTCATCACTGTAATGCTACAGGGAAAAAGTACAAAATTGGAATTCCTGGAAATGAAAATAGAACTCAGCAAATAAATGACCACTGAAATTAATAACATACACTGGAATTTTAATTTCAGAAGCCTCAATGAATTAGTGCAATTACAAACTGATCTCAATAATGACCGATGTCAAATACCATTGTAGAACTTTTCCCACAATAAATAATAATAAGGTTGTAATCATCATAAGACTTAGCATCTTAATACTGGTGTTAAAATAACTGACTTCATCACTCAGAGATTTGGAAAATAAAATAAAATATATGAATATATTTTGCAAATATGGTATTATTGTAGGATAAAATTTATAAACTGTATGTACATAGAATATCAAAAGTCAGATTCTTTAATATGATCAAAAGTCAAATTCTTTAATATGTAGGGGAAATTCAAATTCCATGTGGTAGTAGTGCCTTCTGCCAATTTTAGAGCAATCAACTCCAAAAAGGAAAAGCCATTTTATGTTGATAGTGGAGGATTCTTTCATTTCTCCAAGATTGTTTTTGGCAGAGGGGAGTATTGGGGTCTAAACTCAGGGATACTTTACCACTGAGTTATAACCCCAGACGTTTATAAAAATTTTCTTTTGAGACAAGGTCTCTCAAGTTACTCTGGTGGCCCTTAAACTTGCAATCATTCTGTCTCAGTCTCCCAAGTAGTTGGCATTAAAGGTACATACCTGTGAACCCAGTTTAACTAACCATTTCTAAATTTTCATTCACTTGTTTTCTCCTTATTGTTTAGGACTCTGGAGGTGCTTTAGTCTCTATATTTAACAATTACTTAAAAAAGCAATGCATGTAATTATTTATTTTTGAAGTACCCTTTTATCACAGTAATAAGATACTTGATATAATTAGCTCTAAAGTAGGAGAGATTTATTTTGACTTACCGTTTTAGAGACTTCAGTGGGTAGTCAAATTGGCCCTTTTGCTTGGACCATTGGCAAAAAGTGTACATCATGGTTGGAACATGTGGTAGGTGGGAAGCAAAGAGAGATAAATTGGCTGGGGTCACCAAATTCCCTGGAAGGGCATGACTCCAGTTAACTAATTTCCTCCCATAAGCCCTACTTCCCAATAGTACCACATGCTGGGGACTGTGACTTTGGGGATATTCCACATTCAAACTATAGCAGGACTAATAAATGTCACTTAACCACTGTGGGAAATAAGAATTTAGTAGTGATATGGCTGCATACAAAATAGATTTTTCATTGACCCATTAAAGATGTGAACAAAATAAAGTAAGTAAAACAAAATAAAAGCCAAAATATCACTGCCTGAGTTCTAAATCAGGTATATTAACTCTCTCAGTCTCTAATGTCAAAGCAAAAAGAGTAGTTATGTATGCGCCAGGGTTTTTTCCATTCCGTGCTTCCTAATTAAGAGCCTTGCTATTTCCCTTTTTCTGCCTTGCTTGTTGTCAAAAGCATTCATGTTACTTGGCAAAGAAAAGAAACAGGATTTTGAAAGGAATAGAAAACACAGTATGTGCCAGTGTTGGCTGTCTTTTGCTTCCATCTATCATCAATTAGTCTAAGAATTCAAGAAATATTTCTGAAGCAATACTTTCACGATATTCACTCTATTTGACATGTATCCCCTAGTTGGAAAACAGGTACCACAGCTGAAACATCTTCTCCTCCTATTAGCAAGTGGTTCACTATCATTAGGCAGAGTGAACACAAACAAATAAATAAAATGTCATGACAAACTTTAAATCCTTTTGTGAATCTTTGGAAACTACCACAGACCCTTAGATGATGATAAAAAAAAAAACAAAAAAAAAAAAAAAAAAAAAAAAAAAAAAAAAAAAAAAAAAAAAAAACAGAAAAATGGATTCTTTTCTGCTTATTTCCTTGAGATAGAAAACATTTTAGGGAAATGACTCTCTTGAAAGATAGATGGCATTAACACGTTTGGCCAAAGACAAGAACAGGGATCACAGGTAAAAAGACAATAGGTCTGTATTAAAACCTTTCACAAAAACTGACTCAAAATGGATCATGGACATAAATACAAAATAAAGGATACAGAATTCCCACACATTAACTTAAGAGGAAATCTAGATTTAGCAGTCTTTTATTTACAAACCCAAATGTGTAACCTATAACAGAAAGAAATTTGTAACTGGAAATTCATTACAATTAAAAATTTCTGCTCTGTTATATACATGAATTAAAAGGCAAGTCAAAAGAAAATATTTGCAAGTATATATACCTAATATAGATGCATATCTAAAATATACATTTAAAAAAACTCTTAAACTCAACAATAAGAAAATAAATCAATCTGTTTCTCAGATTACTTCAAAACAAAGCCATCCTGAGTTTTTATGCCTGATCCTAAGGAGAGGATTTTTATATCCATGTAGGAACTAAGAACATCATATCATACTTCTATTTTAGCTCATTGCACAGGTCTAAAGAGCAGGGTTTACCTTGCTAAGAAGCCCAATACACACAAAGAAGCTAAGTGTAGTTGCTCTAGCCAACAATTCCAGCAGTACTTAACTTTCATGTCATCCTCTCCCATGCACAAAAAGATGAGTAAAAATAGCTTTCAGTCATCCAAGTTACCCCAAATCCTTTCCGTCTTCCTGGCTTAGTCCATATACCTTTCCCATCAGATACAAATCATGACCTGCAGATAGAGTGGACTCAATATATGAGTATTGTTTTAAGTCACTGAATATGCAAGTATTGTAAGGCAGCAATGGCAGTAAGTGCAGATCAGTTAGGAAGTATTAATTAGAAGATAAATCAATAAGACTAATCAGATAAATGAGCTCCTCCTGAGAGAAACAAAAAAGCAGAAATAGCTTCCCTTGTTGTCTCCTAAGACAGGTTCCTATTTTAAGGGTTGAGAAATAACTCAAAAGGAAACAGATGACCATCTACAAAGGACAAGATAAAGTGAAGGTATATGCCAACTCGGCAAGTTTTGTAGTTTTCATGCATTAGGAATTCTTCTAATGAATACTAATAATTTGCTAAAATCTAATAATAGTCATTCATAGTTTATAAATGGGTTATCTTTTATTGTACATTATATTATATTATATTTCTTAGATTTATCATGTATACTTCTACAACAAATTTTGTTGCTTACATAGTCTTTACCTTGCAGCTAAACTAAAGCAATTTTAAAAACTATTAATGCACCTTTTATAATATTAATGGAAGTTTAGTTAGTTCTAAAGAGCTACTAACTATTCTAAACAATGAAAATAACATTAACACAAATGAAGCAATACTTTTGTGGGAAAAAACAAATTGAGAAAAGTATTTACAAAGTTCACAGGAACATGGTTAATTTTCTCTGTATCACCACCATTTTTATTTTTTGCATGAAAATATGTAATGAGGTTGGATTCAGCATACACAAAGCTCTTCATTTTTTTAAAAGATAAAAAAACTATTATCTATTCTTTACACAGCATAGATATCTCCTTATAGATACGTATATTATCATTGTCAATGTGTGTAACACTTTGAAAGACATGCCACAGCCTTCTTCATATTATGACAATGAAAGGAAAAATCACTCTGCATTTTGTGAAGAATGATTTTGATCCACTACCTCCCACAGAGTTTTTTTAAAGCTGTTTTTCAAGTGCTTCAAATTACTGTTTTTACAAGATGCTGCCTTCATAGCTTAATAGTTCTGTTAAAATTAAACCACCTGCTCTTCTTCTAAGACCAAGTAAAGCTCAAATAATTACTACCTCATTCTGAAAAATGTATTCTTAAATTAAACCTCTCACTGAAATTAAAATGTCAAATGTTAACTATAATGGAAATATCTCCTGACTATTGCTAGTTCATTTTTCTGTCTCAAGTTACATGTTGGTTGTTCAAAAAATAACAACATTGTAAATATATACAACACACTGATCTAAGACACTTATCTAAGGCTATAATTATATTATCTTATCTGGAAAAGCCTCCAGCTGAAAAATATTATGATCACCGTTTTACAGATATGGAACAGAAGCTCATAGTTTCTAAGACAATTGCTCAAAGTCACACAGATAGAGAACAGTGAAACAGCCACGATTAACACTCTGTCATTCTGACAACAGAGTCTGCAGTCTTATTTACCATGTTATCTTAGCTTTTCATCATGGAACATAACTGACAAGAGCAGCTTAGAGGAGGATAAGTTTATTTTTGGCTTGTGGTTTCAGAGGTTAAATCTATGGTTAGCCAATTCCATTGCTCCAGGCTTGAGATGAGGCAGAACATCATGGTGGAACGGTGTGGCAGAGGGAATCTGCTCAGCTTTGCTAGCCAGAATGGATTGCGGGTGTGTATGTGGGGCGGGGGTCATAGCTGAGGAGCCACAGACAAATGTATCCCAAGCCATGATGCCAGTGACCTACTTCCTCCAGTCACAACCAATTGTGGACAATTACCACCCAGTAGTTCATTCAAATGATTAATCCATCAAATGGAATAATCTACTGATGAGGTTACAGCTCTCATAATCATTTACCTCTGAACATTCCTGCATTACCTAACACCCTAACATGACTGTTTTGGGAACACCTCATTTCCAAATCATAGCATGTCTGATATCTCCATGTGCCATTAACATTTCAGTATGCTATCTTAAAATTATTAAGTAAAAGGTAATTATAACTATGTACATATCACTTTTACACATTTCCTCTTTTTTTCAGTAAAAAACTAACTAAAAGGTATCAGTTGGGGATCATTTCCTATTTATAAGGGCTTTGTGATAATACAAGATGTATTTTAACGATAATTCATATGCGCACTGTCCATTGGTAAATTTTTGGATGAATGAGTAAAGAAAATATATTTAACTATATTTAAATATATTTAAATAATATTTAAAGAGTAACTACTCAAAACTATTTTGGAGAACACATAATTTAAACAACTTTTTGGATTTTAAGCTACAAGGACTATTCAAGAATGGCACATTTGAGCTTCTCTATGAATTGAGTGAGTCATTGTATCTTAAGATAGAATAGAAATTAGGAATTTTTATTTTCATTACTTACTATTTTATTTTTATTTTTTGAAGAGTTTACATTTTTGGAATTTAAAATTTTTATTTTTTTATTAAGAAGTACTGGGCTGGGGATACACCTCAGTTGGTAGAGTACTTGTCTAGCATGGGTAAGGCTCTAGGTTTGATCCCCAGCACACACACACACACACACACACACACACACACACACATATACAGAAGTACTAATTGTACATTATTAATGGTGTTCAGTGCATTATTTCAACAAATGCATATACCAGGATAAAATCAGGATAATTAGCATCTGCTTTTCCTTATCATTTTTTTTAAACCACTGATCTATATCCCCAGCCTGTTTTATTATTTTTTTAATTTTGAGGACAGGTTCTCACTAATTTGCTTAGATCCTTGATAAGTAGCTGAGGATGGCCTCAAAATTCTGAGACTCCTGCCTTGGCCTCTCCAGTTGCTATAATTACAGGCATGCACCACAACACCCAGCTCCTTATCATTTGTTTATGTTTGGATCTTTTGAGTTCCATTTTTATAGATCCTCATAAAATAAATAATAGATTATTGTACACTGTAGTCATGACCCTGTAATGTTAACATCTAAATTCCTTTCTTCTGTGTTTTGGTACCCATTCTTCAACTTCCCTCTATCCCCTTTCACAACCTCTAGCATTAATGATTGCACATTCAGATCAACTTTTGTTAGAGTACACATAAGATACACAATATGTTGTATTTTTATTTTTCCATCTGATTTATTTCACTTAATATAATATCTAGTTCTATCCATTTGCTGCCAATGACAGGATTTCATTCTTTTTGTATGTCTGAATATTATTCCATTGTGAATATATGTCACATTTCCTTATTCATTCACTCATTGATAGGCATCCAGGTTAATTTTGTATCTCAAGTATTTTGTTGTAGATGCTATGTCAAAGGAACCGCTGAGCTACAGCCAGTCCTATATCTCAGGCATTTTGAATAGTTATAGAAACATGGGGGTGTAGGTATCTCTTTGATATGCTCCTTCCTTCCTTCCTTTCTTTGTTTTTTTGTATATGTACTCAGAATTGGCATAGTTAGATCAATTATCAGATTTTTGAGAAACTTCCATGCTGTTATCAATAATGGGTTGTTGGGGACTTAAGAACACATCGGCCGAAAGAACGGAAAAACTTCACTCCCTGATACAGACTTGGCCTAATCAGGAGGTGTTCCCCTGACGTGTGGTGAGAACTGAAACTAACCTAAGGATAGGCCAGGGGCTCCACCAATGTAATTTGCCCATGCTCCTTATGTGTCCCTATAATCTTTCTGCTGATTGGCCTATGTTTTCTATAAAAGCTGTCCTCCAATTTCCTCAATAAACTTGAGTTCTAGCTTTGACCCGGCTCCCTGGTAGGTCTGAGTGTCTTCCGTCGTGAAGCCTGGGGCCACCAGCCGGCCCCTACCATTCTCGATCATGCCTGCACTGGGGCATATTTTTCCCCTAGCCTTCTCTGCTGGCCGGAAGAAGCTAAACCCAGGTCGGGAAGAGCTAAAAACCCCAGCAACTCAAACAGGACCCCAACAATGGGTATAGAAGTTGATATTCTCACCAACAATGTCTTTGAGTACATTTTTCTAAAAATCCTCAATAGTACTTGTTATTTAGGGGTTTTGCTACTTTTTATAATAGACATTATATTTGGGGTGAGAGGATACATCATTCTAGTTTTGATATTTTTTTTCTTATGGTTTAGGATATTGGACATAATTTCACATATCTGTTGGCCATTTGTATTTCTTCTTTTGAGAAGTGTCTATTCAGAGCATTTGCCTTTTTAAAACTTAGATCACTTGTTTTCTGTTAAGATTTTTTTGTTCCTATTATATTCTGAATATTAATCCTTTTTCAGATGAATAGTTGACAAATATTTCTTCCTATTGTTTTCATTGTCTCCTTGCTCTGCTGATTATTGCCTTGACTCTGCAGAAACTTTTCAGTTTGATGTAACTCCATTTATTTATTTTGGCTTTCAATTCCTATGCTTTGGGCAACATATCTAAGCATCATTGCCTAATCTGATGCCTTGAAGTATTTCCTCATATTTTTCCCTACTAGTTTCAGAATTTTGAGTCTTATTTTTGGGCTCTGATGAATTTGAGTTGATTTTTGTAGAGGGTCAGAGACAAAGGTTATGTTTCAATTTTCTGCACATGCATACTCTGTTTTCCCAGCACAAATTATAGAAGATTCTGTGCTAGTGTATATTTGTCTCACCTTTCTCAAACTTTGATTCGCTCAATGTAGATATGCCAGTTTATTTCTAGTATTTCTCTTTTCTTCCATTGATCTCTGTGTTTGATTTATGCCAATATTATGCTGTTTTATTTATCATGGCTTTTCAGGATGTCATTATGGTCTGATATTAAGTATCCTCCAAAATCTCATGTTTCAAAGCATGATCCCTGACAAAGCAAGTTTCAGAGATGGGGTTTTTAGGCAATGATCATATAATGGGTACTGTAACTTTATCAGTGTATTAATAATTTAAGTGGTCTATTGGATGATACCCAGAGGCAGGTTGGAGTTGACTATATGGAGTATATTAGTGGGGGTGTGCCCTTTGGGATTACATTTTATCACTGGCTCCTTGCACTCTCTCTCTTCTTCCTGGTTGCTATGAGCTAGACAGCTTTGTTTTAGCAGCTTTTACATTGCTCTGACTAAAATACGCCCCCACCCAAAAAAAAAAAAAAAAAAAAAAAACTTAGAGTATGAGAAGTTAACTTTCATGTTTGCAAGGGTTTCAGTACATACAAAGCCAATTCCATTGCTCTGGTATTAAGGTGAGATAGCATATCATAAGGGAAAGGCCCAGCAAAAGAAAGATTATCAGCTCGTGGCAGGGTCAGGAAACAGAGAAGGGAAGGAAAAGGCCACAGGGAAGTTGCACTCTTCGGGGCAGTCTGCCTGTGACCTCCTTCTTCCACGCATATTGCACCTGCCTACAGTCCCCACCTAGTCAGTCCATTCAAACTAGGATGGACTCATTATGTTTCATCTCAAAATCCAATTATTTTATCTCTGAATATTTCTGCAGAAACTCAAGAGCTTTTGGGGTCCAGCTCATATCAAAACCACAGCAAACTTTCTCTGCCATGCCCTTCCACCATGACATTCTACCTCACTTCATGCCCAGAGAAGAGGATTTGAACTGAATCTCTGAAAAGTGAACTCAAAATTAAATTTTCTTTCTCTGCACATGTATTTTAGTCTCAGCCACAAAAAGCTGACCAACATAGAAATTGGTACCAAAAAATGGGGTCATTGCTATGACTAACCTGTGTGGTTCAGAAGACTTTAGAACTCATTCGTGGGAGGAATTTAGAAAAAAAATGGAGATGAAGTCTAGAGAAACTATAGAATACTGTAAGCAGTGCTTAATAAGCAGTTCTTGTGGGAGCTCAGAACACCAGAATGCTGATAGAAATGTGGATAGTGAAGACTTTACTCAAGAACTTTCAAACAGAATTAAGGGCTCAACTGGGGATTGGACTAGAGGACACATGTATTACATTCTGGCAGAGAACGAAGGATCATTGTAACCCTGTTCTGAGACTTTGAGGCTAAATTTAAAGGTGATGGACTAATTAATCTGACAAAAGAATTTCAAGGCAACACAACATTTAGGAGGCAGTAAGGGTATTGCTGGCAGCTTTTGGCCAGGTTTGCTATGGAAATCAGGAGCAGAAAGGACAGAGGAAAAATTTTAAAAACTTGCAGTTTAAAGAGAGAAGCACATGTAAAATTGGAGCCAAGGATGAAATTGTCACTAAATAAATTACTGCCAGAAAAGAAAAGCTAAGTACTTCACATAGAGGCGATAGGAAAGATGCCGTAAGGTCATTTCAGGAATCAGCAAAACCATATCCATTGCAGTCACAAGGCTGTAAAAGTGAAAACTCTTTCTTTTCTTCTCACCCATCATTTATTTTTTATTAACCAGAGTCTTACTAAGTTAAATAAACATGAAAAATACCCAGATAGTAACAAAATTGAACACCTCGTGGGATTATTGTGATATTTATCCCCTGGATACTTCCAAGACATAGTAACAATACTCTAGTATTTATTTGAAAACTTTATAGGCATTCAAGGGATATATATACAACTTAATATTGAAAATAAGACATAAAAAATACTAAGCAAGAGAAAACACATTTAGTCTAGGGCCCAGAAAGATTATTTTACTTTTATCAGTGGGTAGGAATTGAATATATATTTGTTAGAGAACAAAGTTCTCCTGCCACAATTTTTTTAATTTAATGTTTTTGACAGTTTATATGCTTCAATCACAGACCAACTTGCCAGCAGACCCTCTTGGAAATGTGTGTGTGTGTGTGTGTGTGTGTGTGTGTGTGTGTGTGTGTGTTTTTTCTCTTTTTAGATATGAATGACAGTAGAGTGTACTTTGACATATTTTACATACACAGAGCATAACATCCTAATTAGGATTTCATTCTTGTGGTTGTGCATGATGTGGAGTTTCATAAAAGTGAAAACTTTTTAAAAAGATAGTGGAGGCACCCTACTCACACAGGGCCACCTAGAAAGCTGTTTCCCCCAAATTCATTTCACTACACCCAGTCACCCAGTCACTAAGAAGCCACTGCAACCATGGTCCAATGGGTCCGAGCTACTGCTCAAGTTGGTGGCAGGCCTGTGTTGTTATCACATGGTGCTGGTTCTGCAGAAATGCAGGAAGGTGGTAGTTAGGGGGTTACCAGCCTTCCACCGATATTTCAAAGGAAGGCAAAGTATGGCATGGTCAGAAGCCCTGCAGGCAGTCCTTGAAAGAATGATGCCTGAATCAGTGAGAATGAGGAAAAACTTTAGTAGAGATGCCCCCAAATTAAGAGATGCCAGGAACATGGAATATCTGTTATGAAAAACTGTAGTAATTGAGTAGAACTAGGTCAAGAGAGAGGCCATGTGGTCTGATATTGGCAAGGCAATGAGAGTAGAATATATTTTGACATATTATACATACATAGAGTATAACTTACTCTAATGAGAATTCCATTCTTGTGGTTGTACATGATATGGAATTTCATGCAAAGCCCTTTGGGACTCACATATTGCCACCATGTACTCCAGATGCTGGACATGGATTTATAGAACCTGACAATGTTTGCCTCGCTGTTTCAGTCTTGTTTTGATTTCATTGCTTCTTTCTATGCCACTAGCACTCCCTTTTAGAATTGGAATGCTTACTCTGGCTGTTGTATATTAGATATATATAACTTGGTTTTGATTTTTGCAGGGGCTCACTGTCATGAGTTTGCTTTGAGTCTTGGAAGAGACTTTGAACTTGAAATTTTGGCATTGATATAATTTTTAAGACTATAAAAACTCTTGGAGATGCACTGGATGCCTTTTGCATTGTGACATGGCATGAGCTTTGAGGGCCCAAAAGAAGACTATTATGGTTTGGATATGAATTGTCCCATGAAATGATACTGTTTTGAAAACATGATCCCTCATACAACAAGATTCAGAGTTGGGGCTGTTAGGGATGATTAGATCATAGTAGCTGTAACCTCATCAATGGACTAATCCATTTAATAGATTAAAAATTTATGAGGGTAATTGTAGACTGGTGGAAAGTGACGAGGCCTCCACGAGGCCCTTTCACCACGATGTTCTGCCTCATCTCTAAAATCCAGAAGAATCAATTTGTCCAGCCATGGACTGAACCCCTTGAAATCATGAGCCAAAAATAACCTTTTTCTCCTCTGTTTCTCCTTGTGATGCACATAGGTCAGAGTGATGAAAATTGGATTAACACAGATGTCCTGAAATTAGGTATTATGATGACTCCAGCTGTGTTCCTTTTGTTCAAAATTGCTTTGGGTCTTCAGGATCTTTTTTGATTCCACATGAGTTTTAGGATTTTTCTTTTAGTTCTGTGAAGAATGTACCTTGTATTTAATGGAAATTGTATTTGATTTGTAAATCTGAGTATTATGAGCATTTTAATAATATAATTTCCAGTCTATGAACATGGGAAATCTTTCCATTGTGTGTATGTACTTGAATTTCTTTCATTAGCATTATATAAATTAAATTTTATAGGTCTTTAATTTCCTTGGCTAAATAAAGTTAAGTTATACGTGGTTGTGTACCTATTGTGAAAGTGATTGCTTTCATGATTTCTTTCTCATTGGGTTTGTTATCGGTGTACAAATGTGCTACTAATTTCTGTATGTGGATTTTGTATCTTGCAACTTTATTGAATTTATCAGTTCTAGTAGTATTTTTGGTGGAGAGTATGTTTTTCTATCTGAAGAGTAAAATCTGTGAACAGGAATAATTTGACTTCCTCCCTTCCTATTCAGACACTTCATTTTTCTCTGTTGTCTCTTTGCTATGGACAAAATGTTCTGTACTATATTGAACAAGAGCAGTGAGAATTGACACCCTTGTATTTTTACTGGTCTTGGAAAAAATGCTTTCTAATTTTCCCCATTCTGTAAGATGCTGGGCATGAATTTATCATAGATTGCTATTATTAAATAAATACTGAAATGATATCATTTTTATTCTTCATTTTGTTCATGATACATCATGTACATTGATTTGAATATGTTGAACCATCCATGGATCCCTGGGATAAATTTAACTTGGTAATGGTGAATGCTTTTGATATGCTGTTGGATTGGATTATCTGGTATTTTGTTGATGATTATTTAAATCTATATTCTTTGTGGATATTGGTCTAGAGCTTCCTTAGTTTGTTGTGTCCTCATCTGGTTTCAGTATCTTGTTAATTCTGGGCTCAAAGAATGAATTTGAATGGATTCCCTCATTTGAAATCTTTGGAATAGTTTAAGAAGAATTGATGTTAGTTCTTTAAATATTTGGTAAAATTCAGAAGTTAAACCATCCAGTTCTAGGCTTTTCTTTCGGGGGAAACTTCTTGCTACTAATCCAAAGTTGTTTCTTTTATTATAAGTCTATTCCAGGATTTTTATGTCTTCAAGATTCAATTTTGATAGTTACATGTGTCTAAAAATGTATTCATTTCTTTTAGGTTTTCTAGTTTGTTAACATGTAGTTATTTTTAGGACTCCGAATTATCATTTTTATTTCTGTACCATTGGTTGTAATGTCTCCTTTTTTACATGTCAGATTTTATTTATTTGGCACTTCACTCTATTTTTATCTTAGTTACCCCAGCTAAAGTTTGGTTACTTTTGTTTATTTTTAAATAAAACTAGCTTCATTTCATTGATATTTTGTATTTAGTTTCTATTTTGTTTATTTCTTCTCTAATTTTTAATTTCTTTTCTTATAATAATTTCGTGTTTTCTTTTTCTTCCTTCTCTAAGTGTTTGAAACGGACTTTTAGGTTGTTTATTTGTATTCTTTTCTATTTTTCTATACAGATTCCTATTGTTAAAAACATCCCTGTTGCATTATTTTTGCTATATTCTATTAAGTTTTGTTAGGTTTTGTTTCTGCTTTCATTTGTTTAGAGAAAATTTTTAATTTCCCTTCTGCTTTCTTCAATAACCCATTTTTCATCAGAAGTTTGTTGTTTAGTTAACTTGTATTATTAAATTTCTTTTGGTAATTTGTAGTTTTATTCTGTTTTGATTAGAAGAGATACAGAATATGGTTTCAGTTTTTTGAGTTTGTTAGGATGTGTTTTGTGGTCTAATATATAGTCTATTTTAGAGAAAGTTCTATGTACTAATAAAAGAATATTTGTTCCATAGATGCTGGTGAAAAGTTTTATAAAAGTTGATTATGTTTATTGACTCTGATGTGTGTGGATAATTTGGGTAATCTGTCCATTGATTAATGGAATATGTTGAATTCTCTTCCCATTATTATACTGGAGCCCTTTAGATCTAATATTATTTGCTTTATATAATTGCATGTTATATCATTAGATATATATACACATACAAATATTATCTTTTATTAAATTGATCCCTTAGTCATTATATAATAATTAACTTTGTTTATTTTTACATTTTTTGTTTTACTTTATTTTGTCAAATATAAGAATAACTACTCATACTTACTTTATATTTTCATTCATGGGCATTTTATTTTTTCATTCTTTGACTTTCAGTCTGTATGTACCATTAATGGTGAAGTGAGTTTTATTGTAGACAGAATATTACTGCTGTTTTTTAAAAAATCAATCATCAGCCAGTCAATAGGTGGTATGTTTTCCTTTTTATTTTTTCCCTTCCTTCCTTCCTTCTTTGATTCTTTCTTTCTTTCCCCTGATGATCATCAAACCATGGCCCTTGCATACTAGGCAAGAGCACTAATACTCAGCTACATCCCCAGTCCTGTATCTTTTAATTGAGAAATTTAGTCTATTTACATTCAAGGTTACTATACATAGTTACTATACATAGTTCTTTCATTTGGTTAATTTTCTTTTGTTGCTTGGTATATTGGTAAGGTTTGATTATTTTCTTCTTTGTGTCTGTGTATCTATTCTTCCAGTGGATTTTATACTTCCATGTGTTTTTATTATGTTACTTAATTTTCTTTCCCTTATTGTTTTTGGCAAGGCTGGCCTAATGATGAAGAAATTTTCCAGTTTTTGCCTGTCTTTAAGGTCTATATTTTTTCTTCATTTCTGAAGGATAGCTTTTATGGGTCTGGTATTCTTGGTTAGCAACTATTTTCCTTTCTGGCCTATAAGTTTTCTGATGAGAAAACTGCTGAGTGTAATGTGGGTACCCTCAGTATGACTTAGCATTTTTCTTTTGCAGTTTTTAGAATATTCCTTTTGTCTTTTACTTTTGACAGTTTGACTATAGCATGTCACATCTTCCTTGTGACAAGTGAGCAAGTCTCCTTGTCTGAAATAATAGGGAGAGAAAACAAGGCATCTCTCCCTCTTCTAGGAACGATATTAGGCAAAAATGGCGCCGCTATGGTTAATTCTATCTCTCTATTCTTACTGTGTCTCTGTGTGACCACTAGGGGCTCATAAGTTAGCTATTAAGCATAAATCTGACCACACAAATTTACACTGTGGAGTCTGAGCCAGGAGTTCTATAGCAAATTCTTTATTTAGTACATGAGTAAAACAGGTTTATGATTAAACATTAGGCTTGTAAGTAATGATTAAACTTGTGACACTTGCTGTGCCCCATAATTCAGACTTTTCTAAGTTATAGTTATAAGGTTTTAAGTTATAGTTATAAGGCTTTCTTGTGATTGATAAGGATTCTTTTATCTTAGGTAAGTTTAGGATATTAGTCTAAGAGATATTGATATAAGTTTTCCATGGTAGAGACCCCTTAGATCTAACACTTGATCAAAGGAAAAATACCTGTTAGCTTAACTTCTGAATAATAGCAATACTTCCTTCTTTCTAGTTCAAAACAAAGTTATTATAGGAAACAATAGTAAATTGAGTTCAGTTAAGGTTTAGCTATGATATATTGGAGCAATCTATCTGTGAGAAATCATGAGTGGACTTAAGGGGTTACGGAAATAGGTTTAGGTGAAAACATGTTTTGTACTGCTATACGATTGTTCTTGACATTTAAGATTGATCAATGTATGCTTTTTCCTGCGTCTTTAGATAGGATTAATCAGTGATATGTACTTAGAACAATATCCTGTTTTCCTTTATAATGTATAACTCTGAAATTCTTTAATGTAACCTCAAAAGCTGTAACGTAAAAGACTGTACTGTCTGGGCTATAAAAACTCTGGTAAAAAAGTAAAGTTAGAGTTAAGCCTCCAGACTTGTGTGCTGTGTGGTTTATCTCTCACATTTTTCGCCGACGTCTTCACCCCCCTTACCAGAGTTGGACTCCGGCAATAACATGCTATGATGAATATCTTTTCTGTTCATGACTATTTCAAAATACTCATTCAGTGTTCTATTTCAATATAAATATTTATTATGCATTTATTTTGTGCACCAAAAGAATAATATAAGACCCCTGATATATCTGAGGCAGCCTTCTCTATAGCTACTGCTTTATTTATTTAAATGTACATTTATTCCTTTATGTTAAGATAACTGTTATGGTATTTCTCCAGTGATCACTAGAAAATTGTATGAGGTAAGGTAGTAGTGTAATACACAGGGAACAAATCTCCACATCAAATGGAGTAGCTCTAGGGCCTCTGAGATCATGGCAGACATTAAGTTAGTGTATTGGTCAGCTTTTCATCACTATGACCAAAATACCTGGCAAGAACTACTTAGAGGAGGAAGAGTTTATTTGGGTTTATAGTTTCAGAAGTCTCAGTCTATGGTTGGCCTACTCTATTTCCCTGAACCTGAGGTGAGGGTGAACATCATGGAAGAAGGTGTGATGGGGGAACACTTCTGAACTCATGGAGGTCAAGAAAAAGAAAGTGAGAGAGTGGATCCAGGAAGAAGGTATAGTCCCCAAGGCCATGCTTGAAATGTTTGCATGTCAACAATGAAATAAGAATCTCTACTTATCATACTCAGACAATCTAAGGAACTTTAGGAAATTATAAAGCAGCAAACAAAAATGATGATATAAATAAATGTATAAACTGCCAAAATGATTTTATGTGGGATATGTCTACAATATAGTCTACTGATAAGCAGAACAGAACTCTCCACATATGATAAAAGTCATTTTTTACTTCAGTGTAAGTAATGGACTCACATAGTGAGAAAAAAAGAGAGATTTGTCTCTTATTAATCAAATGACTAGCAGAAACAAATCAAAAGGAAAGAACTTTTAAAGCTCTCCAGAATCTCTAAATTCTTGTTGTATGTTGCAGTGATATAGTCCTCAATTTGAAAAAAAAAAAAAAAAAAGTACTATTTGGGAAAAACTTGGGCAAGGCATTATATCTGTAAAATTGAGTTCAATTACTTTACCTCAGAAGTGATAATTATTGTGAGAGGAGAGAAACTGTGATGTTATCAGAGGTGAATGTGATGTTATAAAGGCTGAGGAAACTTTCTAGAAAGTCATTTTACATAGGTAATGAACAAAAGGGTGCAGACAAGTTCAAGCCTAAAGGAATGACAAAAGCAAAGATATACAAGTGGAATTATCAGTGAATTGCATGTGTGATTTGAAGAAGGTTAGGAGGTGTATAATGGAATTGTTTGTTGGGTACTGGAGTGTAAACTCTCTAGGCAGAATTAAAGGTGGCATTAATGACAGACAGACAAGAGAGTTTAGCTTTTCAAAGTTAATTAATAGGACAGATTTTTTGATTCCTTGACCAGAGTTCTGAAAAGTGGAAAAGTAATAAGACAACTGATGTCTCCTGGTTAGAAAAAGAGTGTTTTAACTATACACACACACAAACACACACACACTCTCTCTCTCTCTTCAATTTCTTTGAAAAAATATTGCCTAAGAGAATATCTAGAAGCTGACTAAACTATGGAAAACAGTCCAAATAAAATGCATTACCTTGATCAAATGGGCTTCTCACCCTAAGAATTCTAAGGAAATGGGCTATTGCTTCATGCCCTCTCCTAATTATCTGCTGTGTGCTCAAGGTCGTTTCAAAATGAGGAGAAAATTGAAGGAGACCAATAAAAACTCACCCTAAGTTGTAGATTCTTACAGTGTTTCCTCCCTGAAAATAGCATTACTGACTTCAGATTTGAGGTAATTCTCTACCTCTCTCCTCCTGATACCCCCTACTTCCTTGTACAGCAAGGTGATTGATTAAAGGGGCTGTCAGGTTCTCCTTTAATACCAGAAGCACAGATGGATTGATCGTCGCATTAATGGCAACTCCCTGAGAGGAAAGCAGTTGAAATAGAAGCTCTGGGCACTTGCAGTCAAGCAGAAATACCTTATACTGTCAACCTATTATTTGGGTTTTTAAAATTTTTTTATTGCTTATTATCTTGGTTACCAAAGTTAGGGAATAATTATGTGAGGCTGTTAAACACATTTTTACCTTAAAGTTTTATCTTCCTGATAAATGTATCAGCAGAATTCTAAAAATAGTCATGTTAACAAAATTAACTTCAGAATCCCTTTGTTTTGAGAATAAATATATTAATAATCATTTACATTGCCAGAGTCTGCACAGCATGTTTGGGCTTCCCTAATTACTTAAGGGCTTTAACTTTGCTAAATATAGGCTTATTCAGAGCATTTTAAAAACTTGCTGCCAGAAGTATAACAAGAATCTTTCAAACTAAAATATTGTAAAATAGTTTGCTAGAATTGTTTCTAATATCTTCTATAAAATTACATATAAAACCACAGTGAATATCACTTATCACTACATGAATGACCAGTAATGGGTATTAATTTGTGAACTGACATCTCTTTTGTCATAGTTCTCTACGTTGGATAAATTCCCCTAACCCTCATGGAACGCGTGCTCACGGGAGTCAATCTTATTAATATCAAATTGCATTCTAATTGAAGTATCAACTTGATGACAGGCAATGTAACACCACGGCATATGTTTTTCAGTTTTTATGAAGCCTAGGTGTTTATGTAATTTCCTTTCAATGACACTACAGTTTGGATCTTTAGTATTCTACTATGGCACATGTGTTGAAGGGAACCATGTGTTGGTCCTCAGCCTGTGGCACTGCTGAAAAGTAGAGTAAGGGGTTTTGTGGAAGGCAGTTAGGTTATTGGTGGCATGTTCTTGATGAAGATATTGGTACCCCAACCCCTTTCTGCTTCTCTTTGCTTCTCGACTGCCATGAGTTAACCATCTTGCTCTATCCAGGCTCCTCGCAATGATGATGTGCTGCCTCACCACAGGCCCAAAGGAAATGGGGCCAAGCAGCTTTGGGCATAAACAGATATAACTCTTAGACAAGTACATCCTTTTTTAAAATAAGTTGATTATCTAAGGTGTTTGTTGTAGTAATAAGAAGCTGACTGATACATAATATAGAAAAATCATTGTTCCTATGAAATGAAAAAAAAATGAAGAACTTCTATATCTTTTTTTATTTAAAAAATTTTACAGTTATAGATGGAAAGTATGCCTTTATTTTATTTGTTTATTTGTTTGTGGTGCTGAGGATTGAACCCAGTGCCTCACATATGCTAGGCAAGTGCTCTGCCACTGAGCTACAGCCGTAGCCCCTATTATGTCGTAATTGGCCTTTCAATTACAAATGTACCACTTAAACACAGGCATGAATCTATTTTAACAAATCTGATTATAATTTATGCTTCTCTATATAGGCATATGTTATTATATTTAAAATATTCTTGGGTCAATCCTTCTGTTTGCTATGTGCGCCAGAAAACTAGGCAAAATTTCTGATCTTAGGACTATCCATATGCCTCCAGTAAACTAGTTCACTGTTGTGATTACTTAGTAACTTTGTTTGTAACAAGCTTTATGCAAGTATGGTAACTGATGATTCATTTTAAATACTTAATAGTTCATTAATTGACATTTATGGATGCTTTTGGACATGCTTCATGTGTCCTAAAACATTCTCAGAACACATTTGATATGTAGTGTGTTCTTTAAAAAGTAATAAAGTGGGAAGAAAACAAGAGCAGAATCATAGTTTCTCAGTTAAATTTTGAGCAATAGTTTTACATTACACTCTAGTGATAGGTTGTTAAAGCTTGTGGTAGACTGCCAATAAACCCTCCCAGTCTCCCATTCCTTTAAGTATATGCTGCTCTTCCCTATAAGATAAGTCTTTTTATTCCTCTATTTAAATCTTAGCCATCCCTCTGACCTCCTCTGACTTTTGCAATTGGCAAAGTGACATTGTAGGATCTCCAATTGTGAGTCTTAAGAGGACCTGAGGGTTCCATTTTATTTTAAACAGACACACAGCCTACTGGAGAAGGGTCATAGGAAAAGAAACCAGCTCTAGATGATGGAAACATGCAAAGAAAGGGAAAGAATAGTTCAGCCAGCTGTCAACAGTTCTAACCACCTACACTGAGGTATCAGAAATGGGAGGAAATCTAAATTTTCCAGCTCCAAACATGCCCTAAGCCAATGCAATATGGCAAAGATGAGCAGTCTCTGAGCCTAGCCCAAAATGAAAATCTGTGGCAAACAAATAATTAATTAATTATTGGTTTTAGCCATTTCATTTTAAGGAGCAGTAAATTATCAAAACAAAATGCTTTTACAAATTTTCATCTGAAGACTACCATTCTTCTTCCTGCTCTTTTCTTGTGGAGCCTTGCTTTTCCATATCTCTTCCCTCCCTTCTTGCTTGACTTCAGTTTTAGAACCTTTGTCCCAAGAGATATAAAATTGTAAGTGACAAAACATGGTTTCTATTGAAACTGACTTTGTGATATAATAAGAAAAAGCCTACTTGTCAATGCCTTCTTGCAACATAATTACAAGAATAAAAACAAGTGGCTATGCAGGGAGCAGGGTTACATAGTCTTCAGTACATAGAATACTTCATTTACTCACTCATGATTCTCTGACGAGGGAGATGTTGAGAAAATGCCATAAATATGTCATATGATGACTAAAACATGGATATCAGTTCATAGTGATGAGGGTGGTGGTGGTGGTGATGATTATTGTAACAACTAAATTTGATTGAGTGCGAGTTCTTGACAAACTCATCAGCCCAAGACTATTAGCAATGGATTACATATGAATATAGAAAATGTATTGACTTTCCTTTTGTTCACTGTAAAATTTAGTTAAGTAAAAAAAGAGGAGAAATAATGAATATGACTGATTCACTAAATGTTGTTTTTTGAACTACATAAGAAAATAAAAATGGCAAACTACATATATTTTTTCAATGTATACTATAGTGATTGCCATAATTTAATTATTTTATGAAGATCTATCTGCAAAGATTTAAATAGCTATTGTGTCTTATTTCTGCTGCATGCTATTATTTTGTCATCTGCTGGTCTCTTAAGGGTAGGGATAATTGTTTGAATTACCATAAAAAGAATTTTAATGAGAAAAGAAAAAGTGAATGCTTAAATAGATTTATATTTGCCATATGCAACATCCATTTCTATGCCAGAAGCACCTAGTGACAACTATTCTTCCATGCATGAAGTGATTCTAGGTTAATAGAGACATCAAAACAAAAGAGACAACTACTAAATTTTACTTAGATAATACATTAAGACATGATGGAGTTTGAACATCTTAGTGAGTGACCTCCCTCAATAGGGATCTCTCATCTATTGCAAACCATGTCAAAACTTCCTAGTTTTCTTTATTTTTTTTAAAAAATCATTAATATTTCTTAATCTTCAAAATACTAAGAAGAGAGGATAACCACAGTTTCTTGCAATTTGAAGGGGAAAATGAGATGAAAATAATAAGGCTGGAAAAGAGGAAATGTAGGTCAGAAAATATAAAGCAGCAGATGTATAGGATAAACAAGTTTAGAGATCTAATCATGTACAACATGAAGAACATAGGTAATAAAATTATTCCATATATGGATTCTTGCTAAGTGAGTAGATTTTAGCTGATTTTATTATAGAAACAACAACAAAATAGGCAACTATGTGAAATGATAGATGTTACTTTGCTTCACTAGAGTAAACTTTTTATTATTTCTGTTTCCCACAACACCATGTCATATAATAAAGATGCACAATAAAATTGATTTAGAAATAAAACTCCTAAAAAATATGTCCACTCTTTTCATTGTTCTACAAATGGAGAGAAAAGTTTGGAGAATTCCTCTTACAGAATTAATTTACTAAAAGATGCAGAAATATGAAAACAAACATGGTAGTTCACCATCTCCATGGATTCATCTTCTACAATTTCAGTTACCCACAGTGGCCTAAAAATGTGAAAAGGAAAATTTCAGAAAAAAATGATTCATGAGTTTTAAATTGCATACCATTCCAAATAGAATGATGAAATCTTACATTTCTTGATCCTGTCTAGACTTGAATCATTGCTTTGTCCAGCATATCTACACTGTATACAGTCCCTACCCATGAATCACTTAGTACCTGTCTTGATTACCGCATTTGCTACCATGGTATTGCAATACTTGTTTTCGAGTCATCCTTATTTTATTCAATAACATTCCAAAATTTCAGAGTAGTAATATTAGCAATTTGAATATGCTAAAGAGAGCTATAATGTGATTCTTTTTAAGTGAAAATTATTGACTTAATAAGAAAGAAAAAATTGTACACCGAGGTTGTTAAAATTTATGGTAAAAATAAATCTTCTATATGAAATTGTGAAGAAGTAAAAATAAATCTGTGCTAATTTTGCTGTCTCATGTCAAACTATAAAATACAAGCCCTAGTGCATATTGCTTAATTGTAGAGTTTAGGACTATGCTCACTTTCAGGCATCTACTGTCTCTCACAGATGAGGGGGAACTATTGTATTTGAAGGTGCTGGAAAGTGACAAAAAAAGTAATAACAAAATAAGGAGATCACTGTTGACATACTACTATTGTTTTAGTAAGAACTGTGTATTTGATTTTTTTTTCAAGAAAGATTGAACAACCACTCACAACACAACACACTCCAAACCTGTGTGTATAAAACTGGATCATGGAGAAGATGGTATAATTTAGAACAAGACAGCTGGAAATTTAAATGGGGGTTTCAAAAATAAAGGAGTTGTAGCCATGCATGATAAAGCATCCCTGTAATCCCAGTGGTTTGGCAAGCTGAGGCAGAGTGATTACAAGTACAAAGCCAGCCTTAGCCACTTAGCCAGACCTTGTCTCAAAATTTAAAAATTTGTAGAAGGCTGTGACTTGGCTCAGTTGTTAAGCACACCTGGGTTCAATCCCTGGTGCCAAAAAATAAAATGAGTTGTAAATAGTGATGGGGTTTATATTTTGTCCCTGATGATCAGAGCTCTCTTTCTGCTTCTTTGTTGCCATGTCTTAAGCTGCTTTACTTTGCCACACCCTAAATAAACTGTGATTGCTACATAAACTTTTCATTCTATAATAATTCTTATTGGTAACAGCAATGAAAAAGTTCACTAAAATGCAGGCAGAAACTAGAGTAGACCATATTATCCATAGTGAGGTTTTCAAGTTACTGCCCTTCTAAGTGTGATCTGGAAACAATACCAAGCTTGGAAAGCAGGAGAAGGACAGAAGACAGGTCTAAATCAATGATCAGTGTGTCAGTTTTAAAAATATTGAAAGAGAAATTAGTCATTTAAGTAGAAGGAAGGACATAATGAAACCAGGAGAAATTAATAAAGAAGACAAATAATAGAGAAACCAAACCATGGTTCTTGGGAATGTGAATAAAATTAATAAGCTAGACCAATCAGGAAAGAAATAAAACAAAGGACACTATTAGGAACTGTCATTGGAGTAACAGTGTCTCTGAAGAAGGATCCAATAGTTCCTGGAGAGAATGAGAGCTCCACTCTGGACCAGTGGGGTCTTGGCATATGTGGTAGAAAATAATTTCAGCACAGACCAGTTAGAAGCATAGAGGTTTATTTAGGAAAGTAGATACTTATTCAAAGGAGAATATGGGCCATCTCAAGGGTGAGAGACATGGTTTGGGGGCTCCCAGCTCTTCTTTTAAAGGAAACTTGGTGAGGGGTGAGTATGGAAAGGTACATAAGAATGCTATCAGTCTGGTCATCTAAAGACGGTTTCTGGTGGTTTGATCAATCTCCAGATTCATTGGCCATGTTGTCTTCATTATTTGATCAAAAGATAGCTTTGGAAAGTCCTTTGAATTATAGCTTCCTTAAGATATCTTATCTCTCCTTGCTTAATCTATTTATTGGAGGTTTAATCAACAGTGCACAGGTATATTGTCAGATTTGCCAGGAATTTGGGGAGTAAAAGCCCTAGGAGAGAAACTGGCTTAGGGAGTGACAGACCTGGAAAAACATGTGGAACTTCTGAATTAAAATTATTTGGTTGTTCTTCCTTTGTGTCTCCTTTCTACATATTTCTTATATCTTCTATCTTACCTTAAGATTGGATGGCCATCAAAATGACAAATATGGGATATTATGAAATATTTTATGTCAATAAATTTGTCACCCTAGATAAAATGGACAAATTCATCAGAATACAGAATTTTCCACATGACTTGAGAAATAAATTGTTTAGATCCTAAAAAGTGAAAAAATTGAATTCATACTTCAAATACTACCCAAAGCAACCTCAAAGTCCAGATGGCTTTATTAGTAAAGAATGTAAAATATTTAAGAATGTATAATGCCAATCCTACACATATTATGATACAACACTAACAAAACTAGAGAAATATAGATACACTAGCATGCATTAAACACATAAACATACATGCCCTATAGAATATGTTCCTCATGAAAATTGACACAAGAACCTTCAAATATAGCCAATAGAATTCATCAGTACATAAAAAGAGAAGCACATCATTGTCAAGTGCATTCTATTCCTGGAATGTTAAGCTTTGTTGACATTTTAAAATCAGTACTGAAATGCTCCATTAATTGAATAAAGGAAAATCAAGTTAAAAACATATGAAAACATATGAAAAAAGCATTTAAAAAAATTGAATAGCCATGCTGCTAAAAATCAAATTTCAAAAATCTCCCCAGATATTATAGCACAATTAAAACATTTTTCTGTCTACTCATCTTCTTGGGACTATTCATTTTCTTCTATCATCCCCCAAAGATAAAGACTATTCATGAGAAAACTTTGCAATATGATTCTGGAATATCAATTTTCCTTTGAGTTTTGAAACTATTTGCGAAAGTAGGAAATTCAACTTTATTCTGTATATATCAAAATATGGTATGTGTTATAAAATAAAATATAATTGGCCAGGCGTGGTGGCGCACGCCTGTAATCCCAGCACTTTGGGAAGCTGAGACAGGAGGATCGCGAGTTCAAAGCCAGCCTCAGCAATGGCGAGGCACTTAGCAACTCAGTGAGACCCTGTCTCTAAATAAAATACAAAAAAGGGCTGGGGATGTGGCCCAGTGGTCGAGTGCCCCTGAGTTCAATCTCCAGTACTAAAAAAAAAAAAAATATATATATATATATATATATATATATATATAATTGTAGCAATCTTGTTCATAATGCAAGACAGTATTTTGTAAATCATTACCCTTACTTAAAATGTAAACTAAAAGATAAAATATAATTTATAAACTTTGGAATATAACTTTGAAATAAACAGACTTATGTATTATTTGAAAATTACATATAATATTAGTTGGTTTCTTAGAGCAAAAATATACTTGGTGTTTAATTATTTTAGACCATGTTCTAAAATGTTATACTATTCTCAATTTTAAGTCTTTTTTTTTTTAATGAATGGGTAACAATTCATTTGACATTGAATATTTTGAATACTGGAAAACCTCCAGATTTGCAATCTGTTCTTCCTTAAAAATAATAATGAAAAAAATAAAGCGTCTTTAAATGTCATTTCATAATAAAATGTGGCTTGTATAGAATCTTGAGCTTAATTGGATTTTTGGCATTGCTGAACTCTGATTAAATGCATTTGGATCGATGTTAATTGGCTTAACTATGAAGTGCACATCACTGAGTCATTCCTAGTTGATGAATTATACTCCTTTCCCTCTTTGTTTTTTTGGACAGATTTCTTCCTTCTATACCAATGAATGATATCTAAAATGAGTTATATTATTTAAGTGTCAGGCAGATTCCAAATTAACTGGGAAACATCTTAGCCAATCAATCACCTATGATAAATGACCATCTAGACAAAACATAATTCATAGACTCTTCTTAGTTATGTCCATGCTTGCTTTTTCCTATATTATTCCTTTTGTTTGAATTATTGATGTAGAACTATTGATGTAGACAGTCTTCAGTGTCTTTCTTGTGCTTTTATTGAGGAAGGAAAAATGCCATAATCCACCAATTGTTAGACCAAGCTTGAGAGCTATTGAGCCCACTCTGTCTTGGAACATGGCAAGATCATCTCAGATATGTATTCATTCTTTATATATTTTAGTATCTAGTACATATAACATTTTGTTACATACCACAGGATTTATCATTATTATATCATTTAAACATATTCTACTTTCTCCTCTAAAATAAGTACTACTCTCATTTTAGAGTTTACGTCATTAAATGACCTTCCCAAGTCACACAGATAATAAGACATGGCTTGTGTTTACTCACCATGACTTATTTCAATCAAAGCCCAGGCATATTTTCTTCTGTCCTATAGTCTAACATTACAGAGTGACTTGAAATAAGTACTGAATATCTTTCAATTTTACAAAATTCATGTTAGGTAAGTAATATTACAATATTTAAAATATTTATTCTTTTGTAGGCCAGAGCAAACATCTCTCCACCTCCTTCTCCCTCTTTTTTTTTTTTTTTTTTTTTTTTTTTCCAGTAGGTGCGGGGACTCAAACCCAGGTTTTCATGCATGCTAGGCAAGTGCTCTGCCACTGAGGTACATTCCCAGCCCTCCATCTTGGTGTGTGTGTGTGTGTGTGTGTGTGTGTGTGTGTGTGTGTGTGTGTAGGGTTCTTTTGTAATTCATGTGGCTATAGTATTTGGTAATAGTGGATTAAAAGTAACAATTTCCTGGAACTGGGATTACACTATTTTCTTTTCCACAACTTTCACACTGGACATGTAGAATTACAACTCTGTCACACAATACATAAGTGCCATGCAGTCTGACCTGTACTCCTCTGGAGGACCAGGGCTGTGCCCCCGGCTGCCTGGCATGAGTCTCAGCATCTGTCATGTATTAGGGCTAGATAAAACCCCTAGTGTAAGAACAAGAACAGTTGGTAATAGCAAACATATGTGCTTTAAAGGTAAAAATCAAGGCTAAGACTCTCCTTCAAATGAGAACATTGTTTTTTATTTGTGTTTTGTTCTATAACACACATGCTATCCTGCCCTTTGCTCCCTAGCCTTCAGGATAAACAGCACCTGAAGATAGGACACTATGAACATGTAGAAGCCTATGGACTTTCCCTCTGGCACAAATAAAGGTAAAGTCACTAGCATCATTTGTTCATCACAGTGAATTGTCTTCTATGGATTTGGTTTAGTATTAGAGCATGTGCCTGGTATAAGTGAGTCCTTGAGTTTGATCCCCTGTACAGAAAATGAATAAGTGATTACAAGTCAGTTGTTCAACAGAGCCTTGTCTGGCCTGGGAAGATAAGCCAGGGTTAACTCAGCAAGAGAGTAAACTCAGTTTGCTTTCATTCTTACCAGGTACAGTCCTCAGAAGCAATGTCTTACTCTGAGGCAATACCATGGCTGTGACCAGACTAGTAGTACTTAAGCCCTAGTTAGCAAAAACTAACCAAAATGTGGTTTGTTGTCAGTTACCTCTTCTTTCTTGCCAGATTCAAGTGGTTCAAGGACCATTGAGCACCAAGACCAACAAGAAAATAATGTGTTTATGTGTATTCTCTGTCTTATTCAGATTTTCTCTTTTCATATCCACAATAAAAATTCCCTTGGTGAATATTTTGACTGGGTAACTCTTATGATTATATATTCAATACTAAAAGCAAAGTATAGCACATGTAAAAATGAATAGTAAATATTTGTTGAACAGAGGTTGCTATGTGACCTTTTTCGAGAAAGGTAGTAATATAAAAAATTTAAAATATGGTACAACCCAATTTAGGTTCAATTTTCATGGTGAAGTTGAGGTATATTTTTGTTGTTCTTAAATAAATATTCAACATACTCTGCAGGAACAAAAGAAAGAGAGAGAGAGAGAGAGAGAGAGAGAGAGAGAGAGATAGAGAGAGAGAGAGATCCCTGTTATTCCCCTAATTGTCTTAGATGCAAAACAAAATGAATAACAATAATTGGGAATCATTATAGAAAAAAATATGTTAGGTTAAATTTACTTTATAACAAAGCCCAATGCTTTACCTCTGAGTTGACTGAGTTTGTGTTTTAGAAAATGACCCCAGTGAAGAATATCTTGTTGGACATCAGAAGACCTTGGTCTAAGGATTTACTTCTGAGTCCACTTGAACTCACAACAGCCCTGGTACTCAAGGTCTTTTCTTAGGTTCAGCATCTATTTTGGTGTATTCCTTTAGGGTGAAAAAATATAAAGAATACACTATTTGTTTTTAAATTACAATCTGGCAGAGTGTCAGCTCCACATGCTTTGTTAAATTGTGCAATGATCTGGCTAGTGATTTCTCGGTCAGAATTCCTCAGTTCTAGCAAATGGAGAACTCTGGGAAAAAATGACTTAATGGCTGAACCATTCTAGTGTCATCTTTTAAAAGTTGAGTATCCATAGCAATTCTTTGATCCTAGTCAAAACGCTCTGATCCTAGCTGGAAAAAGTATTCTGAAACTTTAAGCTTCATCCATTTCACAAAACTGGAATAATTTAAGCATCAATCCTATTACTTTTGCTCCAAAAACTCTTCCAAAGAGAGTCTCAGAGTGATTTTGAAAGTTTTTGTGTTGCACGTAGGAGCCATTCCTGGGAGAGAGCCTGGTAAAGAGGAAGAGCTATTAAGTGTTCCAGCTATTTTCACTTTTGATGCATCTGAATATTCTCTGCACAGCAAGTTATTTATCAAAAAATGGTACAACCATTATGGAAAGCAGTATGGAGATTTCTTGGGAAAATGGGAATGGAACCACCCTATGACCCAGCCATCCCACTCCTGGGTCTATTTCCAAAGGACTTAAAAACAGCATATTACAGTGACACAGCTACTTCAATGTTTATAGCAGCACAATTCACAATAGCTAGGTTGTGGAACCAACCTAGATGTCCCTCGGTAGATGAATGGATAAAGAAAATGTGGTATATATACACAATGGAATTTTACTCAGCAATAAAAGAGAATAAAATAATGACATTTGCAGGTAAATGCATGAAGTTGGAGAATATAATGCTAAGTGAAATCAGTCAATCTCAAAAATCCAAATACCGAATGTTTCCTCTGATATAAGGAAGCTGGTTCACAGTATTGTTGGGTCGGGGTACATAGGAGGATTAGAGGAACACTATAATGGTCAAAGGGAAGCAAGAGGAAGGGAGGGAGCAAGGGGGGAGGGGGAAAATTGGTTGAATAAGACGGATATCATTATTCTAAATGCATGATTGGAGACTTGAATGCTGCAAATATACTTTGTATACAAACTGTTTTGTGTAAAAAGAAGCTCTATATGTATAGTATGAACTGTAATACATACTACTATAAATAAAAACTTTAAAAAAACCTCTATGCTTAGGAATAGTCTCTTGGAATAAAAGCAAGCTCTAATTATTCTTAAGATTAAAAGAGAATAAATGATATTTATATTTCATGGAAATCATAAAGCTAGAGGAAATTTGGCAATCTTTTAAAGTTCTTAAGGATAATTAGAAAAACTTTTTTCAAAGAAGAAAGAAAAAAGTCTTATATCACAAGGAAGGAATTGTGATGTTGTGATGATAGTAAAATGTCTTTGAGAGAGGAAAAGACAAGGTGTTTTACATAAGATGGCTTTTGAGGCATTGCAGCTAATGTATTCCAGCTTTGTAACATTTAATTCCCACGGATAGTGACAAAGCTGATTCTCTATAATTAGGAATTTGATGTTCACCAAGTATTATAAGATTTTTTCCCTAGTATTTTATTTAAGAGATTAAATAAATATTGAACCACTGTTTACATATACAAACCAGAAAAGAAAGCTTTCAAAATCCATAATTTTGCATACTACATTCTTAATTTAACTAAGCATTCATTTACTTAGATCCATTCTGGTTATTTTATTTTCTCTGAATATGTACAGCATCAGGCCAGAATTTTGGTACACAGTTGTTTTTAACCAATTTTTTAAAATTCACATTATTTATGAATTTTAAGTGCACATTTTTTTTTATATATTCAGAGAATCATGCAACCACTGCCATCAACCCCGAAAGAAACCCTGTGACTATCATCAATCACTCCCCATCTCCCCTACACTGGAAACCACCAATCTACTTTCTGTCTCTATGTATTTGCTTATTCTAAACTTTGACATAAATGAAATTATACAAGTGTGGTCTTTTGTGATTGGCTTTTTTAGCATGACTTTTTGAGGTTCATCCATTTAACATTATTAGTATTTTATTCCTATCATAGCATTATCAGTATTTCACTTGTTTTTATTGCTGAGTAACATTCCATTTTATTAACTTATCACATTTTGCTTATTAGTTGGTGAATAGTTGGGTTGGTTCCACTTTGGGGATAATATGAATAATGTTGCTATCTTAGAACCAATCTGTTCTCTTAAACTTGTTCTCTTAAACTTAGAACCAATCTGTTCTCTTAAACTGTTCTCTTAAAGATGACCTAAATTATATAAACTCAAGTCCCTCCCCTATGACCCAAACTCTCACATCTGCTGTGTAGGGCTTCTTTAAATTGATATTTCTGAGAGATCAGACTGGTGTATTCTGTCACTTACAATACTATAATTGGTATCAAACAATTGGTGTTACCAGGAAGTATTGTAGCATGAACTTAATATAAATTATTGTTTTGGAGAAACTTTGATAATATTTATGAAAAGCAAACAAAAATGTCCCCCAAATAATAGTGATAGCCTACTACCTCCTACTGTCACTTGATTGGACCTTAATTTTTAACCAAGATAGAAGATAAAGCACACTGATAAACCACGTAAAATGGGTGCACATTTCAGTCTTAACTACAGCAAGAGGGAAAATATTCTATTCTTGTTGTTTAACAATGAATTTTCTCATTATCATCATAATTATTTTGAAGACTAGGATCTGCTATAAGTTCCTCTGGAAGGGCCAGGGAAGGAAAGAAGTGGCTTCCCAGGTGAAATAAAGAACATCTGAATGGTAGAAAAAATTAGCTTGGTGTTAAGGGAAATCTAATACTCTTTTTCTCTATTTAGTAAATGTTCTTGGAAACTTTGACTTTACTAATGTATTTCTCATTTATTATTTGCTTTCATTTTGATAATTTCTTCTTTCACATATGAACCTCCTCATCCACAAAAGATATTTAACCTATTGATTAGCGCTCTGATGAGGAAAAAAAAAGTTTTAGAGATCAATTATGTAATGGATTAAAAGAATAATTTCCAGCTAAGGAGAAAAACACTGTATAAAAATGCTTGACTTCTGTTTTTGAATCAGTTTTGTTAAAACCTAATAAACAACTCTTTTGTACCTTTACAGCCTCTGAACGACTTGGAAATGAATCAAGGAGCAGCCAATAAGCTCATCCAGAATTCTTACATTCAAGTGTGTTAAAATTAGAAATGGCTCAATAAGGGGAGGTGCTGCATGCTCCATGAGACTGAAAGGAATGAATAACTGAGTGATTAAGCTGATTGTCTTGGCTGTCCTGAGAGCAATGGCTGCTTCAATTGAAAGAAAAAAAAAAAAAAAAGTTTTATAATTCTAGAAACTCTATAGGTAAAATTGAGGAGAAATATCAACTCAACTAGATTTATTTTGGGCTTCCTGGTAGTAAACTGAAGACTAGTTAAAATTCATATTAAGTGATCATAATCATTTTTATTTGTTGCTGTTGCCTGTTTTTCTTTCCTCTTTTCTCAATTGTATATTTTTCTAGATTTTTTCATTGAAAAGATTCAAACTTACAGAAAACATCAAAGCATAGTCCAATAAATACCCACATATGTAAGAGCCTTTGATGAGGAAGTAGCTCTAAGATGGTGGCTGGCTGAGAGCCAAGAGGAGGCTTTACTTGTTTACTACAACTTACACCTGACCTTAATGTAATTGACTAAGAATTTTTCTGTGCTCGTGGGCACTGTGTGCTGCACCTGTAAGTTGAGTTTGTGACACTGTATGCTTGTTAAGAGAACTAATGTACCTGTGAAGGGTATAGAGTATTTAACCACACTGGGGGCGTCAGAGGAGAGAGAAGATAGAGAAGGAAGGAAGAAGAAGAAGGAATAATAAAGGAACCACTCATTCCCAGTCTGCCTCCGATTTCTTTCCTGCGGTATTGTTGCTGCAGGTGGCAACACACATACCTTTTGCTTAGAGTCACCAATTAATATTTGCCACATTTGCTTTTTTTCTCCCAGAAGAAAAATAGGTAGATAGATAAGATATGATAGACAGATGGATTATAATAGATAGACACATGAATAAATAGGTTTTTGAGAAACTATTTGGAATTGAAAGACCATCTAACTCTTACAAGTTCTATAAAATTTTATCAGTTTGTTTAAAGCATGTCAAATTTTCTAAGATTATTTCTTTTATATTTCTTTTTTGTCACAGGGAGGAGATACTTGGGGTTGAACTGAAGGGTGCTTAACCACTGAACCACATCAGTTTTTTATTTTTTTATTTTGAGACAGGGTCTCACTAAATTGCTTAGCGCCTCACTACATCACTGAGATTGGCCTTGAACTTACCATCCTCCTTCTTCAGTCTCCAGAATCTCTGGTATTACAGGCATGCCCCACCATGCCCAGCTTCTTTTATATTTTTTAACACTCAATTTTTGTCCATGAGGAGTAACTTCTCCTTTTTCTACACTCATATATTATTGCTTTCTGTATGTAAAAATCAACAAGGAATTAAGTAATGTTCAATGTGCTTTAGTTCTTTGCTGTAATTATTAGTTTTCATGGTTGATTTTTTTTAAACTTGACCATTGAAGGGGATCCTACACCTTTTGACATGTCAATATCAATTTTTGAGCTTTAATTTTCTGACTCAACAAGATATTTTATTTACTAACTAACTTACTTGTGGTTTTGAACCCTAGGCATTTTGAATACTAAGGAAACTGTGAGCTACACTCCCACTCCAAAAAACATGTGTTAGATTCAGCCTCACACCTGAAATCATCCATTCTACAGGAAATAAATGATGTTTAGAACCCCAAACTGATATCTATACATATCTTTTCCACTGAGATATCATTTCAATGATGCCTAGGCTATTTAAATATATAGAGCTAGGAACTGTATTTTTTAAAAATACAATGAATTTATAGGTATATAAACTTCTGATCTGTCATTACAAAGTTTTCCTTTCATTTCTTCATCCCATGTTACTCTTTCTTCTCCTACAATGATAAAACTAGCTTCAAAGAATGTTAATATATCTATTTACATTTTCATTGAAATCTATACAAAACACGTATACAAAACAGTTTCAAAATTACTACACTAATTCCACCACCAGCAAGAAGCAAATTAAGGTCAAGGTATTTTTCAGGTAATTTTTTCTTAGAAAATATCCACCAGAAGTACACAACCACAGTATGGTTTTTAAATATTAACTGAATATTGTTTATTTTATGTATTTTTTTTAAAAAAAATATTAGTCACTTTTTTCAAAATTCACAATTTAAAATTATCCCATTTTGTTGATTCACTCTTTTTTAATATGAAGGGCATGAACAATTTTCAAAAGCTGGGACTGCATAAGGCCCTTGCTGCTTTTTGATGCCAAGATCCTCCTCCACAGCAGTGGTGTCGTTTTCACTGTCATCAGGGCTTGGCCCACTTCTTACCAGCTTTCAACTCAGCCTGTTCTCAGGCATCTGACTTGTATCATTCTGCACTTGCAATATTGAGCAATTTGTAATAAGCTTACTGGACCTAGTAATATCTTCCTAAAAGAAGGAACTATCAAGGCATTTCTGTGTTTATTTTGGGATTTTCTTTTTTCTTATTGATTTGTGGAGCTAATTAGATATTCTAAATATTTTTGAGACATTCATTGTAGACATTTGGTGATTATGGATAATTAAAGATGATTTTAAAGCTGATGGTAACATGATACATTGGGTAACTAATGTGCTTTGACAACCTATGTGCTTACTTTATAGATATCACACTACCTTTTATTGTATTTGTAATGTTTTTATTCATTTTTCTATATTCTACTACATACTGAAGTATGGCTAGGCATATGTATTTTCTCAATACTTGTTAAAGACAATTTAGTATTTGCAAAAAAAATGTTGTTACCATTTTAATAAACTAAGTTAATTATCTTACACTATTAATTCCTTTGAATACTGAGGACTATATTTTTAAAAATAGAATGCTTAAATGACAGCCTAACCAGATTTTTCGCTCTGGTTAAGGATTCTAGGTTTACACCTAATTAATTTTTTTGAATTGACTGAAAAAGATTTAATTAAATTCTGTGTAAAAGGAAGCATATATGGAATCCTGCTGCCACAGGCAGAGACCTAAAGGCAACTGAAATGATTTTTCTCAAGGTGTAATATTTTCTATCATCATATTTTGTTAATGACTCCAAGTAGATTTAATATGACAGCTTATTTTTCTTTTCTGCTTGATCAGTTAATAACAAGGTGTATGTATTCACGTGTGTGTGTGTGTGTGTGTGTGTGTGTGTGTGCTTGTGCATGTCATTTTAAATTTTTCTATAGATTCTGTACTTTTGAATCTAGGGGTTCAAAGGGGACCAACACAAATCTATTTTGGTGTTTGGTCCTCTGGAGTGGGCTTTAAGTATTATCTGACCCTATCCAGGGATGATGAGTCATATCTTTCAAATATAATTTTAAATATGGAAATTGAAACTTAAAATTACTGTTCTAGCTTTGCCAAATATTTTTATTTATAGTCTTGATTAATTAATAATTGATTAATTCCACATTCCCTTGTTAGGATTCTTCTTAACATCTCTTTAAGAAGACACTGTCCAACTCTTACAGCACTTGCAATTTGGTTTAGAAATAAGGTAGGAAATCCACTTGCAGTTCCTATGAACTGCACTGAAGTAGAGAAGCCATACATAGGGAAATGAGTGATGAGGTAGGTTAGACATAAAATATTTGCTTAACCATTATTTATGCCTTAATCTTTATATTTAATGGATTTTCCTTTTTGTATATCTTGTTATATGATAAAGTAAAAGTGTTATCTGATAACATAAAAATACTGGACAACATCTTATATTTTCCTTCCAACCTCCACTTCAAAACTCACTACTTTAGGGCGGAGGATGTAGATTTCTTCCCAGCATGGTCAAGGTCCTGGGTTCAATCCATAGTACTGCAAAAATGATAAAATTGATTAAATGAAATAAAATGTTTCAATACTTTATATAATGCTGTAGCTAACTTTTCTTTTTCTCTTCTAAAACAATATTGCTCTATTGCTTTTTCAATTGTTCATCTTACTGGCATTTCTGAACTTTTCCCTAAACTATAATTCATGATGAAATGATCTTCCTCTGTTCATCTATTTTTATCCAATTAAAAAGTTCATTTTTTTACTGGAAATTTGTATTTTTCTCAATAACTGAAAGAATTGGAAGAACTAGCTATTTGCCTCCTCTTTATTTCTTGCCACAATAAATTCATCACCCCTATATTTGCACTTCACATAGTTTACGCAACACATGCAGATCTTGTATGCACCATGAGCAATAATCCCATTTCATCATTGATAGGATTATTAGGTCACATGGGTGCAATTATAAATATTATAAATATGTTGTGAAACTTACAGTCATCAACTTGTTAAATATTTTTAAATTTGCCCTTTAGACAAAACAGAAGAATCATTGAAAAACAGAGCACTCATCTATAATGCTAACAAAAAAGATAAGAAGTTCAAGTTCTTAAGAAACATGTATATAAAGGAAAAAAACTGGCAAAAAAAAAAAACAATAGTGTATTGCAAAATAATTTAAAATAGGAGAAAACTAAGTCTTGTTACTATTCTTTCTATTAACAGAGATACATAGGGGAAAAGACAGATTATAAAACACAGAACACTTTCAAAAAGCTTTTCTGATTTTCCAATGGATACAGTGTAATGCAGGTAATTTTATCTTATTTGTCATGGCTCTTGGTGAGCTTTGAATATGCAAAGTAGACCATGATCCAAACAGAATACTAAGTATTCCTACATGAGGTTGAGAAGAATTCTTCCAATGGCAGTAATGAAGGATCACAGCAGACCTCACAGTCCTACACCATTGTGCTCATGGAGTGCAGCACAGATATCCTTGTCAAATCAAATAAAGGTAATTAAGAAGTAAAATCAGCTTGATTGGGAATGACAGAGAAGGCCTTCTGGGTCCTCATTTGCACAACTGTCTGGAAAGTGGTACCACTCACTGAAATGAAAATATGGTTCTATTTAGTAAATAGCAACCCCTGCTCCTAGGCAGGCTCCAAGACACAGAGAGCGAAAACAGAAAATAGGTTTCATTAACTGACTTAATGAATATAGAAAACTTACCCAATTTCAGTTTTCTGCCCCCTATAGAGACATCTGAATAGTTTTAACTAAAATGTTCTCTAAAATATTTGTCTATATGGTACATAAAAACACAAACAAGACCTGTCATAATGTACTAAAAAATACAAATACCTATAATTACATATGCACATATATGGCATCTATCTATCAACGATCTTTCCATTCGTTCAAGTATCTATGTAGCTATCCCTCTAGACTCCTTGCTTGTGATGCTAATAACATTTTCAGAAATACTCATATGCAAAATAAAGACAGCTAGAAATGTTTCTCTTTTAGGCAAAATACTTGAGTAATAAGCCTGATTTTCCTTTTATCTCTTCAGGGATAAGGCTAGGATTTGTAAACACCATTGTGGTAGACAATAGAAGTAGCATCCCCCTCTTTATCTGTCTCTGACTCTAATTTTCTCTTAATGTGCTGCACACAACAAGAAGTATATGTAAGTAGGGAGAAGCTGAAACAGTCTCTCTCTTTGGATAGTCTCTTCACATTTGCAGCCATTTCATCATCCCTAAAGATGGCAGATTGGCCTTCCAGTTATTAAAACCGTGCTTGGAAGACTTTGGTGGTCACTGTGTGAAACCAAGACTGTGCAACAAGAAGAGAAAGTGGACAGATAATGTTCCTTTCCTGTTAACACACCAACACATGTGAAGGCTCCACTCCCCACCCTCCATTCCATTCTCCTCAGATAATGCAATCTGGCTGCCCCCCTGAACACTGTGTTTATATGATACAACACAAATGTTTTCTCTGTCAAGGCAAAGAAAATGACCCTTCTTATATAAGTCATCTTTGGCAGACTAATCATTGCCCGGACCAGTGTAAATTATTCTCAAAAATAGCTGAAGCAAGTCACAGTGATAAACAGGCTGGGGCACATTTGTCTCTGCAAAGCTGAAATTGTTACTGCTAGGTGAATCCACTGTATTCTCCTCACACCATTGCACCCATAGAGTGCAGCACAGATATCCTTGTCAAATCGAATAAAAATAACACTCCTGATTTGATTACATTTATTGCTTGATGCTGACTTTTGATTCACCTCCTGATGCCAGACACTCTTTTCCCAGACTGACTCCACCTCTTTCTAGAAATTCTGATTTCTATGCACTTTACATTTCTACAGTTTTGTTTCAACCTTACTTTATTTCATCCTATAACTTGCTTATGTTTCATGTTCTTTTGTTAACTTTCTATATTTCCATAAACTTTGAGCCTAAACTCTATCTGCACATGATTATAGATTGTCATACTGCTTTATGAGTGTGCCCAGACCATGACAGAAGATGAGTTTTAAGGTATGAGACTGAAACTGTGTATTCTATGTAAAATCAGAAAATGTATTAGGCAGTTTTGCCTACTTAATAACTAGGTAATTTATAAAATATGAAGAGCAACTGAGATACTTCAGACTTTCTGTGAAACAAATTCTTTCAATAGCATTTCTTCTGATAGTTTGTTTGAGAAAGAAAATTATTATCTCTTTCCATTTCCAATCCCCTGAACCTGTTACACAGCATTTAACATTTTATTTACTTCTTTCATCTCAAATGTCCTTTCTCATTTTGTCTTATGCCAAGGATGACACACTTCTGGGTTTGGCCTGTTATCCCACAATCCTATCCAGTTTAGAATTCACCCTGGAATTTTCAGTTTTCATGCATTATAAGCCTAGACATGTTTGAAATGAGTCTTTTTTTTTTTTTTTTTTTTTTTCCTGCTGACATTCAAATTTCCCATCCAGTACTCTGTGACATGCATGTGAAATGGACAACTTTTCACTTGGCAAAATCTGGAAAACAAGTGTTAATCTGTCTTTTTTGACCTTTCTAAACAGATTTTAATATGCCTTTTACTTTAAAGGGAAGTATGCAAGGGATGCAGATATAAAGTGTTCTGGCACTAAAGAGGACTGGAATAAGCAACTCTTTCTACTCTCTTCTAGTGGACAAAGTAATTACTCTAGTCTGTGCCAGGTGATCACTTGTAATAAGCAATCTTGGCATTGCTATGGGAATATACCTGGTCCTGAAGCTGGGGGCCTTTTAGACTGAAAAATGGTGGGAAATTACAGTTTAATACAGTAAAACTAATACAAGCAACAGGATGAGTAGCTCTGCCTTAGAACATGATCAACTTTTAATGCCTCACTTCTAGGGTTTTGCAACAACTTATTTCAAGGAACAAAATTATAAAAACAAAATAATTCATTTCCTTTCTGGCATAGTGAGGCTTTTTATTCATTAATAAACAAGTTTTGCATCAAAAAACTAAAAATTGTGAAACCTTATGTTCATAAAATATTACTATTGAATTCCAGTTCATCAAGAATACTTAAAACACACAAATAAAATAAAATGTAACCAAGTGAAAATATATCAAACTAATGAAAACTTCCATACATCAAAAGCAATAATAACAAAATGGAAAAAAGACACTTATAGATTGGAAGAAAATATTTGGCAATCATAAAGTATTCATATCCAAAATATAGAAGAAACTCATACAATTCAATAGCAAAAGGCAAACAAAAATGAAACAAAACAAATAAGCTAATTTAAAAAAGAGCAAAAGACTTGAATATTCAAGTCCTTTGCATAGTCCAAAGACAGCATACAAATAAGAGTCATGTATATGAAAAGGTGTTCAACATCATTAATCAATAGGAAAAATGCAAATCAAAGCTATAGCCTTATAGCTTTTATAATGATTATTATCAAAATGTAAGAGATAAGCATTGCAAGGATGTGTACACTCTTGGTAGGAATGTAAACTGAAACAGTCATAGAAAATATAGAGACTGCTCAAAAAATTTTAAATGGAACTACCATATGAACCAGCAATTCCTCTTCTAAGTACATACCCAAAGGAAATGAAATCATTACCTGTAGACATATCTACCCTCCTGTCTTCATTGCATCAATAGACATAGTAGCAAAGATATAGAAACAACTCAAATGTCCACCAATTAAATGAATGAACAAAGACATTGTGATGTGCTGTGATGTGTGTGTTTGTATATGAATATCATTTAACATTAAAAAAAAAAGACATTTGGGACAACATGGATGAATCTGGATGATACTATATTAAGTGAAATAAGCCAGACATAGAAAGAAAATACTGCATGATCTCACTTAAATATGGAATATCTAAAATATTCAACACATAGAAACAGAACTATCACTAATGGTGATGGGCAGATGAAGAAATTAGGAAAATGTAGGTAAAAGGATACAAAATTGCAGTTATGTAGGAAGAATACGCCTAGAGATATAATGTATAGCATGAGGAATATACTTGATAATATAAAATTTCATCCTCAAAATTTATCAAGACAATAAATTTTAGGTGCTTTAATCATGTACACATAAAAATGTTAAGTGCATGAATTAATGGACATGTGAATTTATAAACTAATTATTATTTTACTATGTATATGTATAACAATATATTATGTTGTATGCCAAAAATATATACAAATTTAAAATGATATTAGTCAATGAGTGACTTGCTCTGAATGGTGACAATTTCCACCCATAAAGGAGGCCACAATGATATCATAGACCACATAAAAGCTAAGAGAATGGATTGCATATGACCACACTCTTTAATAGATGGTTGTTATGTAAGATTTGTTCAAAACTAGCAATTTACTTCATGAAGTTTCAGAAAGTATATTTACACATTCTGTAAACAAGACTATTTATATCAAATGAATATTTTCTAATTAAACATCACTCATTTATTCTGTTTTATTTTGTGAATATGTAAAATAAAATTACAACTCTTAGTGCATTAATTCCATTAGTAGGAGGTGAATTTTACAGTTAAAAGAATCTAATCATCTAAGTTAATCAGTTAAACTAATTCCAAGAAGAGTTCAAACTTTTCAATCAATTCATGAAATCAAAACAAAGCCTTTAGTAGTATATTTCATCAAGGGTGAAAGAATTTATGTTATTGTGAATAAGTATAAATTAAATTAAAAAATTCACCATTAAGCCAGGTGCAGTGGTGCACATCTGTAATCCCTGTGGCTTGGCAGGAAGATCACAAGTTCAAAGTCAGCCTCAGAAACTTAAGGAGGCCCTAAGCAATTTAGCAAGACTCTATCTCAAAATAAAAAAAAAAAAAAAAAAAAAAAAATTAAGCTCCACTGTGTTTGATCACTGGTGAAACAAAATAATTCATCATTTATTTATTTTGCAGCAATCACAGCAACATAAATTTGGTAGAATGTATTGTCATTAAATTAAAAAAGTATACTTGGAAATGTTGCACTATACATAATAAATAATGCATTCAAATAAGTTGTACTATTTAAAATTAAAGCTTTAATTTGAGAGAGAACATTGCAAACATTTTATATATGGATAAGTAAAGTAATTAAATTACAACATTGTTTGGTGAAGTTGATGTGGAAAATAAAAAAAAAAAATTCAGGGCAACAGTTTCTCTGCCCCAAATTAATCAGAATTTGGAATTATTTGGCCTTAAAATACTTTTTAAATAATCATAATTATTACTCACTTACTCTCCAAATATTGTAAAGTTATACCTTAAATTTCCTTTCAGGGTGTTAGAACTCTTCACCTGAAAACAAAATTTTTAGAATCCCTTTGTAATTTTTGGAAAACAAAAATTGGAGTCAGGAAACTTTTGAAGTTTTTTTCTATTTCAACAGAAAATCAAAATGTAAAATTAATAAGTGAAAGAGCTCAAGTAGTATGCAAGTTAGCACTGAATTTTGTTAATTGTGCTTGGGAACATCCCAAGGTCAGGAACAATATTTCAATTAAGACTTTATGGTAATGTAGATATATTTTAAATTTCTACTTGAATGGCAAGAAATAAATTGCCTTACAATATTTGTAGGATCCAAATAAGGCAAATTGTTGCAAAAAATAACTTCAATAAAAAGCAATTTATTTAACAAGAATCATTTTCACAAATAGATACACCATGTAGATTCAAGAAAATATTATCTATGAAAATTTCTGGGCTGAAACATTTGCACATTTCAATATGAAAAATGTTATACTGAGAATATTTAGCACACTTTTCTTTGAGCTTATCAGTTAACTCAGCACACAAATATTTTTTCAATTAAAAATAGTATGTCTCACAGAAAAGAGATAAGTAAAGTTCTTGACAATTTCCAATATTTTAAACAAAAACTGAAACTTTGAAATTACAAGGCATACAAGTAGTATATTAAAATTGGCCTGGAATCATTAGCAGAAAATTTCTGCAACTAATTTTTTCTCCCTGTACACTAACTTAGACTGACTTAGCCACTCACCTACATTATATTGTTCATTTTCCAATTTAGTAAAAAGATCCATTCCACCTTGATTTCAGAGGAAATTCTTTAGTACCCTGAGTTTTACAGAAAAGGGAAAGAGAAAAGAAAAGAAGGAAAGATAGAAAAAAAAGTGCTTGCTTGGCGTTCATAAAAGAACAATTGTTCTTACTCCCTGATTTCCATTCTTTCTAATCATTACCCCTTCTTGAATCACCTCACTTTAGAAACTCAGGATTTTTCTGCCTCTGTTTTACAGATTTTCTTTCCCTTTCCTTTGAAACCAATTCACTAGTGACATTCAGTTTCTTTTAGTGGAGCTGGTGGAAGTTATCTGCTTAGTCTCAATCCTTATTAAGGTTATTTTTATAAAGGTCATGCTTTCCTGAAAGTCTGAAATCAGGGGGAAAAAAGTAGCAAAAATACTCACTGTGTACTGGCTGGGTTCCAGCACTGGTATAGGTGATTTACCTGTGGCGATCCTCAATACCCCTCATAACAACACCTTATTTTCAATGAGGTACTTGATAAAAACATAAATGATGTGTCTATTCAAAAACCAGGTAGTATTATAGCACAAATTTGAATTTAGAAAAATACAATGCCAGAGTCCATAGTCTTTAATATTTTCTAAAAATATTTTTAATATTTACTAAAATATTCTAAAAATAATATTTTCTAAAAATATTTTCTAGGGGCTGGGGCAATGGCTCAGTGGTAGAGGGCTCGTCTCGCATGTGTGAGGCCCTGAGTTCAATCCTCAGCACCACATAAATAAAATAAAGGTATTGTGTCCACCTACAACTAATAAAACATTTAAAAAATAAATGAACAAAAATATTTTCTAAAAAATAAAGTCCACAGTCTTTAATATTTTCTAAAAAATATTTTCTAAAAAGTCTTTAATATTTTCTAGAAATAATATATTCTAAAAATATCTGTAATATTTTCTAAAAATATCTCCCTTTCAGCACAACAGTAATAATGATAACAATAGCATAACTTCATTGACTATGTACCATTTGTCATATACTTTGCTAATAAACACTTTACATAAATTCTCTTGAGTTTCATCTCAATAACCAAGAGAGGAATGTCCTTTGATGTTCATCTTTTTAGTGAGTTAAGCAGATGCTTAGAACATTTTCTTAATTTCCAAAAGTCAGAACTTAGAAGAAAGACTAAGATTCAGATCCAAGTGTGACAGAAGGCCTATTGATAAACTATACAATAATGAACACTGGGACATGTGTGTGTGTGTGTGTGTGTGTGTGTGTGTGTGTGTGAGAGAGAGAGAGAGAGAGAGAGAGAGAGAGAGAGAATGCACATGTGTCCATCTTCTGTATTAGTAGATGATACAATTGTAGTCATTTATTCATTGGTCTTTTTTTTTTTTTCTTTGGTGCTAGAGATTGAACCCTGGGTCTCATGCATATAAGCACATGATCCACCACTGAGCAACAATCCCAGTCATGGTCGAGTATCAGCATCTGGAGAAAAAATATTTTCTGAAGTTACACAATATCTTCAAATTAACATATTCAGATTCATAATTAGTTAATTATGAGGTTTCTAAGGAAATAATACATTATAGACATCAAATACAGGCCAGATAAAATATTAAAAAATAGTGAAGACTGCATGAACTTTGTCACAAGCCTTATGTTCATAGGGTCTGGAGAAAGGTGGAAGGACATTCCATTGTGGAGAATACTCTTAGTTTTTTCTGACCATCAAACATGCATGGCAAAGACCCATACTGTGATCACTTCTTTGCAAGACATCTGTCTGGTTCATCTTCAGAAAAAATAAGGAAAATGAAGTATGAAGATACAAAAGAATTTGAATCTGAGTTACACAGCTAGTGAGGGATAAAATCCAGAGGAAACCTTATTTTTTTTTCCTTATTTCAACCTAACTTGACTTTCTAAAATTAAATCACCTGAGGGCTTTTGGGATGGCAGGAGCTATTTCCAGTCTTGTTTTATTCTAAAGCAGACTCTTACAAACTTGACTGCCTAATGAAATATCTTGTAAACTATAAAAGCAACTAATTTCACTTTAGATATGAAAATGCACAAGGCACAGGAGTGTTACCCAGAAGCTCTTCAGTGACAACTTGAAAGAGCTGGCCCTATGCATAGCCTTGCCAGGTAAGCAGGCCCTCTTAGTACAGCTGGAGCAAAAAAAATGTTTCTGCTCAACCAGGAAAATGAAAGGCTTGACCTCAAATGATTCAGTAGTTCATTTTTAGGCTTTCCTAACTACATATATTGCTTTAAGGAAGCCAAGTTGTACACATTTTCTCTCCTAGCAACTACATTCTTTTAGCACTGTTGTAGTTCACTGCCCTGCAGGCAGCAGGTCAAATAATTATGTTTTTATTTCCCTTCACATATTTTATAAAACCAGTGTTTACTTGTAAAATACATTCTACTTCCTTTATACATAAAATGACTTTCATGAAATTATCTAACATCTGGCCTATACATGAATATACTAAAACACTGAGATAGTCACCCTATTGTTCCAGAGAGAAAAAAAAAAAAAAAGCTATATTCAGGAACATAGGTCATGAAAGAACTACTATAGAAACAGGAACAGTGCAACAATACCAGGTGATGCATCAGGCAGCGATGCTTTGACAAAGTTTTGACAAGAGGATTCTGAGGCCATTGTCTCTAAATAAAATACAAAATAGGGCTGGGGATATGGCTCAGTGGTTGAGTGCCCCTGAGTAGCAATAGCACATTTTGTCAATTTCTGTGTTTTCAGGAGGTGATTAGGTACTGTGAAACTTTGGTGGAATGTAATGGTCCAGTTCCTGCTCTTCGTGATCACTCAAAAAAAAAAAAAAAAAAAAAAAAAAAAGTAAAGTTTGTAGCCAGAAATAAATACAATGCAAAATATATTTAGGAAAGTCTGTCAAAGCAAATGGTACAATAGTTTATTGAGTGTGAAATGAGTAAGGGAGTCTGCCATATAATAAGTATGGAAAAAAATGATCAATTCTACATTTATCTTAAAATAATAAAAGAATTAAAAAATAAGTATTACATAAAGTTGTTACTTCCTATTTATTGGTTAGTATCTGTCTTATATAGAGTATTCAGATATCAGAAGAACTGGAATACACAAGCAAATAGTTCACATTACCAATAGTTTTCTTTGTTCCTTTAAGATTCAAAACCAAAGAAAACATTAGAAATCACTGTGATATTATTATAATTATTGTTTGATTTGTTATTGAATGTAAGAGAGAGCTCAGAGACATTTTTAGGGAAGGAAGTTGGAAGAATATGTGGAATTTTCATCAACATATAAACTTTCTAGATTTATGAGGAGTCAATGATCTTTATTGTGTTAGTCTGATAACATTTAGTGATCTTTGTAGAGAAGATGTCCTACATTTATGTGGTATACTGTACAAGTATTCTGGAGGTAACTCTGGGTCAAAGGGCAAAGTTCTGCAAGGTCTGGTTGAAGATTAAAGTTATAATATGCATAATAAGAATAATTTTCTTATACTTCAGTAATTTTCTCACCATGTATTCGTAGGGTTATTCTAGGAAAACACACTTGAGTGCCTTGGTTCCAATTTAAGTCATCTGTTGAAAGAGCTTTAAAGTATACTTATGGCTTTTGGAAGAATTGAAATTTTATGATGATAACATGTGAGGCCAATTTATGGTACTTGGCATCGCCTCTTATATAGTCCAAAACTTCAAACCATTTACTAAATCAATGATGAGCAATGTCAGATTTTACCATACCTCCCCTATAGTAATGCCCTACTCTATAGAACATGCTAGGAATATTTTCAATTTTTCATAAGGAATAAACTACTTCTTTATACTTCAAACCCCCTGAATATCTATTTGTTCATTTTCAGTTGTGCAATAGCACATTTTGTCAATTTCTGTGTTTTCAGAAGGTGATTAGGTACTGTGAAACTTTGGGTGGAATGTGAATGGTCCAGTTCTTGCTCTTTGTGATCACTAAGAGCAAGCACCTTGGAAAGCACACATAGTAGAACATGGTACTAATGCAGAGCCCATCTACAAAACAGTCTTCAAGAACACTAATTATATCTAGATCATTGCAATTAATATTTTTGTAAGCTTTCTTAATTCTATAACCTTATTCTGTTTAAATATTCTCTTTTTCTCTTTCTAAAGATTTGAACAAGTAATCTTATATAATAATAGGTTGGTTTCTTGCATTATAGATTGTCTCTTGTTTTGTCAAGTTCCATCAAAAAAGAGATCAAGGATAAATCAATCAAGGAATGATTATTACCATAGGTTTAAGAACAAACAGCCAAAAAATGTTGTAGTGTTGGTGAGAAACACTCTTAGACTTACAAAGGCAGAGAGTGAGGATGTAATAAAATCCGGAAAAATCACCTGAAAGAAGCAGCTGCCCAGTAGGAGCCATGGTCTTCAGAGACAGGAGACGATATCCTTCACTCTTAGAAGTGTATTTAGGAATTATCAGCATCTTGGCAGAATAAATAAAGAGGGGAAAACTCTCCACGCAATGCAGATGAACTACTAATGATAGAAAAGACAGTGTACTCCCCAAACGGTCCTGAAAGACTTGAGATGTGGGGAAGATCCCAGATGAAAGAATTTGCAGAGGGCTGCCAGATTATCTGGTTAAAAAACTATGAGAGTCCCAATTTCTCAGTCACCTGATAGGATAGACAAGCAACAGCTCTCCCTATTCCCCAATCTGTGAAGACAGTCTCTTAGAATTGCTTGCAGAGAGGTGGCTCTGCACACTCAAGTACAGAAGGGAGCACTGAAGAATAAAGAAAGTAAAATGTAAGTGTAAATACCCACCTGACTGAGCCATACCTGTTCCCCATCCCTGCCCCAACTTTCAGATCAATGGTATAAGTCTTATTGTAAAATTTAAAAAAAAAATCTGCATAGAGAAAATATTTACAAATAATTACATTAACACATCCGCCCCCCCCCCCCGAAAATATGGGCTGGTTATATCATTACTTAACTGTGAAGAACGCAATGGGAAAATCCCCAAAGACCTAATTTCTTCCAAATGCATCTCAAAAGAATTGATAGCAGTCCTAGAAAGTAAGTTTCAAGAAGAAAAAAGTAAGATAGAATTTTTAAAGCAGAAAGGAAAAAAAGGTAGATGGAAAAAATGACTAGAAAAAAGAAACAAGTTCCAAGATACAATACTTCTCTATTAAAAATGAAAAAAAAAAAAGTAATGCTTTAATGGGAGAAAAAAAAGGATTACAGATGGAAATTTAAACTATGACAGTCAATTAAAAATAAAACCAATAAGAAGAGTGGGAATACCACATAATTAAAAGCCCAGAAAACAAAATGATATAAAGAGATGTACAATATAATTTAAAATATCTTAATTTTAATACAAGAAGTCATATCTGACAGATGAATATTGAAGAAATATTTATAAAAGAAACATTGAGGAAGGAATCTTCACAGAGATAATATTTTAAGTTCCCAGAAATAAATATTACCTATGTCCATGTTGAAATGGCTTACCAAGTCCCTTGATGGATGAGAAAGACAATGAAAACACCATGATGACTAGTTGCTAAGCAAATCACCCTTGCTCTATAGTATATATGCTGAAAGGTGCACCTAGAAAGCTATTTTCTTTAGAATTTGACACAGATTGACTTCAAAGTGATTTAGAATTTTCTAATAACTAATACTTCTTGATGGATAAATAAATGTGGTACATGTACAAAATGAATATAATTCACTCATAAAAATCAATGAAAGTCTGTAATTTGTGACTACCAGAATGAAACTGGAGATCATTATGTTATGCAAAATAAGTCAGGCAGAGAAATAAAGTACTACACGATCTCACTCATACATGTATAGAGGTTGGCTTCAGGGGAGTTGAGAGTAAGAAGGTGGTGACTAGAGGATGGGGAGGGGTCAATTCTTGGGAGGCTCTATCCATAATAAGAATCTAAAATAAAATCCAGTTTAATACATCAGAAGGGTCTCAAAATGATATCCATACTTGGCTGTTTATCCAGCTAAGCATACTTACTGTCCTTTCTTAAAGGAGATCACATGAAATTGTAAGTAATTATTTAAAAGTAGAGTGTTCGCCGCCGGAAAGGAATTGCAGCCTGGAATGGCAGCGCCGCGGGAAGGAGTCCGGAGACAGGATGGAGACGAAAAAATTCTTTAATCTTTCTGTCTCTGTCTCTTGTAATTTCTAACACTACATACACACTCTCACAAGAAACCAAGGCACCTACTCTTACAAGAAACTACAATATATCTATACAATAGCGATAACCCTGTCCTTTCTCTCTCTGGTTTCATCCCATGCGCCTGAGCAGGAATGGCGCTCGCTCAATCTGCTGAGTCACTCCTCAAATCTCTCGAGATCCTGGGCCAAGTCCCGTGAGACTACGGAAGGCGACAATGCCCAAAAATGTCTATGGCCCATAGTCAACCGCAATCTTAGCTATCTCCCCAAACAGGGCTCCTGCAGTAGAGTTCGGTTGAGTCTGAACCTAAATTTACTTTTATGAAAAGAAAATCTCATAAATAGTTTAATCATAAAATGTAAATATAGATAGACACAACATAAATCTAAAACCCATTTTAACTTCTAAAGTCTAAAGGAAAAACGGATCAAATGTGAAGAAACAACAAATTACTACAACTGAAAAATTTCAATCCCTCTTCAGTTGATTCAACCTATTTAGCCTTTCTCCATTCATTATGGAAAAACATTTTCATACTGACTTATAAATCTTGATGGATGAAGTTGGAGACTATAATGCTAAGTGAAATTAGTCAATCTCAAAAATCCAAATACCAAATGTTTTCTCTGATATAAGGAGGCTAGTTCACAGTGTTGTTGGATGGGGGTACATAGGAGGATTAGAGGAACACTAGAATGGTCAAAAGAAAGGGAGGGAAAGGGAGAGAGCAAGGGGGGAAGGAGGGGGGGAAATGGTGGTTGAATGAGATGGATATCATTATCCTAAATGCATGATTGAAGACCTGAATGGTACTGTTTTACAAACAGTTGTATGTAAAAAGATGCTATATATGTGCATTATGAATTGTAATACATACACTATTATAAATAAAAAAAGTCATAATTGAAAAAAAAATCTTGATGTGATATTTTCCAATGTGTTCCAAACACCATTTTCTTTTACAGACAACATAAATCCTCTAGAATAGGGCTATGTGCATCCACAATAAACTAATACAAAAACATTAGAAGCAAATTAGGAGTCTTTGCCTTACAAATTAGGCATATATGTGTTAAAGCTAATTAACTCACAAATGTTTGTGCAGCTTATAAAAAATACAGAGAACAATAAAATTGTGTATAAGGTTAAAATAATTAAAATAACTTCATTCTTTTTGAATAAAATAATGTCCCAGGATATTAGCCTTGAGACACTTGAAGAAAGCAATGGTTGGCACTAGACAAGCCACATGATCCTGAGGAGGTCGCTTCCAAAGTGTCCAAGATTTGGTGGATGTCTGTGCAACATGAGGTATTAACCAAACCAGTGACTTTCTTTTTCTTTTTTAAAATTTGTTCTAATTAGTTATACATGAAAGTAGAATGTATTTTGACACATTGTATACAAATAAAGCATAACTTCTTCGTCTGGCTAAACATGGTACAGAGTCACACCAGTAGTGTAATCACAAATGTATATATCATAATAATGTCCATCTCATTCTACCATCCTTCCCATCCCCACACCCCCTCCAATCCCCTCCCCTCACTACCCTTTGCACAATCCATATTTCCTTCATTCTTCTGTACCTGCTCACCACCCCCGCCTTATGGATTCGCATCTGCTTACCAGAGAAAACATTCTGCTTTGTTTTTTTGGGTTTGGCTTATATTGGTTAGCATGAAATTCTCCAGTTCCATCCATTTACTGCCAAATGCCACATTTCATTTTTTTTATTTAAGGATGAGTAATATTCTATTGTGTATATGTACATCATTTTCTTTATCCATTAATCTGTTGAAGGGCATATAGTTTGGTTCCATAGTTTAGGTATTGTAAATTGAGTTGCTATAAACATTGATGTGGCTGCATCACTATAGTATGCTAATTTTAAGTCCTTTGGGTATAAACTGAGGAATGGGATAGCTGGATCAAAGAGTGGATCCATTCCAAGTTTTCTGAGGAACATCCATTCTGCTTTCCATGGGGGTTGCACCAATTTGCAGTGCTACCAGCAATGTATGAGTGTACAAACCAATGACTTTTATCTGTTTCAAAAAGTCTTGATGAATACAGAGAGAGACAACTGGACAGATGAGCTTTTTTGCTATTGTTAAATATTTGGGGGTTTTGCATTACATGTCTTTGAAAAGTGATTTCTTTCTAAAAGTGTATTCTTGGTAGGGAATAGCTACAGAAAATCCAGAGATCATGTCAGCAGGATCCTTGTCACAGATGAATGTGTAGCACATGACATGGAAATTTAGTCAGCATTAAGAAAGTCTTTCATACAGATAGTCAGAGTCCTTGGGTAAGGAGACTCAAGTATAAGAAAGAGAGCTTTGGTCCTATAAAGATGAAGATGATGAAAAGACATAGATGTGTACATCTGAAGACAGAGGAACAGGTGTGAAGATAACGACATGGCAATTTAATGTGGATTTAAGGTGAGGAAATGAGTCAGTTTTTGTTCCTAACACTGAGTCATATATCAGAATGGACAAGTGTCAAGGGTGATAGATATATCTTCATAGTTTTAAAGGACAGCAATTTAAATATTCTGGTGGTGAATACATTGATATTAGAAACTGCAATGGTTTTGAGCCTATAGCAAGGAAGATAGATGACTCCCCCTCTCAGCAGAAGTAATTCTGAAACAGAAAAGAGCAAAGCATGCAGAAAAGTATGACCTTGAATTTCCTTTTGTTTTGCTTGCACTGTGGAAAGAAACACAGTCACTACAAGAGAAAGGAGAAATGTCAGATTTGTGGAAGTTACAGAGAGAGATTTTTAAATTGGACCTCTGTAATGTTGACTAGGGATTGATACAATGTCAAATCTCTTCTTAGATTAGGAAATTAAGTGGGATTTAGATCTAAATGAACATTGAAAATGTTAATAAGCACCTCTATTTATAGAAGCTTAATAATTATCTGTTGTCACAGTGAATAAATGCATGATATTGAATGAAGCCTAACCCTTATTTCAATACTTATAGGAAGAGTCATGTATATCCTGATGAAACAAGGGTATTCAAAAATTTTATTAGAAGTTGAAAGGTTATGAAGCAAAAATATTCGTTGATACCTTATGTTAAAAGACAAAAGTAGAATGTTATGGCTGAATTAGAACAGGGAAGAAAGAGGATAAGAAGAATTTCACTCACTCAGCATCTTTTTTGCCCATAGGGTGCTTCTGCTATAGCTTTGAGGGACAGGTTTCAAAATCTGTATGGAGGCAGAACATGTTATAGAAACCCTTGGTTAAATGTCATTGAATTATTTCAAAGTGAGGATTAGATCTCCTTAGTTATTTAATGCTCTACATATTTAAAATAGTGTTCTGAATACATTTTACAGGTATTGGTTGAGAGAAATATTTGTAGAATAAAAGAATGAACTACAAGAGTATAATGAGAGTTTGAAGCTAGCTGATAAATTTTGTCACTAAAATCCATTTAATTTGGCATTGCAGATACCTTGTTACTATAAGCTTTTTAAAGCTTCTAATCTATAATAACAGTGAAAAATATTATTTTTCCAGGGTGTGTATGCATCATTAATATTTCCTCTGGAAAAATAACAGTATCTCCAAATTGGTACTCAAAGTGAAAAGCTTTAGAAACTCAAATGGATTCTACCAAGCCTCTGAGGATATGTTTTCATTAGTGAGATGTCCCTCATAACTCATGACCCAATGTATCAGTGAAGTATTAAGTAATGTTTACTTCATGGGTTTAAGACTTATCTTTGCATCAGTGTTGTTATTTTTTCATATAGATAAATTTATGAATCATAAATATTTTGTAGCTCTAATCTCAGTTATAAAGTCTCAGAAACTCATAGAGGATCCATTTTTATTCCACCTAAGTATCTTGGTATTCTATTTAACACAAAATGTTTTGTATGGCACCAAAATATCCAAATGCTTTATTTTCATAATGTTACACATACTATTTAAAGAAAAACTGGTTGAATATTAGTTCAGGTTTCAAAGACTTGATCCAGTTTCTCTTTTCATGAAGATAAACAATTCTTGAAAGTAACAGAGAGAAGTCAATCTTAGGATTTTTTTCTCTGCCTTGACCACAAGTACTAATAATCTCAAATTATCTCATTGCTTATTTTATTGTAATATAAGGCAACAGGATTTCAGAGCGCAGGCAGAGACCCATAGGTACTCATAAATGTCCAGTGATTTAAAATAGATAAATAACCTGCATTTTTGTCATTTATTGACAATTTCATTAATATTACAGATTTGTGATTCATACTGTTTGAAAACATTATTTCTGATCCTGTCCCATTTAAAGAGACATTATTTTTCATCTGATTATTTCTAAGGCCTGAACAGTACCAAGCTGTGTTCTTGGAAAATTTAAATTTATAAGAGGAATTTCCTGTCATTAAAGTAAAATATCCAGGGATGGGGATGTAACTCAGTGGTTGAGTACTTGGCTAGCATTCCTGAAGCCCTGGGGTTGATCTCCAGGAAGGCAAATTTTAAAAAAGAGAGAGAGATACATACATATTTTAATTTTTTTACATTACTAGAATGTACAATCATTTAGTGCTTTGGAATAATCACCTATATAAACTGTGAAGTAAGATTAATGTACATGATATTACTGTCAACCATAAATATATGGAATTTTGAGGCTCACAGAAGCAGCAAATAAGAATATTGAAAAATATTTGACATAGATGACTCAGGAATGAGTACATAAAAGGTTTAGAGGAGTAGCTAAAAGGTAACATAAAAATTTTCATCTAACTCAGAAGGGTTTCAGAATAACACTTATTAAAATGACCATATTGAACAAGGATAATTGTACAAATGAGTGACTCAATAAAATACATCGTTTAACTGAAGAATGTTACAAAAGCTTTATCTTAGTTCCAAGGACTGGAAATAAACTAGCTGGAGATATTTAGCTTTGTATTCACTATCTTTTTCACTGTTTTTGCTTAAAGACAGATCATATAAAAACATCTTAAATATTTCCTATGTGTTGATTTTTCTCAAATTATTGAGATATGATTTAGAAATAATAAGTATACCTGATTTAAATGTACACTATCCAGAGTTTTAGCTCTTATGCTGAAATGATAAAACTATTTTTGTAACAGAAAATTTCCGTAATCCCTTTTGAAATCAACCACCATCCTTATTTCTGGCTCTAGGCAACTGTTGTCCTGCTTTCTACCACTCTAGCCTGGCTTCCTTTACTCTAAACTTTTGCATAAATGGCCTCATGTAGATTGTGTTCTTTGTTGTCTTTTTATCAACAGTGTTTTTGTGTTTCATCCATATTGTGTAACTAATTTTTATTATAAAATATAATTATGTCTTCTGAATAAAACAGTTTGTTCATCCATTCACTATTTTCCCTATGAATTTTTGGAAATTTCATATTTTTAGCTTTTATATTTTACAAACATGTCCATTTTAAATTCTTTGTTGTTTTTTATTATATATAAGGAATAGGTTCATTTTGTCCATGTGTATACACAATTATTTTGGTATTATTGAATGAAAAGACTTTCTTGTATTCATTAGGTTAATTCAACTTCTGACAAAAATCAATTAATTATGTGTGTGGCTTGATTTAAGGCTTATTATTTTCTATTAGCCTATAAATTTATTGTTCCAATAATACTGCATTTTTATGATTACTGAAGTTCTTAAAATCAGGTTAAGTTTTTCAAATTCATTGATTGGCAAAATTGTTTTACTCTATGCCATTTGAATTTTTTTGAACTGTGAATCAGCTTATCAAGCTCTATGAAAACAGGCTGCTGGAATTTTAATTAGAAATGTTTTCAATCTATAGAAAAATTTAGAGATAATCAATATTTCAATGTTTTTATAATTTATGAACATGGTACATCTCTTTATTTATTTAGATCTTCCTTCTTCCCACCCAATACTTGCTGATTTTAATTGCATAATACTAAATATTCACTAATATGCTATATTCAGTGATATAATTTATATGCTTAATGAAATGAAATAAAACACATTCACAAAACTTTTCCAGAGCTAGGTACAAATCATTGAAATTCATATAGAAGAAAAATACAAAACAGTGAGCTTACCAGATATTAAAACATGCTACAAAAAAAATCCACACTAATTTGAATTAGTGTGTTGCTGGGTATGCAATGAGAAAGACAAGTATATAGAACAGAAAGTCAAGAAATAAACTGAAGTAAAAATAGAAATTTAACACATGATAAAGGTATATAGCAAGTCACTATTGTATAGAGGAACTTTTAAATAAATTGTGCTTACACAATTGGATGTTTACTATGAAAAAATTTAAGTTTTCATCTATTCCTTAATGTATATTTAAGACTAAGTTTCAAATGGTGGATTGCTCCAATGCAGACAATAAAACATGTAAGTACTTGAAAACATAAGAGAATTTCTCTATACTCCAGGTATGGAGAAAGCTTTCTAAGTCTCTTCAGGTACTTCTGAAATAAAGGAAATTTTTGATAAATTTAAGAAAAAAATCTTGCATAGCAAAAATGAAAGCAATAAGTACAGTCTCAATTTCACTAGTGCTAATGCCCCAATAGATAAAGAACTCTAGAATGTAGAGAAAATTGGCAAAATTATCACAAATAATCATTTTGTCAAAAATCATTTTAAAATACAAAATGCTTTAAAAAACTTAAAACATATTCAACTTCATTTATAATAAGAGAAATGTAAAATAAAACTGTTTTTCATTGATTCTCAGCTATCACGTTGGCAAAAGTTAAAACAAGTAAGTCTATGGATAAACAGAATTTCTCTTCATTAGTTTGGGTGGAGAATGCTTTTTAAAATATTTATTGCAGAGAATTTTATATTATCTACCAAAATTACAAGTTCATGCTTTTTAACCCAGCAATCCCACTTCTAGAAATGCATCCTGAAGAACATATTTACAATAATGTGTATAGGTTAATATGCATGTGTTATCCATAATAGCATTGTGCATAATTGCAAAATGTCAGAAATCATCTAACTGCTCTTGCACAGGAAATTGGATGAACATGATGGATCCATATGATGGAGTACTGCAGCTGCAAAGAATGAGAGGGATATGGGGGAAAAATATTCAGGAGTCACCAATCCTGAATAATTTGTGTACTTTTGTTTGGAATGTGAGTCACTCTGGAAGAAAATAAACTTCAGAAATATTAAACTCAAAATATCCATTATACCCTAAGATATTGAGATCAAGTATTGCTCATATGAAAGACAGCAGAAAAGCTTTTGAAGATACAATAAAATGAATGCCCCCCCCCCCCTCTCTCTCTCTCTCTCTCTCTCTCTCTCTCTCGTCGTGTGTGTGTGTGTGTGTGTGTGTGTGTCCCTTTTATTCTAAAGAAGTTATTTTGGTCTAGTGAATGATACAACATCCCATAGGTGACCTGAGACATGATAGATGTATGCAGGGTCCTTCTTCCCTTCCTCTGAAATTCCAATAACTTACATTTTTAAACCACTTTACAATCTAAGATCTTTGGTATATATCATCTTATTCAATCCCATTTTATTTTAGTACATTGAACTTTTACATGAGAAGCCACCCTCTTCCAACCTTATTGGCTATCCTTACCCCCCCATCAATCATAAACACAACTTATTAATTCTTTGCTTCTGCCACTGATCATGAGTATAATGGCAGACTAGATGGTAAATTCTGTATTTTTTATATGGTGCTATACTTTAAAATTCAGTTTTATAGTTGATACATTGTGGTGTGACTGCAATCGCTGATTTTCTTTTGAGAAAAAAAGTATGTATCCCAGTAAATATTGTTTAGTGTTGCTCACTCACCTTCTCTTACATGTACTGAATTTCCTCAGCTCCCTGGTCCAGTAATTCCTGTATTTGCACATTACATTTGTCATTTACTTTTTAAAACATTTTTCTTGATACAAGTTTTAATTTCTCCATAATTTCTTCTCCCCAACATTCTACCTGACCTGAATTATTCCTTTCTAGCAGACAGAGGTATGGTGTGAAAATGAGATATTGAAATTCCAGCTAGAGATCATGTTTGGGATTTTTGAAGAGGAGACTCTTTTGATTACAAATATTGTAGAATGTCACAAGTGAATTTTGTGAGAACCTATATATTGTCTGTGAGGCTGGACAAGATTCTAGATAGCCATGGATGAAAAAAATCTTCCCTTGCAGGGGTATTTATGTAATGTAATCTCTGTGTTTCCCTTTACATGCAGCAGAAGCAGACTTCAAAGTCCATTAAACATTAGATAGCCACATGACCAAAACTGCTGGAAGGTTTTTTGGTTTAAATCAAATATTAGATAAGCAAATGAAAATATCAGAAAAATATCATGAAAGGAAATAAAGGTGAAAGTGCAGGACACACACACCTACTTTCAGGCAGAGATGCAATAATATTTGAAGCTCCCATATGTATTAGAATTCACCACGTAAACAGAAATAACAGGGCACATACAGAGATAGATTTAAGAAAAGGTTATGATAAGAGTTAACTCAGAGATTCTGGAGACTCAAAAGTCCCAGGATATGCCATCTGCAAGCTGGAGAACCAGGAAAGCTGGTGGTATAATTCAGCCTGAGTCTGAAGGCCTGAGAAATGATGGGGCCAGGGGACAGGGAGCAGTAAAGAATGTCCCAGAGACCAAAGGTCCTTGTACTGGGAGGGCAGAAATAGATGGAAGTACCACTTCAAGGAGAGAAAGGGAAGGAAAGGGAGAGGCGAGAGAAATAATTAGCTCTCCGTCTGCCTTTTTGCTGTATTTAGGTCCTCAGTAAATAGGGAAATGTCCACCCACCCAGGAGGGAGGATATTCTCTACTTAGCTACTGATAGAAACACTAATCTTTTCCAGAAACATGATTGTCATTTGAAGGTGCTCCTTGGATAATTATTTCAGGCATTGCCAATGAGAAGTAATTAGGCTGTGAGGGCTCCTGCCTCATGCGTGGGATTAAGGCCTTTGTTAAAGGGGCTCCATGCAGCCCTTGTCCAACATGCTATTGCACTTTGCTGCCACATGAGAACATGACGTTTAGCCACTCCCGAGGCTGTAGACAAGATAACCAAGTCAGCTGGTGAATTGATCTTGGACTTTTCAGCACTCAGAAAAGTACAAATTTTTTTTTTTTTGGTCTTTTATAAATTTCCCAGTCTGTGGTTTTATGTTACAACAACACAAACAGAATAAGACAAATCTGCTCACAGACATTCTTAGAAATAATCTCACTCTGGACACTCTCAGAAATAGATATCTTACCAGGCATCTAGACATCCAGTAGCCTAGTCAAGTTGACACGTGAAATTAACCATCACACTTCCATGTCAGCTTAACATGATTTTCTACATCAAAGTAATCAAGTTTTCTTGTGTTTATAATAGATAATCCCAATATTTATTAAGCACCTACAAAGTACCAAGAACTGTGTTTGAAACTTTGAAGGAAAAAAATCATTACATGCAATTATGAGCAATGTATTTGTTCTAAAAGATTAAAGAAAAGTTATTGAAATTGAAGTGAAAGTAACAAATGATGAAAATTATTTAGAGAATATAAAGCATCATTGACCTTGCAAAACAATATTAAGCTTTTTTTATTTTTTTAATACTGAAGGGTCATCATGCACAAAAAGGATTAGATTTGTTGGCTGTGATGACTAAAATTAGTATTGTCACAATTGTTGATGTGTTTTGATCTGTATTAGGAGGATGATTTTCTTTCAGGGCAAAACAAAATTAAAAAGCTTTACCTGAACAATTGTTTGCTATGTGCACTGTAAGCAGTTTGCACTATATTCAAGTTGGGGACCCGGGTAGGATAAATTCAGATTTGAGAATGTGATGTTCTCCTGGAGGTTAAGAATTGAGTTGATAGAGTGAAATGTGTAAATATAAAACAACTGAAGAAAACTGTCACATTGTATAGTGGTACTTTTTAAATGTACAGGATAAAGTTTCTAAAATTTTAATGAGAAGAAGGCAATTTAATTTTCCTGTTTCCCAGTGCTCACTCTGGAGGGAAGAGTATTGACAAAATACCCTTAAACTAAGCTCAAGAGTAGATAGCCACACAACCACTCCACTGCTCCCATGAGAGCATTGCACATGGCCAGCTGGAGAGATGTGGCACTGAGCACTGGGAGGCTGTGCCAATGGAGAGAAATGGTGAGCTTGCTGGTCAGGAGTACCCAGCATTTCTCCTACATTTTGTTAATTTTTTACACTCTAAGTCTCTCTTAGGTGAGAAGAAGCCAGAAATATTATATACACAAACTCTCTTAAAATGAAAATGTAGACATATGACTTCAGGTTTCAAATATGAAATTCTCAGATTAAAAACATTTGTTTGTGTGACAGCCATAATCTTCTGTTGTGGCTTCCCAGGAATGATGGTGGTGCTCGTGGGAGAAGCCCATCTTGACGTGATTATACATATGACCCAGCACCACACTTTGGCTCCCAGAATCATAGACATTAGGCAACCTCCTTAGTAGGAATCTTCTTTCCAAGATACTATTTTAGCAGGCTGGAGCAACAAACGGACTGTGGGTCTGGATTCAGAGATGTATCTCTTATTAGTATTATATCTATATCACCTTCGGTTAGTTATGTATTCCTGCCACAAACTCTGAAAACATACATAGAGGAAACAAGGGATATCTGCTAGATACGGTTATAAGCATGGGCCACAACCACATGTAAATACCAACTGTTTTGCTAGGTTCTAGAGACAAAAGAGATGAACCTAAAATAGAAACAGATCACCGCCTTGCAGTGATCTAAAATGGTGCTTAGAGAACAAAAAGTAGCAGCCAAAGAAAGAAAGAATATAACACTTCCACCCCTCACCACATCCCTCACACTGCCTCCACCAGATGTCTGTCAGTGTCGCCTAAATAAAGACTTTCTCTTTCAATATTATAGTTCATTTTCCCTCCACCAAAGCAACTCTCTTTTCCAGAGAGTTGATCACGTATTGTTAAGCTGGGTCTTGTCTTCTGTTTCCCCTCTTTGTCCTCATCTTGTGTGTTGTTCTTGGCTACACACTAGCCACATCCAAGTAGCCCTTAAAGGACCCATACCTCCTGAAGTATGGCTCTGCTGCTATTTTTCTAAAAGACACCAGATCATATTTTTGGCTTATTGGTCCAAGTAATGTTTCCAGTCATTCAGTGAGGCTTTGCAAATACATGCATGTATTTGACACTCAACAATAGTTAGTTTAGTATTATTCTTTAGGCTTTCTTAAAAGTAGTCAGCAGTGGTAGTTAATAAATTATGCCTAGAATATTCTTAATGGGAGTAGGATATATTTGCCACATACAACCCAAGGAATAGTGCCAGCTGTGGATGGTAGAGTTGTGGAGATGATGGTTACCTGAGGTAACTGTTGATACTAGAACTGCAATTTTTTGTTTGTTTGTTTGTTTTTGTATCAGGGATTGAACTCAGGAGCACTCGACCATTGGGCCACATCCCCAACCCTTTTTTGTATTTTATTAGAGACAGGGTCTCACTACATTGCTAAGCGCCTCGCCATTGCTGAGGCTGGCTTTGAACTCGTGATCCTCCTGCCTCAGCCTCCCAAGTGCTGGGATTACAGGCGTGCGCCACTGCGCCCAGCGAACTGCAATTTATTTAAAGATCCAAACCCTGAGGAAACTTCTGGCAGATAAATCATCTGCTTTATCATTGGTATTGGCTTATTTCTCCTGGTCTTACACATGTAGTATAGATTGAAAAATACTTCTGGTTCTTGGGAATTACAAAAATAATCAATTTGGATATTATTAAAGTAGATAAAATGTCCAGTTGATTGTGAAGAACACAAATATGGAGTGAAAGAATGGAGTTTAAGTCCAAAATGAGAGCTATAAAATGTATTTACAACATATCCTCCCAATAATAATGTAAAGATAATTTGCAAAATACACAGTTGAGAGATTCATTTGAATTTTTTCATCATGCTTTGTTCCCTTCCACGGCATTTTCTCCATCAAAGAAGCTGAGTTGAGAGACAAAGTACTTGCTAAAACCAGGAGAAGAAATCATATGAGCTTTGAATAACATTAAAAATTTACATTGCAGAGAACACATATGAAACCTGGCTTCTGCTGATGAACCCAGGACACGTGGATCACAGGATACTAGATGCACTTGGAGATAAGAAGTGCTTATTTATGATTAACAACTGCACAGATTTATTTTCATGTTCATAAAGTATATTCACATACTTTATCTACATACACTATACACAGCTTTGTCAGGTAAGCATTATGTTAATATTCTCATTTTATGAAAACAGATTTAATTTTCACATAGATTAATTATCCTGATGAATAGAAAAAAAATATTAGGTTGTAATGAATAGTGATTCAGGAGTTTGTCTCTAACTCCAAATCTTTAGTCTTTCCTCTCTGTGCACAGTTTTAGTAAAATCATATTAAATTCCATAAAGGACTTGTAAGAAATAATAATGATGTGCTGGAAAATTTTCATGCATTTTAAATAGAAATAACCTCTTGCAACCCTATGACATACAGAAATTTGCATTTTGAAAGAAAATTATTTTTTTCCTATGAATTGATTGCCAACTGATCCATAAATTCCAAAATAAAACATGATAATTAAAGCACTCAAAACGAGTGCCTGGAATTTACATCATTTCCCTCATGGAATTAAAGAGAAAGCACTTGGTAATTTTGCTTGGTCTAAGGGCCTTAGGAAAATTGACTTTCAGTGTTGATGAAATAATATTTTAAATGACAAACATTGGCAGGAAGACAATTTACTCTGTTGATAACATTGAGGAAGGCATTTTCATCTTCAGATTTAGTCAGAAATCTCTGGAAGGATGCAATTTACAAAATGATTGCTCTGTGACTTTGCAAAATGACATTAACCTCTGATGACTCCAAATGCCAACATCTTAGACAATAATTCCCATGGTTTAAAAAGTCACAATAGAATTGAATGTCAATTGTACACTGGATTAAATGAAAGAAAGCTTGCTTTAAAATTCTGAATTTTATTGAAAAATAGTAAAACTCCTAGAAAAGTACTCATGCTCAGGAAAATGTACCATATGTCCTCTAAAACACAGGCTAAAACAAGTACATTAAGAGAGCAATTAAAATGCTATCCTGTGGTGCCGAATTACAAGTGCACATATGGCATTCCTCACCTGTAACATTTTTATTTTACTTGGTTTCTTTCATAAAATTAAGTTATTTGGTTATTGTTTTGGTGGTTTACAAAAGATAACAAAGACAATAAAAATGTAATAATGCTTTCATAAAAGAAGTATTAGTTATGTTCAAGTTCAGTGTTTGATCAAATAATTTTTATAAACATATAATCTCTAAAAATCTATCTTTTGGTTTTGTTAAAATATTAAACTGACTGACAGAAGAAAGCAAAGTTTAGGAGAAAAATGAAGTAAGAAAATTAATAACTAGCATAATATCTCTATAGCATATGTGGTAATAGAACAATTTTCCATTGGTAACCACACATTTATTTATGATTATTTCTTGTTTTTTTGTAAAATATTAAATAGGGTTTTGAAGGTCATATTGAAATTAAATAATGTAGTACATTGGTTAAAACTGTGGACTATAAAATGAGGAATGTCAGATAGCAAATACTGGCTCTGACTCATACTATTAGAATGTCCACAAAATACTTAACTTTGAAATTTAAAATTTTCTCATTTGTTTAATGCAGAAATTTATAGACTTTTACTCATATTATTTGTTGTTGTTTCTGGTGTGTGTGTGTGTGTGTGTGTGTGTGTGAGAGAGAGAGAGAGAGAGAGAGAGAGAGAGAGAGGATTAAGCAGGATGAAATATATAGAAAAGTATTTTGCAACACAGTGATACTACATACAAATTATCCTATTCTTACCATCATTATCAGCTCATTACAGATGATATTCCCAAGAAACAAGTGTAGCTATGAGCATTATTCATCACTTTTTACTAATAACTATAAATAAAACATTCTTCAGTAAATTCATGAAGTCAGGAATTTTAAATTTTTGTACCACCAAACCTCCAAACCTTTCTAGCATTTCATTTATAAGCACATTGAATATTTCTAATTTTTTAAACTTTTTTTGAACCCAGGGGCACTTCACCACTGAGCCACATTCCCAGCTCTCTTTATGTTTTATTTTGAGACAGGGTCTTGCTAAGGTACTTAAAGCCTTATCAAAAAGCTGAGGCTGGCTTTGAACTTGTTATCCTCCTTCCTCAGCTTCTTAACTCATTGGGATTACAGAGCTCAGCTCATCTTTTCAACTTTAAAATTTGAATGAATATTATTTTTTATATTATAATCATACTTCAATTTTAACCTGCAAAAACCTCTACAATTATTCTAAATTGCTCAGTCTCAACACAAATAAATATTCTAAGTACTAGAATTATTATGAGTAAACTACAACTACATGTCTTAATTCAATGTCAGTTTTAGAGCTTTGTTTTCTGTTACATGGCAAATATAGACACATTAAATGGTATCTATAAACTAAGTTACATATAATGAAACTATGTAACTTTCAAAACAATCCTTGATAATGTCATTATCACTCAGAATTCATTGCTTACTCTCATTTATCTCTGCTGATTGACACATCTTTTCCAAGACTCCAATTTGATAATGGATACCTTGCTTTACATATCCTTCATTAATTCAGAGTTTAGACCAAAGTTTTATTCATACAAGCCCTACTTTTTAAATAACTAATAGAGTAAATTGACTAAGGCCTTCACTCAAATACTTTAGCATACTTCACTGGAGCTTAGTAAGCTAGCCACATATTTATATGGATGCCTGTGAGATTTTGAAGTGTGTCCATTGTTTTCATCACTTTGTCCATGTTTTATAGACCTATAATATATGAATTTAAAAATCTTCAATGTTTTTCTTTTCATCATGAAAAGTGATATTTCTTCACTTATTTAGAGTATCTTGTGTCAAGAAACAACGAAAAGGTTTACCATTTAGTGTAGATTGGATTGGTATTCAGAAATGTCAGTGAGAAAATGAGAAGACAGTTGCCAAATAGGTTTAGGACAGAGAAAATCTATCCCTGCCCTCAAACACACACATTTTGGGAATAAAGTAGCTTTGACAATGGACTGTGGGAAATTATCAGCCTTTTTTCCTTGAAAATATGCTTAGTGTCTACAAAAAAAAAAAAATGTGTCTAACACAACTAAAAACCTAATGAAGCTAGAGAGTTGTCACAAAGCACAAAAAGATTTTGCACTTGAATGAATGTCTAGAGCTACTTGAGAAATCATCCAGGTAAGATCTGTTGGTGTCAGGCAGAACTAAGATAAAAGAGAAGATTAGCTAGAATTGATTGTATTTTCAATGTTGTAGATGTACCTTTCTGGGTAAAATAGTCCAGTTCAAAAAGATTTATTCGAGAAACACTAATGAATAAAACTAGATACGTGTCTGACTACCTTTGATCATGACCACCCAAATTTAGAATATAATACTATGAGGTACAGAGTTGTTTTTTACCAGGATGTAGCTGATAATCTAAAATCTATAAAGAAAAGAGTACATGCAGAAAAACAACAAGCTTTAGACACTTAAGACATATTTGCATCCTTCAACATGAAATTGTGCTTTATTCAATAATGATACACTCCACGTATCTAACAAATAATTTTAGGCTTTGTTGAGATATAATTTGCCATAAAATAAACTGCCAAAGTTGAATAGTGTAATTTGATAGGTTTTCATGTAGGTATGCCCATGAGATGGATATCATTATCCTAAATGCATGATTGAAGATCTGAATGGTACTTATATACTTTGTATACAAGCAGTTGTATGTAAAAAGATACTATACTTGTGCATGATGAATAAGTAAATAAATAATAAAAAAATTAAAAAAAAAAGAAATTTTCATTATAATTAAAATGATGGACAGTATCCATCATCCACTGATAGCTTCCTCAAACCTCCTCATAATACCTCTTTCTCCACAGCCTCCTACTCTACATCCTGGGCTTCTTGTCACTAGATTGATTTGTATGTTTTGGAATATTCTACAAATGTATCTTAATTACATATTATTTTAATTACCATGCCGGGCCACTGGTATCATTTTTTTACTCTCTTCCTGCTTTCAGTTTTCCCTGAGAATTCCTCCTTAATCAGAGCCCATGATATGTGGCTGTTCACACTATATTGTAATGTTTTCTCCTAGAAAGATAGTGATGTAGTGGTGAAATGTGAAAGGAGGGAAATCTTCCTCTAAGTTTATGATTAAAATCTCTGCTGTTAATGGGCCTGTGCCCTAGATTGGCACCTTTGTAAGTACCTCCTAGCTTCCTTAGGAGACAGATACAATAGAGGGTTTTGACATTGCATAGTCATCTTACCAAAAGATCTAATAAGGCTCTGGAAAAGAATTTTCTCCCCTGAAAAACATGCATCTGTTATGGAGAATCATTTAGTCATATGTCAAAATGTTTATTTTTTACCTACCCCAATCCTGCACAGGAAGCATAAAGTTTTTTCTTGACATTCCATGTTGAGAACCTCTGGGCTTTCTACAGGTAAACATTGTGATTATTTGCCTCATCTAATACTCCAGCCCAAGGAGTTTTTCAGTTGCACACTAATCTGTATTGAACCACTAGCAATTCTTCAAAATTGTCATTTAAGTGTTCCAGTTTATGGCTCCAGTGGCTTTTTTTTGTGCAAGTAGTTGATTTCAGTAATGTTTCTCTGTCCACTCCTGTCTCCCCAAGTTGGGCAGTGACTGTTTGCCATGTGACTTCAGTTCTCTAGGGTTCTAAGAAAAGTTGTTGCTTTTCAGAGTATTTAGTATTTTTCTTGTTCTGAAAGTAGAGTTGACAACTTACAAGCTCTTTACATACCAAAGCTGTAACCAGAAGTCTGTTTAACTTTTAAGAATTGCCAAAATATTGCAAAAGTGGTTGTGATACCTTATATTTTCATCATCAGTATCTTAAGATTCCACTTCATCTGTATGGCATAGGAATAAATCATCTGAGCAGTCTTTTTTTTCAATTTTAGACATTCTAATAGGTATAAAATATAATGGTGTCTTATAGTTTATAGTTATTTAATATTTCCCTTTTCAGGAATTTTCTTGGGCCTATCCTACCATATAAGTTATATTGCTTAATATTTTAGTATAGATTATATTGAAATACCATTAACTAGTGATCCATAGAATATTTGTTATATTATTTGATCCTTTGTTAGTTTGACCTGTGTTGTTGTTGTTGTTGTTGTTTTCACCCAAAATAAATGTTATTTCCCCAGTAATATTCTAAGTTTCTCAGGAAAACTATTATTATATTTTTCTATTTGCCAATCATCTCTATAACATAGGCCCAAAATAAATTAATGCTTATTTAATAAATACTGCATGTAAATATTTGAATGGAGTATGTTCTTCATTGTCATTTAAAAATTCTTGTTTTTCTATATTGGGAGAAAATGCTATACCACCAGCAAAAGCAAATTCTATCTTAGTGAACATTCTTGCAACTTGAAAGGAGTAGTTAATATAGTGCTATTAGTATGATCCCTACATATCTTTATTTCCTTAATCTGTGGCTAAGCAATAATCATATCAATTGCACTGAGTTGATAGAATAGGAACATTAGAAACTTTTAGGACCTAGTTATAAAAAGAAATTAAGAGGGAGGCATACCAATTCACCCCTGTATTCTGTAAAGTCTTATTCATGATTTTCACTAACCAGAGCCCATCCTGTTTGGAACAAATGCCTTAAGGCATTCATAAAATACATTTTAAAAACCATAAAGCTAGACTAACAAAAACATATTCTATGTTTTATATATATTTGCTTTCCAGTGTAATGATTGAAATAATAAGCACCATTTGTAAGATTACTATTTGGAAATAGAATGAAAATAACTTTTATTTTAAGGTAAATTGATTACATTTATGCAGAAAAATTGAAAAAAAATTAATAAAAGGTATATTAGTGATAGTCTTCATTTTTTCCTTCACTCAATATATGAAGTAAGATAATAAACTTATAAATTTGTCCATTAAAAATATTTAGGTGCTGCAAGAAATCAGACACATACTCAAAAGGTACTCAGCAAGACAAATTTTACTTCTGCAGAAGTTGTGCTACCAAAATGTCCAGGCAAGTCAACACACTGGGCAGGAAGTCTGCCCAGGCAGTGCTGTCCTTTGCTCTGATAGGAAGAGTTCAGGGTTACAGTCTACATGATTGACTTATTTTAAAGTGGGGAGAACAAGGAAAAGGGATGAGGTTATGATTGGATCACTTACTACACTACAGGCATTATGATTGGAAGACTGAAGACAAAGGGAGGTGTGATGGGGCCCTCAAAATGACAACATTTCAATCACATTGTTTAGATTACAGTAAACACATTATTGTTGCATATTAGGAAAAATCAGACTATAGGTCTAATTTTGACAGAAAACAGAACATTAAGGTTACAGTGCCTATCTTCAAAAAATAATTTTAAAAGTTAAAAAAAATAGAAAGCATTTTCCTTTTTTAATTATTTTTTATTCTAAGATGTTATAAATGACAGCAGAATGCATTACATTTCATATTACACATATAAAGCACTTTTTTACAAATCTCTGGTTGTGTGCAAAGTATATTCACACATTCATGACTTCATACATGCACTTAGGGTAATGATATCCATTTCATACTACCATCTTTTTTTTTTTTCCTTCACCCATTTGCCCCCTCCCTTCCCTCTAATCCTCCTATGCTCCCCATCCCAACCCGACTGTGAATTGGCCTCCTTATATCAGAGAAAACATTTGGCATTTGGCTTTTTGGGATTGGCTAACTTCACTTAGCATTATATTCTCTAACTCCATCATTTTCCTGCAAATGCCATGATTTTATTCTCTCTTATTGCTGATAATATTCCATTGTGTGTATATACCACATTTTCTTTATCCATTCATCTACCGAAGGGCATCTAGTTTGGTTCCACAGTTTAGCTATTGTGAATTGTGCTGCTATAAACATTGATGTGGCTGTGTCCCTGTAGTATGCTGTTATTAGGTCTTTGGGGTAAAGACCAAGGAGTGGTATAGCTGGTCATAAGGTGGTTCCATTCCAAGTTTTCCAGGGTATCTCCAAACTGCTTTCCATATTGGTTGCAACATTTTGCAGTCCCACCAACAATGTATGAGTGTGCCTTTTTCTCCACATCCTCTCAAACATTTATTGTTGTTTGAGTTCTTAATAGCTGCCATTCTGACTGGTGTGAGATGAAATCTTAGAGTACTTTTGATTTGCATTTCTCTAATTGCCAGAGAGGTGGAGCATTTTTTTCATGTATTTGTTGATTGATTGTATATCTTCTTCTGAGAAGTGTCTGTTCAGTTCCTTGGCCCATTTATTGATTGGGTTATTTGTTTTTTTGGTGTTATGATTTTGAGTTCTTTAAATATTCTAGAGATTAGTGCTCTATCTGATGTGCATGTGGTAAAAATTTGTTCCCAATTAGTAGGCTCTCTGTTCACCTCACTGATCGTTTCTTTTGCTGAGAAGAAGCTTTGTAATTTGAGTCTATCCCATTTATTGATTCTTGGTATTAATTCTTGTGCTACAGGATTCTTATTAAGGAACTTGGGACCTAATCCAACATGTTGGAGATTAGAGCTTACTTTTTTTTCTATTAGGTGTAGTATCTCTGTTCTAATTCCTAGATCCTTGATCCACTCTGAGTTGAATTTTGTGCATGGTGAGAGATAGAGGTTTAATTTCATTTTATTGCATATGGATTTCCAGTTTTCCCAGCACCATTTGTTGATGAGGCTATCTTTTCTCCAATGTACATTTTTGGCGCCTTTGTCTAATATAAGATAACAGAAATTATATGTGTTAGTCTCTGTGTCCTCTATCCTGTACCATTGGTTTACTGGCCTATTCTGGTGCCAATACCATGCTGTTTTTGTTACTATTGCTCTGTAGTATAATTTAAGGTCTGGTATAGTGATGCCACCTGCTTCACTCCTCTTACTAAGGATTGCTTTAGCTATTCTGGGTCTTTTATTTTTCCAGATGAATTTCATGACTGCTTTTTCTATTTCTATGAGGAATGTCATTGGGATTTTGAATGTCATTGCATTAAATATGTATAGTGCTTTTGGTAGTATGGTCATTTTGACAATATTAGTTCTGCCTATCCAAGAACAGGGTAGATCGTTCCATCTTCTAAGGTCTTCCATAATTTCTTTCTTTAGTGTTCTGTAGTTTTCATTTTAGAGGTCTTTCATGTCTTTGGTTAAGTTGATTCCCAAGTATTGTATTTTTTTTTTTTTTTTGGTGCTATTGTAAACAGGGTAGATTTCCTCATTTCCCTTTCAGAGGATTTGTCACTGATATATAGAAATGCCTTAGATTTATGGGTGTTGATTTTGTATCTTGCCACTTTGATGAATGCATTTATGAGTTCTAGAAGTTTTCTGGTAGAATTTTTTGGTTCTTCTAGGTATAAAATCATATCATCAGCAAATAATGATAATTTGAGTTCTATTTTACCTATCTGTATCCCTTTAATTTCTTTCATCTGTCTTATTGCTTTGGCCAGCATTTCAATTACTATGTTGAATAGAAGTGGTGAAAGAGGGCGTCCCTGTCTTGTTCCAGTTTTTAAAGGGAATACTTTCAATTTTTTTCCATTTAGAATAATGTTGGCCTGGGGATTAGCATATATAGCTTTTATGATGTTGAGATATGTTCCAGTTATCTCTAGTTTTTCTAGTGTTTTGAGCATGAAGGGGTGCTGTATTTTCGCAAATGCTTTTTTCCGCATCTATTGAGATAATTATATGTTTCTTATCTTTGAGTCTATTGATGTGGTGAATTACATTTATTGTTTTCCATATGTTGAACCATCCTTGCATCCCTGGAATGAACCCCACTTGATTGTGGTGTATTATATTTTTGATATGTTTCTGTATCCGTTTTGTTAGAATTTTATTGAGAATTTTTGCATCTATGTTCATTAAAGATGTGGGTCTGAAGTTTTCTTTTTTGGATGTGTCTTTGCCTGGTTTGGGGATCAGGGTGAGGTTGGCCTCATAGAATGAGTTTGGAAGTACTCCCTCTTTTTCTATTTCCTGAAATAAATTGAAGAGTATTGGTATCAGTCTTCTTTGAAGGTCTTGTAGAACTCAGCTGCGTATCCATCTGGTCCTGGGCTTTTCTTGGTTGGTAGGCTTCTGATGGCATCTTCTATTTCATCGCTTGAAATTGGTCTGTTCAAATTCTGTATATCCTCCTGCTTAAGTTTGGGCACATCATACAACTCTAGAAATTTGTCGATGCCTTTGGTGTTTTGTATTTTTTTGGAGTACAAGTTTTCAAAATAATTTCGAATTGTTTCCTGTATTTCATAGTGTTCGTTGTGATATTTCCTTTTTCATCGCATATATTGGTAATTTGAGTTATCTCTCTCCTTCTCTTTGTTAGCCTGGACAAGGGTCTGTCAATTTTATTTATTTTTTCAAAGAACCAACTTTTTGTTTTGTCAATTTTTTCAATTGTTTCTTTGGTTTCAATTTTATTAATTTCAGCTCTGATTTTAATTATTTCCTGTCTTCTACCACTTTTGGTGTTGGATTGTTCTTCTTTTTCTAGAGCTTTGAGATGTAATTTTGAGTCATTTATTTGTTGACTTTTTCTTCTTTTGAGGAATGAACTCAATGCAATGAACTTTCCTCTTAGAACTGCCTTTATAGTGTCCCAGAGATTTTGATATGTTGTGTCTGTGTTCTCATTCACCTCTAAGAATTTTTTAATCTCCTCCTTGATGTCATCTGCAACCCATTGTTTATTCAGTAGCATATTATTTAGTCTGCAGGTGTTGGAGTAGCTTTTATTTTTTATCTTATCATTAATATCTAATTTCATTCCATTATGGTCGGATAGAATGCAGGGTAGAATCTCAACTTTTTTGTATTTACTCAGAGTTGTTTTGTGGCCTAGTATATGGTCTATTTTAGAGAAGGTTCCATGTGCTGCTGAGAAGAAAGTTTATTCATTTGTTGAAGGATGAAATATTCTATATAAGTCAGTTAAATCTAAGTTGTTTATTGTATTTTTGAGTTCTATAGTTTCTTTGTTCAGCTTTTGTTTGGAAGATCTATCCAGTGGTGAAAGGGGTGTGTTAAAGTCACCCAGAATTATTGTGTTTGTGGTCAGTTTGACTCTTAAACTTGAGGAGAGTTTGTTTGATCAACATGGATGCTCCATTGTTTGGGTCATATATATTTATAATTGTTAAGTCTTGTTGGTGTATGGTTCCCTTGAGCAGTATATAGTGTCCTTCTTTATCACTTTTGATTGATTTTAGCTTGAAGTCTACTTTATTTGGTATGAGGATGGAAACTCCTGTTTGTTTCCTCTGGCCATATGAGTGGTAGGATTTTTCCCAACCTTTTACCTTCAGCCTATGGATGTCTTTTCCAATGAGATGAGTCTCTTGGAGGCAGCATACTGTTGGGTCTGTTTCTTTGATCCAATCTGCTAATCTATGTCTTTTCATTGGTGAGTTTAGGCCATTAACATTCAGAGTTATTATTGAGATGTGTTTTGTATTCCCAGCCATTTTTATTTCTGGTATTTACCTTGACATGGTTTCTTTTCTGATTTTTTTTCCTTTAGTGTAATACCTCCCTCTGTTGATTTTCATCATTGTTTTTTCTTTTCCTCTTCATGGAATATTTTGCCTATGATGTTCTGTAGTGCTGGCTTTTTACTTGTAAAATCTCTTAACTTTTGTTCATAATGGAAGGTTTTTATTTTGTCCTCAAATCTAAAGCTTAATTTTTCTGGGTATAATATTCTTGGTTGGCATCCCGTTTCCTTCAGAGCTTGGAATATGTTGTTCCATGATCTCCTAGCTTTGAGTGTCTGAATTGAAAAATCTGCTGTGATACGAATTGGTCTCCCCCTATATGTGATATGATTCCTCTCTTTAGCAGCCTTTAAAATTCTATGCTTGTCCTGTATGCTAGGCATTTTCATTATAATGTGTCTTGGTGTAGATCTGTTGTAATTTTGTACATTTGGTGTACTATAAGCCTCTTGTATTTGGTTTTTTAATTCATTCTTCATTTTTGGGAAATTTTCTGATATTATCTCACTAAAGAGGTTGTGCATTCCTTTGGTTTGAAACTCTGTGCCTTCCTCTATCCCAATTATTCTTAGATTTGGTCTTTTGATGCTGTCCCATACTTCTTGGATGTTCTGTTCATGGTTTCTTACTATCTTCGTTGTGTGGTCAACTTTATTTTCAAGATTATATACTTTGTCTTCATTGTCTGAGGTTCTTTCTTCCAGTTGATCTAGTCTGTTGGTGATGCCTTCAATTGTGTTTTTTATTTGGTTATTTGTTTCCTTCATTTCAAGGATTTATGACTGTATTTTTTCCAGAGTTTTGATCTCTTTTTTGAAGCAATCTTTTGCTACCTGTATTTGCTCTCTTATATCTTTGCTGTAGTGGTCAATATTTGCCGGTATTTGCTCATTTAGGTCATTCTTTTTTATTTTTTTAACATTTATTTATTTGTTTTAGTTGTACACAATGCCTTTATTCTTACATGTTGCTGAGGATTGAACCCGGGCCACGCACGTGCTAGGTGAGCGCTCTACCACTGAGCCACAATCCCAGCCCCATTTAGGTCATTCTTTGATTCACAGATCATTTTAATTATGAACCTTCTGAACTCCTTCTCTGACATTTCGTCAACTTCGCTGAGCATGGGTTCTGTTATTGTAGTATCCTTGTTTGTTTGGGGTATTTTCCTCCCGTTTTTTCATGATGTCTATTTGCTTTACTTTTTGCGGTGTAGAACTGAGTTATTACAGATTCTTCGCTATATTTTTTAATACCCTTGCGGGTTGTCTATGCCTCCCCTTAGTGCTGGACTATCAGAACCTGCCACTGACCCTCAAAGTATGCTACCTGAAGCTGGGTTCACATTGGTTGGCGCGGGCTGAACTGGTTGAGTCTGAGCTCCTGTGGTGGTGTGGGGCTAACTGCAATGGGGTAAAGGTCAGTGGGACTGCCCTGGGCCGGCCTGGGCTCAGGCCAAGATGGCAGGTATGTCCTGCTGTCTCCTGCTTTGGGGTGGACGCCCACAGGACTGGATGAAGGCTGGGCCTGGTGGCACTCTGATGTAGGACCCCAGGACTGCCCGGGGGGGGGGGGGGGGGGGGGGGGGGGGGCCCGCCTACACTCTAAGCAGAGTTGGCGGGTCTGTCCTTGCTGTCTCCTACTTATGGGCAGAGGTCAGAGGGGCTGGCTGGAGACTTGTTGCACACCAGTGGGTGTTGGTGGGCATGACCTGGGTCTGGCCTTGCTCCGGTGAAGGTCCACGGGACTACCCTGGGCCGGCCTGGGCTCAGGCAGAGTTGGCAGGTCTGTCCTTGCTGTCTCCTGCTCTGGGGCAGAGGTCAGCAGGACTGGCTGGATCCAGAAAGCATTTTCTTTCCAGCACTATGTTAATTCTCTTTGATAAAGCAATTCACTATACTAGACAAAATATAGCAAACACTTTTTTGCATGTTTGGTTAGATAATAAATTGAGTGAAATCATCAGGTTTCTGAAAAGAAAAGAAAAGAAAAAAAGAAAAAACTGTGACTTCCCTGGGAGGTCATTTTCAGCCTGTAATACAATAGTGGCTTCAGTTTCATTGCTGACAAAGTGACAAGAACTTCTTTTCCTTGAACCCAACCATAAGAAATAAAAACCTACATTTTGAATCCAGAATCTTAAATAAACGAGTAAGAGCATAAAAAGTAAAAGAAAAAAAATTCAGTATCAAGAAGAAACAATGAACATGTAGAAATGTTTTCTTAGTCAGCCAAAGGCATGTTTTGTTTTGAGCTAATTAAAAAACAAAACAACAACAACAACAACAACAACAACAAAAACCCAACTCTCACCTACTCTCACACCCATTAGTGTGATGTACCTAAGTCTACCTTTTTCTTTGCATTAATCCTGCTTTGAGTTTATAGAACTTCTGATTTTTTGTCCCAATACATTTAATCATCCGAAAAATTTGCAGCTATTATCTTTTCAACTATTTTTTCATTTATTCTCTCTCACCTCTGCTTTTAGCTTTCAACTGAGTTTATATTAGGAACTCTCAGTACATTACATCTCTTACATTATTTATTGTCTGTAATTTCCATTTATTTTTTTCTCTCTGCTTAAGTCTGCATATTTTTCCTTTCTTGCCTACTTTCCAAATCATTGTCTTCTCTCACCTGTTGAATCTATTAAACCAATTATCTGAGTTATTAATACAAGTTATTTTAACTTATTTAATTTTTAGTTTGAACATTTTCAGGTTTTCAAGTCTCTGCTGCTCACCCTTGTCTTTTTATTCCTTGAAAAAAAATAACCAAAGGTTTTAAAATCTATATCTGACAAAATGCCTGTATCTCATTAGCTCTATATTGTTTTTCTAAAATGATTTAGTTCAAACACAATTTATCCCCTACACACCTGCTTATTTGTTATGATGATACACATAAATTTGGAGAAACTATTTGAAACTCCTGAAACTTCCCTCAGAGGGGAATTGCCTTTGCTCCTGGAAGATGTGAGTATGTCTATCAACACCACAGCAATTTAAATGAATCAGGAATTTCTTTGACTCAAATATTGGTAACAATCATAGTGAACACCAGTATAATTTCTGTGACATTTCACTCCCAGACAGTAGTAGTTCTTTGGTGGTTCAGTGGAAGTCATGAGCACTTACCAGGGCCCTTTCTAGGTGCAGAGTCCTACACACTCATTATTGTCAAGCCTGTAAATCTATCAAAATATTTGTAAAAATTCTTAAGTCTATAAAAATTCTTCATATTCTCAATATGAAGGATGGTACAAAACCTCTCATTTCACTAGTGAAAGTGACACTTATAATTTTCTGTTGTTTAATATTGTTTATGTTTTATATTTTCATCTTATTTGTATCCTGTCTCTTCCAAAAGAATAAAAACTAACAAAGTCAGGGACTTTGTAGCATTTAGTCCATTATTTAGGATTGGCAGTCAGGCTTCTTTTTAATGTTTTTGCCCTCATTCTGATGGACAGATTTCAAGCTGTGTTCTTTCCCACCCATATTAATATGAAAGCAAATGTCCCTATGCTGCTTGTTTTGCCCAATACAAGGTGAACATAAATTACATGGTTGATTCCCAGATGTAAATGCTATGGATCTGAGTGCCCTACTCCTGGTTCTCTTTTCCCATGGCAATTAATAACAAATATTAAATGGTGTTGCTGTGGTTTACAGAGGTGCTATACATGGCTTAGGGACTCAAATTAACTCTAATATGTGTTGAAAAGACACATAATATGAGCAAAAATCAATCCTTCTTGTAGTTTGTTAATATTTTAAAATTAGTGGTTATCATTGCATAATTATTCCTGATGACCATGCTAGATCATTAAATGGTTTTAAAATCTTGTAGAATGACTGAGTAAATTTTTAAGAACCATGCAGGGCACTGTACATTTTACACATATTATTACATAAAGTCATCTGAAAAATCCTCTAAAATACATATTAATTATATTTTTTTTCCTGCAAAAATAAACTAAACATAAGGGTCTAAGAAAAATTTTTGAATAGCACAGGATATTAGTAGAATATCCACAGTTCAGAACCTGTCCCATTATTTGAAAATAAAAGTGCTATTAAACATTAATCTAGCAGAAACTTAGGTTATAGTAAGTGCTTTATCAAAGAAAATTAATTTTATACTGCCTACAGTATAAAATGTATAAAAGGACATATTTTCCATTAATCACCTCTAAGAGTACATCGCAGAAAGCAAGATAACAACATTCTATTCATTTAAGAAAGAAAGCCCATAAAGTTAAGCACATAGGAGTAGGTATTAGGCAGGACATGGAATTTCTCCTCCTGGTGACACATAGGGTCTAGATGCTCAGGAGACACCTGTCATAAGAGCTATCCCAGCTATCAGTAAGCATATCCGGTGTTGGCTTAATGAAATTCTCAAAATGGCATAGAATACCCTTGCCCTTACCTTTATTAGCTGAAAAAAAGGTCCGAAATAGCAAAAACCATTTTGTAATATATACTCCATTCTTTGTCCCTTAAACATTATTAATGCCCAATAGGAAATATATCTTAAATGAGGTTTTGATCAGAGTCAGAATGGAGAGTAAATTTATGAGTGGAGAGACAGTATTCAATGCAAAGTAAATTTATGTCACATTTTATTGGTATATTAATGGCATATTAAAGGTACAACCTGATTTAATATTTGTTTTCATAAAAATGTGCAGATTATTAGAATTACATAGAATGCCGGTTCTATTTCTAATTTTTTATTCAAGATTTCACATTCATTTCTGGTTCAGTTCAAAGCTCTTAAATCTTCTGCACACACACAAAAAAACTTATTTTAATATCTTTCTAATATTCCTTAAAAAAAACATAATTTTTGGTACCTATTTTCATATATTCTTTAGGTAAATCGTACTTTTATGACATTTTCCTGAAGTGATATTCAATCTCAAAGAAATCTTGAAAGAGACAATGTCAAAATACTAGATAAAATCTGTCATCAAAATGTGCTTAAGGGCTGGGGCTGTGGCTCAGTGGCAGAGCGCTCGCCTCGCACAGACGCGGCCTGGGTTCGATCCTCAGCACCACGTAAACATAAAATGCATTGCATTATGTACAACTAAAGTAAATAAATAAATATTTTTTTAAAAAATGTGCTTAAAATAAATTTTTGGCTATACATGTGAAGAATATTACTACTGGATATTCCTACTCAATTATTCATTTAATATCTTTTGGGCTATACCGAATTTGAAAATAATACCTTCTTTAGATAAAAGGGTGTGTTTGTGTGTGTGTGCACAAATAGGCATGTGTTAGTGAAAGCTTAATATGTTGAGGTTATGAAGGTTTAGATAAAATGCCTCATAAAGGATTCAATTAATCCTAGGTAGTCATCAGTGTTTTGAGAGATGCTGGGATGTATTGAGGTGTGGTTTGATTTGGCAGTACAGCACATATAGGAATCATCAGGTAGTGTCATTGTAGACTATTCCACGTGGAAAAAGTAATCTTTATGTCTTTCTCAAATTATGAAAAGAAGAAATACCAAAGGGTGTGAAAGTTAAAGAAGATTCCAAGAATTAAAACCTAACATAAAAAATACAATACAATGATAGAACTTCAAAAACAATCCTGGAGAAAGACTTTTTTAGAAAAGGAAAAATAATAAGAGTCAGTAGAGAAAACAGATGCACTTTTTTTGTTTGTTTATTTAATTATTTATTTACTTATTCATAATGCACAAGTATAGCATCTTTTTACATACAACTGCTTGTTTACAAAGTATATAAGTACCATTCAGATCTTCAATCATGCATTTAGGATAATGACATCCAACACATTCAACCACCAATTTTTTTTTCCTTCCCCCCCTCCCCCCTTGTTCCCTCCCTTCCCCTCCCTTTCCTTGACCATTCTAGTGTTCCTCTAATCCTATGTACCCTCATCCAACAACACTGTGAACTATCCTCCTTATATCAGAGAAAACATTCGGTCTTTGGATTTTTTTTTTTATAATTTTTAATATGTACAACTCATAGTGCATATATTTAGTATCTTTTTACATACAACTGTTTGTATACAAAGTATATTTGTACAATTTAGGTCTTCAATCATGCATTAAGGAAAATGATATCCGTCTCATTCAACCACCTTTTTCCCCCCCCTCCCTCCCCTCTTGCTCCCTCCCTTACCCTCCCTTCCCTTGACCATTCTAGTGTTCCTCTAATCCTCCTATGTACCCCATCCAACAATACTTTGAAATAGCCTCCTTATATAAGAGAGAACATTTGGTACTTGGATTTTTGAGGCTGACTAACTTCACTTAGCATTATGTCTTCCAACTTCATCCATTTACCTGCAAATGCCATTAATTTATTTTCTTTTATTGCTGAGTAAAATTCCATTGTGCGTATATACCACATTTTCTTAATCCACTCATTTACTGAGGGACATCTAGGTTGATTCCACAACCTAGCTATTGTGAATTGTGCTGCTATAAACATTGAAGTGGCTGTGTCACTGTAATATGCTGTTTTTAAGTCCTTTGGGAATAGATCCAGGAGTGGGATGGCTGGGTCATAGGGTGGTTCCATTCCCATTTTTCCAAGAAATTTCCATACTGCTTTCCATAGCGGTTGCACCATTTTGCAGTCCCACCAGCAATGTATGAGTGTGCCTTTTTCCCCACATCCTCTCCAACATTTATTGTTGTTTGTGTTCTTGATAGCTGCCATTCTGACTGGAGTGAAATGAAATCTTAGAGTAGTTTTGATTTGCATTTCTCTAATTGCCAGAGAGGTTGAGCATTTTTTCATGTATTTGTTGATTGAATGTGTATCTTCTTCTGAGAAGTGTCTTTTCAATTCCTTAGCCCATTTATTGATTGGGTTATTTTCTTTTTTGGTGTAAAGTTTTTTGAGTTCTTTATATATTCTAGAAATTAGTGCTCTATCTGATGTGCACGTATTAAATATTTGTTCCCAATTAGTTGGCTCTCTATTCGCCTCACTGATTGTTTCTTTTGCTGAGGAGAAGCTTTTTAGTTTAAATCTATCCCATTCATTAATTCTTAGTAATAGTTCTTGCACTACAGGATTCTTATTAAGGAACTTGGGGCCTAATCCAACATGTTGGAAATTGGAGCTTACTTTTTCTTCTATTAGGCATATTGTCTCTGGTCTAATTCCTAGGTCCTTGAGCCACTTTGAATTGAGTTTTGTGCATGGTGAGAGATAAGGGCTTAATTTCATTTTGTTGCATATGGATTTCCAGTTTTCCCAGAACCATTTGTTGAAGAGGCTATCCTTTCTCCACTGTACATTTTTGGTGCCTTTGTCTAATATAAGATAGCTGAAATTATATGTATTAGTCTCTGTGTCCTCAATTCTGTATCATTGGTCCACCAGTCTGTTTTGGTGCCAATGCTATGCTGTTTTTGTTACTATTGCTCTGTAGTATAATTTAAAGTCCGGTATGGTGATGCCCCCTGCTTCACTTTTCTTCCTCAGGATTGCTTTGGCTATTCTGGGTCTCTTATTTTTCCAGATGAATTACATGACTGTTTTTTTCTATTTCTTTGTAGAATGACATTGAGATTTTGATTGGAATTGCATTAAATCTGTATAATGCCTTTGGTAGTATGGACATTTTGACAATATTAATTCTACCTATCCAAGAGCAAGGTAGGTCTTTTCATCTTCTGAGTTCTTCTATGATTTCTTTCTTTAGTGTTCTATAATTTTCCTTAGAGAGGTCTTTCACCTCTTTTGTTAAGTTGATTCCCAGGTATTTCATTTTTTTTTTTTTTATGGTATTGTAAATGGGGTAGTTTTCATCATTTCCCTTTCAGAAGCTTTGTCACTGATGTACAAAAATGCCTTTGACTTATGGGTATTGATTTTGTATCCTGCAACTTTACCAAATTCATTTACTGGTTTTAAAAGTTTTCTGGTAGAGTTTTTTGGGTCTTCAAGGAAGATTATCATGTCATCAGCAATTAGTGCTAATTTGAGCTCTTATTTTCCTATCTTGATCCCTTTAATTTCTTTCGTCTGTCTAATTGCTCTGGCCAGAGTTTCCAGTACTATGTTAAATAGCAGTGGTGAAAGGGGGCATCCCTGTCTTGTTCCAGTTTTTAGAGGGAATGCTTTCAATTTTTCTCCATTTAAGATAATGTTAGCTCTGGGCCTTGCATAAATAGCTTTTATAATGTTGAGATATGTTCCTGATATTCCTAGTTTTTTCCAGTGTTTTGAACATAAAGGGGTGCTGTATTTTGTCAAATGCTTTTTCTGCGTTTATTGAGATAATCATATGATTTTCATCTTTAAGTCTATTGATGTGGTGTATTATGTTTATTGATTTCCGAATGTTGAACCAAACTTGCTTCCCTGGAATAAACCCCACTTGATCGTGGTGCACTATCTTTTTGATATGTTTTTGTATCCGATTTGCCAGAATTTTGTTGAGGATTTTTGAATCTATGTTCATTGAAGATATTGGCCTGAAGTTTTCTTTTTTGGATGTATCTTTGCCTGGCTTTGGAATTAATGTAATATTGTTCTCATAGAAAGAGTCTGGAAGACCTTCCTCTTTTTCTATTTCTTGAAATAGTTTCAAGAGCATTGGTATTAGTTCTCCTTTGAAAGTCTTGTAGAACTCAGCTGTAAACCCATGAGGTCCTGGACTTTTCCTTGTTGGTAGCTTTTTGATGATGTCTTCTATTTCTTTGCTTGTAATCAATCTGTTTAAATTTTGTATAGCCTCCAGATCCAGTTTAGGCAAATCATACAAATCTGTCAATGTGTTCAGTATTTTCTATTTTATTAGAGTACACATTTTGAAAGTAATTTCTAATTATCTTCTGTATATCTGAGGTGTTTGTTGTGATATTCCCTTTTTCATCATGAATGTTAGTAATTTGAGTTTTTTTCTTCTTTTTTAGCATCGCTAAGGGCCTGTCAATTTTGTTTATTTTTTCAAAGAACCAACTTTTAGTTTTGCCAATTCTTTGAATTGTTTCCCTAGTCTCAATTTCATTAATTTCTGCTCTGATTTTAATTATTTCCTGTCTTCTACTGCTCTTGGTGTTGATCTGTTCTTCTTTTTCTAGTGCTTTGAGATGTGATGTTAAGTCATTTGTTTGTTGGGTTTTTTTTCCTTTTAAGGAATGAACTCAGTGCAATGAATTTTCCTCTTACTACTGCCTTCATAGTGTCCCAGAGATTTCTATATGATGTATCTGTGTTCTCATTTACCTCTAGGAATTTTTTATTCTCCTCTTTGATGTCTTATTCAACCCCTTGGTCATTCAGTAACATGTTGTTTAGCTTCCAATTGTTGGAGTAGTTTTTCTTATTCCTTGTTTTGTCATTGATTTCCAATTTCATCCCTTTATGTTTTGATAGAATGCAGGGTAGTATCTCTATTTCTTTTTTTATTTGCTGAGAGTTACCTTGTGATATAATATATGGCCTATTTTGGAGAAGGAGCCATGTGCTGCTGAGAAAAAAAGTGTATTTGTTTACTGTGGGATGAAATATTCTATATATGTCCATTAGGTCTAAGTTATTAATAATTTTAAGGAGGCCTAAACTTTCTTTGTTTAGCTTTTGTTTGGATGATATATCCATTGGTGAGAGAGATGTGTTGAAATCCCCTAGAATAACTGTGTTGTGGTCAATTTTACTCTTGAACTTGAGAAGAGTTTGCTTGATGAATATAGGTGCTCCATTATTTGGGGCATATAGATTTATGATTGTTATATCCTGTTGATGATTGGTTTCCTTAAGTAGTAAGAAATATCCATCTTTGTCCCTTTTGATTAGCTTTGGCTTGAAGTCTACCTTATTTGAAATAAGAATGGAAACCCCTGCTTGCTTCCATAGGCCATGTGAGTGATAAGACTTTTCCCAGCCTTTCACCTTCAGTCTATTGATGTCTTTTTCTATGTGGTGTGTTTCTTGGAGACAGCAAATTGTTGGGTCATTTCTTTTAATTCATTCAGATAATCTGTGTCTTTTGAATGGTGAGTTTAGGCCGTTAACATTCAGGGTTATTATTGAGATGAGATTTTATTCCCATCCATTTTTATTTGTATTATGATCTTTAGCTTGATTTGATTTCTCTTCTGGTTGGTATTTCCCTTAGTTTACTATCTCCTTTTGTTGATTTTTGTTGTTATTTTTCTCTTCTTCTTCATGAAAAATTTTGCCCAGGATGTTCAGAAGTGCTGGCTTTCGAGATGCAAAATCTTTTAACTTTTGCTTGTCGTGGAAGGTTTTTATTTCATCTTCGAATCTAAAGCTCAATTTTGCTGGATATAAGATTCTTCATTGACATCCCTTTTCTTTCAGAGCTTGAAATATGCTATTCCAGGATCTTCTTGCTTTTAAGGTCTGGGTAGAAAAATCTGAACATAGTCTGATTGGTTTCCCCCTATATGTAATCTGCTTCTTTTATCTTGTGGCTTTTAATATTCTCTCCTTGCTCAGTATATTAGGCATTTTCATTGTAATGTGTCTTGTTGTAGATCTGTTGTGATTTTGTATGTTTGTTGTTCGGTAAGCCTCTTGAACTTGGTTTTCCCATTCATTCCTCAACTTTGGAAAATTTTCTGTAATTATTTCATTAAATAAATTACTCATTCCTTTGGCTTGAAAGTCTGCCCCCTCCTCTACCCCAATCACTCTTATGTTTGGTCTTTTTATGTTGTCCCATAATTCTTGAATGTTCTGTTCTCGGTTTCTTACCATTTTTGCTGTGTAATCTAGATTTTTCTCTAGGATGTATATTTTGTCTTCAATGTCTGAGGTTCTTTCTTCCAAGTGATCTACTCTGTTGGAGATACTTTCGATTGAGCTTTTATTTTGTTTTATTGCTTCTTTCATATCCAGAATTTCTGTTTGGTTTCTCTTTAGAGCTTCTATCTCCCTATTGAAGTAATCTTTTACTTCCTGTATTTGTTTATGGAGTTCTTTGTCAAAATGATCTTCCGCCACCTGTATTCGCTCCCTCATCTCATTTTTGAGTTCATTCTTAAGTTCCGCAACCATTTGGAATATGTAATTTCTAAATTCCATCTTTGGCATTTCACCAACTGTGCATGCCATGGAATCTACTGAGGAGGTATATTGATTTGTTTGTGTCACTCTCTTCCCTTGTTTCTTCATATTGCTTGTGTGTCTATTCTTCCTGCACTGTGGGACCTTGACTATTTTGATTTTACCTTAAAACCTTACATTGCTCCTGTAGTACAATGCTATCAGATCCCCTTATATTTCCTTTACACTTTAAAATCAAACACTTTCTATTCAGAAAATCCCAGTTTGATCACAATGTACAGATTTAGTTAACCCAGATATTGTTTCCAATTTACTCTGTACGTTTCTGATGGGATTTTATAGTTTCAAGTAATGGACACAGAGGTGATATGTTTAGGAAGAAGGAAGTGAGTGTATTGACTTGTTTTTTCATAGAAAGCATGAAAAGAGAATTCTATGGAAGTGGCTTAGTATCAGCAGATGCAAGAGGAAAGATAATGGAGTGAATGATTAAGTGGAAAGACCGATTTTTATATATAAACCTAACTTATGCAGCGGTTGAGGGAAGAAATAAAGAAAGATGGAAAAGAAGAAAAAATGACCAAGGAGTAGAAATTAGTGTAAGAGAGAAGAGAGAGAGATTGAATCAAGAAAATAGAGAATAAACTATATATAACACAACTATATAATACCACTTTGCTATATATTTCAATTGTACCTGTTCTAAAAAATCCCAATTTCTGCATATAACTTGTTTTTGCCTCTGTTGAGTATGCAATGGTAGGGTGTAAATAGGAAAGATGAAGGAAGAAGAAAAAATACAAAAGTGAGAAGGAAGAAAAGAAAAAAAGAAAAGAGGAGCAGAAGCAAACACAATGTCAATCAAAACAAAAGCAAAGCAAAAACAAACAAAAAAACCCCAATAAACAACAAAACAAACAAACAGAAACAAAAACGTTGAACCCAGGAACAAATCTCAAACAAAATGGACCCTTGGAAGCCCTTCTTTTTTCCCTGTCAGTTTAAGCCAATTGACCGGGATCATGTCCAGTCAGCAATCCTGTTAGTGGAGTCAAGGCCGCACCTTTGGCCAGTTGCAGAATGGCACAGTGGAAGAGTGAAGGGGGCTTTTCCTCAGGTTGGGCCCTGTGTGCAGCAGCCGGGAGCTGCTACTCTGGGCCCTGGAGGCCAGGGTAACTGGTGGCTGGGTCTCTCCTTCTGGGCGGGCAGGTGCCTACCTCTTGTTCTGGTCGCAGCTGGGCAGGTCACACTCCCCCCCAGGAGTGGAGGGAGCTTTTCCTCAGGTCTGGCCCTGCGTGCAGCAGCAGGGAGCTATCACTCTGGGCCCTGGAGGCCAGGCAAACTGGCGGCTGGGTCTCTCCTTCCGAGCGGGCAGGTGCCTACCTCTTGCTCTGGTCGCAGTTGGGCAGGTTGCACTCCCCCCAGGAGTGGAGGAGGCCCTTCCCCAGGTCTGGCCCTGTGTGCAGCAGCAGGGAGATGCTCGGGATGCACTTTTTAAGTGCAGTGAAGAATTTGTGAAGATGAGAACTTGACTGCACAATTATTTGTAATTTGGAGTAATATTCTAAAGGGTATCAAATATTATAGCAATAACTGGACTTCCTTTTATTTAAGTGAGAAAAATCATTGCAGTTATTTTTTTTTTTTTTTTTTTTTAATTTTGGATGGCACAGTCAAAAATCTTTGGATAAATTTAAGTAAGGCCACCACCACTGCCACAATTGCCACCATCATCTCAGGACACAGCCACCTCCATCTTGGGATTCCACCCAGGGCTTGGAAGTCCATTATCAAGGTGCCTGCAGGTTTGGTTACACCTGAGGTCTTCCTGCTAGTTAGGCTAACAGCCACCATCTTGCTGCCTCTTCACATGGCCACTCCCTCATGTGAGTGCATCCTTGGCAGTCTTTCTAATTACAACTTAAAACAACATTGAGATCTTGACATTGCAGCATGGAGAAACCTGTGGAAACTGAAACCCAGATCCATGAATTTGCAATTAGGTCTGTGTGGGCAGGTCTGAACCTAGTAATCCTTCGGAAGGTCAGAAATTGGGAGCATTTTACCCTGGGGGAACACAGGTTAGAGAAGCTGAAGAGGAGGTCTCCCCAGCTCAGTGAGTCCTGCAGTGGCAGGGATGAATGCTGTTGGCTACATCAGGCTGGAAGTTTGGAAGAGGGTATGAAAGTATCTTGCTATTGGCTCACCCAGACAGCCGGCCTGGCACCCTGTAAGCTGCCTGTCATGGCCAGCCACAAACCGCCGCGGGAGGAAAACTCGGAGGCAGAATAAAGCTATTACTACTTTTACTTCTACTTTCTTAGAGAGAGCTTAGAGAGAGAAAGAAAGATTTTTCTACTTTCTTCTTTCTTCTTTTCTTCTTAGCTTAGAGAGAAAGAAAGATAGAGCTTAGCTTAGAGAAAGATTATTTTTTAGAGAGAAAGATTAGAGGAAGATTATTTTTTAGAGCTTCTTTCTTCTTTCTTCCTCGGGAGCCTCGGCCTAACTCTGACCAGCAATTACTTCTTCTATCTGGTTTCTCTTCTGTAACCACTCTGCCTACGTTCTGGCCGCTCTGATTCTTTTCTTCTCCGACCTGAACTCTTCTTCTGACTGACCAAGTGACTGCACGACTGACTGAATGAATTCTCCTTCGTTCTCTTAACTCGGACTGCTTTCACCCGGTTATATACCTTTAGCTTTGCGGGTGCCTACAGGTGCATCACATACATATCAGGTGGAACTTATGGCTTCCAGCTAGCTGCAATAACCCTTCCTAATTGGGGCTCCTTCAGCACCCACTGAGTTCCTGGGGCTCACTTGGATCAGCACTCAATGGGTCCCAGCACCAGCCTGGTTCCCCACTCCCTTCCCAGTCCAGCATCCACCAATCTCCTGTTCCCGCGCCAGGACCTGCACCAATCAAGCACCCAACAGGACCCTTTAGCTACCCAATCCCCAGACTCCCAATCCCTCCTTAGCCCTCAACCCAGGCCAGCACTTACAGCTATGTGGTTGGCCTGAAGGTCTCAGTGCCTGTCTTGATCCACCCAATACAGAATAGTTCTTTGTGACAGCTGCACAGGTTCCTGTGCCCATCCCTCAGGACTACCTGTGAGAGAAGTGCCTGACCAAGAATTTAACAGTGTGCAGGTGGGAGAGATTGAGTTTGGAGACTAAAGCTGAGACTAGTGTTAGGATTGGGGAATGAATTACAAATTTGTTTGAACCATCTCAAGGCAGATGTGATGCCCTTCTGAGAACTGTTACTGGTATCTTTCCATTTGGAGACTGCTCAGTCACTGGTGATGCCCTGTTCAAAGAGTGCTCTGTGTCTCACAGTATTTATTGGTTCAAATAGCCTTAGCATCAAATGCCAGCTGTCCTGGGGGGTGGAAAAGATATGGGCATGCTTGGTAGTCTTGAGATGTCAGTTGTCTTAAGGAGGGAAAAATATCATGCAAGCTGATAAGCCCAAATGAGTCCAAATAAGCTGTTTTTCTCACCACCCCACTTTTGTTTATTTTGAAGAAGCTTTCTTACAATAAATCTTTTTGATGTTTAAACTTATATAATAAAGGCATGGAATTCTGCTCTTTGTTGTTTAGGTAGACACCACCAGGGTTGGCTCATGAACTGGGCCCCACTTCACCTATTTTTATGACTTTGTCTTTATTTTATTTTTATTCTCATTATGTTTTCAATCCACTCATCACTCATGTTTCAGAAAACTGTTTTGTGCTATGTGGGTTGCAGCAGACCAGAAGTTGTGGGGTACACAGGCATCATAAGGGGCCCAAACCAGGCTCCTTCATCACACAAGTGGAACCCAATGGAGATTCCTGTAGTGCAGTCTTCCAAGGTGGACTGAAAATTGTTATTCCCTGCCTCCAGATCTTCCACCTCCCGGACTAACCTTCCAACTCTAGAAACCCTCACCATCCTGAAGGTGGAGCTAACTTCAAACTTCACAAAACCCCACCTATCATCTGAGAAGGAAAGCTGACAAACTTTTGAAAACTAACAGAAAAATTTTTTTTCAATTTTCTATTGAGATTTTTTGTTTTTCTTTAAGTACTAGGATGTCTGAATAATATATTACAGTGGCATACAGTGAAGAAAAGTCAGAGACAGAGTTTAGAAACTGATAGCTAAACTGATCTGTAACATAAAGGATGATGTATAAAGTGAAATCAGAAATAAATTTTGGAGGGCAAAAGATTACTTAAATAAAGAGAGATTCTATAAAGAAATAAAGCAGAAATCCTCAAAATGAAGGAATCAATAAACCAAATTAAAAACTCAAAAGAAAGTATCACCAACAGACTAGACCACTTGGAAGAAAGAACATCAGGCAATATTGACAAAATATATAATCTTGAAAATAAAGTTTACCATGCAGAGAAGATGATAAAAAACATGGATGGAACTTCCAAGAATTATGGGATAACATGAAAAGATAAAATTTAAGATTTATCAGGATAGATGAAGGTGCAGAGATACAAACCAAAGGAATGCCCAATCTTTTCAATGATATAATATCACAAAATTTCCCAAACCTAAAGAATAAAATGGAAAATCAAATATAAGGGGCTTATACAACCCCAAATGCACAAAATTACAACAGACTTACACCAAGGCACATTATATGAGAATGACTAGCATACTGAATAAGGATAGAATTTTAAAGGCCATGAGAAAAAAATATCAAATTACACATACAGATAAGTCAATTCAGATCTCAGCTGATATCTCAACCCAGACCCTTAAAGCTTGAAGTTCCTGGAATAATATTGATCCAAGTTCTGAAAGAAAATTGATGCCAACCAAGATTTTTATATCTAACAAAATTAAGCTTCAGATTTAAAGATAAAATATAGACCTTTCATGATAAACAAAAGTTAAAAGAATTCACACCTAGAAAGCCTACACTACAGAACATTATCAACAAAATATTCCATGAGGATGAAATGAAAATAAAAAGTGAAGACAAGCAAAGGGAAGAACTACACTAAAGCAATAGTCAATCAAAAGTGACCTAAGTCAAATGAACAAGAAATAAAACAAAATGACCAGAAATACTAACCACATCTAAAGAATAAACTTGTATGTTAATGAGCTAAACTCATCAATCAAAAGACATAGACTGAGAGGGGCGAGGTAGCACATGCCTGTAATCCCAGCAGCTCAAGAGGCTGAGACAGGAGGATCATGAGTTCAAAGCTAGCCTCAGTAAATACAAAGCACTAAGCAACTTAGTGAGACCCTGTCTCTAAATAAAATACAAAAAAAAAAAAAAAAAATAGGCCTAGGAATGTGGCTCCCTAATTGAGTGTCCCCGAGTTCAATACCCAGTACCAAAAAATAAAAACATAAAAAGAGACATAGACTCTCTCCAAGATACTCACCTCATAGGCAAAGACAACCACAAACTGAAGGTTAAAGGATGGTAAAAAACATATCACTCATATGGATTGTGTAAATAAGTAAGAGTTTTCATCCTCGTATAATATAAAAAAGTTCAAGCCAAAAGTAATCACAAGGGACAAAGAAGGACATTTTATATTGCTTAAGGGAATTATACATTCACAAGATATAATAGTCATAAATATTTATGTCCCAAACAATGGAGCATCTATGTACATCAAACAAATGCTTCGTAATTTCAAGAATCAAATAGATCTCAACACAATAAGACTGGGTGACTTTAACACATCTGCCTCATTCCTGGATAGGTCTTTAAAACAAAAACTAAATAAACTATAGAACTAAGTAATACAATAAATAATTTAGACTTAACTGATGTATATAGAATATTCCATCCATCAATGAGCAAATACACTTTCTTCTCAGCACTACATGATCCTCCTCTAAAATATCTTATATCTTATGCCACAAAGCAACTTTTAGGTAATACAAAGAAAAGAGAAAAAAAAAAAAAAAAAAACCCAGAGATAATACCCTGCATTATCAGATCATAATGGAATGGAATTAGAAATCAATAAAATAAAAAACACAAGCTACTCTGACACCTGGAGACTAGATAATATGCTATTGAATGATAAATGGATAGCAAAAAAATCAGGGATAAAATTTTAAAAAATAGGTAAATGAGAACATGATACAACATATTACAATCTCTAGGACACTATGAAGGCAGTGCTAAGAGGAAAGTTCATTGCATTGAGCTCCTTTATTAAGGAATAGAAAGTCAACAAGTAAATGACCTAACATTACATCTCAAATCCCTAGAAAAAGGAGGACAAATCAACACCAAAAGCAGTAGATGACAGGAAATAATTAAAATCAGAGCTGAAAACAATGAAATTGAAACAAAAGAAACAATTCAAAAGAAATTGACAAAAAGTTGTTGTTTTTGAAAAAAAAAATAAAATTGATAGAACATTAGCCATGCTAATGAAGAAAGAATGAGAAAACTAAAATTACTAAAATTCATGATGAAAAAAGAAATATTACCATGGACAGTACTGAAATACATCAGATAATCAGAAGCAATTTTAAAAATTTATACTACAATAGAATAGATATTCTTGAAGATATTGACAAATTCATATACCCAAATTGAATCAAGAGGACATACATAATTTAAATAGATCAATTTCAAGAAATGAAATAGACAATGCTATCAAAAGATTACCAATCAAGAAAAGCCCAGAACCAGATAGATTCTCAGACTTTCAAAGAAGAATTAACACTAATAATCCTCAAATTATTCCATGAAATAGAAAAAGGAAGGAACCCTTTCAAACTCATTCTATGAGGCTAGTATCACTCTGATACCAAAACCAGACAAAGACATATCAAAGAAAGAAAACTTCAGATCATTATTCCTGATGAACATAGATGCAAAAATTCTTAACAAAATTCTGGCAAATCGCATACAAAAACATATTAAAAAGATTGTGCACCACTATCAAGTATAGTTCATCCCAAGGATGCAAGGTAGTTTCAACATATGGAAATCAATAAACAAAATTCATTTCATCAACAGACTTAAAGACAAGAACCTTGATCATTTCAATAGATGCAGATAGAGCATTTGACAAAATACAGCATACTTTCATGTTCAAAATACTGGAAAAACTAGGGATAGAAGGAACATACCTCAACATTGTAAAAGCTATATATGCTAAGCCCAAGGCCAACATCATTCTAAATGGAGAGAAATTAAAAGCAGTTACTCTAAAAACTGGAAAAACATAAGGATGTCCTTTTTCACCATTTTTATTCAACATCATCCTTGAATCTCTAGCCAGAGGAATTAGACAAAACAAAGAAATTAAAGGATCTGAATAGGAAAAGAACTCAAACTACAGCTCTTTGCCAGATGACAGGATTCTATATTTAGAATATCCAAAATATTCCACCAGAAAACTTCTAGAATAAATGAATTAAGCAAAGTATCAGAACATACAATTAACACCCATAAAGTTAAATGTGTTCCTATACATCAATGATGAATCCACTGAAAGAGAAATTAGGATATCTACCCTATTCACAATAAAATAAAAAATAAAATAAAATACTCAGAGACAATCTAACAACAGAAGTAAATGATCTTTATGATGAAAACTACAAAAAAAACTAAAGAAAGAAATTGAAGAAAATCTCAGAAGATGGAAAGATCTCCCTTGCTCCTGGATAGGCAGAATTAATATTTTCAAAATGGCCATACTACCAAAAGCAATTCCTATTAATATCCCAATGATATTCTTTATTGAATTAGAAAAAGCAATCATGAAATTCATTAAGAAAAATTAGAGACCCAGAATAGCCAAAACAATCCTTAGCAAGAAAAGTAAAGCAGGAAGCATCACAATACCAGAACTTAAACGATACTATGGAGCCATAGTAGCAAAAACATCATGTATTGCCACCAAAACAGACACATAGACAAATCATACAAAATAAAAGGTGCAAAGACAAACCTACATAAATATCGTTATCTCATACTACACAAAAGCATCAAAAGCATTCATTTGAGAAAAGATAGCCTCTTCAAGAAAGATAGCCTCTTTCTTGTGCTGGGAAAAAAGGAAATCCACATGTAGCAAAATGAAACTAAACCCCTGCACAAAACTCAACTCACAGTGAATCAAAGACTTAGGCCTACAACAGAGACCCTGTGCCTAACAGAAGAAAAAGTAGGACCAAATCTTAATCATATTGGCTTAGGAACTGACTTCCTTAAAAAGACTCCTAAAACAAAATCAAGAATCAATAATGGGGATGGATTCAAACTAAAAAGTTTCTTCTTTAGTAAAGGAAACAATACGGTGAAGAGAGAGCCTATACAATGGGAGAAAATCTTTACCACATGCACCTTGGATAAAACATTAATCTCTAGGATATATAAAATAAAAAAAAAAAAAAAAAAAAAAAAAAAAAAAAAACCTAATAATAATAATAACAACCCAGACAATAAATTTTTAACATCTCTAGCAATTAGAGAGGTGCAAATCAAAACTACTCTAAGATTTCATCTCACTCCAGTCAGAATGGTAATTTATAAAGAATGCAAGCAACAACAAATGTTGGTGAGGATGTGGGGGGAAAGGTATACTCATACATTCCTAGTGGGACTACAAATTAGTGCAACCACTAGGGGAAGCAGTATGGAGATTCCTCAGAAAACTTGGAATGGATCCACCATTTGACCCAGCTATCCCACTCCTCGGTCTATACCAAAAGGACTTAAATCAGCATACTACAGTGATGCAGCCATATCAATGTTTATAGCAGCTCAACTCACAGTAGTTATCCAATGGAATCAAACAAACAGATGAATGGATAAAGAAAATGTGGTATATATACACAATGGAATATTACTCAGCTTTAAGGAAAAATAAAACGATGCCATTTGCCAGTAAATGGATGGAGCTGGAGAAAATCATGCTAACCAAAAAAGCCAATCATAAAAAACCAAAGGTGGAATGTTCTCTCTGATATGCAGATGCTAATTCACAATAAGGGTAGGGGACTAGGGAAGAATAGAGTTACTTTGGATTAGGCAGAGGTGGGAATGAAGGGAGGGAAGGAGTGTGGGGACAGGAAGGGTAGTAGAATGTATTAGACATTATTACCCTATGTGCATATATGACTACACAACCAATGTGATTGTACATCATGTACAACTATGAGAAGTTATACTCCATTTATATATGATGTGTTAAAATGCATTCTAGTTTTATGTGTAACTAATTATAACAAATAAAAACATTAATTAATTAACTTACATGTCAAGCACTAGTTTCAAGGGGTAGGTGTGTAATTAAGAACAAATTCCTATGTTATCACTATTATAATTATTTATAGTACTTGGGATTGAATTCAGGCCTCAGGCATGCTAGGCAAGCATTATACCATTAGGCTATATCCCCAGCTCATTTTTAATTTTTAAAGTTATTTTGATACCAAGTTTTGCTAAGTTGCCTTCCTCAGTCTCCTGAGTAGTTGGGATTACATCTGTGGGCTATTGAACCTTGCCCACAGTTGTAAATGCAATGTTATTGTGTCTCAAAGATGATGGCAGCCTTCTAAATTCAAGTATTTTCATATGTCTTTAATTAAAAAAAACCATTCAGGTCAATATGAAAGCAAATATAATAACTTACACCTTATGCATGCAGATTCACTAGAAGACAAAAAAATATGATAAATGTAAAATTAAACAAATCTAGCAAAGCCTAAACCACCACAGAGAATCAAAAAAATTCCACACCCCATTAATTACAGAGGGGTAGGGGGACCTAGGAAAAACACAATGTAAATAAATCATCCCTGGAGGCCTGGTGTCTGGTATAACAAAGCACTGACTACAGTGGAATAAAAATGAAAGGGTTTGGAAGTGTTCAGGAGAATAGAAAACATGTCTCTCCAGGGAGCAGACACTGGTAAAAAAGAGGATCCTGTGGGACTTTTAAGATGTAGAAATGAAGAAAAGAAGAGAGTTAAATATTCTGCAGAAACAAAATAAATTCAAAAAATCAGAGCACATACCAATTCCTTCACCCCCAAAGGAAAAGCGTTAAAGATTTATGAATTAAAGAAATTGCACCTCACAGCACAAACAATACTGGGCATTCTTGGCCAACAACAACAAAAAAATCTACTGTTTCACCAAAACCCTTCACTTGTATCTATATATAGCTGTTATCACTCATCCAGGAAAATGAGATATTCATACCACAGAAAATAGCAGAAGGCATCTTCAAAAGGCCACCATATAGAGAAGACTTTAAACTTTTACGTTTATCAGAGTTCCCTTTTGTAATTGGATGAAGCCATGGATTTCATTCAAAAAAATATTTTAAATTCAATCATAATATAAAAAACATGGAATTACAATGGGAAAATATATCAAAATGTAATTTTCAAGGTATGTTAAAATTTTTAAGTATTTAAAGTGCCAATTTATTAGCAGATCAAATAAACTATACTTTAAAAATATTAATGTATATAAATAAAATTATAAGATACATGTGATCACTATAATGTGATATAAAAATATCTCTGATATGCTACAGATTCCTAGGAATTAATACTGATACTACTACTATCATGTGTTGCCTTGATTTGTAGCACAATATGCTAAATTCCAATTAGGAATTAATGAAAAATTAATACAAGTTCACATATACTACTGCATGTTGGTAAGTGTGCAGGTGTGCTCATTCATTGAAAGGATGAAAAGAAACTGATAAGAAAATAAATAGAAGAAATATCAAACAGAAAATACAAAATAAAATCTTTGAGATCTTGAATAAGTCAGTTATTTCTTAGATATGACACCAAAAACACTATTCATAAAATTTAAAAATCCATAACTTGTACCTCCTCAAAATTTAAAAATATTGAACTTTGCAAAATACCACTAAGGAAATAAAATGACAAGAAACAAATGAGAAGGAAGTATTTGCGAAAGATACATCCAAAGGGCTTGTATCTAGAAGGCAGGAAGAACTCAATAAGAAAAAAACAATCTACTCAGCAAATGGCCTGATGATTCAAATGAACCTTTATCAAAGAAGATATGCAAATTGGTATTAATTAGAAGAGGTCTATTCAAGATCATAATCATTAGATGATTTTTCCATCTTTTTTTTTATTACCAGGAGAGTAATTTAAAAAGATAAATAATAACAAATGTCAGACAGGAAATAGGTATTGTCATGCCTTACTGGTGGGAATGTAAAATGGTACAGTCACTTTATAAACTTTTTGGTTTATTTAACTTAAATATAAATCTACCATGTAACTGAGCAGATCTACTCTTAAAAATCTGCTCAAAAGAAAGAAAAGCATGTATATCCACATCATTCATATAACATATTTTTTGTGTGTGTTTGTGTGTTGTTGGGGTTTTGAACCCGAGCCTCCCACATGTTTAGGCAAGTGCTGGTGTAGCTCAGTAGGAGCACATTTGCCTTGTGTGCCAGAGGCCCTGGGTTCAATCCTTTTCACTGCAACAAGGAAAAACAACCTAAACAAATTATGCAACCATATTCATACCAGCATTATTTAAATTGACCCAAAATTGGAAACAACCTAAAGGTCCATCAAATAGGGAATACGTAGACAGAATGTGGTATATATACAATAAAATACTATGCAACAATCAAAAAGGGGGGGACTATGGATGCTTGCTACTACCTGAATAAGTTTTTTTTTTTTTTTTTTTCCTTGTACTGGGGATTAAACCCAGGGGCGCTTAACCACTGAGCCACATACCCAGCCCTTTTTATTTTTCTTAATTTTGAGGTTTTATTTTTCTTAATTTTGAGGTTCTCCCTAAGTAGCTTAGGGCCTTGCTAAGTAGCTGACCCTGGCTTTGAAACTGTGATCATTCTGCTCAGTCTCTGGGATTATAGGTGTGTGCTACTACACCAGGCTGAATAAGTCTTAAAAAAACATGTTCAGATGAAAAAAAAAAAAAAAAAAAAAAAAACATAAAAGAGCATGGATTGAATGACACTATTTCTATAAAATACCAGAAAAAGCAAAACTATGGAGACGAAAAGTCAATCTGTGAAACCTGGATGGGTAATATACAGAAGCTTGTATATTTGCAGAAATGTGTGTGAGAGATCCTACCAGAGCAATGAAGTCTTCTAAAACTTATATACATTCATAATTACACAACTTGATAAATTTACTTAAAAAACTTGAAAATGAAAGATTATATGATATGCAAAATATGCAAACTTCAGGGCTGTGGTTGTGGCTCAGTGGTAAAGTGCTTGCTTAGCATGCGTGAAACACTGGGTTCTATCCTCAGCACCACATAAAAATAAATAAATAAAATAAAGGTATTGTGTCCATCTACAACTAAAAAAATTTTTTGAAATATGCAAATTTCTTTTTAATTATTAAAAAATGCTAAAATACACATGGTTGGAGTATGGAAACAGGATGAAATAGAAGAATTTAAGACAAGACTTTTCTGTATGTGCCTTTCTAAACCTTTTTACTTTTTGAATCATGTAAAAAGACTTATCAATTAAAATAATTTTTTAAAAAATTCAGTTGGTTGTAACCACCATGTATGTTACTTTATTCAAAGTTGCTACATGTTGTTTTCTCTCCAACTGCTGGCATTTTCTTCTTTTGTCAACCTTTTTCTTCTCCTGGGAGGTTTTCTGAGAGTATACAGAGTTGACAAATCCATAAATGGATATTTTTGATAAATCCATAAATGGATACTATTATGAATCTAAAATACATTCTTTCTTCCTTTCTTTGCCTTGTAACTTCTTTCTCCTATTCCTCACATATCATGTCATTGGTAGTGTAAGGGAAAATAGAATAGATGTGTACATTCTCATTCCAAGAATGTATTTCTGCTCCAATTTTAACCCTTTTCTTCAAAAATACACCTGAAAAGGTCCCAAATTTATCAGTTGGAATGTATCATTTGGAAATAAAAAAAAAAAAAATAAATTTTTAAAACCCACCATAAAGAATTAAAACAATTCAGAGTTTTTTGTCTTCAACATTTGAAATGTTACACTTTTAATATGAAGTCAAAAATATTGAAAGATGCTACGATTTCTTTGTTCTATTCTACAATTTGAAAATTTAGAAATACACCTATACCTTCCAATTCTATTCTTAGTTTACTGTGGTCATGAAAACTTGGGGGAAAAAAAGATAATACCAGATACCAGAAATAATAAAAGTGTTGTTTGCAGGTGTGAGTTTTTATGAGAAAACAAAGAACACATAAAACAATATTTGCCTATTAATATTTCTGTGAGTGCTTCAGGTGATGATGCTGTCTTCTCTCTGATGGTTCTTGAGAAAAAGACAAAACACACAAATTTCTTAAATGCCTCAAGGCAAGTGATACCATCAAAAACATCCATGTAGAACAGGAATTTTTAATCTATTTTTCTTTTCTTTGAGCCTGTAACAGCTCCATGTGACCAACGCCCTTGGGGTGGTATTCACTGTGCTTATGAGGAAAGTGAGAACAGGAATTAGCCGTGCTTTTGAGGAAAGTGAGAACAGGAATTAGCCATACTGACTTCTTGGTATAGAGTGTTATTTAAACCATTTTCTAATTTGTGATTTTGCTATATATGCACAAATCTGCATAGTTGGAAAGGCAGTGGCTATTTTCTTTGTTATAAACTCCTGTTCCCCCATATAGTAAAAGGAGATGTTATATTTGGCTATAGAATTAGACTCATGCCCAGGAGTAGTTCAACCATGTCCTTCAGTATAAATAAGGACATTTTATTTTTCAAAAGATATAAAGCACAAAACAAACTAGTATTTTTCTAGTCTTTTAAAAGAATTACTAATTCAATAATTTTGATTGACATCTTAGTTTCTGTTTTTCATTAAAAAAAAAAAAAAAATTCCCGCGGTGGCACACACCTGTAATTCCAGCACTTTGGGAGGCTGAGGCAGGAGGATCACGAGTTCAAAGCCAGCCTCAGCAATGGCGAGGCACTTAGCAACTCAGTGAGACCTTGTCTCTAAATAAAATACAAAAAGGGCTAGGGATGTGGCCCAGTGGTCGAGTGCCCCTGAGTTCAATCCCCGGTACCACACACAAAAAAAAAAAAAAAAAAAAAAAAATTCCCCAGGGTTTAAAAGGTGCTTAACAATTAAGGGGATGATTTTAAGGTCTAGGTAGAGAGAGCTGTCTGGTCCCAAAATGTGCTTACTATCTTTGAAAAACTGAAAATGTTAGCTTGATATCTTGTAACCATGATGGGGTCAATTTTCTGTCAGTGAATTAAGATAAAAAGGGCCTGTGGAATATATGGTTCTAGGAGAGTTTTTCTGCACCCAAGAAGGACACCCTAGACATTTATTTTTGCCACTATGAGTTCAGGTGTCTTCAAGTCTACTCTTTCTGCTTAGAATGGAATTATAGTTTTAGAAATTATTTTATAACCACCTTTGATTGCATCTGATTTGAGCAGGCAAAATCATGTAAGTACCATACCCATCACCACCCCAACCAACATCAACACTACCACTTCCAAATTGAAGTAAGATACATGTATATTCAATACATAATAAATAGTTGCTAATAAGAAACAGCTGATGAATAGTAGAAAGGTCATAGTATTCTCAGTGTGGTTTTTTCTGTTGTTGTTGTTTTGTTTTTTTGTCCCCCAAAGCACCTTTGATACTGGATATAATGTTCTTTAATATTCTAAAAGAGTACTTCTGGGTAATAATAGAAATGTAATCTAGAATGTTTTATTAATGTAATTCACAGTTTATAAATTTTCCACCTCATATAATTTCATTTTAATTGCAAATTATTTTTTACTTCACACAAAGTATTTTATTTTAAGTACAACTGATTCTTAAGTAACCTTATAGCTATACTCTCCTAACGCTTCTCAACATTTTCATATCATCCATGTCCCTCAAATGTTCAACAGTATAAGACACAATTGTCAACAAAAAATAAAGCTTAAATGATTCCCTATTTATGTAAATATTGTTAGAAACATAAACATACTAAAGAAAGAAAAATCAAAGTATAATTGATACTATAAGAAGTATTAACTTTTTCACAAGCTATTAGCAGATGCTTTCTTAAAGTGCAATGCAATCTTAACTCAAAAGTCAGTGGACAAAACTTCCCCTATATGCTTGCTTTGCTTTGCTTTGCTTTGCTTTCTTCTTGGTACTGGGGATCACTGAACCCAAGAGTATTTTACCACTGATCTATATCACCAGCCCTTTTTTATATTTTTTATTTTACTTTAAGAAAGGGTCTCTCTAATTTGCTGAGACTGGCTTGGAACTTGCCATCCTCTTGCCTCAGTCTCCCAAGTCACTAGAATTACAGGTGTGCACTATTGCACCCCCATACCCTACATGCTATTTTAAATTTCTCTCTTTATTAATTTTGCTTCTGGTAAAGATTGAAACAAAAAATCTTAATTTTATACACATTGTCCCATAATATAAACTTTGAAACTGTATCTGTAATATTGGATGATATTGGATCTGCATGTTAGTAAGAATGTTAATGTAGCCAGCATTTCCATTGCACACAAAATAAATACTAGATTTTATGGTGAATTATTTTTCAAGATGTTAAAAGACATGGAGGTAATGTGTAATTACTGACAGTGAAAGTTGTGTAGTCAGAATAAACTCTCTTCAGGAAAACATGTTTTCTTTTTCGTTTATTGCTTCATCTGTGGGATAAATAAAAATTCATTATTGGAAAGTAATATGAGGGCTATCAGCAAAGAACATTATGGCCTGCAGAAACAAACAAACAAACAAACAAATAAACCTAAGCCCCAGAGTGATAGTGCTGAATGACAAAGAGTGTTTCTGGATGAAAGGCTGATGTGTCTTTGATCCTGAGAATCTGTATTTCCAAGCAAAGACACACACATTAGATTTTTTTTTTTTTTTTTTTATTTTTTTTTTTTTTTGATACTGGGGATTGGACTCAGGGGCACTTGACCACTGAGCCACATCCCCAGCCTCTTTTTGTATTTTATTAGAGACAAGGTCTCACTGAGTTGCTAAGTGCCTCGCCATTACTGAGGCTGGCTTTGAACTCCTGCCTCAGCCTCCCAAGTGCTGGGATTACAGGTGTGCGCCACCATGCCTGGCTGGATAAATATTTTCATAAAGATAACTTTTGTATGTGGATATATATAGAATCACATACACTTTTTATGTTTCTCATTTATTTTTACCTGACATTATAGTAACTTATCAACAATATGAGCTAGTATTTTAACCTAAACTTATTTTATTTTGAAATTAATCCTAATAGAAAGATAGTGTTTCTTTGTTTTACTTTGTAAGAAATCAAGTTCACAAAATTTAAGTCCCTCGATGAAAATCTCTATGGTAAGGAAAGAATCCAAGTAAACAAATAAATCTGGAATTTGAATTGAGCTCTGTGTGAATCCGATCTAGGTTCTTTCAACTCAATAGTGCTTAAGGCTCCCTCTTGCAGGGCTGTCTTATACTCATTTGAGTTAATTTCTTGAGCTTACTTTACCCATAATCCTACAGGTTAAGTACATGTTTAATGGGAAGAATCTGGTGGGCCTGGTGATGCTGTGTTAATACTCCTGGAACCCTCACTTTCTGTTATATTCTGATATCAGCCAATACTGTGACCTGGAATAAATTACTTCACAACTGTGTGCTTCATATTCTTCAAACAGAAAAAGAGAACTAATTGTAAAAACTTACATGAGATCATTGCTTTGAAACCTAATACAACAACAACATTGGAAAATCTGTTGGTCTTTATTCCAGGAATAGCCTGTTGTAGCTATTACACTGGCCAATCCCTTAAACACTTGAATTTGTGGTCTGAATGTCTGCGCTCTTTTTTTAAATTTTTTTCTTCTGAGTATTATAGGAAAACTTCTAAAATAATATAAAGAGACTAGATCCTAAATCTGGGACCACTTCACATATTTCTTACTCAGTAATTTGTGCTTTTGGTAAATCCTCAAGAAGTGCTAAGTGGCAAGAACAGCTCAGAAACTTTAAAATATTGTTTCCTGTTCATTTTTATTGACTATTGTTTCTCAACACAGCCACAGCAGTATTTTCATTTTGACTAGACAAAAATGTTGAAGCAATGATTGTTTTATACCATGAACATATTTTTTCTCTGCCCTGGTTATCCTAAGAGCAGTAGGTGGCTCTCTTGAGCTACTCTTTCTGTGGTCAGAAGTCCTCCTGCTGGGATTCTGCTACCCCTTGGTAGATGGCAACCCCTGTAAGTACCTTGGGATGGAAAAACAGCTAACTTGAGAAAATCCAGATCATCACTTGGCTTTCAGTTTTTACTGATTAATACTGTGTTTTCTCACCTATGCTGGCCACACAGAAGTAGGTATATTCTCTCCTCCATTAAGGAAAACAGCTGGCATATGTGTTTCCAGTTTGATTCAAGATCTATGTGTTACATGGTAAATTTAGTATTCTCTTGAAGATTAAGAGAAGTGATTAAGCAATTCATTGAAATGTCCATCTAGTTTTAATTTCTTATGCTGTCATGTGCTTCACTGTGATAAGAAAGATGAAAGTAAATGAATTATAAATCACATGGTTAACATTTGAAGTTTTACCAAATCTGATGTGTATTTTTGCTACATTAGGTCAATAGCTGTCGTTGCTGTTCATAGCCAGCAAACACTGAGGTTAAGTGGTTTTAGATTTTTATATTTAAAAAATTTTATACCTGGAAGGCAGAAAATGGTTTTGCATTGCTATCCTTTTCTATCCTGTCAGATTATTTTAGAAATACAGAACTCTTTGGGTGTTATTGCTGTACCCTACCCTTTACTGTTATGCAACCAATGAGCAGGTGGTAGAGAGTTTCTCTGTTTAATTTCTTAAGTTTCATACCAGAATTTTACCTATCAGGTGTCAGAAAGTTGCTGTCAAGATAATTTAAACCAAAGCAAAGTAGAAAAAAACTGATTCAAACCAAAGTAGAAAAAAACTGATTCAAACCCTAAGTAAATGAACAATCATGTCCAACTACCATGTCAGATATGCCAATATTAAACACCTTTAGAAACCTGGCAGGAAATGAAGATGGTGAGACCAATCAGAGTTGTGAAAGGAATGATGGTGATGTGGAGATGTGAACTAGATAGTGCTCACAATCCAAAACCTTAAACCATTATGTTAATCAAACAAAACGTATCTGACGACAGTCTCATATTGAATGCACATTTGAAGCCCAGGCAGCCAGGCTAGAAGAGTCTGGACTCTGGCCTGGCCTCTCCATCTTATTTGTTTTTAATATAAAGTACTATTAGAGCACTAACCATGATCATCTGTGCCATGTCCTTGTTAACACCTATGGAAAATCTGGATAGATAAGATACAGAGAATATTAAATAGAAAATAAGAATTCAAATGAAACGGATTTTAGTAGAAACTCTTTTCTATCAGAAAAGTCTGTCAGCCTTCCAAAGTTATTTCAAAATAAATCAGAGTGTTCTGGGTTTTATGATGAAGTAAATATAATCTGTATAAATTGGTTACTGCATTGCCTGTCTTGGTGAGTTCTAGCTTTCTCTTAGGTAATATAAATTCTGCTTGCTGGAGTTCAGTAAAGTGCTGAACAAAATCCACTATTAGTGTATATGAAAAGAACATTTTAGAAATGAAAGGAAACCTTTCGGACCAACTTTCATTATAAGAAGATGAGTCTAAATTTTAGTTAGTTTAGATAACTAATTTAGAGTTTAAAAAAGATTAAAAATGACTAGAACATGTCTTTATTGTCACATTTTTGCCAATCTTCTTATTGTGTGAACAATTTTAAAAAATGCTACATTATTCCTTACTTTGATACTTTATAAGCTAATGGTCCCATGCAAAAAAAAAAATTCATATTTTTTACAGTTAGAAAAGCCATCAAATTCACCAAAACAGAATCAGTATCAGTAACCTGACATCCAAGGTGGCACAATTGTGCCAGCTGTGCATTTAGACATGATTTAGGGACTTTATGTTGAGGAGAAGGCACTGTCCTCTAACAACAGACAGTCTAGATATAGACTGTCTTTAAAAGTTTATGTGTAAGATCACGTACATCCTCAGCACTCACTGGAAGAAGTTTAGTACTCAAACATCAAAATTTTAAATTTACCCAGAAAACTTCAAATTCAATGATGAAATCATATGCATGAAACTTTCTAAATTTAGTGTTACTTCCAGATCTCTTTCACATAAATACATGTTAAATAAAGGCTCCTCTTTGCAGAGCACATTAGGATTCTACCTGCACCCTTAGGTTAGACACACCTGTGAACTAAGAGAAAGATGTGTGAGTTAAGGAGAGCTGTATTTCAAAGTAATTGGTACCACAACTGAAATTCTCACAGAACATTCACCTAAATAAACACTCTGTACTTGCAGGTCATTTTATCGTTTTGAGTTTTTTAAAATGATACATGCTAAACAATGAACTAAAATCTGAGAAACAAAAAAGGTAGCTCTGCATGGGAGGATCATTATATTTGGAGTGAGAAAAGTATGGATGATTGATCACTGTAAATTAAAGTAAGGTTGAAATGGAAACAAGTCAGGGAAAAATAAGAAAACTTGGTCACAGTAGCAATCATAGAATTAAAATCTTCCTCTGAAAGAACAAAGGAAAGAGTTGCTGTGACTTACTAGAAAATAAAAGAAAGTTCCCAAAGGAAGTGATACTCCCTGGTAACCCATGATTTTTATCAAACATCATTAGTATTACCTATTAGCACATTTTTTATTTTTATCACATGCTAAAGAATATTAGGAGGAGGATGTATGTTTCTGTGTAAATTAATGAGGGAAAGAGTTCCAACAGAAGGCAACTAACAACCAAAACAAAAACTATTAAGTAGAGCTGCTTTATTGACCTTGCTACTTGTACCAAATGAGCTGACTCCAAGCAGGCTAGAGTTTTCTCTTGGGGTTTTCCCAGAAAACCGCACCACACCCCCCATGCCCATAATACTTCACACTTCTCTGTTAAGCTTTAGGATTCCTATTCTCTTGCTGTCCTTATTTGTCCTGAAAAAAGTTTTACTCTCTAGTTCTTCTTGAATAAATATACACGTATAGATATATTTTTTTAATATATCAAGATGGTGTAATTTGGCAAAGCCCACACAAGTTTTAAAAATATTCCATCTTCTTGACCCAATAATTTTGTTCCTGGGATAAATTTTCAAAGAGCAGCAAAAAATAGTTCATAGTTATATTATTTATTAGTGTCATAATTTAAAAAAAATCTTGAATTGTCCCACATGTGTCCCACATGATCAATGTTGTATATTTCAATGGTGGAATATGATGTAGGTTTTTACTAGTCTTTACAAGAATGCACTAAATAAAGATATTTTTAAAAGAATATAAAGTAAATATTAGCTGTGATTTCTACTGGATGAAGTGCTTACATGCAATTTAAAAAATCTATTTATACTTTGCCACAATTTATAAATTTTCTATAATGATGATTATTTCTTCAATCTGAAGATGTACAGAATTAATGCAATCTCATTCATCTGTCTGATTTAATGCAATTATCAAACTGATTTTAACTAATATCAAATATTCTCTTGAGGTTAAAGACCTGAGTTTTTTCTTTACGTGTGTATGTATGTGTGTGTGTGTGTGTGTGTGTGTGTGTGTGTGTGTATTTTTTTTTTCCCCAGTGCTTGGACTCAAATCCTGGGCCTCCTGCATGCTAAGTATCATTTTAGCGCTGATATTTCTCACTGGTTCTCAGAAAGTATGATTCTCTGGATGGAGCAGGCTGGAACTTTAGTTGAAGCCAGATAATTTTTTATTATGGTTTGGATGTGAGGTGGCCCCCAAATTCTCTTGTGTGAGACAATGAAAGAAGGTTTAGAGAAGAAATGAATGGGTTATGAAAGCCTTAATGCAATCACTGAATTAACTGAGTGGTAACTGAAGGTGAATAGGTAGTTGGCTGGAGGAGGTGGGCATTATGTGCATGGTTTGGGGGTATGTATTTTGTATCTGGAGAGTGGAGTTTGTTAGAATTTAGGCAAAGTTCCTTGCACTGGGAACACTATTTTAATAAAAAGGGTTTTATTAGGGTAAGGGGAGGATTGCATGAAGAAATGGGGAGCAAAGGAAAAAAAAAGGAGAACAAGGGATGAACAGAGAGCGGGGACAGGCGTGAACAGAGAGAGATTTTCAGTGTGGGGGGATGGGGCTTAAGTAGTAGTGAGCTGGTGGTCAGAGAGCCCCCTGGAGTGAGTCTGTGTTCTATAGGCTGCCGGAGGTCAGGAGGCAGAGACCAGGGCACCTGCTAGCCAGGTTTGCTGGCCAGGCTGAGGTACCTGGGAAATGTAGTCTTTTCACAAAGTACCTGGGAGGTGTGGCTTCTACCTGGGAGGTGCAGCCTCCCTGCCTGGAATCCAACAGAATCCCTCTCTGCTCCCTGATTTTCATGTGAGCTGCTTCCCTCCCCCACACTCTTCCACCATGATATCCTGCCTCACCTCAAGCCCCAAGGAATGGAGCCTATTGTCTATGGATTGAGACCTCTGAAACCATGAGCCTCCAAAATAAACTTTTTTTTCCTCTAATATTGTTCTGATTTGCTCTTTCAGTCACAGTGGCAAAAAGCTGACTAAAACACCTTTATCTTTGGCTTACTTATTTTTCTCATCATTTTTCTTCACACCATTTTAGGAAGATATCTCAATTCTTACAGAGCGCTTAGTGTATTCAATATGCATGTGGATTCTCTTGGCAAGAATCTTGCCCTTCACTTGATTGTTACATGCTAGGTAACATGCTAGAGTCTTCTAGTTTTGCCAAGGAAACCATTCTGGGGTATTCTTTTTTGAAAAGTACCCATTCCCATAATGTCTACAACATCACCCTTCTTGTAAATGTGCATATATGTGGCCAAAGAAGCAAATCCATGTTTTGAAAATGGCCTTGAGAACATATATTGGGTGCCTTGCCTCTTTGCCTTTGTGTTAGTCATTTTGGAATGTTAATGATGCCTTCCTCAAAAATTGTTAGAAGGATTAAATACATTTACCTGTTCAAAGCTGTTTGTACACAGTTGGTACTCAATATATGAAGATTTTGTTTTGTTTCTTTTAAGCACATGTAAAGATTATAGTTAAAAGTTAAATAATTCTTTTTGTGTGTGTGCTTTAATTCTTTTTTTAATTAATTTATTTTTTATTCTAAGATGTTATAAATGACAGCAGAATGCATTACATTTCATATTACACATATAGAGCACTTTTTTACAAATCTCTGGTTGTATGCAAAGTATATTCACACCATTTGTGACTTCATACTTGCACTTAGGGTAATGATTTCCATCTCATTCTACCATCTTTTTTTTTTTCCTTCACCCTTTTGTCCCCTCCCTTCCTCTCCCTCCCCATTGGCCATTCTAGTGTTCCTCTGATCCTCCTATGCTCCCCATCCCAACCCGACTGTGAATTGGCCTCCTTATATCAGAGAAAACATTTGGCATTTGGCTTTTTGGGATTGGCTAAATTCACTTAGCATTATATTCTCTAACTCCATCCATTTACCTGCAAATGCCATGATGTTATTCTCTCTTATTGCTGAGTAATACTCCATTGTGTGTATAATTCTAAATAATTAGAGCACCTTACCTTCCACAAAGATCTAATTTATAAATCTGACTGCTTTAAAGGTATAATCCCAAGAATATTGAAGATGACATGTCAAAGGAATAAGTGGTTATAGAAATGAGTCAGGATGGTGACAATACTTATGGTAAGACACTAAAAACTAAATAATCAATGTAAAAGATGCTAAAAGTCTTAGAAATGACAATAGATTGGCATAAATTGAATTAAGCAGTGTTCAACAGTTCCATAGAATTCACTAATATTATCATTTATCCCATCATCCAAAACCAAGTAACTCTAACCTAGTTAATGTTCAGTTGCAGGATGTATCTGTATAAAATATTTATTCAGCATTGATATGTATATGATACTGTACTAGTATAATATTAATATGGTTTTGAAATTCTACAGCAGCAAGATTATATATTTCACTAACAAACAACCTCAGATCTGAGTAGTTAACCCTACAGTTTTTCCTGCTCAGACTATATTTCAGGCAAATGTGTGTGTGTGTGTGTGTGTGTGTGTGTGTGTGTATGTATTTTACAGAATGTTCTACTCTATAGTCACTTGAAGGACCCAGTCAAGGAATGGCTTAGCATTTAAAATGTCAGCAATGTGATTGCTATAGCAAGAAAACTGGGTGAAGAGTAGCATTCCAGTTGATTTATGAACACAAGTAACTCAAAACACTTTCATCCACAACCACAGGCAGAACTAGTTTTGTTGCTCCAGGTAATAGGTGAGTAGGGGTTAAGGAATGTGAAAAGCAAATGGAATGTTTTGAGTGCTCTAGTTTCTGCTCAATTGATACCCAAGAAGATTTTGTAGCCTGGGACATTTCACCATAATAAGATTTACGGTAGGTAAAAGTACTTGTCTTTGTACGACTTGGAAGAAAATGACTGTGAACACAAGTAATCGTCAGGTATAGTTCAGTGAGAGAAAGTGTTTGCTATAGACTTTGAGACCCTGGACGTTTTTTTCTTTCTTTCTTTCTTTCTTTCTTTCTTTCTTTCTTTCTTTCTTTCTTTCTTTCTTTCTTTCTTTCTTTCTTTTTTTCATGATTTATAGATTCTAAACAGGTTGTACATCCAAGCGAGCAAATGACATGAGCATTAATTGGCTGATCCTCTTTTTTTTTTTTTTTTTTTTTTTTTTTTTTTAAGATTTGTCAGTTGTCCAAATGATGCCGCAGCATGAAAATAACTCTGACTCTTGGATGTCAGCCCTGCATCTGTATCTGCACCTTCGGCCCACACTCTCTGGTAATCTGTCCAGTTCTTTTCTTCTTCTTGTGTGCTGCCAATTTTTCTTTAACTCCTTTGGCTCATCTTCCTAAATTAACAAATTATTAATATTATCCCTATGTTTCTTCACTCCATAAACCCTCGTTTACTTCCACCTATGTATAAAACACTTCACAGCTCTGATCTTTGTCAAAATGTTGAAAAAAATCTATCTCTGAGACTAAGGATGAGGATTCCCAGTCTACATGTCCAAGTTAAACCAAATGGATAGTGTCTGCTCCTCTAGGAACTCCTAGAAATTTCTTTTCTATTCAGTTTGTGATCTCTTTTTAGATAATCAAAATGTCCACAGCTATCAACATTTATTTCTATGCTATAATTAGAAAACACATAACAAACATATCCTGGATGTGGTCTTCATATTATAAAATGAATATGTGGTACATTTACATTATTTTGATCGCTTTAGAACATTTTATCATGGGCTCATATCCTACAAACTGGGAATTACTCATCAGTGAGAACCTAATATTCCTTCATTAACCAGAAAGAAGGAGTGAATATTCCTTCTTTCTTTAGGAAATATATCCTGTAGATTTTTAAAGCAAATTCAAATATGCTAATAAGGAATCTATACAAAATAATTTTTATAGTATTCCTAAGTGCCACTGCTTTGTAGACCTAACTGTGTTTTTCTATTTTGGAAGATAAGATTCTGGAAGGCAGAGATCATTTGTACTCCTCTGTCTTATGTAGTAGGATACAGAAAATCATGCAACAAGTTCAGATGAGTTATTTTTAAAAAACATACATATTTTCTAAATGAGATTTGGATAGCAGCCTATGTCTATTTCCCTGATGCCTAAAGATGCAAAGAATTGTCAGAACAGTTTGGTTCATCAAGATTTAAAGTGCAAAATTATTATGACATTCATTTGGCACATTTGAGACCAACAGAATTAAATCTTTAATCCTTAGGAGTCCTTCAAACAGGATCTGTTTCTATGAGATAAGAGGCACTGTTAGTGACTATATATACGCTACATAATCAGGGTAAGTTAATAGTAAAATGATTGAAAGACCAATATCAGCAACTTGCTAGTTTGTTTCATTTAGTATTTTGTTATTTCATGGCTTGTACTTTACACCTAAATGTACTTATAAACAGTAAGCTCATTCTTCTAAGATTAAATATTGATGTTTATTTAGGGAACAATTATGGCTTTTAATATATGCATATATTAATTTTATGAACCTGAATATTATACTGTGTATAGTAATAAATAACATTTGAATTTTTCTCATACTGTTTGCAATTAAAGAAAATATGAGGTGTTTTAACTCAATATTAAACCATTTTTGTAGTCAATAAAGCATAAAATATCAAGGTTGATTTTGTTCATTTTTCAGGCTCACATTGCTCAATGTTCTCAAAAAAAGATTATGTTAACATAATGTCACTAAAACTTTGTCATTATTTATGTCTGGCAAGCACAAACTAATATCTACAAAACTTCTATGCAAAATAAATAAATAACAAGATGCATAAATACCTTTTACAAAAAAATAAGAGTTGAAATACTAAAATGAAATAAAGGGATTTTCTTACATGAAGAGATTTTTCTTAATCTCTAATGCCTTTAATGGCAGAAAAAAAATTTAACTGCATGTCAGTAAAGTCCGATTGTTGAGATCAAAGTGTCTGTATATGCAAAAGAGTAAAATGCCTTTTGTGGAATGATTCATTTTTTAAGATTTTTTTTAAAAAATATTTATTTATTTGTTTTAGTTGTACACAGTGTCTTCATTATTTTTTACGTGGTGATGAGGATCGAACCCGGGCCACGCACATGCTAGGCGAACGCTCTACCACTGAGCCACAAACCCAGCCCCGGAATTATTCATTTTTATTTAGTAAAAGTTGACTTTTCTATTCTACAGACAACAAGTTCATATTTACAATAGGATAAAATGTGTTTTTATTCAAAGTTCCCAAATAAGTTTAACTAAGGAAATAAGCCAGGTTTATTCTGTGGACTGAGTACCTCTTGTGAATTGTGGCATAGTTCTTGGTACTATAGTTACTCCAGTTCCAGAAACATGGAGTTCAAGTGTTGATAAATGTTTCACAATATATTAGTAAAATGGTTAGGAACGTATAGAACTATCTAATCGGCTTATTAAGAGACACCTGACAGAGCTATAGTAACAAAAACAGCATGGTATTGGCATCAAAATAGACAAGAAGACCAATGAAACATAATAGAAGACACAAAGACAAATCCACATACTTATAGCTATCTGATACTTGACAAAAGTTGCCAAAATATATTTTGGAAAAAAGACAGCCTTTTTATCAAATGCTTCTGGGAAAACTGGATAGTTATACATAGAAAAATGAAAATTTCAGAAAGAGAAGTGGAAGAAGATTTAGTGATAAATGTACAGAGAGGGAAATGCCTGCTTTTGCCATTAATTTTAGGTTTAACAGTCAAGAAGGCCTTGTAATTTTTTGTAGTTGTCATTCAAGTTATAATTTAAATTGCATGTCAATTTTGGATGATTTGGTCCTTGACTTGATCAAATAATGGAAACCAAGATGATTTATATTGTAATTTATTAAATTTTCCTAAGGAAAATGGGTATTGAAGAGAGATGTTTGTGACCTAATCTGCCAACCTAAATGCCACTTCAAATGTGCTTCCTTTCCTTTAGCAGTCATCTTTGGCACTTTGCTAGGCACTTTAGAGCTTGGCATAAAATATCTAATATATAATAACACCCACACTCATACTGCTTAATAATCAGCATCACTGTGATCTTAGAATTATTTCTGAAATACCTAACTACAGAGTTATAACTCTCTAAGTTCATCTTTTCTCCTTTTGTTTTCATATTTCTCATTGTAAGTCTCCCAGGACTATGAAATCTTAGAAGATTTAATTCTGAAGTTTTCCACTGGATGATGCAGGATTGATTGGAACTCTCATGAAATGAAAATGGTCTTACTGGACTCAAAGGGGCCATAATATAATAGACTTTTAAGCAGAGAGAAATAAAGTAATGATGTTAGGATTCTCTTATTATACCATCCTTTGCTGTTTCTTTTCTAGCTTTCAAGATGCATCTTGTCAGTTTCCACAGAGATCTACTTGTATGAGACTCAAAGAAGCTTATTAAAGTAGAATGCTAAATTCAAATTGTTATGCTAACCAATGCATGTGCGTTTCTGCAGTTTATTTGAAAAATATTTTTAGTGTGTGAGTCTCAAAGGCCGAAAGTATTCTAAAAATCTGTGAAATGCTGGGTATTGGCATTTTGTTTCTTCATTTGCTCTTTTTATGTTTTTCTTTCACAGAATCCTTAAACTTTAAATTGTTACATGCCACCCTAAAAAGTCTCAATATGATGTAGGAGTGGGTGGTAGAATAATCTAAAATAGCAATCCATGCATTATCACCATTTTAAGATTTTCTTTTGTGATGTACTATATATAGTCTTTCCTGATGTCCTCACTCACATTCAAAAAGAAAATGAAAACATTCCTTGCAGAACATCTGCTTATATTAGTGCTGTGCTTTGCAGGAAGAGAAGTGGAAGAAGGTTTAGTGATAAATGTACAGAGAGAAGGAAAAGGCCTATGTCAGAATTTTAGGATGGAGGTTTAAGGGCACTTTCTTAATACAGTGTTCTTGGAAGTCTTAAGCCACTAAGTTGCCCCCACAAAAGATAGAGTACTGTAGAATACTGAAGGTTCTCTTTGTAAAAGAAAAATACCCACAGAATTGTAAACATATTGCCATTTATAACTTCACTATCACTGATTTTATTTAATCATGTGATCAATTCATTATTTACAAGGGGATATTTGTTAGCCCTGAATGTATTAGAGCAGGCCATTAAGTAGATGGTGGAAAAATGAACACTGATCATCATGTATGGTGACTTCTTTAAGGAGACACAAAGTGGAGATGGGAGATGAGCAATTCTGGACAAGCAGCCAGAAAAGGGAGAAACCTCAGCCCTTGAGAAATATAAAATAAGAAGAGTGGGTCCAGTTTGCTTTCATCATTACTTTAACATTTTTATTTTTATAAGAGTAGATCAATACCCGAAGAGATAGATTTCCTTTGTCCACTTTCTTCATCCTCATGAAGAGACTAAGGCAGTAATTGACATCCTTCTAGATAACAAGGAGGTCTTACTGCCATGCAGCCATGGGTATGATCTCCAGGCAACGCTTTCCAACTACCTAGGATGAAAGAGGAGCATTTTATATTTTCCCATCTATCAAGGACTAATACTTTCAAACACAATAAAAATAAACTAGGAGAAAAAATGAAAAGACATAAAATTCAATCCATATTTTGCTATCAGTAAATTCAACAGGGTTATAAAATTAGGCTGTTCATTTGATGTACAATTTAAAACTTTCAAATTCTGTATAGCATCTCAGACTGGCAAATAACCATTGTGCATACCAATACCACTTGGCATATCATGTTTTGGAGTCCTGGTTTAGGGGGTTGGGAGAATAGTGCCCAGTGAAAAAGTAAGATGTACATCTGGAGTTTTATTCCCATTAAAGAGGGACTCTACTTTCTAACATTGCCATGTGGTACTTCTGCTTCAGGGTAGCTTTGTTTCCCCTGATAGCAATCCAAATCTAAAATTCAGATGCTGGATGGGGATTTATATGCTGACATTTTAAGGCAGTGGTTTTTAAAGATTTCTCATACTTAAGTGAATTAATTCACTTTTGTACTCTTCTTTCCTATCACACATATAAAATGTAAGTAACATTTTCATTTAACTGTTAGAACCAGGAATTATAGCTATCTGGAATATAATCCTAAACCACTGAGAAGTGTCCCACATTCTGTATAATTTGAATATCTTGCCATTTTTGCTTTAAAAACAGAATTTTTTCTCAATTTTAATACATATGAATTTTTGATGAAAACCCTAGAAATTATTATACTTTAGTTTGAAATTTTCTCTCAAATTGTTCAATGCTCAGAAAATAGCACTGATGTACATGTTTCTTGGTATTTGACTCCTAAATGCAGTACTCTTAATCTTAGTACATTCATAGATGTCATATTCATGATGGTTCTTTCTAGAGTTGCATCTTACACCTTGATTATATTTGTAGTGTAATTGTTCAAAAATTTACATATTGAAAAATCATATTATTTGAAGATATTTTCTGATCTTTGTTTTATATGACAGAATTTATTGACTTTAAGACAATATGCTATAGTTAGATTGTATTTTCAGTGAATTTATTTCAAGATAGTAAAGAGGACAATATAAATTATTGGTTTTGAAATAAACTGAATGTGAAATATCCATTGGAATAGATGAGGTCAAAAGCACTTTATAAAAGTCCTTTTGCTGTGCATGTCTTTTGTTCTATATGTGAATATTATTAATAGAAGCACTAGAGCACATATTATATAGACTTACCAAAATTAATATTCTTTTCTAAGCTTTACAAACTTATTACTGGTCCTATTTTCTATTTCTCTTTATTAGGCTAATCATTTTTTTTTTGCATAAAACTTAATAGTCCTAACAATAACAGCCACAAATGAAAAAAAATAAGAAGTGTATTCTTCAATAAAAATCATGACTTTGTATTAGCTTCATCTACATACTAGAAAATAAAACACCCAATCAAATGCAAAGGAAGAAGACAAAGGGAATCTCGGTAGTGCTGTGTTACTACCTTAACAAAACTTCTCATTTTTTAAAAAATCTCAGGTCTCATATTGTCTCCACTGAGACACAAACTGCATGGTGTATCATAGATTGATCCTGGTGTGTTAAATATTGTTGCACTTGCCTTTTCCAAACTCCATGTATTTTATTTTTCACAAGGTAGCAATTACTTCAGTAAAACTATGAATGACAGTCAGTTGACCTCAACATGTTTTTAAGGTATATCTTTGGATAAAGTCACTTGCTTGTCTAATTGCTAGAGGATTTCCTATAAAGAAAGCATTACTTAGAGAACTAAGCAGCCTTTAGATACATGTCTGCCTGTGCAGGAAATGCTACCACTCTCATTTAATTTTTCACTTTCTTTTTTCCCTCTGATATAGTGAGATTTACTCTTTAAAAGGCATGAGAAAAGACCATGCAGCACACAGGAACGCTTATTTAGACAACACTTTTTCTCTTCCCCTCTCCACCCACTCCTTCTGCTGCAGGAAACACCCATCTCCTTCTGTCATATGAGTTGTTTGGATATCCTGGACTTGTATATAGATGGAACCATGAAGTAGGGACAATTAATTATCTGACTTATCATATTCAGTAGAATTATTTTGAAACTAATCTATATTATTTTGTGTAAAAATGTTTTATTCCTTTGTATTGACTAACAGCGTTCCATTTCATAGCTGTACCATTGGGTATCCACTGTCATTAGGATGCTATGCTCAAAACAACAAAGTACAGAAGCTCCATTTGCTCCACATCCTCACAGACCCTTGGTATGTTCAGTCTTCTAAATTTTAGACATTCTAGTGGGTGTGTTTTGGTATCTCTTGGTATCTCGTGGTGATTTTGATTTATATTTCTCTCTTGATTATTGATGTGATACTTTTTTGCATTACTTTCTATCCTTTTGTCTTCTTTGTTCAAGTGTCTATGCAATTCTTTTGCCATTTCCTTTTAATTAGTTCTACACTAAATGCTGAATTATAAGGGAACTTTATATACCCTAGAAATCTCTTCTATTAGATATATATATTTTTTTTTGGCTATGTTCTGCCAATCTGTATCTTGCTTTCCATTGTATTAAAAGAGTGCATTTTAAAGAGTAAATTTTATCTCTGAGGAAATCCGTTGACATTTATTTTTTCAGTTTGTATTTAAGAATCATTGACAAACCTATGGTCACTTAGAGTTTCACCTATGATTTATTCAAGAAATTTTGTAGTTTTGGTTTTTGCATTTAGTTTTGTGGCCCATGTTTATTTACTTGTTATATATGATTCTAGGTATAGGTTGAGATTTGTTTCTTTTAGACGAGCACATGTTTTAAAATTGTATAATCTATTCCATTGAATTTCTTTGGCACTTATGTAAAAAATTAATTGTGTGCAGATAAGTCCTTATATATTTACCTTTATATATCACAATTTCTTAATTACTATAAATTTTGTCTTGAAATTAGGTATTCTTCCCCTCTTTTACTTTTTCAAATATTTTATGTTTTGTTTTACTATCATGTTCTTTGAATTTCACTATCATTTACATGTAATTGCAGTATCAGCTCATCAATTTTCACAAGGAAACCTACTGGGATTTTAATTAAAATTTCTTTGGATAGATTAACTTAGGTAGAAGTAACATTTCATCAATATTTCATACCCTGATGCATGGATATGATATATTAACCCATTTATTTAGGACTTCTTTAACTTTTCTCAGAAATACTTTATAAATTTAAGCAAGCCATGGTAGTGCACACCTGTAATCCCAGATACTCAGGAGCCTGAGGAAGGAGGATTGCAAGTTCAAAGACATCCTCGACCAATTAGTGAGATTCTGTCTCAAAAACAAACAACAATAACATTAATAAGAACACCAAACAAATAAATAAAAAGGATTGTGAACATAGTTTAGTGATAGAGTATCTCTGGGTTCAATTCCCAATACAGAAAAAAATTACTTTTTTTTAAATGTAAAGATTTTTCTACACATATTTTTCAAATATTCCCTTAATGTTTTTTAAGATTTTTGATGTCACCTAGTTCCTAGTATTCCATCCACACCAGAAGCAAAAGTCCCCTTAATTTTTCAAATTTCTTTTACTCTCACATAAATCTAAGCAGTCTTAACAGCCCTAAACTCCTAATACTTGATATTTTTGTCCAGCAAGAGCGAAACTGTTTTGGTCTTATTTCCTTGAATTGAGGCTTTAAAAACACCCTCAGAGAGAAAATCTGATTGAATGCTGTCTCTTCTCCTGAGCTTTCCTTCCATCTGAAATCATAGCAATAAACCTTAGGTTGCTATTCAATACCTGCAAGAAAAAAGCAAACCAAAAATTTGAATTGTTATTTTGGCCAATTTTTGTAGTTGTAGTTGTTTGTGGTCAGAAAATAAGCTACCTTGTCCATGCAAAAACAGAAATGCCAATTTTCCTCTTAAAATAAAGATTTATCATTTATCAGATCAAAACTCTTATGTTTTCTATATTGCCTTCCATTTTGTTTTATTTTCTTTTCTTTTTTTTTTTTTTCTTATTTCTACCCACAGCTGCAGAATACTTCTTATTTGATGATGGGATTCTCAGAATGGAAGAAACAGTTTTATAGTAAGAGATAAAGATCCCTGGGAGACAAAGAAAACTGGAGATGTCACCACCAAAATACATGGCTGTATTTTTGGTAAGAGTATCAGAATAGGCAAGACTGAGGAGTGAAGAAGAGTCACAGAAGCAATAAATGATTTCCACATCATCAAAGTAGGTAAATCAAACTGTGCAACAGGGATTCCAAAAGACTAAATAAAAAAGAAACAAAAAAACTAAGGAGACATGCCGGGATTGCTGCGTTACTTCTTAATGGGGCTGAGGTCTAAAGCTACCCCCCTTTTTGGGCCCTAAAAGGGGGCTCCTTCTGCCAGCAGAAAGAGTTAAAGTAGCTTACCTGGCAAAGATAGGCTTAACGGGCAAAAGTCGCGGAGTGTCTTTACAGAGGAGTGAGGGCTCTTGATGACCTGGTAATAAAAGAAATAAGAGATGGCCATAAACTAGCCATAAGCCATTACACGCAAAAATGATAAAAGGAGAGATATGTTTCAGTAGATGCCTCTGCTGTGAGTTTAAATGGAGATGAAGCAGGCATCAGTCAAGGGCAATTTGGAGAGAATGGAGTACAAGGGATGTGGAGGTGGTAGTCAAGTGACAATCAGGTGATGAGCATGTTCCCAAGCACTGACAGCAGGTACGTTCATAGGAGCAGTCCAAAGACAATGGGTTCCAGTTCTATATCCTCTGACATTTCCAAGAGATTGAATTCTGAGAGATGGGTTGGATTTTTTTTTTTTTTTTTTTTTTTTGATTCTTTATTGCTTGGACAATATTTGAAAAAGAAAAGAGGATTGAAAAAGGAAAAAATAAGCAGACAACAAGCACTGAAACAACGTACAAATTCCTTTTGACTTAGAATAGTTAAACACGTATGTGTATAAGCTAGGACAACATTATCTGAACACTAAAGTCTATATAGTTTATATCAGAAAGCATTGTGTTCCAGCTATCTTCCAGGAGTTTTTCAGGGTATTTATTTATTTTTATCAGTGCATATTAATTATACAGAGGTGAGTTTCATTTTCACTGCCCAATACCTTCCATTCCCTTCCTGCCTCCCTCCTGCTTGTCCTTTTCTTCTATCCCAGTGGTCTGGCTTCTATTTTCACAACATCTATTTTTCTTTTCATTTTCCCCTCTAGTTTTCACATATGAGAAAAAAACATAAAAAAACTTCTTTCTGAGTCTTAACACTCTTTGAACTTGAATCTTTCCACATCCATACATTTTCCTGAAAATGACATAATTTTGTTCTTTTTGAAGGCTGAATAAAGCTCTATTTTGTTTATATACTACATTTTAAAAATCAAATTATCTGTAGATAAACACACAAGCTGATTCCATAACTTAAAAATGGAAATTCAAATCAAAACTACACAGAGATGTTATGTCACTGTAGTGAGAATGTCAATCATCAAGAATACAAATAACAATCAATGCTGGTGAGGATGCAGGGAAAAGGAACTCTTACACACTGTTGGTAGGAATGTAAATGAGCATGGAAATCAGTAAGAATGTTCCTCCAAAAACTAAAAGTAGAAACACCATATGATCCATCTCTCCCACTCCTTGCTATTATCCAAAATAATTTAAGTCAGCAAAATTTAGAGATACATGCATACCTATGTTTATCACAACAAAATTCACAATAGTTTCCATTTTTCTTAATACCAAATATAATAACCAAAATATCAATATTATCTGACCCCTTCCTGCTTTTCTCAACCTCTTGGATTTTACTTTTTCTCAACACAGACACACACATATATATACATGGTGCTTAGCCAAATGGGCTCCTCTCAGCTCAGTGGAATCACTTCTTTGCCCATGATAACTTTTTGTATGTTTTGCATTCAGTCTGTATGGAATGCTTTCTCGACATCCTGTTTGACAATTTAATTAATATTCATCTTTCAGAAAACAGTTGAAATATCCCTTCATTGGGGAATTCTTTCCTGACTCCCCTCTGAATAGTCTATTTCACAAACTGAAATCTACCTAGTATAAGTAGACCTCATGTCACATGTGCAAAAATTTCAGTTATCTCTGAAATTAGTGAACATCAGTCCCCAAACAATGTGGTTTAAGTTTTTGTTACTAATGTATATTAACTATGAGAAATTACTCCAAGTACAAGGGCCCCTGCTAACTATTCAATCTACAAACCACTATGAGAATAACAGATGTATTTGTTTTCTCAAACTGTATCACTAACTGGTCATCATGCATATGTTGTTCAGTTCAGGTTCGGACAGTGAAGCAGGAAATGCATTACCTCATGGTCCCCAGTAATAAACCCACCCATGCAATATTGTACAAAAGTGGATAACTGGGAGAGTTGGCCAGCAAAGAAAAGGTGTTTCAAAAGTACCAAAAAGTAATAATGCTGGAGTAAAGCTCAAATAAAACAAATGGAAATCCAGAAGGAGTGGGATGTTGATGAACTTTCCCTTCAACAGACATGAGATCTATAGCCAGAGAATATAGTCAAGGTGAGCTGATTGTTACAAATGTAGAAGGTGGCTGTGATTAGGAAGCTAAATATTGACCAGAGAAAGTGATGCTGATAAAAATCTTCACATTTAAAGGAACTCCTGGAAATAGTTCACATGTTGAAAATGCAAAGGATGCAATATTGGAAGCTGGTGCCAACTTATAAAGGAGTATGACAATGACAATTCACTAAGGCATAGAGAAGATGCTCCCATTACTATGCTTGTGAAAACAAATTGGGGTTTTATTTGTTTTGGTAGTAGGGATATTTAACCACTGAGCCACATCTATCAGCTAAGTTGCTGAGGCTGACCTTGAACTTTTAATCCTCCTGCCTCAGCCTCCTGAGTTGCTGGGAGTACAGGTATGCATCATCCCAACAGGCACAAATTAAAAATTTTAATGGCAAATGGTTCTAGTGTATTAAATTACAATGTATTAATTAAATACTAATTTTACTATTTTTGTATTTCCTACACACTTATAACAATCAGGAAAAGAATGTTTTAATATTTCTACAACAATTTTTAAAGACAAAAAATTGTGATTTTTACAATTGATTATTAAGATCCATTTTCATGGTTTCAATTTGTACAATTTCAGTGTGGATAGTCATTCTTATGGTCTTATAATACTGTGAAAAGACTGTCTGGAGTTAGTTGATCCCAAGTAGTTTTCGAATAAATGATTCAAATTTTAAAGGAAACAAACACTGAGAAAAGAGAGATCAGTACTTACAGAAGCAAGTTTTGCTTACTGCTTGGTGTTGGTTTTGATTCAGTTACCACATGTTGCCTTATTCTGGAGAAGTATTTGAATATATTATAGGCCATTGGTGCTATTTTATGACAAATTCGGGAAAGGAATGGTGGGATGTCAAGATTGTTCAAAGAGTAAAATAGTTATAATTTGGGTACACTTGAATATTTTGAACAAATAATCTCTGAATTCAAATTTGTAAGTATGCTATCATTTGAGGAATTCTGTACAAGTTTTTAACTTTTGTTTACAAACTGTTATATTTATTTAAACTATTTATCTACTCAATTGACTTTTCTATATCATTTTTTGCATTATCATCTCTTGAATCATTTTACACATATGTATTTATTTTCTTCTTATCCCCGTGTTAGCATTCACAATTCATGTATCAGTTTTCTCCCATTTAAAATTTTACTCAAGCATTCACAACAAAAACAATGACTCAATTTACACAATGCATACTAACCATCAATCTTGACCTAGTTTTTTTTTTTTTTTTAATAACTTCTAAATTGTACCTTTTTTGTTTTCCTTTTTGCAGTGCTGGGGATCAAAGGTAGGGCTTCATGCATGCTAGGCAAGAGCTGTACCTTGAATCTATATCCTGAGCCCTTACATCATTTTGTATTTAAGTATTTGCTATTTGCTCCCAAAGTCATTACAGGTTATACATGTATTTTAATGTTTAAATTATATTATTAAATATTAATAACCAGTACACATAGTTCTAATGAACAAGTTTTTTTGTTGTTGTTGTTGCTAAGAGACCTACACTGATAGGAATACTGAAAGAAAGTTTTGAAGCTTAAAGAAATTAAAATTATCAAAAACTTGAATCTTCAAAATTAAATTGAGATCATTCAAAATACTATATAGTTTTATAAACATACAACCAACCAGTTTCTTCATTATGTGTAAGAGCCTTTAATGAGGAAGTAGCTAAGATGGCGGCTGGCTGAGAGCCAAGAGGAGGCGTTTACTTGTTTACACCTGACCTAAATGTAATTGACTAAGAATCTTTCTGTGCCCGTGGCCACTGCGTGTCGCACCTGTAAGTTGAGCTTGTGACAGTGTATGCTTGTTAAGAGAACTAATGTACCTGTGAAGGGTATAGAGTATTTAAGCAGACTGGGGGCGTCAGAGAGAGAAGATAGAGAAGGAAGAGAGAAGAAGGAACAATAAAGGAACCACTCATTCCCAGTCTGCCTCAGATTTCTTTCCCGCGGTATTGTTGCTGCAGATGGCAACAATTATGCCTCTTTCAAAAATAACTATATAAAGCAAACAAAACCAAACAATATAATGTGGGGATTATAATGAATAGAGAAGTAAATCTTTGCTAATATTTGTCCAAAGGAAAAAGGGTAAATGGGGACAAACTATTATAAACTTGCATTTGGAATGAGGAATATGATCTTATCTCTAAGTAGACCATGATAAATTAAATATGCATATTATAAGCCCCAGTAAAATCACTTTAATGCAGGAAATAGAGATAGAGATAAAAAAAAATAGACAAAGTTAAATAAAATTCTATAAAAATTCAGTTCTAAAAGCACTTTTTAAGCTCAGGTAATTTGGAAGGAGACATGCACACACAATAAAAAAAACCTTTCAAGTATTATTGATTATAGATGGATCCCGCAAATGTTAAACATGATTATAACTATGCTAATAAACAACAAAATGAAGTTGAGATATATAATCTGAGATTACAAAGAACATTTATTAAACAAAGGGGACAATATCAAATATTTAAAAATTTAATGCTGACAATATCAAATATTAAAATTCAACTACTTAATTTCCACACATTCTTTTTGTTAGTATGAGAAGTGGGAATGCTAATAAAATAATCTTTTAAGAACAGCATAGTTTTTATATTAAAATGTAACAGCATTTTTAGAAGAAAATTTTAGGTGAATAGTCTCCATGAACTAAAAAAGGTATCATTAGCAAATTATTCAAAATTGTATCATCTAAATTTTGGTATTTCATGAACAACTGGATTTTGGTTTGGAAATATAAGCTTTAACTTTAATTTTTGAAAATCAAATTTTGTGATTCAGCATCTTAAAAATAAAGAGAAAAACTCATATGATTTTTAAATTTTTTTTTTAGTTGTAGATAGACACAATATCTTTATTTTTACTTACATTTTTATGTGGTGTTGAGGATCAAACCCAGGGCCTCATGCATGCAAAGCAAGCTCTCTACCCCAGCCTTCATATGATTTTGTTCAATATGTTAAAAAATTTTTTTATAAGATTCAACAGGAATTCATGTTAAAAACTCCATGAACTCTGAGAAATGGAAATTTCTTCACTCACATAAATGATATCTATGAAAAATGTGTGGTTAACACATATTTAATGGTAAAAATAATTGTAGTTTTCCTCTGTTTTAGGACATAAACCATACCACTTCAATTACTTTTATTCATTTTACTTAAAGTGTTACCAAGGAATTGTGAGTTTAAGTAACAAAACCAATAGGTATAAATACTGCAAATTAAGAAGTAATATGTATTTATTTTCAGATGGCATAACTGGTAATGAAAAAAAAAAACAGCAAAACAATCACTTGGCACAAAATTGAAAACTATATTAGAATTAACTTAAATTAGGCAAAATTGAGGAATCTGATTAAAACATACATATATCATCCGGGCGTGGTGGCGCATGCCTGTAATCCCAGCACTTGGGAGGCTGAGACAGGAGGATCGCAGTTCAAAGCCAGCCTCACCAATGGTGAGGCACTTAGCAACTCAGTGAGATCCTGTCTTTAATAAAATACAAAAAAGGGCTGGGGATGTGGCCCAGTGGTCGAGTGCCCCTGAGTTCAATCCCTGGTACCAAAAACAAAATAAACAAAACCCCACACATATATCAATTGTATTTTCATACACTATTAAGAGATAATTGGAATATCAAGCATAAAAAGCAAATACATTTATAACAATGTAAAATGTACCAATAAATTACTGGGAATAAATTGAAGCAAAAATTTGCAAAGTCAATATATTAAAAATTATGAAGTTTTGCTAAGAGAAATTGAAGACTTAGAAAGATATAAAATTTCCATGAATTGGAAGACTTAGTATTGTTATAATTTCAGTATCTATAGTTGATTACTCTCAAAGTAGAATGTGACTACTTGTGGTTCTCAGGGACACAGATGTTTCATGAAATTGAAAGCTTCCTTAAATAATATTAAGATTTTTTTTTCTTTTTTCATTACCTTTTTCTCATGAATGCATAGTGGCATATTCCTAAGGTCACCTGATGTGAGATATTGCAACTGATTTAATGTAAAACCAGATATGAGAATCCCATCATTTTCTGTTAAGCCAGAAAATAAAAGTGATTTATGGAAATATAAAGTTATAATGCTCTTAACTCCTCATCTTTTTTCCAAAATGATGTTATCTGTCATAAGTTTATTTATTGTTCTCATCGTTAATATTTAAGATAATTAAAACATGATAATATGTATCATTTTCAATTTTAATTTTATAAGTGTAGATAAATAGATCAATTCCACATAAAGAAAAGCTATTTGGGGACTTAACGATTTTTAAAAGTACAAGGAATTCTGGAACAAAAAAAGAAATCATTGATTTAATGATTCAATACAATTGTAATTAAAATCCCGAATTTCTCATAGAAATCAACACAACAAATAAAATGAAATTCAACACTTATCTTGAATTGAACATATACACTTCACTCTTAGCAACTGAGGTGGCTTCATGAGCCCAGTTGTATTCTATGTGTGCCTGTACCTGTACCATGTGGAGTCAGCCCTGTGGAGTACATAGAAATAATTTTTAAAATTTCCCCTCCATGCATAGAAATAATTTTTAAAATTTTCTGAGTTGCAAATATTTCAAGTAACCAACTGTGTTCCTATCCTTGGTATCTGTAAAACACCACTTGTATATTTAAAATGATATTTCCATTTTTACTTATATTACTCAAGTTTGTGTTTATATTTTACAACCATAATGCAATATATTTATGATGTAGCAAGTTCCCAAACACCATGAATAAATACCAGAATTAATTTAGTAAATATTTAATAGAGCTTTGGAGTGCTAAAGATTTAGGGTATTCCAAAAATGTGTAAATGTAAATTAGAGATTAGAATTGTTGCCCATTTAAGCACAGGAAAGCTCATCCTAAATAAAATGCATGTCACTTGGGCTGTCATATATACCTGTCTGTGGTGGACCAACAGGAAGGTCTAATTAATCTCATTACATCAGAAGAATTAAATGTTTATGATGTAGTACAGTCTCAGATGTGTTCAATGACATTTTTTTTCTATAAAATTAACCGTTCTAAACATTTCACCATATAGTCTGAGAAATGTAAGTTCATAAAATAATTAAAATTTACCTTACAAAGGTAAAAGCCATCATTTATGAACTATTCCTTTTTCTTTTTTAAGCCGGGAGTGGCGCATACCTGTAATCCCAGTGGCTCAGGTAGGTGGAGGCAGGAGGATGGGGATTTCAAAGCCAGCCTCAGTAACAGTGAGGCACTAAACAACTCAATGAGACCCTGTCTCTAAATAAAATACAAATATATATATATATATATATATATATATATATATATATGTATATATATATATTGCTTTTAAAAAGATACAAGGACAATAGTTTATATATATACAAATATATATATATATAAAATATGTATTTAAAAAAGATACAAGGACAATAGTTTCTAGGTTGTGAAACAATTGTTTACCAAGTTAAAAAAATGCAACATGATTTATAGCACTCTATCTTTGAAGCTTAGGGATTTCTTTGTAAAACTTTCCAAACGTGAATTGGAATTGGATGATCAGATGGAAATATTTCGCAGGAAGATTTTAAATTCTCAGTAGAGATTAAGATATTTCACCTTTAAGACATTTATAATCCTACTTTTCTATTATGTTGCACTATTACCATCAATCAGGCTTTTATTTAAGCAAAAGAATATCAGAATTTCTTAAGGGAAATATGTAAAATTATGTGTGTTTTGATGACATGTTTATCAGGGAAAAAAGATTTAAAAAAAACTCTGAGATTGTGCATGTATGGAGGAAAGACCCTAACAAACAAATAAAAAAGCAAAACATATTGAACAACTAAACCCACTAAAAAAAACCGCTAATTATAAGTGATTAGTTAACACAGCCAGAGTCTATAGAGGGAAAGAAACTGCAAGATTAAAAAAAAAAAATAGATAATTTAGTACTATATCCATGTTTAGTTAGAAGAATACGAAACCATTCTGAATGTAGAGAAAATTTCATAGTCTATAAAGAGCTCAAATATGAGTTATGAACGTTGCAAGTTTTGGAAAAAGGGAACAGAATATTCAAATACAGATCACTGTCACAGAGGTGAGATTGATGGTGGCCTTCACACGTTACCACTACTTACCTGAAGTCTCAAGGGCTCTGGTCCATTCATTTGTCTTTAAATACAAAGAATGAAATAATTAAGCAAAGCCCACTATTGGAGTCAAAAAATGAGAAATATATTTGTATATTTTCTGAATTGTGAAAATCATAGAATATTATCCTCAGATATTTTTAAAGCACTTTTAAATAACCATACTGAAATATCAGCATAACCAAATAAATCATATGTGTTTTTTTCTTTTTACAAAAATTTTATACAATTCAGAGTTTTCATTACAAAATGTATATGATTTTAGATCCTTTGACACACTGATCCTCAAAAGTCCTCAAGAATAGTAAATTCATGTTTTTAAAAGTGGACAGTACCTTGAAATTCTTTGTCTTCATTTTATGTCAAAAGAATTTTATAGAGGCAAAATATTTGTATAGTCCAAAAACTCATTTGTTGTGGCACCTTGTATCAGTTTTATAACTCCTATGACTTAAAATGGATGTTATTCTATTTAGCTTTGTTCCTTAAGCTTTTATGTAGCAGCATAGTTTCTGTGTCATGATAAAGGGGAGGTCTTTATTCTAAAGCTCTTTCTGAATGGTGGAGATTGTTTTTATTTCCCTATGAAAAAGATACCAGAAATCTGTGCCCTGCATACATAGCCTGGAAGGAAGAAAGAGTAGAAGAGTTGAGACACTTCTGGGAAAATCTATGGTGGAACAGCAAAGCTTGCAGGAGTTTTAATCCCTGTTGTAGTATCTTTTACAATGTGCAGAAGATACCTTGGTTGAGAAGTCCCTTAACAAATGTCACCAGATTCATTGAGTTCCCATCAGACTGACCTGAATGTTGTCACCACTTGGGGGACTGCAGTTGTTCAAATAGACACAACCCTTCTGAAAGCCTAGGGCCTGAAGAACCCTTTCCTATGAGCATTAAAAATCAGAATTTTGTATGTGTCAGCTATATTTATTTCATTACAGCTAGGAAGAGAACACTCTCTCCAATGAGTAGAATCCCTTCAAATCCCTTCCCCCTGCTCCAAACACATTAGTTCAGGACTGAAAATAATGCAAAATGCTCTTTAAAGGAGAGGGGAAAATTACATTAGAGTGCCTTTTTATGAAAAAAAAAAAAAAAAAAAAATCCAGCAATTTCAACAGGACCATAAAACACAGCAAATCATTGAGTTTAAAGCACTCTCACTGGTACTGGTCCATTTTTGTTATATAACCTCTGCTTGATTCCCAAATTTCAGGTTTAGCTTATATTTATAGCATGTTCTATTTGCATTATTCAAATCTCTTCTCACCCCTTCAGCATTCACGCATTCTTTGGGTAGAACCAGGGTTAGTAAAGAACAGAATGACTGTTTTTTTGTTAAGACCATTCATCTTTCAGTCAGTCCTAGGAGGCAATTTATAGTTCTAAAGGCTACTATATTTTGGATAACGGATGACAATTTCACAGATGAGAGATTTCCATTAACTTTCCTCTACCATTTAGCTGGTACCTATTTTAGCACTTTCTTTGAGGCTAAAACACCGCTTTTTTTATTTCTGAATTTTTATATTTTTCTTTCTGCAGTTGTCCATATTTTTGTGTAGTGGTGACTGGAGGAAATTCTATGCACTGTTAACCTTACCAAAAATGGAATTCGGCCATCCAAGTCAGGGGAGTACTGTGGACTTGGCTGTTCTCCTGGGATGGATGCTGTTCAGAATCTCAGCTACCAACCTGGCACTTAACGTAATATGATTTTTACTCTATATTTTTTCTGTGCTGGGAAATATTCACCAAGGGACACTCTTACCCTCTCCTTCCTATCTCTGGGTTTGTTCAGAATGACTAGCCTTATTTAAAGATTTACAAATATTAGGAATGTTATTTTTTTCTAGTTGATTAATCAATGCTCAATTAATTTTTGATGATCTCTTTCTCTGTCACTGTTTCAATCCCTGTGCACTTTCATAGTAAATCCTCTTCATGGATTTATTTCTTCTGCTAGAGTGTGAACTCCTGGAGGCAGGAACAGAATTTGTTATATTATATCTTAACCAGCACCAAGCCAATGATAAAGAATCAATAAACACTTTTAGAACTCAATGATTAAAGCATCCACATGGTATCTAAGTGCATTGGACTAATGATACCTTATGCATAGCACTTTAATGCAGAAAGAATAGGAATTTTGTATTATATAGATTGAATTGAATCTCCTAACTCATTATTCACAAGTATTGTGATGAGAATTCTGTGAGTCTCATTTTCTTCATCTCTCAAATGTAAATATTTACCACATTATGTTTTGGACATGGCACTTACTGACTGTAATAATGTAAGTTCTACTCTGCCAACTGATAAAAACACAAGTTTTCAAACTTTTGTATATGTATATTCATGAAAATCAATTTTTACTGTTTTATCTTGATATCATAAATGATATGAATTTTTAAAAGATTATTTAAGAAAAAGCCTTATTGTGGTTTCCACATATTTTTAAAAATTAAATGTATGATGTGTCTTTTGGAATTTCCTAGAGAAAATCCTACTATTTGGATGCCTATGAATTATTATAACTTTTGGGAAATTTTCACTCCATTTTCTATAGTAAGTTGTCTCCCTGATACTATAATATGAAACAATATAAGTGAAAAATTATGTAGCATCCATCCATAAAATAAAATTTTGGGGATAACCCTTGATCTGAGTACGCCATCCTAGCTTATCATCTAAAATAAGTAGGGTCTAGTGCTTCCCCGGGGAGGAGGGAATCCTCAAGTCTGTCGTCTAAGTTTTACACTAGTATAGTTAACAGCTTACACAAGAGGACAGCACAGAACATAACTGCCCATGGTTCCTCTTGTGAGTATGAGAATACTCTCCTCCATTAAGATTAAAAGTTTTCAGGAGTGGATCAAGGTTAGAAACATGATTCAGGCTTGGGCGTGTTACATGCAGCAGACCATTTACCTTCCATTTGGTGATATCCACCCAGGTGACTGAACATGAGAGTATGTGAGCATCAGGGTTTTTGTGGTGAGGAGAGAAATTTGAGATGGACTCTTACCTTGTGACTCTGGGAAAGTCATTCAACTTCTGTGGGGATAAGTATTATCATCTGATTCACAAGTGGTAGGATTTTCTTTTTCACTAAAGCAAGTCTATCTTTCACATGTTTATGATTTTTCAGGGGATTGTATTCTATTGATCAGCTATTTAACATTATTACTCTTCGTGTTCATAATTTGTTGCATTATTATAAACTTATTGCGTTCTAGGTTATCAATTATCAGTCTCCATTTTTGTAGTCTACCAAGTTTAAGTCTGTAGGAAACAACATACACAAAAAGAATATATATTTTTTCAAGAATTTAGAAATAAAAATATTTTTAAAATTATTTTACAGATATTTTTATGTACTTAATCTGCTCTTATTTGATTATAGAGACCTCCATTGTAGACTTATAATCTATTGCTTCACTCATCATCCCCATGACTGTACATCATATGTGGAAGTTATTTCTCCTCTATTTACTCTTTTATTTTTATTGAAATTGAAATTTGAATTGGAATTCAAATCTTCAATAATGTAAAAAAAGCATACCACCATATTTCTTCTGAGTAATTTAGATACTAACCATTAATTATATTACAAATACTTAGTACCTTTTGCTTTTTTTCTTTTATTATATCTCTAAATTAGGTGTTTGACTCCCTCATTATTGTGTTATTTTCCTCTGCTATATCCTTCCATTTATTTACATTTTTGGCAGGGAGGAAGAGAGTTAGATGGGCAAATGTCAGTGCCATCAACATTACTATCTTCCTATACGCTGTCAGGACATTCCAGACGCTGTCTGCCAAGGGGATGGAAAAACTCTGGCTCTGGTTGCTTACCACACCCTGTGGAGGACCGGGGCTAAGCAGGGGGCGTGGCTGTGACCTATCGTGGGAACTGGAACTGCCCTGCTGGTCACTGATTGGTTATGGTTGGGCCTTTATAAGTACAGTCCACCCTTTCAATAAATGAGTCTTTGGCTCCGCTTCTGACCAAAACTCCCCAGCATGACCTAGTGTCCGTCTGACGGGCGGGGTAGAGGACGCTGGCGACTCTTGTCCTCTGGGCTTGTCCTCGCCAGGTAGGCTACCTCCAGTTCTTCTCTGCTGGTCAGAAAGGGACTTCTTCTGGGCCCAGAAGGGGGTTGGCTAAAGACCTTGGCTCTTTAATGTAAGTTCATGGCACATGGCGCCCAACGTGGGGCAAAAAGAAAATTACCGACAGGCTGAGCTAACAGAGCCACAGGGCCTCTTCTGACGAGAGTATCTTCAATATGGGGCAAGCTTTAATTTTTACTAGATCCCAGGACCCAGCCCTCGAGGCATGGAGAAACATATTAAGGAAACAAAGCTTACAAATTTCTGACTCCCAAGCAGAAAAGATTTGGAGAATGTTAACGCGAGCAGCTCCTTGGCTCCCCAAAGCTGACTTTAATGAATGGAAGACATGGCACTGTACAGAGCAGCTCCTAAGGGAATGGGAAAATTAATATGGAGAAATACTGCTGCCCCGGGAATCTATCTGGCTCTCTACGCCCTTAAGGCATGTGCCTTCATGCAGCCAGCAAAAGAATCTTCAGAAGCCACAGATCAAGCGCCTCAGGCTATTAGGATAGAGGTAACTGAAGCAGCCATATGGGAGAATGAATCTCACCTCTCCTGCTCTGTGGACTTAAAAAACCTGACAGCCTCTCCCACTCCGTGGAATTAGAAAAAGCTAACAATCACCTACAGTCTCAGGGACCTACAGCCCCTCCCCTCGAGATCCCTCAGAAGTTCTCTGAGGACAAAGGCCATCGGCCATGTGGCCCATCATCCTATGAGCGGGACCACCATTTTTCGTGGCTGAACTGCCAATACAAACAATGCCCTCTGGGAAATCTGCACTGCCATCTGCGCCGCCATTACAAGCAATGCCCCATGAGGGATCCGCACTGCCACTTTCCCAGGAATTTCTTCGGGAAACTTTTACTTCTGTGCCAATGCAGCCAATGCTGGTTAATGTGCAGCAGCTGCCGCCGGTTTCGCAGCAGCTGCTGCCGCCCCCTGGGGAGACGCTTTCACCTGTAATGGCATTCCCAGTGAATCTAAAGCCCAGAGGGAAGAGGCCAAATCTTTGGTACCCCTGGGAGACTCCAGAATTAAAGAAAGCAGTTTCAGAAGATGGTCCTAACTCCCCATGGGCAGAGGCTATATTATTAAGCCTAGTACATCAACAGTGCACCATGCAAGACTGGAAGAACGTAACTAAGGCCAGGTCCCCTTCCAGGTCCCCTGTTCATAAAGTGGTGTGCATTTTTTACTGACGAGTGCCATATGCAAGCAGAGAGAAACTGGTCTACAAACCCTCCTATACCAATAACTTTTGGAATGTTAGCAGGAGTTAATGATCAATATTCCACGGGCACTCAACAAGCAGCTATACCTGCACCTTACCAGGAACATGTGTGAGCCTTAGGGCTGGCAGCCTGGAAGAAGCTAGAGGAAGGCCCTACAGAGCCTCCTATAGCTGGAATCACTCAAAAAGCTAATGAGGACCTGGCCACATTTATTGAGAGAGTGGAAAAAAGCCTTCAAAGTAAATTTCCACCCAGTTCTCTGAGGGATCAATTTGCTAGAATGCTGGTTTGGAAGGAATGACTACAGATCATAAGCTAGCCTGTGCAAGATTAAAAGATAGATCCATGGGGAGATAGATTATAGCAACTAAAGATATAGGTTCTCATACCCATCAGTTTTAATCCTTGGCTGCTGCTCTCCAAAATCAAACCACATAGCAAACACAATCCTTAACAGCAGCTCTGAATGCCCAAACTGAGATTCTAGCAACAGCTTTAAAGGGAAAAGGGACCTGCTTTAAGTGTGGACGACAGAGCCGTTTTAAAAGAGACTGCTCCAATGGCCTTGGTTGGCCTCCAGAATGCTCCCCTGGCCAGGCTCAAAGTCCAGCTGCCCTTAAAACACTTTGTCCTAGATCTAAAAAGGGTATCATTGGAGAGAGGATTGCAGATCTAGATTTGATATTCAGGGGAAACCTTTATTTAAACTCCTGAAGGGGCATCCTCTAGCCCCGTTACACCAAGGAGGTTCCCCTGCTCACAGTCCCCCTAAGGCCCACTGGACAGTTCCTATTGTTCCAGGGATCAAACCAAAGATGGATATCTATATAGAAGAAAAGAAATTTCACTGCTTGATTGATACAGGGGCAGACCGCACTATACTAAGGAAGGAAGAGATCCCACCTCAGTGGAAACTAATTCCAGGGCCCCAATTACTTGGCGTAGGAGGAAACACTACATCAGAAGAAACCAAAGATTGACTTAGATGGAGAGACGTAAACGGAAATCAAGGGTAAGTTCGCCCCCTTGTGGTCCCTGGATTAACCTCTAGTTTGTTAGGCCAGGACATCTTAGGAGAAGCTGAAGCGTACATTACCACTAGCCATAGAGAGCTTCAAGATGATATATTAGTTGAAGATACAGGGAGGGAAACTTCCAACCCCCAAATAGGGCCTCACCTCCAATCCTAAGGGCCACTGCTCCCCAAGTTCCCGCTATTCAATGGCAAGATGGCCCCCCACTCTGGGTCAAGCAGTGGCCCCTCCTTACTGAGAAACTAAACCATTTGAGGGCAATGATCCAAGAATAGTTAGCCCTAGGACACATTAGACCCTGTCTTAGTCCATGGAGTAGTCCTGTTTTTGTTATACAGAAGGCTACAGGGAAATGGAGGATGTTACAGGACCTCCGAAAAATTAATGATAGGATGATCATTGTTGGCACACCTCTACGTGGCCTCCCCTGGATCACCTCTATTTCAAGAGATTTAACCTTATTTGTGATTGACATTAAAGATTGTTTTTTTCTATCCCCCTGCATCCGGATGATTGCAAAAAGTTTGCTTTTTCTGTTCCTTCCATCAATTTTCAAAGGCCGGATGAATGATATGAATTGGTAGTCATCCCTCAAGGTATGGCTAATAGCCCAGCTTTTTGTCAGCATTATGTTTCATATCTCTTGTCACCCTTAATGGAAAAATCACAGTTTACCCTATATGTTTATATGGATGATATCATCCTGGGAGCTGAGGATGTCCAGCAGCTGGGCTCAGCTTACCTGGCCCTTCGAGAGCTCTTAGAGAAAGGAGGATTACACATATCCAGTGACAAGGCCCAAACTGTACCTCCCTTCAAAATATTGGGAACAAAACTTAGCCTAGACTCCGTTTGTCATCTCAAACCTCAACTAGTCATTCAAAAATCTTATTCCTTGGCAGAGTTACAGAAGCTATTAGGAGAATTAAACTGTCTAAGACCATGGCTTCATATCTCCACCAAGGACTTATTACATCTTTTTGAATTGCTACGGGGAAAATCCCCTCTGATGTGATTATACTAGAAAAAGGTCATCTATCAATATTACAAAAAGTCCAAGATGCCCTCAATTCAGCCCAATTGGCTCGGTACCAACCAAAGCAACCTCTATATCTGTGGATATTCTCAGGTGCTAAGCTCCTTACAGCTGTTCTCACTCAGATGGGTAACCCCTTACAGTGGATGCATTCCTATGTGGGAGGAGCACCTTGAGTTTATTTCCAAGTAGATCAAATAGCAGATCTTACAATAAAGGGAAGAGATACATCATTGAGGCATTATGGAAAAGACCCAGATGTTTTAACGATTCCTTTGTCAGACTTTGAGTGGATACAGAGGAACAATCCTAGAGTCTCCTATGCCTTAGAAGGGTTTTTAGGAAAGGTTGACTGTCATTACGGGTCAACCAAATGGACCTCTTCCTTTCCCAAGCTGGAGTGGACTCCCCCTATCCTTTTTTCCATCAAGCCACTCCCCAAGGCAGTAAATGTCTTTATGGATGGAGGGAAAGAAGGGTCAGAAGTTGTAGTTTTTCACCCGCACTCAGGCCAAAGGACACAATACTTTGAAGCAGTTACTGGCTCTGCCCAATTTAAAGAATTATATGCTGTTGCATTAGCTTTGACCCATGTCCAAGAGCCTATGAATCTTTTCTCAGATAGTTTGTATGTAATTAACCTATTATCTACTCTAAATGCATCATATATTAGGATAGATAATAATCCTATAACTCCTTTAATGATCCAAGTACGATCCCTGTTAAAGGGGTGTAATGAGCCTATTTTCCTCCAACATTTCAGACATCAAGGCTTATTTGGGCCCCTCTCTGAGGGAGATCGGGCCGCTGACCGTTTGGCCACCACAGGTGTATTAGCAGTTACAGTCCCATATCAGCAAGACCTTCAGTTAGCCCAAGGTCTTCACGACCTCACTCATTTAAATTGGAGAGGACTACATCATAAATTTCCTTTGGTTCCTATAAAGGATTTAAAAAAGATTGTAAGAACATGTAAGTCCTGTTTGTCCTTCTTACAGGTCCCACCTCTCAAGTCCCCTGGGGTAAATCCCAGAGGCCTACGGCCTAACACTATCTGGCAAACTGATGTAACCCATTATGTGCCATTTGGAAAATTAAAGTATATATTTATGTCCATAGATACTTATTCACATGCTTGTTGGGCCACAGCACACTCTGGCAAAAGGGCTAAACATGCTGAAAGTCACTATTTACAATGCTTTTCTATTCTTGGATTGCCGGAACAGGTTAAAACAGATAATGGACCCTGTTTTGTGAGTAAATCATTACAAAAATTCTTTCAAAGATGGCATATTAAACATAACACAGGGATCCCATATAACCCAAAAGGACAAGCCATCATAGAGAGGCACAATAAAACCATAAAGGACCAATTAATAAAACAAAATGGGGGAAGCAACCCCCATGACCAGTTAAAAACAGCTATGCTTACTTTAAATATTTTGAATTTTTCCAAGCAGTAGCCTCTGTCTGCGTTTCAAAGACACTAGTCTAGCCAAACGCCTTACGTAAAGGTTGAGGTCCGATGGAAGGACCCACTAACTGGGTGCTGGCGCGGTCCCGACCCGCTAATAAGTGCTGGCAGAGGTTTTGGATGTCTCTTTCCAATTGGAGAGCCAAACCCTGTTTGGGTACCTGCCAGAGACCTCAAATACTGCCAATCTGACCAAAATGACTACCCAAGAGCACATGCTTTTGAGGGGTGATTTTTTCCTTTTTTCCACAGAAATGAGAAGAAAGGAGAAAAAACACCATGACGAATCTCCTGTCCTGTTGTGAATGAACTTCTCATCACATCCATTCTAAGATTCACCAAGAACATTGTCTTGGACTCCTTCCTTGTCAGCATTTCAACCCTCTGCAACAAGAGAAGAGGGACTATGTCTATTCCTGAGAGAAGAGTGTTATTCCTGTGACAATTGTCCGGACTTTGTGCTAGACGGCTTCCTTTAAACTGAACTGAATGGGTGGATCTTCTCCCTTTTGTGAAATCCCTGACTGTCATTGTCTTTGTGTTTACTTTTGGACCCTGTGTAATCAACAAATTTGTGCAACTCCCTTTTGATTGGACCAGATTGATACAGCTTGGTGGTCTGCCAATAATGCCTTCAGCGATGCTGAGCTAGAGCCCTACAGGCTTGGCCATGGTCCTTAACAGGATGTGGAGGTTTAAACCAGCCATCCTTGAAAAGCCTTCCTAAAGGTGACTGTCCTATCCCATGTCCTTCCCCTGGCCACTTGCTGGCCCTGGGTGTGTCCACCTGAAGTGCTAGGGTGGTAGCTAATGATGGGTAAGATTTTTCCAGAGAGGAAAAACAACCTAAGACAGGCACACTCTTGAGTAAGATGGACACCCCATTTTTGAAATAGAGAATGGGACACCCCATTTTTGAAATACAAAGTGGGAAGCCCCATTTTGAAAAAACGAAAATGGAAAAATGTCGGGACATTCTGGACGCTGTCTGCCAAGGGGATGGAAAAACTCTGGCTCTGGTTGCTTACCATGCCCTGTGGAGGACGGGGCTAAGCAGGGGGCGTGGCTGTGACCTATCGTGGGAACCGGAACTGCCCTGCTGGTCACTGATTGGTTATGGTTGGGCCTTTATAAGTACAGTCCACCCTTTCAATAAATGAGTCTTTGGCTCCGCTTCTGACCAAAACTCCCCAGCGTGACCTGTGTCCGTCTGACAGGGGGGGGTAGAGGACGCTGGCAACTCTTGTCCTCTGGGCTTGTCCTCGCCAGGTAGGCTACCTCCAGTCCTTCTCTGCTGGTCAGAAAGGGACTTCTTCTGGGCCCAGAAGGGGGTTGGCTAAAGACCTTGGCTCTTTAATGTAAGTTCATGGCACATGGCGCCCAACGTGGGGCAAAAAGAAAATTACCGACAGGCTGAGCTAACAGAGCCACAGGGCCTCTTCTGACGAGAGTATCTTCAATATGGGGCAAGCTTTAATTTTTACTAGATCCCAGGACCCAGCCCTCGAGGCATGGAGAAACATATTAAGGAAACAAAGCTTACAAATTTCTGACTCCCAAGCAGAAAAGATTTGGAGAATGTTAACGCGAGCAGCTCCTTGGCTCCCCAAAGCTGACTTTAATGAATGGAAGACATGGCACTGTACAGAGCAGCTCCTAAGGGAATGGGAAAATTAATATGGAGAAATACTGCCCCCGGGAATCTATCTGGCTCTCTACGCCCTTAAGGCATGTGCCTTCATGCAGCCAGCAAAAGAATCTTCAGAAGCCACAGATCAAGCGCCTCAGGCTATTAGGATAGAGGTAACTGAAGCAGCCATATGGGAGAATGAATCTCACCTCTCCTGCTCTGTGGACTTAAAAAAACCTGACAGCCTCTCCCACTCCGTGGAATTAGAAAAAGCTAACAATCACCTACAGTCTCAGGGACCTACAGCCCCTCCCCTCGAGATCCCTCAGAAGTTCTCTGAGGACAAAGGCCATCGGCCATGTGGCCCATCATCCTATGAGCGGGACCACCATTTTTCGTGGCTGAACTGCCAATACAAACAATGCCCTCTGGGAAATCTGCACTGCCATCTGCGCCGCCATTACAAGCAATGCCCCATGAGGGATCCGCACTGCCACTTTCCCAGGAATTTCTTCGGGAAACTTTTACTTCTGTGCCAATGCAGCCAATGCTGGTTAATGTGCAGCAGCTGCCGCCGGTTTCGCAGCAGCTGCTGCCGCCCCCTGGGGAGACGCTTTCACCTGTAATGGCATTCCCAGTGAATCTAAAGCCCAGAGGGAAGAGGCCAAATCTTTGGTACCCCTGGGAGACTCCAGAATTAAAGAAAGCAGTTTCAGAAGATGGTCCTAACTCCCCATGGGCAGAGGCTATATTATTAAGCCTAGTACATCAACAGTGCACCATGCAAGACTGGAAGAACGTAACTAAGGCCAGGTCCCCTTCCAGGTCCCCTGTTCATAAAGTGGTGTGCATTTTTTACTGACGAGTGCCATATGCAAGCAGAGAGAAACTGGTCTACAAACCCTCCTATACCAATAACTTTTGGAATGTTAGCAGGAGTTAATGATCAATATTCCACGGGCACTCAACAAGCAGCTATACCTGCACCTTACCAGGAACATGTGTGAGCCTTAGGGCTGGCAGCCTGGAAGAAGCTAGAGGAAGGCCCTACAGAGCCTCCTATAGCTGGAATCACTCAAAAAGCTAATGAGGACCTGGCCACATTTATTGAGAGAGTGGAAAAAAGCCTTCAAAGTAAATTTCCACCCAGTTCTCTGAGGGATCAATTTGCTAGAATGCTGGTTTGGAAGGAATGACTACAGATCATAAGCTAGCCTGTGCAAGATTAAAAGATAGATCCATGGGGAGATAGATTATAGCAACTAAAGATATAGGTTCTCATACCCATCAGTTTTAATCCTTGGCTGCTGCTCTCCAAAATCAAACCACATAGCAAACACAATCCTTAACAGCAGCTCTGAATGCCCAAACTGAGATTCTAGCAACAGCTTTAAAGGGAAAAGGGACCTGCTTTAAGTGTGGACGACAGAGCCGTTTTAAAAGAGACTGCTCCAATGGCCTTGGTTGGCCTCCAGAATGCTCCCCTGGCCAGGCTCAAAGTCCAGCTGCCCTTAAAACACTTTGTCCTAGATCTAAAAAGGGTATCATTGGGAGAGAGGATTGCAGATCTAGATTTGATATTCAGGGGAAACCTTTAAACTCCTGAAGGGGCATCCTCTAGCCCCGTTACACCAAGGAGGTTCCCCTGCTCACAGTCCCCCTAAGGCCCACTGGACAGTTCCTATTGTTCCAGGGATCAAACCAAAGATGGATATCTATATAGAAGAAAAGAAATTTCACTGCTTGATTGATACAGGGGCAGACCGCACTATACTAAGGAAGGAAGAGATCCCACCTCAGTGGAAACTAATTCCAGGGCCCCAATTACTTGGCGTAGGAGGAAACACTACATCAGAAGAAACCAAAGATTGACTTAGATGGAGAGACGTAAACGGAAATCAAGGGTAAGTTCGCCCCCTTGTGGTCCCTGGATTAACCTCTAGTTTGTTAGGCCAGGACATCTTAGGAGAAGCTGAAGCGTACATTACCACTAGCCATAGAGAGCTTCAAGATGATATATTAGTTGAAGATACAGGGAGGGAAACTTCCAACCCCCAAATAGGGCCTCACCTCCAATCCTAAGGGCCACTGCTCCCCAAGTTCCCGCTATTCAATGGCAAGATGGCCCCCCACTCTGGGTCAAGCAGTGGCCCCTCCTTACTGAGAAACTAAACCATTTGAGGGCAATGATCCAAGAATAGTTAGCCCTAGGACACATTAGACCCTGTCTTAGTCCATGGAGTAGTCCTGTTTTTGTTATACAGAAGGCTACAGGGAAATGGAGGATGTTACAGGACCTCCGAAAAATTAATGATAGGATGATCATTGTTGGCACACCTCTACGTGGCCTCCCCTGGATCACCTCTATTTCAAGAGATTTAACCTTATTTGTGATTGACATTAAAGATTGTTTTTTTCTATCCCCCTGCATCCGGATGATTGCAAAAAGTTTGCTTTTTCTGTTCCTTCCATCAATTTTCAAAGGCCGGATGAATGATATGAATTGGTAGTCATCCCTCAAGGTATGGCTAATAGCCCAGCTTTTTGTCAGCATTATGTTTCATATCTCTTGTCACCCTTAATGGAAAAATCACAGTTTACCCTATATGTTTATATGGATGATATCATCCTGGGAGCTGAGGATGTCCAGCAGCTGGGCTCAGCTTACCTGGCCCTTCGAGAGCTCTTAGAGAAAGGAGGATTACACATATCCAGTGACAAGGCCCAAACTGTACCTCCCTTCAAAATATTGGGAACAAAACTTAGCCTAGACTCCGTTTGTCATCTCAAACCTCAACTAGTCATTCAAAAATCTTATTCCTTGGCAGAGTTACAGAAGCTATTAGGAGAATTAAACTGTCTAAGACCATGGCTTCATATCTCCACCAAGGACTTATTACATCTTTTTGAATTGCTACGGGGAAAATCCCCTCTGATGTGATTATACTAGAAAAAGGTCATCTATCAATATTACAAAAAGTCCAAGATGCCCTCAATTCAGCCCAATTGGCTCGGTACCAACCAAAGCAACCTCTATATCTGTGGATATTCTCAGGTGCTAAGCTCCTTACAGCTGTTCTCACTCAGATGGGTAACCCCTTACAGTGGATGCATTCCTATGTGGGAGGAGCACCTTGAGTTTATTTCCAAGTAGATCAAATAGCAGATCTTACAATAAAGGGAAGAGATACATCATTGAGGCATTATGGAAAAGACCCAGATGTTTTAACGATTCCTTTGTCAGACTTTGAGTGGATACAGAGGAACAATCCTAGAGTCTCCTATGCCTTAGAAGGGTTTTTAGGAAAGGTTGACTGTCATTACGGGTCAACCAAATGGACCTCTTCCTTTCCCAAGCTGGAGTGGACTCCCCCTATCCTTTTTTCCATCAAGCCACTCCCCAAGGCAGTAAATGTCTTTATGGATGGAGGGAAAGAAGGGTCAGAAGTTGTAGTTTTTCACCCGCACTCAGGCCAAAGGACACAATACTTTGAAGCAGTTACTGGCTCTGCCCAATTTAAAGAATTATATGCTGTTGCATTAGCTTTGACCCATGTCCAAGAGCCTATGAATCTTTTCTCAGATAGTTTGTATGTAATTAACCTATTATCTACTCTAAATGCATCATATATTAGGATAGATAATAATCCTATAACTCCTTTAATGATCCAAGTACGATCCCTGTTAAAGGGGTGTAATGAGCCTATTTTCCTCCAACATTTCAGACATCAAGGCTTATTTGGGCCCCTCTCTGAGGGAGATCGGGCCGCTGACCGTTTGGCCACCACAGGTGTATTAGCAGTTACAGTCCCATATCAGCAAGACCTTCAGTTAGCCCAAGGTCTTCACGACCTCACTCATTTAAATTGGAGAGGACTACATCATAAATTTCCTTTGGTTCCTATAAAGGATTTAAAAAAGATTGTAAGAACATGTAAGTCCTGTTTGTCCTTCTTACAGGTCCCACCTCTCAAGTCCCCTGGGGTAAATCCCAGAGGCCTACGGCCTAACACTATCTGGCAAACTGATGTAACCCATTATGTGCCATTTGGAAAATTAAAGTATATATTTATGTCCATAGATACTTATTCACATGCTTGTTGGGCCACAGCACACTCTGGCAAAAGGGCTAAACATGCTGAAAGTCACTATTTACAATGCTTTTCTATTCTTGGATTGCCGGAACAGGTTAAAACAGATAATGGACCCTGTTTTGTGAGTAAATCATTACAAAAATTCTTTCAAAGATGGCATATTAAACATAACACAGGGATCCCATATAACCCAAAAGGACAAGCCATCATAGAGAGGCACAATAAAACCATAAAGGACCAATTAATAAAACAAAATGGGGGAAGCAACCCCCATGACCAGTTAAAAACAGCTATGCTTACTTTAAATATTTTGAATTTTTCCAAGCAGTAGCCTCTGTCTGCGTTTCAAAGACACTAGTCTAGCCAAACGCCTTACGTAAAGGTTGAGGTCCGATGGAAGGACCCACTAACTGGGTGCTGGCGCGGTCCCGACCCGCTAATAAGTGCTGGCAGAGGTTTTGGATGTCTCTTTCCAATTGGAGAGCCAAACCCTGTTTGGGTACCTGCCAGAGACCTCAAATACTGCCAATCTGACCAAAATGACTACCCAAGAGCACATGCTTTTGAGGGGTGATTTTTTCCTTTTTTCCACAGAAATGAGAAGAAAGGAGAAAAAACACCATGACGAATCTCCTGTCCTGTTGTGAATGAACTTCTCATCACATCCATTCTAAGATTCACCAAGAACATTGTCTTGGACTCCTTCCTTGTCAGCATTTCAACCCTCTGCAACAAGAGAAGAGGGACTATGTCTATTCCTGAGAGAAGAGTGTTATTCCTGTGACAATTGTCCGGACTTTGTGCTAGACGGCTTCCTTTAAACTGAACTGAATGGGTGGATCTTCTCCCTTTTGTGAAATCCCTGACTGTCATTGTCTTTGTGTTTACTTTTGGACCCTGTGTAATCAACAAATTTGTGCAACTCCCTTTTGATTGGACCAGATTGATACAGCTTGGTGGTCTGCCAATAATGCCTTCAGCGATGCTGAGCTAGAGCCCTACAGGCTTGGCCATGGTCCTTAACAGGATGTGGAGGTTTAAACCAGCCATCCTTGAAAAGCCTTCCTAAAGGTGACTGTCCTATCCCATGTCCTTCCCCTGGCCACTTGCTGGCCCTGGGTGTGTCCACCTGAAGTGCTAGGGTGGTAGCTAATGATGGGTAAGATTTTTCCAGAGAGGAAAAACAACCTAAGACAGGCACACTCTTGAGTAAGATGGACACCCCATTTTTGAAATAGAGAATGGGACACCCCATTTTTGAAATACAAAGTGGGAAGCCCCATTTTGAAAAAACGAAAATGGAAAAATGTCGGGACATTCTGGACGCTGTCTGCCAAGGGGATGGAAAAACTCTGGCTCTGGTTGCTTACCATGCCCTGTGGAGGACTGGGGCTAAGCAGGGGGCGTGGCTGTGACCTCTCGTGGGAACCGGAACTGCCCTGCTGGTCACTGATTGGTTATGGTTGGGCCTTTATAAGTACAGTCCACCCTTTCAATAAATGAGTCTTTGGCACCGCTTCTGACCAAAACTCCCCAGCGTGACCTTGTGTCCGTCTGACAGGTGGGGGAGAGGATGCTGGCAACTCTTGTCCTCTGGGCTTGTCCTCGCCAGGTAGGCTACCTCCAGTCCTTCTCTGCTGGTCAGAAAGGGACTTCTCTGGGCCCAGAAGGGGGTTGGCTAAAGACCTTGGCTCCTTAATGTACGTTCGCGGCAATTCCCATTTCAAATCTTTCTTTCAAATTGTCCCAAATATCCCCAATCTTAATTGGGCTCCCACTGCAAACCACTACCACTGTCATTATGGTACTTAGTTCACTGGGATTGTTAATAGGACCATTTTTTCCTGTCAGAATATCAGTACCTTTTTTACAAGACCCATATTTATTCAATTTTAAAATGATAGCTTAATAAATGTTATCACCCCAGTAATATATGTTTTCTTAATCTGAAGACATAAAACATTTCATCATGCCCTAACCACTTGTTACAATGATTTAAAAAAATTTTTTTAAGTTGTAGGTAGACACAATACCTTTATTTTATTTTTGTGGTGCTGAGGATCAAACCCAGGGCCTCAAACATGTGAGACGAGCACTCTACCACTGAGCCGTAGCCCCAGCCCCTGTTAGAATGATTTTAGTATTAATTTATTATAATCTTCCACATCTTCCCTTTTTTCTCTTTCCATACATATTTTAATTGTTGGATGATTTATGTATGTTGATGAGGGAAAGGAAAAGATAAAGAAGGAGTGATATTTGGATATCAATTTGAAAATGAGATGAGGAAGAGAGAAATTTGTTAGAGATGTCTAAGCAAATTATCTCTACCATCAGGTAATATAATGAAGAAAATAGACTCATTCATTAATTTCTTCTAAAAATTATATTATTGAGTTTGAACCACTCTACAGAGTACCAGTGATCCATCATTTTATAAATCAACTTGACAATACTATACCACAATCTCAATTCCCTATCTCCAAATACATCTCAACTTACCCACAAAATTAGAAAGTAGCACACAAAGTTGATTTGTAGTTAAATCAGAAATATTTTCTATGGATTGATATATTTACTGTATGATCCTTAAGCCAAAATTGTAGGAGAGTCTATTTGAGCCAATCTTTTCATCTCACTGGTCCTCAAATTTTGTCTTCTAAGGTCCCATTTATCTTTAAGACTCTGTAAAATTTGTAACTCAATAATAGGCATCTTGCCTAAGTTCTGAAAGAACTGATATTTGTAAAATAATTAAGATTCAAGGTTGAATGTTTTTATGTTAGTTTTTGACACTATGCTTATTTTATGAAGCAAAACAAAAGAGTCATCTTTTTCTGGAAACTGCTGGTGTTTTTGGCATACCCGACTTAGCTGTACCCAGAACAGACCTGAAAGAAGAAAAAAAATTACAAGAATCTCACAAACCAAGTAGGGGATAAGAGTGTGTGAGAAACACATCCCTTATATTAAACAGAAATTGAGAACATATACATGTGAACACTAAGTTTTCTAGTACTCATTGAAGTAAGTACAGATGGAAAACAATGCCTCACTCATAAGAGAAATTCTATTAAAAGAAATACCCATCTGTGGATGTACTGGATGCAAAGTTGTTGCCTCTGGGGTTGGAAGTTTATTTGATTGGGAAATGGTCTGAGAGACTCTCTCATGTCATAGTACTAAAGTATTTTCACTTTATATTTTCATGATTTATGATTTATAGTACTCTTATTCAGAATATTATCTTGAGCTGTGAAAATAAATTGTAATTCATTTATCCCACAATATCTTATTATAAGCCAACCAAAATTAAAAGATTCTCTACAAAATATTATTCTTTAGTCTTCCAAATTTTCCAAGTTGTACTAGGTAAAGACAGATTAAAGAAGTGTTATAGATTAAAGGTGGATAAAGAACTATGAAAACTGAATTTATTATGTAATTCAGAATTGAATCCTAAATCAGAAGAAGGATTACAGTGTGAAATTTTGTGTAATTTGAGTAAAGTCTATAGATTACATAATAGTAATACATCAATGGCAATATCTCATGTTTCACAATTATAATGTAGTTATGGAAAAGACTTCCCTGATTTTGTAAAATTCCACAGTGATTATTCAGAGGTAAAAATGGCTACGTATCTATCCACCCATGTATATACATATACATTTATAAGCACACACTGCATATACAGACGCTGACAAAACAAGTATAGTAAAAGGATGTATGACAGTTTGGATACTATTCTGGCTACATTTTGATGTCTATAATTACTTTAAAACAAATATACTGAATTCTGGAGGTCAAGGAGAATGGAAATATTACATCAAGTATTAAAACAGCACTGTGGATAAATTATTATAAAATTACTCTTCACATTTTATACATTTTGAAGAGATTTTCTTGCTTAATGGAGGCTATAGAATAGAAAGAAGATACAATTTATGTTTGAGTATGAGTTTTAAGATCTACTATATATTCTAGTTTGAAAAACTTTGTACAAAATTTATGATGGTCTTCTGTTTCTAGAAAGAAGCTAGAGAAAATACCGTGAAGGACATTTCCAGTGTAATCAATGTAGATTAAAAAGAAGAAGATGAAGAAGAACTACAAAGGACAAAAGCAAAATGAAAGCAAGAATTCTGGAGATAAGGTAGTGTTAAAACTAGGTTTTAGCCTGAGCTTTTTATTTTGAGGGATTCCCATAAGAGGTGGCACAAGTAACAAAATGTAAATTTCCTTTCAGTTGCTTTTTCTTCTAATATAGGGTACGGCAACAAAGAGAAAGCATTGATTTCAGGTCAGTATAAAAGAAAGCTATTATATAAATCAGGTAGAATTAAAAGTATACAGAGGTTAGAGAAAGATCTGGTTTAAGTCCAGGCTTTTTGAATCACTAGTTTCATAATTGTAAGTTTCACATACTCTCTGAACATCAACATAATCATCTAAAACAATAAAGTAATAAAATACAGATTTAAATTTCATAGTCCATAACATAGAAGCATTGTACATGTTATCTGTATCATTGTTACTGATACAAAATGTGTTATTCTTTTTTAACATTAATAGACTTTCCTTATTTGAGCAGTTGGAGATTACACAAAGTATATAGAGAATTCCCATACATACCCACTCCTACATCCTACTTCCCTTCCATTACTTCTGTAATTAACATCTTGCACTGGTGTGTGGCATATATACTACAAATGATGAATTGATATCAATAAACGTTACATTTTAATGCATTGTGTTCACAACTATGATATGGGGAATAGTTTCACTGCCCTAAGAATCCCCTGTCCTTCACCTATTCATCACTCCCTTCTCTCTCCCATTTCTGTCCTCTGGAAACAACTGATCTTTTTTCTGTTTATAGCTTTGCCATTTCTAGAATGACATATAGCTGGAATTAGATAGTTTGTAGCTTTTTAGAGTGACTTAGAATGACTTTTAATCATTTAATGACAAATAAAGTTAATATGGAAGTAAATCCCCCTTCTATCTTTTTGGGGTTCGATAGCTCATTTCTTTTAATCACTGAATAGCATTCCATTGTGTAGATGGGTCATGCTTTATTTACCTATTTCTTTGAAAAGCACTTTCATTGCTTCAAAATTTTGGCAATTATGACTATAATACACCCATAAATATTTTACACATTTGGCTGAATATTTAGGAGTATAATTGCTAGATTACATGCCAGAACTATGTTTACCTTTGTAAGAAACCATTTTCTAAAGTGGATATACAGATTTGCACTTCTACTAGCAATGCATGAGAGTTCTGTTGCTCCTTGTCCTTTTAGGCATTTAGTGTGGTCACTGTTTTGGACTTCAGCCATTCTAATAGGTATACTAGCATCTCATTGCTTTAATTTTTAATTTCTTAATGACATATTATGCTGAGCATTTTCCATACACTTATTTACCATCTGTATAACCCATCATGGCTTTTTAAAAAGGTAGCTACTATTTTTACACTGCTATTATGTTATTAAATTACCATTGTTACACTTTGGAGAACATAGAGGAGTTTTAGAAGGAAAAACTAAAAAGAAGGAAAGAAAAACAGAACTTTCAATGGTATCAGGGGTACAAGATGAGAAAGGCAAGGCAGGGAAATCTGCAAACAGAAAACAAGAGTAAGAACAACAACAACAACAAAAAAAAAACAAAAACAAAAAAAAAAGCCTTCCTATTTGAAGATATCCATGCACTAGGAGTACCTGTCTCATAGGGCATATTTTAAGGTCAAATAAAGACTCTCTGTGTGTGTGTATGTGTGTGTGTGTGTGTGTGTGTGTGTGTGTGTATGTGTGTGTGTGTGTGTTTGAGAAAGAGAGACAGAGAGAGACAGAGAAAGACAGAGAGAGTGTTATATGCATACAAAAAAGAAACTAAGGCAGAGAATCACTATAAATGAAAGTGTGTCACTGAAAGGACAAAAATAAGAAAGAAAAATGCAAATATTTGTTTTTTACCCTTGAACCTACTCCATGGTAATCAGATTTTTTTCCACAGGATGCCCATAAGCAAAAATTGTAAAAAGACACATTGAAACACATTGTCACCATCCTCTCTCCATTGCCTCCAAACCACACTTTCTCTAGATACTACTGTACTTATATGTGTTTAATAAGAAAGCAATGAGATTATTACATGGATAAATTCAGGTTTTAGGCTATGTGAAAAATTATATTATAAAAATCTACCATCTTATTAATGATGCATATAATATTTCAGTTTGGCAATATGTATTGTTCATATGTGCTTATGCAACAATGACACTTCGTGTAATTTATTCCAAGGAATAATTTATAAAAGTGTAAACTTAGCTAGAATCAAGTTCATTCTTCACTTTTTGTTGCTGCACAAAATCGAAAAAAAGAAATATTGCCAATCATGGTTATAGCTTTATAATTAGCATAAACTCATATAATGTAATATTGTATATGGTCTTTGCATATGAATATGTAAGAATAATTATCAATATGAAAGTTGTTCATTACATGTTTGCATGAAAAACAAGTGTCACCAGTAATAATCTTTTATTCTGCACAGAAGAGGATGTTATGGAGATATATATGATAAAGTGCTATAAAATACCTCCTCTGGTTGATCAGATAAAAATTCACATTTACTCACTTCTTTTTGCTTTCATTGAACACCTGTAGAGCTCAGAAATTTAGAATGTAGATCTTGGAGTCAAATTTTAATTTTTTTCAGTATTGATTCCACCACTTAAAAGTTATATAATTAGTTTTAGGAATTTTTTTTTTTTATTTCTAGTCACACATGTTTAATGTATGTACTAAGTTAAAAAATGTGTTTGAAGTGTTAATTCCAACTTCAAACATAAGAACTAAAAATCCACTGTAATCATTATTTTCATAAGATGAGTTCACTGAATTTTTCAAAAATTTTCATTAGGAAAAAGGCATAAAGTTTTTTATTATAAAGATTATTAAAAAACTAAGTTTATGAATATAAATTTATGAATATAAAGTTTATGAATATAAAGTCTAAGTTTATGAATATGAATTTAGCATATGAAAGTAGTATCTAGCAATGTGGCAATAACTAAACAAACAGTGTGAAAGAAAATTAAAGAATTTATTTTTGGAGCAAGAATGAGGGTTGGGAATGTGTCAGGCAGGTTAATAATTTTTCATTACACCTTTATGATTTTATTTGATTTTACTTTGATAGAAATTGAGAAAATCTATTTTAAAGAAACTTAATTTAAAAATGATTTCAAAGATATCCTTTACTTTCCAAGATATTCTTTTAATCTCATTTTGGGTAAAGTAATCACAAAATTGAAAGTGAAATTGATCTTTGATAAATAATGGAATTGTTTCCTTTGTACAAACCCTGTAGAACATTTTAAATGGAATGAAATCTGAAAGTATCTATGTTCATTAATAAATGTAATTTAGCAATTATAAGAGACATATGGGTTGTCGTTATTTTTTGTTTTTATTTTTCATTGCAGAATACTGATACTATTCTTCTGTACATGCTTACTTCCTGAAGATGCACCTTACTTACTTTTTGAAGAATTCAGTCATAGTGCTATTGATTGAAGGAAGCTCCCATTGCAGATTGCTGACTATGAACAATGGTGATTGTAATAGAAGCATAAACTGATAGATTCAGAAAATACTCCTGATTGATGGACATGTAAGGTAAAAATCTGTAAGAAAAAGTTATTATATGCAAATAAATGACAGCATACAAAAAATCCCATCACTTTATTAGAACTGATACATCCAGGCACAGGTCTGGGATTCAAAGAAGGGAGCTGTGAATCCTGCCTGGCTAACAAATCATGCAGTGAAATCTTTCCACCTTATATATTTTAAGTCTATAAAATTTGGGTAATAATTTACATGTGAAATAGTATTGGTAAAGATTGCATGAGTTAATGCACATGAAGTAGAAACACAGTATCTCATTGATGCTAAATAGGTCAAATGTGAGCTTCAGTTCCTGGTTGATGTCCTCAAAACTGCTCAGAATTGAAAACTTTCCAAATAAACTGTAAAAATTCTTTAATTATTCAACATCTTTGTATATTTGTATATGTAGTAAATATGTAGATAACTTTAATTTTCATGCACTACTTATCTAATATTCTTTTTATTAAACTTTTATCAAATATCAAATATTTGATAATATGGATACATACATATACTTGTAATTTTTGTGTGTGGTTGTGCCAGGAATTAAACCCAGGGGCACTTAACACTGGGCCACATCCCCAGCCCTTTTTATTTTATTTTTAGATAGGGTCCCTCTAAGTTGGTTAGGGCCTCACAAAGTTGCTGAAGATGGTTTTGAATTTGCAATTCTCCTGACTCAGCCTCCAGAGATATAGGGATCACAGATGTGCACCACCATGTCTGGTTACATGTGTTTGATGCATGTGCACAAACACACAGACAAACATATCAATCTACATACACATACTACACTTTTTCCCAGGGCAGCCAATAGGACTTTAGAAGGAAATAACAAAATAATAAAATAACTAAAATACTGGAATAATTACCATCCACCATTTACTATATACTAATGCTTTAAGTACATTTCATTTTATTCTTCAAAATTGTCCTACGAAATAAATATTGAAATTGTGTCCATTTAACAGATGAGGAAACTGAAATTAAAGTAATTGCATAATTTAGCCAATGTAACAAAACTCATAAACATCCAAGTTAGTATTTTTACCTACTATACTTGCTTGCAGAGTCCACTACATTTTTATCCTTTTTTTCCCCCCTCCTTTTCCTGGAATCAGAGTTGGAATATTACTAAGGTTGCTTTTGATCTCATGAATGGAAGTTGTACCTGCATGAATACCAGGTTTGAGTTTTATGTACACATTCACACTTAATCAATTGTGAAGTCCTGTCCATTTTTCTCTTATGCAGCTCTCACATTCTTTATTTCTCCTTCTACTCTAGTTCCATCAGCCATCATCTTTACCAAAACTAATCCAGTATTCTCAAAACTATCCCACCTACCTACAGTTTTGCATTTTCCAGATTCTTCTTCTGCTACAGCAAAACCTTTCTTTCTAAATGTAAGTTTTACCATCTCACTTTTATGCTTAGACCTACCCCCTTCACTTACTCCCTATTAGCCATTAAATGAAGCTCAAAATTTTAACAATATTGTAACTTCCTGTGAATATTGACTACTGCCCACTTCAATGCCTCCTAAGTAATGTAGGGACAATAAATTAAATATTTATTGAATATTTTAAAGACACGTTTTCTTTTCACCAAGGGATTTGGTATTTCTTTTACAACCATCCTTTATCACATATGTACTTACAATCTCTGAGCCAGTACTACCTGAAAAAAATCAAGCTGAAGAAAATCACACACACAAAAATGTCATCAATAACCCCTATTGCAGGAGTGCAGGACAGAATGAGATGTGTCAAGATGTCAATAAGTGTCAGAAAATATAAGATGAAGAAGACTGGGCAAGGTGAAAAGGACTGGGCAAGAGTCAGACTCTCAGAGATACTTGGAAACCAAGGAAGAATGAACAAAAGGGAGACAGGAGAAGAGACAGATTGCACGAGCCACAAAGAACAACCTTGCTATCTAAGACAGATGGCTGAGTTATCCTCAATAGTCTGATTCACCTGTTCCAGAATGAATCTGGACTGGAATTCAGCTTGTTTGTTTCAGCAATATTTTGCAAAGCATTGTACTAAGAACAGATGATACAAATCCACACTTCCTGAGAATACATTTTTCCAGTTCAGAAGTCAGACATGAACAAGTATCTGAGACATGCGTGGGGTGAGATGGGAACAGAAACAAGGAAGTACCTAATGCTTGATTTGTGAATTCAGGATGAAAGTTTATGATGTTGAGAACTAATCAAAAAGAGTTTCAAGTACTTGAAAAAATTACATTTAATCTTGCTAAGGGTCTGTCAAAAAATATGCATTCTTATTAAAGACATAAATTCAATAATAATAAGTCTGTTACAACTATATTCATGTGTATGACATATATATGAGAAAAAAAATGCAATCAATGGAGTTTCTTTGTTTGCTTTCTGAGGCAAGAAGAAGGACAACTAGTCTACCTTTTTTATTTCTCAAAAAAAATCTAGAAAAAAGCAAACTGTAATCCCATTCCATTATTTAATGATAGCTGTACGAGTTGTGTATATACTCTGTATTTTTTTTAATTCCAGGATCTTCTTGCTTTTAAGGTCTGGGTTGAAAAATCTGAACATAATCTGATTGGTTTCCCCCTATATGTAATTTGCTTCCTTTCTCTTGTGGCTTTTAGTATTCTCTCCTTGCTCAGTGTATTAGGCATTTTCATTATAATGTGAAGGTGTGGATCTGTTGAGATTTTTAAAATGCCTCTTGAACTTGTTTTCCATTTCATTCCTTGGCAGATTACTCATTCCTTTGGCTTGAAACTCTGCCCCTTCCTCTACGCCAATCACTCTTAATGCTGTCCCATAATTCCTGGATGTTATGTTCATAGTATGGTTTAAACTCTGACATATATTTTGTCTTCATTGTTGTTTCTATCTTCCAGGTGGTCTATTCTGTTGGAGATGTTTTCAATTGAGCTTCTATTTTGGTTTATTGGTGGAATTTCTGTTTGGATTCTCTTTAGAGCCTCTATTTCCCTATTGAAGTAATCTTTTACTTCCTGTATTTGTTTTTGGAGTTCTTTGTCAAAATGAACCTGCTCCCTCACTCATTTTTGAGTTCATTCTTAGGACATCTGCCGAAAACTTGATTTGTTTGTGTCTCCTTGTTTTTTCATGTTGCTCGTGTGTCTATTCTTCCTGCACTGTGGGACCTTGACTGTTTCGATTTTATCTTAAAGCCTTATGTTGTTCCTGTAGTACAAGATCACCTTATAATTCCTTTATACTTTTAAAACCTAACACTTTCTATTCAGAAAATTGGTCACAATGTACTACAATTTACTCTGTACGCTTCTGATAGGGTTTTATAGCTTCAAGTATTGGATAGAGGTGTTATGTTTAGGAAGAAGGAAGTGTCTTGAATTGTTCTTTCTTGGAAAGTATGAAAAGAGATATCTTGGAAGTGGAGTATCAGTAGACGATGGAAGAAAGAGAATGGGGTTGACAATTAGGTAAAAAGATCAATTTATATATATAGAGTTGGAAAAGAAAAAAAAATGATAAAAGATTTTTAGTAAACTATATTACACCACTTTGCTACCCAGTCCAGCGCCCGGTTCTAGAGAAATCCCAAGTTTTGCGATAACTTGTTTTTGGCTCTGTTTATTAAAGCGAGCTTTTCTTCTGCGAAAGGAAAAAAAAAAAAAAAAGCAGAACAAAACAAAGCAAAAAAAGTCTTCTTAGCTTAGCATCCTAGGCCAGCGGCTGCACGGTTCAGTCAGGGGGACTGTGTGTGTAGAGAGAAAGAAAGATAGCTTAGAGTGGCCGCTTAGAGAGAAAGAAAGATAGAGCGTTAGCTTAGAGAAAGATTAGAGCTTCTTTCCCCTTTCTCTCTTCTTCCTTCCTTCTTCCCTTTCTTCTGTCTGTCTGTGCTTCCTAGCCCGCTCCACTCCGCCCCTGTTTGCTGATCGGAGCCTCGGCCCTACCGAGGGTCGCGTCAGGCAGAGTGTGGATTCGAACTGGTGTGTGGACCCGCGGTCTCCCGTGGCTCCCCAGCACCAATCCCGCCGGCTGTTATCGCTGGTTTTTATCGCCGGTTTCACGCTAGTGTGCAGTGAGTTTGGCTGGGGTTGCAGCAGTAGCGCGGTCTCCTCACACTGACCTTGTTTCGCCCGGCCTGTGCACCGCCCAGGCGGTTTTGCAGGAGCCTCGCGGCTCCAGCCGCTGCAGACAGTTTGTCTCTTTCTCTCTCTGGTAGTGGTAATCAAACCATCCAGGATATCGGTATTTTCAGTCCATATATATATAATGAAAGGCAATTTATCTGCTTTGTTGGATTCTTTCCACGGAGCTGTCCTGAAGTGCGGCTTCCTCTAATCCGCCATCTTGGATCTCTCTCTGTATTTTTTTTTAATTATAGGTCATGAATATTTAAAAACTGTTGCAATAAGATAAGCATAGATACTTGTAAGTTGCCTGGTACCGAAAACCAGGAGGAAAACTCTCGGAGGCAGAGTAAAGCTTTTACTACTTTTACTTCTACTTTCTTAGAGAGAGCTTAGAGAGGGAAAGAAAGATTTTTAGAGAGAAAGATTAAAGCGAGCTTTTCTTCTTGTCTTCTAGCTTAGAGTCTTAGAGAGAAAGAAAGATAGCTTAGAGTCTTAGAGAGAAAGAAAGATAGAGCTTAGCTTACTTTCTTCTTCTTCTTCTTCCTTCTTCTTTCTTCTGTCTTCTGTCTTCCTCGGGAGCCTCCGCTAACTCTGACCCATTACTTCGTTTCTCTTCTGTAACCGCTCTGGCTACGTTCTCTGATTCTTCTGACCGACTGAGTGACTGCCCGACTGACTGAATTCTCCGTTCTCCTAACTCGGACCGCTTTCACCCGGTTATATACCTTCAGCTTTGCGGGTGCCTACAGGTGCGTCACATACATATCAGGTGGAACTTATGGCTTCCAGCTAGCTGCAACAGCCCTTCCTAATTAGGGCTCCTTCAGATACTTTCTTTCAGTTTGTGGGGTAGCTTCTCCCTTTGTTGTTTTCTTTGATGTTTAGATAGATACTTTCCAGTTTGATGTCATCCCTTTTGTCTGCATTTCTTTCTGTTCTTCACCCTTTAGGTTTGTGTAGGAGAAGTCACTGCCAGGCAGTGCCATGGAGATTTCCCCCTATGTTCCCTTGCAGTGGCTTTAAAGTTTCTGGATTTATATTTAAGTTTTGATCAATTTGAGTTAATTTTCCTTAAAACTAGAATCCAATTTCCTTTTCTGTATGTGAATATTCAGTTTTCCCAACTCTATTTAAAAGATTCTTCGTTCCCTGTTGTGTGTTCTTTGTACCTTTATTAATGAGTTGATTATAATGTCTTAGGATTATTTCTGGATTTCCATTCCTATTCTATTGGTCAAGGTGCCACTTTTTATGCCAGAAGTACACTATTTAGTTATAACAGCCTTACATCTTAATATCAAGGAACATGATGCATTCAGCTCTATTTTGGCTCAAGTTTGGTTTGTCCATTTCAGCAATTTCTTCTTTGAGTCCATACAAATTTTAATTTTTAAAAATTTCTGTAAAAACTGTTATTGGATTTTTTTAACCAATATTAAACAGGTTCATTTTTGAATAGCAGAAGTATAAAAATTTAATTCATTTAATAATTAAAACACAAAACTTATGTATATTTATGTGTACCTTATGATGACACATGTATTATCACCTTCTGTCAGATCAACATTTTTAGATCCCAAATATAAATGAGATCATGTGGTATTTGTTCCTGTGCCTGGCTCATTTCACTTATCATGGTGATTCTTAGTTTCATCCATGTCCCAAATCAAAGGATTTTTTCTTTTTAAGGCTAAATAGTATTCCAGTTTCTGTATGCACCACATTTTTTTATCCACTTATTAGTTGATGTAAACAAGTTGTTTCTATTTTTTGGCTACTGTGAATAATCCCCAAATAAACATGGGCTTCCATATATCTCTTCAACACACATATCTCATTTTCTTTAGAAAAGTGAGATTACTGGATCTTATTGTAGTTCTATTTCTAAGTTTTTGAGGATCCTCTCTACTATTTTTCTGTAATGGCTGTTCTGATGAATATTGCTGCCAATAGTATGCAAAATTTCCTCTTCTCTACATCCTTGCCAGTGATTGTAATTTTAATCTCTTTAATAATTCTTATTTTTACTGGAGTGAGTCGACATCTAATTGTGGTTTTGGTATGAATTTCTCTGATAATTAGTGATGCTGAGTATTTTATCACATACCTGTTGGCCACTTGAATGTCTTCATTAAGGAAATGTCTACTTATACCCACGACCCATTTTTAGAAATTTGTTGTTGTGGTGATTCTGGGCATCAAACCCATTGCCTTGTGCATGCTAGGCAAGCACTCTACCATGCAGCTACAACCCCATCCTCTATTGCCCATCTTTTCAGTCAGGTTTTTTTTTTTAATTTATTTTTTGCTGTTGATTTTTTCGGAGTTACTTACGTATTCTGGATATTAACCGTTTACCAGTAGTTTGCAAATATTTTCCTAATCTGCATGATGTCTCTTCACTCTGAAATTTGTTTCCTTTGCTTTTTGGGTTGATATAATCCCATTCATCTGTTTGCTTTTGTTTCCTGTGCTTTTCAGATCTTGTTCAAATAATTTTTTCTAATTTCAATGTCTCCTATGTTTTCTTCCAGTAGTTCCACTTCGACGTCTTGCATTAAGTGTTTAATCCATTTCTAGTTGATTTTTTTATAAGCAGTGAAAGAAAGGGGTCTACTTTAATTCTTCTGCCTTTCAATTTTTACAATGTTATTCATTGAAAACACTCTCCCTTGTCCAATGTGTGTTCTTAGCATCTTTGTCAAAAATAAATTTGCCATGGCTTTACTTTTGCATTCTATATTCTGATCCATTGGCCTATGGCTTATTTTAATGACAATTCTATGCTGTGTGATAACTGAAGCTATGCAATGCATTTTAAAGTCAGGTAATGTAAAGCCTCCTGCTTTGTTCTTTTTGCTCAAGATGACTTTGGCTATTCAGGTGTGTGTGTGTGTGTGTGTGTGTGTGTGTGTGTGTGTGTGTTTCTATACAAATTTTTTAGTATTGTTTTCCCCAGGACTGTCCCCATATATCATTGATATTATGTTAAGAAATTACACTGTATCTATACTTTGCTTTGAGTTTCATGGACATTTCAACTATGAATACTTCTAACCCAGGAACATGTGTTATCTTCCCATTTATTTGTGTTTTTCAACTTATTTCATCAATGTTTTGTACTCTTAATTGTGTAGATTTTTACCTTCTTAGTTAAATTTATTCTTAAATATTTTATGCTATTTAAATTGGAGTTTTCTTATTTATAGTTCATTGTGTATATATAAATACTTCTTATTTTGCTATGTTGATTTTGTGAAGGGCTGCAATCCAAAATATATTAGGAAATCAACTCAATAGCAATGAAACAAAAAACTGAATTAAAAAAATAAAAAATTGACCTGAAAAGTAATTTTCCAAAAGAGATATAAAAGTACAACAGGTATATGAAAATATCCTCAACACCTCTATTAGATAATGGAAACTGAAACAACAATGAGATATGACCTCAAACCTGTTAAAATTGCTATTCTTTAAAAGATAAACATAAGATAGCAAGTACTGGTGAGCAGTAGGGGGAAAAAGAAAGAAACTCTTGCACATTCTTGGTGGGAATGTAAATTAGTTCAGTAATTTTGGAAAATAATACAGGGTGTTCTTATAAACACTAAAAATAAAATTTCCATATGATCCAGCATGTTGAAGAGATTCTGTTGTTCATGATCATTTCTGCATTATGAACAGTAGCCAAGGTATGGAAGCAACATAGTGTCCATCAAAGAATGGGTAAAGAAAATGTGATATATGTACACTAAAGAATACTATACAATCTTTAGGAAAAGGAAACTCTGTCATTTGTAGAAACATGGATATAACTGAAGGTCAGTAAGCTACGTGAAATAAGTGTATGATTTCACTTATACATTGAATCTAAATCAACAACAAAAATATTTCATATCAAAGAAACAGTAAAAAAGTGGTCACCAGAAGTTGGGAAGGAGGGAAAGACTAGAAAATTGGAAGATGTTGATCAAAAGGTGTAAAGTTTCAGTTAGACTGAAGGAATAGATTTTAGTGATCTATTTCACTGCATAGTTACCAAAGTTAATAATTTACAATATATCATATTATGATGTAATCGTGTATATTTGTAATAGATAATTACTTATTACATATTTTAACAATTTCAAAATTGCAAAAATATATTTTAGCATTCTCACCATTAAAAAATGAAAAAATTGGTATTGGTGATGTGACAGACATGTGAATTGTCTTGACTGTTTCTTTCTCAAATGTATACATAGTTCAAATCATTACATTATATCACATAAATATACCCAATTATCTGTCCATTAAAAATAAATTAAACATAAATATATAAAAGAGACAATAACAAAAATAATGTTTGGCTTATATTTGTAGGCATATAAATTACAAACTCTGAGAAATTTCATATATGATGTTTGTCATGTACTTGATATAATAATTAAATTTAATAATGTGCTACTATCAGTTAATTGATTTTAAATTGTAAATGAGCCAAGATATTAATATGAAACTTCTAAAAGACTACTTAAAGAGTTCTGCTGTTCAAATCTAAGCTTAGATTTTTGTCAGATCATAGATTCTTTAAAGCTTCCAAGAATTAAATTGTACTTTCCTCCAGTCACACAATTGCATGAAAACATACACAGATTTGTGTGTGCTGTGTGCAAGAGTTGTATTTATATATGTAAATAGATATATGTATCTGTATACACATACACATACATGTATCACATGCAAATATCTACATATCTTTTCTACCTCTCCATCAATTTATGCACTATATACTACAAACAGTTAAACTCATAAAAATCTTTCTGACTCTATAATGCCCAGAGCACATTCAACTACTACTTTCGAGGCACTTCTGCCAAGATTGATTACTCTAGATATTTTATTTTTCCTTTCCAATTAAATAAATGCATCTCGTGTCTCCCACCACTCAATTGCACTTTTAAGTCCCCCTTCCACCACTCCTTCTTCCTTTTGCCTCAAGAAGCACCAATGTATGTAATCAGGGTTTAGCCAGTTCACTAGTGGATTTCAACTTATAGAATGTGCTCCTTTGTCTCCTTTGGTGTCGGGCTGATGGAATGGAGTTCACGAGGAGGGAAGATTTGTGCTGCATTCTTAAAGAATTATTTGTTTGTATTCCTTAAGTCCACAAAGAATAAACCTATGGCACCTGTGCACTTGACTGGGCAGTGAGGGTAGGTGAATAGGCACAAACAAAGAAGATTGTTGCTGCTGCTGGCCACTCTCTCCTGTGGGAAGAACCCAAGGGGCCCACAGATATCCCACAGCTGCATGCTTTAAAAAGTATATTGTGGAAACTCATAAACACCGATTTGTCAGAAAATACGTCATTATCCTCTCTGCATCTGGTCATCAAAGTAAAACAGAATTAGCAGAGCAGAGGGTATGGGAACATGTACACAGTTGCCATAACACATCCACCCTCTGCCAGCTTCTCTGGCTCTAATCCCCTAATAAATTAGGCCCCTCAGCATCTCTACCTCATTTCCTTCTCCATCCTTTTGCCAAGGAGGCAGATGGAGAAAAAGAGAGACAGAGAGAGAGAAAATCTTGGGAAAAAAAAAATGTCTAGCAGGGAGTGGTGTTGAGGGCCTGTAATCTCAGCCACTCTAGCAGTTGAGCAGGAGGATCATAAGTTCAAGACCAGACCAGCAATTTAGCGAGGCCCTGAGTAACCTAGCAAGACCCTATCTCCAAATGAAAAATTAAAATGTGCTGGGGATGTAGTTCAGTGGTAAAGCACCTCTGGGTTCAATCCCCAGTGTCTGTGTGTGTGTTATGTGTATGCAGCCCTTCAGGGCAGAGGAAATTAACATTTGTAGGATAGGTTCCTTGGGACTTCCTCCAGGTAGAAGGGTTGAGGGACCACTTGGAATGCATGGGGGGAGGGGGAGGTTTCTGAGTACTGAGATGAAGGCCCAGAGAAAAGAACTATCCATTCTGACAAGGAAAGCAGCCAAACCCAGAGAAAGGGGCTCCAGAAGACAAGGAAACCTCCTGCTTTCAATATTTGCTTTTCTATTGCAGCTGCTGCAGTGTTTGAAACAAAGCAGAAAGAGCTCAGGTAGCTGTGAGCACAGGTAAAAGGATTACCAGAGCTGAAGGTCTGCAATAGCAGGGTGAGTGGGCATGGAACTGTAGAGTGGTGGTGATGGCAACAACAGGGTTGGCTATTTTACAAAGAATAAGTGGCAGTGAGGTGTGGATTGGGTCCTGCACGGTTCCTGTCACTGTGGAAGACCTCTCCATCCCAGAGGGCTCCAGGTGTTCTGCCACAGGCTGAGCTTATGTATGAACAGGCACTAGGTCTTTTTCCACAGGGTGCCCGAAGTCCTGACCATCCCCTTTGGTCTCGGTGAGCTCAAAGGTTTCCAGCCTGAGTGCAACCTGGAGTGCTGGGTGGCTCCCAGCCACAGCCTGGTCAAGATCAAGAGCAACCTGGCCAGCAGCCTTTTCTGCTTGAACTAGAATTTTAAAAGCCAGCTTTATTCCGGACTTGCACTCCTGGAGGTTATGGCAGAGTTTTCCATCTCTTTGCACCCAGGGAACAATATTTCGCTCCAAGCTAAGGGTACCCTACAGATCCATGAAGCCCTGCTAAAACTGAAGTGAGCCACAAGGCCCATAGATAGTACACTTTTCTCCATCTGGCAGGGAGTGCCATCAGTATAAGAAATACCTTCAGGATGATGTTATTTAAGTGCTAAAGGATCTCAGGGAGGATGCAAGACATTAGCCAGAGTGCAGGTGAGGTAACCCAACACTAAATTAAAGTTATACTCCTCCTACATGCTTCTGCCAGTGAAATAGGCAACACTTTTTGTCCTAAATAATTAATGTAAATAAACAAGTCATCATTAAGACTCAGCAAATAATTGCTTCTTTCATTGAAATAAAGGATGATAGTGGACAATTTTGGGGAAAAAAAGAGTAAAAATATTAAGTAAAACAATATGAAATACACAATTACATATTTATTAGGGCTTAATTAATGACTGAAATGTGCATGGCAAGTTTTTACCACTGCCTGGTCTTTCTTTCCATTTCCAGATAAAATAACATTTGCTAGCAGCCTGACTTGAACTTGATATTTGAATGTCTATATCTATGTATCCTTGTGTCTGTTAGTAATAAATTATGACTGTACTCAAGATTCCATAAAGTTCTATATGACTATAGTAAGAATTTCAACAATTATGTACATTTGTGTTTGCAAACAAAAATAGTTAGAATTCTCTAAATCTAATTTAAAATAACTGCACTGCTACATGATGAATTAAAACACAGGTCCTCAGCTTTTTCTCTGAGTGATCATATAGTAAATATTTAGGTGTCGCAAATTGCATATTGTCTTTTTTAAATATTTTTTTTTAAATTTTTATCCCCTTTTCTTCATGTTCTCCTTACTCTTTTTAAAAATCTTTTAAAAATGGAAAATAAATTAGTCTTCCTTTTGTCTGTACTCTGAATTTAGTCCTGATGTCTGAGCATTTTCATACAGAGAATAATTTTTCCATTTATCCCCTATGAAACTGAATTTTCTAAGAGGCATCTGTTAAGGTTGACTGTGAATAACAACATAAAATATTGGTGATCATAATTTAAATACTTTTCTCTTAAATATGTTTCCAAAAATAAAGTTCATCTTTTAGGATTACTATAACTCTGAGCATTTCCTTAATTAGTGCTAGGACTGATGTTCTGAAAGATTAAATTAGCCATATGAATTTATTTTCTAACTAAAATTAAATCATCTTATATTAGTATGGAGTCCAATATTTAAAAAAATACAATAATATTTTATTCCTAAAGGAAATTTCCCTAAGTGAATAAAAAAAAATCATAGAGTAGTTTTTAAATTATACATAGAAAGTCAGCAATAATTACCAAGTGAGATTGTCACATGAATTCACTCTTCTGTTATGAAATACACAGAAATTATTTTAATATCCTTTTTTAGCCACATACTATTAAATTACCATTGCTATCCCATGAAAAGTAGACTCACTTTTCTTAAAAAGACAAAAAAACTAAATTTCTACTACATTTTTCTTTGTGCATTTGGTAGACATAATCTCATAATAATTCATGAGTTATTTGTTCAGATGCCAGCAAAGCATGAGTGCTGTACAAAATAATTCACTTCTAAATGTGAAAAGCTAGAGGGCCTACTTTAGATATGTGGGCTCTGAGCTTGAATGTTATATAATTCAGGGAAACTCTGGAGTTCAAAGATGCCTCAGATACTGCAGTCAATCCAATCTACTTCAAAAGTCTGGCTTAAAAAAGAAAAAGTTGATCTTAAAGTAGATCCATTAGTACAGTGATACTACTTTGCATATATGAATTCCAGTTCTAGCACTCATTCTGGTCCAGCTGTATGTTGTTAAGTTGGTCAACCAGATTCGAGGAACTTTTTCTCTCTTTCCATGTTCATATATACATATATGTGCATATAATAGTATATATGTGTGTGTATACATATACTTTAAGTATATATACTCTAGAGTATGCTGAGAGGTGGGGGGGAGGTTTGTGTTTTTCCAATATTCATATGTTGAAGCTCTAACCCTCAAAGTGACTATATTCAGACATAGTGCCTGTGAAAAAGTTATGATAAAGGTTAAGTGAGGCCATGATTTTGGGTCCTAATCTAATTGGCCTTTAAAAACAAATGAAGAGACAAGAGAACCCAAAGGAGAAAAAAATTTATTTTGGTTCACATTTTCAGTCTAAGGTTGCTTGGCTCCATTGTTTTGGGGCTTGTGCCAAGGCAGAAACAACATGACAGAAAGGCATGGTGGATTTTCATCTCATGGCCTCTACTTCTTGGCCTCCAGGAATCACAGAGAAGAAGGGGCCTGGGACAAGAAATAAGCTCCCAGAGCATGTCCCCAAACTACCACCTACCTCCTACAACTAGGTTCCATCTCCTACAGTTTCCAATATACTATGATGATACCATCATGCATGAACCCAATCAGTGGGTAATCCATTGATGAGGTGAAGGTCCTCATGTCCAATCACTCCCCAAGAGCCCCATCTCTAAACACTGCTGCACTGGGGACCAAGCTTTCAACACATGAGTCTCTGGGGGATACACCAAATCCAAACCATTACAAAGACAGACATCTGCCAGGCAAGAAGAGAGACCTCAAAAGGAACCTAAATCTTCTGGCATCTTGGTATTAGACTTTCAGACTATGAGAGAAGATTTTGGTTTTTGAACCAGCCAGTCTGTGTGTTCATGAGCTTTTTTTTTTTTTTTTTTAATTTGTTTGTTTTATTATAGCCTAAGCTGACAAATATCATCTGAATGCAATTACCTAGAGTTTTAGTTACGTGAGCAATAAATATAGTTATAATATCTGCTAAGATACAGGTAATATGCTAGGACACAGTAAGAAAAAGACAAACTTCATGTGTTTCTATACATATATGAATAACAGATATAAAAGAGATTACATTAGAAATATATTCTATATGGACTAGAAGTATTGCATCGTATGCAAGGGACCTGTATGATTTACATTACATTTATTTGCCCTGAATAATTAGATAGAGCTTTTACTCATAAGAAGAGGCATCTAGGAAGCAAATCACTATTGTAGTTAGGCTGTCTGAAGTGCTTACTAAAATTTTGAGAGAAAGTATCATTAAGGCAATGGGGCATGTACATCTAGAGCTCAAGCAGGAACCAAGCACTGCAAAGGGAGAATGTATATTTTTCTTTCAGTGGCTCTAGATAAAATGAGCTAGGGAGTAAATATAGATGAGAAAAATCTAGGATGTAGACTTAGAAGGAAGAATTTAGCATCAAATATCACTAATAGTGGGATTCAAATAACAAAGGAAAATCAGGGCATTTAGCTTTTAAATATGATCAAATTTTTAAGGTAGAGTCTGAAATACTTGCATGGAATCATATTTGAACCACTCCTGGGTTCAATCTCCATATCCCCACAATTTTTTTTGGAAAAAAATATTTTTGTGTGTTACTGATGATTGAACTCAGGGTCACTCTACCACTTGCCTTTTTTTTTTTTTTGTGGTACCGGGGATTGAACTCAGGGGCACTCGACCACTGGGCCACATCCCCAGCCCTTTTTTGTATTTTATTTAGAGACAGGGTCTCACTGAGTTGCTAAGTGCCTCGCCATTGCTGAGGCTGGCTTTGAACTCGCGATCCTCCTGCCTCAGCCTCCCAAAGTGCTGGGATTACAGGCGTGCGCCACCGCGCCCGGCTTGCCTTTTTTATTTTATATTTTGAGACATGGTCTCGATAAGTTGCTCAGGCTGATCTTGAACTTGTGATCCTTCTGTCTCAGCCATCAAGTCACTGGAAATCTCTTAAGATTTGTTTGGTAACAGAAATATACAAAATCAATAGAAACTGAAACAAAATTGTAAACTGGTTTGTCTTTTCCCTTCTCCACAAAGACCTGACAGGTACGCAGTCCATAGCTAGTGGAACAGTTCTTTTCAATAAGGGAACTTGGGGTTCTGGCTTCCAGCTCAGCTCACTAGGCTTCCATTTATAGGAAACAGCTGATCTACATAGAATCCAGAAATAATTATAGACACAATGCATTTCAGAGAATATGATGGAAAGATGAAGAAGGGCATATGTTCCATCTTTCATTTCAAGAAGATTCCTGGAAGTGCCACAGAATTGCTAGAGCAACTACTGGTCAGAAATGGGCTAGATGACACTCTGAGCTCCAGAATGGGCGGAATAATGTAGTATTTAATCTGAACATTATTGACTTGACTAGAGTTCTATTACTAATAAAGGAAAGTGGACAAATAATCAAGGGGGATTTTGTTAATTATCAGCAATTCTGTTTTAATGATGACATGACAGTCATTTTCAGATGGAAAAGAAATTGACACAACTTTTAAAAGACTAGAGGAGATATAATAGGTGACAAAAATAATTCAATTCATACTTTTCCAAAAATTCTAAGTCCTGGAATTTGTCTGAGACAAAAATATAAATTACTTTGGCAATGCTTTTGGGCACATTGGTATAGCAGAATATTGGAAACAACCTGTTCTTATCAATAGGATAGTGTCTAATAATCTATCATAGTTTTCATAAAATGCTTTAGTGCTTTATTAAACATAAGCTAGATCTATGTATGATAAGAATTGATATGTGATATATTGTTTTACAAAATAAAACTTTGTAGAATGTTATGTCATGATATTTATATTAAAGAAACAGTGATTAGAAATCAATATATTATTTTAGGAAGAGTAAGGGGACAAATTTGACTCAGCTTGTACTTTTCTGCCATAGAAATGTAACTGTAATTATTTCCTGTGAATACTGAAAATTACAAAACCAGCGAAAGTCACAAAACCTGACCTAGAAACTATTGTACAACTCTGTGAGGCATCTTGATACAGGAAAAGAAGAAATGTGTAGGGACCTATTGTTCACTGGGCATTTACTGTAAGGGTCTAAATTCTTCAGGACATTTCAGCAAAGTAGTTTTAGTTCCCTTCATTATATTGCTAATGAGAAGTGAAGCTCATGGACTATCAATCACTTGTGCCTGGATTTACATTTGGTAAGTAGTTGGTAAAAAGAAAAAAAAATTAAATCCCTTTCCTTTCCTCCACACTTTCATGCCTTGGGAAATTGGAGTTAATAGCATATGCTTCAAGAAGCATTTTGATAAAATGATTTGACTTAAGACCAAAAATAATTTTATAAACAGATCAGCACTAGAATAGGTTAATTTTTTCATGATGAGTATTTATTTTATTCTTGCACAATACATGTCTCATGCTTTAAAAACTTTGTTTGAAAAGCTAGGTAGTCTTTTTTTATTGTTGCATAAGGGCTAAACAGAAAATGTATGTAAGCCTCTTTTGAACCTCTATTTGTAACTGAAAATTGATAATTTCACTCTGAGTGCATACTTCAGGTCCATATGTCTGTGAACATAAACTCTTGAATGCACCAAGTAAAATTAATAGTACACTTGCCTTAAAAATATAAGCAATTTGAAGAAAATGATAAATATGTCACAAAATGAAATGTAAAGTAGTAATGTCAACTCCAGATTAACATGTATCATATTTAATAGAAAAATATTTCTGGATAGACCTAGTAAATGGAAATATGTAATAAATAATAATCATCTGAATATCCAATTTGGTTTTTCACATAACTAAATCACAGTCCAGGGAACCCTGGAACTATTGAGAGATTTATTACAGTAATAAACTAAGTTATGTACTATCTCTAGCTATCAATAACTATTCAAGATAGAGTATGTAGGTTTTAATAGAGTAAATCCCTGATAAAAAAAACAAGTTAGAGCTATAAATGTTTAACTCTAGTCTATTAGTTCCTCTAGGAGGTGATGCTATCAGTAAACAAAACCTGGCATTTTCAAAAGACAAATCAAAAATACAAACAGAAAACCAACTGGCTGGAGGATGGAGAAAAACAGGTTTATGCACCTGACAAATGTATTTAGGATTAAGAAGAAATATGATCTCAGATGTTTAGAAAATTGTATCTGCAAATATAAATTAGGCTTTTAATATTTTTTTTCACAATTTCATCCAACAACTGAAGAAATCCATGAGCAACATAATGTTCCATTTGAACACTTTTGTCATTTTTATTTGATGGCTCTATATGGCATTTTCATGTAGGAATGTACAGTATAAGATAACCTGTATCAGACAGATTTGTTGGAATTCTTTTTTAAAAATTGAACTATAATCTATGTTCACTAAAATCAAGTTAACATGCCTGTCATCTCTCATCATTACCATTTTTATTGTGTTGTGAAAACACTTAACGTCTCTTAGTAAATTTCAAGTATACAGTGCAGTTTTATTGCCTATAGTTCCCATGATGTGTGTTAGATTCCTAGAATTTATGGATTTCTTAACTGAAAATCTGAGTTTCTTGACCAGTCCTATCAAATAAGGTTTTTGTTGTTGGTTTTGTTTTCCTTACCAGTTTTTTGTTTGTTTGTTTGTCTTAATAATCCAGATTATTTGTTTTCATCTCTTTCCAGAAATTCTGGAATTTCTGGGAAACATTAAATAATTCAGAGATTAGTATGAAATACATTGTTTAGGTGAAATAAAAAATACTCAATACACTCACTACCAGTGTGTCCTGAATGATGGCACTTCCCTTGTTGAGTCCTGTCTTGTGTACAGTTGGTGATAATTTTGAATTTTTTCAGCTTTAAGGGTATTTTTAATAAAAGACTATGGATCAATTTCTGTTCATAATGAGGGATGACTGTGTGTTTGTGTAGGTTTGTAAAGATTTTTTAGTTAAGTCTGCTCAGAATGGGTGATGATTGGAAATGGCAACACATTAACTGATGTGGGACACGAGGCTTAAGTATTAAAGAACCAGATAAGAAAGTAAACTAGCAGTAAAATAAACTTAGTTATCTTTCATTGAGTGGCTTCCCTGTTTTAGGCACCATACTGCTTTTGTTTGATTTATTTCTCTTAATTATACCAATAGCCAATATAATATATCCCAAAATCTGTTTTATAATACTTGAATATTATATCACGGTTCTTTTTCTTCCTGTCCACTATTATACTTAATCTCTCACATTTTTGTGTTTCTTACTTCAGAATTACTCAGTTTCACATCTGAAAAGGGGAGGAAGAAAGTAACCTCTTGTATATTGCTATGTACTCTGTTTTTAAATCATCCATTTCCAATTTTAATCTCCTCTCAAGATTCTGATCAGTGAGCAGTCTACTAAAACTGAGCCAGGGAGGTCAGCATGGCATTCTTACTTGGGATTTTTTTTTTTATTCCTTGCAAATTCTCCCTTTCCAATCCATGTCTGCTAAAATTCCTAGTGAAATTTGGTTATTGTTTACCACATTTTCCTTGAACCAGTCTTCTCTCATTCCAGATGATGTGGGACTCCTCATGCTATTTCACCAATGACTTTTTTTTTCTTCTCCTATTTCTGCTAATAGTGATATCCACCATACTCATTTTTCAGTAACCTATGTTTTAGACTCTAAATTAGTAGGAACTATCAAGAATTTTTTTGGTGACAACATTATTTTGCATACCAGTTTTTATCTCAATTCTAGTCTGATGACTCCCAATTCTTGAAGCAAATTTAACTTGGAGTTAGCTATCACTTCAGTAAATATGATCCAGCTAAGTAATATCTGTTGTTTTGTATCACAATAATTTCACTTAATGCATAAAGGTGAATTATCATTCTGTATTTATTATCCCAACTCCCTATCCCAAACAACACTAAACACTTTACATGGGAAGAAATATATCCTGTATTAATTATGCACTTCCAAGAACATGTTACAGTGGTCTATCCATAGCACACAGACAATTGATCGACCAAAGGATTGAGTAAATTACATGTCACTTATTAATACCCTTTATGCTTTATGTTCATCAATCAAAATAGTATTTTTTCATTTATGAGGGAATTGTTAGTGTTATTAGGACTAGACCGTGAACAAGGTTAAGAAGCAGAAGTAAATATTGCCCTATTCAAGTAAAATTGCTGTAAGTAGCAGACCAGGTAATGAATTTTTCAGTTCTGCGTCAAGCTATTTCCATTATTTCCAGTTTTTGTGTGATTATTTTTCCAAAAAAAAAAATTGTTGTTAGGTTACTGGGTAGCTGTAATAGGCTCAGTGGTACGTTCTTAAGGCTAATATATAACTAATACCACTCTGGACAAGTGAACAACCTTTTTATTTGATGTACCTCAAGCAAGTCAAAGTTTTAACATATTCAAGGAAGATTACCATACACCAAATTTGTATTTACTCTATTGCTAATATTTCTTGATCCTGAAAGCCTTACACCATCAGTTCAGTTCCTCTAATTAAGTAGTACATTTGTTTACTGATCTCATAGCAATTAATATGGACTTTGTCAGAGGTGAGTATTTTTCCTGTTATGGCTGATATATTGTTGTATCTAAAATAATAACACAATTTACATTTTAGTGGAATTAACAGCTCAAAAAGTTGAAGAGAAATCTTTATAGCATTCATTACATTTCACACTAAAGCTATACTAGGTCATTAAATGTACATTTGTGTGGCTATCCTTGATGGGTCAAAATATAATCACTTTCCTCATTTATTTTGGATAGAAAAACATCCCAGAATTTCAACAAAAATTCTCTTGATAGCTACTTAGAATGAATATACTATTAAGAGCATTGAACATGTGGAGGTGTATGTTCATTCCTGGTCAGTTATCAGTCTCTCATGACACAATTACATGTTCAAATGCAAGATTAGATTCAGTGTTCCTTTCTCCATGGTTAGTTTTTGTTAGCTTTTTTTGTAGGTGTGACCAAAGGACATGACAAGAACAATGTAGAGGAGAGGAAGTTCATTTGGGGGTCAGAGTTTCAGAGGGTTAGTCCATGGTCAGGGCTCAGGTGAAGCAGAATATCAAGGTAGAAGGATGTGGCAGAAGAAACCAGTTCAGGACATGCATATAGGGAAGCAGGGAAAGAGAGAGATAGAGCTTTGCTCACAAAGACCATAAAAGCCTGCCCACAATGAATGACATTCTCTAGTCATGTCCTGGCTGCCTACAGGTACCAGGATTTAATCCATGTCCTGCTGTGTTAATCCATATCAGTGAATTAACCCACTGATTAGGTTACAACTCTCATAATCTAATTGTTTCACCTCTGAATGTTCTTGCATTGTCTCACACATGAGCTTTTAGGGGACACTTCATACCTAAATCACAGTATCTAGATCATGTGGTTGTCAAGTGATGTCACTTAGATCAAGATGGTAAGTTTACTGCTAGTAGCTTCAGAGTACTATATCCTCCTCCAGGTCTACAATTTTACAGTGAATAAACAACCTTATGCTATATGATATTTAAAATCTAGAATCTTAATTATCTTAATATGTATACACACAGACACACACACACACACACACACACACACACACAAGAAAACTGAGACAGAGGTTACCCTTGTTCAAGCTCGGTCAATTTTCAAATTGTTATTCCAGAAGTATTCATTTTCTAAAGCTATAGATGAAAAATTTTCCCAAAATTTAGTGGCTTAAAATGACATCCATTTATTATTCTACCATTTCAGTAGATCAGAAATCTGGGTACAGCATGGTTGATCTCTCTGACTAAGGTCTCCAAAGGCTGAAATCGGGGTATTGGACTGGGCTGTAAGCTCAAGGATTTGGGGCAGAGTTAAATTCCTTACATCTATAAGACTGAGTTCAGTATTCATTGCTGACTGCCAACATTCCTAGAAGTTGCCTACTATTCCCAACCATGAGGCCATCCCTACAATGTGGGGTTTGTTAATTTCTACCATCTCTGAGTTCTGGATCCTCCTTTAAATGAGCTTATCTGATTATGTTGAGCCCATCCACTTTTAAGAAAGGGGATTATATAAGTGGTACCCATCTGAGTGAGAATCCTGGGCATCATCATAGAATTCTACCTAACAAACTGAGTCATGACCATGGGGTTCCTCACTCCCTGTCCAAGTGTTTTCATCTTCATATATCAAGACTGACACATTTATCCAGCTCATATCATTGTACCAACCTGTTTGTTTTTTTTCCACAAGAAATGTCAGAAATCTAGAATTAAGCAGAGATTCATTGGGAAGTACTTGATAAATAATTTAACTTAAACAACTGTATATCAATTCTAATGTTTGTGCCCATTTCTTAGATTGTAATTGTTTATAACATAATTATAGTGCATGGAGTTGTCTTAAAATTCTATAAGCCTGCATCATATATGATTAATAAACCCAAAAATAATCCATCTGAGATGCTACCACCACCTTCCATTGGTACTCAGATCAGCACCACCTTAACCTGTTCTTCAAATACTGTTTTGATAAAAGTGCAATTTAGGATTTTACTGTCTACTGGCAAGATCAGAGAGCAGTAGATTTGCATAGAAGTTGTGTTAACAATAGATGAGGGGTCTTAAAGCTAAAAGCACAGCAAACTCTAGTCTCTTCCAAGTATTTCCAGGAGTGCTACAAATGGGTCATGAAATTGAGCTTCCTGTAGCCTTTGATCAAAATAAAAAAATTGTTCCCTGGAGGTCAGAAATCTAGTGTCACAAGGTCATTTATAGAGTCTTAAGCTCTATCAAAATTTGAACAACTGCCAAAATGCTTTAGGCGAAAGTGGTTTTACTTTATTTTTTTTAAGAAAGAGTTCCAGACTGGCTTATTCTAGAGATATATTTCTGCCTCACAATTTTCTGTTTTCTGAAATCTATTATATCTCACAATATTATCAGTCTGTATTGAAGTCTTCATCCACACCAGAATGCCAATTGGAAAGGTAGCATTTGTTAATAGTTTGTGATTCTCAAGTAATAAAAAGCCACTCTCTACTCTTCTCTCAGTCCCTGCCACAAATGCATGTGTCCTTACCTGCCACTTCATTCAACTTTGTTATAAATACTTAATAAGTTAGGATAATTCCTGTCATTTTTCTACTTGCACTTATTTATCTTATTAAATGTCATGTGTCCCTAAACCTTCATAGAGCACTTGATTAGTCTAATGTCGGGTGTGAACTTCAGTTTGATAATATATTCTTTAGGTTTCTAACATTATCTATGAGCATTCTATGACTTAATTTCAACTGAAATCTATATTCTATCAAATTTTGCTTGCTAAAACTCATTTGGTGCAATATACACCTACCTTCTCAGTGAAGAAGATAAACATAGGAGCATGTGGTAATAATGGTCAAAGGTTTCCAAAAAAGCAGCATCAGATTATAGCTGTACCACTATTCCATAGCATTATTTGAAGTCTGTTGAAGCATGTAGAGAAGAGGATCAGAATTTGATGAATTTCTAGGCCCTAGATTAAAAAATATGTCAAATGTTACTTTTTCATTGAGAAGGTAATGAAAATTCATGATAAATATATGATTAGATCCTCAAACATTAGTCGCTTATTCTAAAAATAGTTCGTAAATGGGATAGTGTTCCCTAAAATCTATATTGAGGCCAAGGTATCTCTCATCCTTATACTATTAATCAAGTAGGCCAAATTGTACTTCACAAGGATATGAATGAGATGTACCTAAGATGGATTCAATGACTTCACTTAAATTGCAGTTTTTATGCAGTTGTTACATGATTAAAACAAAAATTGGTCATATGCATGAGCAAAGATAGACCAATATATAAAGCTGTCTCAGAGTTGGTGGTATAACTTGGTGATAGAGAGCTTACCCAGCATGTGCTAGAGCCTAAGTTAAATGCCCAGCACTGAAAAATAAATAAAAATGAAAGTTTAAATGACTATGGTTTAAACAATATTGGTATTCAGGGCTGATAAAATGCCAAATAATTTCAGAGATACATGAACATAACACTCACCTGTCTTGCTCTACGCATCTTCACCTGCTTGTGGTCCCCAAATAGCTTTCCAAGTGCTAATTTTTATGCTTACATCCCATACCACAAAGTTTCAGTGATGCAGAAATGTGGCACACTCTAAGACTACTTCTTACAAGTTAGACACAATATCTCTCTATTCTGTTGTCCTGAGCTTAGTAACATGGTGACATCCATCAGCAGAGAAACATGGGGAATATATTTGTTCTAGATAAGAATATGTTCAGATAACATAGTCTAGCATTAAGGGAAAATGAACATAAATATTGTGGCTACCTTGGTGTCTCTGCAGCATTCGAACTATCTAACAAACTTCATAAGTCTATCTCTGTTATGTTCATGTACCACAGAATTGCCCAATTATTCTCTGCAATTGTTGAAGTCTATCCCTGGAAAAACATGTTCACCTACTCTGAAAAAAAATACAAAAATCAACAAGACTTTATAGGACTGGGGATATAGCTCAATAGCAGAGTGTTTGTTGCCTAGCATGCATGAGGCCTCAAGATCCATCTTCATCACTGAAACACACATACAAACACACATACTTGTTCTCTCTCTCTCTCTCTCTCTCTCTCTCTCTCTCTCTCTCATTCTCTCTCTCTCTCTCTCTCTCACACACACACACACACACAGAGAGAGGGGGAGAAGAGAGAGAGAGAGAGAGAGAGAGAGAGAGAGAAGAGAAATAGGCCATTCTAGAAGCAGGCTCTCTAATTCTAACTTTACTCATAATTTTAACATCTCTAATGACCAGTGCTAACCTTTTGGCGTACTGTAATTTTATAGATCTTTATGTGCCCATTATGCAAGTTTTTATGATTAATTTATAGCAATCTATCCATTTGAAATTCTATGGAACTCTGCACCTCTCTCATAAGAGCTCTCATGAATTAGTTTAAGAGATGTATTCATATATCATTTTGTCTTATTTGATTGCAAGAATTTTGGGAGTTACATCTTATTCATTTTTATAACCTTTACAGAAGTGGGCACATTATGCACTGCTATTCATTACACATATCTATAATAGGGATTTCATAAGTATCACAGAACTAAGAAAACTAATTTATAAATTAATGAGTTGAGTAGTTATGTTCTACATGCAGATGGTGGCTTCTCTAATTTAAGTTCATAGGCACCTGATCTTTGGTTATTTTAGGATATGATGACATGAAGGATATTTTGCAATTATTTAGGAAATAGTTTTCATAGAAAACATCCAACACGAGCAGGAGACAGCAAGGACAGAACTGCCAACTCTGTCTGAGCCCAGCCTGGCCCAGGGCAGTCCCGCTGACCTTCACCCAAACTCAGCCAACCCCAAGTCAGTCCCGCAGATGCCCATTGGTGTGCGACCAGGCTCCAGCCAGCCCCTCAGACCTCTGCCCCAGAGCAGGAGAGAGCAAGGACAGACCTGCCAACTCTACTTAGAGTGCAGGTGGGCCCAGGGCAGTCCCAGGGTCCTGCATCAGAGTGCAGCCAGGCCCAGGCTCTATCCAGTCCCGCCGACCTCTGCCCCAGAGCAGGAGACAGCAGGAACAGACTTTCTAACTCTGCCTGAGCCCAGGCTGGCCCAGGGCAGTCCCGCTGAACTTTCCCTCAGTGCGGTTAGCCCCAGACCACCACAGGAGCTCAGACTCAACCAGATTGGCCCACATCAACCAGTGTGAACCCAGCCCCAGGTAGCATACTTTGAGGGTCAGTGGCAGGTTCTGATAGTCCAGCGCTAAGGGGAGGCACAGAAAACCTGCAAGGGTATTAAAAAATATAGTGAAGAATCTGTAATAACTCAGATCTACACTGCAAATAGACATCATGAAAAAACAGGGGAGGAAAATACCCCAAACAAACCAGGATTCTAGAATAATCGAGCTCATGCTCAGTGAAGTTGAAGAAATGTCAGAGAAGGAGTTCAGAAGGTTCATAATTTAAAAGATCTGTGAATAAAAGAATGACCTAAATGAGCAAATACAGCAAAAATTGACCACTACAACAAAGATATAAAGGAACAAATACAGATAGCAAAAGATTACTTCGAAAAAGAGATCGAAACTCTGGAAAAAATACAGTCAGAAATCCTTAAAATGAAGAAAACAATTAACCAAATAAAAAACACAATTGAAGGCATCACCAACAGACTAGATCAACTGGAAGAAAAAACTTCAGACATGAAGACAAAGTATATAATCTTGAAAATAAATTTGACCACACAATGAAGATAATAAGAAACCATGAACAGAACATCCAAGAAGTATGGGACAGCATCAAAAGACCAAACATAAGAATAATAGGAATAGAGGAAGGCACAGAGTTTCAAACCAAAGGAATGCACAACCTCTTCAATGAAATAATATCAGAAAATTTTTCCAAGCATGAAGAATGAATTGGAAAACCAAATACAAGAGGCTTACAGGACACCAAATGTACAAAATCACAACAGATCTACACCAAGAAACATTATAATGAAAATGCCTAGCATACAGAACAAGGATAAAATTTTAAAGGCCGCAAAGGGGAGGAATAAGATCACATACAGGGGGTGACCAATTTGTATCACAGCAGATTTTTTAATTCAGACACTCAAAGCTAGGAGATCATGGAACAACATATTCCAAGCTCTGAAGGAAAAGGGATACCAACCAAGAATCTTTATACCCAGAAAAAATAAGCTTTAGATTTAAGGACGAAATAAAAACCTTCCATGATAAACAAAAGTTAAAAGAATTTACAAGTAGAAAGCCAGCACTACAGAACATCATCGGCAAAATATTCCATGAAGAGGAAAAGAAAAACAATGATGAAAATCAACAGAGGGAGATATTACACTAAAGGAAAAAAAAACAATCAGAAGAGAAACCATGTCAAGGTAAATACTAGAAATAAAAATGGCTGGGAATACAAAACACATCTCAATAATAACTCTGAATGTTAATGGCCTAAACTCACCAATCAAAAGACATAGACTAGCAGATTGGATCAAAAAAACAGACACAACAATATGCTGCCTCCAAGAGACTCATCTCATAGGAAAAGACATCCATAGGCTGAGGATAAAAGATTGGGAGAAATACTACCACTCATATGGAAACATGAAACAAGCAGGGGTTTCCATCCTCATATCAAATAAAGTAGACTTCAAGCTAAAGTCAATCAAAAGAGATAAAGAAGGACACTATATACTGCTCAAGGGAACCATGTACAAACAAGACTTAAAAATTATAAATATATATGCCCCAAACAATGGAGTATCCATGTTCATCAAACAAACTCTCCTCGAGTTTAAGAGTCAAATTGACCACAACACAATAATTCTGGGTGACTTTAACACACCCCTTTCACCACTGGATAGATCTTCCAAACAAAAGCTGAACAATGAAACTATAGAACTCAAAAATACAATAAACAACTTAGACTTAACTGACTTATATAGAATATTTCATCCTTCAACAAGTGAATACACTTTCTTCTCAGCAGCACATGGAACCTTCTCTAAAATAGACCACAAAACAAAATAGGCCACAAAACAACTCTGAGCAAATACAAAAAAGTTGAGATTCTACCCTGCATTCTATCTGACCATAATGGAATGAAATTAGAAATCAATGATAAAATAAGAAATAAAAGCTACTCCAACACCTGGAGACTAAATAATATGCTACTGCATGAACAATGGGTTGCAGATGACATCAAAGAGGAGATTAAAAAATTCTTAGTAAGAATACAGACACAACATATTGAAATCTCTGGGACACTATGAAGGCAGCTCTAAGAGGAAAGTTCATTGCATTGAGTTCATTCCTCAAAAGAAGAAAAAGTCAACAAATAAATGACTTAAAATTACATCTCAAAGCTCTAGAAAAAGAAGAACAATCCAACACCAAAAGTTGTAGAAGACAGGAAATAATTAAAATCAGAGCTGAAATTAATGAAATTGAAACCAAAGAAAGAATTGAAAAAATTGACAAAACAAAAAGTTGGTTCTTTCTAAAAATAAATAAAATTGACAGACCCTTGTCCAGGCTAACAAAGAGAAGGAGAGAGATAACTCAAATTACTAACATATGTGATGAAAAAGGAAATATCACAACAAACACTATGGAAATACAGGAAATAATTTGAAATTATTTTGAAAACTTGTACTCCAACAAAATACAAAACACCGAAGGCATCGACAAATTTCTAGAGTTGTATGATGTGCCCAAACTTAAGCAGGAGGATTTACATAATTTGAACAGACCAATTTCAAGCAATGAAATAGAAGACACCATCAGAAGCCTACCAACCAAGAAAAGCCCAGGACCAGATGGATACACAGCTGAGTTCTACAAGACCTTCAAAGAAGAAATGATACCAATACTCTTCAATTTATTTCAGGAAATAGAAAAAAGAGGGAGCACTTCCAAACTCATTCTATGAGGCCAACATCACCCTGATCCCCAAACCAGGCAAAGACACATCCAAAAAAGAAAACTTCAGACCCATATCTTTAATGAACATAGATGCAAAAATTCTCAATAAAATTCTAGCAAAACGGATACAAAAACATATCAAAAATATAATACACCACGATCGAGTGGGGTTCCTTCCAGGGATGCAAGGCTGGTTCAACATATGGAAAACAATAAATGTAATTCATCACGTCAATAGACTCAAAGATAAGAGCCATATGATTATCTCAATAGATGCAGAAAAAGCATTTGAGAAAATACAGCACCCCTTCATGCTCAAAACACTAGAAAAACTAGGGATAACTGGAACATATCTCAACATCGTAAAAGCTATATATGCTAATCCCCAGGCCAACATTTTTCTAAATGGAGAAAAATTGAAAGCATTCCCTCTAAAAACTGGAACAAGACAGGGATGCCCTCTTTCACCACTTCTATTGAACACAGTAATTGAAATGCTGGCCAGAGCAATAAGACAGATGAAAGAAATTAAAGGGATACAGATAGGTAAAGTAGAACTCAAATTATCATTATTTGCTGATGATATGATTTTATACCTAGAAGACCCAAAAAATTCAACCAGAAAACTTCTAGAACTCATAAATGAATTCAGCAAAGTAACAGGATACAAAATCTACACCCATAAATCTAAGGCATTTCTATATATCAGTGACAAATCCTCTGAAAGGGAAATGAGGAAAACTACCCCGTTTATAATAGCATCAAAAAAAAAACAAAACAAAACAAAACAAAACAAAATCAAAACTTGGGAATCAATGTAACCAAAGATGTGAAAGACCTCTATAATGAAAACTACAGAACACTAAAGAAAGAAATTATGGAAGACCTTAGAAGATGGAAAGATCTACCCTGTTCTTGGATAGGCAGAACTAATATTGTCAAAATGACCATACTACCAAAAGCACTATACAGATTTAATGCAATGCCAATCAAAATCCCAATGACATTTCTCATAGAAATAGAAAAAGCAGTCATGAAATTCATCTGGAAAAATAAGAGACCCAGAATAGCTAAAGCAATCCTAAGTAAGAGGAATGAAGCAGGTGGCATCACTATACCAGACCTTAAATTATACTACAGAGCAATAGTAACAAAAACAGCATGGTATTGGCACCAGAATAGGCCAGTAAACCAATGGTACAGGATAGAGGACACAGAGACTAACACATATAATTTCAGTTATCTTATATTAGACAAAGGCGCCAAAAATGTACATTGGATAAAAGATAGCCTCATCAACAAATGGTGCTGGGAAAACTGGAAATCCATATGCAATAAAATGAAATTAAACCTCTATCTCTCACCATTCACAAAATTCAACTCAAAGTGGATCAAGGTTCTAGGAATTAGACCAGAGACACTACACCTAATAGAAGAAAAAGTAAGCTCTAATCTCCAACATGTTGGATTAGGTCCCAAGTTCCTTAATAAGAATCCTGTAGCACAAGAATTAATACCAAGAATCAATAAATGGGATAGACTCAAATTAAGCTTCTTCTCAGCAAAAGAAGCAATCACTGAGGTGAACAGAGAGCCTACTAATTGGGAACAAATTTTTACCACATGCACGTCAGATAGAGCACTAATCTCTAGAATATATAAAGAACTCAAAAATCTTAACACCAAAAAAACAAATAACCCAATCAATAAATGGGCCAAGGAACTGAACAGACACTTCTCAGAAGAAGATATACAATCAATCAACAAATACATGAAAAAATGCTCAACTTCGCTGGCAATTAGAGAAATGCAAATAAAAACCACTCTAAGATTTCATCTCACACCTGTCAGAATGGCAGCTATTAAGAACACAAACAACAATAAATGTTGGAGAGGATGTGGAGAAAAAGGCACACTCATACATTGTTGGTAGGAATGCAAAATGGTGCAGCCAATATGGAATGCAGTATGGAGATACCTTGGAAAACTTGGAATGGAACCACCTTATGACCCAGCTATCCCACTCCTTGGTCTTTATCCAAAAGACTTGAAAACAGCATACTACAGAGACACAGCCACATCAATGTTTATAGCAGCACAATTCACAATAGCTAAACTGTGTGGAACCAACCTAGATGCCCTTCAGTAGGTGAATGGATAAAGAAAATGTGGTATATACACACAATGGAGTATTACTCAGCAATAAGAGAATAAAATCATGGCATTTGCAGGTAAATGGATGGAGTTAGAGAATATAATGCTAAGTGAAGTTAGCCCATCCCAAAAAGCCAAATGCCAAATGTTTTCTCTGATATAAGGAGGCCAATTCACAGTTGGGTTGGGATGGGGAACATAGGAGGATTAGAAGAACACTAGAATGGCCAATGGGGAGAGAGGGGAAGGGAGGGGGCAAAAGCGTGAAGAAAAAAAAAATGATGGTAGAATGAGATGGATATCATTACCCTAAGTGTATGTATGAAGTCACGAATGGTGTTAATATACTTTGCATACAACCAGAGATTTGTAAAAATGTGCTCTATATGTGTAATATGAAATATAATGCATTCTGCTGTCATTTATAACAACTTAGAATAAAAAACAAATTAAAAAAAGAAGAAAAGAAAATGTCCAACACTTCTCTATACATATTATTTTACATTTTCTATCTGTGGAAGAGAGACACTTTATCTCTTCGGTTATATGAGGCAAAGAGTCATCAAGCACCAACCTCTCAGGTGAGTCTATACTCTCTCCTTCTGGATAATCAAATAGTGTACCTGAAGGGTTCCCTTCCCTCCCCTTGGCCTCCTTCCCACTCACAGGCCTTATCCATGTGGGAAGGGCACTGGGCTCATACTCATTTTATCTGAAGGATGGGTAATTTTCATTGTGGGGAAGGTAAGCAGGAAGGCCCTTCTGACCATATCCAAGCACTAGTCTCCAATTCACCTTTAACATGAATAAACCTGACACAGTTTCATAACTCCTTTTACCTACCTTTCAATTGGCTTAGAGCTTGAAGGGTATAGAAAAATGATTGTTATTGCAGTTAGAAAGAACTTTTGGTTATTCTCAGGGCATTTAACAGTTCCCATTCATACCTAGTATTTTAAACCTTCTGTTATAGAACTGGAGCTTTCCAAGAAACTGAGGCAGCGTGAAGACCCCCTTTTCAAACCCTGACTCTTGCCATCAAGTCAGAAAGAGTTCAGACACATCTCTCAGAGTAACAAGAATGAGTTTATTGAAAGGATAGGTAAAGGGAAAGGGGACACTTTCAAAGGAGAGAGTGAGTCCTCCTAGAGAGGAGAGAGGCAATGCCTCTCTTGCACCCCAATTTTATTGGGGAATCAGGTAAGATTCCAGAAAGTCCCACCCAGGTCCATCTCTTGACGTTTTACTGAAAGTAGGGTGACATCAGACTTTGAAGTCCCCATTGCAATGACAACTCTGTCACCTTGGCCCATGCTGACTGGTTCTAATTGGATTCTTAATCATTCTTACAGGTTTTATGGTTAGGAGAAATTATCCTTACTTTTGGGAATCTGGTCTGTGGAAAGGGTCACAAATGTCTTTCCCTTCAAGGTAACTTGGGTTCCTCTTAACAATGTTATTTCTTGCTTGCATTTCCTTGCAGATAACAGGTAGTATGCTGAGAAATGTGACATATCCTGTCTACATAGGCCAGGCAGAACTAAGGTAAATTGCTTTTTGGCCAAAAAAGCATTTGGGGGGTAGAGAGCATATATGGGGGTCAGTACACTGGGCTCATTTTATAGAATTATTCTCTTAATCTCATTTTCCCACCATCCTCATCTGTCTGTCTTCTAACACTTCCTTAAGAACACATGTTACATTTCAGGGGAAAATAAAAAGTAACCTAATGTTTTCAGCAGTTTAAGGTGGGTAAGGTATGAAAATAGGTTAAAAAGTTACATTTGTCTAGTTATAAAGATTAACCTCATGAAATGAACCAAATGAAATTACCAATATTTAAATTTAATTTACAAAAATAGTCAAATGAACACAACTTATATAGGAAGAAACTATCATAAAGGGAATATTTTGAAAATGCTTCCTTTTCACTTAGCATTATTTATAATAGTAAAAATACAATTAATAGCTTTCTGCACTTGTTATTATTTAAAAAGTAAATAGCTCCAATTATGCTCTGAAAATGTTTGCTATTTAGCATATAATGTCAGGAATAACATAAATGCACAATTTTATCTAAGTTGTTTTGAGAGAACTACAGACAATCATGCGTCAATTTCTTCATACTCTCTCTTCTTTCTGCATGTACATTAGAAATATCCTTTTTTCATTCCCTTTTGAATGCCAACTGTATTTTCAAACTACTAATATATTTAGGTGCGACTGATGTGAAATAACTGGAATGTTCTAATTTTGAGCCTCAGTTATATGGTATTATGATTATATTTTAAGGCAGGAAAACATTTTTTATTTCCTAGAAACACTTATTTTTCTATAATTCACCTTTGCTAAACCAAGAAAACCATAAATATTTAAGGACCAATTAAAGGGATTTATATCAAACTCTGTCCATTTGTTAAAGTTTAGGCTACATTAAAAAAAAATATATATATATATACATATAATTTAATGCACTCAAATTTTTTCAATTACAATAACTTCAGGAACAAGTGCAATATACTTTACTACCTAGATTAAACAAAACTACAAGCAAACAAAATGCAAAAGGTAGAGAGGAATAACATGGAAACAAACCAACAAAAATACCTCAACTGGGACAACTGAATTATTTGTATTACTTGTCTACTTGTATTACCTGATCTTAGTCTTAATATCTTTAGGAGTAAGTATACATTGCAATCTATAATAAAATAAATTTGTTTCAAGATTTAACATTTATTTAGTAGACACTGGTCAATTTTTAAATTCCATATCAGATAGTACTAGCTGGAAAATATTCAAGGAATAAATGAATGTGATCCCTGCTATACAGGAATTCATGGTGTTTTGGAGAGACACTCAAATCATGTAGGAAACACACATGAGTGCTTTTGTTGCTATAAATATCATGGGAAAGAAGCTGTTGGGATCCTAAAGAAAAATGATGAGTTCCCCAAATGCAAAAGTTGGTGTGGATCTGGAGTTCTTCCTCCCTTGTGCAGAAGATTTCTGTCACACCTACTGCTTCAAGATTGAACAAATTTGTCACACACTAGGAGACCAGGCTAAAGGAAACGGTGTATAGGAAAGATTGGCCTCACAATCAAAATTTAAATAAATTTAAAGAAGAAAACATATAGACTCAAGAAAAAGTCTGTTTTCTTGACATCATTTCCTTTAATCAATAGACTAAATTAATATCTTTAGGAGATATTTATTAAACTTATTTTGCAATCTATAATAAAATAAATTTGTTTCTGGGAAACTTTTTGAAGAATATTTAACAAAAATATGAAGGGCAAATACAAAGCCTTAACATTTATAATCTCAATAAGAGAAATGTTAATAAAAATCAGGGAATAAAATAATATTGGACCACTGAAAAGATTCTGCAACATAAATGAATAAAAGCATTTAATGAAATATCATATTTTTAAATACTTAAAAAGCAAAAATGAACTGAAGTTTGAACTGATTTAACTTTAGTTCACATTTTATATTATTTCTATAAAATTGAAGAAATATGCACAATATGAAATTAAAGCATGACTGGAATAAAAGACATGATTGGGAAGTAAATATAAAAATGAATTTGGGTAAGAAATATAAAGAACCCCAGTCAATTAATAATCTAACTAGGTAATAAAATAATAAAAAAATAGCATAATTTGTACTATAAAGGTGTAGGATAATGTAGGGTAATCACATTCCAGATTATATGCTTCTCAGAGGAATTTCAAAACTCAAATTAAAAGAATAAGATAGAAAATGAATACTATGAAAAATAAAGAACAGAAGCTCAAGATACAGACAGTATGTAATTTATGGAAAAATTAATGATATAATAGCTGAAACTATTCTTGACACACTAGAATACATGCAAGTAGATAATGTTTTTCCCTGCATAGTAGACACCATAAATAATGAATTTAATGTCTCCTTGTGAAGTTTTTGAATTTACATTTCAAAGAAATAACAATGTGATCTAGATACAGGAAAACAAATACGAGTGTCTAACATACAGTGATTTGAATCATGATTTTTTTCTTAGGATGATGCCAAAGTGATAAGATTTCAGTAGAAACCAATCTTTGCACTTTGAAAACTGTGACAGTAAACTGTTGATACTTCATGTCACATCTTCCTTGGGACAAGTGAGAAAGGCTCCTCGTCTGAAATAATAGGGAGAGAAAGCAAGGCATCTCTCCCTCTTCCAGGAACAATGTTAGACAAAAATGGCGCCGCGATGGTTAATTCTATCTCCCTATTCTCACTGTGTTTCTGTGTGACCACTAGGGGCTCATAAGTTAGCTATTAAACATAAATCTGATCACACAAATTTACATTGTGAAGTCTGAGCCAGGAGCTCTATAGCAAATTCATTAGTACATGAGAAAAACAGGTTTATAATTAGACATTAGGCTTGTAAGTAATGATTAAACTTGTGGCTCTTGCTGTGCCCCATAGTTCAGACTTTTCTAAGTTATAGTTATAAGGTTTTAAGTTATAGTTATAAGGCTTTCTTGTGATTGATACGGATTCTTTTATCTTAGGTAAGTTTAGGATATTAGTTTAAGATATATTGATATAAGTTTTCCATGGTAGAGACCCCTTAGATCTAACACCTGATCAAAGGAAAAATACCTGTTAGCTTAACTTCTGAATAACAGCTATACTTCCTTCTTTCTAGTTCAAAACAAAGTCATTATAGGAAACAATAGTAAGTTGAGTTCAGTTAAGGTTTAGCTATGATGTATTGGAGCAATCTAGCTGTGAGAAATCATGAGTGGACTTAAGGGGTTACGGAAATAGGTTTAGGTGAAAACATGTTTTGTACTGCTATACGATTGTTCTTGACATTTAAGATTGATCAATATATGCTTTTTTTACGTCTTTAGATAAGTTTAATCAGTAATATGTACTTAGAACAATATCCTGTTTCCCTCAGAATGTATAACCCTGAAATTCCTTAATGTAACTTGTTTCCTTCATAATGTATAACTCTGAAATTCTTTAATGTAACCTCAAAAGCTGTAATGCAAAAGACTGTGCTATCTTGGCTATAAAAACTCGGGTAAAAGAAGTAAAGTCAGAGTTAGCCTCCAGACTTGTGTGCTGCGTGGTCTATCTCTCACCTTTTCGCCGATGTCTTCTCCTTCCCAACCGGAGCTGGTCTCCGGCAACTTCACAGTGTATTGCTTCTCTGGTTCTTCCAGCCTCTTGGTTCAACAGGCACTACTTTTAGCTGTGCCACTCTGATCACTATCTGTGCCTTTATATGGCTTTCTGCTTTTTCTGTTTTCTTCTTTTCTGTTAAATGGAAGAGGGAGGTAGCGAGGAGGTGTAGGAGGAAGAAGTGAAGGGGAAGGGGAAGGAGCTTTCAATTGAATTTAGGGTCACACAGATAATCGAGAATGGTCTCAATATCCTGAATGTGATTCAATTTGCAAAGATGCTTTTTTACAAATAAGAGTCTATCCATAGGAACTGGACATAACTTGTTGGGTTTTACCATTCAACTAACTATACACACACACACACACACACACACACACACACACACACACATACACACACACACACCACAATGGATTGGAATGTGAAATTAGGGGAAAATTACCATAAGAAGCTCTTGAAAATTAAAATGTTCCCACAAATTTTGAGAAAACTTTTGTGGCTATGGTAATGAGTAGCATTTAGAATGGTTATGTTTTTTAAATCAGTCAACAGCAACTAGACTTAGTTATACATGCTTTTGCAGGCAGCCAATTAATGACAACCCCTGGTTCCTGAAAATCATATGCTAATAAGGAAACAACTGCAATAATAAGTGCATCTATCAGTGCCAATCAATGAACAATATCCACACCTCAGTAACTGTGATTCCAGGGTAATGTCAGCCTGCCTTTGGCCCTGGAATTTTATCAATTTATGAATTTGTGCTTCTCAAAGACTCTATTTGATGAGCAGTTTTATCTGATTGGACATGTCATTCCTGATTGGCATGAATTTCTCATCCTGTAGTAAACAATAAATTCAGCATTGTCTATTTTTTGCTGATGGTCAGGGCTGGTTTCATCACACTCCGACACTACCATCCCATTCTAACACCTTTACATCTTTTTACATCCCCACTTAATGACAATGATCCTCTTTTTGAAACCTTTTGTAGTTTATAGCAGTGCATTTAATATTTTAACTTTATTTCCCTCTCTATTCTTTCTAAATCACATTGCTTTAGGTCCGTCTCTTATAAATAGCACACAGCTTACTATTCATTTCTTATGCTTGTGTCCAATCATAAAATGAAATTTTGCAAATTAGTCATATTACCTAGCATATTTTTAAAAGCATATAATATTGGATATATGGATACATCCATATATCCATATCCTATATGGATATATAATCAGAGAAAGCAATTCTTTGGGATTTTTGGAGTTATACTGGTTATTTATTCATATATGAACATAGGAAAGTTATATTTGATTCATTCTACTGTCTAAAAATGCAATTATTTTTTTCTCAATTTTATATGAGATAAATTTTATATCTAAAAGTAAAATTTTTGAAGTACAATGAGTGAGGTTAGGGAAAGGTCTAAGAACATGCATTTCCTTCGACTTTTCCTCAAAGAAAAGAGTGCTTAGGACTATATTTTTGTATTCCTTATCCATGTAGAACCTGATTCACCTTGCAAGGGACATGGGAAAGAGGGGATTGATTACAATCACTCAGTTGCCTGGGGTCAAATGGATGTTGTGAGGTGCAACTTGCTATGTAGAAGGACCAAATTTGTCAAAATCAAAATGATGGTGAAAACAAAGACATCAAAGATGGTGGAATGAGAATGACATCATTACCCTATGTGCATGTATGAAGACACTAATGGCGTGAACCTTCTTTGTGTACAACCAGATACTTGAAAAATTGTGCTCTATATGTGTAATATGAATTGAATTGTATTCTGCCATAATATATAACAAATTACAATAAATATTTAAAAAGGTAGTAATAAAGATAATTTTCATGTGTACATATTTTTTCCAAAGGATAAACAAAGCTTGATTTACTTTTGGAGAAATACATTTTAGATCTTCAAAAGAATATTCTGAGCCAGGAATAGTGACTCGCACCTGTAATCCCAGGAACTCAGGAGTCTGCGATTGAAGAATCACAACTTCAAGGCCAACCTAAGCAACATAGTAAGCAACTAATTGGGACCCTATCTTAACAAATATTAAAAAATTGAGACCCTGTTGTTGGGGTTTTTTTGAGTTGCTGTGGTTTTTAGCTCCCCCCCGACCCAGGATAGGCTCCTCGGTAGGGGCCAGCTGGAGGCCCACGCCAGCCCTCACGATGGAGGACAATCAGGGATGTACCAGGGAGAACAGTCAAGACATGAACTCAGTTTATTGAGGAAGTTGGACGGTCTTATAGAGGACATGGGCCAATCAGCAGAAAGATCATAGGGACACATGAGGAACATGGGCGGATGCCACTGGCGGAGCCATTGGCCTATCCTTGGGGTGGTTTCAGTTCTCATCTTATGTCAGGGGGAACGCACCTTGGCTAGGCCAAGTTCCCATACCAGGAAGTGGGAGACAGCCAAAGAGTTTCTACTAGTGTGCTGTTTAACATCCCCAACACCCTGTCTCAACTATATTAAAAAATATAGTCTGTGCACCTCCAGTGTATTGCAAAAATCTTAATTTTCTTTTTACTTTAATACATTTAGTGCATAACCTTTTCAAGACCTTCAAAACATCTTATTCTATTTAATTTTCTATTGTGATAAAAGATATTTTTTGCCTTTCAAACCAAAAATTGTCAAATAAACAGAAACAATACTTCTAAAAAAAAAGGTAGTATTTTCAGCTATAGTTTTACTAGTTATCTTTTATTTTCTTCACTTAACTGTAGGCATTTATCTAAAGGAATTTCCAAGTTTCCTTACAGTACATTTATTAAGATTCTCAGAGAAGAGAGTTATAGGCTTAGTGTACAATCTCTAAGAGCACTGTTCTGGTGAATAATACACTTTGAGATTCTTAAAGACACTTCTGAACATGAAAAAAAATCAAATGATTACAATCACTTGAGGACTTTGTTCTTTGTTGTGCCAAAGGAATTAGGGTCCATAACACTTTTCCAGAATATAATCTAAACTGTGAGATTAATGTTGAGATCAATTTAGCAAATCATACCTAATCCATAATGACACACTCTAATTCTACTAAATTCTCCACAACTGTTCTGTCCCTCTGTGACAATATTATAATAATATTGGTCTCCTTTATAACTTACAAAATACAGCAAAACAGTCTAATTTATGATGTCAGTGTACAAAACATAAGATCATCTATTTTTATCTAAAACACATAATTCAAAACCTCCTACTACTTTTAAAAAACAAAAAGGAAAAAGTAGACATAGACTTTATTGATTTGTATTGCTTTTATCTCTAAGTACATATGTGAATGCTAATTGGGATGAACATTATTATTTCATTATATTATAAAACTTATTATTTACCAAAAGCTGGTAAATTTATATTTTGTTATTAAAAAATGAGAAGCAGGCATTGCTTGTCTATATAGCAAAAGATAAACAGATTCCATCCCATGAGTAAAATACCTAGCTTTGTTCCTACATGAGGATAGAAGAATAATGGTAGTGGCTAATTCTGAGGATCAGCTTTCATATTGCATATTTCAATTATGCTCAGTAAGAAGTCTTCAAATATAGGAAACATATACTATTTCACAAAGATATGAGAACCATGATAGCTTTGGATGTATAGGCAAGGTGGGCCTCTTTGCCCCCTGGAATTTCATACACACACACACACACACACACACACACACGTATATATATATATATATATATATATATATATATATATATATTTACAAAATATATATATATATATAAAACATTTATATATAAAATTTTACTTTTAAACATTTCTTATTTATTTTAAAATTCTTTTTGAAAAATCTGTTTCTCTTTCTTTTTTATAAATCAGGGACAATAATGAAGTTTGTATAATTGCTCCAGGGTTTAAATAATATTACAGACAAAATCTTAGAAGTGTACATGCATCACATCACTCAGACTCTTTGGTGGTCCTTGATATGAAGAGTGTAAGACATCATTCCACAGCTTCAGGGCCCCATTGTCTATGATGAAGAGAAGATTTAACAAATCTTGAATGTATGCTGAAAGCGACTTCTAAGTACAACATTATGACAAAACAGAAGAGGTTGCTACGAATTTTAAAAAGAAATAAAAATTTCCAAAGAGGAGACAACATTGAAGCAAGATCTTAAAGGATGAATGAAAGTTCTTCAGCAGCTTTGTGCTACAGTACAAAATTATGAAAATACATAACAGTTTCCAAGTACCAGAATCATTTGAAACCACTGCAGTAGAAATTGAAAGAAGGCAAGTTGTGTGTACATGCCTGATCTCTTAGTTTCAGACCTAAAATTCATTCTATCGATTTAAAAGTGAAGGAACTTTGTTAGAGAAAATTATGTCGAATTCAATCTCCAGGAGTTTCAGCAAAAAGTTTTCCATGCTAAGAAGCCAAAAAGCATAGAAACTGGGTGCAGCTAATTCTGCATGAGTTTGATAGTTTAAAGGTTTCCTCAGGTGGTCCAAATAGTTTGTTTAAATGGGTCAGTGGTTTCATCTACCCCAGGGATAGTTCAGCCCTGCTATGAAGCAGGATTCCTCTGGGATCTCTGTGGAATGGTCTCTAATTACTCTCTATTCTGGCTGAATGAAGCAGAACCATCTTAGTTCTCTGTCTTTTGGAAACTGTTCAGCTTCTAATCTTCAGTTGTTCATTACCTAGTTTTTTTGGGTTTAATGCTACAGATAAGCAACCTTCTAGCACATTCTAAATTAATACCTACACAGATTTCAGGGGTATTTTTCTGACTAGTTGTTATTTCTGGAACACTTCTCTCAATGTCCTGTCACTTCAGTGTCCTCAAATTCCAAATTGCATCTCCTAAAATTGCAAAAAACTCAGCATCTGGTGAACTCTGTTTAGGTCCTTCCTCCCTTGGTCACCAAAACAGCATAGATACCAAAACAGTTTTATTATCTCAGGTGCTTAGTCATGCCTTGCCCATTTTCAAATCTCTGAACAAATATTTTAATGTATTTTTCCCTTTTCCTAGTTACTCATAGTGGAAGGATAAATGTGGCTCCTTTTTCTCTCTTTCTTTTCTCTTTTACTGTATCTTGGTCTAAAATAAAACTCTTTGAAAGGTATTTTGAATTTTTCTCTACCTTAGGTCTTGCTAAGGCATCAGAGAGATTAAGGTATTTCCCAAAGCTCATTCTGTTACCCATTTGCTTCATAATTTTCTGTGGTGATTTTTCAAATGAAGATTCCTATACTCTAACCAAAATCTCTAGGGGTGTCCCTGAAGTAGCCATAGGCTTCCCTAGCTGATTCTTAGGCAGAACCATGATTACAAACTCTTAGGATAATATATAGATAAGGAAGTTATAAACCATATATTTGCTTATGTGTGCACTATTAAATAGATAATTGACTCACAAAAACATCAGAGCAATTAATGTACCTATATTTTGAACATCATACTTAGGTATACTATAAATAAAACACCAGAAACCTGTTTGCTCTGATTGCTAATTATGGGTTTTACATGTTATAAAACATCACTTTTAGAAATGCTATCATATGAAAATTAAACTTTGACTTCATAAAAATTTTAATGACCATTGAGATGTGGTATAATGTGCTCTAAAACAACGGAAAGGAATTGAGGAAAAATAATTCCAGACCCACTCTAGTTTTCTTCAGTTACTCTGAAACTGAAGAAAAGCAAAAAAATGAGAAGTATTAGTTAAGTGTTGGTGTTGTTGACATTTGTGTTTTGGGAGGTAGGATAATGAGAAATGTTATATTTGAGCAAAAGGCAGGACAAAAAAACAATAGCAATTGGGTTTTGGGGAAGACAGACAATAGTAATTAATACATCTGAGTGGGAAGTGTTAGAAAACATCAGAAATAATCTTTTCCTATTTTACAGCCTATTCTGAGTTATACTTGCAAGTAAAATGAAATCATTCCAAAGTAAATGAGATCTTACATTAATATTGATTCATTTCCTCCTTTTAAGAATAAACATCAAAGAATGATCTTGGGTAGGAGAAAAAGGGGATATGGATTTGTTCTTTTTTCATATTTCCTGATTTAGAGTATTGGTTAGTATCAAATTATGTTTGGGAAATGGGATGGTTTCCACCCAAATGCTTCTCCAACTACTCCATTTTTACATATTTTTTTAGAAGAGATTAAATTGGCTATGTTTTGCATGCCATTTTTAGAGTCAAATTGTTTGTCAGAGGTAGAAGTTCACTAAATTAAGGGAACCCATGCTGCTGTCCACCCTGTCTTTCATCTTCCTCAGATTGAAGTAGTGTTTTTCTCCTGTTTGTCAGAGGGTGAAAAGACAGAAAGGCTTTCTTACTTACTCAGTGCCTTGACTGCCTTTTGAACAACTGAAGATGACTTTATTTGTATTCTTATGCCTGACTTAACCCCACCCTGCCTCACATCCATCCCAGTAAAAAAGGTGCATACCATTCCTCAAAAAGCAATTGAAAGGAATGATTGGACTATTGCTAATTCACCCTTATGTTGGGGGGAATTACTAAATAGATGGCATGTTTAGCCTCAGTTAATCATAACATGAAAAGCAGCATACATGAAAAGAATGCAGAGAGACAAAAGCTTAGAAGACAGCAATTTATTAAAACCTTATATTTTAGTTTTCTCAAGTAAAATATTTCAGTTCTGCTTTACCAGAATAGACAAAATTTTCTATTGTCACATTGCTATACTTGAGTTAGCCATTCTCTGCATTTATTTAATACTTTTTAAATTTTATAATAGCTTGAGTTTTATAGAAAAAAATACAGAGAGAATGAAGAGTTCTATATAACCCACACTCAGTTTTTCCCACTGCTAACATCTTACATAACAATCAAACATTTGTCATAACTAATGATATTGCTACACTGTTTCATACATTTTAGATGTATTTTCATTCACTTAGTTGTTATCTAATATGTGTTTTTTTCTCTTCCAAGATCCCATCCAAGATACCACATTATATTTAGTGTTTGTGACTGTTCAACTCCTCCGGACTATGACAGCTTCTCATAGTTTTCCTAATTTTTGATGACTAAGTCATTCTGTTTTGACTAAATGATTAACTGGTCAAGAAAAAAAAAGAGAGAGAATCAGCTTTGAAAAAAAAATTAGATTTGAATTTCCCTGTATGTTAGTCATCATTTAATTGCTCTGAGCAAAACATTCTGAGAAGAACAGTCCAAGGAAAGAAAAATGTATTTGGGGCTCATGGTTTCAGAGGTTCTATCCAAGGTCAGCCAACTCCAGTGCTTCTGGCTGGCGATTATCATGGCAAAAGCGTGCAGCTGAGGAGAGCTTCTGAGCTTATGACAGCCAGGAAGCTGGAGGGGGGTAATGATATATTTCCCAGGGACACAGCACCAGTGACCTATATTCTCCAGGATGCCCCACTTACCTATAATTACCACCCAGTAGACCATTCAGCTATTAATGGATTAATCCATTTCTGGGCCTTGCTGCATTGGGGATCATGCTTTCAAAACATGAGCTTTTGGGGGAACATTTAAGATCCAAACCATGATGCTTTGATTGTCCTCTAGTGTATCATACCTTGAATTTTGGAGAAAGTAGACAATGCTAATTGTTCTCATTTTTGAGAAAGGTTGTGCAGTGTCATTTAAGAAGGTTAGTTTGGGCCATTTCAGTATGCATCCTTCCCCTAGTTGGTAAAAACTTTTTTATAAAGTCTTCCCACCCCAACCAGCATTAAGAACTTTCCAAGCAGTATCACTATTTATATTGATCACTCGCCTAGAAAGATTGAGCTTGAAGAATAGTACTGCTTTTCAGTTGATAAGTTGTTCTTGTTTTTAATAGCAATAATAAACTAGAATGATGTCAACATTTTTGTCTAATAGCATACTCTGCCAACTTAGTTATACTAACAACCTATTGCACAATAGGAAAATTTAGAAACATCGTAGTTAGCTCCCCATCAACATGTATTTGGGTTTGCAATTCTAATATGATGTAGTTACCTTAGTAAAAATAGTTAAATTGATGTCTGTGGTTGTGAAGTTATTATATATTATCTTCATCTGCCAATAAAATTAACAAGTATGCATGAATGAAGTGATTTATAGGTGCAATGAAATAAAAGAACAAGCAGAGAAAAACGCAAGCCTACACAATAATTGTAAACTCTGTTCATTCATGATTTTGCTACAAGCTCATCAGCCAGAAAAAAAAATTGTACACAAGTATTGAACACTATAATTCTTTCTAATTTTGACATTCTCTTTCAAACCAATAACTAATATTTTCTCACTCTTGTCTTTGGTCGTATTGTGCAGAATACTTCTCTGATTCTGATTTACACAGACCTAGAAGAGATTCTTGGATCAGCCTCTCTGAGATCATGTAGTTACATGAACACAGTAAAGCTTTAGAGCAAGATAGATCTATATTCAAGTTCCACTTCTGCAATTTATTGATGCACTGACAACCTCTTTGATCTTGTCTAATGTGCTGATCTCTAACTTGAAAGTAATGACTAATAAAAAAGGTAATGACACAAAATAATTACTCAAATACTTCTGCTTTCTATAAGAAAAGATAAAACATAATATCTAGCTTACCAAATGTGCACAAAACACAGTTATATATTTGGCATAAATTGAAAGGAAACAATGTTTTTTTTTTTTTTTCCTTCCCTGTCCATTGGAGACCTAAAGAATTTTAGAACATTAAATAAAGTACTTTAAAATCTGTTACCAAGATGCATGAGTTTTGTGCATGTGAAAACCCATAGTAGGACTTTCAACCATACTTTCATAAATATGTTTTGATAGATTTCCTTTGTCACCAGAAGCACTTTCTCATATATAAATGACAGTCACAAGGAAGGATGCAGATATGCCCTTCAGTTTGCAAACACAAAACTCTAATTTCTGCACAATCTCTGGTGCATGGATGATACACAAAATACATCAGCATCTTTAAAGAGCAGTTTCAAATATGCTTTCATTAGCCACCAAGTTATCTGTTTTCTTATTCTAAAACTCAATACCTGATGGCAACAATTTTTACCTCTTTTTACAATGATATGTCATTGTGGAAAGGAATGATAAATGATACTTAGAAAACTGGTCCCTGCAGTATTTTTGGAAGGGCCATGTGTTAGCATAGTTTATGTCAAAAGGTACAGACTACAAATCCAGATCCTCTCCATATGCTTGAAGGTCAGTCAATGACAACAAAAACAAAACAAAACAAGAAAATTGTCACTGCTTCTATTTATGACCCCTTCTTATGTATGAAAACTGCATTTTTAAAGTGCTTTTGTAAGAAGAATTTAGAATCAAAAAGTACAGGTGACTTGTTTAAATTTGTTTCAGTCTAAGCATAATGTTTATCTTGTTCATTGGAGAAGGTTGATGATAGCATCAGGATAAGCTTATTCTTAAAGAGGAAAATTTTTAACTGTATTTTGCTTAGTATAAATATTGAATTTTTAATAAGTAGAATTATAGTTATAAAATATCCATATAGCACTACTATTTGCCAGAGGCTCCATTCATTTCTACTTTATGTTATTTATATAAAAAAATTATCAATAACACTTTCTTGCAGATTTCCTGCCTTTCTTTCTTTCTTTCTTTCTTTCTTTCTTTCTTTCTTTCTTTCTTTTTTTTTTTTTTAGTAATATCAAACTAAAATAATAGGGCAGATAGAAAAACAGAATGATTCACAATTTAATAAATATAACTTAGGACTATTTTCATATATCTTTAACACTGAGAAGGTGCTAAAATATATGGCTGTTCTTTTTCTCAGGACTCCAACTCAGATTATATCTTAAAATGTAAATTGGTAGAGACTTGAATTTATAAGGCAAAGTTACCTAAGATGAAGACAATGGTTTCTCTTCTCAGGTTCTTATAACACTGTGGAAAACACATCATGCCTAAGGGTTATGGGTACTAAAGGTACTAGGAAGGTGAATGGTGACCACGTGGCCACTGCATTAGTGTCTTAGAGAGTAAATAACTTCCACTAACAGTGAGAGTCTTACCTACATGGAGACAGCTGGATACAGCACCATCAGCACTGAGAATCAAAGCCCTCAATCCAAAAGTGGGGAGGATTATAGGGGAAATGCAAAGGAGGAGGTAGGTAAGCCTTCTGAGGAGGAAATGAATTGCCATGGCATTTGCAAGTAAATAGATGGAGTTGGAGAATATCATGCTAACTGAAGTAAACCAATCCCAAAAACCCAAAGGCCAAATGTTTTCTCTGATAAGTAGATGCTGATCCATAATGGGGAAGGGGGGAACAAGGGAAAAATGGAGGAAATTTAGATTGGGCAGAGGGGAGTGGGGGGGTGGGAAAGATGGTGGAATGAGACTGACATTATTGCCCTATGTATGTGTATGATTGCATGAACAGTGACACTATATCATGTACAACTGGAGAAATGAAAAGTTGTGTTCCATTTGTGTAAATAATAATAATAATAATAATAATAATAATAAAGATAATGAAGATCTTCTTTAAGAGCTTTGGGCCCACCAGTTGCCTTCAGTGTGGTAGAGCCAAACTGTTTCTCATAATACTATATAATACTCTTTCATTACACAAAACATGTCAAGATCCCAGACAGGTTATTTTTCATGGACTCCTGTCTCTGCATAGATCAACTTCCTTTTATACCTTTTCCTGCTAATCTACTCCGTGGAAATTATCTGTTTATTAAAAAGTTGACTTCACATGTTTATGACAAATTCCCTATTTAGTACTAGATCTTATTTTCAAACAAAAATATTTCTTGGGAAAAATAACTGTTATAAGTACAGACACTATCTGTAATGTGTTATCCTTAGTATAAGAAAGAATAACATCTATATGAAAAAGAAATGTAGGAAAGTTAAACCAGAGCCTAAAGAAATTAGTTATCTGCAAGGGTAGTTGTGTGCATAAAGGATGGGGAGATGGGAGGATGGCACTGGGTAGCAGAGATAAGGAGTGAGGGACACTTCTTGAGTATATCTTTTAAAGCAGCTCTTCAATTATAAAACTATTTTGTATACTTTACACATATAAAAATAAGCAAATAAAACCAACTGGAAATGAAGGAAATATAAAAAATGTTACAAATGGAATGTAAAGATTTATAAATGAGCCTAATTATATTAAAAACAAATACCATAACCATACTGACAGGAATGGGGAAGAAGGAGCTAACCAAAGTAACTTCAGATAATACTACCTTGCCTGCATACTGTAAGAATGGATAAAAAAAAAAAAATCTTTAATTCCTACAATTTATTTAGCAAATACATTTTCACAAGGGCATGTGTTAATAAGTTCTAAACTATTTCATATGTGTACAATAACTGAATACACAAATATGATGTAGGTAGTAAGAGCCAGTTTCCCACAACACTGAAGAAAACCTTGCAAGCCTAGAAAAGCAAAGGCAAAAGTGAGTCCTGTGTTGAGTTGAATGAGTAAGTGGGAATGTTCTTGTGACTTGGTGTTCATGCATGCATTTCCTAGCAATGTCTGCTAGCAGACTCAGAAGCCATGGATGGCACCCTAGCAGCAATGAGAACACTTGGTGTGCAGGTTTGGGCTTCAAAACACCATTCTCCAATAAAAGGAATGAGGGCTCCTTGTATTCTGAGACTAAGAAAGAGAATGTACAAGTTTAAAATTCTTCTTGGTCTCACAAATTGCCAAAAAAGAGGTGTTGTAAAATCAGAGCTTGTGAAAAAATACAGGAGCCAAACTGAACAATTTGTGTAGCATAGTAAATTATGATCTTACTCAATTATAATCATGCAATAGATATTCATGAGTCAGTTCTTACATCCTCAAACATGAATAAAGAAAGAGGTACACAGTCTTTCTTATAATAGAATTTCAATTAATAAACGTAGAAAAAATGAAGGACAGAAAAATCAGCATTAAGCAAACACTATGCTATAAATTACCCTCTTTTGTGTGGTACTGGGGACTAAACCTATTAGTGCTCTACCACTGAACTATACCTCAGCCCTTTTTCAAAAGAAATTTTTTTATTCTAATTTGTTATACATGCTTGCAGAGTGCAATACATTTCATATTACATATATAGAGCACAATTTTTCAAGTCACTGGTTTTACATAAAGTATTTTCACAACTTTTATTTGTAATTTTGAGACAGGGTCTCACTAAGCTACAAAAGCTGGCCTTCGACTTGCCTCATCCTCCAGGTTGCTAGAATTATAGGTGTACACCACTATGTAGACCTGGCTATAATAATATATTTTTTCAGACAAGATATACCTATGGATGTTAAAATTCATGGAGAGGAAGTCTGAGGAAAAACTGGATTTGAATAACTTCAAGGAATTTACCCCCGTGATATTTATTGGCTACAATATGAAGGAGTTAACTTTAAATGGAGAAATCTAGCAGAAGTCATTTCAATCAATGGTCATCACCAGCAATAAGACACACTGACATCATGAACTATGTGATGTATTGCCCTGAGAAGAATTTGTAGCTCCAAAAATCATAAACCTCAGCAAAAATATGAAAAATATCAGTTAAGTGAAAACTGATAGATATTTGACAAAAATAACTCATTAATACTCTTCAAAAGTTTCAAGGGAAGGAATGACTGAAAACTTTTTGCAGACACAGCAAGAGAAAAACTAAATGCAATGTAGGATGTTGGGCGGTAATATAAACGGGGGGGGGGGAAGGATATTAGAGGGAAAACTGGTAAAATTAGAATAAGGTCTTTAGTGCAGAGGTCAATTGACTGGCTGCCTGTTCTATAAATGGAGTTTTATTGACCACCACCACGTCCACCTATACATTTTATCTGTGACTTCTCTCACTCCTCAGTGACAGAGTTGAGTAGTTGCAACAGATTCTACATATGAACTGAAAAGCATAAAATACACATCTTGCTTTTAACAAAAACCTAGGTCAAATCTCTGGTTTAGTGTATAGTAGTGTCCCTATAACAATTTCTTGGTTTTGAGAATTGTACTGGGTAACATACGATATTTGTATTACAGAAAGCTGTGGGAGGAGTTTATGGAAGTTTTCTGTCACATTTTAAAATTTTTCTGTTAGTCTAAAATTAGTTTAAAATCCAAAACTTGAAAATAAATAAACAAATAAAAAGAGTTAAAAGGAGTATGGAAGAAGTGCTGGTGATATAGAAATCACACCGTTTTGGCTACTATATGAAGAAGACATTTTTCTAAGTGCTGAATGTTATTCTATGAGGTGGTTCTATTACAATTGATCAACTATTGATTTACTGGTGAATGCTTATTCTCTTTCCATTTTTGGTACTATTAACTATGTTGTAATAAACAAAACTAGTGCATAACAATTATGTGTAAACCATTTTAAGTAAAGGGCCAAAAATGGCTATTGGTAATAAAAATAACTTTACAAAGTATCTTTGCTACACCTGATTTATAAAATCTAGTTTTAAAATTTTTACTTTCTCAAAAATTCTTTACCTAAAGATTCATCCACCGTCTGCACTACTGATATCTGGGCTGGATAACCTCTTGCACATGCTGTTTGGGGCAGCATATTCCTGGCCTCCTCACTAGGTGCCAGTGGCACAAACAAAATGTCTCCATGCATTGCCAGATGTCTTTTGGAAAGTAACACCGATTCAAATCTCTGGTTTAGTGTACAATTTTGCACTTGAAAAAGTTTTCAATTGAAAACTTTTATTCTAAATTAAGATATTAACTTATTGCCACTTAATGAGAATAATAGACTGAAATTCAAGCTAATTTATTAATCAATACAATTACAATCAGTAATGAAAAATAACCCAGAACAATTAGCTATGTCATTAAGAATATAAATGGAAGAATAATACATGTTGTCAATTTTATTTTTATTGTCATTATTTATTAATAATACCTTTATGCTACATATAAACAAATGATATTTACCTAGAATTATGTTATACTTAAACTGCCTAAAATACAGAACTAATTGCAATCATTTAAGAGTATCTGATATGTCAATTCACTTGAAAGAACAAATCATAGAAGAAATGTAAATTACCTATGAATGTGAAAGACTTTGCATCTTAATTTTAGCACAAAGAGGATAGAACAAGGCTTTTCAAGAAACATTTGTACTTTTAGCTCTATTATATACTAGGTATATGAAGTTGGGTAATATATGCAGCTCCTGAGAGTCACATCACATTATCTGTCAAGTGGGCAATAAAAACCTACATGCTGTCTCATGAGGATCTCAATCTTGCATGTTCAGCTCCTAGAACAATACATTAAAAGTATGAGGCTCTTAATTAGTATTTCCTAAATGAGGAAATGAATGCATGAACAAATGGATGAGCAAATGGATAAAAGAATGAAAAAGATGGTTGTAAAACTTAAATGAGATCATGTGCTTCTGAAAAATAAGAATATGTTTGCTTATACAAGGAGGATAAGCAAGCAAGACCATATTTAAATTATTTGTGAAATAGCCAGACTTTTGACAATTTTCTGCCTGAGAGTTTGTAATGGAATAATTCACTGCAGGGGAGAGGGAAATCAGAGCAAACCACTCCTGATCTTCTCCAGACTGAAGCAGAACAGTACATTTATCTTTTATATCCTGGATACCCCCTACATTTCAAGAAAGGAAAGGAAGTCAGTGGCCAAACATGTAGATACACAATGAGGTTTACAATAATAATAAAACAAAGAGCATGAAAATAAACTCCTAAGAAGCTAATGAATTGTGCTAAGAAATAAATATGGCTATTATTTCAACTTAGACCAGAAACCTGCCACCAAATCACAGGGTAATGTCCCAGAACCCTGAAGTGATCCAAAGCAGGGTACATCCATATAGTAAAATCAGAATCAGGACATACTAATGGATGCTGTTCAAAGTTGAGTAGTAGCAGTGAAACTAATTAGCGTTCAGGCTATCCTAGACACCAAAGAGCAGGATAATTTTACAAGAAATGGGCAAACAAAATCAGGCAATATGCAGAAACAGAGAGAATAGGGAAAATGAAGCAGAAAAATAGACATACATCACTGGTAACAAGGAAGAACACCCACAAGGGACGCTGACTTTGCCTTGGGCTCTGTACTTTAGTGTGGTTTCTGTCACGGGAGGAATCAATTTCAGCCTGGCTACTCTTGGATGAGACAATAATTGGGAAGAACTGGTTGGGGTGAGAATGTGGGCAGAAGCAGGCAGGGATCGCTGTCAAAGAGGTCACACTAGATTGAACAGCAACAAAAAATTGGAGGCTCTCATAGTGTTGGATTTTTCTTAGTTATCTTTATTCAGGACTGAACAATTACACAATCTGAAAATGAAAATCTTCAAGCTTTAATCTTAATCTCAGAAAATTCTCTGAGATCATGTCATATGTAGACTCACTTTTGAGAACTTTTTGTGTATTAATTCATATAATGCTAATAATTGTGTAAAGTAAATATTATTATTTTTACTTTACAAATTTGGGAAATGATGCCCAAAAGTGTTAAGTAACTTCCCAAAGTTTATACAGTTGAGAAACCATAGAGATGAGATTTAAGCAAAGAATTCAGGCAGAGGGATTTGCAAATGTATATGCTTAAAATGGAACATGCTTGGAGTTTCAGGTCACAGAGAGAGGCCAATATAACTGGAGCACTGTGGACTGGCAGCATCACAGATGTCCACACCATACATATGCATTATTTCAAAACCTTCATGTAACTTGTTATTTATTTTTGTTTTCAGAGTCCCACATTTAGGGAAACTGAATGATCAGCCAAAGCTAGAGACATTTAAAATAAGTACTGATAGAGGTACAACAAATTAACCCAAAGATTTTTCCTAATATTAATATGTCCTTTATCATGTGAAAGCCATGCCTCTGCTGTTTCATCTTCCACATCTCTTTTTAAAACTTACCAATTTTTAATAGATAATTCAATGAACTTTACCCTTGCCCTCACTTCTACATGATTTCCATGGCATGTTTGTAATGGAAAGTTCACTTACTTCCTCTAGTTAGCTTTTTTTTCAAACCTGCCATTATCTGACTTTTTCTAAATCAGTTTATTATGTCAACAACTCCTTTTGTGATATTATTATTATTATATTTTAGGAAAACTTTTTTATTACTTTGTTTCTTCAATCTATTCTATTAAATCTGTTTCTCCTCCTCTTTTTTATTTCCTTCTAAAATATGTTTGAGTTACCAATTGCTACAATTTCAATTACCACCACTCTTAACTTAATTTCTTGTCACCCCATTTACAGCAAAAATCATGAAAAGTTGAATTTATTGTAACAGTGTTGTAGCTACTCTTTCTACCTTGATCCTTCTCTTTCCAGCTTATCCTATGTCTTTCTACCAGAATTATAGAACTATCTTTCTCCATTATGATATATAATTGACTGATTGATCTACAGAGATTATATGTAGTATGAATAGATGCAGTGAACACAATATTCTAATTAATGTCCCTTGACTTTAAGCTATTTTATTAGAAGTACTACTATACACAAGAGAGCATAAATTGTGCTATAATGGCTCATCTCTACTGTGAAACTTTTCTCATGTATAAATCAGCAGATATGTTTATATAATATGTGTATTTGAAGGATTGAAATGATTTGCTTGAAAATGTTCCATCTAAAATAACAAATCAACAAAATACTTGGTTACTATAAAGAGGTTTAAAATGTCCTGTCTTTTTTTAAAACAGATAGTATTGGTTACTATCCTTTTGGTCCCCAACTGTACTGTACAATTCTTTGTTGATAGAACCCATATCCCTTCTCGAGGCTGAACACTTCTGGTTCATTCTTTCTCAGATTTTCTTTCAGCCAAAGCATGTGCAACGTGACACAATTCTTGTCAATGGAACCTTAAGAAAATCTGCGAAAGGATGGAGTTTCTTAGCAAGATATCCTTTCTCAACAAAATTAAGTGTACACAAATGTGTAAACATGAAGTGATCCTTTAATTCTGTCTTGAAATGATGGTATGAGAGGATGTGATTCCTAGATTTGTGGGGTTAATCTTGCAAATCAGAGGGTGGTTAATAGAATGGAATGAAGGATAAAACTGGGTCATTGAGATGTTTGTTCATTAGTATCACCTTCCTACTACCTTACATATAGACTTATTACATTTAAAAATGTATTAATAGTTGAGAAAATAGTAACTATTAATTAAATAGAATGCTACTTGCCATCAAAAGCTTCTTATCTGATATGTATCTGTACTTCATTCTCTATAGGACCTACCAGTGTTTTACAAATTTAATAAGGAGCAATTGCTTAATTAGCAAATATATCATTCTTTAAAGTGTTTAGTTGTTTTGGACAGGCCAAAAGTGAAGTCACATAAGTTAAAAATTTTTTTAATAAATTGACACAATCCTGTGCATTGGCAGAACTCCACAGGACTAAGGCTTATGTAAACAAGCCTTAAAATTATGGCATTCATGCTACCATCAATATAAACTTCAATAAAATCTAGAATTATGCACCAGTACCATGCTTCCCACCTGGGATATGATCCATTAGCAAAGTAAAATTTCATAGCTTCATGCTTAATATATCCTCATTTCCTTATTATAAATACTCTTCAAAATTCTCTACTTGTTTTCCCTCTTGCTAGAGTGTCACAAGTGTCACTCTATTATAAATTAAATTCAGAGGCAATAATATGGAATATTTTAGGAATAGTCTAATACATAGACAAAAAGTTTATGATATTTAGGAAGAATAATCTTTAGAAAATTTGGTGTTTATTATTATAAACTTAAGTCATCAAAAGAAGAATACTCTGTCATCCTCTGAAATATTTAGAGGTCCACAACCCTGACAGAAATCACATCAAGTATATTTTACTAAGTGGGAAATCATTTCTGAAGCATTGCTTTTCAATATTATGCTGGCTGGTCTTTTAGCTCTCTGCAAAGTGTGATTTTTTTTTTAATATTCAATAATGTGTCTTATAAAATTTCACTAAATTTGGTTAAGTTGCTGGCAGAAAGGTAGTTCCATGGCTAAAATAATTTTACAAACCTCAAAACTGCTTAGGAGCATTGAAGCTGTCTATAGTATCTGACCAAATTGAGGTTTCAATTTGCAAACACAGCTGGGAACCTTTGAAAGCAAATTCCAGATGCCATAACAGAGCCCCTTCCAGATTTTGAACAGTTCCTGTCAAAATGAGAACTGTGAAACACATACGCTATGCCTGTGGGAAATGGAGTTTGTTTCTCATCTCAGAGCTGCCAATTGCAGAGGTCCCATAAGCCAAGACAGAGACTTATAATTATCTATCTGTACTTTGTGATCCTACTGGGTTTCAGAAGCTGCTGAATCTCATTAGTGCAGCAGCTCTCTCATTCTGGTAACTATAATATCACGTAAGAAATTACTTAGCATGCAGAGGCCTGGGACCCAACTTCAGATATTTGATCCCATATAGCAGAGATAGGACCCAGGGATATGAATTTTTAAAACTCAACACAGAAGATTCTGGTACAGATATTCCAGTGATTGTACTTTGCTATACAACTTTTTAGTTAGGAAGTATCTGGAGCAAAAAAGGTAAACTAAAATTAGGAAAGATTTGGGTTACTACCTTTGAGCATTTTCCACATGCTTTCATATTAATTTTCATTTTTTCCATCTCATATTACAGGCAAGAAAGGATTTTCAATTTTGATGATTGTGGAATAGTACATATCAAACTAAACCTTCCCAGACATGAAAATTATAACTCTGAATAAACTGTTAAAAGCAATGATTTTAATACATTGGCACATGAAGACCAGTAGACAGAAACTGGAGGGTATCAATCCTTGAAACAAAGGAACTACATGGAATAACATTTGTGTTCTATTTCTTATTAACCAATTACAGTTACCAGGTTGCCAAGCAATGGGCTGTTAGAATTCTTGCAGAAATCTCAGGTTTTCTGGTTTAAAGAATTAAGATGAATGCAATCATCAGAGTTGCTGGAAATAAGGGGAAGGAATCTTAGGCAACAGGGAGTCATAGAAGGATTGCTCAAAAATTAGCATACAAACTCAGCTCAAATATCTGGTTTGCTCTTAAATATTATATACATGAGGAAGACTCTAAGCAAAGTAGTAGAATGCAATAGATAGAAGGCTAAAAGAACTCTGGGGAAATTTAAGCTACAGTGGAAAACTTAGTGGACACCAATTTCACCAAGTAATTGAAAGTAACATTACAAACAAGAGCAGTCATCCCTAAAGGCCTTCCCATATAACACAGTGAAAATTACATTTCACTTCTGTGTTAATTCTGCTCAAAATTCATAATCTGAGTCTCATAGCAAAGCAGTAGTAGATGGATTTAAATAAAGGGGCATTCTATGAAATATCTGGCCTGTAGTGTTACAAAATATCAACAAAGAACCAGAAAGGCTGAGAAAGTTCCAGATTACAGACACACCTAAGTTGATACCAACAGTGACAGGTCATAAGTAAATTGGATTGAATTTAGAATAAGAAAAATATTTATAATGAATATTAGGATCATTCATAAAAAGTAATTTTGGAATGTGTTAAATAATAGTATTATATATCAATATTAATTTTGTTGATCTTGAAAATATTACCAGGTTATATAACAGAATATCCTCATTTTTCTGAAATACTAATGGTATTAATTGGATTCAATAGATAGCATGTCTGAATTTTTCTATCAAATAGAAAGAGAGTAAAAGAAAGCAAGTCAGCATTAATGAGGCAAAATAAAAATAAGCTGTGAGTTTTGTGACTCTTGGAACATGGCATGTTAGTAAGCTTGAAATTATATTAAAATACAATTATTAAAATATTCTTGCAGCACTTCTGCTTACAGGAAGAGAAGTAGGCAGACTTTCACTGTTCTTTCTCTAAGGACATTGAATATCTGAACATTGAATATCAAATACATATTAAGAGATTCTGAAAGGCAGAGATGAAATATTAACCTGCTAGGGACCTTGACACCCAAGGGCATTGAACCTCTGACTTTTTAAATTTTTTTTTAATATAATCCCAAATTTCAACCTAAAGAAGATAGTAAACTGCAGACACTAATGAAAGAAGATGTAAAACCATCCTTCTAAAACCTTTCATTTCTACACAAAGGACCAGGAAAACCTCAGACTGAAAAACAGAAGATTTTAGACAATAGCTGTTCTACTCCAAATGCCACAAGACCACCACAGAAAAAAAAAATCTATGCCCGTGATACCAAAGCTCAAGAAATGAGTCTAGCTTTCTGCCCATGACAGACCATTACAAGGTGACCCAGCCTTCTGTGATGATATCTGAGAAGAAAGTTGGGAACCAAGAATTTCATCCCCTCTACAAGGTAACCAGTCCTCCCCCATGACTGACTGTCCTCCTGTGAGGCACCACCTCCCTCTTATCCACCAGCCTGATGTCAGAGGCTGAACTTCTACTATCACCTAAAAGTAATGAGGCCGCCCCCACCCCAGTGTCAGTGGAGGCCTAATGGGGAGCTAAAAATACCAATTCTGTCCAACAGTCATGAGGAACTCCTTCTTCAAGAATCAAAGGAAGCCCAGTAGGGGAATCTGGACTTAGATTCCCAACTGACAAGAATGAAGTGTCATACTTGCCCCTGCTAAAGCAAAGTCACACAAAACCATACAAAATAGAAAGTTTAAATGATACCTATAATTTTATAATGTAATACCCAAATGTCCAGATGTCAATAGAAAACTATACTTTAAACCAACAACCAGAAAGATTATAAACTGAATGAGAAAAAGGACAATAGTTATCAACTGAACTTCACGAGTCTTCTAATGGTAGGACACAGAACAATAACACTTCAATAGACAGACGCAAATTCCTTGATTATAGCTCCAAACCAGAGAAGCCTGCTACGTAGGGGGTCACATAAAAGGTTTACCCAGGGTCAAGGTGAAAGAATTGGTGAATATGATTAATTGGTGAATACAACAGCTGAAATGTAGTAAGCAAGGTGGAATTATCTAGGTTTCCCTCAACTTAGGATAGACTGGCTGATTTAAATAATTTCACAGGCCCCAGGGCATAAGGGCTGTCCCTATTTGGTGCATGACCTTGGATTATGAAAACCTGACAAAGGGGAACAGGAGAGAACAGGAAGCCTGATGAGGGAATGGTTGAGGTAAGTGAGATGAGAGTTTAGCAAACAGTAAAGGGGAATTGAGAGATTTTCATATGACTTAAAAACTGGGTCAAGAAAGCATTTTTGAGATATTGCAACAAGAGTTAGAATAGAGAAAGAATGCACTGAACTCCTAAGTGTAGCATATTTTGCAATGTGTTTGGAACCTAATAGGTTATCAACTATTTCCAGTGATCTGATGAAGCATTTAAACTGAATATTATGTTTGTTTTTTAGTCAGATCCTTTGCTGCTGTAACTGAAAGATCTGACTAGAACAATTGTATCAGAACAAAGTTTATTTGAGGGCTCACAGTTTCAGAGGACTTAGTCCTTGGAAGACTGGCTCCATTACTTGGGGCTCCAGATGAGGCAGAGCATCATGGCAGGAGTGTGTGGCAGAGGGAATCAGCTCACATCAGGAAGCAGAGAGAGCAGACTCCACACTCCAGATACAAACATATACCCCATAAGCACGCCCCAAATTAACCCCACCTGCATCCAGTTACCATTCAGTTAATCCCACCAGGGATTAATTCACTGATTGGGTTAAGACTCTCACAATCCAATCATTTCTCCTCTGAACTTTCTTGCGTCGTCTCACACGTGAGCATTTGGGGGACACCTCATATCCAAATCATAACAATGTTGAATGAAATAAACTTTGAATTTGGGTCACACAACCAAAGCATTGGCATGAAGGACTCACCTCTGTGCTCTTCACTTTATACATTGCTAGGGGCAAGACACAGTTGATAATTGGGCACATTAATCTTTTGGTGACAGGCTGCTGTTACTTAGCACTTATTGTGTCTCCAAAGAACCATTCACAGCTGTGAGTTTATTCTCTAACAAGAAAGAGATATGAATAAACTCTTGTATTATAAGGTATATAATTTTCTTGAAAATAATGCTCATTGATTAAAGAAAGAAGATTAAGTCTTCCTAACATGTTCACAAATGATGATTTCATCTTAATAAAATGAAGTTTGGAAAAGGAAATGATGCCTAAGTCAGGATACATGTAATTTGGACCAACCCTATTAATCACTGTTTATATAGCATCAAGCGAGTTCTCACTGTTTATGGATTACATTTTTCTCACTGAGAAAATAAAATACTTATAAGTAACGGTAAGATTGATAGGAATAAGAAACTAAAGTGAGGACTAGTTTTAGACCGTGGATAATTTGTAAATGTCTTTAAGCAAATGTCTAATTTCAACTGTCAGTTCTATGGTTGTTATCACAGACAGCAGTAGACATAAGAGAAAAAAAAAAAAACATGAACTAACACATTTGGCTTAATTTAAAAATAGTAGGAAAGAGCTCTAAACTCAAGTAATTGCCAACAGTAACAAACCATAGTATTAGCTACTCAAGCATTCCCTTATAAAATGCAAAGACTACTAGGAATGGTAAGAGAGAATGCCACAGTAGATCTACTGCTCTTTGGTCTACATTCATTTGTAATTTTCACTTATTTACTTGAAACAACTACTTAATATACATGGTTTTCTTTAAAAGTGTGTATCAGGGAGTGAGACAGATATTCAGCCAGAGAAGCTATAGATCTTTTCACCAGGGATCATAAAGTGTGTTAGGAAAACAATACTTGTTCATAAATAGCTATAATTCAAGGTGGAAAACTGGAAGAGGGTATTTCAAAACATGGAAAATTATAAACTGTTTTGTTTTGTGTATCTACTTGAAAAATGCCAATATCTATCCATTTATACACTTATATAGATAGACAGATCTAGATAGATAGATAGAGATATCAACAGCATAAATTCATCAGTAGATAAAAAGGGCAATGTATCATAACCAAATCAGTTTCATTTCAATGAGTGAAATGTTGGTTTGCATCATAAAATAATGCAACTCACCAAGAAATTAAATGAGTGGGAACAAACAAATACTAATTCTAAATAAATTGTGTAAATTAGTAAAAAAAATTAATAAAATAATATGTAGATAACACTGTTCTCATAAGGGGGTTATTGTCAGTGCAGTGGCACATGCCTGTAATGTCAGTAACTCAAGAGTCTGAAGCAAGAGGATCACAAATTCAAGGCCAAACTTGGCAATTTTGGGAAACCCTGTCTCAAAATTTAAAACCAAGGGGAGAGGGGCTGGGGATGTAGCTCAGGGGTAGAGCACCACTGGGTACAATCCCTAGTGACTCCCCCAAAATACGTGGCCAAACTAACTACCCCTAAGGATTGTCTGCATATAGTGATTTCCTTCCAAAGAAAGCAGTAGGAACACAAAAAGAGTACATTATAAAAGGTACTTGAGAAACATTGGCACACACAGGTAACCAGGTTAGCATCATCAGTGGGAAGTTGTTTATTAATTAAAGATTCTAGCTCTTGGACAAATTCGTATGTGTGATTTTTCAGGCCCAACCACAGGCAAGTAAAAATCCTTTATCTGGCAGTCCTGAGGGGCAGCAGCTATCCTTCTCACAACAAATTAGGCACAAATAGTACCCTCACAGTCTCCAAGGGATGTGGACAAGGATTTAGGATTCCTTGACTGGCCATCTTTCACATTCCTGCTTTTGTAGTCCAGGGAACTCCATTTGAAGATTTCCTGAGAAGGAACCCTTAGAAACAACTTTTCCATTCTGACTCAATATTTATTTTTCCACTCCCAGCCCTCCAAATTGACCTCAATCCTTGAGCCTCACCCTCTGTAAAACTACAGGAACATTTTATTTGGGGCTCCCAGGCAGGAAGGTGATCCAATGCCTGTTGTGATCTAGCTGACTCTTGACCAGTGAACTAATCCACCGGGTAAATGGAACAGCAGGTACTTACACTTTCTCTGATTTAGCACCTTGCTTATAGCATCACAGAAAGTGATTAAAGCCTTGCCTGGCACTTTCATTTCAGGCATGTTTCTTTAATTGGCTCCCCAACACCTGGCAGCTCAGCTTTCTTTCCAGCTCCACTGAACTGCACACCAACAGTATGCATCCTTGATATAATGAGCTGAAAATGGCACCCTACATCTGTATTCTTTAAATGAGAATTGTCCTATTTGTTCCCATTCATTTAATTATGTCTTTTCTCTTCATTATATGAAAAACAATGAAATAAATGTCAGACATTCTACAAAATACCTAACTTGTATTCTCAGAACTGTCAATGTCATTAAAAACAAGAAAAGTGTGAGAAATCATACCAGCGAAAAGAAACCTATGGAGACATGGTATCTAAACGAAATGTGGCATCCAGGAAAAGGCTCTAAAGCAGGGGAAAAAAAGAAGCATCACCAAATAGAAACAAAGGATCTCCAAATAAAGCATGAATATCAATATAGATAATAGAAAGGCATCAACATTAACTCATTAACTGAGATACATATACCATAGTAATGTGGATGTTAATAATAGTGATGTGTAGTATATGGGAAAACGTACTACCTTCCCATTTTTTGCTGAAAAACTATCCTCAAATATAAAACATATTTTAAAAAATGAAATGAGAGAAAAACTTGTTCCATGATTTCATCATCACAACAATTGGCCAATTAGTTAATTACATAGATAAAAGCACACAGTGGAGAAAACAAAAATGTTAAAAGTCAAGTCTTTCTTTGACTCAGTGGTGCATGCCTGTCATCCCAGTGATTTAGGAGGCTGAGGCAGGAGGATTACAAATTTGAACCAGCCTCAGGAGACTCTAAGCAATTTAGCAAAACACTGTATCAAAATAAAAAATTAAAAGGGCTGAGGATGTGGCTCAGTAGTAAAGCACTCCAGTGTTAAATCCCAGGAAGGAAGGAAGGAAGGAAGGAAGGAAGGAAGGAAGGAAGGAAGGAAGGAAGAAAAAGTCTCTGAAAGAATAATGCAGTTGAAAAACTTTTTTTTTTTTCAATAAAAAAGACTTTTTAGATCATAGCAATAAAAAGACATGACTATAGATTTTAGAGACTTAAAAATACAGTGAAGGGAAAGTATAAACAATTTAATGCCAATACATTTAATATTAAAGTAGCAATTATAAAAAATACAAACAACAAAAAATGCTGACAAGGATGTGACTCATATATTATTGGTGGGACTGCAAATTAGTACAATCACTTTGGAAAGCTGTATAAGGATTCCCCAAAAGACTAGGAATGGAACTTCCATATTATCCAGCTACCCACTCCTTGGTATTTATCCAAAAGAACTAAAAGCTGCATACTATAGTTATACATACATACCCATGTTTACAGCAGCACAATCCACAATAGTCAAACTATGGAATTAGCATGCGTCTGTCAATGGATCAATGGATAAAGAAAATGTGGTATACCTCCACAATGGAGTTTTCTTCTGTCATAAAGAAGAATGAAATGATGTTATTTTCTTTTAAATGAATGAAACTGGAGAACATCGTGCTAAGTGAAATAAACCAGAGTTGGAAAGTCAGTGGTCAAGTTTTTCTCTTATATGCAGAAGCTAAAGAGAAATAAGAAATTTTAAAAGTTGGAGGAAATCTCATAAAAATAGAATTAGGAGAATAGTGAAATAGAGGAAGAGAAATGAGGGGGATGGAGGAGTGATGGGAAAGGGTAGCAACAGCAGAATGAAATTAACCAAACTTTGTCATATGGATGTATGAACAGATCATAATGTATTCTACTTTTAAGGAGAACTATAATGCGCCGATTGGAAAAAAAATCAAGACCAGGCATGGTGGTGTTTGCCTGTAATCCCAGCAGCTGAGGAGGGCTGAAGCAGGAGGATCTTAAGTTAAAAGTCAGCCTCAGCAACTTGTCCCAGTTGCAAAGTAAAAAATAAAAAATAGGATGGGGATGTGGCTCTGTGGTTAAGCAACCAGGTTTAATCCCTGATACAAAGAAAAAAAAAGGTACAAAAAAATCAGTAAAGAAGGTATAAGTTGGAATTCCTTAAAAAATAATCCAATTCCCCCAAATAACCAGAAGAGTTAGAAAAATGGAAAAGGCCTAGAACTATTAAGTAACTAGAATATACAGCTTAAAAAACTCTGCAAAGAAAGGCCTTTTCATCAATTACTTCTCAACTGAAATTCTTTAAATATTTTTAAATGGTAAAAGACCTCTTCCATAATTTTATTTCAGGGAAAATAAAAAGGTTTAAAGTTCCATATGATCTGTGAATTCAGGACAATATTAAAGTTAAATGCAAGAAAATATTTCCAGGGAGGAAAAGGTTAGATCAACACCTCCTGTGAATGAAGATGAAAAAAATCCTAGGCAAAAATATTATTTTATTAAATTTAGCAATAATTAATAATAGGTTCATTCCAGAAATAGAATGTTAGTTTAAATTTAAAAACCAATGAATATAATTTATCATTGTAATAGAAAATAAAAGAAAAGCATAGTAGCACTTGAAACAGGTAATGAAATCAAATAACATCCATGAGAAAAAAGAAACTTTGCAAATGAGAAACAGAACAAATATTCTTATTCTGATCCATAAATTTACATATATTAATGGAGATCCTCACCAGTGGAAGAAATAGAAGTTAAAGTTATCTGAATTAGAAAAAAATATAAATTTTTAAATAAATTTACTGTTAAAATAATTACATAGATAAATAAAATCTTCATATAAATATTAAAATTAGCATTTCCAAATGGCAACTGAGCATATGATTGGGTTTATTTTAATATATTAGCAACAAATAAATAAAAAATTAAAATTAATATCTATTACCATTTATGGTAGAATAAACAGAGGTGAACACCATGATACATATCACTGTAATTTAGTGACTCAGGATGCTGAGGCAGGAGAATGGCAAGTTCAAGGTGAGCTTCAGCAATTAAGAGGGATTCTGCCTCAAAATAAAAAGCAAACAAACAAAAATGTTGGGGATGTATCTCAGTGGTAAAATGCCCCTGATTTCAATGCCTAGTCCTGGGGATTAAACAAAAAAATGTAATGAAAAGAAAAAGAATAAGTCTAATGACAGATACATAAACACTTCACAGTAGAAAACAAAAACAAAATCACTACTTGTATAATATATGGAGAAAACAAGGAAAACCCACATAAAGTCAGGTGTATTAAATGTTAATCAGTTATTCAATAATTTAAAGACATAAGTTCCCCATTCATTTATAAATTCAATATAGTCCCATCTGAAATTCCAGAAGGTATGTCTTCTTTGTAAGTTGATGAGCTGATTCTATAAGTTATTAGGAGATATAAAGAGATAAGAATGGCCAACACAATCTTAGCAATGCTCAAAGATTTTGAGTCACAGCTGGGCATGGTAGCGCATGCCTGTAATCCCAGGGCTCTGAGGCAGGAGGATTGCCACTAATCCCAGGGCTCTGAGGCAGGAGGATCACAAGTCCAAAGCCAGACTCAGCATCTTAGTGAGGCCCTATGCAACTTAGTGAGACCCTGTTTCTGAATAAAACATAAAAAGTGATGGGGATGTGGCTCAGTGGTTAAGTGCCCCTCTGTTCAATCTCTGGTACCAAAAAAAAAAAAAAAAAAAAGAAGAAAAAAGAAAGAAAGAAAAAGAAAAAAAAAAAGATTTTGAGTCACATAACCAGAGACTGGAAGGCGGACAGGAAGGAGGAAACATTGGTCAATGGGTACAAAGTTTCAGTTAGAGAAGAGGAATATTCTCTATTGCACAGCATGGTGACTATAGTTAATAATATTTTATTGTGTATTTCAACTCAGCTAAAAGAGGGAATTTTAAATGTTCTCACTATAGCAAAAGATAAACGTTTGAGGTGTTGAATATGCTAACTAGCTTGATTTCATCATTCCACATTGTATACATATCAAAATACACATAAATAATTATTGTCAATTAAAAATAAAATAAAAAATCATAAAAAGTAATTGTAAAAAGGGAAATTTTCCCAGTAGGAAAAAGTTGAAAGCTCAGTGTTACCCTCCCACAGATATACCACATGATTTACCAAAATGGCAGCACTGCCTTAAAGTGGTACAAAAATTAAATTTTCATTCAATGATTCTGTGTCAACCAGATATGTATGTGGAGGGAAAGTGATGGAAACATCACAGAGAACATTTAAAAAATCAATTCCAAATTAATTTGATATCTAAATGTAAGGGCAAAACTGTCAAGTTTCTAAACATAACATAGGAGAAAATTTGCACAGTCTCAGAATGTAGGAAATTATTAAAAGATGAAAGACCAAATTAAGGAATAGGGAAATTATTGCTAAATTAAACTAATTAATAGTAAAAACTTAGGTTGATCAAGATCAAAGATGAAAAATAAGTTCCAAAAGATGATCAGATATTTGCTATGCATGTTTTGTAGAAAGCCTGTACAGATACATGTGCCTTAAATTTGGAAAAGACACTTAATCCAAGGCAACCAAAATATAATATAGGCCTGTGTCCTGAAGAAGCAGTTTATGAAAGAAGATATCCAATGTCCAGTAAAAAAGTGTAAAGGTGTTTGAGATTTGTAGCCATTAATTCAATGCAAATTAAGATGCCAAATTGATATCACTACAGTGGATAACATTAATATGGATACATTTAAAGATAATGGCAAGTGTTAGTGGGAATAAGAAACAGTTTTGAGCTCACCATTTCTGAAGTGTAAACAGCATGACAGTATCTGATAGGATTATATAAACACTCTTTCCTACCAGGGAAATTACATTCCTATGTATGTTATAGTCAACAGAAATTCTTGCACTATACCCCTTGTATTATATCCATCATTAATATTCAGCTATAACATGCCCGAAGACAAGGACAATTTATAACTGTGCAGAGAAACTTGTAGAGTTCTGGTAGTATTTCATGTCATGTTGCAATTTTTTTTTTAATTTTTGCTCACATTGTACAAATTTATTGAGCTGTCTATTCATATTTTGTTCAATTGTCAGGACGTGATTTTATTTAAAAAAGTGTTTGACTTAAGGAAAATAAAAGGGTTATTTTAGGAAACTGATGAAAATGCCAGAGATGCTTGTTATGGACTGACTTTGCCTTCCAGGTTCATGTTAAAGCTCTAACCCCATCATGACTGTGCTGGGAGATGGAACCTATGAAGAAGAAATTAAGGTTAAATGAGTCAGTAAAGGTGGCATCCCTGAACCAATAGAATTGGCATCCTTATGAGAAGGGGCTCCAGAGATCTTTGTCTCTCCCAGCAAGAAAACGTCTTATGGGCTCACAGGGAAGTGGCTTCTTCATGTTTTCTGTGGATATTACCTGATCTTAAGATAAACTAAATTGTTAATTTCCACTCTTTACATTTTTTATTGCAGGAATGGTACATTATCAACTCTATTATTAAGAAGACAAATTCTCCAAGATACAGATACAGTTCTATTAATAAAGAAGCTGAGTATTTAGGCAGAATGATGTAGCTTGGAAACTGAAAGATGGAAGTACCAGTTTCTTTGGGGGAAAGAATAAAACAGCTGTAATTTCCAACAGTGGTGTTACAGAAAGCTTCTGTCCTTGTCCCCAATTCCAATTCAATAATGAGGACACAGTTTTGAGTAAAAGGAAAAAGAAGGTTTATTGCTTTGCTAGCAAAGGATAAGCAAAGGAGACTCATGTCCCAGAAGTTATGATGCTTCCCATCGGGGAGAACAGAGAGTTTTTAAAGAAAAGATCATTGTTGGATGGGAGGGTACATACAAGGACTAGAAGAACACTAGAATGGTCAAAGGGAAGGGAGAGTAAGGGAGGGAGCAGGGGGGGGGAGAGGGAGAGGGAGAAAAGGAAAAAGAAAAGAAAAGGTGTTTGAATGAGATGGATATCATTTTCCTAAATGCATGATTGAAGACCTGAATTGTACGAATATACTCTGTATACAAACAATTGTATGTAAAAAGATGCTAAATACGTGCACTATGAGTTGTACATATTAAAAATTATAAATAAAAAAAAATAAAAAGGAAAAAAAATATTGAAGAAAAAAAAAAAAAAAAAAGAAAAGATCATTACAGGTGTTCCCTGTGGAGGGTTGTGATTCACTTGTTGATCTGGGAGACCGCCATTCCTTAGATCTTCTGGGGTCATCCCTAAAGTCTGAATTACTTGATTCCTGTGGTTGGTGTATGCTGAAAGACAGATAATTGGACCAAAGATGGGAAAAAGGTAATTCTCTTCCCCCCTCCATGTTAAGATTGGGGAGAGGGAGATAAGGAAAAGGAAACATGTCTTTTTAATAATAAGCCTCGAATATTCAAAGCATGAAGTGGTCCACTATTAATTGGTATTTGAGCCAAGCTAATCTATCACTGCATTTTATTTTAATGTATCATCAAGGGAAATGAGAGGCACACTTTCTCATTAATTTGCCTTTATCCTTTGTATAGTTTTCTGAAAGAACACAAAGTATCATGTTTCTGACAGCAAAGGTTTTTTTTTTTTTTTTTTTTTTTTTTTTTTTTTTTTTTTTTTTTTTTTTTTTTTTTTGGTACTGGGGATTAAACCCAGGGCACTTAACCACTGAGCCACATCCCCAGCCCTTTTAAAATATTTTATCTAGAGACTGGGTCTTGCTGAGTTCTCAGGGCCTTGCTAAATTGCTGAGGCTGGCTTTGAACTCACAATCCTCCTGCCTCAGCCTCCAGAGCTATTGGTATTACAGGAGTATGGCACTGCCCAGCATCAAAGTTTTATCTCCCTCCTTTCTCTGAACAAACAGGTGTTATTTGGAATGTCTTTGAGTATTAAAATGACAACTCCAGTTGGGATTTCTGGTATGATTATGTCATGTGAATTCAACAAAAAAATTCAAAAGAAAATCAATGATTAAATGTTATTGTTGTTAGGAATTCCCTTTTATTGAGTATCCTAATAAAATTTAGTTTCCTAGCAAATAAATCTATTTATCTTCTGTCCTTGGTGGAGAGAGTTATTTTTTTTACACAACAACCCTGAAACTTCCTGTTGAATATGGATTCTGATCTAAGGTAGAAGGTCTAGGGACACCCATTTCTGAGGCAGGATCTGAATGCAATGCAACAGTTTCCTCAGGGCTCATTCCTAGGTGTCCCAAAGCCAGTGCTGTTCTATCTACATCACTGGCCAAAACTATGCTAACGTTCCTCTGACTGACTCTACTATAGACAGGTTTCTTCCTGACCATAGCCCTTGGTCTCCCTTTCCTCAGACATTTATTTTAGATAATTTACAATGGCAAATTCTTTCTCTGCCCCTTTGAGGTGTAAAGCTCCCAGACTCTCACTAGTTTACAATCCCTGAAAGCTTTTTCTCAAGCCACCTTTTTGAAATAAAACCATCAAGAAAACAGTATCCCTATCTCCAGGTTTCTGTGGAAGGGCAGATGCCTAAAGCTGCATCAATTAGCAAACAATGAAGGCCTGATCATACTGAGGTGCTTTTGGCTAATGTCTCCCAGTACTTTTCTACTAGCTCACCAGAGCACTTAAAAAACGGTCTCACCTTCTATTTTGGTGAAGTTGAGTTCAATCTGACTCCCGTCTTTCAACAGTCTTGAATGGTTTGTTTTTCCTGTTAGCTCTCTCCAGTACAATTTTCTTCTCTTACATCTCACTGTCCTTCCAAGTATGAGTTCAGCATAGGTCTCTTCTCAGCCTTCACTTTAATGATCAAGAACTTGAAAAGGATCCCCAAATAAAAAGCCTTCCTGTCTCCTTTCTAATGCTTACATAGAGTCCATAGATGACATGGGGGAACTGAAGCCCAATATGACATTCATATGTTTGTTGAAGAGTGGAATGTATTTATACACATTGGTCCTCTGTGCAATCACTATGAAGGAAAAAAAAAAATCCATGAATGATAGAAAGAAGAAAAAGCTAACATTTATAATGACTGTAACATGTGCCACGCATTCACTTGTCTATTTTTATATAAATGTTCTTATTTAAACCTTAAAACTACCACAAGAGAGAAATTATCTCTATTTTGCAGATAAAAAAAATAGAGATGAAAAAGAAGAAGTATGGCCGAATCAAAATTCTCACCCATTGCTGGATGACCCAAATACTTGAAAAAAATTTTTTAAATTCTAGATACTTTTTTGGTATTTGATTCAGAAATGTATTTAACCTGGATATTCTTGTCAGATTTAAATATGCCAGTCATTATTAAATATTCCTGGGAATAGGAAATTCTGAGGCAGAAAAAGAGGGGAAAAATTGAAAGAAGAAAACTGTTCAGATACCCAAATCTTTTCATTTATCTAGTATTTTTTAAATCGCTATTTTAAACCACTTAGTGACATTTTTCTCACAAATTTTTGGGAGGCAAAGATGAGGAGTAGAAAGGAAATGGGACTGACATAAGATAGACGTCATCATATTCAAATCTTGGAATTAGAAGAAAATTCTCCAATATGACCCATACTATTAGAAAGCAGTCATTTGTAATTTTAGAACTAAAAGTTCTCACTGCCTCACTAGAGGTACAAATAGTGGATATGAACGTGTGGTGACCAAGGAACATTTCTGTATAAAATACCTTCCAAGCTTTCTTCCCACATAACAGGAATAATGATCTCATTAATATTTCTGGAAGTCATTAATTGTGTCAGATCTTTTACTTAAATACCAGTATTAATGAATAATAACATTAGGAATCTAGGAAATCTAAACTGAGAATAGCATCTCATCGAGCTGTGTGTTAGGGAAAGCAAAAGGGGGGAATAAGATTTAAAAATTAGGTCAGTCCAGATCCAGGATTGACCTCATCTTCTTTGTGAAGGCATTATTCTGCCTTTCTGTGGAGTTTCCATCAGGTTTTAGCATAGATTCTCGTTCATTTCAACTGTGTCCTTTTCACAACAATTGGTTCAAGAATGAGTACGTAATCTCTACTACTCTTGTTAAAGTAAATTTCTTTCTCATTGCAATGTAGAAACAAACTCGTGGTCTAAAGAGATAAGGCTTAGAAAGATGAGACAAAGCAGTTGGGTGGTCTCTGTATGGAGCCATGAACAGCTATGTAGGTAATCCAGAGGGAGTGGAGCCCTGAAAGCAATGCTGCTTGAGTCCCAATCAAGCTCTTTCTGATTTATACCTACTTCTCTACTCATCATTTACATTAGGCGTCAAGTTCATCTTTTACTTAAAGCAGTTTTGAGACCAAGGCAAAGGACATGTAGACAATAATAATAATAAAAAAAAAAAAAAAAAAAAAAAGGAAATGGGTAGATAGTACTTCCCCAACCCCTTGCTAACAGCCTCCAGGAGAGGGGAAGGATCACACTTTCCAACACAAGCACTCACCCCCTGGACAGCTCTCTTCCTGCCTTTTGATTACTCCTGCCTTTTGGGCACTATTTAGGCAGGATGGGGAGGGGCCATGAGAAGAAAGGAAACCTGAAATCTATAAAAGGGTAGGACACCCCACTCACTCCCTTGGCACCAGCTCTGTGGGTCCCCTCCTCTCCAGAGGAGCCTCCCTTCCTCTCTCTCTCCCCCCATCCCTTAAATAAAACTTGTAAACTTGTTTTCTTGCATGTCTAAGGTGTTTAATCTTCAACCAGGAGAATGAGGACCCAATCCTGATTTTCAAGACCTGTTTCAGTTTGATTTGGGTTTTCTCCTTTTGGATCTAAATGCAATATTTAAACAAGGCTAACATCATTTTTAAACAGCAGACTAGAAAAAAAAATAAAGGGCCTCTTCAGAGAAAAATCACAGTGAATGAAGCACAACACTGACAGGGTTGGGAAAGCCTGTTTCAGAGGCTGGGTTTTGGGATGAACAGGCACCCAGAGAATCTAGGTGACATCTCCTGTAAAAATGAATAGACTCTGAAATACTGCACTGGAAGGGCTCGACCCAAGGAAAGAAAGTTCATCACTGACTGGAGAGAGGGAATAGGAGACATGTGAAGACGGTTTGGTTGTGGAATTAACAAGATCCTGCTGGTGATGTGGAAATCAGTGGACTATAGCAGGATCAGCATGTACTGTAAACAGTAGAGTCACTGATCTGTGACCAGCAAAGCAACAGGAGGAACAGGGAGATACCAGACCTGCTTAAGGCAGCTCTGATTTTGAGCATGGCAGATACTGAAACACAAGAAGAAAATTTCCATCCACTAAAGACCTTGAAAAGTATAGCCTATAGGGGATTCCAGTTGGTTTTAAGTCTCCCTGGACTCTTAAAAGCATTAGGAGAAAAAAGCCTGGGAAGGGCTGAATTTATCATTATTCTAGTGGTGAGGGTGTGTGTTTACCAGTTGAGAGATCAGAGTGGTTGGGATAAAATTATTTAGGTCTTCATACTCGGTGGGGGACCTACTTCCAAGTTCAATGATTTCAATTCCCACTTAGTAAGACACTGAGCTTTCAGTTGTACAATATTTGAAAAATGCCATTATTAAATGTATCAAAGGATTAGACATTTATTATTACCAACTGCAGCAGTGAAAGTGAAGCAGCCTAGCAATCAGGTAACCTAAATGTTATATATAAATCTGAGAGCCATAAAATTTTAGATTCTCTGATTTCAACTTGTTAATTTTTCAGGTGAAAATCTTTCCATATTTTCTATAAATAATAGAGAAAATACCCTCATGCAGTGGCTCATCTACACTATTTCAAATTTTGAGAAATATCTTTTCTTGAGATGCTTATTGGGTAAAAAAGAAAAAAAAAATTCAGTCAATCATGTAAGAAGTGATTTTTGCATAATTTCTAATCAGCAGATACTGCTAAAAATTGTTCTGCTCTGATGAATAGTTCCTTCTTTTAGACTAAAAATGCAAAATTTTTCAACTAGAAAAGATAGGTACCTTCTTGAGCAGCTGCTTCTTATATTGTAGTTCCATTTATTGAATTAGATTTAGGTGCAACTCTGTCCAGGTGGCATATGTGTACAGTTATTAGAAAATGTCTGCACTTATTAAATCTTATCACTGACATTTTTTTTCTCTTCACATGGCAATTTTCTCTGTGTATCAATTGTCAAATAAGTTGATTTTAACCAGGCCACATTGAAAAAAATCATAAAATCTAATTTTAATAAAAACAAGTTATTATATTTATACAGCTTAAATACTAAAGCAGCTGTAAGTGGAGTCAAATTTCAGTTCCTCAAAATATATGAAAATTTTCTTGTGTATTTTTTTGTTTATCAAGAGACTGACATTATATTATCTTCTTTATTTAATGTAGCATAGAAGACTACATGAGAAATATTAAAACTGAAAATGAAATAAAATTACTAGATATTCATAATTTCTCTTGACATGCTTCTTTTCACAAGAAATGTTGACTATATAAAACTATTTTACTTGCTTTAGGATATACAAAAACTAATTTTGCTCTTATAGCCTTAGATAAGTACTTGCTTACTCATCTTCATTTCTTTAATTAAAATAAGAAACTTAATGATTTGTAGAATTCTTCTTAATGCCAAACTCCTACTGATATAATCAATTGTGTTTTAGGATCTATGTTAGTCAGTTTTTTTGTTGCTGTTACTAAAAGACCTGATAATAATAATTATAGAGGAGGAAAAATTTGTTTGGGGGCTCATGGCTTCAAAGGTCTCATTCCATAGACAGCTGGTGCTATTCCTCCAGGCTTAAGGTGAGGCTGAATATCAGGGTAGAATGGTGTGGCAGAGGGAAGCTGCTCAAGACATCACACCAGGAAGCAGAGAAAGAGAGCTGTGTTCCACAAAGACAAAATATATGCCCCACCTCCTCCAGCCACACCCTAATTGCCTACAGTTACCATCAATTAATCCCTATCAGGCGATTAATTCACTGATTGGGTTAAGACCCTCATAACCCAACCATTTCACCTCTAAACCTTCTTGCATTGCTTTTGGGGAACAATATCTAAAATCTAGAAACACATATCTCAAATCTAGAAGCAATTTAAATGCAGAAACACAGCGATTATTCACTACATTTGGATCAGAGTTCTTGTATAATTTGCTTGTTCAAGTACAAGTGTCCAGTGTTCTATGTTCAGTCATCAAATACTATGGAGACACATTGTTGACTATTTCTCCATAAGAAGGGGACAATGAGATAGAGGTCCTATAGATGATCAGGACAGGGTCAGGAAAGAGGTCATGGGAAAAGTCATTTCAAAACAAGACAAACTAGCCAAACAGAATGAATTACCTAAATCACATCACCACTTAATTGTGAGAGTGAAGAAAATAGGAGGTCCTGAGCAAGACCCACCCAGAAATGGCTAGATAAGAAACAACCAATCAACTAGCTCAAAGTCCCAGTAACAGAAACAAATCAGAATGGGGAGTAGTAACTTCTCTACAGAAGCCCATAAAAGAGAGTGTGCCATAAGACAGAAATGGTACTCCTGCCTCTCCCATGCACTGTGCAGGGAGTTCTGTACTTTCCCCTTCTTCTTAACGAATTTTCTTGTTGGCTTGCCTCTAAACTCAGGGTATTCATTCTTTGACTCCATGGAACATGACCTGATCCAATTTCTGCCAGCAACAATAATATAACTAAGAGTACATAAGGGCTCTGATGATTCATAAAAAATTGCAATCCTCCATTTATCTTTCTTTAACTCATTTTTTCCCCCAAGTGTGTGTGGCTTTAAAAATTCCCCTCCTCAAGCAATATGTCTTTAAAATATGTAAAAAGTTCCATAGAACAATCTCTGTAAAATTGTCTCCGAGATAATATTTAGACTGAAATTCTTTAGGTTCTACAAAGTTGGATAATATAAAATTTCTGCATTGTTTTAGAGTTCCTATAAAAAGTTGGTTGTATAAAGAATCAATTCTCAACCTTGGCTATGTGTTCAGTGATAAATGGGTTCACAGTATGGCTATTTGCTCCAGATCCCCATTTCTAACTATAAAACTAATCCAAATAGATTATTTTTTTTTTCTTATTGAAAAGTAAACATCCTAGAAATGCATTAATTGATAAAGCTTACAGTACAATTTCCTTTTCAAGGGCAGTAGATGGGTCTGAATAGCACACAATATTTTATTATATCAACTTTAAATAGATCCTATATTAAGAAGTCTGTGAAAAAATAACACTGTTCACATCAACATATTCCCTTACAATGTACAGTTTTTGGCTTGATTTCATTCCAAACAAATCTATCATGATCAAAGAAACAGCATAACATCCAAAAGGAATAGGCTTATAACAAACTGCCAATTAATATTTCCCCTCTATTCCTTCTTTGTTTATTGAATTCTAAGACTGAAAAGGGGCAGCTTTTGAGATTCACTTTGATGTCCTTTGTAAATTCATGTTTCTGTATTTTTTAATCACAAGGAATCTCTTTAAATATTATAGTTCCTTTAAATCAGCACTGAGAGATCTTTCTTGTAAATTTTATTTCTCCAGCATTGTAAATATATATTTAATTTCTCAAAGAGAAATGGACCATGTCAGCTTTTGAATCTCATGAACTCATAATTAATTTTTCTTTTGGAGAAAGGAAAATTTTCAGTGCTGGCATAGGTATGCTGTGTATTTGCTGTTAGAAAAATTATATATTTTTTAAACTTCTCTTTAAACTTTTTATCTTTTCCTTTATGTTTTTCTTTTTGTTAAAGTTTGGTTATTTTCCTTTTTTATGAGGTGACAGTAATTCATTCTTGCAAAATTATTATATTATTTAAATAGAATTTCCACATTGATTTGGAGATGCCTGCTTTAAATTTGGATCCTAATTGTGTCTTTCCACTAAATGCAGTAATCTTATCTGAAATAATTCTATACCATAGGTATATTCTAGATTATTGCCACCATCAATGCAAAGAACTTACTAATGGTAAGGTTTCAGCTATAAAATCATAGCAAAAATTTTTATAAGACAATATACATTTTACACAAATCTGGAGGGGCTGCAATAAAAAAAGAATTGGGATAAATGTGCTAATGTTGAAACTATGTGATCCCTACATACCATGTTTTATTTAGCAAGAAGAGAGCTGGCAGACATGGCTGGAAACATGGAGAAACATTATGGGTCAGTGGATATTCTGCCTTCATGACATCAGCTGTCTATACATATTGTCTAAGCACTAATGTGCTCTATCTGACTTGTGATATATAACTACAGTGAATGACTACATTTCTAAAAGTGATAGATAAAAAGAAAAAAGTACAAATTAGATGTAATCTGGAAGTCTGTAAAAATACTGATCAGGTTCTGGGGAATTAGGAAAATTGCAATAATAAGAATGTGCCAACAGGATTAACAAAACATGCAAAATTTATAAAATTTTCAAATGTATATTTTTACTGTATAGAATATCAATATAACTGGCATATTGAATAAAATGACATAGTTGAATTACTATTCAAATGAACATAATATTTCCACTGGACTATGAATAAGAATAATATATCCCCACATTTTTGAGAAAAGCCTCCTGGCTTTCTTTTTTCCTTTTAAGAATTTAATACATAGATTAAAAAGGAACCACTACTTTGATCTCAGACTGCTTTAAGGATGTTTTCTATCTTCAAGCTTATATCATCTAAAATTTTTTTCAAAGAGTATTTGTGAATGCATGAATAAATGATTATTTAATTACACTTGAACACATACATGAGTGGGTTATAAATTATTTGTGGCAAGTAATTTGAAATAATTCTAAATTAGGTCCTAGGGCTGTTTCTTGACACCTTAGGATATTGGTTAAATTGTTGCTTTTATATTCCTTTTCAAAGTTCATGCTTTTTCCTTTTTTTGCTACATATTCCTTTCCAGGAAGAGTTTGTCTTCAGTTCCAGAAAAGTGCAGCAAGATTAATGGATTCATCAATTCAATCGCTAATTCAATAAACACTCTGAGGTCCCTACTAGCCAGAACATGTCAAGGCCTGGCTAACAGGTAAGTTTCCCTGAGGTCATGAAGGCAGAATACCATACTGACCTCCATAATGGAGATCACTAGGTATTCAACTTCTGTGTCAGTTCTTCCTGGTGAATGAGAGGTAGTCACCCAAGACATTGTTTTTGCAAGAGAATAATGGAAAAAACAGAAAGGCAGACATTACTGAACTTCCAGTCTAATATAAGAGAGAGTTATGATAAAAAAAAAATGCAGTGTGCTCTCACAGGAGGTGTAGCTGATGCAATCTGAGGAGAATATGTGTTAAAGTGTAAAAGGTGGATGGAAACAGTCAACTTCTTGGGAAGGCAGAAGTAGGAAAGGGAAATTGAGGACAGTATTCTAGGAAAATATGACATAATAAGGTGGAGATAAATAATAAGTAAATAAATAAATGAATAAATGTGTATGCATATTTCATCCCTCTTATGCTTTATATTGTTTTCATTATCATTATATTTTCATAATCAGTATATAAGTAAATTATCACTACAAAGATTTTAAGATATTGAATATGGTAACCAAAAAATGAAAAATATCCTTGATTTTATACCCCAGTTTATAGATATGCTTAAAATTTTGGTACATGTGTTAGTTATCCATTCATGTTTTATGTAAGTATGCACAAACATATATAAATACACAAACTGCATATTTTGAACTGAAAGACTTGCATCATATATTTAGTCTGACTTAATTTGTTGACATAACTATACTTTGGAGCATTTACAGGAATGTACACACAGGCTCCTACCTCCTTTTCAATGGCTGCATCATTTCCCATAATACAACTTGGGCATCTATCAGTATCTCAGAGATGGACATGTGGGTTAATTTCAAGATTTTTTATATAATAAACTGAGTTGCAATGAACACTCTTATATCTAAGCATCTGAGTTCAAATGTAGAAGTAGAATTACTTTTATTTCTGATATAAACTACCATACTAATTACCATCTAAAAAGTTTTTAAAGCATGTAATCCTAGCACAATTTATACTACTGAATACTTTTAATATCCTTACTGGCCTAAACATTCTCAGACTTTACACTGTTGATGTTTGATTCCATAAATATTTATGCATTTTCTATCTTATATAAATATAAGGCCTTAAAGTCAAACACCTTGTAAGAATCTGGCAAGTAAAATAAACTTTTGAATTAGAATGAAAAAGAGCTTAGAAAATTGGAAGAAATATTTTTGGATAATTTTAACATTACATATTAAAATTAGACTGTTTTGAAAATATTCTGTTGATTAAATAAAACAAAGCCATAAAACTGTGGCCTTGTGGATCATTGATTTGAGGCCTATGGTAAGAAGTCACTTGTGAGAAGACACAAGCTTCCCTCTTTCCCAACTGCACTGGTCTCTGCCCTTCTCCTTCATGTACACTCAAGGTCAGTCCTTACCAATAGATAGGCTCAGAGATGCCAATGTGATATCCTATTTTAAGGACTATTGTGTGAGAAAATCACTTTCTATTACTTTAGCATGGGGCGAGATATTTCATACTCTGTAGAAAAGTCATTTATCACAGTTAGAGTCAGAATGATAAAAGATAGATAAGATAAGATAGATGATAAAAGATAGAGCATTTAAAGGAAATTTGACATGTTTTCTGCTATTTTCATGCAAAATATGTGTTTTGCTCCAACATCTCATCTTTTAAAAAGCACCAATTATCTCTCCAGAGAAACCATGAATTTAAGGCTTTCATCCCATTTCCTACTACCTTTCCATTCCTTTCATCTGACACATTGCTAAACTTTTTGTAACTGGAGACTTTCACATTAAAAACAACTTTTGATTTTACTATGGTAGACATTTAACTTAATATATTTTAAGTGGTAAATTCTCTGCTATGTTAATCAGACTGTTATTCAACTGAATAATAAGGACTTATTATTATTGAAAAGAAAGTAAGTTCATAATATTTTTAACTGACCAAACTCTCCCTTTGTCTTTACTATACCCAGTAGGACAACAGTTGGTGACATATCTGATATCTGTGAGCCTGAAGGAGAGTTGGCATATAATAACTAATATTCTATAAAGATCATTCTGGCTTACACTTGAAGGGCAACTTGAATATCTGAAATACTGAGCTGAGGAGGCTATGAAAATGGTCATAATTCTTGTCAGAGTAAGAGAGCTGTTAAGTTCTGTAACAAAGTTCTTTCAGCTGCTCACTACTCTAGTCTTCCCAGGTTTGCATACATAATACTGTGATAATAAAAATTCATGCAGAATGATTTCTATAACTCAAGCCAAACTCAGCCCCTAGCCAAGTGTTTAGTAAGCCAATTTGGATGGATTAGGCTACCTGGAAAGTTATTGTGGGTTTCAGAGTCAGATTTATCTGGCTTAGCAATTTATTTGGAATTTTGATAGAATTAATTTATTGGGTAATTACTAGGACATGCAAACCCTTAATTTCCTAATAGGCGAAATGGTAATAATGATGCCTACCCCATTGAGTTGCAGTAATGGAGGTGAGGTGAGGTACATAAAACACACAGCACTCTGTCAGTTCTAGTCACGCAGTGAGTCTAATTAACTTAGAAAAGACATTTATTTGTTGTTTGCTTTGCCTTGTCTTCTTCATGGATAGCTAAAGTCAGGCCAGTTGTTCTGGTCCATTAGCCACGTGCCCCTTCTCTTCCAGATCATGCACAAATGGATGGTCTGCTTGAATGTATGGCCTGTCCCGACAAAACCTTTTCATCAAAAGGTTTTGAAGAACAGTCACATCCCCACTGTAGCTTTCACTTTGACAAATGCATTTACCTGCCTTCCCTTGATGTTCTTCCTGATATCCATCAACTCACACCATGTCCACCATTCTCATCCTTCACTTCAGCTGAGCTGTAGATGATAATATTGCCATTTTCTATATAGCATCACGTCGCTCACTAAATTACCAGAGTATTCTCAACTTGATAAGCTTGAGCTTATTCTCAAGCCCTACTTGTTTCATTCAACATCTTCCATTTTTCACAAATTCAACTACAGACTGCTACTTTAATTTGGCATCTCAAAATATTGCTCTTCTTAACTGTGTCTTCTAAATAAATATGTTGATTGACTTTTTCTCTACCAGTGGTGAATGCTTTGTCACCCCCTGATGCCTCTTGTCCTCTACCTAAACCTAGAAATGATCTTTGCCTTCTGTTCTTTTCTGTTTTTTTTTTTTTTTATAACTATCCTTCTTAAAAGAACACAACCCACATATGAACTAGTTGCAAACAACAGTTTTGATAAACATCCTGTGTTTCAGGAGGCTATTGTGAAGGTTTTGTAACTTAGCTGATAATTCTGATAATCTCATTGGATATAGAGTCTACTTTTCATCATATAGTACAATTGTAATTTAACACATTATTCTGCCCAAATAAAATTGGGCAGAATATTCTAATTCAAAACAAGATCCCCATAGACTGAATGTCTGTCAAATATATTAAATTCATTAATTTTAATTAACTTGCCAATGTAATGTTAATGTAATTTGGTATTATGTGACCCATGACACTCTTTCCATATGTATTGTCTTTTAATTGACTTTGGATTGTCCTATAGCTTACTAAGAATGTCTATAAAACTGTTCTGATTATTCAAATGTACTTGTAACTTTCAATAAATATTTAGTTATTCTAAAATAACACTATCTTTGAGCATCAATATAACAAATAGTCTACCATGTGAAAAACAATTTCTTAAAAACTGAAAAGACATTGCCTCTGACTTGTTGATCTCCATCTGGCTGAGAAGTAAACTATGTCAAGGCCATCTGACTATCAATCTGCCTGGCTCCTCATCCCTTAGTTGTCATTGCCTACAATCAACTCTCCTAGGACTTCTGAGGATCATTTGCATTGCTAATGACAGAAAAGATCCTCAAAGCAGCTGAAACCCAGATGGCTAGTCAGGTGTATTGAGATAGACTAAAATTTCAACTGAAGTTGCTATTCATGGAAAAAGTACTATAAGAGAAATCAGCTATGGTCATTCAAAGAAATCACCTTCTCATCTCTTGGACTTTATGGTAAGTACATTCTAATGTCTTCCAGGAGGCTTCTACTCCTTGTGTTTTAGAAAACCCAATATTATTTATTCAACAATGCACTGTACACCATTATGTGACTCCAAATCTACAAACCAGAGAGAGACAATTCGGAGGCTGGCACTTTCATAATGGGGATACGTTCATTCCACAGCCATGGATTTAAGGCCTTCAATAACCAGTGAGGGGCTTGGCTATACATCAATATGAGAAAAAGATTGTACAATAAATGATACAGTTGTGATACTACATTAATAAACAGTCTGAGATTATTTTTTCTCCAGCAAATAAGTATACCTTTTTTTGATTCATTCAAACTCATATACACAATGCTAAAATTTTACAATTGCAAGGCAACTTCTGTAAAATAATGCATTGGTGTAGACAATCTCTTTGAAACTCAATCTGCAATTTGAAAGCAGCCATAATTCAATAGTCTGCAAGGATTTATTTACACCAGTGGTGCTATATGTTGATTGAATAATAGGTTATCTGAAGAACTTTTCAAGAATATCTGTTAACGGATTCTGCCATAAGTTAATAAAAAACGTATGGTTATATCCCCCCCTTAGTTAATGCTGATGTTATTGTTTAAAGACCACAGGTGATTTTTAAGGTAAGTAGATGTATCATGATCATTTAACAATGTTGTTACTAACAGTGTTAATACTTAACATTGCTAATTATTACTAAAAATAAATAGTGTTGGCAGTTTTCCATAGGATAAGAGTTTGAAGTGTCTTCCAGTTATGATGCCTGACAACTGAACTGAGTTGGAATTTTACCAGGCTAAATGTAACAGAAATAAAGGCAATATCTTCAGCTAACAAGGACTTCAGAAATCAGTAGTCCAAGATTAAATCAGAAACTACTCATGTTAATCAATGCCACAGGATTCCTTGACTTTATCAACAAACAATGTCCTTGTAGACATTCTGTTTTTCCAGGAAACAAGAAGTTAACAGAGTGGTAAGAGAGGTTACATTAAAGAAAAGCATTTTCTCCCTGGAAATTCCCAATTGACTCCTCAGTACCCAGAACTAGAGCCACAAAAGAAGTTAAGAAAAATCTAGGAAGTACATTGCCATTTCTTTTTCTATTTTGTTAACATTAGTATCATTCTTACCTTGCATCCAAAAATGATGGTTACTATTTTGATATACCCAGGTGCCATCTACATCAAAAAGTCAGAAATATTTCTGTTGAAGAAATATACTTCTCATCTAAATATATAAGACAACATATATAAAATATTTTTGAAGGCTCATTTCCCAAAAAGTAATCATTTTCCATGAAAAGTATGATATATAATTTGCTTAATAGCAATGCCAAACGTGATAAAATTGCACTATCAAGAAAATTACACAAATATGATGTCCCATTATCCACGTTTTGATGTGTTTCTTGATCAGTGCTCACAAAGACTGCATTTTCCTAGACTAGAAAAATCACCCTTATCATGTATACCTGTATTAAAATTCAGATGGCATACACTTCGTGTTATATTCTGAATCTAAAGAGAAAGAGTCCTATTTTTATCCTCCCTCAGCTCAATTATGACTGTAATTGCTCTGGCCATTAACTGTATGAGTTCATCCTTTGTCTTTCATTGCTTGATGAATCTTTTTGACGTGTTATTTCAAAAGAAGATTATACTAAGAGACAAATTTCTCAGGTTGATGTAATCCACTTACAAAAATTCAAGTTAGTAATGCAGATGACTTGGGACATGTTTTTTTTTTTTTTTTTTTTTTAACCCATCAGCTAAGACCCAATCAGGAAACAAAAGTCACAAAATATTTAAAAGGAAATATTTAAAGAATTATTAACTCTAAGGAGGTTTTCTATAAAGCAGTAGAGTGCTTTAAAAAAGTACCCCAAGGAAAGTATACAAGGAAGAAAAACCTCGAGGCTTGAACTCAGATCTCCTTGGACAAAGTGTGATTGCAGATCAGTGCATGACAGAGAAGGTGGCTGTGGTAAAGCAGGTAACAATTTTTCTACAGTTGTTGGATAAGTATGAAAAATCCCTACAGAGTGCAAGAGATAAATAAGCATGACTATTACTGACAAACAGGAAATACTTTGAGTTAACAGAAGAGGCTGGTAACCAACCACTGGCTCACTTAGAAGCCTCATTGGTAATTCATTTATAATATACCATTCAATCTCAATGGCAAGTAGTGCACAGAACTGCTACTGATACATAATGAGGGCGAGTGTTACTGATACCGTCCCACATATACTACCTGCACTTGTCTCTGCATGCCAGTCATGTGGAAGCACAAAGAAAATAATGGCAATAGAAAGGGGAACTCCTTCCTCTTGTCGTGTCTATTCAGTACCTTCTAATGTTAAAGCTTAACGTCATGCCAGCTGCAAAGGAGACATTTTTAAAATGCTCATCTCAATTTTTGAAGAGCAAACAATGAAGGGTACATTTGTCAATATGTTGATAGCCTGCACAGTCCCTATCATCAACCTGGGGCCTAGATGGAAGGTGTAAAAGCTGGGAAAAAGACATAGAACAAACACACAGCTTCAAAATCCATGATGAAAATGCTACTGATTTATCTTTAATTAAACATAAATTGCCTCAAAAATTTACTTAAATTTGATTTGTTGGCATTTTCAGCATATATTTGTTTACTTGTTTACAGAAAATAAAAATCTTATCTTGGTCATTAAAGCCCATTGACTAGTCCTTTCCTAATTAAATAAATTCTGCATTTAAACGTACAGAAATGCAAATAGCACAATAGAAAAAATAGCGTAATATAAAAACAAAATAAAATAGTAACACTTTTGCCAGTAATGTTGGTAGATTTTATCATAGGGCAATTATTGATTTATTTGCATTTAAAAGCAATATAAATTAATTATTTGTTTATCCCTAGACATTTATGTTTAATAGCAGTATGTTTACTGAAAACAAATTTTGGGCTAGCATAGAGCATTTTTTAAACTGAAGACTGAATACTGAAAAAAAACGTTAAATAATCCCTTATATATCATGACTTCCACATACTTCTGTGTTGATAGCGAAACTTTTTAAATGAACTGGGTTATATTTTCCTTTTTTGGAACTATCTGATTACTTTTGAGTACAATAACTCTTTAAACTCAGCGCATTTGCTTATCTTGCCGTGAATGAGTTTTTTATGATATTTGATCAACATGTAAAACTCTCTCTCTTCTTCTCCAGAACTGAAACAGACATCTGAATTGGTAGCTTTGATAAGCTAATGCTGGTGTCCCAGAGCTCAGAGATGTGCCCTGTGGGCTGGGACCTATCTTTGAGGAGTGGGAACTGACATTTGTATTAACATCTTTTGGGAGAGTCAAGTTAAGTCTTTTCTGGCAACAACAGGGAATTGCAAAATGAATCTTACTACCACAGGATAGGATTGCCACTGTCAGCATTAAGAAGATTGACAGAGTGACTCTCAGAGTACCAGGAGACAAACAAGCAGAAAAACATGGGAATCAGCAAGCACTTCTTTCTCCTCCAGATCTGCAGTGTTCTTGTAGTTCTCACTATGAGCAGAGTTTAACTTACAGACCGATGGGGAAAAAAACTACAATTTCCGGATTTTAAATCCCAGCAAAATAAATTAAATTACAGATGTCTAAGTCTGGAACTAAGAGACAATATATTAATAATTATCGCAGATTGTCTTAGAATTTGACTTGCTCTTTTATAATTCAACTGAATATTATTGCATATTATAGAAATGTCATTATTCCCAATTTGCATATGTAAGTGTTGACTCTCAACATTTAATTGTTCCATCCTGGCTTGTCTGCTATAATTAACTTCAAATTTGAATGCAATGTTTGCTCTTTCCCTCTATTCATCTCCAAGCTTAAAGCCTTAATACTGCAGTTATCTCGGATGTTGTTACTTCCTTAACTTAAACTCGATTAATCTTCCATTCTCTCAAAAACTTTGTGCATCTTTAGCATTATTCAATACCTCAAGTATTTTAAATAATTCATGGATGAACTCTATTATTCCTGAGCTTGTTGTGTGGGAGGGATTTTAATTATAATTTCATGTCATTTATGCATGTATTTATATATACATATAATACACATATCACTTATATTATATATACCTACACACTAGTATATATTATGGTCATATATATATGAAACCAGGTTTCCTAGTTCTTATGTCAATATCACTGTTTCATTTTTCAGGTGTATTCAATTTTTGTAAATATATAAATATATTTCTGTATAGTTTAAAACATCCTTGCAGTATGCTCTGTGGTCGTCGTTCACTTCTTTTTTTTTTTTTTTTTTGGTACAGGGGATTGAACTCAGGGACACTTGACCACTGGGCCACATTCCCAGCCCTTTTTCATATTTTTATTAGAAGCAGGGTCTCTTGAGTTGCTAAGTGCCTTGCCATTGCTGAGGCTGGCTTTGAACTCACAATAGTCCTGCCTCAGCCTCCCAAGTGATGGGATTACAGGTGTGCACCACTGCGCCCAGCTATGATCCTTCACTTCTAATACTGGTAATCCATGCCCTCTCTTCATGTTGGTTCAGAATAACCTTGATATCAAAGCTTGGGAGGGACTTTATACCCAAATTAAATGATAGAAAAATCTTTCTTGTAAACATAGGCATAAAACACTAAACACTATCATAGTAAATCAAATTTAGTAATATAAAGTGTAGACAATATCAAGTTTATTTATTCTAAGATCTATAGTATTACTTAATCATAAAATAATAAAATTAATTCACCACCTTAATAAAACTAAGCACAAAAGTGATATCATTTAAACAAATGTGTATAAAACATTTCATAAGATTTAACATATATCTGATTTGAATTAAAACTCAATAAAGTAAGAATAAGAGATCTTCTTTAACCTTATAAAGAATGTACCTTAAAACTTGCAAAATATATTGTATTTGTGACATAGTTTAAATATTTTTTCCATACACTCGAACAAAATGGCCATATCTGCCATTTCTTTTAACCAACATTGTGCTTGAAGTTACAGATAATTTTATAAGATGACCAAAAGAAATTTTAAAATATGAACATTGAGAAAGAAGAAATAAAATTGATTAATTCATATGTAGTTTAGTTGTATACAGAGGAAATCAAAAGAATCTATGTATAAACTATTAGTTTGTACCATGTTAAGATGCTAAATTTGAACATTTATATTCCTCATAATAACAATTTCAGGAGGTTTCACCTAATACCAGAATGATACATAAGTTTAATAATGTTTCTCGTATAATAAAAATATACCAAAAAAAGCCTATATTTTTAGAACAGTCAAAAGCAAATTAGAAAATAGCTGGAAATAGGAAGTGCTAATGTAGTAGGGCTACTATCAGTAATGATAACATATTGTCTATTTTGAAAAGCAAGTGAAAAGATTTTGAATGTCCACCAAAAAGAAATGATAAATGTTTGAGGAAATTAATATCTTTACCCTGATTTAAAGGTTAAGTATAAGTAAAATGTGTAGTTGTACTGGAGCATCACATAGTACCCCATAAATACATAAATACATATAAGTTGTATTTTTATGTATCAGTTAAAATAAATTAAGTAAAATTCAAAAAAATTAGTCAAAACAAAGAGATTAGAAAACAATATTTCAATTTCTGCCCTCTAAATTGTCTTGTAAGCATTGAATGACTGGAAACAAATGTAAAGACTTCAAGCCCTCAAAAAAAAAAAAAGAAAGAAAGAAAGCTTCTGAAAGAATTGAAGCCATCTAAATTTTGTAGAAACTACAAAACGTCACTGAAATAAAGTCTACATAAATATTCCAATGTGCGACGGTTATAGGTTGAATGCCTTAATATTATAAAGATGTCATTTTTCCACAAATTGATCAATAATACCAGTGTAAGACTCACTGTATCCCAATGTTTTCTGGTGGTTAAAATCACTTTTAAATTTCATGTAAATGTACGAAGAACTGGGAATAGGTAGAATGCTCTTGGAGAAAAATAAGTCAAGTTTTGATATATACAGACTTTTATAAAAATACAGACAGACCAATGTAAAAGTATAAAGAACCCAGAAATAGAGCCAAACATTTGGTGTAGGGACTATGTGAAATTCCCCCACTGTTCCAAATTATGTTTTGACTAATTGCTCAATAAATACTAGTTGGAAGAAACTACCTCCAGTTTTTACCTATTTATTAAAAGTAATTTTATTTTACTGAAAACATATAAGGGCTATTAGATTTGCTCAAATATGGAGATACATATTATTCCTACTACTAAATAAAGTAAAAAGAAATATTAGCCAAGAGATAGTCATTAGCTAACATTATTCAAACTTAGCATTATTGACATGGGTGTTGCTTGGGGAGACTTGGTAATCTGTAGCTGGACTATGCCACAGTGCAAGATATCCTCCTAACTTGATAATAAGGAGGATTTCGCAGATTCATCAGTTCATTGAAAAATTAGTCAAAACACAATTTGAGCAATGTGAGAATTTCAAATTGTCCTTAGGCCATCAGTATAAAAGTCCATATCTTCAATGAACCTTTCCCTGGCTCCATTACTTGCCACTCATTAAAGTCAGTATAAATGACCAACTTTGAACTTTAACTTTCTCTAAGCCTATAATTTGTCTTCTGGATTTATTAAACATTTTGTGAAAAATGCAATAGAAGATTTAAAAATCTGCTTCTTGGATATGTTAAAGAAGAAAATGCATTGTGAATATTGTCTGTTTTATTTTGTTTCATTTTGCTTTTTTAAAAAAGACCTTATAGAAGTTTAGTCATATGACTCTGAAAGATCTCCAGCTCACTTACAAAAGAAAATGATAGGCATCTAGAATAATTTCTCCCTAAAGAATAGCAAGAAATATATTTTTTAGTGTTGTCAAGTAAGATTCTGACTTGTCACAAAGTTAGACATTGTCAACAGAAATTTTTCTATCTCCTCTAACCTCCCAAATATAAACTATATTTTGTCATTTATAGTTAACAGAATTTTATCTGAAAACCTTTATGTGTATACTGGGTATTATATATATTTTTTATACTGGGTCTTAGAACACTAAGACAACTTGGGGAAAGAATTGGTTAATATTTATGCTTGGATTTAAAATATTATTATGATTTCCCACTGAAAGCCATCATTGAAATAATTGTTTTAGGATGATTTTTTTTCTTCATGCTTGTATATTTTAGACACATTACCTACCATTTTTTAGATAGATGGAGATTTGACACTCTGTTCCTAAAATCACAGTATGATCATTTAATTTTGCATTTTTAAATTTTGGGAACATTTTGAAATAACACATGAAAATGACAATTGTGCAATACTAAATTAATAATAGTTGTACAGAGTACGCCCACTTTGCTTATCGACCTGCCAATGTAAAAACATTGTTCAATGTACATCCAATTACACAGCATCCCAGTATGTTTAGACATTTGCTGCAAAATTAGGCAACTGACTTTGAAGTACTAATTGGTTATCTGCTGAATGCCTATTTAGTGCTTCATGCTTGTAGATTGATATTGATTAGATGACTTGATTTTACTCAATTTGTACAATTTTTTTTAAAATAAAAAGTTTATCAAATTCTAAAGTCTCCTGAAATTACTGCAGACTATCAAATAAGTTATAGGGAACTAGATGGGTTAAACAACTATTTGTTTTATATCTTTTGCCTTTGTTTATGTTGTAGTTATTTTTCAATAAAACAGCTATTTTGTGGTTGGGTCAATTATGCCATGTGTCTCAACTTTATTAAAGGTAGTTAAAATAGTAGCTAGCATATTTCGAATTGGAGAAAAATATGTTGGAGAAAAACAAAAAGATTTACTTAATGTCATAAAGAAAAAATGATAAAGATAGGAAACAATACCTACTTTCTTTAATTTTCAGTTAAGTGTTTTTCAAAATGAGCTATTCTCACAACTTCTTTATAATATAAAAACATGAAAAATTTCACCATCACTTCATGATAAAAGTGCTGAACACATTATAGAAGGATCATATATCAACATGATGAAGGCTATATATTTCAAATCCATGTACAACATCACACTGAATGAGGAAAAACTAAAATCATTCCCTTTAAGATCAGGAAAAAGACAAGGATGTCTATTATCATCGCTCTTAATCAATATAACACTAAAAATTGTAGCATAGAAGTAGAAAAGAGAAACAAATAGAAGGTATATGAATAGGAAAGGAAGAAGTCAAAATATCCCTGTTTACAGATGATATCATTCTGCATATATAAAAACTTAAACAGTCCACCAAAAGACTAGTAAAACTGGTAAACAACTTCAAGAAAGTAGCAGGATATCATATGGAAATAAAAAGGCCTAGAATGACTATCTCAATTTTGGAAATGAGAAACAAAATTGAAGTCTTAAAATCCCTGATTAAAAGTTTATTATCAAGCAAGATTAATCAAAAGAATAAAGATGGGCATGAACACTAGAACAGAATAGTCTAGAAATAAACCTTCACATTTAAAATCATCTGATATTTAACAAGAGAACCATAACATATTCATTGCAGCCAAGACTATACTTTCAACAAATTATTCTCGGATAATGGACATTTATATGCTAAAGAAAGAAAAAAGAGAGAATAAATTTACCTTACATGATACAAAAACATTGTCTGAAATACATCAAAGATGAAATCACAAAACAAAATAATAACAACAATAAAGAAAACAGCACATTAATAAATTAGGCTTGGAAGAAAAAATACTGAAAAACGTTACAATATATTTGAAGAAGCTGAAGAAGGGATAAGGAAGAAAAACTCAAAGGTACAAAAGTTAATTTTTTCCAGAATTAAATTACAATAGAGAATATAAAACAAGTATTGGCCTTTGGAAAAGACTTAAAAAAATTCACACATATTTGCCTAGATAAGTTGAAAGAGAGATGATATAAAAAGTACATAGCTTACATATGTGTTCATTATAATGAAATATTCCACAATGCTAACAGATTATGAAATATTTAATAATGAAAAACAAAAAAGGAGAAAAACATTGTTTTTCTTTATGAAATTGACCTCTAGAAAAAATATGATCTAATGAATTGAAAGGCAGTGGAAAGATTTTTGTTCTTTTTGATATTAATATTGTTTTGGTTTTATCAGGGACACATATGATTCTGCTTTGTTTTGAAAATGTCCCAATAGGAGACACTGCTCTCTCTTATGAGCTACATTACTCTGGGGGGAAAATACAGTTCCAAGGAAAGAATGCTAACTAGGTTAATATACAAGTTTGTTTTCTTATACAAGTATATATTTATTTCAAACCCAAAGACCATATCACCAGCATTTTAAAAATCAATGCATGAAGCCAGGCGCAGTAGCGCACACCTGTAATCCCAGCACTTGGGAGGCTGAGGCAGGAGGATCTCAAGTTCAAAACCAGCCTCAGCAATGATGAGGCACTTAGCAACTCAGTGAGACCTGGGGATGTGGCCCAGTGGTCAAGTGCCCCTGAGTTCAATCCCTGGTACCCCCCCCCAAAAAAAAAATCAATGCATGAGTCCTAGTAGTATGGAGAAAAGATTTTAAGTAGAAATTAATGAATAGGAAGTTTGGAAGGGAAAAATGAGAAGCAAGAAATATAAACAAGTTATAGTATAAATTCAGATAAGGAATAAAGGCAGATGCATACATACTAAAAATAAAGTATTTCAAAATTTTAATAAAGGGATGAAGATAGTATTATGAAAGAGACATCTGGCATCTGAAGATACATCACTTTACAGATTGAGATAATAAATGAAATCAAATTAAAATTTTCACTGTTATTAGATTTGACATTGAGATCTGTGTTGTTCTCAATAAGAGGAATTGTGTGAGAATAAACTATGCTCAGCAAGAGAAAAAAGCAAAAGACTACTTTCTTCCAATCATTTGAAATAATCATTTTCATAGGTTGGCCAGGTGGTTAGTTTTTAAAAGATAACTTACTAAAGTGAGTCAATTTCCTCCTTTATCCCAGAGAGAGATGATATTGGAAATACAAAGAAATATTAAGATCATTTTCAGAGTTTTCATTATACCATTGGTTAAGTATGGAGTTGCTCATTCCATGAGTAGAATTTCTGCCATTTGCTGTTGGATGGATGGAACTGTGTATCCTCTCTTCATCTAACTTGCTTCCATATGGCCATTTTAATTCCTCCATGTCTATATCACAGTCTTAAAACTATCCCTCTTTTTGAGCTTAGAACACCATAATAAAATAGCACACACAGAATGACTTTAACAACTCATCTATGTTCTCTCAGATTATTATTCTGAACTGTGTTTACTGTGTGTTATGATCCTTTAGCACTCCCTCCCCAAAGGTGCCACACTTCTAGCTACAACTGAAAAATGACAATAGCTGAGGGCTTTTAGCTAACTCCTTATCTAGGACTTGGCCTTGGTTGGAGAGAGGTATCTCATTCAAGGTCATAAATGGTTGATGCAGGGGAGTAGTTTCAGAACCATTTCTTCAATTTGGGGAAATTACAAAAAGCCGTCTCAGATCGTTATCCCCATATAATGGATTAAGGTCTTTTTCAACTTATCACAGTCCAATTAGCACCTCTTGCCAATATTACTTTCTTTACTTCCTTTAAATGTATTGATCTCAAGTGCATTTCCTTATAAACTTCCTACTTGCAAATATTGAGGTAAGAGTTGGCTCCCTAGGAAACCTGGTGCCAAAAAATGTCCAAGAAAGTTATGAAAATAGAATTTGGGCACTTCATCTACCAGCTCACCAACCATGAGAACTGCACTGCAGGTGACAGGTAGATCATGAAGTGTCCATAGCAGATGATGGTGCTGTATTTATATTTTCACCTAAAGGTCAACTGAGACAATATACAAATTAGAAGGGGTTGCACTGGCACATGAAATGTACCAGGTACGTGAGATATAGGAAAGCAATTGTAATGATAACAGGTGTAGAATTTGAGCATTTGATATATTGCAGACATACAAAGAGAGTACCAGAGTTCCTCATAATATTAGGTAGCAGTGGGTCAGGTGTTTAAGGGAACAGTACAGAGAAAATCTTGCCTTAGCAGAGGAGCTTTTGGGGGACACTTCATTTCCAAACCATAACACCCTCTTACTGGGACAGAAAGAAACTGGGACACAAAGGGGTGCATTTTCACTCTCCTCTCTGAGAAGACCCACTTTCTCCCTTGAAAGCATTACACTTCCCCTTCTCTTTCTCTAATAAACTTTGCTATACTTTTACTAAGTCTTGCAATTTGCTTGAAATCCTCTCATGCAAAGATACAAGAGCCAAGAGCACAACAAAAATCTCTGGTAAAGCCGGGCGCGGTGGCGCACGCCTGTAATCCCAGCACTTTGGGAGGCTGAGGCAGGAGGATCGCGAGTTCAAAGCCAGCCTCAGCAATGGCGAGGCACTTAGAAACTCAGTGAGACCCTATCTCTAATAAAATACAAAAAAGGGCTGGGGATGTGGCCCAGTGGTCTAGTGCCACTGAGTTCAATCCCCGGTACCAAAAAAAAAAAAAAAAAAAAAAAAAAAAAAAAAAAAAATCTCCGGTAAAATCTTATCTCAGATATAATATTATCTCTATTATCAATAAGAGACTAAAAGTGGAGAAAGCCTCCTAGACAGTATATTCTTCCTGTCTCTATCTTCTAAAAAGTAGACAATTCCTATCTTCCAAGAAGATAGAAAAAACTTGGAATACAACCCATCTTCTAATCATAAAAATAGCATAATTCCAGTGGCTCTGGAGGCTAAACCAGGAGAATCATGAGTTCAAAGCTAGCCTAGCAACTTCTTTTTGTTTCCTTTGTTTAAATTCAAAGTTGTTATATTTATAATAGTAGTATGCATTACCAACTTCTTGAGGACTTCAGCAATTAGTGAGACCCTGTCTCACAATAAAATTTAAAAAGGGCTGGGAATGTTGCTCAGTGGTTAAGCAGCTCTGGGTTCCATCCCCAGTATGGAAAAAAAGAAAAAAAGAAAAGTAAAAGAAAAATGGATGTAGATACTTCTGTCCTCCATCTTCAAAATTCTGGCAGACCAAGGTAGATGCCTGGTTTTCGTTTTTGTTTTTCTTGTTTTCAATTTGACGTCGTTGTATATATATAACAATAGCATGCATTACTTTTTGTAAGCTGCCTGGTACCGAAAACCGGGAAAAAAATCTCGGAGGCAGAGTATAGCTTTTACTACTTTTACTTCTACTTTCTTAGAGAGAGCTTAGAGAGGGAAAGAAAGATTTTTCTTCTTAGCTTAGAGAGAAAGAAAGATAGAGCTTAGCTTCTTGTCTTCTTGTCTTCTTAGCTTAGAGTCTTAGAGAGAAAGAAAGATAGAGCTTCTTCTTAGCTTAGAGTCTTAGAGAGAAAGAAAGATAGAGCTTAGCTTAGAGAAAGACTAGAGCTTCTTTCTTCTCTCTTCTTTTTTCCTTCTTCTTTCTTCTGTCTTCTGTCTTCCTTGGGAGCCTCGGCCTAACTCTGACCAGTCATTACTTCTTCTACTCTTCTGTCTCTATCTGGTTTCTCTTCTGTAACCGCTCTGCCTACGTTCTGGCCGCTCTGATTCTTCTGACCGACCGAGTGACTGCCCGACTGACCGAATGAATTCGTTCTCCTAACTCGGACCGCTTTCACCCTGGTTATATACCTTCAGCTTTGCGGGTGCCTACAGGTGCGTCACATACATATCAGGTGGAACTTATGGCTTCCAGCTAGCTACAACAGCCCTTCCTAATTAGGGCTCCTTCAACTTTTCATATTACATATATACAGCACCTTTTAACATAACACTGTTCGAATACAAATTATATTCATACTATTCGTGTCTTCAATCAAGCATTTAGGATACTGATATCCATCTCATTCTAACATCTTTTTTTTTTTACCCCTTCATACCCCCTTGCTCCCTCCCATCCCCTCCCTCCCCATTGACCTTTCTAGTGTCCCTCTAATCCTCCTATGTTCCCCAACCCAACCCCATTGTGAATCATCCTACTTATATCAGAGAAAAAATGTGGAACCTCAGGCCAGTCAGAGTGGTGCACACCTGTAATCCTAGCAGCTTGGAAGGCCGAGACAAGAGGATCATGAGTTCAAAGTCAGCCTCAGAAAAAGCAAGGCAATAAGCAACTCAGAGAGACCCTGTCTCTAAATAAAACACAAAAACAGGGCTGTGGATGTGGCTCAGTGGTCCAGTGCCTCTGAGTTCAATCCCTGGTACCAAAAAAGAAAAAAAAAAAAAAAAAAAGTGGAACCTCAGATATGAAACAGTGACACCAATATCAGTGGCCATCTTTAGGTTTGCATAAATTTGTCCTCATTAAAGGCTTGAATATCCTGTTAACTTGCAAATAAAACTATGGCCCCTGTCTTGTAAGACAATATGGTTTTTCCATTAGATCTACCATTTCTCTCCCCTCCTGGCTACCAGATCGATAATTATGGTTGAGGCCAGAAAAACCACCAGATGATATGTTCTCTGAAAGTTTCTAGAAGACACTCATTCATCAAAACTCTGCTGAGAGAGGAACGGGCATCACTAAAAAGTTCAGTGGTATTTGTCCTTGTTTGGCTTATGGCAAGAGAAGTTGTCACATGAATGTGCTCTCTGATTAAAAGGGTGTTTTTAGAGTATTAAAATAACATAAGGCAGATGATGGTGTTTACCCAAAGAAACAAAGTAGAGTCAGTTATTTAACAAGTAGCAAGGTAGAAGTGTTATCTGAGGTGCTTAACTCACAGAGAACTGTGGAAATAGTTAATAGGAATGTGATATCCAGAAAGGCAAGTTAGATGAGAAGCCAACTTGGGTATTGCTCAATCTCCACATCCAAAAGACATCAAACGTGGGAAAAGAGGCTGATGTAGCCACCTTAATAAAAAGACATGATTCCTTGATCACTTACTGAAGGAGCCCCAATTAGGAAGGGCTATTGTGGCTAGCTGGAAGCCATAAGTTCCACCTGATATGTATGTGACGCACCTGTAAATGCACGTGAGGCACCCGCAAAGCTAAAGGTATATAACCGGGTGAAAGCAGTCCGAGTTAGGAGAACGAATTCATTCAGTCAGTCGTCCAGTCACTCGGTCGGTCAGAAGAAGAGTTCGGGTTGGAGAAGAGGAAAAGAATCAGAGCGGCCAGAACGTAGGCAGAGCGGTTACAGATAGAAGAAGTAATGGCTGGTCAGAGTTAGGCCGAGGCTCCCGAGGAAGAAAGAAGAAAGAAGCTCTAAAAAATAATCTTTCTCTAAGCTAAGCTCTCTCTATCTTTCTTTCTCTCTCTCTAAAAATCTTTCTTTCCCTCTCTATGCTCTAAGAAAGTAGAAGTAAAAGTAGTAATAGCTTTACTCTGCCTCTGAGTTTTCCTCCCGCGGCGCTGTGGCTGGCCATGACAGGCAGCTTACAACTTACTAGACGTGATTTAGTTTTTAGACCCAGGGACAACTGATTGAACGATAAACAGACTCCCTGCAGGAGTTGGAGGGTGTTTCTACAATAGTATTAGAAATAGATTACACTGCACTGGATGGATGAGCAAATACCTTTATAGCCTTTTATCAGAGCTATTTAATTTTTTTTTTAACCTTTGTCATATTGTCTAAATGGGACCGGAAATATCTAGATCTGGACTATCTGAATAGGAACAGTGCCGGGGCTGCTGAGTTATGAATGGGGCCGCGGTCTAAAGCTACCCCCCTTTTGGGCCCTAAAGGGGGTTTTCTTTCTGCCTGCAGAAAGAAAAGTAACTTACCAGGCAAAGATGGGCTTAAGGACAAACATACGCTGAGTGTCTCCTCTGCCTGATGGGCAAAAACCACGCCACACCCAGGGAGTTTTGTATAGCAAGCGAGAAAGCCAAAACTCAGATTTATTGGCAAGGTGCTGACTTAAATAGGCCTAGAACTAGCCAATCAGCCAGCAGGGCGGTTTGGTCTCTCACCCTACATCATAGCCACACCCCTTTGCTTAGCCCGGTCCTACTAGGGCGTGGTAAGCAGCCAAAGTCCTTCCCCTGGCAGACATGAGTCCCAACAATTCACCTTTTTTTGTTTTATTTAAAATGGGGTCTCTCCATTTTATATTTCAAAAATGGGATGTATCTTGTAGGGTGTCCAACTCATTTGAGAGTGTGCCTGTCATTGGCTATCACTCTAGCACTTTAGGTGGACATACCTAGGGCCAGCAAGTGGCCAAGGGGAGCACACGGGACATGACAGTCACCTTTGGGAAGGCTTGACTGGATGGCAAACCTTTGCATCCTGTTAAGGACCGTGGCCAAGCCTGTAGGGCTATAGCTCAGCGTGACAGCAGACCACCCAGCTGTATCAATCTGGCTGGTTCTATAGGGCTAAAAGTGCACACAAAGACAATGACAATCAGGGATTTCACCAAAAAGAGAAAGTCCATCCATTTAGCTTAGTTTAAAGGAAGTCTTTTGGTATAAAGTCCGTACAATTGTCACAGGAATGGGACTCTTCTCTTAGAGTCCAAAGGAAGCCATCCAGCACAAAGTCCAGATAATTGTCATAAGATATAGCGCTCTTCTCTCAGAGTCCAAAGGAAGTCGTCTAGCATAAAGTCCAGATAATTGTCACAGGAATGGCCCAGTCTGTCTTCTCTCATCGCAGAGGGTTGAGATACTGACAAAGAAGGAGTCCAAGATAGTGTTTTTGATGAATTTTGGAATGGATGTGATGAGAAGTCTAATCACAGCAGGACAGGAGATTTGTCATGGTGTTTTCATTTGTGTGGAAAAAAGAAAGGATCACTCCTCAAGAGCTTGTGTTCCTGGGTAGTCATTTTGGTCGGATTGGCAGTATTTGAGATCTCTGGCAGGCACCCATATAGGGTTTTGTTCTCCCATTGGGAAGACACATCCAAAACCTCTGCCAGCACTTATTAATGGATCAGGACCTCTCCAGACTCCAGTTAATGGGTCTTTCCATCGGACCTCAACTTTTACATAAGGCGTTTGGTTAGACCAGTGTCTTTGAAATGCAGACAGAGGCTGCTGTTTGGAAAAATTTAAAATATTTAAAGTAAGCATAGCTGTTTTCAACTGGTCATGGGGGTTGCTTCCCCCATTTTGTTTTATTAATTGGTCCTTTAGTGTTTTATTATGTCTCTCTATGATGGCTTGTCCTTTTGGGTTATATGGGATCCCTGTGGTATGCTTAATATGGCAAGTTTGGAATAACTTTTGTAATGATTTGCTCACAAAACAGCGTCTATTATCGGTTTTAATCTGTTTTGGCAATCCAAGAATAGCAAAGCATTGTAAAAAGTGACTTTCAGCATGTTTAGCCCTTTCTCCAGAGTGTGCCGTGGCCCAACAAGCATGTGAATAAGTATTTATGGACAAATACATATTTTAATTTTCCAAATGGCACATAATGGGTTACATCAGTTTGCCAGACAGCGTTGGGCCGTAGGCCTCTGGGATTTACCCCAGGGGACTGGAGAGGTGGGACCTGTAGGAAGGGCAAAGAGGACTTACATGTTCTTACAATCTTTTTTAAATCTTTTATAGGAACTAAAGGAAATTTATTATGTAGACCTCTCCAATTTAAATGAGTAAGGTTGTGTAGACCTTGGGCTAACTGAAGGTCTTGTTGATATGGGACTGTAACTGTTAATACACCTGTGGTGGCCAAATGGTCAGCGGCCTGATTTCCCTCAGAGAGGGGCCCAGATAAGTCTTGATGTCCCCTAAGATGTTGGAGGAACACAGGTTCATTACGCCCCTTTAACAGGGATCGAACCTGGATCATCAGAGGGGTGATAGGATTATTATCTATCTTTATATATGAGGCATTTAGAGTAGGTAATAGATTAATTACATATAAACTATCTGAGAAAAGATTTATAGGCTCTTGTACATGGGTCAAGGCTAATGCAACAGCATATAATTCTTTAAATTGAGCAGTAATTAATAAATTAATTAATAATAAACTAGTAACTGCTTCAAAGTATTGTGTCCTTTGGCCTGAGGATGGGTGAAATACTACAACTGCTGACCCTTCTTTTCCTCCATCTGTGAAGACATTTACTGCCTTGGGGAGTGGCTTGCTGGAAAAAAGGAAGGGGGGAGTCCACTCCAGTTTGGGAAAAGAAGAGGTCCATTTGGTTGACCCGTAATGACAGTCAACTTTTCCTAGAAATCCTTCTAAAGCATAGGAGACTCTAGGGTTGTTTCTCTGTATCCATTCAAAGTCTGACAAATGGTAAGGAATTGTTAAAATATCTGGGTCTTTTCCATAATGCCTCAATGATGTATCTCTCCTTTTTATTATAAGATCTGTTAATTGATCTAATTGGGAATAAACTCGAGGTGCTCCTCCCACAGAGGAATGTATCCATTCTAATGGATTTCCCATCTGGGTGAGCACAGCTGTAAGGAGCTTAGCACCTGAGAAAATCCATAAATATAAAGGTTTCCTTGGTTGGTATCGAGCCAATTGGGTTGAATTGAGGGCATCTTGGACTTTTTGTAATATTGTAATATTGACAGATGACTTTCTTCTAGTAAAATCACATCAGAGGGGGATTGTCCCAGTAGCAACTCAAAGAGAGGTAATAAATCCTCAGTAGAGATATGAAGCCATGGTCTTAACCAGTTTAGCTCTCCTAATAGCTTTTGTAACTCTGTCAAGGAATAAGATTTTTGAATGACTAGTTGAGGTCTGAGAGGACAAACCGAGTTTAGGCTAAGTTTTGTCCCCAATATTTTAAAGGGAGGAATAGTTTGTATCTTATCATTGGATATGTGTAATCCTCCTTTTTCTAAGAGCTCTCGAGGGGTTAGGTAAGCTGAGTTTAGTTGTTGGACTTCAGCAGCTCCCAGGATGATGTCATCCCTATAAACATATAGGGTGAGCTGTGATTTTTTCATTAATGGTGACAGAAGACATGAAACATAATATTGACAAAAAGCTGGGCTGTTAGCCATACCTTGAGGGAGAACTATCCATTCATATTGCTCATCTGGTTTCTGAAAATTGACTGAGGGGACCGAGAATGCAAACTTTTTATAATCATTTGGATGAAGAGGTATTAAAAAATAACAATCTTTAATATCAATAACAATTAAGGTTAAATCTCTTGAGATCTGGCCAGGGGAGCATTCTGGAGGCCGACCAGGGCCAGTGGGATAGTCTTTTTTAAAATGGCCTTGTCGTCCATATTTAAAATAGGTTCTTTTTCTATTTAAAATTGTTGTTAATACCTCAGTATGGGCATTAAGGGGAGTGGTCAATATCTGAGACTGGTGAGTTGTTGAATCCATATTTTTGGTGGCAATAATCCATCTCCCCATAGATCTATCTTTTAACCCAGCATAGGCCAGCTTGTGATCTGTGGTCATTCCTTCCCAAACTAACATTTTTGCAAATTGGTCACAAGGTGGAAGTTTCTTTTGAAGGCTTTTTTCCACTCTCTCAATAAATGTTGCCAGATCTTTATTAGCTTTTTGAGTGACTCTAGTTATAGGAGGCTTTGTTAAATTAACTGGAAATGTCATTACAGGTGAAATCCCACCAGAGGGCGCTAGCTCCTCTTGGTATAGCGGTGGCGCAGAAGGCTCAACAGGGGCGGGCGTGGGTTCATAAAATGGCGGAGGCCGGTGGCCTTTGTCCTCAGGGCATTTGTTAGTGATCTCTAAAGGAGGGGCTGTAACTTCTAATTCCCTGGAGCGAGATTTCTCTAAATTGCGGACCGGGAGGGGCTGTTTAATTCTCTGGATCGGGAAAGATTAGATCTTTTGTTTTTTGTAAGAGCGAGCATGCTTTTAGGGCGGATAAAGCTGGATAAACTCCCGGAGGCGGGACTTCCCCATATTCAATTTCTCTGTCTCTTAAAATTTGTTTCACTTCGTTCCACATTTCCCAAGAATTAAATTCAGACTTTGGGAGCCAGGGAGCCGCCCGTATTAACAAATTCCAAATCATCTCCGCTTGGCTATCAGATATTTGGAGACTTTGCTTTCTTAAAATATATCGCCACGTCTTAAGAGCTGGGTCTTGCGATTTCCTGAATGTTAATGCTTGCCCCATAATAAAGGGTATTTTGCCAGAGAAAGAGACGCTGCGTCTCTAACCGTGTTAAGCCCACCGATAATTTTTTTCCCATCCCACGTTGGGCACCAACCTGCCGGGGCTGCTGAGTTATGAATGGGGCCGCGGTCTAAAGCTACCCCCCTTTTGGGCCCTAAAGGGGGTTTTCTTTCTGCCTGCAGAAAGAAAAGTAACTTACCAGGCGAAGATGGGCTTAAGGACAAACATACGCTGAGTGTCTCCTCTGCCAGATGGGCAAAAACCACGCCACACCCAGGGAGTTTTGTATAGCAAGCGAGAAAGCCAAAACTCGGATTTATTGGCAAGGTACTGACTTAAATAGGCCTAGAACTAGCCAATCAGCCAGCAGGTCGGTTTGGTCTCTTATGCTACGTCATAGCCACACCCCTTTGCTTAGCCCTGGTCCTACTAGGGCGTGGTAAGCAGCCAAAGTCCTTCCCCTGGCAGACATGAGTCCCAACAGAACAGTATATTAAATAAAACATGTTATTAGAGCAAAATGAACACAAAGCAATGTCTGTTGGATCATAAGACACATGTACTATAGAAAGTAGAAGTTACAACCTGTGAATGAGTGTAATTTCCAATGATATGTAAGATATTAAGTTATCCCCTCCAAATAAAGAACATGTTATTGAATCCCACACCTTTACCACTGAAAAGGAGGTACAATACCTTGTAACATTCTTTGGGTTTTAAAATGCAGTATATTACTTGTGAATACTGCTTCATCCCAGGAACTAGATAACTCAAGAGGTCTACATCAAGACTAGACTATTGTGCAAGTGGACCTGCTGATTGAGCCTTATGTAATGGAAAATAGATCACTATACCATACCATTCAGGAATGATACTGAAAAAGGTAGCAAGGGAAAATTATCCTGGGACAGAGCTTTGGGGTGGGTAATTGGTTATATAAATATTATGAAAATAAAAGGCTTGGCTGGTTGGTCACTGGTCTAGAAAATATTAGAAGAATGAGAAAATAGGGTATATTAGTTTCCTAAGACTGCCATAAACTTGGTAACTTAAAATAGCAGTGTTTGTTTTTCCCCCTGTATCTCTCTTTCACGAAGACCATGAAGTCATGAAGGCCATAAAATGAAATCCAAGTATTTTGGGACCACACTCTCTCCAGAGACGGGTTCTGGGAGCTGTCATAATTCTTTACTTTGTGGTTATTCTGCTCTAATCTCTGTTTATATGGTCACATTCCCACCTCCTTATTTCTTTAATCTGCCTTCTCTGCTATATACGTTTTATAAGAACATTGTCATTGGATTTAGACCCATCCAGTTAATCTAGGATGATCTCTAAAGGTCAAAATTCTTAATTGCATCTGCAAATACTCTTTTCCAGAAACATAACTTCCACAAATGTTGGCAATTAGGATATGCACATATTATTTGAGGAACTGCCATTCAACCCAATAAAAGAAGATATGGAGAAGAGGCATAGAAATTGACTTATGAGAGTAGGCCCAAAATATGTAAATATTTCTATCATACATATCAAATTCACTCTTGTGCATTTACTCATGTAGAGGTGCCCAATAACCAACTAGACAGCATGAATAATCCAGGTCCATTTGTCAGTTTCTATCATTAGCTACCCTCCTACTGACCAGAGTGGACAAGGTAGAAGATTATGCTTGATCCCAGTAGCATGGGCTCCAGCTCACCAAGGCAGAGCTAAACACTGCCACTGCTGCTGCCACTGGCACTGCCAACTATCCAAGAGACACTCAAGCCAAGCCCCCAATATAACAGTATCTATAAAGGAGACAAATTAGATATTCATTGATGTATTGAACATTTTAGATCCTTTGCATCCTTTAGGGGCAGTAATTCTTTCTGACTGCCAGCAATGCATAGTCCAAGGGTGATTTTCCACATGCAGAATACTACCAGTACCACTATCCATTGACACAGGTGTGTTTGGTCTACCCAAATGGATCCCTACATGATATCTCTCAGAAAAAGTCGTCCAGTTAATTGAAAAGAAAATTTATGTTTGCCACATGATCATGGAATCCATAATCCTATGATATACTATACCACACAGAGATTGCTATCCTTTCAACAATCAGTTGAAGGCCCAGGAAAAGCACTAACTTTAAGAGGATACTATATGATATTGATATGCTATGATAGGTCCACTTTTAAGATAATTTCAAAGATCTTGCTTTGTGTTGTAGAAAAGCTGCATAATCCAAGGGACTGTTAGGTTACCTTATATTGTAATAGGAAAGTGGCATATATCATTCAGATTCCAGATCAGTTGACTTTAAGATGGGCAGAATATCCAGGTGGGCCTTTTACATGTATTCTGTAAATCTGAGTATAAAGATCAGAAACCCAAAACACCCAAAGGATTTAATGTGCCATTCCTGGCTTTAAGATGGAGAGGACTACATGGCAAGGGATATGGGCAGTCTCTAGGAGCTGAGCATGTCCCCAGATAGGTAAGCCTATAATCAGATTGCTTCCTGAATGTTATCTAAAATGAAGGAGTCATTTTGGAATCAGTCAGTGAGTCAAAGCTGCAAAATCATGATAGAAAAAACAATTTAGATTTTCCTAAACATATTGTAATTATAATGTACACATGGAAAACTGCTATTACAAACAGGAAGAAGGAAGATCCTTCTTAGTCACTGAAAGCTTAGTGAAGTTGTTCCAGTTATATGGAAAGCAAAATGTGTAAGGTAAGGGAAGTAAAGTGTTTAAAATACACACTGGTTGTTTCTCACAGTTTATAGTAAAATGCAAGGAAATAAAACACAAATGGAGAAAATAACGTTCTCCAAAGGAAAATAGGACTTGATGATTTGGATAATATTAACCTACTGAATGAAGAGAAGCTTATGAAAGTGTGGCATAGAAAAAAAGGCTGAGAGTGTGGTGGTATAACTTGATGTTAAAATCTCAGATCACAAGGTTAGAAAATTGTGTCATGCAACTGACTTTTTTGATAGATGAATGGTGTATGCTCAGAGGACCAACTAGGAAGCTTAAGGACTTTGGCCCCCAGCCAGCTCAACATAAGCCAATAATAGAAAACGAATTATCTCAAAAAGATTTGTGGGTGAGGCTAATGGAGTGAAACCCAGTACAATTCATGCAAGATCACAGGTTTTTGAGAAGTTGACATCAGCAGGAACGCTGCCATTGTGAACTGAAAGGGCCAGAGAGTGACAGAAAGCAGGCTGATAAAACTCCTCTGCTGCCCACATGGAATACTTTTTATGAAAAAGAAAGGATGATTCTGAGGGCAGAACAGAGGTTAGAGATAGAGTTCAGATGGCAACAGAATATTACTCCCAGGCCTTAAAATATAACCAAGAAAATTAGAAGATTGCAGAAAGCCCTGGTTTTCAGGGAAGTTTCAATTAGCAATTCTTTTGCACTTCTCATTTCTCCTTTTGAAACAGAATGTCTGAAATTGTCCTTCTGTGCCCATCACACCATTGAATGCTGTGAGTGTTGGAAGCAGATAATTTGTCTCTAAGTTTCGCAAGCCCACAAATGGAGGGAAATTTAATAGATTATACCCAGGAGCCTTTTTCCAACCTTGATTTAGATGAAATAGAGAAAATCTGGGACATTGAGCTGATGCTGAGACCCTTGGATACAATATATCAACATATCTTGCCTTGGGAAAGAACATAAAATACTGGGGTCAAGTGTGGGCTGATTCTGTTCCTTGAGTATACTGTTCCTGCATGATTACTAGTTTGCATACATGAGAAATTTTTCTCCTGTGATTATGTTGTGTTATATTATGTGTGTGCCTCTGCAATACCAGATGGAAACTAGTTCTTTTCTTTTCCTGTTGCAGTACCTCATCCCTCTCACCCCATGATAAATTCAAACTAACTGGTTGCTGCTGCCATACTGATCTCATCATTGATTGCTCTGGTCTACAACTGTCCTTGTTTGTCCCAGGAGGCTGGTTGTATGACAGCTGTGGCTGCTTCAATTCCTGCAGTGTTCTGCCTGCTGCTTAATGAATTAAATCCCTGTGAGCTGAGATGGCATTAACTATTGACTCCTCTCTAAGTACCCACTGCTCTCCTAAGTTGCCATATCTAGCCATGTGTGTCCTAAAGGAGAGTAAGACCCCTGCTCTCCAACCCATGGGTTTCCTAACAATCAGCGTCCTAGGAGCAGCTCCAGAAGGGCATTCACCTGAGAAAGTGTATAGTGGATGTGAACACTAACTTCTTTCACCTCTTGGTTTGCTCAGAGCATTTGTTGTATAACTGAGAATTACCAATTATTTCTCCGATTTGTTCTGTATCTCAAGAAATGCACACTATACACGCACATGCAAACACACATACACATACACACACACAAACACACACACCACAGTCTCCTACTTGAATATTATTTTGGAGATATTCACACAGATAACACCAGAAACAAACAAATATAGACTCCCTCACAGTTGAAAAGCATTCATTTCAATTATTCCAGTACTTTGAGCACCCAATAATCAGAGGTATGGTAAAATATAACTAACAATCACTCAATTCCTTAATATTTAAATGAAAATATGCTGCACTGAGATAAGTATCACATTTCCATAATTATTAATTTCTTTTAAAAAGAACTCATCTCATAAGATCATAAATGTCAGGCAAACCCAACACTTAATATATTAAAATAAAAGATTTTTATCATAAAATATAAAATTGAAATGGTTATTGAAAAGACATCTATCTCTATCTATCTATCTATCTATCTATCTATCTATCTATCTATCTTTCTACTTATTTTTAGTGAGTACAGGGCTGCCTTGGGTATGGTAGACAAGTGTTCTACCACTGAGCTACATCCAAAACACCTTTATAAAAAAATATTTATTTTGAGACAAAATCTTGCTAAATTGCCTGAGCGGGGCTTGAATTTGAAAACTTCCAGCCTCAGCCTCCTGAGTTGCTGCTTTATAGATATGTGAAATTGCATTCAGCAAGGCATCTATCATTTAGAAAGAAAACTTCATAGGATATTATAGATTGTACAGACATTCTCATTTCATAAGTAAAATTAATACTGAAAGAAACTACCTTAAACCACTACATTTCAAAAAGGAACCATGTATTTAAAATTATGTGATAAAGATTAGTTTTTATCTTGAACAAAAATGTTTTAAGTAAACTTTTAAAACTTTTTATATTTAACAAAATATATCATTAATAATTCTATAAAATTTCATAGGCCCACTAAAAAGAGATATTAATTGTGGTTAAGAGATGGAGACACTATTTTTCTGACAGCATCAATGAGTATTTGATTCTGACAGCCATAAAATAGTGAATATTTTTACCAAAAAACATATATGAAGACTTTATCAATTTTCCTAGTGTCTTTTTTAATACTTCAATAATTATATCAATCTATTCTAAAGCATGTCTTATGCCACTATTTCTTGGGTGTTGAATTGTGTCCCCCATAAAGCTATATGTTCAAGTCCTAACCACCAGTTTTATGGATGTGACCTTATTAGAAAATAGGGTGTTTGCAGATGTAAGCAATGGAAGATGAAGTCAGACTGAACTAAGATTGGCCCTAAAGCCAATGATTGTTATTTTTACAAAACAAGGAGAGGAAGATTTGGAATCTTAGATGCAGAGAGAAGAGAGTACCATACGAAATGAAGATAGAGATTGGAGTAGTTTGTATACACACCAAGGCTTGCCAAGAATTTTCAGAAAATACCAGAAGCTAGAAGATAAACATGGGCCAAGATTTTCCTCAGCTCCTCTGGAAGGAATTCTCCATGCAACACTTTGACTTTGGATTTCCAATGTCCAGATCTCTAAGGGAATAAATTTATGTGGCTTTAAGCCACTCAATATGGCACCTATTTATGTTAGTCCTAGGAAACAAATATATCATCCTTGTCAACTATCTCTGCCTCAGTTAACTCTTTACTCATCCAATTCTTTCAAATCCTTATCTATCAATTTCTTAATCAGTAATTTCAGTTCTACATTTTTGTTCCTATGGATTTCATTAATTGTGTGTGTGTGTGTGTGTGTGTGTGTGTGTGAGAGAGAGAGAGAGAGAGAGAGAGAGAGAGAGAGAGAGAGAGAAAGATATTTCATTTTGGATCAATTACATGCAATTATTAGAAATGTGAGCTTCTGAGAAATCGCTAAACTGGATGGACTGTGATAAAATGGGAAAAACCATCATGGATAGTTATGGTGGAAAATTGTTTGAAGAGAAAAATATATATATTACGCTAGGTCATTGACTAGTGTGTTTTTCTTTTTGACAACTGTTGGTTCCCTAGGCATTCTAAAGCTAGAACTCTAAGAATGACTAATCAGATAAAAATGCCTTGCTACTCTTTACTCTTTCCTTTTGAAAGAAAAGGAGGGACTAAATGGGGGGAAAATCATTAATATATACTTGATATGGACTTTGAAGCATATGAAAAAACAATAGAAACAAAGTTATAGATACTAAAGACCCAAAATCTAAAATCTGGAATACATTTAGAAGAAGATTGTAAGAAATGCACTATTGGATTACAGGTCTATTAAGTAAGAAAGCTATCATAGATTACATGAAAAGCCATTGATTGGGCTTGAATATATCCATGCAATCAATTCTTTGCAGACTAGAATTTCTTTTTAAGCAACCATAATAAGAACTCTTTGCAACAGAAATAGATATAATAAACAAGCTGTCAAATGAGCTATATTAGAGAAATTAAGCATTAAAAAAAGGCAAGTCGCCTCAGTAAAAGATATGTGAGGAAAAATAAGTATCAGAGACAGTTCAGAGTGGGAATGGCAATAATATCTGTAGTTTTAATTTCCTTAGAACAGCAACTTCTAAAATACTATCTTGAAGATGAATAGATGTTGATTGAAATGAAAGAAAATATTAATAGACCAATAGGAACAGCATAATTTTATAGTTAAGAATTCTTAAATGATTTAGAAAATTTAACTGTAAGTATACACCCTTATATCTATAAGGGTTTTCAATAAGGAATTGACACATACATGAACCACTGTCTTCTGTGAGAAAGATGTGTATCTTTAGAAAGCAATTTAAAGTTTTGTTGTTGTTGTTGTTGTTGTTTAGGAAAACTTCATTAAAGCCAATCAAACAGGAAGAAACCTACAGGTGATCAGCACTGTATTTCATATGGTGGATGATAATGAGAAAATCAGTTCATACGAACACGAGAAATATATAAAAATATTAAGGCACACTGTTTAAATTCTGATCATAAGAAGATGGTATTCCTAGATATTTTTATATTATCACATTGCTTAATTTCTTAGAATTATGATTGGATTCACTGTAACCTAAAAAAAAAAAAAAAATTGAGAATCCCAATATGATGTGTTAACTTCTGTCACTTTATTCCAATTCTTTCTACTCCTTCCTGGGCCACCACTTCTTCTTGATTTCTCACTTCTTAGGCTGTTTGATATTATCAAGGAAGATTGCTTAGCCCTTCTCTGAAAGCCCTTGCATCTCTAGCAAACATTTCCTCTTCCTCTTTTTCTTTCTTTCTTCCTTTTTCTTTTCCTGCATTTTGACAATCTGTTCAAGTGTCACCTTCTCTATGAGGCCTCCCATGATTTGGTCATCTACCGTCTTTCCTTGCACTTTCATTTCTATGCCTGAGAAACTGAAGATCTCTGGAAAAAAAGAGTGAGCTCAATTTAAATTCATCAACACAAATATATATATTTTGTTAAGAGGGATTGAACCCAGGGGCACTTAACCACTGAGACACATCCCCAGTCTGTTTTGTATTTTATTTAGAGATAGGGTCTTGCTGAGTTGCTTAGGGTATCACTAAGTTGCTGAGGCTGACTTTGAACTCACAATACTCCTGCCCACCTCCTGAGCCACTGGGATTATAGCTGTACACCACCATATCAGGCAACACATATCTTACAGGAAAACTCCATCATTTCTTGTGTTGCTTTTCCTGGAGTGTTTACTTTCTTACTCATCAAAATACATTTTAATAATTCCTTCCTTCCTTCTTTATGTTTTTTTTTTTTCTTTCTGATTGCACAAAAGAGTTGAAATATCTGCACACTTGCTCCTGTCAGATAATGACCTTCTTTCATATTTTATTGAAAACATAGATGCCTTCAATAGATGTCTTCACCTGCTTTCCCTTAAACTCCCAAGTTTCCAGGCCTGAATCCATCTCCCTTCCCATTCCTTATAATCATACAGAATATCCTTGTTAAAGGCTCTTGAATTCCATATTTAATTAATCCTACATTTCTCATAAATTTTATTAAATTTACATTTAGTCCCCTGAATTCTCATGGATGAAGACATAATGCATTGGTAGAGCACTTGTTTAGCATGTGCAAGACCCTGGGTTTGATGTCCAGCATGGCAAAAAACATATATGAAAATAATGCACTAAATTCTCAGTTTCTCCTTTTCTAATGACATTATAATCAACCTACAATTATATTTTTACACACACACACACACACACACACACACAGAGCATCTCTTGATCCCCATTTCCTTGTCCAGGCATCCTTTTCCTTCTGATGGTCTTTAAAACAAAAATTTTTGAAAGAATAAAGTGTTTTCTCCAAACCCATTCCACATAGGTTTCTGTCACCATCAGTTACCTGAATTTCACTGATCAAGTTTACCAACAACTTCAATTTGACAGATACAAATGCTACATCTTCACATTAATCTATCATGTACTTTTAGCATCATTCAACATGATGGACAGCTTTATTTAATAATTAGCCCTGCTTTTCTTGTCTCCTATGCTACTTATGCTTCTTGTTTTAGCTTTACCTGTCTTAATCCTTTCAGGTTCCTCTAATAAAACATCATAAGCTGGTAGCTCATACACCACAGAGATCTACTTCTCAGAGTTCTGGAGTCTGGAAAGCCCTTGACCAAGGCAGCACCACATTTGATGTCTGGCGAGGGCCCACTTCTTCAGAGATGTGTGGCTTCCCACTGTCAACTCTCACAGTAGGAAGGACTAGCTAGCTCTTTGGGATCATTTTTTTAAGGTCACTTATCCCATTCATGAAGCCAGAACTCTCAAGAACCATCTCCCAGAGTTTTCACCTCCTAATACACAGACTTTCAGACCACAGGACTACTTCCTGAGGTGATGCTTCTGATTTTCTGTTCTTTGTTCCTCTTCCTTTTGAAGATCTATAAACACTGAAGCACTCTCAGACTTTGGAACTAGTCCCTATTTTATTTTTTCTTATACTCTTGTTTTTTATTATATGATTTCAGAAGCAGTTTTCAAAACCTTCTATACACAGATGAATTTCAACTCTGTACCTCTTGTCTTGAACTTTCTTCTAAGCTCCAACTCTTAGTTGACATTTTTCACTTGTCAAATTTACCGTGGTCACAGCACACCTTATCCTTCACTCTCTTACCATGTCACACTAACTCACTCTGCTCTTATATTACTCATCTCAAATATTATCCTATGAGATAGGAACTTTTTTCTGAATCTGCAATTAAGGGTCGAACTGTCAAAATATACCCTGAAGTTGTTTCTGTCTATTTGTTTTGACTGCTGCTTTCCTAATGTAATTCACCATCAATATTCTCTGGACTCCTGCCATACATGTTAATAGGGTTAATGAGTACACTTATCATTTGTCCATTGCATTCTCTACATGGAATTCAGAAAGAATTATGCCATTTCTCTGCTTTGCCTATAATATCATCAAGGTTTATCATAGCCATTATTACCAAATTTAAAATAATTGCCATACCTTCTATGGCCTTCCATGATTGCATCAGTTTATGTGTCTGACCATATCATGTTTTACCTCTGACATCTTTCTCTCACTATTATGAGTTATAGAGCTCTCATCATACCAAATTGTTACAGCATTGAGACTTTTATATTTGCTTATTTCTTGGACCATAATAGTATTACTGAAGATTTTCACATAGTTAACTTCTTTTTGTTATCTAATTTCAGTTTAGCTATCCTTTCACAGAGAATCCTTCCCTGACCACCCAATTTATAAGAAACCTCCCCCAACTGTATGTTAGTCTCAATTAAAATTGCTACTCTGTTTTCATAATATTTATTGGTGGCTGATATTATTTCTTCAAATCTTTTCTGTATATATCTTGACACTTTTTGGTAATCTACAAAATCAATATACGAATGATCTCTGTCTTTTCCTGCTTGATTTTTAGCTCCCATAATGTTTCCAATCCACAACAGACAAAAAATATTTGTTAAATGAATAAATGAGTAAATTCTATATTATCACATGGTTCACGTCTTAGTCCATTTTCTGTGATAAAATACCTGAATCTGGGTAATTTATAAAGAATAGAAGGTTATTTGCTCCATAGATCTAAAGGTTGAAAAATTCAAAAGCATGACTCCAGCAACTACTTGGCATCAGGTGAGGGCCTTCTTTCTGCATAATAATAGGGTAGAGCATACCACATTGAGACACAGAGCAAGGACATTAGCTCAAGTTTCTTTTCCTCTTCTTATAAAGTACTAAAGCCTTCCTGGGGCCCCATTTGTGGAGCTACCTTTTAAAAGTTCTACCTACAAGTGTCATTAACATAGGGACTGGAGGATTAAGTTCATAAAACATAAAATTTCGAAAGACACACATTCAAACCATAGCAGTTTATAACATATAATTATCTTCATTTAATGGTTTATAAATTATTTGAAAATAAAGACCAAAGTTACTCTTATGGTTTGGATGTGAGGTGTACCCCAAAAGCCACGGGTGGGACAATCCAAAAAGGTTCAGAGAAGAAATTATTGGATTACGAAAGCCTTAACCCAATCACCTGAATGGATTAATTGGTAGCTGAAGGCAGGTGGGGGGTGTGACTGAAGGAGGTGGGGCATTGGGGACATGGCTTTGGGGTATATATAGCCTATCTGGTGAGTGAAGTTTCTCTCTCTGCTTCCTGATCATGTGAACCACTTCCCTCTGTGATGTTCTCCCTCACCTTGAGTGCCGAGGAATGGAGTCTGTTGTCTATAGATTGAGACCTCTGAAACTGTGACCCTCAAATAAACTTTTCATCCTCTACATTTGTTTTGGTGAGATCTTTTAGTGACAGCAGCAAAAAAGCTGATTAAAAAAGTTACCTCACTTGGATTTCTCAAACTTAGGTAAGAATCTGATAATGAAATAGCAATGAAAAAAACTGAGAATTTTGGGAAAATGATAATTGTGGTGGCATATATTTGATAATCTCTGGATCCACTTCATATACACATACATATATGTTAGCAAAACAAACAAAATATATGCAGCACACATAACAAACCTAAGTGACAAGTGATGCCAACTCATCAGTTGTACATTATATTTATGAGATCAGAGTTTGTACAGGAAAAAATAGATGGAAGCAATGACATATCTGATATGTCAAATAATACAAAATTCTCTTAACGAGTCAGCATTTATTCACTAAAAGATCCTCTAAGACACTCTGAGAAGAACAACTAATTTATTGAGTTTGGCAACTCTGTGAGAAGCACAATGTGAGGGATCCTAGGTGACTTCTGGTAGGTCCCAGAGCAGTCTCAATCACAAGAAGTCACAACTCCTTTCCCTTTTGAAAAGGACCAAACAAAGCTCTCCATGGCTGGGCCTGACCCTGAGAGTAGAACCACAGTAAAACAGAACAGGCACAACAGAGATGAAGGAAAGGAGGTTCAGATGAACATGGAAAAGAACAGAGGCAGGGAATATCAGGAAGTAGGCTGTTGTGTTTGTTAGTTTGTTTCCTCCATAACACAGAACTAGAAATTATGAGAAACTAGAAAAATCTATCTTAAACCATGACTCTGTATTGAAGAAAATAATTTTGTTTCAAAATGAGCATTTGAAAACATTGAAGTTATACTTCATAAAATGGTATTATAAGGAAAAACAAAAAAGAAAATAGGGGTCAGAATAAAATTTCTATAATCAATAATATGTATGCCAGAAAAATATGTCCACAAAGCAGATGAAAAGCATTACCCACTATTTATAAATAAAAAAAAATACAAATAGAAAACAAGACATGAAAGACAGTATAATTTTTGGAATCAAAAAGCAAAAAAAAAAAAAAAAAAAAAAAAAAACCAGCACCAATAAATAAATAAATAAAAATAAATAAAGCAAACCTCACACCTTCCTATTAGCTGGAACTGCCAGCTTCCTATACCAAAATGACCACAAAGGGAAAAAAGACAGACATGATATATTTTCTCTAGGCCTTTTTGTTTTTTTCATTCGAAGATGTTGTATATATTACAATAGCATGCATTACAATGCATAGTACATATATAGGCCTTTTAGAGAGCACAAAATTATTCTTTTGGCTGAATACATGGGAAGGTGTAAGAAAGGTACTTTCCACCAAGGGAATGGTACTGTACGAAAAGGAAGGATGCACAAATTATACTATAGTAAGAATGAAAACATGTACAGTGTTACTCACCATGTTGTTGGAATTGTTGTTAAAAACAAATTGAGGACAAGATTCTTACTAACAGAATTAATGTGCATATTAAGCATACTAAATACTCTAAGAGTCAATACAGCTTCCAAAAGACATGAAGAAAATTGATCAGAGTAAAGAAGAAAATTAAAAAGATAGGTACCCAGGTTCAACTGAAGTTCCAGCCTGTTCTATCCAGAGAAGCACACTTCATGAGAACCAGTGAGAAGAAGCCTGAGCTGATGGAACCCATTTCCTATGAATTCATGGCATAATAAATGTAAAACTAAATAAAAGGCCCCTGGACTGTAAGAATAAAGAAAAATTTAAAAAGACTCACAAATGAAGTAAAATATCTCACGTATGAATGAAAGTAAAAGAAAATAATTCAATGATAAATTCTAAATTACAAGAAACACAATAGCAAAAAAAAAATCAATACTATCTTAAAAGGAAAGAGAATATGTATATGTGTGGGTGGGGAGGTGTAGAGCTAAGCATTTTTAAAAATATGAAAAATGATAAAAATATGGATTATAAGAACTCTTGAAGAAGAAAAATAAAGGAAGACATAGAAGTATAATAAATACTGGTGACCATTGTTCCAATAAACTTTTAGGAAATTTTAAAATATAAAAGTAGAAATTGACAGAGCACACTCTATACCTAAGAATATCCACCCAACCAACATAATCTTATAAAATGACAGGACTTCAACAAAAAGAAATATCCCTCAATCATCTAGACAAAGTTGAAAAGACAAGTTATAAAGGAAAGAAAGAAATTTGGATTATAGACATTTTAACATAACACCGGATACTAGAAGGAATGAAAGAAAACTTGAGTCAAGGATTTTATACCATAAAAAAACTTACAATTAAGTATTAAAGACACAAATTGTTCTCAATCTCTAAGAACTTGGAAGATGACTCCCATAAGTACTTCCAGAGACATGGACTGGAGAACAGGCCACATGTGACCAAATAGCTAGAAGCACCAATTTATAGTTCCAGGCCTGAAGATGGAAATTCAGCAAAAGTGACTTTAGACTTTAGAACTACATGAAAGTTAAAAAGAAAGTATAGTTTCTAATAGCTCTGTTCCAGCAACGTAAAGAAATTACAAGTATTAAAGTATTAGAAAAAAATAAGAACAGATGAAAAATTACTTCTTGCATTAATTGTCTTAGTGGTCATAGTAATAAAATTGTTATCCTGCTTCTATGTCTTTAATGTGTGAAATGGGAAAGACTATCACTCTTCATGTCCCTGAAACTCAGGAGTCACTTCATAGAAAAAAGTCACCTACAGGTAAAATACAAGGCACCCTCCTCCAGCCCTGTCTCCTGGTATTCATGGCCTAGTGCACTAGCATTCATGCACTAGGCCATGAATACTACTCCTGAGTGGCATCTTGTTTCTAACGAACAAGATGGACATTTGAGGGATGTGATTATGCTAGACTGTGCCCTCCATCTTGCTAAGAGACTCTTTCCGTGGCTTTCTCAGCGTGAGGAAACAAGCTACTCTGTTAAAGAAGACTCTGTGGCTAGAAACTCAAGAGAAGTATCCATCCAAACCAAGTTAAAACTGGGACCTTCAGCACAACCCATGAGGAACAAAATTCTTCCAACTACTGTGTGAGCTTGGAAATTAATCCTTTCCATTTGTCTTCAGGTGCAACCTCACTGAAGTTACCTTAACTGTAACATGATAAGAAATCCTGAATATATGTGTCTAATGCCCAACACCTGGAAGATACATTTTCAATGTGTATAGATCACAGTGCACTTTTAGAATATACATACGGTAAAGAATTATCAACTTGAAATTTATCTAAGATTATATTTAACAGGGCTTTGTGCTCCTAATAGTGAATAAAAATATTTAGTTGGTAATAGTTAAGTACCATCTGGCAATTGTCAGATGAAGTTTTAGAAATAAAAATTTTTTACAGTATTGATTGCCCAAGGAACAAGGTAGTCTGGTGAGAGGTTAATCATGTCATTATGAATTCCTTTTGAATTTGTGGAGCATGTAATGTCTCTCAGTATGGAGCCATTTCTAATTATAAAGCATTTAAATAAAATAATTCAAGAAGGGCTGATTGATTGTTCATCAATAATTGGAAAAATAGAGGTAAGACTTGAAATTAAATGATAAGTATTGCTAACAGATGACCAGTTGTAGATAGGGGACACACTCAGCCCATAACAATCTCAAGGGATTTTATCTCTTAATTGAACTTGGAATTGTGGATATTGAGACATTATCAAGACATTATGAGAGTAACCTTTCTTCCTTACTAGGACTAGAAATATAATTTTGTTAGATCATTGGTGCATTTAATGCTAGTTTTTCTTTTCTTATCCATATTTGGCATTGACTAGAGAGGTACCTTCCCACTAGCATCTAGAGGCATCTGAGGGCAATGGTGCTGAAAATATAATGGCTTACTAAAGAGAAGCATTAAGTAATTTTTGATGAAAAGGAAAAGGCTTATGACAAATTTGATATGTAAAAGGAAGGCATATTTGTTTTATCTGAACCCAAGCTAATTAAGTTTTAATATTGAGAAATGTTCTTTAAAAAAAAAAAAAAAGATTTCATAGAATCTAAGCTACTATTATTTTTTCCCCAGCACTGGAGATGGAACCCAGGGACACACTTTACCACTGACTGGACTACACACCCAGCACTTTTTAATTTTGAGACAGGGTTTCACTAAGTTGCCCAGGATGACTGGGAACTGGTTATTCTCTGGTCTCACTTCTGGAGTAGCTGGATTATAGGTATGCCCCACCATGCCCCGTTGAAGCTGCTATTGATTTTAGGAAATATCTAAGCAAGAAAAAAATGCCACCATTTATAATTGTAAAACAAAAACAATTATAAATGCTCCTGATTTCAGAGATGATAAATGTGGTAAAATGTGAATCATAAAATATGATATGAGTTATTAACTTACCAGACCATGGATATGATGGTTGATATCTCAGGTCTTGCTTTTCTATGTGTCAATTATCTTCCACACACAATACAAAAATCATTAATTCTCCCTGTTCTAACAGAGAATATTAAATAAGATAGTCTATCTTTTTCACTAAGATGTGTCCTCATTTGGAATGAAATTCTAGGTACTGTGATTATGATCTGATAGTAAACGAGGGGAAAAGTTATTATCACCTTATATGTACCTTATGTTCACTATTATTTTCATAGAAATTTTTACAAGTCTATCCTGTCTTCCTAAGTAAGTGTTCCTGAGATTCAGACCCTCATCTTTTGAATGGGGAAAATAAGTCAATCTTTATATCTCAATTATGGCTCTACAGAAAATATAAGAGAATTTAGACATTCACAAAATTTGAGACATTGTTGCATGCTGAACACTGGCAGGGGTGAAATTTTTCTATTAATTGCAAGTTTAAAGACCCTCTTGGGCAAATGGGTTTGTAAAAAAAAAAAAAAAAAAAAAAAAAAAAAAAAGTGTAAAGGTCTATATGTATTGGTATGAGGAGGTTTTAATTACAAAAAATATTCTAAGACATCTGTCCTCTGAAGAGGGCAGATACTCTGGATTTTCCAGAGATGATTTGTATTAGTTTGCTAAGCTTCCATAACAAAGTAAGACAAATTGGGTGGCAAAAGCAACGGAACTTTTTTTTTTTTTTTTTTTTTTTTTTTTTATGATTCCAGAGGCCAGAAGTTCCAGGGCAAGGTGTCACAGGACTGGTTTCTTCTGAAGGCTTCTCATGTTGACTTGTAGAGGACCATCAACTCTACAAGACCTTCCCTATCTTCTTTTCTTAAAAACAAAAACAAACAAATGAACCAACAAAAACAGTTTATTGAATCAGGCCCTACCTATGCGACCTTATTTTACCTTAATTATCATTTGAAAAGCTCTGTCTCCAAATACAATCACATTCTGAGATACCTGGAATTAGGATCTCACCTCATGAATTTCGGGAGGATCTAATTCATCCATAACATACCCCAAGGGATTTAGTCTTCTAAAGTGAATTCGGAATTATAGAGCTCACAGCTAGTGATTCCATCACCTTTCATCTGGCCTCTGATATTGTGAATTTAAGTGACTGAACTTGCCTATTTCTTATGTTTAACATAACTTCAGAGCTTTTGAGCCAAGGTCCTTTGGGATTAGAGACAGGATGTTACATCAGTGAAGCTGAACCCTCTGAACAACATTTCTAGGAATCATCGATTGCCCTGCACCGTAATTAAATAACAACACATAGTGATATAGGACATTATCATTCCTCCCTGGCACTAAGACTCTAAATTTACATGGCACCAAAGGATATAGTAGTGACAATGTAGACACAGATTTAAAATTATATCTAGTCAATGTCCCATAAATATGTGGTTTGTTTTGCACTGAACATTCAATTTAGATGAAGGCAGTTGCCTAGCTGTTTAATTTCAAAAGAACAGTTGCTTGATACATTCATAGAAAAGATACCATAACAGATTAAAGTAAATAGATAATATGATAAATGACTTAAAGATCTCATAATATCTCATTAAAAGTATGTTTAATTTGTTTTTATTTTTGGATATGAATTCTTAAACAATGGTACAATACTTCATTTGAATAAAAATTTTAAAAGACTGTAAAGAAGCTATTATGCTTAGGAACCAAGAAATTCCATTAATAAGTTTTATGGAAGGTTTTGGAAATTAAAGTTTCAGAGCATAAATTAATAATAAATAATTGCTTACTTTAGTAGCAATTCTATGTTTGCTATACTTACTTTTAAGCAATTAAATGCAATATTGATACAAAGATTTTCTTTGGTTGCTGGGATGGTGGTGCAGCTATTCAGGAGGCTGAAGCAGGAGGATTGTAAGTTTAAGGACAGACTGGGCACTTTATGGAGATCCCATCTCCATATAAAAATTTTAAAATGGCTAGGGACATAGTTCTGTGGCAGAGAACTTGACTAGCATGCACAAGGTCCTGCCTTTGATCCCCAGTACCAGTAGTGGGGGAAAAGATTTTCTTTGAAATACAAAACTCTCTACCTTTATAATTTGTTATAATTTGTTAGTCTTTGATATATTTGAGGCAAAAATGGTCTGCCATATTTATCCTATTTCTTTTGCATTTTCGCTGACCCAGAAACTTAAATAAGTTCCTAGAAAATAGATATATTCTGCTTCATTTGTGCATTAAATCTTATCTTACTTTTCTGTTGATATCCCTGATGGGAGACTTTCTCCTGTGTTTATGGTTTTAGTTTCCAATTCTTGAATGCTACTGTGGATGAAGCATTTAGATGAGATAAAGAGTCAAGAGCTAAGCAATAAGTGGGCTTTCTTTCGCATTCTGACTCTGTTTAATTTGTAGCTGAAAATCATACTGTTTCTCTGAAGAGGAGATATAAGATAAAATAGAAGCTTCGGGGAAATTTAATTAAAAGGAAAATTTATGGAGATAATCTTTAGTTCAGTAAAATGTAACATCCCAAGGACAAATGGGTTTCAAATATAAAATCACAAACACAGCTATGATCAGAAATTGCTATAACCAGAAGACATTGACAAAGCAATTTCTTATTTAAATAAGAAAACTAAGGTCTAGAGAAATTAATGGTTTAAGCAATTATAACACCAGTTAATTCCAAAGCATAATTTAAATGCAGGTTTCTTGAATCTCAGATCATTGATCCTAGTATTTTTTTTTACCTTACTTGACTTGTGGTGTTTTTACATTGCCTAATAGATTATGAAAGAAATTTCATAATATAGATATTGCTTTCATATTCAAAATTACTTTTGCAATAGATTGGGAAAATAGTTTAACCCTTGAATTTCACTTACAAATAAGGAAATTGTACCTTAGGGACACAAAGTGGTTTGCAGAAAATTATAAGATCAGACTTGTGCCAGCTTACTAAGGAATTTTGACTTATATCAGTTCAATGTCTAAAGTAATTTGCTGACCAAGTATTTGTTATGCCTTCTTAAAACCAAATAGTTTTTCTTTCATTTATAACTCCATAATAGTTTGTAGTCCCTTAATGCTGATTCAGCTGGAGACACTATTATTGCATTACAGATGTGCTATAGAACAGGCCTCACAGAGATGGGGCAGAAGATAACTTGATATTCTTCTGAGCCACTGAGATTTGATTTAAGTGAATTTTGGATTCAAGGTTTTTTTTTTTTTTTTTTTTCCTCTTTCTCTTCCCTTGCCTTCCAGTAATTACAACAGGTGGTGAAAGGGTAAGATTTGTTGTATTTTATTTTTCCTTCTACAGGCAAATCAATAAAACTGATAGAAATAGAATTCAGCTTCTCCATAGAAATTCAACCCAAAATAAAATTGGTTCAGTCTTTAAGATTTTCATGTCATTGTCTGCTGGCAAAAAAAAAAAAAAAAAAAAAAAAAAAAAAAAAAAAAAAAAAAAAAAAAAAAAAAAAAAAGCTACTTAATCAATAAATATTTGTTAAGCATCATACAATTGCAAGGAACCATGCTCAGTTCTGGGAATTTTTATGCTGAGCATAGCTGTCTTTATCTACAATGACTTGTCCTCTTTCTACTTTGTGTTTATAGAACCAAAAAGTGATTATTTGACTCACTAAGACAAGAAGCATTTGGGCAAAGTCAATTCACAATGGAATGAATTTGCTGGAATCCAGCAGTAGAGTGATTAACCGAATTTAATTGGGAGTCAGGAGTTCTTTGGTCTAACCTCAGTTTTACCACAAGCTCCTTATAAGGACATGGATATATTCTTCCTGGGACCTCTTCAACAGCTTGACTACCTACGTTTTCAGGTAAAATAATCTGGGAAATCCTTTCTGTTTCTAAGGCATAATGATTTAATTTTTCTGATTGGTTTTGGTGCTTGATATGTCTAAATATATACATATATATTTATTTTTTACATACATACATCCCTTCCTCTATTCCTCCCTCCCTTTCTTCTTTTATTCTTCCTTCCTTCTTCCTTTACTTCTTTTCCATGTTCTTTCCCCTCCTCCCTCTCTCCCTCCCTTCCTTCTTTCTTAAGTTTTCATCAATTAATCAACTGCATCCATCTTAAAAATTCACAAATAATTTACTTTAATTTTAATTTTTTAAATTGTCCACTAAAACAGTTTGAACATAAATACATGTGTTACTGTTGAGTGTATGTGGCTTCTGAATGAGGAGAAAAATGTTTGTTCAAATAATATCTTTTGTTTCCTCCTGTAAGAAGCCTCTGAGTAAAATTTATTTATAATGATTTTGTTTCATTAAATATGGAAATGATTTGTCAGGATTTAATTCTAGTGTATTGCTTCTTGTTCAAAGAAAGTAGAAATTACCACAGGTTCATAGACTATGTGGGCATCAGGCTTGGCAGTGGAGAGGACTGAGTTGCAAATGACAGGGTGAGCTGAACGTGGAAAATACAGCAACAAACACATAAACTTTTCACCTGCATGGAGTTTAAATAATTCAATCATTCATTCATCCAACTATTCCTTCATTTGTATGGTAAAATTTTCATCACTCACAAATGGGACAGGTGTGGAACTAAATGCACATCCAAAAATTATGCACTCCCATGATTTCCATGATTTCTCAATAAGGTCCCTACTTCAGCCTCTTATTCTCCTGATCAATGCCTAGAATTTTGTTCTGCTCAAAGAAACACAGCTAACATCTGAAAAGCAACTTGAATACCAATTTCTCTATGTCTTTCAAACCCCTGAATATGACACCATTACCAAGATCATTAGGATTCTTTATTCATCTCTCAGACATGACTCAGATGTTTAGAGATGCTCTACATGTCATAAGTTTATGCTGAAAAATTCTTTTTATTTGGTTTAGTTTTGTCTGTTTTGATCTCTCCCTAGATGCTTTCACAGCCATTTATTGATTTTCTAAGACTTTGTCAACAAGGATTATGCATGTATAAGATTCCAGCTCATATAGATAACTGAATACATGACCTAGGTGAGTAACCTTCTATGTGCTTTGTTTTCATTATCTTACCAAAAAAAATTTTTTTTTTGGCTAAAGCACCAAACTTATAAGGTTACTCTGAAGGTTCAAAAAGATAATAGGCATGCCATTTTATAATCTCTAAGACAGTTTGTATCTATAATTTGTGGAGTTGGTGTTGGTGGTAATGATGATGAAGATGCGGTGTAATGGCAGCTTTAGGCTATCTACTGCTGGAAGCTGAAAATTGTAAGCTCTTTATAACAAGCTCTGCTTGTTCACTTTTATAAGTCTCGAGGTAATTTTTTTAAAAAAAATTGATTTCATTTTGATGTAAAATATTATGATATCATTTTGAGGCTGTGGATATGTACTTGGATGTTAGTGTAGATGAAAAAACATGAGGTTCATCCACACTGTTATATCTGTCAATACCTCAACAGTCCAGAGGTTTCCAGGGTTGGAAAGGAATGTAGAATTGGGAGTGAATGTCTAATAGTTATGAGGTTTCCTTTTGCAGTGATGTACATGCCTTGGAACTGGATAGAGTAATGTTTGTACAACATTGCAAATCACACTGAATTGGACCCTTTTAAATAGTTACTTGCCAATTTTGTTCTGTAAATTCCACCCCAATTTAATGGAAAAATTTTCCTGAAAATCAAATTTAAAATGTGTTCAAACAAAAAAGAGATATGAGAATATTAAATTATGAGGCTGCTAAAAGTTTCCATTGGGCTGGGGTTGTGGCTCAGTGGTAGAACCCTTGCCTAGCCCATGTGAGGCATTGGGTTCGATTCTCAGCACCACATAAAACAAATACAAATACAAATAAAGGCACTGTGTCAATTTACAACTAAAAAAAGTTGTTTTTTTTTTTTTTTTTTAATCTTGTAGATCTAATAAAAGAACTCAGCAAAGTAGCTGGATATAAAATCAATACCCATAAATCAAAGGCATTTCTGTACATCAGTGACAAATCTTCAGAAAGAGAAAATAGGAAATCCACCCCATTTACTATAGCCTCAAAAAAAAAAAAAAAATATTTGGGAATCAACTTAACAAAAGAAGTTAAAGACCTCTAAAATGAAAACTACAGTACACTAAAGAAAGAAATTAATGAAGATCTTAGAAGATGGAAAGATCTACCATGTTCATGGATAGGTAAAATTTATATTGTCAAAATGAACATTCTCCCAAAAGCACTATACAGATTCAATGCAATACCAATCAAAATCCCAATATCATTCCTCATAGAAATAGAAAAAGCAATCATGAAATTCATCTGGAAAAAGAAGAGACCCAGAATAGCCAAAGCGATTCTTAGCAAGAAGAGTGAAGCTGGTGGCATTACTATTCCAGACCCTAAATTGTACTACAAGGCAATAGTAACAAAAACAGCATGGTATTAGCACCAAAATAGATCAGTTGACCAATGGTACAGAATAGAAGACACAGAGACTAACCCACACACCTACAGTGATCTTATATTAGACAAAGTGCCAAAAACATTCACTGGAGAAAAGACAGCCTCTTCAACAAATGGTGTTGGGAAAACTGGAGATCTTCATGTATTAAAATGAAATTAAATCTCTTTCTCTCACCATGCATAAAACTTAAAGTGGATCAAGGACCTAGGAATTAAACTGGAGACCTTGTACCTAATAGAACAAAAAGTAGGCCCAAATCTCCATCTTGTTGGATTAGGCCCCAACTTCTTCAATAAGACCTGTATAGTACAAGAATTAAAACCAATGATAATTAATGGGATGAATTCAAACTAAAAAGCTTCTTCTCAGCAAAAGAAACAATCAGTGAGGTTAATAGAGAACCTACAGAATGGGAGCAAATCTTTACCACAAGCACATCAGATAAAACACTAACCTCAAGGATTTATAAAGCTCTCAAAAGCCTTAACACCAAAAAATCAAATAACCCAATCAATGAATGGGCCAAGGAACTAAACAGGCACTTCTCAGAAGATGATATAAAAAATATCAACAAACATGAAAAAATGTTCAACATCTCTAGTGATCAGAGAAATGCAAATCAAAACTACTCTAAGATTTCATTTCACTCCAGTCAGAATGGCAGCTATTAAGAACACAAATGACAATAAATGCTGGCAAGGATGTGGGGGAAAAGGCACACTCTTACATTGCTGGTGGAATTGCAAATTGGTGAAGCCCATCTGGAAAGTAGTATAGAGATTCCTAGGAAAACTTGGAATAGAACCACCATTTGACCCAGCTATCCCACTCCTTGGTATATTCCCAGAGGACTTAAAAACAGCTTACTACAGGGACACAGCCACATCAATGTTTACAGCAGCACCATTCACAGTAGCTAGAGTGTGGAACCAACCCCCATGCCCATCAGCAGATGAATACATAGGAAAAATTTGGTATATATACACAATGGAATACTACTCAGCACTAAAAGAGAATAAAATCATGGCATTTACAAGTAAATGGATAGAGTTGTAAAAAAATAATGCTAAATGAAGTTAGCGAATCCCCAAAAACCAAAGGTCGAAAGATCTCTTTGATATGAAGATACTAACTTATAAAGGCAAGGGATTGGGGTGAGAGGAATGAAAGAACTTTAAATAGAATAAAAAGAGGGGAGGGAGGAGAGGGGGCAAGGGGATAGGAATAATGGTAGAATGAGTTATCCATCATTACCCTAGATACATGTATGGAGACACAATTGTTTTAAAAATTATTTATATAAAACCAGCGACTTGAAAAATTGTGCTCTTTATATGTAATATGAAATGAAATGTACTCTGCAAACATGTATAACAAATTAGGATAATAAAAAATTTTTTAAAATAAATAAAATGTACTACAAAGCAATATTAATCAAAAAAACAGAATGATAAAAAGTATAACAACAGGGCTGGGGTTGTGGCTCAGCGACAGAGCGCTCGCCTCGCACGTGCGCGGCCTGGGTTCGATCCTCAGCACCACGTAAACATAAATGCATTGTATTGTGTACAACTAAAGTAAATAAATAAATATTTTTAAAAATATTTTTTTAAAAGTATAACAACAAATTTGTAAAATGAAGAACTTGAAGGAGCCCAGAGATGACCCCAACTCTATATCCTGCAAGCAATTTTACAAAGTTACAGAACAGGGCAATATTAAATAATTGTATTATAACAACTTGATTAAAATAGTAAAAAATAAATTAACTAAAACCAAAAAATAAAAGATCAAAAAATAAAAAATAAATTTTTATAGGAAAGAAATAAGTAGAATTTGAAAAAAAAAAACAAAAAAGCTTCTCTTTCAGAATGTTCTTTTAAAAACTCCATTTGTAAATATAATCTTTCAAAAGTCACTAAGTCTGCTATTGTCCATTTATTTTTGGTGAACCTTTGATAGGTAGTTTCCATGATAAAGTGAATTAATAATTTCTCCTGTCTGAAGTCATAGAGTTAAATTCAAAATTAAGATGGAAAAAAAAAAACAGTGCAAATAATCCCATCCTGTAGTTTCTTTCTTTCTTCTTTCCTTCCTTCATTTTTTGGTACTAAGGATTGAATTCAAGAGCATTTTACCACTGAGATATATCCACAGTTTTTAATTTGAAACAGAGTCTCACTAAATTGCTTAGACTGGCCTTGACTTTGTGAGTCACTGGTTGTAAAGGTTTAGATAAAGAATTTTCCAAAAGCTCATGTGTGAGAAAATGCAAGAACTTTCAGAGGTGAGATGATCATATTATGAAAGGCATAACCCAATCAGTGGATTAATCAACTGATTTTGATTAACTGGGTGGTAACTGTAGGAAGGTAAGAGTGTGGCTGGAGGAAGCGTGTCACTGGAAACTTGCCTTTGTGGTTTATATTTTGTCCCCAGTGAATGAAGTGAAGCACTCTCTACTTCTTGTTGCCATTTTCTGAGGTGCTTTCCTCTGCCACGCCCTTCCACCTTAAAGTTCTGTCTCATCTTGGGCCTAGAGCAGTGGAGTTGCCCAACTATGGAGGCGACCTCTGAAATCATACGCCAAAAATGAACTTTTCCTCCTCTAAGATGTTCTTATTAGGTCTTTTGTCACAGAGGTGCAAAAGCTGATTAAAACACTGGGATTACACAGGTGTGTGCCACCATGCTTGGCTCCTGTAATATATTTTACTAGCTCATTAATTTTTTTGCCATTGGATTAAGAAGGCATTTGCTTGGCTTGTAACTCACCAAACATTAAGCTTCACCCCAACCACTCTTTCCAGAAAATACATTCCTAAACACTCCTTTGTGCAAGAACAAATGGATGTGACATTGTTTTCTACATGTTTAGTGAAAAGAGAAAGAAAGACAAATAATAACAGTGAATATGTGAATAAGATTATGAATAAATAAAGTATACATAAAAGTTTTAGGTAAGTGAAGGGTATTAGATTTTATAGGATATCATGTTTAGAACTCATCTTTTTTCATCATAAATTAGTTAAAAGATAATTTTTTTCATTAGTAATGATCTAACTCAGAGCCACATATACACTATGCAAGTGCTCTACTACTGAGCTACATCCCTAGCCCTTTTTATTTTTTATTTTGAGGCAGGATCTCATCAAGTTGCCCAGACTGGCCTAAAATTCATGATCCTCCTGCCTTAGCCTCCCAAGTAGCTGAGATTAGGTTTAAAAAGTAGAAGTTTTTAATCCATGGAGATGAAAAAATAACCTGAATTAATGGTAACATTCGTATTAGCAATTGAGCCTAAGTGTGTGGTCATAAAGTATCTCTTGATTCTAAACCCAGAAATTTGTCAGAATAATGAGTCAGATTCAGGGTAAAATAGGAAATCCCAGTACTCAGCAGATCCAGTACTTATATGAAATTTATAGCACAAGAAAACACAGCTGAGCAGAACTATTTGCTCTGTCTAGGCAGCTGGCTTTGAAAAGTAAAGAAAGAGCAAGAGAATTTGATACGCACATGCTGATTTCTGGTCTTAGAGACACCATCAAAATCCTCTTGGTACAGTAGAGAGCGATCATAGCAACAGAATGGAATTACAAATGATTGAGGTCCTTGACACTAAAACAAGAGGCACATGAGATTTCCTTCCAAGATTAATGGGGTGGGATGCTGTGGGCGTGTAGTTGTAAGGAAAAAAAAAAAAAAAAAAAAAAGGTTTTTTTTTAACAAGTCCTGGTTAAATATATACTAAGTTCCCATAGAATCTGAGTCAGAAACTTATTGCTTCATTTAAAGACTAATTTATAAGATTTCATCACTGCTTTTGATGTTACCCACCTTTTTTATTTTAGTAGAAAACTTGTACTAGTTGACAATCTTTCAAGTTTCACAGTAGTTCAATTCTAAAGATGAAATTGGGGAAACAATTAGTAGAACTGCTTGATAGAAGAACGAGTGGGGAATGAGAAAACATAACAGGGAATAGGGTATATTCTATCTGTCTGTCTGTCAATCTACTTATCTACCATAGAGCTAAAGAGCCATGTAAGGGGCAGAGGTCATGTGTGAACTATGACTGCTGTGCATTAAAATTTACACTCTTTTCAACATCTGAGATGTCTATATGTGTTTGCAGAGTAAATTGGAGATGTATATTTGGGATGAATTTCTTCATAACTCTTAGATATGATAGTTGTAGGTCAAGGAAATGATGCTGGAGAAAGAACGATAAAAGATGTGAGTACACGTGTTGTTATGTAAACCTTGTTTGGATATCTGTACAAAAGAGAAAGAGGTCATTCATCAATAAAGTCACTGTATAATAAACTAAAAGGCACTGTATTTGCTCTCTGGTTTGCACAAATATTGCTTTTGTGCTTTGAAATGTTGCTCAGCAAGGACACTAATAAGGTGAGATGAAAGGAAGACGGAATATGTGAGCAATGTTCATGACAACAGGAACCATTCCCAGCACACTTCATTATGAGAGCAGATAGGGTAAAGTGGATAGAGACTATACATGCATTGAAACATTCAGAATATCACTTGGTTTAAAAGAGTCTTTTGAAAGACCACATACATACATGGAGCCCAAGTGAGGGTGTCCATTAAAATGTATAGCGACTCAGTGAGATTATAAGCAGCCTATATGTGTAAGTACCCAGCATAAAGTACTTAATGAGTATATTGATTTTGAAAAACAAAATAAAAATAATTTCTTCTTTGTAAATAAAACACAATGATGTATTTTGTATTGCTAAATCTATAGGATGGGGCTGGGGTTGTGGTTCGGTGGTAGAGTACTTGCCTAGCATGCATGAGGCACTGGGTTCGATACCTGGCACTATATAAAAAAAAAAAAAAATAAATCTATAGGATGATAGAGATATGCAGATATATAAATCTTGGGAAGAAAATAAAGGGCCTGTAAGTACAGGTTTGTTAATATACCACAGATTAAAATAAGAATAAGAAATGCACATTACAAATTAGACCATTTATGTAACTAAATAGCGCAGAGATTAACACATTCATTCTCTGTTTTACATTTTTAAAACATTCCATTTCATCTTAGTTGGGTTGAAATGCTGCTATTTTCCCACAAAAAAATCATAATGCATGGAAATTAGACAATCATTTTAAAGATGTTTTATGGGGAACAAAGTTGAAGTGAGAAAAATTCAAATCTCCTCACTCCCTTATTACCTGAGAAATGAAAGAAGGAATTAGGATCTGCTAATATAAATAGTAAATCCTTAATGTAAACAAAGTATTCTCCTCTGTTTACATTTAAAAATAACCAATACCAACATCACAATCCTCACAGTATCTCTAAGTTTTGTTTTGCTTTGACCACATGATTCTTGATGATGGATGGGGTGGCTAGACACTATGACATCATCAAGTCATAAGATATGTTGATATTGGCATCTAACTTCCATGGAAAAGATCAGTAATTTCAACATTTCTATATAACAAGATAAATATAATGAAACAAACCTAAGATGCAATTCATCTCACCATGGTGAGTTAATAAGTTTCGCCTCATAGTTAAACTACTAATTCACATTGATCCAAAGGTGTTTTAGCATTGCTCAACAATGTTAGAGACCTCATTTAGCCCAAGATTTAATAAACAATGATTTTATTAATCAAAATATTTTTAACGACCATTTTTATTTGTTTTCTTCTATAGCTTTGATTACAGCCTTTAAAGTTTTCCAGAATACTTACCCATGTCAGTTACAAATGAGTTAGCACCTATCTATAATTTTAAAAAGAAATAACATCTAAAAATCTGCCTTGAAATAATAATTAATTGCTTATTCTTTCAAAATTACCCCATTGTTAACTTGTTGAACGCTTGATCAATTTCAAGCAATGCAAACAATCTCATTGTTAGAAGCAGGCACACACTTTTCAGCTTAAATTTAACAGAAAAAGTGTATTGACTCTAGTTTTCTTGGCAAAGTCATTATTATGTGTAAGCCCTTCTTTCATATTTTATTATAAACATAGCAAAATCAAAGTTCTTTCTTTTCCAGGTGTCTTGAAACAATGCAGATAATTCTCAGAGATTTTGTTTGTCATGCACTGATAAATATACTTAAGAATTACCTTGAGTATAACTTCTGAGACATTATTGAGATCCAATTTTTCTCCTCTGAATCCTTGAGATAATTGCATGGCTTGATTAAACAATCTGATGATCTCCTATTTTCATGCATAGCATATCTGAGGTTCAAATGCATTTCACAAATTAGTGTAAAATCACAATGTTATGTTTGTCATTTTTGCTTCTCTACTTTTCTTTTGAAAGTGCCTCCACCCTGCCCATTGTGCCCTGGCTGTTCAGAGAACTTAAGTTTCTCTTTTGAAAAAGCAAGCTATTTTCATCTTTGCCTTTTCCAATGCAAGCTGATTCTAGTTTCCCACTGATTTCCACTTTTGAAAGAAAAAGAAAGTCTATGTTTTCTAAAGATCCACTCCATCAGACAGACTGAAATACTTTGATATCAGGAGGGGAATTGTCAAAAGCATTTCCCCATTTCTATTCAAATTAATGACGTAAAATTGTAGTTAGACAGGAGAAATAAGTTCAAGAGATCAATTGTGCAGCAGGTTGACTCTATTCAATAACAATATATTTTATACTTCAAAATTACTGAGAGTGGATATTGTGTCCTCATCACACACAGAAAAGGTATATGTGGTAATGCATGTGCTAATTACCTCTATTGAGGCATTTTACAATATCTGTATATTTTGAATATCATTTTGTATACCACAATATAAGTCATGTTTATTGGTCAATTAAAATTACTTACTTAAAACATGAGAAATTCAATAATTTTCTTTCCACCTTAAAACTTCTGTTCACTGAGATTTTCTTTGTTTTTCAAGAGATTTTTTGTTTTGTTTCCTGAGCCTTCCTGACATATGGAGAATTAATATTTCATGGAATAATTATAGACACCTGCCTTGGCAAAATCATTTATGTCCTCTGTTAACATGACTCTTGGGGCGGCCTCTTCAGACAAGAATTTTGGTGAATGGAGAACACTTTTAACTAGTGAAGGCACATAATGATGGTGCATAAATGTGCAAGAAACACTCAAAAGTTTTTTTATGAGAGTTGAAAGGAGAAAATGTATTTCTCTTTGAGTTTTTCAGCACTTCTTTTATAGCAGCATATTCTTTATGATTTAAGTGCTTTTATGGACAAGGCATAGGAGCTTCTTTCTATATATTGAGTATTCCTCATCCTAAATGCTTTGGACTAGAAGTATTGAATTTCAAATTTTGTTTGTTTGTTTTTGAAAAGTGTGCATACACATAAATAAGATAGCTTGGGGATGGGATCCAAGTCTGAACACAAAGTTAATTTAAGTTTTATATATACCTTATTTGCCTAACCTGAAGGTAATTTTATACAGGATTTTGTGTCCTTGCTTTTTGACTATGATCCATCACATGAGGTCAGGAATAGACTTGTGATGCCATGTTGGTGTTCAAAAAATTCAAGGTTTTGGAGCATCTTGGATTTGGGATTTTTGGATTGTCCATATTCAACCTGTGTTTCTTTTATTATCATTCTCCAGAGGAGAGAAATTACAGTGTTTTCTCACAATAAAGAAGTGCAAACTGAGAGCAAATTTTCAAATGTGTTACAAAACCAAGAGCAAGGCCAGCCTTCTGTGGTGTCACTGGAATGGTGGTTACAGCCTCAGCTACACCTGGATTAGCTTCCTTGTAGTCCATGCCATTGTCTGTGGTCATGAGTGAGACAGTTAAGTATGATTCTCTTGTTCTTCATTTAAAAATGGGAATGATAGTAGTATATTTGTCCTAGGATTATGGTTTAAGTATTGTTACTGACTAGTATTTTCAATTTAGGTCAATATTTTCATATTACGAGGAAATCCTGCTGGTTTTGTTTTCATATTTGTTAATATATTCTCAAGTCCCTGATTTCTCACTGCCACTCTTTTAATCCTGCTTTACTCCAAGTTGATAACAACTTTCTATTATATTTAATAAGTGGATCTTTCAGATTCTATGCAAGAAATCACTGCAGCTTCACCAGTGCCTTATGCTTGCAACTTCTTTCCATTTTGTGTTCTCAATTGATTAAAAAACACAGAGGAATCTTAAGATGTGAGTGGCCTCTCTTAAATTCCTGCCTAGCCATGACAAAAAATTACTATTACTTCAAGTATTTGTTTTATGCTCTATGTCCTATGTTCTTTTATTACATGTGCATTTCTCTCTGGACTATGTGAGTTGACTTTTCCACTGTGAGCTTTCCGATATTTATTTATCTCTTATTTATTTATGTATTTATTTTTGGTACCAGGGATTGAACCCAGCGGTTCTTAAACTCTGAGCCACATCCCCAGCCCTTTATTTTATTTTATTTTTATAAATTTTGATGCAGGGTCTTACTAGGTTGCTTATAGCCTCACTAAGTTGCTGAGGCTGGCTTCCAAACCGCAATCTTCCTGCCTCAGTCTCACAAACCACTAGGATTACAGGCATGTGCCACCATGACCAGATGGGCTTTCCAATGTTTAAAGCAGCAAATCTATGCACTTGTTATTTAAAATAAGTGAAATGAGATTACTTGTTCAATCCTAGATACATCTGAATGAAAACAACACTTGTAAGACTGGGCATATGGCTGCAAGCCCTAACTGTGGTGGCCTGGGCTATCTACTCTTCCTTGGGGCATCATCACATGTCACGTGGGTACAGATTTCTTGACTTTGGACTTTGGACTTAAATAAGTTAGAACAGTGATCATAACATGAGATTCATAGAGGTAAAGAAATTTAGGATGGTCCCTGGTAACTTTTTTTGCTCAAAGTTAGAGCAGGAACAGGTAACCAAAAGAAACATTAAGACATAAAACCAGAGGTAAAGCGCAGATACTGTTGCTTCTGTCATTAACACAATGCAAGGTAGCAGCAAAAGAAGAACATATTTTAAACCAAGTTAAAAAACAATCCAAGATAGTGGTTCTCAAATTTTTATGCACATAAGAATCATCTTGGATGCTAACTAAAAATACAGATTTTTAAACTTTATGCACTTTGAGTATCATACATGTATTCACTCTTAAAGAAAGCTTTCACCGCTGACCACCATTGCTCTACTACCCAGACTCTACAGGCATTTGACAGGTCCACTGGAAGTATGCTCTGCCCACTCAGTATCATGGGCCACACCTCTACTTCTCTCAGAAAATTCCCCTCCATCAGAGAGCTATTTCCAGTTAAGCACACAGTCGACATTCCTGAGGTTTTAAACATTACCCTCCTCCTTTAGGTTCTGACCACACTGGAGCTTAGCATTACAATGATCTGCATAAAAATGAGGAAGAAATGCATTATTTTTCTTATAATTCCTTGCATCTTGACTCATTATCCATATATTTATGAAAACAAATTTCTTTCATCCTCCTTTCCCCATATATATCATGCAGGAAATGCATGTTCTAGAGATTACTTCCAATGTTTATCTCATCCCATTAGAGGTTCACTGGGAAGGAATATCACACTGAAAATTTTCCTGGAAGTTACAATGGTCTTTCTGTTGATATCTTTTTGTTTTGTCTCACCCCATCTAGTCCATTCTTTCCTCAACTAGAGCTGTCTCTCTCTAATATAAATCTCATCATACAACTTTCTGGCTTAAATTCTCTCGATAATTACCTTTACTTTCAGGATAAAATCTAATTGAACATAGCTAGCATTTTGTTCTGTTTCAGCCTTTGTTCCCACTAATTACTTCCACACCTCATGCCTGCATTTTAGTCTTGTAGTTTTTGCATTTGCAGGAATTAGTGCAAGCAACACTTTTTCTCCATTTGCTGTTTATAAGCCTTTTCAACAATAATATAAAGTTAATTTTGTCAGGGAACATTTCTAATTTTTCTGTATCTCCCTTCTTCATAAAATGGGATTTGGAATGTAGTTACTAAATCAGGCAGGGAGGAAAATAGGAAGAATAGAAAATAGAAGGAAGAAGGGAGGAAAAAGGGAGGGAGGGAACCAACCACATATTTTACCTTGAAACTAACACCTGGATGTAAGGGTTTGTTTCACTCCTGTATATATCAATATTAAGCTTTTCTGGTGTGCTTATACATTAGACAAAACTAATACAGAGAGAGCAATAGGCTATTACTTCTTGGCTAAAGTTGTCTAGTGCTACTATACCCACTTCTGCCCTCACAGACACACACCACTGATATGGGCATCAATCCACATGTGGTTATTAAATGAAAATCCATACAAACCCTTCAATCATTTAAATTCCTGAGGATGGAAGCAGGTCAGAAAGATAAAGGAATGCTTCCAAACTGAGAAAACTGGAAGGACAGGAATGAGTGAAAATCCCCAAGTTAGGAGTTTTTTTTAAAAATTGATCTCCTTCACAGTTGTTTCTCTTCTATTCAGGAGTGATTCCTGAGCACATGTCAGAAGTTTCAGTCATGCCAGGAAGCAACAGCCCATTTCCTCTGAGTTCTCAGAAGTATGATGAATACGAATTAAAGATAATACATTTCATTTCTAATGCTTTCCATTGTTGTCATCAGATATATATATATAATCATGAAGGGAGTAGAAAAAAATGTTGTGCATCCCTGTCATTTATCTACTCATAGTTTCTCAGCCAGGGCCTATATTTTCCATTTTGCTCTGTGAGCGGGTCTAATACTCAGAAATGTATCTCACAGACATTTTGTCTGCCAGTATTTGGTTACATTCTAAGAATGGTGGGCTTTAGTGGGAGAGTAGGTGGTAAGAGACTAGTTCCTCCCTTCTTACTTTTCCTAGCACCAACCAGCACAGCAACAACTGGTTCCAATGTCTAGCATCTTTCTAGGATGTTCTCAGCAAGGATGAAATTTCTTAGTCTTAGCTCATGCGAAATCTTTCTGGCTTGTTTACTCCTGTTTTAATTTTTTAAAGGCCCTCATTGGAATCTCAGACTTGGTACATTGTTGAGTAATTGAAATTCCTCTATCATGTTGTAGAATGTCAACAGTTCTATGACTGGACTATACTAATCAGATTTTTCCCTCTCCACTAGACAGAGACTATTTGCTAGTAGAAAACAAATTGAAGAAAGTTATGCAGTCTTAGCTTTAATTCTAATTTTCATAACTTACATTCTTTCTCAGTGGTTCTCCACATTCTAGATCCATATAAGGTCTGAAATTAGGTGAATTATAATAGCTGAATATGAAGAACTGCCAATTAAAAGTAAGACTGCAGGGACAATTCATTCTAAATGGTACATTATGTCAAGGAAAACAGCTCAAAATCAAAGTTTGCAATATATCTTTAAAGAATGCTGCAAATATAAAAATGCTATTTTAACTTGTTCTTACGTGGTGCATACTGTTAGAAAATAGAAAACAAAATTGAAAAACAGAATATTCTATCTCACTATTTTCATTGAAGTGAGGGGAAGGGTCTTAAAAATAAACTTATTACTATTAAGTTTGAGTGACAATGAAATGAGAAACATGTCATAGGCCGTTTTTCTCTAATATGTTACTATAAGAAAAAATTAAGCTTCTGTCTAAAAATTTTAATGGTGGACTCAGCAATGAACTGTTACAGGCTAAATTGAGGAACAAAGGATTCTTATTTTGTCAGATAAAGTTCTCTACATCCCTCAATGACGTAATGTATTTGATGGTGAGTCCTAGAAATTGCTGTAGAAAGTTTGCATGAAAATGAAAAACATTTAGGATATTCCACTAGGGCTTTCACCTACTACACTGTTTTGTTTTTATTTTTGTTTTTGCAGTTATGTGGGGTAGAACCCATTACCTACTACTTTGGAAAGTCTTTTGGTTCTGGTCTTCTCCTGTCTTCTTTAGCCCCTCAAGAGTGTGAGAAACTTCTCCTCTCACCATCATCAGGCAGAGGCAGATTTTGCCTCTAAACTCAGTCCTGCCATCAGATAAATTGAAGAAACAATTCAATCCTGCAGAGTTGGGACACTGTGATGCCATCAATTGCAAAATTCCAGTCTGACCCACTGGATAAAATCTAGTACCTCCTGGGCACTGGTGACTGTGTTATTTTCTTCTTTAAGTCTCTTTATCCTCCCTTAATTCCTCTTGTATCATCTCCCTACCTTAGATTCTGCCCCTTATTTCAGACTGGCATTTCATTTTCCCTTTACCACTGATTCTGTTTTGAAGGAATGTTCCCAGTTCTCTACCTCTAATGATAGGAATCTGGAATATCAAAGATAATTGCTACCAGGACTTCCTGCAAATGGACTGAATACATTGAGAATAGCTGATGATTATGGCAGATTCATGTACTTCTTGGTGATCTGGTGTTTGTTTATCCCCATGGGCAAAAAGAATGAGTTCTCTTTTCTTACTCATCAGTGGGGTATTTCTAAACACTTATTATAAAAATAACATTGACACTTCTGTAAATATTCCATAATTTTCAATTCATATTTTCCTTTCTTCCTCTCTCTCTCTCTCTCTCTCTCTCTCTCTCTCTCTCTCTCCCCCCCCCCACCTCCCTTCCATTTGTTTGTTTCTAATGAAACTTTTGGTACTTTTATGAATATTAGTAGCAATACAGATGAGGTAATTGAATTTTATTAACTCTTCTACCTTTAAATACTATGAATTTGTACTCAGATGGTGGATTAAAGAGTCAAATGTTTCATGCAGACAGGCTCATTCATGCTTTTGACACAAAATGTTTGAGGCTTTAATTTTTATTTCAATTTCAATTAATGATCTTATTAGGCACCAGGTTTGGCTGTATTATTCACATCTGAATGATGCAGTAGTTCACTATAAGAGACCAGCTTTTATATTATTTACAAGCTAAGAATTTAACTAATTATGGCTTTATGGATACTGGTGGGTGGCATGAGACTCCAGGGTCAGAAACAATGGATTTTATTACTTACAGTTCAGCAAACATGTTGTCAAGTCCCACAGGGGTAATGAGATGGAGTCCATTTGGAATATATGCATGCAATAAACTTGCATTGCAGTAGAGGAAATATTAAGTTTGCAGAATCACTGCTTCCCAAATGAACTTCGTCTTTGTCTCGATGAAGATATCTCATCCTTCAAGGATGCACATACAACCTTATGACATGTCTTGAGTAAAGAACAATCAGTATCTTCCATTTTTGTAATCTTCATCCAAATTCTACATTAAAAACTCAAATGTTAATTCCAGATTATCTCTTCCAGTATTCATTAACTTCAATTTCCATGGAAACTCTTTGAAATTTTGTTTTAAATCCATATCCCTGGATACCACTGTGATATCAAGAAACTGCATTCTTGGCATAAGCAACAGCCAATCCTGAATCAGAAGCGTTCTCCTAGATCTGAATTTTGGTACTTTCAAATTGCTTTCTTATACATGGTATCATGAGCAATTGAATTGCTTATAGAGACATGCCATTTGAAAAGAAAGAAGGAAGGAAGGAAGGAAGGAAGGAAGGAAGGAAGGAAGGAAGGGAGGGAGGGAGGGGGAGGGAGGAAGGGGGAAGGGGGAAGGAAGGAATATCCCCAAATCTAAAAATGTCATGAGTTCAACAGGAAAAGATGAAAGTGTATATAGCTATTTTTTAACCTGTCTTAGATCATAAATTCTGACCACAAGCGAGAAATTATACATGGTAACTGCACTTGGCAGTGTGTTCATGTTAGTGGCTCTCTGGAAAGTGTTTTAGCAAAGGCATAAACTAGGATGAGTCAAATGAGCCTGATTCAAATGCAGTCATAATGCTTCTTTCTAAGGATCAGATGGTTATTAGAAAAATAGAAGAGAAAAAGGCAAGAAGCATTCATTTTGAGATCTGTTTTAGAGCTTATTCTTCTAAAAACTATACCTTTAAGAAAATCACAGACTATGTTAATTCATTTGTAATAGGGATGATATTTGCCTTGCCTGAGAGGTATTTTGATTCAGGGGAGAAAAATATGTTAAGTATATTGTCAACTAAAAAGTGATATATGGATGAAAGCAATGCTGGTAGTTTTATACATGGCAATTTTTATTATTTAAGAAAAATGTACCTTCTTCTGAATAAAGAAACAATAGCACATTGGAATAAATCTTTTTTCCCCAGGGAATGATCAATGTAGCAGATATTATTTGATAAGCCTAAATATCTTTTAAATATGGGATGAATAATTTTGATTACGCTATTCTTGCACTGTCAAAGAATCTGTTGTTAGAAAGTATAACAGATTAAGAATTGGTATTAGTTGACAATTCTTCTGTCAATACCTTTTCCCACTTAATAAAATTTAAAGTACCTCAATTTTATTCACCCTGAAATAATTTGGACATGTGTAAGCAGTTACTCACCTAGAAGGCCCCAACATTGTCCCAATAAAATTATTTTCCTTTGACTGTTATCTTTGAGCCCTTTTATGCTAAGTTCCCAGTTTTGTATAAAATGGCAGCATGATTGTTAGTAGGTTATTCTTTGGTTCATAATTTCAGAGCAGAAATTCAGGAAGAGTTTATTCTTATGGTTTCATCCTAAAGCATGACTTATCATGACATAATGGCTCTGCTCTATTTACACTATCTTCTGAGAAAAGATTATTATGTTTGATACAATTTAACATATTAAAGTTGATTTGATCTAAGTCATACATGTAGACCAGGTGCTGTGACTCCCAATGCTGGACTCATCATGATATCCCCTTCCAGGGCTTCTTAATTTATCAACAAGAACTGTTCATCTGCCTGGAGATTTTTTTGAAGTTTAGGTAACCCAAACTGAGTAAAACACATTTTGCAAAGACATAATATATATAATAATAATATCATAAACATTTGTAAAATGAAGGTTTGTTATTTTCTGCCTTTTAAATATTAATAAAAGTTTATGATACTTTTGCTGTAACTTAAAATAGGTTACTCATTGATCTTAATGGTTTTAAGAAAACTCAATAGGCCCTTGGTGTCATCTTTATGATTTTAGCACTTCCTTTAGTATCCTCAGGCTTCCAGTGAAGACTATAATTCAATGGTTCACCAGTTGAAAACTGTTTCTTTTCAGTGAAGGACTGGATAGTATTTCTTGCTGTACAAATTTACCATGAAATAAATGAGAATATTACATGTTTATATTGTAAGTAAGAAAACAAATTGCCACCAATTTTTTATTGATAAAATTCAAATAATAAAAGTAACTGAATATCATTTCTTTTGGTAATTTAAGTTTAATAATGTGGAGAATGGAATTGTTTTGAGATAACACTTCATTTAATGGAGGAACAAAGTTATTCTTTATCACCAGATCTATGGAAAATATTAATTTTAAAAACATTCTTAGTTTTCAGGATATATAAAATATGCCACTCAGTGCATTTGGTGCTAATCCAATGGTTTTTCTATCCCTGTAGTGAGTGGCCTCTTCCTCTTCCATGTACCTACTTTCAGCCAAACCCCTGAGTGTTTACTCAGCTGCTAAGCTAAAATAACAGACTGAGTGTTGAGCATCAAATATGGATACATAACAATGATGATACTGGGAAGTACTGAGGTGCAACTTTTGGTTGAATGGTTCAATGGGACTTTTTATATTTTTATTTTATAAATGATTAAGCCTTCTCTTTTAGAAATAGTCTAGCCTTTGTTTCTCATGTGAAAACTATTTCTAGATATTGTGTGATAGAATTGGCTATATAGGTCCAATAGCTAGATATTGTTTTCTTCTGATACACTTAATAAAAGGTATGTCTTATTGTAAACTTTATGCTTTTATGAAGTATAATTCTAGATATAGAATTACATTGTAGTGATCACAATCCTAAACAGATTACAGAAGGAGTGGGGACACACAAGAAAACCAAAGATGTGAAATAGATTATTGAAGTGTTGGTTGGGTCTCATCTCTTTCTTCATTCTCTAAAACATACAAGTGGTAAAAATGTGTTCCTTGGTTCACATTTTGACTCAGACTCTTACAAACAATTTTGCTTGCTTTGTAACATTCATACAGGTTATACAAACCTCAATTTAATCATCTGCCAATTAATAATGATAATGCTTATTCTGTAATATCATTTTAAGGATAAATAAATATGTCATGTGGGAAAACTGTACACATTGTTCGGCTATATACACTCTTGTTTCCATTTTTCCTTTGAAATTTATTTCAACAGATTATTCATATATATTCATTCAAGTATAACATTCTTGCACAATGACAAAGAAAGAATTATACTTAGCATGAACACAGAAAAATTGTAGGATATAAAATTAAAATAGGGGCATTATGAAAGCAGGAATATTTTACTTCAAATTTTCTCCATTTTCTCAGCCATGAAACAGAACAATAATATCTGCTAATTAAGATTTTCATAAAGCTAAGAATACAAATTGCTTTGTAAATTGGGAGCATCTGATGAGATTACAATTGCTATCTAGAAATCATGTGGCTATATAGTAATTAATTTTGATTTAAGTTGATTATTAAACATATCATGATAGATTTTTTTCATCCATTACTAGGTGATTCCTCAAAAAAGAAAATTAATTCTTAAATGCTAAAGATATGGGATTATTATTTAAAAGGTATAAATGTATCCCTACATTTTATTTATTCATTTGTTTATTTATAAATAAATAAATATTTATTTTTAGACCGAATCTTTCTATATTTCTATGTTCCCCCCACTGGCCTCAAGTGATCCTCTTGTTTTAGACTCTCAAGAACCTGGAACCACACAAATGCACCACCACACTTAGCCTAATAACTAAAATTTAAACTGAATTTTACCATCTGACTCTGTGTTTCACTGTGTAGAGTATACATCACACATAGCAATTATGCACAAGGAAGTAGAGCAAGCACATTATGGCTTTGCATGTCTTCTTGATGATCTTTAGAACTCTATTATTCTACCTTTCCTTCTCCAAGTTCTGGTGTTTTAATTTTTTGTTTTTGTGGGGTTTTTTGTTTGTTTGTATCTACTTATAAGTTTGTGTGTGACATAGAAATCCATAGGATATATTATATGTTTAATAATGTTTGACCTCAAATCAAACAGAATGATAACTGCTTTATCAGCTGTACCTAAACACCAGCCCAGGCAAACAAAGCTCCAGACTGTCCAAGAAACACCCACACTTGGGTGTGAATGAGATTCAATAGAAGGCACATTGCTTATAATGGCCTATTAAGTCCCATGCAATCTGTTTCCTGCCCATCTACCACCACCATCACCTCTCAGCCTTCTTTCCTGATACTCTCTGATGCTTATCATTCCACTCCAGCCAGCCTGGACTTTTCTCAAGTATTTGTGTCCTCTCCTTAGCTCTGACTGTATTCTGGATTTGAATGATCTGTCCAGGATTTACAATGGCTACCTCTTTCACTGTCTTTGAGGCTTTCCCCAAGTGTCAACCTCTTAAAAATATTAACTTTCAGCCCATGTTTAAAATTTCATCTCTTCAACTACCGATATTTTTGCTATACTTTTTCTCATGACACTTACCACTGTTCTTCACAACCAAACTACTAGCTGGACTCACCCCAGGAGTGGAGACAGGGTGATCCACAGAAAGCACTTGTGAGAGAAACTTTTATACAGAGGGCTGCAGCATCCTCAAAATAGACAGTGGCATGAGAGATGTTGTCCCAGGCTATGTCCTTCACAGGGTGGCAAGGGGGTGAGGGAGTTAGGGGAAGGAATCTATCTGGGGTGTAAGGAATTTGGTTCTGGATTGGGTTGAATTCTATGTGTGTGCAGCAACAAATTAATCTCTCTGTTTTCAGTAAATAACCTAAAGAGCTTTATCAATGCCTGGGAACATTCAAGGTCCTGGATTGAATGCAAGCTTGCAGCAGCTGGCCAGGTAGTATTTCTGAGCCAAAATACAGAAAAAAAGTGTGTGGGCAGCATTGGGGTGAGGGGGAGAAGACCAGAGGACACCACTGTCACTGTCTGGCACACCATACAGTATATGTTTATTATTTATTGTCATTCTCTTCCTGTGAGGACATATGCTACATGAGGAATCTTCACTCTACCTTGCTTGTTGCTGTTTCCCAAGCATTAAGAATGCCTCACATGTCTTTATTGAATGGGTTAAAAAAATAGGAAAAACTCTTTCATTTATAAGAGGTATTTAGATTTTTTGTAATTAATATCATATTTTTCCTTCACTTCCTTTTTTAAATTTGTTTTTGATTGGTTATTTATTTTATTTTCTGTTTCTGAGTAGTGCTATCCATGATTCTAATTTTGAGGTAAAAAATAATAATCTGGTTTTTTTTTTCCCCTCTGTTTTTGATACTCAGTTACCTGACACTACAGCCCTTTGTATGAAAGAACCTCACCTAATCTCTCAAGAGAAAACATTGAATCTATAGTTTACAAGCTGTAAAATATTCATTAAGTCCATATAGACTCTCTGGGCATCTTAGTATCTTAATCATCTACAATTAACTTTATGTGTCCACTTTCATGTGTCAACTAGGTCCTGAGGTATAGAGATATAAGGTTAAACATTATTCTGTGTGTTTTTTGGAGTGGTTTTAGATTAGATTAACATTTAAACTGGTAGACTGAGTAAAGTAGATGGGCCTCCCTAATGTGGGTGGGTCATCCAATTAGTTGAAGGTATGAATGGAGGAAAATGGCTGGCCTTCCCCTGAGCAAAGAAAGGTTGCTTCTGCATACCTTTGAACTGGGACATTGGCTTTTTCTGCTTTCAGAGTCAAGCTGAAACATTGGCTCTTCCTGAGTCTCAAGCCTGCTGGGCTTTGAACTGGAGCTTCACTATGGGCTTTCCTAATTTTCAGGCTTTTGGACTTGACTGCAACTGCAATATCAGTTGTCTTGGGTATCCAGCTGTTGACCTCACTCTGCAGATTTTGGGACTTGTCAAACTTTATCATCATGTGAGCCAATTCTTCATTTAAAAAATCTCTCTCCCCACTCACTACTTTCTCTCTCTTGTGCACACTCTGTTGCTTCTTTGGAGAACACTGAAAAATAGACTTCAAAAAACAGAATTCGATCATTTTTTTAAAAAAGCTTACATGATAACACATAATATTTAGATGAGACTTAAATGAAAAGTTAATTGAGCCAGTTAAGAGTCTCAAGATGAATTCTAAGGGATAATTTTGAGACAATCTCAAAACATGAATTTAATATATCAGTGTATACTACTCTCTATAAGTTAATTTAAGGGATAGCACTATGCATATATGAATTATGTAATCATGTTTAGAAAAATCAATCTCTCCATTTCCCCAGAGACCAGCACATGAGCTGCTGGGAACAAACATAAGAACCTGAGGTGTGTCACCTATTTCACTACAGTGGAGATTATAGCCCAAAAGAACACCCCCACCAGTCTATACCAGTGGCACACTATCTCACAGATTCTGCTTGAGTTATGGCCACAGATTAACCTAAACTATTAATAAATCCAGTAAAGTATTCCAAATGATTTGTGTTGCTACGTGCCCTAAAGGAGATGGAGCATAATTCCCCAATCCTTATGTGTGGACTTACACCATGACTTTCTTCCACAATAGTGGAGTGAAGAAAGGGATAGAATGAGGAACATTACAATGGAGACAGTTCACAAATGCTCACCCAGTGGTTGAAGTCAACATGAACAGTCAGAAGTCACATTGATGGCATGTCAGTGATGGGGTGTGATGAAAATGGCACTTCACGTCTATGTGCATCTTCCTGAAACCCACAACTAAAGTGTGATCATGAGGGAAGTCCCAGTTAACAACACTCTATAAAACACCTGACCAGTGCTCCATCCAAGTGTGCAATTCATCAAAATCAAAGATAATCTAAGAAACTATCAGCCAAAGGAACCCAAGGAGACATAAGAGTTAAATGTAAGCCGGGCGCGGTGGCGCATGCCTGTAATCCCAGTACTTGGGAGGCTGAGGCAGGAGGATCGTGAGTTCAAAGCCAGCCTCAGCCATGGCGAGGCACTTAGCAACTCAGTGAGACCCTGTCTCTAATAAAATACAAAAAAGGGCTGGGGATGTGGCCCAGTGGTCGAGTGCCCCTGAGTTCAATCCCCGGTACCAAAAAAAAAAAAAAAAAAAAAAAGAGTTAAATGTAATATGATATACCATACGGGCTCCTACCATAGAAAATGGATATTAACAAAAGCTAAAGAAATTTAAATTATGTATGGACATTAGGTAATAGTAATATAGACACTAGTTCAATGATAGTGACAAACATGTCACACTGATAGGGGAAGCTGAGTATGGAGCATATGAGAACTCTATACTATCTTAGCAGATTTTCTGAAAATTGAAATATACTCTACAACTATTAAAAGTTAACAAAAAACTAAAAACAATATTTTAAAACTGCAAAATAAATGTAACTTCAAATTTAATTAAAATAATGTTCAAAATAATATATAGTTTCCTAAATTGCTACTATTTTCATATATATCTATATTTTTTAGTTATTAATGCCATGCAATATTCCACCAAAATACCCATGTATCATGTATTTAAATATTCACCTATTATTAAATCTATGTGAAATATAGGAAGATCACTTTGTGATTACATCTATTTGTCTCTATGTCTATTTATTACTAGATCTATTGTTTCCTTTCACTTTGTCTATGATATTTAAAATTCAGAACTTGAATTTGAACTGTTAGAGACTGAGTTTTGTTGTTTACAGCAATACAAAGTAGCTTATAAACAAACCTACATTTCAAGCAGTAGGTAAAATTTTATACAATTTTCTGATCATAAGTCTTAAAAGATTTGGAGATTATCATTAAGCCTCAGTGCTCTTCTGAGCTTCAAAATGTGATTTATGTCACTACCTGACAAATGAGCTTATAATGAAAGTCAAGGCCCTAACACAGTTCTCCAAATTGCCTGTGCCACGACACTGTAAGTGTTCCAAGGCTTCTCAATTCAATCTGCCCTGATGCCTGAAGCCACACTTGAAACTGGAGTAGTATTAAATTCTGCTACTGTTGTATCAAAGAGAATGATATACTTGTCTCTTATCTAATGTCTATGTGTTAGGAAGAAGAAAGAAAAAGAGGGGGGGCTTGTGGTAGAACATAAAGTAATAATAATGATTGGATCACTCTTCAGTGACAAACATAGCAACATATAAAAAGACCAAAATCATATGTCAAAAGACATAATAAGATACCAAAAGAAAATAACAACACTGGTTATCAATTATTGACTGCTCTCTGCTGCAGACACTATAATAAGAACTTTCACTTTTTTAGCACTGTGGGAGTTGACAGTATTGTTGATACTGTTATCATCAACCACAGTGAGGCTTGGTAACCTGTTTAAGGCCACACAGTTAGGAAGAGAGAGGACTCTAATCTTACCTAACACCAGGGTGTACATCCTAGTTCCATTTCCTAATAAAGGAAAATGCCACCTGATCTGGTCAGTATATTGCTAAGGAAAGAATTTCTACAGGACCAGATTTTTACTAATTTTCATTTTCCTTAGAGACTAGAGTTTTATAATCATTTTTAAATTAACCTTGAGAATAAACTAGTTGAAAAAATGAATAAAAGAAACTCACTTACAATAACACAAAAAGAAAAAGATGCTTAGAAATATATTTACACAAGGATGTGAAGGAGCTATACACTCAAACTATAAGACACTTATGAAAGAAATTTCCAGAAAACAAAAAACAAAATAAATAAATAAAAGGAAAGGCATCTCATATTCATTTGAAAAATTAATATGTTAAAAGCCCATACTATTCAAAGTGATCTACAGATTGAATATAATTTCTATTCAAATCCCTATGCCATTTTTCATAGAAAAAAAATTCTAAATCTTATATGGAACCACAAAAGTCCCAAAACAAGCTTGAGCAAAAAGAACAAAGATGAAATCATCACACTTACTGATTTTAAACTACATTACAAATATATAGTCATTGAAAAAATATGGTATTGGCATACAAACAGACATAGACCAGTAGCCCACAAGTAAGGCCATATGTCTATTGAAATGATTTTTCACAGGAATGCCAATGATACACAATGAGGAAAAGATAGAATCTTCAATATATGATGAAAAACTGGATACCTCATGCAGAATAATAAATTTTGAATTTTATCTTGTACTGCACATGAAAGTTAACTTGAATTAAAGACTTAAGTCCAAAACCTGAAACCATAATTATAGAAGAAAACATGGGAACAAAAGGCCCTTGGATTGGTCTTAGAAATGAATTTATGTACATGATACCAAAAACACAGGCAACAAAATCAAAACTAGGCAAGTGAGACTACATCAAACTGAGGTGCTTCTGTATAGCAAAGTAAACCACTGGTAAAATTTTTAAAAAGCAACTTAGGAAATGAGAGAAAATATAAGCAAACCATTTATCTGATAAGGAGTTAGCATCCAACATATCAAAGCAATTAAGATTTTAAAGTTCCACTAATTTTTTCTTGTATAATTATAATTAAGATATTTTTCTTTTAAATACATACAATTTGTTTATAGTTGAATGCCCCATGGTACAACTATTACACTAATTGAAGTGTAGCCTTCAATGGGATACGCTTGATCAAACTTACTTAGCTTGATCATATAACACAAACACCTCAAAATGAATATATCCCTTATGCTTCTATTCTATAATCAAAGGCAATTAATCTAATTATTTTTGGATATCAGAATCAGGAAAATTCTACATGTTTTAAATATGTGTCCATTTAAGTAGATATATTCTTAAAATTAGGACTTCAGGAAAGTCTATTAAGATTGACTAAATCTATGTTCTAATCAGTGGCTTATAAAATGTATAATTCTTGAAAGGATTGAAATCTATGGACTATTATAGGAACTCACTTTTTTTCTGTTTATTGCTTCCAAAACAGTTATGGAAACTCCTTCCCTTCTAATGGAAAATAACATAAACAGAATTCCATTGATTCTTTCAATAACAATACCAAAACTGCATCAAAGCCCAAATTTCTAGAAGAAAGGATATTGAATAGTTTCAGCATAATGAAATCATCAGTGTTTGTGGAGACAGGTATGTTTACCCTGATTTAAACATAAATATTACAAATATTTATAAATAAATATTATATTAAACATAAATATTATACAATGTATAGGTATACGAAAATATTACATTGTATCCCACAAACATGTACAGTGTTGTGATTTTAAAAAATCATTCAATTTCACAATCAATTCAATATTCTTCAATCTCTACCAATTTGTACCTGGGAATACGCAGTGGACAGAGGTGGGTGTCATGTGCTCTTTTTGATGCATGTGTCCTTTCTCTTTTATTCCTCCATAACCCTCCTACTATTGGCTCTTTAAAAGTCAAGGAAGAAGGTTTGGGAAATACCATTTCCATAGGAGGAAGTAGTGTAGCAGAAAAAAGGGAGAGATAATTAAATGAAAAGTGATGTTTGCCATTGACCTTGAAATTCTTATTTCAAGGCTGATTGTCTTTTGGGGGTTTGTGTCTTATCTGTGGTATCTCATCATGAACATATGTGCTATCTGGTTCACTGGTAATGCAGTCTTGGGTTGATCTCCTATAATCCTTCCTGGCATTCACCCCATCAGCCTTTTACACTAGGGTTTGTAGTCCCAGCAGGCTGCCTTTGGGGGCAGAGATGCAGAATAAAGTTGATCTCTAGGAAGCTCACATATCTTCTTGCCAGTTTGTGATCTCAGACTGCCTAACTCTTTCTTTTTTTTTTTTTTTTTTTTTTTTTTTGTACTGGGGATTGAACTCAGGGGCACTTGACCACTGGGCCACATCCCCAGTCCTTTTTTTGTATTTTATTAGAGACAGGGTCTCACTGAGTTACTAAGTGCCTCGCCATGGCTGAGGCTGGCTTTGAACTTGCGATCCTCCTGCCTCAGCCTCCCAAAGTGCTGGGATTACAGGCGTGTGCCACTGCGCCCGGCAGACTGCCTAACTCTTAATCCCTCTTTTTTATCATCCTATTGGTTACTTTTATAATGTCCTGACTTCAAATCTCTCTGAGCTGTAAATAAGTCATTTCCTTTGATTGTGCAGGATCCATTTCCACAGATAACATAGGGCAGGACTGAAGTAGCAATTTAATCATTGTTAGGATAGGAAAGAAGATAAAAGTTTTCCTAAATGTGGAAACTGCAGATTCTTCTAGAGTCCTTTTCATTTATCTCAGATGGAAATAAGTGTTTTGTTTCATTCTGAATATCATTCCACATGTCGGAGAGAGCTCTTTACTTCTAGGGCTCGCTTCAATACCTTCCATGAGTTCCTGTCAGACACAGGATTTTCTTTAGATAGCTTTGATGATAGGGTAGAAGCTGGACCAGTCTTGCTCCTTGTGCTGCATGGTTGTGACATCAAAAGTGAATTTTTCAAGAATTTAAGTGAAAGAAAGAAAGAAAGAAGAGGGAGGAAGGCAGTGAAAGAGGCAGGCAGAGAGAGAGAAGGAGAGAGAGAGAAAGGAGTGTGGGGGGAAAGACATTCACTAGATACAAATTTGGGAGGATGAAATTTTAGAAGATAACTAAAACTGCTTACACAAATTGGGCTTCCCTTAGACAAAAATAAAGGGTTTGTTTTACATTTAGAACTTAAATCTATAACTGCAATTAAAAAATTATGATCACTAATTCAAAGAAAACTACATAAAAATATGTGTGTCTGCACAAGTGTGTGTGTCTTTGTAACTAACTAAATAACTAAACAAAGTTTTTTCCTACATTGCTGTATAAGGCTTGAACCACTGACTTGGTGTAAGACAAACTATAAATCACCATTGGAAGATTCTCTTATATTCTGTTATTTCTTTGAAATGATTCTAGATGGGTGTAGCTGTTTATTTTCAAGGGGGGGTGACAGTAGAGGGTATAATATTTATGAAAAAAACCTTATATTAAGGGCATATATAGATTTTTACAGTTGTTGTCATTAAACATAAAGACACTAAGTCAATGATTATGGTACAGTTGCATTATGTAATCCCAGATGTTTGAAGCCTAGGAGTTTGAACCTCCTGGTTTGAAGAAGAGGATCTGGAATAGTCTATATTGGTATCTTTCTTGACCCTGTCTTAAGATTATGGAAAGTTGTCAAGAATTTTCTGCAGTAACAATTATAACTGCTTAGTCTTGGACTAAGACAAACTACATTGGAGAGAGCTATTCATTTCTTGTCCTTCAAGAAGAAACCACATGAAATTTAATTACCAACATGTATGGATTATTTCTTTTATATTTCAACTAAAAAAAGCATCTTAAGTACAGTAACTTTCAGGGCACTTATGTGTGCCTCTATACCCAAGAGGAAAATAATACAGTAATGAAAACACTAGCATTTCTTAGAATCTTTTGGGTCCTTAAATTTATCTTTGAGGAAAAAAAATCTCATTTAAATGCTCACCATCTCTGCCCTTGCTCAGTTTGCATCTTTTGTAGAACAATATTGGGAGAAGATGGCGAATCTGATTAGATAAGAAGAACATAGATTCTTGGTGAATGGCTACATCTGAGTGTCTGTTGAGTCTTTTTGTATAACAATTGTCATAGATTCGTTGTGCATAAAATGTACTTCAGCATAAAGTCCAGCTGTTTTAAAATCATGACTAGTCACCAACACACACACACACACACACACACACACACACACACACTGGAACTGTTTTTATATTAAGCAATGACATTAATGGAAAGAAGGATTGGTCTACTTATTTTAAGGCCTGATATAATTTCTTCATAGGTTGACTTTTAATAAGAACTTATTTTGTAAAGAAGACAAAATACTCATTAAATAGTTTGTGGAATTGAGGTGATGCTAAATCACCCAGGTCTTTCCTCAGGATGATGTGTTTTAACAATACTGAAGAATGTTGCTGTCTCTTAATAATTATTTACTAATTATCTACTATATGTGGGCAGTGGCAGAATACCTTGTGGAAGGACACTCAAGAAAAAAGATATGGATTTTTCCATGGAAAATGTTCTAGTCCAGTTAAGAAAACATGATGGAGATATGAGAATATGATAAGAATTTTTACAAAATGTTCATAATAAGAGTAAAATGATATAATGCAATATCAGCTGAATGGTCTTAAAGAAAATATTTGGGGGCTAGGGATGTAGTTCAGTGGTAGAACTCTTGCCTAGTATACATGAGGCCCTAGTGTTGGTATTAGTAGTGAAAAATAAAAGAAAGAAAATACCTGATTATGCTGAATCTCAGTCTATTTTTAGTAGAATGGAGATTAAATCAATGTTGCTGATGTGGTTTTTAAAGATAGTTGAAGAATATGTTATTTTACAAATGAAAAAGTTTTGTATAAAAGTTGATTTATGCAAAGATGTGCATTTAAAGGATGTGAAGTGGAGAAAATTATAACAGTGGTTGGTAAGCAGCCTCCTAATTTTAGGATTACTGGAGGTGAGGGACATTGAAGATCACATTGTCCATGTTTTTCTCTAAACAAAACTCCCAAACAGTTGTGCATCAGGCTCTGGATCATATAGTCATTTAAGCTAAAAGAGTTAAGAGGATACTTAATAAAACTGGAAGAATTAGATGGATATGAATGAGTTAATTAGAGAAGAATTCTATATACATATTATAATTTTGTGTAAACGTTTTATTCATTTATAGCCATGTGTCATGAAACAATGGGGATGCCTTCTGGGAAATGTGTGATTTAGGCAGTTTTGCCCTGTGAACATCCTAGAGAGTAATTATACAAACCAAGACAGCTATACCATCACAGGGGACTTGGATCACATACGTGGTGCATTATTGACTGAACCATCATTATACAGAACATGACTGTATATTGGGAAACCCCAAACAAATTCTAACTGTATAGACTGAATAATGTTCCATTAAATCAGCACCCTGGTCCAGAAATAGAACAGTAGCCTCCTTCATAGCAAATCAGAAAACTGTCCCCAGTGGTTAACTACTATACTGCATTTAATATTTTTCTAATAATTTTTTTCTAAGTTGTATGAATGGAATCACATTGTAAATACTCAATTAGCCTGGCTCAGTTTGTTCAATATTGCATTTTGAGTTTTCTCTTATTGTTGCATATAACAGTAATCCATTGGTTCTCCTTGCTTAATTTAGTCTATTGAATAAAACACCGTAATTTATTCATATTACTACAAATGAACATTTGGGTTATTCCCAGTGTTATTATTTTTATTGTTCTTAGAAATAGCACTGTGGCAAACATTCTGGCACAGAATGCACAAAATTATTTTGCACATGAACAACATTATTTTGGATAAATTTCTGGATCATGGTATATGACCCTATGCAGCTCTAGGTGGTACTGTCAGACATATTTCAGAAGTTGTATGAGTTCATGTGTCCACTCACAATGTATGAGATTGCAAGCTTTTTTACACTCTCCATTTAATAGATGGTCAGGCTTTATAATCTTAGCTATTTCAATGAATTTAAAATAATATCTCACTGTGGATTGAATTTGCATTTTCTTGATGACTAATGATGTTGAATATCTTTCTGTACTTATGGGCCATTCAGAGTTACTCTAATTTGAAATGCTTGTTTGAGGTTTTAGACCATTTGTTAAATTGGTCTAGTTATTGTGCTTTCCTTATTGATTTATAGGAATTCCTCATCATTTTATATAATAGTCCTTTGTTGGAGATACGTGCTGTGAATATTGTCTGCCAGACTCCAGCTTGCATCTTTGTTCTCAAGATATAGTCTTTTGATAATAAAGGTTCCTAACTTTAATGCAGTAATTTAGCTATCTCCTTCATTAGAAATAGAGCTTTTCATGTCCTGTTTTAAAAGTCTTTTGCAATCCTAATGCAATCTATATTTTCTGGAAGTTTTACTGCCTTTCACATTTAGATCTGCTAAAAAACTGAAATTGGTTTTCTTGCTTGTTGTTTTGTTGTATTGTTTTTGCTGTGGTTAAAATATCTTGAAGGGGTCCATATATATATATATATATTTTTTTTTTTAACCTGCACAGTCAATTGTTTCAACAAGTACTGAAAGTATCTGTCCTTTTTCCATTGCATTATAGGGTCATTTTGGTTGTACATCCATTGATTAATGTGCATGTATGACTCTTTACAAAGATATTTATTTAACAAATTAATTCTATTCACCTTATTTTTTATGTATGCTTATTAAGTTACTAGATTCTTGTTTCTTGCTTATAGTTTTATACTTCTCTCCTATTTAAACATGTTACATAAGGTAATTTTAAATTTTGTGACTGAAAAATTCAATATCTCAAAGCTTTGTCTGATTCTGTGACTATTTTTTTAGCTAGCTTTCCCATTGCATTATTTATTTGCAATTTTCTTTTCTTTTATTTATTTTTTTTTTTGTTTGCTTTCTTTGAAATATGTTTTTGCTCTAGGGAGGTCATTTTTTTAAAAATCTGCATTGAGGTCTGAATTAAAGGTGCCTTTCTCTGAGGAAGATTTGTGTTGTCTTTCCTACTTATAAGGAGTTTAAACATAATCTGAGACCTTTTTAAATTAAATTCTTAAGATTTGTTTTGGATCTTGAAGTCTGCATGGAAGAAGACTAACTTAAATTTTTCATTTGGGATTATTTTGGATATCACAGACAACAGTAATTTACAGCAGGAGCTCACATACCAATTTGTGGTTACAGATTCTCAGGGAAAAATGTTTTTAGTGCTTCACCCAACACCAAGTTAATAGCCAGAGAGAAGGTGATAAATTTAACATAATCATAGCTCCTAAGATTGCATCTTTAATTTCATTTTTTCTGCATAAGTATTACTAGAGTGCTATGATAGTTTGTATTACTTGAAAGCAATTTTTTTCTATTATACCACTGAACAAAAATGTGTTTTTTTTTTTTTTTGTTTCTGTTTTAAGATATTGTGCTGTTAGTTTTCAATTACTTTAATAAATAGCCAAGATAAATCAACTTATAAAGATGAAGCATTTGTTTTGGTTCACAGCTCTCAAGGTCTCAGTCTATATCATTAGGCATGGTAGTACGCCATGGTAGCAGAGGATAACAAAATCACTCATCTCTTGGCCAGGGCACGAAAGAGCAGAAGAAACCAGAACCCCCAAATCCCCTTTGAGTACATGCTCCCAGTGATTTAAAACTCCCACTAGGTCCCATCTTTTATAAAATCCACCCCCTCCCATTAGCTGTAAGCTGGGAGCCACCTCTTTAGCGCAGGGGCCTTTGGTAGAGACACCAGATCCAAGTTATAGCAAATACTTTAAATTTTTTCAAAACTTATTTATTCCCATAAAAGCAAAATGTCTCTTTCCTGTTAAAATAGATTTACATAGAAAAGCTTATGACTTCCTGGAGACCAAGATCCCTTTGAATCTGGCTGTGTCTGTGGTACAGAAGCTTCAAGGCACAACAGAATTTCTGAATCCTAACCTAGACTTCATTTCCCAACCCCCCTTCCCAGAAAGAAAAATACAACTTGATCATTGATTTTGTAGAATGAAGTATTGTTTTATTTAACTTAGGAACCTAATAAAAACCAGACCCTTAAAATTCCATTTATGGAGATGGTCATCATGTAATAAGTTACCTTACATGGTAGAAATTTTTAATAGAGTATCCACTTTTAAAAATAGTTTGGATTATAGAAATCATGTATCATCTACCAAGTGTTAAAGATGTTCTGAGGTGTTATAATATGGTGTGGACTTATTTTATAGCTAATTAAATAATTTCTAAAAACAGTATTATGTGTTTCATGGCCACAAGTCACTTATAGCAATAAAAATAATCACTCAGATATTTTACTTGCCATAATTTTGAGAATAGGGAACTTGGAAGTGGGGCAATATGCCTTTTTCTCTTATAGACACCTCACTGAATCTGCAGGACTTGACTCTAGATACAACTATCAATGTTGCAGTATCTTCAGTTTCTATCATTCCTCCAAGAACTCTTGGGACAGCAAATGGGTTTATGGGAATGAGCTAACCATAAAGGATGGTTCATGAGCATTCAAATTTGAATTTAATTTGATCGTAGGCTTAAGCTCCTGTGTGGCAGCAAAATTCATATCAGCAGAATTGCAAGTTACTAGATCTCATTACACTTGCATGCTCTTAATGTTGATGGCAGTCCCTTGCTCATGCCACAGCCCAGAGGGAAACATTTATATACCTGCTGCTTCTGATGATCTGTCCCAGAAGACTATCTGATGACCCATTCCTGTTATTTCCTACTTAGATTTTTATTGGTAACAAATTACAAAAAGACTCTACTGAAGTACATTTGCATTTTAATAAGGGATGTTTAAAAGGGATTCAAGATTCAAAAACAAGCTTTTATAACAGAAGCATGAGCAGAACAGATGTTAGATTGGCAAAGGGATTTCTCTGACTCCTTCTCCAATCACCTGTGTCACATGAGCAGTCACTTATTCTGTCACTTCAAGGTTAAACAGCCTCAAAGGCCTTCATTCTGTTGCACAGACAAACCTTGGACCTAGATGGAAGAGTTTTGTTGTTACTGTTGTTGCTTTTTTTTCTTCTTTTTTTCTCCCCTGCTGACACAGCATCATAGCAATCAAAGGAACAGAATCCAATAGAAGGGATTCAAGCCCAGAACAAGCCTGATGGACTTAATTTTCTTGAGAGTCCTTTGGCAATTTACCAATCTGCCAAACTTTGTCTTCTGTTATCTGCCTTGAATGATCATTGTGTAGGACAGATGAAAACAAAATAGCCTCCCCCCTTTTTTTACAGATCTAAGTATTTATCATAAAATTTATTAAGGAGTCCTTCAAGTCCCATAAAGAGGAATTTGTAGATACTTACAATTTATTAAATTATGTAAAATTGACTCTTCTTCCTCAGCCTACCTTACAAGTCAAGAAAGAGTAGATAAAATGTCAATGAAAAAATCGGCAACACCGTTTATTAAGAAATTCGTATAGTTTCCCCTGAAAATATTCCTGGCCAAAGATATATTTTTTCAGTTGCCACAAATTAGGCATCTTTTTACTTTGGCTTTGCAGATTTGATCTAAAGAGTTATTGTGCTATGTGGAAGCATAAAGTGATGCTCTGTTTGGTACTTCCATTAAAACAAACACTAGGTTCACTCTTTCCTCAGATGCCACATTGGGATTTACCTTTCTGGGTTTAGCAGACTTTGATTTGTTACCTATTGTTACATAACAAATTGCTTCAAAATTGAGCAGCTTAAAATAAAAACACATGTATCACCGTGAAGTTTTGATTGGTTAATAAACTGGGTACAGTTTATGGGGTCCTCTATTCCAGCGTCTTTCATGGGATATAATCAAGGTACCAGCTGAGGTACAGTTCTCTTGAAACTTGGTTGGGCAGACATCCATTCCCAGGCTCAAGTGGTTGACAAGATTCAGTCCCTCATGGTTGTTGGACTGAAGGCTCTGTCCCTATCTGTTGAACACATTGCAATGTTTAAAAAAATATTCTTAATGAACTGATACTTCAAAATTAGGGAGGGCTGATCATTCTTTAGTTGAATAATAAAGCTGTGATTCACCTTAAATTCGGGCAAATAGGAGTTTGATTTTCTCTTCTTTAAGAAAACTTTTTATTAGGCAAAATTAAGGAGTAGTTAATAGCAGGTCTGAAATTCTAGCACAGCTATCCTTAATCTTTTGTAGGGGATTGGTTTCAGGACCCCTGGCTGACACCAAAATTGGCAGAAGCCTTATATAGGGTGACAGAGTATTTGCATATAGCCTATGTGCAACACTGTCTTCTTGAGATTAACTATAATGATAATAAAATGTAAATGCTGTGTAAATTGTGTTATAATATTGTTTTGTGGAATAATGATAAAAAAAATCTGAACATGTTCATTTCCAATGAAACTCTTTTTATTTTTTCAAATATTTTCTAGCCATAGTAATTTAAATCTTCAAAAGGGGATCCCACAGATAATGAGGGCTGACTCTACCTATTCCTTGTGGCAATTTCTTTTAAGAATACAAACTCTTTTGCCCACGTGGAGACTTGCAGTTTGTCCAAGAAATACAGTACTTCCATTTAATAAATAGCCGAGAATTGCTATTTGTATTTCGAGTCTGTCACTGAAGTGGAACCTAAAATGTTCAAGACAGCATTTTATTTCTGAGATGAGCTCAGTAAATATTAAATCAAAGATGAAATTTTTAATTAATAATGAGCAGTTCTCTACCTTTTGGAATTTATTTTCACAGAAGCCATTTAGAAGGTATGATCTTTTAAAAGACTACTTAATAGTGAAAGTTGAGGAGCATTGGGAAAATTGAGGGTGAAATAAGCACTACTTAACATATAGTGGAATTAATTTCTCCTTCCTGAGACTCTGCTGACATTCTTAAATTCCACTTAGTAGGCATTTTGAACACAAAATCTTCTCTCTACCTTGTCTAGCCTCACTCAAGTCATCATCTTCTGTTGCTTAAACTAGAGAGACAGGCTCCTAACTAGGGGATCTACTTCCAGCCTTGCTTTGCTAATGTCGGTGCTTCATAAAAAAGCCATAGGACCTGTTCAAAATAAAATCAGGCTTCAACTTTTCTAATGCTTTCTTCTCTTTCAACATATCAGTATGTAGTGAGCTCTACAAGATCTGGCCCAGGGTACTCTGCATTATCCTAATCTCCTCCACCCCGAGCGTTCACGCATGTCAAGCTAGCGTCCATGTTTCTCCTCAGCTGTACCAGGCATGCTTGTACCCTTGAGCTGTTGCATATGTGGTTATCTGAATGGAACTTTCTTCTCTCAGATGTACTCTCTTCTCTTTGAGTAGATTTGTGTCATGGGACTATGGTCCCTTCCTATCAGAGTGGTACTTCCTCAGATGAAGAATCGGAGGGAGTAACCTATTCTCCTCTTTAATCACTCACTGGCAATTTTTTATTGATTTCTCTAATGCTTATAACCACCTGATATACTTTGCGCATTAATTTTTCCTATAGTCTAATTTCCCCCTTAAATTGTAAGATCTAGGAAAGCAGGGATTAGATCTGCTTTGTTCATTGGAATGTCCAACTGTCACTTAAAAACATTATCAGAAATTTCAATGTTAAGACTTGTTCAAGATTTGTTAGGTATTTGATATAAAATTGTCACCACAACTATATACATAAAATATATATTTAGATTACATATATATGATTATACATATACAATTATAAAAGAACAAATTTATTTAACATTCTTTCTGTAGATTATAGCAAAGTCCATGAGCCACAGGATAACAACCTCTACACATCTGGGCACTAGAAGACTGTCTAAGTATGTAATCTATAGAATATTTTATTTAAAAACATATAGGTTACCTAAGCTTTGGTTTCTCAGCTACTACTGAGAAGAGGAATAAATGATTTGTGTCATTTCATGGTGAACCTATGACATGGAGGTAAGGATTAAATAAATCAACACATATAAATAAGTTTGAACAATACATTACAGTGTTTAAGTATCTGAAAAATGTAATTAAGGTTCTATATACTCCCCAGCCTACTGTGTTGATGATGGCACAAAATAAACACCTCTATTAGAGAGGACTTCTTTATGTCCACCAATGATGAGCTGTCCAATTTCTGGGAGAGAAAATAAACAATGTCAGTTTCTCTTTCAAATGCATGTCCCAATTAGTGAGGTGATAATCATGAAATCTTTACTCCACTAGATCAGCCAAAACAAGCCATTTCATTTTTCTACTCCCAAGACTTGCTATCTCCTCTGAGCAAGAAGTAGGTTCGTTAATAAAATAGAGGGGAAAATTAAAAAGATCATCTGAAAAGCAAGGTTAAGAGAGAGAGAGAGAGAGAGAGAGAGAGAGAGAGAGAGAGAGAGACTAATACAAAGAGAGAGACTGATTCAAAGAGCTAGAAGTTCTGAAAATTTTCATTCAAAATATAAATAAAATAGGCTTAAAGAAATAACTCTGTGAAAACCTGGATGGCTAATAATGAGCAAATAGAAGGTAGTCTATTGAAACTCAAATTCAGCCTCCACCCATGGAGAGAAATTCTCACCTGGTATGAATCTGTCAGCCCATGGATTACCTCTTAGTGCTTTGCAAAGCAATATGAATCCTTTATAGAGGAGCCCTTGCCTACAAAGAAACCATGACACTGTGTTATGCATGTTTACTTGTTTTTAATGGGGAAATAAAAAGCTTTGTTTTCAGAAAGTGTATGAGTTCTTACATCTCATGTGAAATTACAGTTATGGGAATCAAGGAAGAAATGGGTCATAACCTTAGTACTGTTTCACCCTGTCAGCCCATCTCCCACCTCCTCATCCACATACAAACACAGCATTCAAAATAGTAGAAGCAATTCAGCACTTATCTATTTTTATTTTTATGCATTTATGTATGTATTTTTGAGATAGAGTTTCACTACATTGCCCAGGCTTGTCTCAAATTCATGCTCAAATTCACATACTCAAGTGATCCTCTTACTTAGTTGTAAAAGATGAAGTTTTCAATAGGAAGCTGGAGGGAAATCTTCATGCAGAAAACACACACATACATATGTAGTGAATTTTTATTTGAACTTATATATATATATATATATATACATATATATAATGCACACATATATAGAATATATAAAATATGTGAGATCTATGTACATGATTATATTTATTAAGTATATATGCCCCACCATGTACCCCCAAATATCAAGGACTAAAACTTCTGCTTTGGGGATTTTATGGTTTCTGGACATTCAGATTGAGCTAGTATTCTCTGGGAATTTGCTTCAACTATCTCATCTGCTCTATGTAAAAAGAAAAGTTTTGTTCGTATCACTTGCATCTACACAATTTCAAATGAAATTTAAAAGTTCTGTGTAACTCATTTCATCACAAGTAAAAACAGGGGATAGTAATATTACCTAATGCACAGGCTTGTTCTGGTAAGTAAATAAACTCATTTGTTTATTTGTCTTGAGACAGAGTCTCACAGTTTTGCCTGGGTTATGTCTCAAACTCCTGGGCTCAACTAATTCTATTAACTCAGCCTTCAGAGTAGCTGGGACTACAGGAATGTGCCACCATGCATAGCACTACTTATTTGAATGGATGAAAAATGCTTCTGGGAAATTATATGTTTTATAATAAAAACCAACAGAAACCTTGTGCACAATCTCATTTCAAGACTCAGAATTTATTTTAAAAAGTCAACATAAGTATGTTCAATGACTAGAAGCTTACCTTGCTAGATAACTCTCACAATCATATACTATACTGTCTATAGAAATCACTTAAAAATGTGAATATCAATTGCTAACCAATGACATTCTGTTCTGTGGAAGACTAAAGAGATTTATTTTATTTGGACAGACAAAATCAACACTAGTTCATTCAACAAATATTTATGGAATACCAAAATAGATTCAAACCATTAAGAGAACAATATATCTTTGTGTATATTAAAAACTGGGTGCTAGAGAACTTTCCTTTCCCTCCCTAGCTCCAATCCTCCATTTTCACTGCAGTCTCTATTAACTTCAAATTCACAAGGTTACTAGAGAGGATCTTCCTGGGTTGTGCAAAATAAGGTCTCACAGAAAGGAGTGTATATTAAGGGAAGGGAAAGAATTAGGATATTGACTTTGTGCAAAAAAGCATGAATAAGGACAAAACTCTGTGTTGTATGTATTGATCATAATGTTTTCTGTCCTACCTTTCTCTTTAGGGAGCCATATTTGAGGCATTTATAAGTATGGTCGTAAAATTAAGTGAACACAGAGGATGTGTAATCTTTGGTCTGTGTAGATGCCTATATGAACAAGGGGAAGGGGAAGATTCCCTATTCATATAATAACTATGAATGCAGGACATGTAGTCATCTGTAGTGCAGCAGACGCAGGGGAGGGCATCAGGGATGCCACCTCAGCCACCAAGGTAGGAAGAGAAGAAGAAATAATTTTGGGAGGGGCACTTTCATTTTTATTTATTTAGCTAGTTAATTAGTTTTTGTGCTACTAGGGTTTAAACCCAGTTCTGGAGATGAACTCAGGGGTGCTATGCTATTGCACTGCATCCTCATGCCTTTTTATTTTAGAGACAGGGTCTCACTAAATTGCCCTGACTGCCTTAAAATGTGAAATTCCCTTACCTCAGCTTCCCAAGTCACTGGGATTGCCTTCTGGACATTTTTAAACATGACTTGAGACTTTCTGAAATAGCTAGGGTGGGAGTGAAATCTAGCCATCTTGGAATTCTGACATTGGAAATGAAGCAGATAAACAAATTGTTAAAGCAGAATATTGATGTAATATACTCTCAGACTGCTGAGCCTCTTCCCAGGATCACTGAATCCACCTTGATGGCAGAGTTTAGTTTCCTGAGTTTGAGCAAGGCCTCCATGTGATGTAGATGTTTGAGAACCATTCAGTTTTATGTATGAGGTCCTTCAGATGATTTTGGTCCAGAAAAAATTGTCCTTGACCAGGGGCAATTTTATTCCTAAGTGGATATTTGGAAATATCTGAAAACACTTTTAGTTATTACATCTGGGAGGGAGAGGGTGGTACTGAACCAATGTATAGAAAGTATGGATACTGCCAAACATTCTACAATGTATATAGCACAATCCTGCCCCCACCAACGAGAATTAACTGTCCTAAAATGTTAGCTAAAGTTGCTAAAATTGGGAAACCCTTGTCTAGAAAATGGTTTTCAATGTGAACACACCTGACAATCATGTAAAAAGTACTGAAATTATTGCTGCTTGAATCTCTTTTCAGAAGTTCAGATTCAAATTGTGTAGGGTTTGGCCTAGGCAACAGAAATTGAAAATCAAGAAATTAGAAGCTTGCTTTTTGACACCCTGCCCACCATGTTGTAGAGTGGTGGTAAAGAGGCTTCTGTACTGGAGATTTCACAGGCTGGAATTGATGTGAGTAATTGTATGAAGAAACTATTGCCCAAAACTGGTAAACTGAAAACCAGGGAAGGTAAGGACATCAAACTTAAATTTACTTGCAATGATTACATGTGTCAGGATGCTCTTCATTCTATTTAACATCTATTAGTCTCACTCTTGTACCCCTAGCATTGTCAAAATTTACAAGCTGAACTACAAATCATAAAACCTAATCTGTAATCTGCAATGACTCTATCTTTGGTATATTTTGTTTCTTTTTATTTCCTTCAATTTCCAATGAACTTTAAGGATAAAGTCTAAGCTGCTTTTGTCTTCATTGCATATTATTTCTTTTATATAGCTGAGAAGTTGTATAGGTATGAAGTAATGGGTTCAAGAAGCAATTAATATCAGCATCTCAATATATAGTGACTTTGAGGAAATCAGCTCTGTATTCAAAACTCTGAAGGTAGTGTAGTTCAGAAGAAAAAGGCTTAGGACTGAGAAAAATGATACATAGGTGTTTTGAATCCATTTCCATTGATTGCTAACTTTGGGCAAGAATATTAACCTCTCTGTGCCTTGAATCCTTCAAATATAATATTCGCTTTAAGATTTTTTTATACATTTGAACAAGTCAAGACACAGAATGTTCCTAACACGAGGCCTGTAATATTATCTCCTCTTCATCTATCGTAGCTTATAATCATTTTTATCAAATATATCAGAAGATTTTATGTTACTTCTTTGAATCAACTCACCTTTAAATAAGGGTTCTAAACCTGTTTGTTGTTTCAAAATCCTTCAACAGTCTGGAGTAACTTAAATTATTCCTTCAAGTAAGTATAATTAAGCATTGTGAAATAAATGAAGACCACCCAGATGAGAATAAGCAAAGGCTATATTTACAGAGCTTTCTATAGCAAAGGAGTCAGCCATCACTGTTTGCATTTAGCAGAGACTCCAAGGAGAGCAGATGGGTATGAAAACTTTCTAGGTATTGGAAGGAAAGGCTTCAGTTATTCCCTAATTGGAGGGTGTTAGCATGAGAATCTGAGGCAGCCTACCTAGATATGGGGCACCTGAGGTGCTTGGCTATTGGAGTATGTTTGGCTTTCTCTGGTCTTTGTCAAGTTAGAAGTGGGGAACGGGGATTGAAAAACTTTCAGGGTTTTGTTCATTTGTTTGTTTTGCTTTCCTTTAATGTATTGCCCAGGCTGGTCTCCAACTCATGAGCTCAAGTAATCTGCCTACCTTAGCCTCCTGGTAGCTGGGACTATAAGAACATACCACCTTGCCCCACAGAAATGGTTGGTTGTTGATTCTAACCATTTGGAACCAATTTCTATGGAGATTGTGATGGCTTCCTGAACTGGAGTCTACAGATTATAATTTATCTCCCCATTGTGGTTTAGCTTCTTCTATTGCTTGATGGAGGTTTTGGCTCAGGGTTCTATTTAGTATATGGTCATACATTTTTATATTCAATATGAGAAGTACAGAAAGTGGTAGAAAGTAAAACCAGTCTAAAATAGAAGTAGTTTTATATCTAGTTAAGAAGTATTAAAGCTGTTACTACAAATCCATTAGCTAATGCCCAAAATTCTTTTAAAGTTGAGCTGTGTTAAAAGTCAACCTAATTAACTTTGAGACAATTATTTGAACACTAAACTTTTTTTTTTTTTTTAATGTTCACAGCTTATTCAAGTAAAAGGACACATTGGTTTCTACTTATATTACAAATACATGTTTACATGTTGCACCCAAGCTCACCAGCTAAGCCCTTCACTTTTATCCACTCATTAATAATCATGAATTTACATGGATTATGTAAACATTGAATAAAAATGTCCATTTATGCTTACAAGAGCTACTTTCAATGTTTAACATTTCTAAATCCTAATCTATTCTTTCATAAAAAGAACTGCAGGGGTAATTGCCCTATCACATTGGTCTAAGGACACCCAATAATAGCAGAAAAACACTATTCTTCTTTGCTAGATCACTACAATTAAAAAGAGCTTTTTCAGTGCTAACATTCCCCAAATTAGTCTAGAAATCTTTAAGAGGTAAGTTTAAGGTTAACACTAGTCACCTCTAGCATGCATGATTTCATTTTCCCTCTGTTTTAATGGTTTATGGAATACCACTCTCTTTTTTTTTTTTTAATCAAAGCTTCACCAAGTGGGAAGGTTCGCCTTTTTACTAATCTCTTGTAGAGATTTCAGAGTAGCAGAGCTTTTGGCTTTACAGCAGATCCCTCTCCTTAGGACCTAGGCATGAATCCCAGGGGATGCAGAATACATAAGCAGCCTGAGTATCACACTCTGTAAGAAAATCAAGGAGAAGCTCAGAGCACATCTTTCCTGAGCTGGCAGAACATCTACTGATCCTCCCACAACAAGAGAGGAGGCTGAGAGGTCAGCAAGGACCGTTCTGAAGGTCGATCTCTTCGCCATCTCCCTGTCCCTTCTGGGAGGCTGTCATGAGATGTTTCTCATTGCCTAATGCATTCTGATACGGAAGGAACTTTACACCCTGATCCCTCAGTTTTGAGCTGTAGACTTAAACCTTTTAGCTTCAGTCTAAAATTGGCTCCTGGGCAATGAATGGTGTATTCTGCAACTTGTGTTGCAGTCATCTGCCTCCTTTTGCTTTGACGTGTCCTAGGTGCGTCAGGACAAAGGATTGGGGCTATTCTTCCTTCCACTGGGTACAGAAATAATCAACTGTCTTGGAAGTTAGTTGTATCTTTACTGATAAAATCAGTCTAGTCTTGGCTTTGCCCTTCATTGTATATTCGTGACAAACTGTAGCCCAGACAGCTTAGAGGCTTGGTAACATTTTTACCTAGGTAAAAAGGTAACAGCTCCCCATAGATCTTTTCCCAGGATTTTCTCTTATGGTTCTGCTTTGAAGACTGAAAATCTTTGGCTTCATAGCATCTCTCTGCAAGTTCCAAAATGTCCACCCAGGGCAGTGCTGCAGTAAAGCTAGTTGGTGTGACCTTTCTTTCCTCTGATCTTCCAACTCCTCTTGAATTCTGGGGATTTTCACATCACCATATCTTGCTGGAATCATGTCAAGTCTACTCACTATAATAAATCCCTTAATCCTGTAACACTCATAGCAGATCTACTTCCATGACTTAATCTTGATGATAAAATCAGATTTTTATAAAAGCTTACATGTAATAAAAAACCTAAAAAAAGAGGATTTGAAACACATTAACAGTTAAAAAAATTTGTAAGAGATAGTCATTACAGTTTGGGATTAGGTCAGTTTAAGAATTCATGTCTTTTTTTTTTTTTTTTTTTTTTTTTCTTCTTCAAAGTTTAATGAGCACAATCCAAATATCTGAATTATGAAGTAACAACTCTGATTGCTACTCCTTGCCTTTTCTTCTAATTGAGTGTGTATGCTAATGCCATGTGTTCAATATTTGTCTTTACTTTATTCATTGCTCTAAAATATAGAGAATGGAGCAGACTTACTGCTCAAAAACAATTGCATGGCAAATATTGAGAAATTTTGTGGAAATGATTAGATCTCATGAAATAAAGTATTTGCTTCTATTTAATGGAAAATGTCTACTGATTATGGAGGCAATTGTTTTCACCTGAACACTTTTAAGGGATAAATTCTGAAATCTCTTTTGGTTTTATGATGTGATAATACTGATATGTTATATTTTTCTTAAAACCATACTAATACCACTGCAATTTGAAGAAAAAAAAAACTCACATATAGGGTGATTTATTATAAGGTTAATAATATACCCATATTTTGTAAATAAAAACAATGTCAGTATTTTGAGTGAATTACACAGTGTTATAAAACTTGGAAGTAGTAGAAAATAAATTATTCTATCAAAACATGTATTTTTACTTCTAGAAACCATCTTTTAAGTAAGTTTGATAACATTTACAAAAGACAGAGTCTCACTATTATAAGGTAAAGCACATAGACTGATCCTGTAATGAGGCCCTGAGTCCAGATGGCCAAAATAGGTCAAGAGATAAGAATGATAGTATTTTATCCTTTAGAGATCTTTCACTAAGTTTTTTAAAATGATATTGAAACTACCTATTGTTCCACTGCTGTGGAGATTGGCAATTATTAATATTTTTGCCTGGATCATCTGAGATCCAAGCTAAAACATGGAAAGGACCTAAAACATGCAAAGAAGAACACTCACCAATAGAAAAATATTCACCAATAGGCAGTTGTATCTGGACCATTATATTTTTCTTTCAGCAGGTCTGGATTCTTAAAGCACATACAATGTAATTTTTCACACAGAATTTTCATTTGAAAATCAGATAAAAGTAAGAACACTCTTGCTTGACACTTTTGCTTTTTTATAAAAGCCTTCCAAGACTTGTCCATTTTGAATATTCAGAATAATCTCATCCTTATGTTGTTCTTGTTACCATTATGTTTCCTAGTATGCCTAATTATATCCAGTTTACTAGATCAGTGGACTAACCAGGACTAGCCTTTGGAGTTACTTTTAGAACTTTTTCAAACATGTAGCAAAATTAATGTCAGGTCCAGACTCTAGAGGACTGTCACATGAATTTACAAACTAGCAAAATATAATACCAATAAATGAGTAAGACCAAAACCAAATAAATATATAGAGGACATGTCCCCAGTTATTTCTGTATTTATGATGTACATTCAATGTCATTATTATTATTATTATTTAGCAAAAATGATAGTATCAAGTAGATATTAGGCAAATATATTCAAATAAATAAATATTCAGCTTTGGTGGCAGGTCTAATTTCCCTACTAGCTTTCCTATCTATAGTGATTGGATAATAAACAATGCGCAGAATCTTAACCTAGCCCCGCCTAGATCACTCACTACCTTCTGATCCCAAAATGGCAGGAAAATCTCACCATCTATTACCCTTAGATGAAAACACTTTCCAAGATATAAGAGGATCCTGCAGTTGAAATTTTGAACTGTATGTTCTGTAACAGCATTCATCTTTAAAAGCTAATTTCATGTTTGCATTACATTGAGGGTTATTGTGACCAGACATAGATATCATTAAACCAATACTCAAAATTAGAAAGATCTACTCAGTTCTGCCACCAAAATCAATATTTATTTACAAAATCTGTTTTTTTTTCTTCTTAGTATTTGATATTTTACAATGTTTTCTTCCTATGTTTTGACACTTTGGAAGAGCTATAGTCCTAGTGTATTTTTTGTTAGCATATTTAAAAAATGCAGCTTTATCTTTTATATTCATTTTCTAAAATTCAAATATGAAATTTAAGAAAAACTGCAGGTGATTGACAAATTGCAATTTTTATGAATATACTTAAAGAATAATAAAGCAAAAGGGATTCAGAAAATATAAAATTTTCTATGATAAGGTTAAATGAAAATATACTTAAGCAGGGATTGAGCTCAGTGGTGTTTAACCACAAACCCACATCCCCAGCTATGTTTTATTTTTTTATTTTGAGACAGGGTCTTGCTAAGTTGCTTAGGGCCTCACTAAGTTGCTGAGGCTGGCTTTGAACTTGAGATCATCCTGCTTCAGCCTCCTTAGTCACTGGGATTACAGTGCCTGGCAAAAAATGCACTTCTATTAATATTAATTCTTTATTTTTCTTACCACCTTACACAAGATCAAAATACTAATGGGAATTAATAACATGCTACTAAAAGAGGAAGTTAGGAAAACTTCAAATCCAATTATATAAAGGAAGGTGACACAGAGGGTCATGGAAAAATCATCATAATGTAAGCAGAAGCAGACAAGCCATCTGTTATTGATAGGTAAGTTTTTAGATAAGACTTTATAAAGTTGGGCAAAAATGAAGAGTTTGGAAGTTTCACATGGTTTCTGTTTTGGGGAGTAGAAATTATATTTGTACTTCAGGGAAGTCTTTCTTTTTGTTCCAGAGGTCCTAATTTTCCAGTATATATATTTTGTTAATTATTCAGTCAGTTTATTTTTTTCTACAGTATTCCACCATTTAGAAAAAAAGCCATGTTGGAAATTTGGGCCTACTTTTTCTTCTATTTGGCGCAGGGTCTCTGATTTAATTTCTACTTCCTTGATCCACTTTGAGTTGAGTTTTGTGCACAGTGAGAGATAGAGGTTTAATTTCACTTTACTACAAATGGATTTCCAGTTTTCCCAGCACCCTTTGTCAAAGAGGCTATCTTTTCTCCAAAGTATGTTTTTGGCACCTTTGTCTAATATAAGATAACAGTAACTATGTGGGTTTGTCTCTGTGTCCTCTATTCTGTCCCATTGGTCTACAAGTCTATTTTGTTGCCAATATCATGCTGTTTGTTACTATTGCTCTGTAGTAAAGTTTAAGGTCTGGTATAGTGATGCCACCAGCTTCAGTCTTCTTGATAACGATTGCTTTAGCTATTCTGGGTCTCTTATTTTTCCAGATGAATTTTATGACTGCTTTTCTATTTCTATGAGAAATGTTATTGGGATTTTGATTAGAATTGCATTAAATCTGTATGGTGCTTTGGTAGTATGGTCATTTTGACAATATTAATTCTGCCTATCCAAGAACAAGGTAGATCTTTCCATCTTCTAAAGTCTTCTTTAATTTATTTCTTTAGCATTCTATAGTTTTCATTATAGAGGTTTTTCACCTCTTTTGTTAATTTGATTCCCAAGTATTTTATTATTTTTGAGGCTATTATAAATGGAGTAGTTTTCCTTGTTTCCCTTTCAGAGAATTTTTCACTGATATACAGAAAAGCCTTTGATTTATGGGTGTTGATTTTATACACAAATTTCCAAAATGTTGGATTAGGCCCTGAATTCCTTAATAAGACTCCTATAGTGCAGGAATTAAAATCAATAATCAATAAATGTGATAGATTCAAACTAAAATGCTTCTTCTCAATAAAAGAAACAATCAGTGAGGTGAATAAAGACCCTACAAAATGGGAGAAAATTTTTACCACATGCACATCATATAGAGCACTAATCTCTAGGGTACATAAAGAACTCAAGACTCTTTACACTAAAAATAAATAAATAAATAAAAATAAATAACCCAATCAATAAGTGGACCAAGGAACTAAACAGATACTTCTTAGAAAATGATATACAATCGGGGCTGGGGTTGTGGCTCAGCGGCAGAGCGCTCGCCTCGCACGTGTGCGGCCCTGGTTCGATCCTCAGCACCACGTAAACATAAATGCATTGCATTGTGTACAACTAAAGTAAATAAATAAATATTTTTTAAAAAGAAAAAGAAAATGATATACAATCAATCAACAAATATATGAAAAAAATGTTCAACATCTCTGTTCAGTGATAAGAGAAATGAAAATCAAAACTACTCTAAGATTTTATCTCACTCCAGTCAGAATGGCAGCTATCAAGGATACAAACAACAATAAGTGTTGGTGAAGATGTGGAGAAAAAGACACACTCATACGTTGCTTGTGAGATTGCAAATTGGTGCAACCAATATGGAATGCAGTATGGAGATTCCTTGCAAAACTGGGAAAGGAACCACCATTTGACCCAGCTATCCCACTTCTCAGTCTATACCCAAAGGACTTTAAAATAGTATCCTGCAGGGACACAGCCACATCAACGTTTATAGCAGTATAATTTACAATAGCTAAACTGTGGAACCAACCTAGATGCCCTTCAGTAGATGAATGGATAGAGAAACTATGGTATATATACACAATGGAATATTACTCAGCATTAAAAGAAAATAAAATCATGCCATTTTCAGGTAAATGGATGGAGTTAGAGAATATAATGCTAAATGAAGTAAGCCGATCCCCAAAAAACAAATGCTGAATGTTTTCTCTAATATAAGGATGCTGATTCATAATTGGAATGGGGTGGAGGGAGCATGGGAGGAATAGAGGAACTTTAGATAGGGAAAAGGGGGGAGGAAGGCAAAGGGAGGGAATGTGGGGGTAGGAAAAATGGTAGAATGAGATGGACATCATTACCCTAAGTACATGTATAAAGATACGAATGGTGTAATTTTATGTGTGTACAACCAGAGATAAGAAATCTTGTATTCTATAGTGTAATATGAATTGAAATGCATTCTGTTGTCATATATAACAGATTAAAATAAATTTAAAAAAGGAAAAAAGCCAAGTGCAAATGCTTTGAAGTTAGTTAATAAATATTCTGTTTTGCATGCTGCAAATTGAGTATAAGTAGAGAATTCTCCCCCTGTCAAAAATTTTAAGAAAATTTTATTGTCTAAATATGGATTTTGGCCACTCATTGCTTTAAAATGATAAAATTAAAAATGAAATAAGTAGAATGAATGATAAATTGGATAAGCAGAAGAAAGGATTAGAATTGAATTATAGGATGAGAGAAAACTTCTAGGTGGAAAGGAAAGAGGAAAACTATTAATATTTGTAATTAAAGTCCTAGAAGTTAAGGAAAGTGTAAAAACAATGTTGAAAAAGGTCATGGAAATTATTTTCTGAAATTGAAGAAATGAGGCACAAATTCATGATTCATGATTAAGTACAAAGAAAAACTCGATACAACACAGCAAAACTTCAGACAACAAAATAAAAGAATGACATCTTGAAAGTGGCTAGAGAAAAAATGTTTTCTTTCTTTCTTTTTTAATCATCAAAGAAGAAATGAAACAGCTGACAGCAGAAATGAATGAAAGCCCAAAACAAAAAAAAAAAAAATAAAAATTTTAAACTTCCACATAACTGCCATTCTTTAAATTTATTTCCACAAAGATTTCTTCAAAAATAAAGAGGACATAAAGACAATTACTGGCAAACAAATGCTGAGAATTTTTTTGGCAGCAAAATTGCATTAAAGGCATTAGTAGGACACGCATAAAAAAATAAACAGCCATTGGTAAGAAAAATGAAATTATTATTAACTCAATAAACTATAAAAATTGGTTTTGTAGCATGTAAATTATATGAATTATTAAAGGACAAGTAAATAATAACCCAAAAGGCAAATGTTAAATGAAGTTAAGTATTATCAGTTCATAGACTTTTTGGAATGTGATAAATAAAATAATTTATATTAAACATTAATGAGTGACAGAAAAATACATGGAAAGTACAGGGAGTCTATTAAAAACAGTAGACAACATGGAAATATATTGAAGTAATACAAGGAAACAAATGAAAATATTGACAGAACTGGAGATAAAACCAGTATGATTAATAAAAGTGAATAGTAAGGGGATGTATTTAATGTGTCAGTAATGATTGTAACAATGACAATATGTAATAAACTAAATACCATAATCACATGTAAAAAAATGCATTGCAGGACTAAAAGATAGTATATGTTTCTTATATGACAAAAATAAGCATAAAAGTAAAGAAGGAATGTAATTAAATATGTGGAAAAACACAAGTAAAGAGATAATTTTAAAAATATCAGAAAATGTTGACTTTATTTTTTTATTTTATTTTTTACCATGATACTGGATTTTTATATCATATACATAGTTGCCTTTACCAGTGGTCTTTATTTTTTCTTATGGCTTCAATTCATTGCCTTTGCATCTGAGACTGAAAAACTAACTCCTTTTGACATTTCTTATAGAGTAAGACTACTGGTGATGAACTCCCTCAGCTTTTACTTATAATTTCTCCTTTATTCTTTTTTTTAATTTTTAAAATTTATTTTAATTTGTTATACCTGCTTGCAGAGTGCAATTCCTTTCATATTACATATAAAGAGCACAGTTTTCCAAGTTATTGGTTTTACACAAAGTATTTTCATACAATTTGAGTTTTAAATGTGCACTTAGTATATTGATATCCAACACATTCTGCCATTATTCCTATCCCCTGTCCCCACTCCTTTCCTCCCTCCCCTTTGTTTAACATTCCTTCATGCCTCTTATCCCCCCTCCCTTGCCACTATAATTCAGTACCATCATAGCAAAGGAATCAATAGACCCTTGATTTTCTGGGATTGGCTGACTTCACTTAGCATTATTTTCTCCAACTCCATCCATTTACGTGCAAATGCCATGATTTTATTCTCTTTTAGTGCTGAGTAGTGTTCCATTGTGTATATATACCAAGGTTTCCCTATCCATTCATCTATTGATGGGCAGGCATCGGGGTTGGGGATTACAAGAGAAAATATAGAAATTCCCTTGTTATAAAAAAGCCAAAATTTTATGACTTAACATCATTTAAAAATATGTAAAGAAAAATGATGAGTAATGAATTCTAAATCACAGAAAATTTAGCACAATATTTAAATAACAACTAAAATATATTTTTTAAATGAATCACTTGATAAAATCCAATTCTCCTAACTATCAATGAATAGAAAGGAACTTGCTTAACTCTACAAAGCATCTGAAAGTCACCTGCAATAAATATATTTTACAAGGATATTGGCATCATATCCCTACATATATGAAATGAGGCAAGGATATCATAAGTTCCTTTGCATTTTTTTACTACAAGTATTAGCCATAAAACAATGTAAGAAGAAAGCAAGTAAAGCTTTAAGATTTGAGAAAAAAAATAAGGCTCTGATTATGTGTAGTAGACATTATTGTTTATGTAAAATATTTAAAAGAATTACAAAGTACCAGTAAATTTACCAGGGTCACTGACTACAGGATCAATCTGCAAATCTATTATATTTTTATAAAAATTATCTTACAACAATCACTAGGAAACCAGTTTTTTTTTTAAATGATAGCACTTATGCTAGCTTCCAGAAACATCTAGAACAAATTTAGTAAGAGCATAAGACATCTATGCTGTAGTTGCAAAATATCATGGTAGATTCAAAAGCCAAACAATTGAATTAAAAAAATCAATTCTTATCCAAATTGACAAGATTCTAAAATTTATTCAAAAATAGGAAGTGGTAATGCATCACTAAGACAAACTTGAAGGCAGAGAACAAAGCTGTGTGATCTCTATTATTATTTATCTTGGGGTTCAGGATCTGCAGCAAAAGCTGTTGAACTACAAGGAAAGTTTTGTTGGGTGGGGTGATCTCATGCCTGCTACCTTCTTCCTGGGAATTGGGCTGTACTGGTGAGTTTTATGAAAGATGCAGAAACTGGATGAGTGGCAATTTCCTAATTCACTTTCACACTTTGGAGAAAGGGGAGAAGGAAGACTGATGAAGATGTGAGTGACTTGAATGGAAGTAATGCCAGGAGATAGCAGACTATGTATCTCAATGGAGTGAAAAGAAAATATTTTCATTCTTCTGAGAAAACCAAGATAGAGAATATGGATAAAACTTGTGCATGTAGGAGATTTTTTAGTAATTTTAAATTAATAACATTTTTTCTCACCTAAAGTACTATTGTAATAATTTCCAAACTTATGGCAAGATTCTCCTACACAGCAAGATTTTTTATAAGTCACTTGTTATTAGCATGTCTTAACTACTCTTCAAAGGAAAAGGGGATAAATGATGCATCATGAATAGATTTTCTAGCTCTGTATTTGAAAGTGACAGGAGAAAGGCAGGGAAGCAAACATTTCTAAGATGCTCCTAAGATGCAGAAGGAAGAACTTGATCTAAAGGTTCAATCAGAACTGGGCATAAATGAGCTTCAGAATAGGACATAGGGTTTAAAGTGGCAAGAGGCACACTGAACTGCAACTTGATTGAAGTCAGAGATGCAGACTAACATGCCCAGGATAAGACCAATCCAGAGTGAATTATTAAAGGTTGTGGAAAAAAATCACCCTCTTTTGTTTATTTATATATTTAGTTTTTTCTTCAGTTTTCTTTTATACTTTTTAATAATTTCCAATTATAACTGGATGCTTATCTGCAAGTCAAAAGCAAGTTTAAAAACATGGTAAATATATTTTCAAAGAAGGTACATTACAGGCAATTTTATAGGCATTTCTTATTTGTCTAGTACTTGGCCACAGGTATTCTGGAAAACATCCTCTGACTCTTCCATACATGGATGATTCCAATACTGAGTTAGAACAATTGGGACAGAATCACAAATACTTTAACTTTTATAGATCCCTATGTCTACCTAGTACTAACTAGATGGGAGGAATCGGCAACGATAGGTAATTCTGCAATGCCTGCTACAAGCTCCAGCACATTTTGGAATTAAGGTAGTGGGCACATTATGTGATCATGTAGTAGAAGAATAGATGTGAACTTTTCTTCTTGAAACCTATACTAGTGATAGACAGCAAGTTACTTTCCATCTGCCTTTTATTAATAATATTGGTGCTGAAAGATTTCTGGGAAATTTAAATAAATGTAAAAGAGTTTTATTAACCTCTCAATTTCCTGTACAGTCCAGTGGTCTGGACACAGAAACTCCTTATCTTATAAATCTAGCTTCATCTACATTCCATCCTCCTTTGCACCCTTATTATTTATTTTGTTGGTTAAGTCCAATTAATATTCATAAACATAATGCACATTTCAAGATAAGTTATTCATACAAGGATGACATTTCTTGGAGCAAAAATTAGCATGCATAACCTTTCAAAAATGAAGTAAATTTGGAGGACATAAAGTAGAATTTATGAAACAATAAAACATTTGAAACACTATGGGACTATAATAGAAAAATCAGAACAAAGAATGATTAAAGTGATTTCCTTAGATGATGAACATTAGGCAAGTTAATATGTATACTTCTATCTTAAAACTCTTCATAAATCTCTAAGAATTGAATTGATTCATGTCAAAATATGTTAACCAATATACTAACAAATTTCCTTTAAAAGATTCTTTGATTTTCTTGCAAATTGAACATTTTTATGTGGTCATAAAACTGGAAAAGGACACTTTATTCTATGTAGACAATGAAAAGTTGGACTAGCAGGAGGGGTACACCAATGATTCCAGCTACTGTGGAGGCTGAGGCAGGAAACAAGTTCTAGGCCATCATGGGAAAATTAGAGAGGTCCCATCTCAAAATTAAATTTTAAGAAAGGGCCAAGAATGTAATTCAAAGTTTGAACCCAGAGCACTCCTAAGTTCAATCACCAGCACTGAGAGAGGGAGAGAAAGAAAGAAAGAAAGAGAAAGAGAGAGGAGAGAGGGAGGTCAAAAAGTTGAACTAGATCCTAAACTATTAATTTAATAAAAGGCCTATGTCACTGAATTTTTTTTTTTTTTTTTTCTTTTTTATTTTTATAATTTTTAATATGTACAACTCATAGTACATATATTTAGTATCTTTTTACATAAAACTGTTTGTATACAAAGTATAATCGTACAATTCAGGTCTTCAATCATGCAATAAGGAAAATGATATCTGTCTCATTCAGCCACCTTTTTTTTTTCTTTTCTCCCCCTCCCTCCCCTCTTGCTCCCTCCCTTACCCTCCCTTCCCTTGACCATTCTAGTGTTCCTCTAATCCTCCTATGTACCCCCATCCAACAATACTTTGAAATAGCCTCCTTATATAAGAGAGAACATTTGGTACTTGGATTTTTGAGATTGACTAACTTCACTTAGCATTATGTCTTCCAACTTCATCCATTTACCTGCCAATGCCATTAATTTATTTTCTTTTATTGCTTAGTAAAATTCCATTGTGCGTATATACCACATTTTCTTAATCCATTCATTTACTGAGGGACATCTAGGTTGGTTCCACAACCTAGCTATTGTGAATTGCGCAGCTACAAACATTGAGATAGCTGTGTCACTGTAATATGCTGTTTTTAAGTCCTTTGGGAATAGACCCAGGAGTGGGATGGCTGAGTCATAAGATGGTTCCATTCCCAGTTTTCCAAGAAATCTCCATACTGCTTTCCATAATGGTTGCACCATTTTGCAGTCCCACCAGCAAAGTATGAGTGTGTCTTTTTCCCCACATCTACTCCAACATTTATTGTTGCTTGTGTTCTTGATGGCTGCCATTCTGACTGGAGTGAAGTGAAATCTTAGAGTAGTTTTGATTTGCATTTATCTAATTGCGAGAGATGTTGAACATTTTTTCATGTATTTGTTGATTAATCGTGTATCTTCTTCTGAGAGGTGTCTTCTCAATTCCTTAGCCCACTTATTGATTGGGTTATTTGTTTTTTTTTTTTTATTTGAATTTTCCCTGGTGTGGTAAATAGCAACAATGAACAGTGACTGCAATCCTTAACTTGTCGCTGGTCTCATTTCCCTTGAAATGTGACTTTGTACCTTCTCACAGCATGTAACAAGCACAGTGTCTCTTCCCCTGGAGTCTGGACTAGCTTGTAACTTGGTTTGGCCAAGATAACATGGTGTTAGAGATGGTGTACTAGTTCCCAGACTAGGATCCAAAAGACATATCTTTTTTCTCTGGAATGTCAATCCCCCTTTATGTTTCTGTGTGGCGTTTAGGAGTCTTACCATTTGGCCATTTGCTTTCTTTTCATCATCTATTTTTTGACTGTTTTTTTTTTTTTTTTTTTTTTTTTTTTTGGTACTAGGAATTGAACAGGGTTACTTAACCACTGAGCCACCTCCCTAGCCCTTTTTATTTTTTATTTTAAGACATGATCTTTCTAAGTTGCTTAGGGCCCCACTAAATAGCTGAGGTTGTCTTTGAACTTGCAGTCCTCCTATCTCAGCCTCCCAAGCCACTGGGATTACAAGCATGCACCATTTTACCAGACATCTGACTGGTTTTTACCCCCCAGAGGATAAAAAGGAGAATTCTAATGATCTTTTCATGGACTGTGGGTTGATCATTTGAAAATGGTGTGCTTTATTTTTATTTAGCTTAAAGAGTGAAAAAGGTGACATTTCAGCTACATGTACTGATGAGCAACATCTGATTATATACAGCTTGAGATAAAAAGAAATAGTAGACAGCACTGAAATGCAGGCCCAGGGCAATGTCTGTTAACCTCATGTCAAGCATTAAGGTGGCATGAAGTCTGACTTTTCTAGGCATGTTAAACTAAATAAATCATGAGAGTTTTGAAAAGATTTAATTTCTTTTTTTTCCCTGAAAATAGAAATATGACACACTCACAATTTTAGACCTAAACCTAAATGATAGAATTATAACAGTGTTTAAAGAAGAATTTCTTCTGCTTGTTTGTTCAAATGATACAAGTTTAATTAATTGGTTTTTAGATGCAAAAGGACTGCCTTTAAAATTCATGCTTTGATTAAACAAAAAGAATAAGAAAGAGTGGGTCATGAAAAGTAAAATATTGATGTCCTTCACTGACACTGGACTGTCCCATCCTTATTTTGTTTCTTTTTCCCCAAATCCTTGATAATACGCTCCTTTTCTGGAACAATTACCAGTCACACACTTCTCTGCAAAACAGACAAATTGCCTGTATTATATTTTGTAAGAAAAAACTAAGAAGAAACTAATTAAAATGGGAGATGCTAATGGTTGCTTACTGGAGATTTCCTCTTTAGGAATGAGCTTTTCCATCATTGGTGGACCATTCAACATGGATGCTGTAATGGCCCCATCAGAAGCAGTTTTTATCTCAAATCCCATCTTATTTACCACTTCTTTCTTTTCTTCCCTTGCCTCATGTTCTTTTTTCCAAGAATATATTTTGCAAAAATTTCAACAAGTTATATTATTTCAAAGCACTTATAAGATATCACAGAAATGTTCACATATAGCTTTTATTTAAAGCTCAATAGTTCAATGCAGCAAGAGAGAGACTTTGGTTCAGCACTGGACACTAGGGTCCTTATTCACACACAGACTATCTGTCTCCTAGCTGAACCACCAAAGTGTGTGTGATACATCTTGGTTAGGCATAACTTTCTAGTGGAACTTTTTATGCTTCTACATGGACCTTGTCAAGTTGGACTATCTAGCCCATTATGCCAAGTAAACAACGCCCATAAATAAACTGGTCTTGGTGGTCTCCAGAGCAGGTTCAGACATGAAATACCACATTATAAGTCCTACTCTTCATTTGTGCAAATATCAAAGGCAAATATCCGGGCATGCCCTAAGTTAAGGCCACAGTTTTCCTGTCCAACTAAAAGTCAACTCTGTCCATTCAAGTACCTATTAAAACTGCATTTTTCTCCTACCACAGTAGACTTTGTATGCATTTTTAATTGGGGTTATGTCATACATATTTAATTTGTGTCTTCACTCATCATTATATTGCATAAATATTTATTCTATGCATAAACTAACATAACTATTTATCTCCTTCTGTTTTTCTGTGGACAATGATCACCAGTAGGTACTTAGGCTACTGAAATAAATAAAAAGTTATTTCTGGCTGCTCTTATCTCATAGTTTTGTATACCTGTATCTTTTTGCTTCTTTCTTAACAAAGATAATACATGTTAAAGATGTTGGGGGGAGGGGAAATGGAACTAGAAAGGCATAGGGTACAAAGTGTATGTCCCAGGGTTAACATTAGATTTTTGTCCCTTTAAACTTGACTAGGGTAAAGTTCAGCTCTAGTTCTCTCCTAGAAACGTCTTTCATCTCAGACAGTACAGCATAACACTTTTATTCTCAGAAATACTAAAATATCATGTTGACCTTGGAAATACCTGGTGATAAAATCTGTCCTCTATTAAGCACATCTTTACAGGGATGAAGGAGATCATAAATTAGTGCTTATCTTGCTCTTAACTTTTTGCAGGCATTTTATACATCTCTTTAGAATGACCTGAGTTTTTCCCGAAGTCACTCAGGATAGCCACCCTTCAGCAAGGGTAATTGATTTATTTCTCTTCTGAATTGGAGGAAGAAGTAATTTGCTGGATGTAGCCTTGAGCAAAAGCAAATGTTGAGTTGACCTCATTCTCCATCTATTTTCAGGATAACAGTGGATGACAAGGGTAAATAAAATAAAAAAAGATGATCGCACACACACACACACACACACACACACACACACACACACACACACGCACATACACACCTGGCTGAAACCATAAAAAGACAAGTCTCCTCTTGGTAATTCTAGTTGAGTATCTCATTTCTCCTAAGGAATTTCAATAGGCATACAGATTCATTTCACTCCTCTCTACTGTCCTCCCACATTCAATCATTCATGCCATTTTGACTTTCTAATTCTCCAATTTCTCTCATCCCTATTAGCTCTCTGTATTCCCACTTTATATTAATTCATTTCCTCATATTGTTATTTGGAATAAAATTTTAACATGTTAATCTCTGTGTCAGCAACATTTTACATCCTAATCCAGATTTTTCAATATGCTAACAGAAATATATTTCTAAAACATATTTAAATAAAATTTTTAAAAATCATTTTATCACTACCAAGTGTACAAATAAATTCAAAATGTGTGAAGGTATCTGTCTCTACCTTAAATCCACTCAGTTCACAAATGGCTTTGAGCTGCTCTCATGTGCCCCACAATGGCCAGGCCTCTGGATGTCCCTGTTCACTTTCTCTCCAAGACCTGCTGCCTTCCTACTCTGTCTAGTGCTCACGGAATGCAATGGTAGCTCCATACTGTGGTTTTTCCAGACAGGAAAAACCAACATTTCCTCTCCAAATCTCTCACACTTTCTCTTTCCTTCATTAATTAATATTTTTAAGCATTTCACTATAAAAATATTCAAACATACATAAACAGTCAGATCTAGAACCAGCCATTTCTCTGAGAACCTTATCTTGCTTTCCGTAGAAAATGGAATTGAATTCTCATCAGGATAAAGAGTGATCATTGATACAAGTGATGGGATACTGGCCATTTTCAATCATCAAGATCAACAAACACTTTTGTAGATGAAATATAAGCTAACACTCATATTTTCAGTTTACATTTAAAGACATTGAGAGATGAATTAACTTTTAAAAATATTTTTATCTGTTTTCTTGTATGCAGAACCTTGGTACCATACACAATTAACATTAATTACTTATTTGTCTCATACTATAACCTATACATAATAGTTTCATAATAACATTAGTAAGGTTAGTATGTTAATACCAGTGTTATAATTGAATATTCTATAAGACTGTATTGCATGTTTTTGTCATTGAAATATAACAACTGGAGTTAATTACTTATTTTAAAGTTTATTACTGAATTTAAAAGTACATGCACATATATCTATATGCACATACAAATATATATTATGGTGACTCACCTAAAGAAGGCTCCACCAGTTGGTCAGCATAAGTACCTCATACAGTTTTTGAATACTGACTGCAAATGACTTAAGAACGTGGCTTAGTCAAAGTTGAGGTGAACGGTCTCAAAATCTACAGATGAGAAGCCAGGGAAAGGCAGATGTTGACAAAACCTGATGATTGGAATTTCAGTTTATGAAAGCCTAAATATTAAGTTGGGGAAGAGACATCTTTCTGGCCATTTGGTGTTGGTGCATCCTTCAAAGCACACTTTGCTGAAGGATGTCTGCTTGGCTTTCAATGATCTTCTCATGTGAATATTTTCTACAATGGAAAAACACTATAACCTATAACTCATTTATTCTTTGATGATTTTTACTGAACTTTTGTCTAACCACTTAGCATCATTTGGTAAAATTTATTTACTGATTATAAACCCAAATACACAGAGAATCAATTTGCACTTGATGGATAGGAAGGAAGGGTCATGACTATGGTTCTATTAAATTTGATGACATCCTGAAATCCAGTAAATGGCTGAATTCTTCTCACCCCCAACAACTCTTTAATAATCTTTAGTTATTCCTTTATGAAGGAGGCCAGAGAGCCAAATATGAAATGTTTCTAGCTGCTATCACTGTACCTAGTTTTAGGCCTCACATGTAGGGTGCTCAGGTTTCTTTGAATACAAGCAGCACAGAGTGCAGTGCTTGGGCTCTAGGAGAAACAATGTTGGTGAGGGGACAATCTCTCCCAAAAATCACTAGTGTTCTCATCCGAGGTGAACAAGCATGTGGGGTTTGGGGGATACACAAATATTAAGACGAAAGATGGACACTTGGGCAACACAAACTGTCATAATTCAGGTACAAGTGAACAAAAATCAAATTTCTCCAAACAAATCTTATTGGTATAAACATCTCCTGAGAATTCATGCAAGTTTCAAGGAACTTTAGAGGACATTCAAACTACAAAGGACTATACGGGGGAAGAGCAAAGTGCTATTTCCAGCAAAAAGAAAATAATAAAAGGCAGGGAGAATTGGTTTCAAGAAATACCTTGGGACAGCCTGAGATCAGGACTTATTCTGGGTCCCTTCATAAATTAAAATGACATTTGGGACAGCTTTTAAACTGGAAAAGTAATCTTTAGTTTTTCACAAAGCAAAGCCTGTATAACTCTGGCGTGCAGCTGTGTAATTAACTGCAGTTTATACATGCAAAATCAGCTTTGCCCTTCCACTTTAGTACTGAAAAACTAAATTGCTACTTGGGACAGAAATGTTCAGAAGGAGAAAAAGAGAACAGAAATGGGAGGCTGGGGATGCACATAGAAAGGCATGGTGAAAGATTTAAAATGAGAAGGTGACACGAAGGTCATTGCTGCAGCAACATGGGCCTACTTAGCATCCCCAGAACTTCTCCCAGAAACCATGTTTGAGTTTGGACAGAGAAAGAAAAAACGAGAGAAAAATTGAATAAAAAATGCATGTACAGGGCTGGGGTTATAACTCAGAGGTAGAATACTTGCCTAGTGTATGTGAGGCACTGGGTTCAATTCTCAGCACCACATATAAATAAAATAAAGGTACACTGACAAATAAAAAAATATTTAAAATATATGCATGTACAATATCTTCCATATAGGTGGATAACAGTAATCCCCACAAACCTCACAGCATGGTCAACTGAGTCATACAAACACAAATGACCACCAAGAACAAAACAAGAATAATCTTAGTAAACAAACATGCAGGAAAAGATAGGAAAAAAAAATCTTCGTTTTGATCCTTAATGAAGAATATAGTAATAATCACTATTAATTAAACCATTAGAAAAATGTTTGCTAGGGAAATTGAAAAAGAACAATCAGGCAGCCAACATCTTTTGATTTGGCCCCATTAGAGTCAGGACAACTAATATTTTGTGTGCCTTTGACATGATGCAATCTGAAGCATATAGCAGTGTATCAAGAATTCTTGTAAAAATTGGAAAAAGAATCTAACAAACTTCTAGAGATAATATCCAGAAAGCAAGCAGCCATAGAATATGGAAAATCATACAACACCATTGCTACCATTGCTGTACTAAGCCAATGACAGGGAAGGTGGAGTGAGTTATTGATTTAATTTAAAAGAGACTTTAGAGAGACAGATAAAGAGAGATTATAGATAAAGAAACACTTAAAGTTTGGGCTTTGTTTTATTATATGCTTGAAAAAATTAATTATAAAAGTCTTTAAGAGCCAACCAAGAAAATATAGTTTTGGACAGATTATTATACACTACCAAAGGATTATTGTCAACTGTATTAGTTGTGATCATGGCATTGCAATTATATAAAACAAGATGTATGTTTTAAGAGATTATTGTTCTTACCACTCAGCTTTTCATCACTACAACAAAATACCTGACAATCTACACAATCTATTTATAAAGTCCAAATATTTATTTAATTCACAGTTTTAGAGGCTAAACATCTGAATGGCAATGTATAGGCTCTGGGAAAAGACCTGTGACAGAGGGTGGGAATGTTTATGGAAGAGTGATCATATTTTGAACCCAGCTGGTGAAGCCAGGTTACCTCTCTTTAAAAAGAACTTGCAACCAAAGTGTTACAGCTACCTTTGTACCTCTCAAGGACAGTTCCTTCAGCGGCCCAAGAACATACCACAAGGTACCACCTTGAAGTTTCCACAGCACTTCCCAATACCTGCAATCATATGGAGCCTTGGGGGATATGCAAACAACATCCCCACCATAGCATTGTAGATACTTGAACAATATAGATGGTCATAATTCAAGCACAACTGAACTATAAATGATAATTCCACATATTTAAAAAATTATTGGTAAAAATATAGTCTGATGGGGCTGTGGTTGTAGCTCAGTGGTAGAGTGCTTGCTTAGGCAAATACTGTTTAAATTGAGGCACTAGGTTCAATTCTCAGCACCACATTAAAAAATAAACACATAAAAATATAGTCTGATAATTTGAATAATTACAGGTATGTTTTACAAAATTACAAGGAAATGACATTTTATGCTTTCCACTATTTTACTGAAGAAAAGTGAAGAAAAGTGTGAGTGTGACAGAAGCAAATTTGCCAAAACATGCTAGATTTTTTTAATCTAGAAAATGCATTGTACTGTTCTCCTTAAATATGTGTTTGTAAAAATGAATTAAAACATTAAAAACATAAAGATAGATTTTAGGTTTTTGTATAAAGATAAAGTTTAGCTCTTTTGTTCAATATGCATTTATTTGGCATCTTTCTTGTGCCAGACCTGGAGATTCAATGTTGACTATTCAGATACAGTCTATGCAGAAAACCAACTTGCTGGATTTTTTGTTGTTGTTGTTTTGTTTTTTTACTTTCTGAAAAAGACGAAAATAAGTCAAAATATTATTACTAAAGCTATATTTGTGAAGGAAATGGGCAGGATGCTGACGTAGTGAATCATGGGAGGGCAATCGTCAACATGTTGGGCACGTGGATCAGACCCTTAGAGGACAACACTAAGCTGATACCTGAGTGTGTCATTATGCTTTTAAATGAAAAAAAAAATTTTCAGGGAGAATTACATTTATAAAACCTTCGTGCTGGGAAAGAGTTTGGCTGGGCAAATAATTAGAAGGCCACCACTGCTTTTAAAACTTGGTGAGGACCGAGATGAGGAAGAGGAAGGAAAGGAGATCAGTCTAAGCAGATCTCATAAGCCCTGGAATAGGACAAATTGGTATTTTAGTGAATGTGAAATAGAAAGCTACAGAAGGACCTTAATAGGATGTCATTTTCATTTTGCCATTTTTTGATCACTGTAACTACTTCATATAAAATAGTTTGGAAAATATAATATGTTGCACTATATTAGTCTAGAACATCCATCATGTATTTACTGCTGGCTTAATGTTCTGTGGAGATACAAAAATCTTATATAATAGTCTTAGTAATTTTAGAATAGGAAAATGAAGGATAGGAGAAAATTGGAAAAATCATCAAACACTGAATTATCTACAAATCCAAATACTGTTTAAATTAAAGCAAGTATATTTTCAACACAAGAATACTACTAACAGGAAAACATGAAGTAGTTTGATTTCAGATAGTTTCTATCTGTTCCTTAACAAAAAGGTACATCTGGGCTAGCAAGGTTCTCTTGAAATGCAAATGAATGAAAAAATTAGTTATAAGATACATAAAAACCCTCGGGAGAGATAACAAAGTTACAGCAACAAAAATAATAATAATAATATTATAAAATAATAATAATAATAATAATAATAAAAATAATAATAATAATAATAATATTCTTATAGGATAAAGAAAATATGTCTACCTATATTTTTTCTCATTAGAGTTCTTTACATTATTTTAATACTATTTTTAAAGTATTTGAGACTCATATTCAGAATATAACTGAGTCAGATTTGCCTATTGAAATAGCTGTTTTAGACAAGTCTGACTTATTTCTGACGTGCTGTACAAGCAATTGTGTGAGGGTGACAGCCTTCAGAGACAATGGTAAGCTAAAAATGGCACTATCATATTTCATTCTGATAATCATAGAAGCTTACACAGAGAGTCCTAATATATTAAACCACATGACTAAAATCCTCCACTTGGTTTTTATACAGATGTTTTTTAGACAAAATCGTATGGAAGGGTAAATTCTCAAAAGTAATTTAGTCATATTGTTTGTAATTCCATTGTTGGGTTGAAATCAGTTTCTAATCGATCTCTGCTTATATTTTCTAAATCAACATTACACTCACTATCATTTATAAAATGTGTTTGCTAAAGACCCAACACCGTAGCATGCCTTTGGTACCTAATACTCTCTTGATAAATCAGTCAATTATTGAGAAATTTTTGTACAGTTTCATCCTATATGAAAATGTATCTATCCGTGCACATAAAAGTGTCTTTGACAATTAATATGATGAGGAATTTAATGTTATAATTCTACTCTAAATTTAAACTTTCTGAATCATTTCTCCTGAAAAGGAGTAGCTAGCACTATTTGGAAAATGACTTTAATATAAATCAGGGGACAATCTTCCAACTTACAGAAAAAAAGACAAAAAGTTTATCATGTGTTGTCTTTCTGCCACAAGACTTCCCTAATACTCTTGGTATCTGTTTAATTAACTACTATTGTTTCTCTTTAGAGGAAAAAAATCACTACAAGAAGTCATCGTCTTACTTTAAAAATCATACTAAAATCATGATTTAAAAGGGAAACTTTGACCATAAAGAAGGGGAACTTATTAGAAAGTAATCTAAAGGTATTAGGGAGAGCATTCTAGGCAGAGAGGAGAACCACTGTATGCACTGAGGGTAAAATTATAAACCAGTTGAGGGTCAGTGAGTTTGGAGAGCAAGGGTTGGGAATTGGCAGCAAGGCTTGGAGTAGAATAAGCACAGGAAAGAATAAAAGATGACATCAGAGAGTGACAGTGAATGTGATCAAGGAGGACACTGCAGGTGTTGCCGCCTGAAGCGATTGCGGCTTGGAGCAACAAAGCCGCGGGAAGAAGTTCAGAGGCAAACTGGAAACCAACAGGCTTTTCATTCTGATAACTTCTCTCTCTGCCTCTAACAACGACTCTAACACGCACCACCAAAAAACCCACAAACAAAATGGTGCCAACCCGATCCGATCTTGGCTCAAGTCTTGCGAGATCCCGGGCCACAATCTCAGCCATCTCCCCAATCAGGGCTCCTGCACTGCACGTAACAGTAAGTGTCCTGACTTTTCCTCTAACAGCAATAAGGAGCCATCGGAGGCTTGAAACAGTGCTGCAACACACTTTGACTTAGGTTTTAAATACCTTAGGTGTGAAGGTGGAAGAAGAAAAATCAGTAAATGAGACCAGTAAGGACGTGGTTGAGAGGCATAAACAGGAAATGGCTATAAAGCTAGGAAGTGGTCAAATGACAGAAAGATTTAGTAACAGCCCTAAAATATTCTTATAGGATAAAGAAAATATATGTTGCTGGAATGATGGGGAGATTTATGTAATTTATAATAAGTGGATAAATAAATCAGCTTCACCTGATTTAGTGGCTCTTATCCCAGGGATATGATTTGAACTTGAACTATTCCACTGTGTTATAAATGACATATAATATCATAGAAAGGATGCATGTAAGTTTCACAGGTAAAAAAGAGACCCAAAAAAACTAATATGTTAGATGAATGGCAGACATATTTTCACAAACATAAAATTATATTCCTATAGTTGTTAAAATAAACAACTGGAAAGTAAGAAAACAAATATCTTCAAATATAAGAATATCTCAAGTAATCAACCATAGTGTTTTATTTAACTTGAAGCATACTATCTGTTAAAATACAACATCGTAAAAAATGTAATTTCAAACACATTAATATTTAAAATCTATAATTATGTTAAACAGAAGCAATAAATGTGTACTGATTCAAGTGAAGGATTCATTTGAAAACAGTTTGGCTTAAAATTTAGTGTTAATTGTGATGCTATAGTGCATGTATCTAAAAACTTTTATTTGGCACCTGCTAAGTATTTATTTTCATTTGTATTTTAAGTGAGCCAATTTAAAATAAAATAAAGAGACTTCACCATAAATACTTGCATTGCCGCATATGAGAAGTTTTGCTTTCCTGTGGATGTCACATTTTACAAGGTTTATTGACAAACAACCATTTTTGGTAAGGGACTACAGTTATCCTAGAATGTTGTTGTTGTTATTATTATTATTATTATTCATTATCATTATCATTATTTGGTAGCAGGGATTGGACCTAGGGGCACTCAAACACAGAACAACATCCCCAGCTCTTTTTTGTATTTTATTTAGAGACAGGGTCCCACTGAGTTGCTTAGGGCTTTGCTAAGTTTCTGAGGCTGGCTTTGAACTTGAGATCTTCCTGCTTTAGCCTCCCGAGCTGCTGGGATTACAGGTGTGTGCCACCATGCCCAGTCATAGAATCTTTTACACTTGTAATTTATTGTCTTATAAATTAAGGACCAATACCTGGAAACAAAAGTCCATAAGCTATAAGCCATAATGGAGAACTTACTAAAGTTTGAACTATTCAAGAATTGAATGTAAAGAAATGAGTTTTTTGTTTCTAGAGTAATTAATCAAATTGCTGAATTTCTTGTCTGACAGGTGAAGTGAAGCTGGAAGGCAGGTGGGGTCTAGGTGGCTGTCATTCATATTCCAGCAAACAGAGCCTTGGCAGTTATGGGCCCTGCCAGGAGATGCTTCCAGCCTGAGAAAAATGTGGAAATAGAATCCTGTTTTTGTCTGGCCCAAGATTCGATGTAGTTGTATAAAGTAGGTCTCAAGAAAATCTTTTGCCTACTGCACAAAATGAGGGCTAAACAGAGAAACAACCAGTGCAGACTGATATTATTAACCCAGAAATTATTTCACAGTCAGAAGATCAGAAGCGTCCTACTGCAAGGTCAGAAAGGAAGGTAGAAATACAAATGAAGAGCAGGAAGGTAAAAGAGAAAAATTTGTCAAGGGAAAGAGTGACTGAGGGGGATATAAGTACATTTCTAACCCTTCAGCCATGGACATTCAAGCAAGTTTTATTAGCATTATTACATGAGCAGTCAAGAAAGTTTTATTATTATTATTGCTATTATCATTACTATTATTATTATTGTCATTTGATTGCTCTGATCAAAACCAGCACAGAAAATTTCAGGGTTGGGAGTAATAAACTTGGTTACATCGGGAATGACAACTGGTGGGTTTTACCATCAGGGATCTTAGACCAGCTGTAGAAATATCTGCACACCTGCTAACAGAATTGTATCTGCCAAGAGATTCAGGATTAATGGCTTTTTTCCCCTACCAAATCCAGGAGAAAACGCATGTTAAATAAATAGGAACTGAAACACAAATATTATCAAGTAAATATTTGGTTGTATAAAAGTATTGTCTCTTTTATAAGTTAATTTTAAAACATACTATTTAAAATAATTTAAAAAGTTAAAAATGGTGTTCTAATGCAGTTCATATGTAAATTTTCAAATACAGGAAATGAAGACTATCGAAGAACTTGTTTTTCAATTTCCCATCATTTTAAGAAAACCCCCAACCGAGGTCACAGTCACCGGCACAGCAACTTCTTTTCATATATTACATTTGAGCTAAAATATAAAAAGCAAAAGACTCCTCATTATGATGTTGAATTGTAATACATAATACATGTAGACATTTTTAACTGACAATTAAAATTTTGTCAGTTTGGTTTATAATCTTCTTGCTGAGATACACCATGTTAGCTAGGTATTCATTACAAATACATAGGTTACAATTTAGATAATAATAGGGATTAGAATTTTTAGGCTAATTATATAGATAGATGGATATTTTCCAATATCAAATATTCTCCAATATTTTTGCTATGAGTAAAATGATTTACTATCTGGTTTTTAATTCAACATTGGGTAGCTACATGATGAAGTGATAAAAAATTTGTTAAATAATAAAATTTATGAGGAAAAGCTTGAAAATTTAATTATGAATACAATAAAATCTATAAAATCCTTTTTATTTCTTGAAAGTTATTTTGTGCCTAAATTAAAATATTCAATATGGTGTCAAAAATTAGACACAGGCCATTAATTAGAGTTAATTAAAATCAAACAATTAGTATAAGCATTTGTCATTGAGTCTGTTATGACAGTTATAATTCAATCAGCATAGACAGAGCCTTGGAATTATGTCTGTCAAACAAGCACAATCATTTTGAGAAAGGGCCTCTTATTAGTTCATTTTAATTATACAAAAGAGTAGAATTCACTATGATGCATTCATATATGCACATAATATAATTTGGTCAACTATGTGACATTCATATATGCACGTAATATAATTTGGTCAAATTCATTGCCTAATATCTTCCCTTTTCTCCTCTTCCCCTAGTTCCTACTGTGTACTCTAGTGGTCTCCCTTTTATTTTCAGGAAAATTCTTTTCTTTCTCCCCCTTTTCCCTCAGTAGTTTCCACAAATGAGAGAAAATATATAACCCTTCACTTTGTGAGTCTGTTTGTTTTATTTAGCTTGATGTTCTCCACTTCTATTAGTATTTTTATATGGGCAGTCAAGCAAGTTTTATTATCATTATTGAAATTAATAATTAATAATAATAATTAATAATGATTAATAATAATAGTTCTTTATGGCCATGTAAAACTCCAATGTGTATATATACCACATTTTCTTTATCCATTTATTCATTGACAGTCACCTAGCCTGGTTCCATAACTTATCTCTGATAAATTGTGCAGCAATACATATGGTTATGTCTCTATCTCTACTGTATGCTGACTTTAGTTCTTTTGTATAAGTTCTGAGAATTGGTATAGCTGGATCATATAGCTATTCCATTCCTAGTCTACTGAGGACTGTTCATATAAATTTCCAATATTTGTAACAATGTATAATCTTACCAACAGTGTATAAGTGTTTTTTCCACATCCCCACCAGCATTCATTATTACTTGTATTCTTGGTAAATGCCATTCTACTTGGACTGAGATGAAATTTCAGGGAAGTTTTGATTTGCATTTCCCTGACATTGAACATTTTGTTGTATATTTGTTGGCCATTTTATATTTATTCTTCAGAGAGATATCTGTTTTGTTCATTTTCCCATTTATTAAACAGATTGTTTGGGGTGTCTTGGGTGTTTTTCCAATTCTTTTTATATTGTCCCGTAGAGTAGCTGACAAAAATTTTCTCAAATTCTGTAGGCTCAAAGCCTGTCTTTCCACTAGGGATTTATATAATAAAAGTTGGAGAAGGAAGAAGATTGATTTATTTTTAGTTAAATATTATTCTAGGCATTTATCATTATTTCTTATTTCTCTCAGGAAGAAATAGAATTTCTCAGGGAGTTACTCCCCCCAAAAAAATTCCCAGAAAAAAATCCAGTTTTATACACACAGAAATTTGTAGCATTGTAGTCTCAATCAAGATTGGATTAGATGCACAGAAGCAGGGCTATCCATATTTCCTCAATGAATGCATAAAGGCCACACAAGAGCAAGCATTAGGGTCAAGACCAAGTCAAAAGAGTTGAACATGATAAAGCTATGAATTGGAATAAAAGAATAAAAGACTCACAACAAGGATCATTTGTAGTTCCATGGCAGAACTGCATTGGATTTTACCAATCTTTGATGATAATTCCATTTATAACTAAACAGTAGCTACTTTATAGAGCTTTGCAACTTTTTTCTATTTAATAAGTATAGAATTTCTATTTAATTTTTTTTTTTTAACTTTTAAGTATGGAGATCCCTAGGAAAACTTGGAATGGAACCACCATTTGACCCAAAATCTATTATAAGAGTATAAGTTAGGGTTTTCCAGAGAAACAAAATCTATTATAAGGGTATAAGTTAGGGTTCTCCAGAGAAACACACAGATATCTACTTATCATCTATCTACTGTGTATGTGGAGAAAGAGAGAGTGAGAGAGAAGAGAACTTTTAAGGAATTGGCTCACACAATTGGGAAGGCCTGATAAATATAAAATCTGTCAGGCAGGAGAGGATGTTGGAAACTCAGAGAAGAGTTTCAGGTCCCCTCCAAAAGCACTCTGCTGACAAAATTTCTTCTTCAAGAGAAAAGTCGGACAGAGACTAACCCACACATCTACAGTTATCTTATATTAGACAAAGGTGCCAAAAACATACATTGGAGAAAAGACAGCCTCTTCAACAAATGGTGTTGGGGAAACTGGAAATCCTTATGTAATAAAATAAAATTAAACCTCTATCTCTCTCCATGCACAAAACTCAACTCAAAGTGGATCAAGGACCTAGGAATTAAACCAGAGACCTTGCACCTACTAGAGGAAAAAGTAGGCCCAAATCTTCCAACATGTTGGATTAGGTCCCAACTTCCTCAATAAGACCCCTATAGCACAAGAACTAAAACCAAACATTAATAAATGGGATGGATTCAAACTAAAAAGCTTCTTCTCAGCAAAAGACACAATTAGTGAGGTAAACAGAGAACCTACGGAATGGGAGCAAATCTTTACCACATGCACATCAGACAGAACATTAACTTCAAGGATATATAAAGTTCTCAAAAACCTTTACACCAAAAACAAAAACAAAACAACAAAAAAAACAAACAAACAAACAAACAAACAACCCAATCAATAAATGGGCTAAGGAACTGAACAGACACTTCTCAGAAGAAGATAATCAATCAACAAATATATGAAAAAATGTTCAATATCTCTAGCAATTAGAGAAATGCAAATTGAAATTACTCTAAGATTTCATCTCACACCAGTCAGAATGGCAGCTATTGAAAACACAAACAACAATAAATGCTGGTGAGGATGTGGGGAAAAGGGCATACTCTTACATTGCTGGTGGGACTGCAAATTGGTGCAGCCAATCTGGAAAGCAGTATGGAGATCCCTAGGAAAACTTGGAATGGAACCACCATTTGACCCAGCTATCCCAATTGGTCTATACCCAAAGGACTTGAAAATAGCATACTACAGGGACACAGCCACACCAATGTTCATAGCAGCACAATTCACAATAGCTAGATTGTGGAAACAACCCCGATGCCCATCAATAGATGCATGGATAGGGAAACTTTGGTATATATACACAATGGAACACTACTCAGCACTAAAAGAGAATAAAATCACAGCATTTGCAGGTAAATGGATACAGTTGGAGAAAATAATGCTAAGTGAAGTCAGCTAATCCCAGAAAACCAAAGGTCGATTGATTCCTTTGCTATGATGATACTGAATTATAGTGGCAAGGGAGGGGGGATAAGAGGAGTGAAGGAATGTTAAATATAAAAAAGGGGGGATGAGGAGGGAAAGGGGGAAGGGGATAGAAACAATGGCAGAAGGAGTTGGACATCAATATACTAAGTGCATGTATAAAAACTCAAATGGTATAAAAATACTTTGTGTAAAACCAATAACTTAGAAAACTGTGCTCTTTATATGTAATATGAAAAGAATTGCACTCTAAAAGCATGTATAACAAATTAAATTAAATAAAACAATTTTTAAAAAGAAGAGGAAAGTTGGTATTTTTTCTATGAAAACTTACATTTGAGCTGGGCCTGGTGGCACTTGCCTGTAATCCTAGTTACCTGAGAGGCTGAGGCAAAAGGCTGCAAATTCCAGGTCAGACTGGGCAATTTAGTGAGAACCTAAATAAAAATGAAATAAAATTTTGAAAGGGCTGGGGATGTAGCGCATTGGTAGAATACTTCTTTATCTTGTGTGAGGCCCTGGGTTCAATTCCCAGTACTGCAAAAATCAGAAAACAAGAAAGTTACCATAAATTGGATGAGGCTTTCCCATGTTATAAGGGACTAATCGACTTTATTCAGTGCCTACCAATTTAAATGTTAATTATGCCCTCAAAACACCTTCACAGAAATAATATTTGGCCAAATATTTGGCACAGAGGATCAGTCAAGTTGTCACATAAAATTAGTCATTTTGGTAAGACTGTTAAATATGGCCAGGCCTGCTTATATTAGACCCTTAGTGAAAAACAGAACATTTTCAGAAGCAGACACAGAGTACTACGAAAACTGTGACCCAAGTGCACATTAAGAGGTGACCTAACTGGGGCACAGGGATATTTTTGTGACAACCCAAACTGAGATAGGTTTAATTGGTCCTGCAAGAAAGCTGAATTTTAGCATTACATTTACCATTACACTTTTCATGACATAGTCTTTGCAGGAAATACCTAATCATTACTTCCTAATCATTACTTCCTGTTTTAGTTGATCTCCTTTCTCCCATGTGAAAGAAGAAAGACCCTAGGAAGCCAGATGAGCTCAGCTATGTCTTTTTTTTACTTTAAATTGATACATAAAATATAAAAATTATACATATTTCTGGGGCAGCATACAATGTAGAACACATTATGCACTGTGTAATCTCTAGATCAGGTTAAACATATCTACTTCTTCAAGCATCTGTCATTTCTTTATATTGAAAACATTCAAAATTCTTTCCTTGAATTTTTGAAATATTCAATCCACAATCACTATCTGTAGTCACGCAACTGTGCAATAGGACTTCTTATTTCTAATAACAACTTAGAGGATTCTAACTGCAACGCATTGATGAATCTTTTCCCGTTCAAGCCTCCCAATATACCCTAACCTCTGGTCAGAACTCTTCTCTCACCTTCTATGAGAGCAACTCTTAGTTTTCACATGTGGGTGAGGTCATGCAGTACTTGTCTTTCTGTACCTGGTTTATTTTACTTAATGTAATAATCTCCAGTTTCATGCATGCTTTTGGAAATGTCAGGGTTTCATTCTTTTTATGAATGGAGAATATTCCATTGTATGTGTGTACTACATTTTATTTATCCACTCATTAGATGATGTACTCTTCAGTTGCTTTCATTTCTTGGTTACTGTGAGTAGTGATGTAATAAACATGGGAGTGCAACTATCTCTTCAACACACTGACTTCATTTCCTTTGGATATGTATTCAGTACTGGGATGCCCACCCCATATGGAGGTTCCAATTTTCATTTTTTAAGAAATATCCAGGGAAGGGGAAGGGACATGGGGGTAGGAAAGACGGTGGAATGAGATGGACATCATTACCCTAAGTACATGTGTCACTGCACATATGGTGCAACTCTACATCGTATACTACCAGAGAAATGAAATCTGTGTACAGTGAACCAAAATGCATTCTGCTGTCATGTATACATAATTAGAACAAATAAAAAAAGAAATATCCATATCATATTATACAATGACTGCACTAATTTACATTGTTTCCAACAGTGTGCAAGTTTTCTCTTTTCTCCACATTTTCACCAGCTCTAATAATCTTTCATATTTTGGGCAATGCCTTTCTTGCTGGAGATGAGGTGATAGCTGTGGTTTTGATTTGCATCATGTATAATGGGTGCTTGTAATATATGTGTTTCTGATGCTTATTAGAGTTTGAGAGTGTGACTGATTGGTGCCCTCGAGTACCATTTTATGTGTCTTCCATGACCAGTTCTGTTTCAAACACGGTCATAGGTCTAAATTTGGGGTATGAATATTATGTTTTTTGTTTGTAGAAGAGATGTGCTATAATTCTTAATAGTTATGCAATAATTTTTATGAAATATACATAAATACCTAGGAATCACCATGAAAACAACAGTGAATTAGTATTTAGAAATTTATTTTCATTTGTCTTTAACCACACACTGGAAGTCAGTTTGTTAAGGCACAAATATTTGAAGAAATGTCCAAATAATTTACTCAAACCTAATCCTCCATCATCTTCATAACCAACTCTTCAGACCTGCAAAAGTATTAGTATGTAATCAGTAACATATTTAATTTTTGTTTTTTTCCTTGAATTTTAGATAATTATTCATATTTTCCCTCAACTACTGATTAGGAGAGTTATTTGTCTTATCAGCCAGGTTGGATGCATATTTGGATTTAGAGGCTTGGTAATAATTTTGCAATTATTCAATACACAAGCTGGAACAGGTGTTACTTCTAAAGAGTATGCATCTGGGAAGCAAGTGTTAAATAAGCAATTAGGTCACACATAATTGTATTAAACAACAGAGCTGCTCCTTTTTTTTTTTTTTTTTTTTTTTTTTTTTTGGCTAAGGTCTTCATAGAACTAAATTTAATGTGTGAATTGCTTTCTCAGCATTTATAAAATCCTCTATACATTCAGCTTCATTTTCTAACAAAACTTTTTGAAAATTATAGGCTATTATTTTTTTCCTGAGTGGCAGACAACTTTTATTACCAAATTCCAATACAATTACAGCAATTACTGTGAAAGTATTTTGCAAAATTCAGTATACAAGTATGCTAGTGTTTACAAAGTAAAAGTCAGAAATTGTTTTGAAAACATGATTCAGTAAAATCTTTCTTTGAATCAATTTTTGCAAGTTTTCCATAGATAAAATAAGACCAGTCCAAAAATCTAAGGAACCAAATAAAAGTTTTACCTCCAAATGTTAGCATACAAGATATATTAAAAGATGTAATATAGAGAAAGTTTCTTTATATCTCTCAAACTTGAGGCCCCATGGGTTGAGGAAGAAATTGGGGAACATAAATTTTAAATACAGCATGCATTATTTCGCTTGCCTCTCCTTTTAATAAGTGGTTCCAGAGCATCCTAATTTTAATCAAAAAAGCTGATCCCCTAATACCTAATAGCTATTATTGGATATTTACCAAAATATTCCCCTGCCAAGCAACATAAACCCTGGATTCTGCTAGGCTATCTCAGGCAAAATTTTTTCACCATTATTTGCATTTCAAGCTAAAAGAACAAAAATCTGTTTAACAGAAAGTTATTTTTCCTGGAAAGTTTGAATTTCTTCAGTATGGTAATCTATTGGCTCAAATTGATGGGGAGGGAGGATGCAGAGAGAAGCAAGTTAGAAACTCATTATCTAAATTCTTGACATTCCTATAAGTGGTCCATGGTTAGCATTATCTTGGGTCTTGAGAAAAATTCACAATCACAAGCTTTATAAAAGATTTGATGAATTCTATTCTGCATTTTAACAAGATTCCAGGCTCACAGGAACATTAATGTCTGAAAAGTGATGATGTGCTTAAGAATTTGGTCCAGAGCTAGGTTCACTGTATAGGATTTGAATAATGAGTTCTGACTTTTCATGGTGTGCAAAATTCAATATAGTGGGATGCTTTAGATCAGATTATTGGACATAGCCCATAAACAGTTCATCAGCAACATAACAGGAATTTACAAATTTGATGCTGCTTGCAAATTTTTGATGAATAACATAAATTAGATATTTTTTCCAGTCATTCACACCTGAAAGGGGTGCAGATTGGAATGAAAACATGAGCACTAAAATTATTTAGTTCTGACTCTAATCCTTTAGAACTTGGGTAAGATATATAAAAAATTTTCACATTGATTTCCTCTTCTATCTATAATTTGGGGAGTATAATACCTAATTTGTGTCATGATTGAGTTAGAAAAGTTGTGTTAATTTCTTGGTATAAATACAAAAACATATTTGGACTTCCTTGGATATATGTTTATCTAATAGAATAGAGGCCATATATACATATCCTACATATGCATGTATGCACATATATCCATATTCTATATAGTCAGTGTTATACATATTTTTTATAGCTGGGATAGATAGATAGATGTAAGAACAGTGTATGCATATGCACATGCATATACCCTATATAGTTGTACACACACACACACACACACACACACACACACACAACTTTGCATGTGTGTTTATGTACCTATATGTGCAAATACATACATACATATTTTCAAGTATTTCTAGAACCTGCATTTTGTTGACCCATTCCTCCTAATTCCACTCGGAGAACTTCTCTCCTTATACCAATTCTATCTGACCTTAAAGGTCTAATAAAAACATAAATTCTTTCAACAATCCTTTCTTAATTCACTATTATTAATTAGAGACTTAACTTCCCAATATTTTGCTTCTTTTATCTCATACTGACCATGCATTGGTATGTACTGATCTATGTGGTAGGGTTATGCCACTTTTCAAAAATATTGTAGGCTAGAAAACAACACAAATAAAATCTGTGTGTGTATAATAAACCATCTTAAAACTTAGTGGCATAGAACATAGTGGCATAGAACAATGCCTCTTTTAATGTTTTGCATTTCTTCAGGTCAGAAATTTTGAGAGTTTCTTTTGATTCAATTTTGATAATTCAATGTGTTGGAATATCTAATGTGGCTTCCATGTAGCTGTACTCAGTCTGTAGATGGCCCACACTGAAAGAGTCAAGAGGTCTCTGCCATGTGTTTGAGGCTTTGATCCTGTCAGCTGGGATATTTAATTACCTTGAACATGATCTTGTTCCAAGTGTGTCTTTATTCATCAGAGAGTACCCACAAATATATCCCAATTCCATCACTATAGTACCAACGTCTGTACAGCATGGTACCTTGTTGCAGAAGCTAAGCTCATAAAACATAATGTTCCAGCCCCCCCCCCAAAAAAAAAATCTAATTATTTACTGTTTAGGGATGTACTGAAAAGCACCACTTTCTTCACCTGATATTGATAAAAGGAAGTCACTGAGCCAGTAGAGATTTAAAGTGAGGGAAGGACAAGACATGAATAATGAGAGGTATGGTAATTGTGGGTGAAAAATACAATTTATGACACAAATACTTTCATGGTCTGGAAGAGCTCCCCCTTTTTCTATTTCTTGAAATAAGTTGAAGAGTATTGGTATTCTTCTTTGAAGGTCTTGTAGAACTCTGCTGTAAACCCATCTGGTCCCAGGCTTTTTTCAGTTGGTAGTTTTTGATGGCATCTTCTATTTCCTTGCTTGAAATTGATTTATTCAAATTGTGTATATCCTCCAGTTCCAGTTTGGGCAGTTCATATGACTCTAGAAATCTGTCAATGCCTTCAATATTTTCTATTTTATTAGAATACAAGTTTTCAAAGTAATTTCTAATTATCTTCTATATTTCTGAGGTGTTTGTTGTGATCTATCCTTTTTCATCACGGACACTTGCAATTTGAGTTTTTTCTCCTTTTTTTCATTAGCATCGCTAAGGGTTTGTCAATTTTATTTATTTTTTCAAAGAACCAACTTTTGCATTTGTCAATTCTTTTGTTTCTTTAGTCTCAATTTCATTAATTTCAGCTCTGATTTTAATTATTTCCTGTCTTCTACTGCTCTTAGTGTTGATCTGTTCTTCTTGTTCTAGTGCTTTGAGGTGTGATGTCAAGTCATTTATTTGTTTTTTTTTTTTTTTCTTTTTCTTTTAAGGAATGAACTCAGTGCAATGAATTTTCCTCTTAATACTGCCTTCATGGTGTCCCAGAGATTTCTATAGGATGTATTTGTGTTCTCATTCACCTCTAGGAATTTTTTAATCTCCTCCTTGATATCTTCTTCAACCCATTATCCATTCAGTAGCATGTTGTTTAGCTTCTAGTTTTTGGAGTAGCTTTTTTAATCTCTTGTTTTATCATTGACTTCTAATTTCATTCCATTGTGGTCTGATAGAATTCAGGGTAGTATCTCTACTTTTTTATATTTGCTGAGAGTTGCCTTGTGGCATAATATATGGTCTATTTTAGAGAAGGAGCCATGGGCTGCTGAGAAGAAAGTGTATTCGTTTACTGAGGGATGAAATAGTTTATATATGTCCGTTAGGATTAAGTTATTAATTGTTTTAATGAGGTCTAAAGTTTCTTTATTTAGCTTTTGTTTGGATGATCTATCCAGTGATGAAAGAGGTGAGTTGGAGTCCCCTAGAATAATTGTGTTGTGGTCTATTTTACTCTTGAACTTGAAAAGGGTTTGTTTGATGAATGTAGGTGCTCCATTATTTGGATCATATTGATTTATAATTGTTATATCTTGTTGATGAATGTTTTCCTTAATCAGTAAGAAATATCCATCTTTGTCCCTTTTGATTAACTTTGGCTTAAAGTCTACCTTATTTGATATGAGAATGGAAACCCCTGCTTGAAGTGCATAGAAATGGAGAAATTTATAAAAATTATACTATATTCCCTTCAAAACAGAGCTTAATTTTTAAAGGATATTTATATGAATAAAGGGAACCAATTACTTTTTGGGGGGCCCAGAATTTCCATGAGTTCCTTCTCCCATAAAATGAAATAACATCCTAAAGGAAGTACTTTGGGAACTTCAAGATAACTTTTATACTGAAATCTATGTGGGAAGTAAATTTTCATCAAGAGTTCTAGGATTTCTCCCAACTCTAGTATTCTAGGAATTATTGTTTGTTTGTTTTTTCCTTCCTACTAGCTAGAGAATTTTACAAGATAAATTAATAACATTCTTCTCACGTTGTGCTTTCCTTTTTCTTTTATTCTTGTTGAAATTTTCTACTTTTCATATATTTTCTTAGCAGATGCCAAAGTAAATAAAGACTGTTTTGTAAGGTGTCCTTCTTTGTGGGGTCAACACATGTCCCATTACTTGCTGTGCCCACCTGTTCCCTGTATCCCACGGTGTTTCTCCAACAGGGAAGTTCCTCTTGGCTTCTGCAATTGGCTATTCATAGTAGAATCCACATGGAGTACTAATCAGAATGTATTACATTAGAATGTGCCAAAAAGGTATAGTCACACTGCAGGCCAGACCTCGGCTCTCCTCTCCTGCTGTCAGTGCTTGCTTCCCAGTGATGACTTCATGAAAGCAGAGGCAGCAGGTTAAGGTGGAACAAGAGGAGGGAATCACAGCAGGTAACTGAGTGGCACTCTTGGCCTACTGCAGGCTTACTGTTGGTTTTTGCTAGTATGAACTGTTGGGTTTTTCTCCTGATTTTCTTTTTACCGTTCTTGAGCATGTGTAAAACCTGCAGCTAAAGCATTTTCTTCTCTCAATAAAGTTGAACCTATAAAAAATAGCAAAGAGCAAGAATGTCAGTTTTCTCAGCACTAAGAAGAAGAAAAAGTATGCTTTTGATGTTGTCATTTAACATTTTACCAAACGGTTCTTGGGGGAGAATCTTATGTTTTCCAGTGTTCTACAATTTCCATTTAATAAGCATTATCTCAGTGTAAGTACTTTGTTGAATGTTAAACACATGGATCTCTAAAACTTTTCTATTAAACTTTGGAGCAAGTACCATGATCTCCATTTTACAAATAAATAGAATAACTAAAGCTCCTAAATGTTAAGCAGTTTGCAAAGGTCAAAATCTGTAACTAAAATCAGGATTCATCTGAAGGTTTTTCTGCCTCATGTAACCACCATGTTCATATGTGAGTTGGCTTTTATAATTTACCATCAGAAAACTGATTTTTTGAGGAAAACTCAACTGACAATCAAATAGAGGATATGTATAAATCACTGAGGTATCTAAAAAAGGTTTTTGTATTGGGCTTTTTTTAAGGTATTAAATAACTCATATTTTTCTTTTTGTTTTATTTTGGGGTTTTGTTTGGTTATTCAGGTAAACTCTTAGGTTCAAGTGATCCTATTGCCTTAGTCTCTAAAGCAAGTGAGACTAGACTAGAAGTGCATGCTGCTGCACCCAGCAAATAATTCATATTCTCATGGCCTATTTATGTCTAATCAGGGGCAGATGCAAATTTTGTGGGCTGAAGTTAATTCTATTTATTGAGCATTTTTTTCACTAAAAGAATACATTCTTAGAACTTCATCTCTGTGACCAAGAACAACTTAGAGGATAGAAAGTATTTTTATGTTCATGGTTTCAGAGGTCTTAGTTCAAGATTGACTGATTCCCTTGCTCTAGACCCAGGGTGAGGCATAATATCATCATGAAAGGGGATGGCAGAGGAAAGCTGTTTAGATTATGGCAGCTGGAAGCAAAGAGAGAGGAAGGATCCATGGACGAGATATGCTTCCTCTGACTATGCACCCAGTGACCTACTTCTTCCAGTCTTCCCTACCTGCCTACACTTCCACCCAATAATCTATTCAGTTTTTGATAGATTAATCCAGCAAGTGGATTAATCCACTGACGAAATCAGAGCCCTACGCACTGCCTGAAATTCCCATCCTTGAATCTTTTTGCACCAGGGCTCATGCTTTCAAAACATGAGCTTTGGATGGGACATTACAGATCCAAACTATAACAAATGCAACAGTATATCATAAAATTAGGTACAAAATGCATACTTAAAATTATATTACACACACACACATATATATATATATAAATTATGAATTTATAAAACTGACAAATACCATGACATTATAAAAATTTGGGTATGTTTAACATAACATTAAAATACATTTAAAATTCTATTTTGGCAAGTACAATCCCTAACTTTGCATTTGCATGTTGTCATGTCAGGTAAGTCAGCACAACAGTAAGGAGGACTATTCCTAGAAGCTATTCTTGTACCTGGAAAATATCTTAACTAGTCACAGAAATGAATAGAAACCATTTATTCTACTAAACAGAAGTTAAATGTACCCCCAGGTGTTGTTTTCATCATTCATCCCCAAAAGCATCTATGGCCACTCCAACCTATCATGAAAAAAAGTGTGACAAAGAGGATACTAAAATGAAAAGTGATGGTAATTCTTTGCAACTGTTCATTCCTCCCAGTAATAGGAATGATTGTATGTTTCTACGTGTTGCCACAGGTCTTGTCTTGTGCATCCTATGGGAGAAGCATTCACTCTCACTTTTTGACTTTGGATATGATCATAACAGAGGTTTTGACCAGTGGAAAGTCAAATATGATACTCGCCTCATCCAAGCCAAAACTTTCCAAAACTTTCACATCCAAACCAAAACTTATGTGGACCTATTTAGGATCTCCTGCTCTTATTCCATACTACAGATAACATCTCCAATGGTAAATTTTTCTTCACCTCAGACTAAGAATGAGAAATATGGAACCAAACCCAAATGAACAGTGTAGCCACAACCAAGCATTTGCCACTCATAGTAGGCACTCAGACCATACAGTGAAATAAGAAATAAATGTTTGTGGTAAGCTACTGAGACACTTTCCAAAAGCTAATTCCAGAAACATAAAAGTTAGCTGCCAGTCCATTTAATTAAACTTGAAAAGATACTTCAGTATCTATTTCAGTATCTCACACATGTAGAAGAATAATCAAAAAAATAATTTGCATACCTATAAGGACTAGTGTTTCAAATAAGAGCAAGATAGCCAGGAAGAGATATATAGCAATTGGAGAAGTCACTTCAGAGCACAGGGCTGTACAGGGAACATGGTCACATGACAAGATTTGATATGACTATTTATTCACACCTCACTTCCCTGTTTTCACCTGCTCACATCAGATTCACATTCAATCTCTCCAAGTCTAATCTAAAAGATTGAAATAATTGAATTAGGTCTGTTTTTTCTTCAATGAAATTTAAGGAAAAAGGAAAAAAGTGACACTGAACAGTGGTCACTTTGAGCAATAAAGATTTATTGTAAAAAATCTGTAAGTAATGGTGCTGAAAATGAATCAATTTATCTCATATAAATTATAATTATAGCTACTTCATGTGAATAAATGCATGGAATCGATTAATAGATGGGTCTCTTGAAGTTTTTGAGAAAAGTTATCTTCATTTCAAAGCAAAGAGAAAACAGCCAATTTAAAAAGGATACAAATGTATGACAACCAGTCAAAAATATCAGTACAACTTGTGTAAAATGCTGAATTTCTATCTGGCAGTCATTAAGCTCTAACCAACCACATGAATTGCCATCTACCTATGTGCCACTCTACACCTCCAAAATCAAGAGTGGCATGACCTGCAACTCCAGAGGTAAAATTCACTCATAGTCTCAAACTGTCTTTTCAAAATATAAAGTGTTAATAACCCCCATACTTGGGACAAACATATGTCCAGAAGGTACTAGAAGGTCCTTATATTCATATTGAGAAGATGTCCTTTATCTAAAGGAAGAAACAGAGTCAAAAGCACAGTACATATTTCTGACAAGCTCCCTGAAAATTAATTATTTTCAAATGCTCAGAAATGCAAGGGTGTTTCCTGCTGTACACACTGCATCTGGGTAAAATTAGCAGAAGTAGAGGAGATTATCTTAGAACAACACCACTTTTCCAAAAATGAATGTTCACTTTGACCCTTAGTAAATGATAACATAGAGCAAAGTGTGGATGGGGGCAAATGCCTAGATGGTTATAGGAAAGTTATCTGAACTTAGTTACCTTAGTAAGATACATGAAGCCAAATACTTTTCCCAGCATATATTATAAATCACTGATATAGTATTTATAGAACAGGACTTATATCATCTTCAACAGTAGAGGCACCATACAAAGAAAAGAGTCACATTTTTCTATTGCCAGTATTGTTCAGTTCTGTTATCACCATCAACACCACCATCACCATCGTCATTGTTATCATAATGGCAACTAGTTATTTAGTCTGTGCTCTGTTGGAAAAACCTATGCAATACCATATAGATATATTTATTATGTACATAATAGACACACACAAACACACACACACACTGAGAGGAGACATTATTGTCTTGATAATGTAAGCCTGGATTTAAAGTGATTTATGAGCATCAATATTATTAGACATATATATTTATAAATATACTTACACATATATGCACACATACTTTTATTATATATTTTAAGACACTATTATATATATTCAAAGTATTTTATATTAAGTATCAATGTTATAATGAATGTCTTTAAAACAAAAAATATATATGAGTTGGTGTCAATTTCTGTGTTTGAACTTCTTACCTCATTTCTCTATTTTTTTCAATTTCAATATAATTTCATGCTCAATAAAATTCATGTTTTGCCAGTATTGAGTCACAATGCATAATCCCTGTGCTTAAGATGAATGTACTAAAATGTCTGAAAACATAGGCAAATAAATAGAAGACTAGTAAATAAATTCAGAGACAAGAAAGGGCCCCATGAGATACAATTATTTATGAAGATCCAGTGCAAGAACTTTAGCTGGACATTGGCAATGGGAAAGCATATTAACACATTCAGAATAAGGAGAATGACCAGGCCATGCCAACAGTAGGATGAGGGGTATAGAAAAAGACAAAGTTCAGAACGATGAATTAAACAACAGTGCAGCTAAATCAGAGAAATAAGAAGAGCATTGGGAAATGTAAACCACAGCAGATGCAGCAATTCCAGACTAAAAGGTGAAGGAACCGGTGAGGGCTGCAAAGTTTTGAAAGATAGATGAGAAATTTTCTCACTGAGAGGAAACACTGAAGTCTAGGCAATGTACACCTGAACTATAAAATAATTTATTTACTAGTTGCCTTGGAACACATAAATCTGGAATTGGGAACTCAGTCTAGCAGGAAGGCGGAGCAGACTTGACATGTGCAAGTGGGAGAACTAAGGTTCATGTTCAGACTATGCCCACAGAAAAGGCAATCGGAGTTTTAAAAGATGGCATCTGTAGGGTACAAGCAATCTTGGGATATGGTGAGACTGCAAATGAACTTGCTGGTTCTATCACTTTGTGTGGGGAATTTTAAGTGGATCTTATTCCATTGTTCTACATGTATGGACTCTGAAAGCTGCAGCTTTAAGAAGCCAGAGCAAACAAAGGCAGGCTAAAGAAAGTCATGGTTCACGTGTACACTGCAAATTAACATCACCATGACACAGGAGACAGAAGTGTGGAAGAGATACAGGTATCCCTGTAATTCAGATGCTTTCTTTGTGGAGAGCATTAACAACAGCAAACAGAATGTGTTGAGGTTTTGCTTTTGCCAGGCACTGGATTAAGCACCTAACTTAATTCCTTTAGAAAATTCCTTTTACCAGGGAGTTTACTAAGGTTTAGAGAGGTTAGATTACTGGAGGCCACAAAGCTACCCAATATGGAACCAGAGCCAGTCACACTGTATCCGATCCCAAAGCCCTTAGGACATCATATTGCCTCCCACTGTTTTAATCAAGGATAGATTCAGGATATTAAGAAAACAAAGAATCTTGGAGTCTGTGGAGAAATATGATGAGCTTCTGTTTAGATATGGTGACATGAGGTAACTTCAAGTCTTTCAACTAGACAAATATAGGTAAGGCTGGAGTTTGGGAGAGATGGAGTTTGTGAGTGCAGATGGCTATCTACAAACCTTACAAATAAACGATTTTAATTGAGGTTTTGAGAGTCATGGAAATCCCTTAAGGAAGAAAATGTACAGAGAAGGACTGAGAGTCAGTAGGTGACATGGGAATAAGCACAGCATAAGGAAGCATGAAGAAAGCCAAAGAAGGCAGAGATGTAGAAGAAGGTGGCCTATCATTGGAAAGTCAAGACAAAGGTACCTGTTGGAAGGAATCCTTATTCTATTACTTAATGGTTTCCAGTAAAAAGAGAACAGCTGGCTCTATTGATATGTAAAGACTTAGAAGACATCTCAAAAATCAAATGTTTCCAAGCACAAAATGTTTTGTAAAAAAAAATAATATAATAGACATTTGTGTGTCAGAAGCTGTTAGAAGTAAACAGGGTGCTCTGTGTAGTTATAGGATGAAAGAATATAACTTTAAAATGTAACTAATCTACTTAGCCGAGGGACCATATAATATGGAGAATGGCTATTATGTTAGGCTTCCGTGATTTGGATGTTTTCTTGCAAAGTGAATAAAAGCATGATGGGCCTTTTAATTTTATTATTATTATTATTGTTGTTGTTGTTGTCTTAACTGTCTGCCCTCTGAACTCTCTTCAGAAGCAAGACTTTTTTTTCCCAACAATGTGATGATGATGGTGCTGGTTTTGGTGTAACATTTATTAAATATATGCCATCTGTCAGTGTTCTCATTTTTAGATAATGTTCATTTAATCCTCACTTTGACTCTATAAGAGAGAATGTGTCAGCCTTATTTTTTAAGACGAGGAAATGGAGGCATACATAGGGTAAGTAGCTTTCCCCAGAAATCAGCAAGCCAGAGGATTTCAAACCAGTCAGTCTGACTCAGCAACATTCTCCCCTACAGACTCTTGTAAAATCATGAAAACCATCTCTGCCTTTGGAGAAAGGTTTCCACAGGAAGATCTGTCACTCTGCACTCACAGTATTTACTTGCTTAAAATCATCAGCAGAACTAACAAAAATAGTACTAAAGTACTTACTCAAAGAGGTTGAGATGCATATACCTGGGAGAACACATGTCCTATAAAAGAAAATAATAGAAAATATTGAGTAGGAATTTAATTATCCTGAAAAAAAACCCAATTTATATGAAAACCTTTAAAAGCCAATTAGATATATTCCATGCTTGTATAATTATCTCAAAGTGGATTCTACTGTTATGTATAATTAAAAAGACCCAATAAAAAGAACCAGTATGCAAATTGAAAAAAGCAAAAAGAAAAGAGTAGAAGCCATAATTCACAAGCAGGAATACCTAATAGGGACCCAGCTTACAAAGCTTGTGGATCATGTTGTATTCCATGAATAGGATCCTGTTCGAAAGGATTCTTACCACCCTTTCCCAAAGGCTTTCCTCCTGCCTTGCTTTTCATGCCCCAGTCTGGCTCATTTCAGCTATGGATCCACTCTGCCCCAGAGGTGAATTTCCAAACACAAACTGAATCATATACCCCTTCTTTAAAAATATTCCCCAATTGATGCTTTGTAATTGCTCCAATATGACAAACAGCTTCAAAACTGTCCCCAGTGCTTCCTATCCCCATCCCTTTCATTTTTCACCTATATGAAGAGTGTCCCCAACTTGCTATTTCATGAACACAACTAACACTTTGAACTCGCCAGGCCTTTAAAATTCTTTCTATATCTAAAATACCTTTATTCCTCTCTGCCTCTCAAACACCTATTTACTCTTGGAGACAAAATAAAAGTTTATTGTGAAGCTTCATCTAACAGTATGTCCCTCTTCAAGCTCATCTCTCCTCAGGCTTTTAAAGCATGGTGTACATCATTTCCTCATAAAACTCCTCCCACTGTATTAAACATTTATAGACCCCACAAAATTGTAGCTCCTCAAAGAAAGACTTTTTTATGCTTCTTTAGATTCTGAATACATAAGCAGAGTGCTTAGAATAAAGTAGATTTCAGTGATTGAGTATACATTCGAAATAAAGACAAAACCAATGAGTTTAAAAAAATGATTATTTTTAACAGTTGATCTTAAGCCATTTGTATAGTTAAGCCTATTAAATATACGTAAGTACATATTTTGTGAAGAGCTATCAATTAGGAGAGAGAAATAACTGTTTTAATGACCTTGAAAATTTAAGTTTTAGAAACTCAGCTTTCTAATCTGTAAAACAAATTGTACACCCTGTGCTCCTAATTCATAAGGTTGTCATGAAATGGAAAAGCAATGATATACCTTAAAGCCATGGAGCAGGCATCTAGGAGAGCCTGAACAGGCTGGTCTTTGATGTCTCACCAGGACACAGGCACAAGGTGAAAGCCTAGCTTAAAGTGGGGAGCAGAAATCAGGTACTAAACTGTGGCAGAGAGTTCTGGACCTTCCAGTCAATAGGAAAGGCATAGGTATTGGTCTCACAGGAGTTGGAGACAAAAACAGACCATGCCACAGAAGAAAAGAATGGCACATATTATTTGCAAAAACAATTTTGCTAGCTGGTGCATGCCTTTAATCCCAGCAGCTCGGGAGGCTGAGGCAGGAGGACATAAGTTCAAAGCCAGCCTCAGCAATTTAGCGAGGCTCTAAGCAATTTAATAAGCCCCTGTCTCTAAATAAAATATAAAAAGGTCTGGGGATGTGGCTCAACTGAAATTTGTGCCCTCACTAATGTAAATCTTTCCATCTTACATAACATTTAGGGAAGGAAAACAATTCTAAAAACTCAGAAGAAATATTTTCCTAATGGGAATTACATGTTAAAAGCAATTGCATTAACATGAGCCAGTGGTTCAATATCAACTCACTTTATTTTCACATTAGTTTTTTTTTTTTTTTTTTTAAGATTCATTTAGTATGCATTTTCAATGATCTTTAACAATATCCATTTTAAAACTAATGTGTGTAGAAAAGACTTAGTTTTGAAAAGTTCAGTTGTATAATAAGCCCTTTAGCATTGTTTACAAATCCCTTTATTAGTCATAATAACATAGTATAATATTTAAAATATAGTATAAAATCTGAGCATGTATTTCAGATGTAGTGAGTGGTTGCTATCTGACCTAGATATACTTCCCAGGGATAAATCATTTAAATTTTGGAAAGACATATATAAATTTTAAATATGGTTTGAATAATTCCATTAAAGTGAACAAATTGGCTTATGTAAAATGGACTTTGATATTTTTCCTTCTAATGGTTTCTTACTGTTGCCAGGGTTTATTTAATTAATTTGTAAATCATATTGAGACCTTTGGCCCCCAACAGTAATGAAACTGCAGACTATTTCAGCATTATGATTTTTAGAAGAGCTTCTATATGACTCTAGGGGCAAAATAGTGATGAAGAAGTTACATTAGGTCATCATCTTGAAGTTAATAAGATTAAATATTGTAGTATCATCTATATTTAAGTTAATTTTGATCTTAATGACTATATTTTTGCATCTATGCGATTCTCTCTTACAATATGAAGTGAAGTTCTGCCCCAGACCTGTTAGATCGTGTTTGTCCATTGATTTTACGGCTGGAAGTTCTTTATAATCTCTTGGGGTCAGAACACGAGGATTTCAAATTCCCATAATATTTTTAATTTATTGAAAACCACTTGGGGTGGGAGATCTTGGACATGAAGTGACCCATAGTGTCGCAGAGTCTATTGAGTCTTGAATAACTGCCAAGAAGGAAAGGGAAGCTTCTTTTGTATACAGGGATATCTAAAGATGAGAATTTCACTCTGTGTTAAAAACACAGTTTGGGGTTTGTTCATTTTATTTTTCTCTCACCCTCTTACCAACCCAGAAACCAATATGATTTATAACATGCTTTACACTGATTATACATCTTAAATCTCATGTTACTATTTTATTTATGATTTGTTTTTATTATTTTATTCTTAGAAGATACCTCAAAATTATCAACATATTTCTTCAAAAAAAAAAAAAAAGCAAAAAGACAAAAACAAGTATGATTGTCCTTTTTGTCATAATCTTAGATATCTGACCCTTACTGATAATTTATTAAAGTGTTCTATTTAAGGTAAATTTTTAATAGTTTTTATAAAAACTGATTAATAAAACTATCATTAACAGACATTAACAATTTTGAGATGTTTGTAATACCCTCTGAATATTCATTTTTCAACTGCATACTGTACTTTTTCGGGGCGGGGAGGGTGCTGGGGATTGAACTCAGAGGCACTCAACCATTGAGCCACATCCCTAGCCCTTTTTTGTATTTTATTTAGGGACAGGGTCTCTTTTAGTTGCTTAAGGCCTCTCTAAATTGCTGAGGCTAGCTTTGAACTCATAATCCTCCTGCCTCAGCCTCTGAGCCACTGGGATTACAGGTTTGCATATTGTACTTTTAACCATTTATACTATAACTCTTTTCCTTAACCAGGCAAAGATCTATCAAGCAATCAATATTTGAATTATCTTTAGACTTTTGTAATTATTTGCCAACATGTATTTAATCCACTCTGAAATAACTAAAAGAATTAGAAATTATTTTGTTGTCTCCTTCTTATTTATTCACAAACATTAAGGAATATTAGAAGGGATCAATTTCCATATGTAGATATTATAGGCATTCTGCACCTTTACTGAATTTGTTCATTAGTTATAACAAATTTTGGATAGAATATTTAATTTTTCTACATAAAAGATTATGTCATTTGCAAGCATTAAAAAACAAGTGCATTAAAAAGATATTTATCCAGGTATGGTGGCTCACACACCTGTAATCCCAGCTGCTCGGGAGGCTGAGGCAGGAGGACCATGAGTTCAAAGCCAGCTTCAGCAAAAGCGAGGTGCTAAGCAACTCAGTGACATTCTGTCCCTCAATAAAATACAAAATAGGGGGGATGTGGCTTAGTGGTTGAATGTCCCTGAGTTCAACCCCTCCTATCAAAAAAAAAAAAAAAATTAAAAATGATTCTATACTAAATACACAATAGCAACAAAAGAATTAAATATTTAGGAATAAAATTTAACTAATGAGGTAAAAGAACTATTTACTGAAAACTGTAATTACTAATGAAATATATTGAAGAAAACACAAATAAAGACAAGCCATGTTTATAAACTGGTTGAATTTATGTTGGTAAAATGTCCATGCTTACAAAAGCAATCTATAGATCAAAATTATAAAGGTATTTTTCATAGAAATAGCAAAAATTATAAAATTTGTAAGGAACCACAGAGGGGTCCAAATAGCCAAAGCAACTTTGGTAGAAAGAATGAAATGAGAAGCCTCTGACTATCTGATTTCAAACAATTACAAAACACTTCAGCACTTTAAGAAAGCTATAAATCAAAACAGTATATTACTTGCATAAAGAAATAGACGACATGGGGCTGGTCCTGGGGCTTAGCAGTAGAGCGCACATCTCACTTGTATGAGGCCCTGGATTTGATCCTCAGCACCACATAAATAAAAATAAAGATTGTTAAAAAAATTGTCAACTTTTTATTTTGGGTAGCGGGAATTGAACTCAGGGGCACTTGACCACTGGGCCACATCCCCAGCCCTTTTTTGTATTTTATTAGAAGCAGGGTCTCACTGAGTTACTAAGTGCCTCGCCATTGCTGAGGCTGGCTTTGAACTTGCGATCCTCCTGCCTCAGCCTCCCAAAGTGCTGGGATTACAGACGTGCGCCACCGTGCCCGGCTATTTGTCAACTTCTTAGTTGTTAAAAACAAAAAAGAAAGAAAGAAATGGACTAACAGAACAGAATAAATCCATGCATATATGATCCACTCATTCTTGAGAAGGGCTCTAAAACTAGGAACTGGGAAAAAGGAAAACCTCTTCAATAAATTGTGCCTGGAAAACTGGGTGCATGGGGTAAGGAAAGATGGTAAAATGAGATGGACATCATTATCCTAGGTAGACATATGACCGCATGTATGGTGTGACGCTACATTGTGTACAACCACTAAAATGAAAAGTTGTGCTGCAATTGTGAACACTTTTGTAAGTGTTCATAAGAATGTGGAGATAATGGAAACTGAACACTATTGATATAAATATATATATATTGGCACAGTCATTATAGAAAACAGCATGAGATTCCTCAATAAATTAATCATGGAACTGCCAAATGACCCAGCAATACCTTTTCTGGGTATCTCTGGATGTATATCAAAAAGAATTAAATAAATTACTCAAAGTAATATCTGCATCCTCTTTCATATTGCAATAGCTAAAATATGCTAAGTACCCATGGACAGAGGAATAAATAAGGAAAATGCAAGATTTTATATATATGATTATATATAATGCATAATTATAAATATAAATTATATATTTTATATAAATGTAAATATATATTTTTGTATGTGTATATACATATATATATAAGTATATATACATATATATTTTAAGCTTATGTGTAAGACAATGCAAGAAGGTTCAGAGGAGAAATGATTAGGTTTTAAGAGTCTTGACCCAATCAGTGAATTAATCCCCTGATAGGGATTAACTGAATGGTAACTGAAGTGGTAGGGTGTGGCTGGAGGAGGTAGGAAAGGGGCTGATTTGGGGATATATATTTTGCATCTGACCAGTGGAGTCTTTCTCTCTCTGCTTCCTGATCACCATGTTAGCTGCTTCACTCTGCCACACTCTTCCAATCACCATGTGAGCTGCTTCGCTCTGCCATACTCTTCCACCATGATGGTCTGCCTCTCCTTGAGCCTGGAGGAATGGAGTCGGCCTTCATGGAGTAAGATCTCTGAAACCGTGAACCCTTAAATAAGTGTTTCTTCCTTTAAAATTATTCTGGTCAGATCTTCTAGTCATAGCAGCAAAAAAGCTGACCAAAACATATATATAATTCAGCCATAACAGTTTGGAAATCTGCCATTTGAGACAGAATGGATGAACTAGAGGACACTATTCCAAGTGAAATAAGACAAAGAGATATACTAACTACATAATCTCACATATATTGAATCTAAAAAGTTGAACTCAGAAACACAGAAAATAGAAGAGTGGTTTCCAGGGGCTAGGGGTGGAGAAATATTGACAAATATATATATATATATATATATATATATATATAATATATATATATATATATATATTAGTATGTCCATGAGTCTCTACATCATGTATTCTTTTTCAGTAAAGATAATTCTTTAAGTAAATAATGTAATGTGACTACTTTCCCGCAGGATTCTTTGTTAGAATAGTGGCCATGGAAAGTGTTTGATCCATTATTTCTCCTTTAGAAGGAATCCTTTGGAGTAGGAATGCACTGTGCAATTTTGAAAGACTATTCTTAAAAAGCATTGGATTTATATGTGCTGGGAATGAAATATTCCTATATCATTCAGGCTAATAGTCTGTCCATAGAGCAAATGTAAAGTAACTATGAATAAAATATGTAAGAATCACAAATGAAAAAGAGGGTGGATGCCACTTTGGGCTAGGCATAGAAATAATTTCAATGTGCTCTAGAGAAAGCAGTGCTCACATTACTATAACAGTTTTACAGCTGATGCTTCTGACTGCTCTAGCACATGCTAACATAAGCCTGTATATGGTATGATATACAAACCCACATACTGTAAGTTTTTAACACTTTTGATGATTTTATGAGAGGATGTTTTCACATGATTAATTTATTTTTAAAAGTATTTTCATTTCCTGAGCTAAACTGAATTGCAGTTGTATGAGAGTATGTGGTGTTATATAGTGGGGGGAGGGAAAGTGTGTCAATTAGAGAGCTATGAGATTATAAGATGAAACACTCAGGAATTGAGGGAGTAGGCATTAAAAATAAGAAAACTAGGTGAGGTATAATCTACAATGATAAGATTCCATTTACTGAAGATCTGTTCTATTTAAGGCACTGTGTGAGGGACAATGTTGTGGTCAGTTCACAAAAATCAAATAAGGATTTAAAAATGCTGAAAAGTAAGGTCTAGTCTAGTTAACATATATAGATCTACACAACTCAGATCGCATGAGGAAAGTCACTGGATGAAATCATGGGGGTATTGCTGTTGAAGTTTGCAGTCAGTGGTAAGTAACTTGAGCATACACAGAAAAGCAGCTATTTTTTCAGGAAATAAGAAGAGTGTGTGTGTGTGTGTGTGTGTGTGTGTGTGTGTGTGTGTTCACCTTGCTTAATGAAACACTTTTCAGATTCATCACAGCTATTCTTGTTTTTTTTGTGTGTGTGGTTTTATTTTTTATTTATTTTTTAATTTTATTATTCAAAGTTGTTGTATTTACAATAGTAGTATGCATTATAATTCATAATAAACATATAGAGCATCTTTTTACAAAACACTGTTTGTATACAATTTATATTCATACCATTCAAATCTTCAATCATGCATTTAGGATAATGACATCCATCTTATTCAACCACCTTTTCTTTTTTCCCCTCCCTCCCCCCTTGCTCCCTTCCTTCCCCTCCCTCCCCTTTGACCTTTCTAGCATTCCTCTAATCCTCCTATGTACCCCGACCCAACACCACTGTGGATCAGCCTCCTTATATAAGAGAAAACATTCAGTATTTGGATTTTTGAGATTGGCTAACTTCACTTAGCATTATATTCTCCAACTTCATCCATTTACCTGCAAATGCCATTATTTTATTCTCTTTTATTGCTGAGTAAAATTCCATTGTGTATATGTACCCCATTTTCTTTATCCATTCATCAACTGAGGGACATCTAGATAGGTTCCACAATCTAGCTATTGTGAATTGTGCTGCTATAAACATTGAAGTGGCTGTGTCACTGCAATATGCTGTTTTTAAGTCCTTTGGGAATAGACCCAGGAGTGGGATGGCTGGGTCATAGGGTGGTTCCATTCCCAGTTTTCCAAGAAATCTCCATACTGCCTTCCATAATGGTTGCACCATTTTGCAGTCCCACCAGCAATGTATGAGTATGCCTTTTTCCCCACATCCTCTCCAACAGTTATTGTTGTTTGTGTTCTTAATGACTACCATTCTGACTGGAGTAAAATGAAATCTTAGAGTAGTTTTGATTTGCATTTCTCTAATTGCCAGCAATGTTGAGCATTTTTTTCATGTATTTATTGATTAATTGTGTATTCTTAATCATTCAGTTGTGATTTTTTGAACTTTCAAAGTGTCTGGGGAAAGACTGCAACATTTGAAAAATAGTTATGTGTTCATTGCATAAATGACTTAATAAACAATCTGCCAATTATGTTTTGCCAAACCTCATGCTCCCTAACACATTAGAATATAAACCCTAACATGTTAGAACATAAACCTCAAGACATTTAGAAGTATTAAGTTGCAGATAATTTTATGACATAATAGATTAGTTTTCTGACTCTCATTTCCTATCTACTAACCAGAAGAATGGTAAGGGGGAAAAATAACCAAAATATAGGAAAAACAAAACAACACATATTTTGAGTGATACTATAAGTAAGGAGGATCAGACTTTTTAACTAATCAGAGTTGATCCAAATATTTTCTTTGGTAAGCAAATAAAGTTAAAAATTCATTGGTGATATGTACCTATATGGGTAAGAAAAAAATTTTTATATCAGCCTTCTGGTACTTGATATGTCCTTTGTAGTATGATGGATGGATAACAGGAGGAATACCAAGCAGGTTCTTTTGGTCAGAATTGGCAGAAAATTCTCTGACCTCAGCTCACTTGCACTCTAAAAATCCTAATTGTGTAAAGAGAAGTCAGTTTCCACCATCATACACTCTATAAACCAGTGGTCTTCCTGAATCTTAAAACTTTACTAATGAAATTTAAAAAGCAAGACACCATGGCATTTGCAGGTAAATGGATGAAGTTGGAAGACATAATGCTAAGTGAAGTTAGTCAGTCTCAAAAATCCAAGTACCAAATGTTCTCTCTTATATAAGGAGGCTATTTCAAAGTATTGTTGGAGGGGGGTACATAGGAGGATTAGAGGAACACTAGAATGGTCAAGGGAAGGGAGGGTAAGGGAGGGAGCAAGAGGGGAGGGAGAGGGGGGAGAAAAAAAAAAGTTGGTTGAATGAGACGGATATCATTTTCCTTAATGCATGATTGAAGACCTGAATTGTACGAATATACTTTGTATACAAACAGTTGTATGTAAAAAGATACTAAATATATGCACTATGAGTTGTACATATTAAAAATTATAAAAATAAAATTAAAAAAAAGCAAGACACAAATATTAAGAAATATGTTTCATTGAGGCTCCTTTTACTGACTAGTCCTCTATCACACTTGGACTCTGATAATAAATGTAATGGTATCTTATCTCATACTTGTGTGCATTCCCACATACTCAAATCTTGAAACATAGCAGAATTTTAAATTTTAAAGAAATTTTAAATTTTAAAGAATTTTAAATTTTAAACAATATTTAAAAAAAAATAAAAACTCTTCTCTAAATACAAGAGCTAATGCAGAATATAATTTCAGTGTTTATACTCACAATTACCATAGGCCTAAATTAGGGAAATTTGAAGAAATGAGTGATAGTTCCTCGATTAGTATTAACAGGGTCTAAACTGACCTGATTATATGGTTAAACAGAGGAAAAAAAAAAAAAAGCATTAATTATTTATGTTACTCCATAGTTGTGCAAAATTAGAAATTGACTTTCAGAATTACCACTAGATTTCCTTATGTTTTAGTAACATACTCATAGGGAAATAAAGAATAAATCTTGTTCAGTAATAAAAATGTCATGTAATTTTAAGAGACTATACTACAAATAACAGGATAGGAGAAAGGATTAATACAATAACATATTATGTAGCATGAAACCCTAATGGTAAAACAAATCTGGAAAATGAATTTGTCTTAATTTTTATTGTAGGTCCAGATTATTTTGAGGTTACCTGAAATTGCTTGTGATGGTTCTTTATATTAGGCTGTGAATTGCTGATTACTTTTTATTATTACTGAGTTTTCATTTTAAAATATAAGGCATCGGGATTTTTCCTGCTACATAGAGTTCTAGTTTATTATTCCAACATTTTCATTTTTATCTCTAAGCTACAATGTCACTTTTGCTGTCAGAACTATTAGGCTATTAGTTTCTCTTCATTTAGAGTGAGCTGACTTATCGTTATGACCAATCATGACAGACGCTCCTAAAAACAGCAGATTAATCAGGGCCTACTTTGCCCTTCTTAGGAAACAAAGCCAATTCAGATCATTCAGAGCATCTATTTATATGTGCTCTTGGGAGTGAAAGAACATGCAATTTGTCCTTCAAGTCTTCTTTCATTTTTTGTAAAGAAACATAAAAAAGCTAAAATAGCATCCATGGTACTACAGTTTGGATTTAAACCTCCCCCAAAGCCCAGGTGTTAAAGGCTTAGTTTCTAGTTTGGCACTATTGGGAGGTTAGAAACTTTCAGAGGGGGGCCTAGTCTTAGAGCACTGGGGGTGTCCTCTAAAAAAAAAAAAAATTGGGGCTTCAGGCTCTTTTCTTCCTCTGTCTTTGTTTCCTGACTACCATGAAGTGATAGCTTCCCCTGCTTCACTCTCCTGCCATGTTGTATTGCCTCTCCATAGTGCTAAAATCAACATATAATCAGCCATAGACTGAGAATTACAAAACTGTGAGCCAAAATTAATCTATCCTCTGTTTAAATTTTATCACAGTAACATAAAGCTAACTAACAAATGGGTTATCATAAGGATGATGACTAAGTTTGAGTTAAATGGGTTAATTACTCAGAGCTTGTAGAAATACCAACAAATAGATTAAAAATGACAATTGCATTGTGACATAGGAATACTGATAATAAATAAAAAAATAAATTTCTAAAATTACTAACCTAGTTTAAAACTTGCTTCCTATTACTTATGGGATTGTTAAAGTCACTCTTTATTTGTTACTTGTTTCTGGAAAAAACTAAAGATCTCCAACTTCTTTTCCTACAACTACACTAGCTAATGAAAAGACTTTTCACTGTCATTTAGCAATACCCAGCATAAAAGAAAAAAGGTTTTTAATGTAGAAAAGAAAAATGTCTTTAAATGTTGGTCAAACATATTCCAGAAGAGTAATAATCACCAGCAATTCTCAGAGGGAAAAAAATGTTGGCCATTGATCCTCTTCTCCTTAGGCATAAATTGCTTCAGAGAAGAGAATCTCAAGTAGAAACAGTACAAGGAAAACCCTTTCTGATTTTGCAGATCCATAATTGCTCCCTATGGCCCCAGAAAAGTCTGTGCAGCATGCTAAATCAGATTCCTGTCCTCTTGCCATTTCATTCCCAGCATGGTTTTAGTTCTGTTCAGCTGCTGCTTGCAGCAGAATTCACTGCATCTTCTGCTGCTTCAAGCCTTCAGTGGCCAAGCTACTATTCTGCAAAGTAGATGATCAGTGACTTACAGGACACAGTCACCAGCAATTTGGATTCTAGGATGCCATGCAATGTAGAAAGCATGACTCCTGAGTCATAAAGATGAGAAATAGGAAGCAAAACAGAAACAAATGCTGGAAATTAAATTTTAATATGTCATCGGCTATAAGACTCATCCTGATCTTAGAGATAAGATATGAAAATGTGAGACTTTGGATAAAACATGATAATATGAAAACTTATTTTTACTAAATCCTGAATGACTTGCTCATTTCTAAAGATGATAGAACAGACCCAGGCCAGCTAGAAGGAAAACAGAATATTTATAAAAATAAACAATCAGCTTTAACTGCTAAGGGATTATCTATGTAAAACAACAAAAGCCACCAAAATGAGAAATTCTGAAACTGTTTAAATAAACACCTCTTCACTCCACTATACTTCACTTTATTCTTAGACATATCTCCTTGATCAGTGGAAATTTGCCTTTATTCACAGTGACTCTGGTGTACATTAAAATTCGGGATGTGCCAAACTAGAACACATAATGCCCTGTCCTTGAGTAAACAAGGTAAGATGTAGTAAGATCCAGTAACAGTTTCTGAAAGATTACTAATCTGCTTTGTTGTGTGAAGTAATACAATTAACTTAGAATGTGCTAACTTAGAATCTATCCACTCATAGAATTTCTAAGGGATGACAGGAAAATATGCTTAAATGTCATAAATATTTATGGAATAAAAATCCCTGTTTGTGTCTCTCTCCCAAATACTACTACAAGTTAAGTTTGCATATATGACAAAAAAAAAGTCAATTTTGGGAAAGGATCTTGATTAAAGCATAAGAATGCTTCAGTAAAGTGTTGTATTCAAATGTATACAAAATCATATATTCTAAAAGTAAAAACTTGTACATACACATAACCACACCTTTACATATTCATGAATTAAGAACACGAGTGGGCTTACAAAGTGTAATGCTATACATCTTAGAAGAAACGACAGGAGAAAAACACCATTGTTTGTGTTTAGGTGCAGAGCTCTTAGAAATTACACAAAACCACATGTATTATGTTGTATTATCAGCTGAAAGATAAATTAGATGTGATCAAAATTAAAATGTTTTGTCCCTCTAACAGTGTTATAAAAATAATTTAAAAAACAAGCTATAGACTAGGAGAATATATTTGGAAAGCAATAATTGACCAAAAACTTATATCCTGAACATATTAAGAACTGACTGCATGTATTTTTATTATAAGAAAATAAATAACCTGATTTTAAAATGAGCAAAGGGCTTGAACAGACACATTACTAAGGGTATTCTGATGGAATATAAACTCAAGATGTTCAATCTCAGGACATCATTTTAAATCACTGGGGAAATGAAAATTAAAACTGAAGTGAGGTTCTACTACAAATTTATAAGAAAGACCAAACACACAATACTGATAATGTCAAGTGCTAATGAGGACCGAGGAGCAGTTGAGACTCTCCTAATTTGCTTCTGGGATTACAGAACAGTGTGGGTACTTTGAAAAATGGCTTATCAGTTTCTCATGAAGATCAACATACCCATATGATCCAGCAGCCTCACACTTAAGCATTTATCCCAGAGAAATGAAAACCTATAGTCACACAAAAACCTACAATGGAAATGTTTTTAGCAATTCTATTCATAATTTCCAAAACCTAGACACATCTCAAATACCTTCCAATGAGTAATTACATTTAAAAAGGTGACATATTTATATATCAGAATATATAACAATAAAAAAGAATGAACTATTGAACCAACTAATTATTTTATAAATCTCTAAGGCATCAGTTAACAAGCCAACCTAAAAAGCTTATATACCTAGTGATTTTATTAATATCATATTCCTGAAAAGATCAAATCATAGTAAAGATCAGTGCTTGCCAGGGATCAGGGTTGTGGAAGTCTGAGATTAGAAAGAAAGGGTACAGTGAATTTTGAGGAGTAATGGAAATATTATGTATCTGTGTAGTAGTGAGAGTTACATGACTACATACATGTGTAAAAAATCTGTAATTTTACAACAAAAATACATTTTAATAGATATTACTTTTAAAAATGAATTTAAAATATGAATCTGTGGGAAGAAAGAAAATAAATATGTCAGTATTCCTATCTCTGGGTATTTATCCAAAACAAGTAAAATGAGAATCTTGCATTCCCATGTTCACTGCAGCACTTTTCACAATAGCCCAGAGGTAGAATCAACTTAATGTCCACCAATAGATGAATGGATAAAGAAAAGGTGGCAGTCTGACTGCAGTGAGATGAAATTTAGAGTAGTTTTGATTTGCATTTCTCTAATTGCTAGAGACATTGAACATCTTTTTCATATATTTGTTGATTGATTGTATATCATCTTGTGAGAAGTTTCTGTTCAGTTCCTTGGCCCATTTATTTATTGGGTTATTTGATTTTTGGGTGTTAAGATTTTTTAGTTCTTTATATATCCTAGAGATTAGTGCTCTAATCTGATGTGCATGTGGTAAAAAATGTGCTCCCATTCTGTAGGCTCTCTATTCACCTCACTGATGATTTCTTTTGCTGAAAAGAAACTTTTCAGTTTGAATCCATCCCATTTCTTGATACTTGATTTTAATTCTTGCACTATAAAAGTCTTATTAAGGAAGTCAGAGCCTAATGTGACATGATGGAGATTTGGGCCTACTTTTTCTTCTACTGGGCTCAGAGTTTCTGGTTTAATTCCTAGGTTCTTGATCTACTTTGACTTGAGTTTTGTGCATGGTGAGAGATCGGAGTTTAATTTCATTTTGTTGTATATGGATTTCACTCCAGTCAGAATGGCAGCTAATAAGAATACAAAAAACAGTAAGTGTTGGTGAGGATGTGAGGGGGAAAGGCACACTCATACATTGCTGGTGGGACTGCAAAATGGTACAGCCAATATGGAAAGCAGTGTGGAGATTCCTTGAAAAACTGGTAATGGAACCACCATGTGACCCAGCTATTCCACTCCTCTGCTTATACCCAAAGGACTTAAAAACAGCATACTACAGGAACACAGACATCTCAATGTTTATAGCAGCACAATTCACAATAGCTAAACTGTGGAACCAACCTAGATGCCCTTCAGTAGATGAATGGATAAAGAAAATATGGTATATAAACACAATGGAATATTACTCAGTATTAAAAGAGAATAAAATTATGGCATTTGCAGGTAAATGGATGGGGTTGGAGAATATAATGCTTAGTGAAGTAAGCCAATTCCCCAAAACCAAATGCTGAATGTTTTCTCTCTGATATAAGGATGCTGATTCATAATGGTGATGGGGCGGGAGCATGAGAGGAATAGATGAACTCTAGATAGGGCAAAGTTTGATTTTTAAATATAATGTACTCAGTTACAAATCAGTGAAATATAATTTATCCTAATTTCAAAAATGATTAAAATATTTTCTTTGTTACTAATATCAAATTTATATGACACTGATTAGGAAAAGAACCTTTTAAAGCAGCAATTTTTAAGCACACTCCCTCTCCCCATACCACAAAGCCAAAAGGTAGGTTTTGTCTTAGGGACAACACAGGTAGACAGCTGGAGCTCCAGTGTTCTCACACATCACATGCAAGTGATGATGCAGACTCTGATTTCTGTGGGGAAACTACTTAACAACGCATAGCCTCTAAATTGAGTACCTTTATCTTTTTCTTTATACATATCTGTTTTAGGTATACAGGCCAATTAGGTTGTGTAGTAGACATGTACAATCTAACTCTATTTTATTTCAACTAGGGAAGAAAACGTAGTATTTCTTTCTGGAATCAATGAAGTGGCACACATAAATCACCTGGAATAGTGCTGAGCAGTCCACAGATGTTCATTACATATTTGTCCTTTAATATTTTCCAGACTATAAAGGATAGGGTCTTCTGTCATAGGCGATCTAGAGGGTAGTCCCTTCTACTTTCCTTCCTCCAGCTATAATGGGTTGAGACTTAAAGTTTCCATGTTTTTCCGATTCCCAGTACAAGAGAGAGCAGGTAAAACTTTTGTCTGTGGATCACAAAGAGTGGAGGTGTCTGTGTTACTTGGGCTTTTTTTTATCTTTGTTTACTTATATGATATGGTATAATTCATTTTCTCCAAATGTAAACTGGAAATAAGCTACTTGCCAGGCTACAAAGAGAGAATAATAGAAAATAAGAAATATTTTTTGAAGATAACACATTCTTTGTTATTTATTTTTTTAATTTAGATTTCAACTGTTTGCTTTTGTGAAGATAAAACACATTCATATTTTTTCATAGCTTGAACACAAAAAGGAACTGAAGACACTGAATGTCCCAGTTTCCCAGAAGTGCGCATGTGATAGACAGCACTTTCTAAGAGCTAGTGGGACCAGGTTGCAATCAGAATTGTGAGACAGAAAGTGAAGATCAATGGCTTGAATGACTGTGCCTGTGACATCTGACCAGGCAGAGAATCCAGAAGCAACATCAACCCAGTCATCCAGCATCAAATAAAATCAAATAAGAATCAAGTACTTAAAAACGATGAAGACATAAGCTATTTGGGCACATTCTGAAAATAAAATTAGTTAAGTATCTTTCTTTACAATGCCTTCGCAAAATAGAATCATCGTGAAAAGTTTTATGTAATTGAGAAGTGTATGTCGGAGTTTAGGTCATGAGTTCTTAAGATAATATCCCTAATATTCTCTTAGTCCCATGTCCTTTATTTGTTTAGTCAGCTATCCTCCTCCATGCTTCTTAGGAAAGCAGCACATGAGAAGTCTGTTGAGAGAATTGTGCTAAACCAGATATGAATCCTTTATATCACTTTTTACCCTAGATGAAGTACCTCACCTGATATGAAACATAATATTTGAAAGTAGATAGATGCACCCTTTCTCTTTCTTCTACTGTTCAGAATCAGGAAATAGAAGGAGGATTGCATTGCATATTTGGCAACCAAGAATAATAATATTAGGAAATCTCATGATGGCTTCTGATAACACATCTATTAAATACTCCCACAAACAAAAATCAAGTATCCATAAAACTCATAACTAGCATTTGTTGAAAATCTATAATGTTTTCATCACTCTGCAAAGTATCATTTTATTTGAATTAATAGCCATAATATGAAGTCAGTATAAAGTGAGTCCTATTATTATCTTGATTTTTCAGATGAGAAAACTGTCTCGTACCAACAGCAGATATTAGATTGGAGGCTTATGTGGTCATTAAAATACCATATCTGATAACCTCAAGTTTTAGTGGTTTTCAGTTATGACAATATCATCTCCTAGGGGATATTTTGGAAGAGAGTCTAACTTGTTTTGTTTTGAATGAGTTTTGTTTTCCTGGTTTTGATGCAGTGTTTGAGTAGCATTATGTTGTGTCTTAGAAAAATTGTCAAGAATCTTACAACGCATGGAACTGTTATTCCAGAAAAAGTTGTCCCTTGTTTAAGTAGAGATTCAGGGACATGAGTTTACATATTTAAAATTACTCTTGCATGTATTAAATAGTATAAAATTGTCTTGGTATGCCATTATACTGGTCCTCTTTTGAAATGTTAGAAATTCTGAGTCATTCATACTTAATTGCCACATTTGAATTGTGATGGGGTTATATGTAATCTACATTGATTTGGGAAGACTCGATATCAGAATATACCACCTTCCAAATGTTGAAAATTATGTCTCTTCATTTATATAGTTTTTCATATATTGTCCAGTAATTATTTTAATATCATATAAGTCTACCATATGAATTATTAGCATTTAATGTTCTTGAGATTGTTTTAGACAATATTTAAAATTTTCCCATTTTGAATTTCATGTTACAGTATATATAAAGAAAATTGATTTTTCTATTTTGGTATCATATTCCACAATCTTGTTAAATTCACTAGTTATTTCTGAAAGCTTTTTTGAGTAGATTCTTTGGTATTTTCTGTGTAGATATTCACATCCTTTGTTAAGTAAGGCAATTTTATTTTTTCCTACAAAATCTGTATTTTTTCTTTTTATTGCTTTTTAATTTTTTTTCCTTATTCACTTTTGCTAGAACCATCAGCAAAAACAATGAATGGAAGTAAAAAACTGACATTGTTTCTTTGTTCCTGATTTCAGGATGAAAACACTCAGTTTTATACCATTATGTACATCAACTATTGGATTTGGAAAATCTCTTAACAGGTTGAGAAACTTTTTATCTTGTTTATAAACATTTAAATCATGAATAAAAGTGAATTTGTAAAATGATTTTTGCATCCACTGGGAAGATGATAAGTTGTTTTCTCTTTTCTTTTTTGTTCGGTGATATGATAAAATATATTGGTTGTTATTATCATAACAGTTTTACAATCCTCTGATGAACCACAATGGAACAAAATGTACTATCCTTGTTAAATATTGTATAATTTGATTTGCTAACATTTTGTTAAAGAGTCTCAGTTCTTTGTCCACAAGGTTTTTGGTGTGTAGTTTTATTCCTATGGGTTACATTTTCCTATTTGTGGTATCAGCATACAATTGTGCTAATAAAATGAATTGATAATGTTCTCTCCTAATCTCTTTTCAGGAAGTATTCACATTCAATCAGATCTATCCTTCCATATACAGTAGGAAATATTTTCACGTGAGGTCATCTGAATATAAAGATTTCTTTGTTGAATTGTTACTGAAAATTATGTTCTATAATAGATGTTGTATAATTTAGTTAATATATTTTTAAGCATACTATCTTTGTACCTCAATGAATTTTTGGTGCCATACATGTTGTCCAATTTACATTATAATTATTAAAATTGTCCACTTATTGTCTTTTTAATGCCTTTGAAATTTATAGTAAGAATCATTCATTTCTGAAATTGGTAGTTTATATCCTCCGTGTTTTCTGCTCACCCTAGCTAATTAACTTCATGAATTTTTTCAAATTAACAGTTTTCGGTTTAAATAACTTCTCTTTATTGTTTTTCTGTTTTCTATTTTTATTTGTGCTATTAGTGTTACTTCTGTTTTCTACTTGTTCCTCTATTTTCTATAGGCTTAAAGATTGAGTCTTAGGTAAATGATTTTAAAAATCTCTTCTTCACTAAGGTAAGCATCTAATATGCATAATTGTAGTCTCACTATGATGATATAAGTTCAACAGAGCCTATAAAGATAGGCTCTACATATATCTAAAAACTCTGGAAAAAATATAAACATTAACTTTTCTAAGAATTCTGGAAAGTCAACAAATAGGCCATTTTTGGAGAGTAATTGGAACTGGAGAAGTGACTTGCATAGAAAGGTAAGTTGACTTTTTCATTCCTTTCATGGCTCACATTTACAAAGGGGACCCAGTCACACTGGCTGTGTGAACACATTGGCACAGCCAGGTGCATGTGAATGCACATTGGTGTGTGTGTGTGTGTGTGTGTGTGTGTGTGTGTGTGTTATTACCTAATGAGAGGTATGGTTAAAATTTCATAAAAGAGAGACCTAGCTAAGAAGAAGACTGCTCCATATATGAATTCTGTATATAGATCTGCACAAATTTTGAGCTTATCGATCAAACAAGGTAGAAACCCAAACAGGTATAGCTAATACTTTAGGACATAAAATAATATTGAAACCACAGCACAAATCTCAGACAAACCTCTTAATGGCATGTGTGAGAAACAGACACACTGACTAATGTTAAATTTGAAAACAGATTTGATTTTACAACTATTATCCACATAAAATGAGATAGAACTTTTGTTCTAACTCTAATCAGATTGATTGCCAAATAGGACAATAACAACAGAAATAACAAAAAATTACCCTTGTTGATAGAATTATAATGAAATTTGAGAGACCATAGTTATTCATAGTGGCCAGGATACAATCCAAAATTGTTTTGCATGTTAAGAATGAGGAAAAACTGTGACTGATTTTCAAATAAGAGGAAAATCAACAGATGAAAACCACAGATTACAACTTTAAAGCTGCTATTAATGATGCTTCAGGAAGTAAAGTTAAAGACATAAAAATTTTTAAAAAGGAAAATTCTCAAGAGAAATAGAAACTATACAGAAAAAGAAATTAATAAAATGATTAAGTAAAGTTACCCTAAATTTGGACAATAGAAAGTATTATGAATAAAAGAAAAATATTTAAATATTTATATGTTGAAATATTTAAGTACATGAACAAATCCTCAGGGATCTGGGAAAAACTATCAAATTGTATAAAATATTGGAATCAGGGTGTATCTTAGGTTAGAACATTTGCCTAAGATGCTAAAGGCCATGAGTTCAGTCCCCCATACTGCATTTTCAAAAAGGCATAAAGTATATGTTAGAGTCCAAGAAAGAATTGGAAAAAATACTGGGGCAAAAACATATTCAGCAAAATAAATTTCTCAAATTTGGTTAAAACATAAATTTGCAGATTCAATTGAACAAAAAGCAAACCACAATTAGAAAAATCATAAATTTCTAAAAATTAAAGAAAATGGTAAATCTTGAAAATAGCTAGAAGAAAAGCAAAATTGTTTGACTTATTAAAGTACTATACAACTAAAGAGAGTCTTATCTGTTGATGGATTTAGCCCACATTTTTCTCTCTGTTATTTAACCTATTAATCCTACCAATATTAAAGTTCCTGTCTGATAGTTCAGATATCTAAGTCTTCTCTGAGTTTGGTTGTATTGATGATTTTTCTCTCTTGACAATTAGTCATAATTTTCTTGAAGTATATGAATTTTCATTTATTGCTTGCTACCAATTTAGTGTAAAACCATCATGAGAGAGTGGCAACTAGTACATACACTTGGAAACAGGTATTAATTTTCTGTCAGATTGTTCATGTAGGGGTTGTGACAGTATAGTCAGAAGTTGACCTGGTTTGGGTTATACTATTGCTTTAATTATTTGCATAACTCCCCACACTTGAAATTTTCTAGCGTTCAGGATGGTTTTTCCTTGTGCCCAGTGTGAAGAGTGGAGTGACCCAACAATTTTTTCAGTGACCCCCCATGCACATTTGGATTCCAGGAGTCCCACCATGCCTGGTTCACAGTAGAAGGGGTCTCTGCACTCTTGCCTCACCTCAGCTCTAGAATACAGTCTCCTCTTACTTGGCACAAAGCTCATGTCAGAGGAGATTTCCTAGCTGTCTTGCTGCAGTCTCAGTCACTGGTGGATCTAGCACATGGGGACTTTGGAGTTGGTTTTGAAAGTGTTTTCCCTCTCCTCCCATGACAAACTGTCTTTTTAGTGGGGGATTTCTGAAGAGGAAGAGTGATTTCTGTCTTCCCTTCTCCTGATGGTTATAAACCTCTGATTTGTGTTGTTCTGGGTCCATCCTGGGCTCATGAAGTTTTTCTGTTTCTTCCTCAGAAGCAGAAAGACTTAGCCTCTTCTCTTCCACAGCCTCATGGTATCTTTTCCTGGGATCAGTGCCCAAAAGGTTTTCTGTGCCTCTCCCAATAGTAGGTTGCCATTGTTGGTTAATCTGTGTGATACAGAGGGTGGGAGCAAACATTTTATACTCCAGCCCATGGGGAGTAAGGCTTTATTCCTATTCCCACCATAGAACCAGTGCCTAAGCCCCAGAGTTGGAAAATTTTCCTTACTTTCCCCCAGAGATTTTTCATTCTTTGACAGAAAGACTTGGAAAGAAAGCAGGTTGCCTTCCTTGTGTGCCATTGAGGTGGGACTGTGTCAGGTATCCTGCCTGTTCCCAATCCCAGTGTCCTTTGTATCAGGAGGTCCCAGATACAATAACGCCCATCCCCCATAACCAGTTTCACGTCTCAGTTTCAATTCCTTACAGTCAGTTGCAGTCTGAAAATCCAGAATTAAGCAATTTATGCATTTTAAATTGCAAATCATTCTTAGTAGCGTGATTAAACCCTGTGCTGTCACACTATCCCACCTGGGATGTGAATCATCCCTTTGTCCAATGTCTTCATGCTACACGTACTACCTGCCTATTAGTCACATAGCAGCTGTTTCAATTTTCAGATCAACTGTTGGGGTATCTCAGAGCTCATGTTAAAATAACCTCTATTTTACTAAAAAAAAAATGGCTTCAAAGCACAAGAGTAGGGGTGCTGGCAATTTGGGTATGACAATGAAAAGTATAAAGTGCTTCCTTTATGTGAAAAGGCAAAAGTTATCAACTTTAAAAACATCATATGCTGAAGTTGCTAAAATTTACAGTTAAAAATAAACCTTTTATATGTGAAATAGGGAGAAGAAAGAAGAAATTTATGTTAATGTAGCTTTCACACCTCAGGCTGCAGAAGTTAAAGCCACAGTATGTGGTAATTGTTTAAACTGAAAAGCATTAAATTTGTGGGTGGAAGACATAAACAGAAAATGTGTTCAAATAGATGGCCAGAAAGCATTGAACCTATATAAAGACTTCGGCAAGTTATCTCCTGAAATGATTGATATCAAGCCATTTACTGCAAGTAAGGATGATTGCACAGATTGAGGAATAGGATTGAACTGAAAATTATAAAAATTATTGTAGAGGCTACATCTGCTAATGAAGAAGCATATTTCTGGCAGAGTTGGAAAAACTGATTAAGGAGAAGCTAGCATCCAAATTAAGTCTTCAGTTGTGATGAATCTAGTATCTTCTGAAACAAGATGCCAAATACAACCTACTTGTATAATAGTCTAAAGGAGATACCAGGGTATAAAAAATGAAAAGACAGATGAGGTATCTGGAAGTGTAAAAAATATAGATGGTATAATATACAGAGGGAAGAACCCACATGCTCTCAATAACAAAGTAAAAAATTATGTGTGGCAGCCATGGCTTTACCAATGATTCCACACAAAAGTGAAAAATTCTTGGAAGAGGTAGAGTTGAAATTCTAAAGGCTACTAATAACAGACAATGCACTTGGCCATCCTGAATGCGTTTGTTGTGAAAATGAAATGTCAAGATTATAGTTTTAGACCCAAATGCAAACTCATTGCATCAGTCCCTTCACCAGGGCATTATTTGATTGGTCAAGCTCCTATACACACATTTGCTATTTGATCCAGTGGATTAGCAATTGATGCAGACTTCAACCTGGACACAGGGCAGTGCTAGAAACCAATCACTAAAGCTAACCTGGTAACCTTCATCAAAGCAATGCTTGAATCAAAATAAGACCATTAGTGCCTGCAGGAAGGATTTAAAAGGTGAAGTCATGAATGATTTTAAAGGCTTCCTGGGGTTTAATGAAGAAGTTTAGGAAAATCATTCACACAGCAAGACAAGATAATGAAGAAGGATTTGCCAACATGCTTGAGGAATAAGTGAAAGGACATAGTGAAGGCCATCAAGATGGGCTAATGAACAAGAAATAAGAAATTGAAATAACTTATTGAGTCATCTACAGAGACAGGGAAAGATGGGGGGGGCGGTGAGAGAAAAAAAGAAAGGAAGACAGAAGCAAAAAAGAATAAAGAGAAACTGAAGCAGATCCAACAATGTGGACAATACCAATTTCTGTCAAAATATTTTGAATTGCACAAATATTAAAGAACAAAGTCAAAGTCATGGAATATTATCCTTGGAGGGAACATACTGTTAAAATCAATGGATTAAAATCTCAACAGCAACATTTGGATAAATTAAGAAGAAACAATTGACAACTCAATTGCAATGTTTTTGCAAAAGATTTTGTCAAAAATAAAACAACACCTTCCCCAATCATTGGCATCGGCATAGTCTGCTATTGACACTCAACCATTGATACCATCAAGGCTTGATGACCCAAATAGAAAGAAGCCTTCTTTCTGATGTGTCGTCATGTAAATACTAACCCAGAAAGACATCAAAATATCTTTGTCAGTCACCTCATTTCCTTTATGTCGGCATTATTATATCATAGCTTCACAAGAGGAAGGTTTAGCATAGTAAGATAAGATATTTGAGAGAAAGAAACCATGCACTCACATGTTTTATCCCAGTACATTAATACAGTTGTTTAATTATCATTGTAAATCTCTTACTATACCTAACTTATAAATGATACTTTCTGATACTATATATGTATGGGAAAAAATTGTACTGTATATATGTGGTGTGGTACCTTCTATAGTTTCAGGTACCCACTAGGTGTCTTGGAACACGTCTCCATGGATATGGGAGGACACCATGTTGTAAACTGCCATGATGATCTACATATCATCTTTAAGAAACTGTTACATGCTTACCTGTTTTCTTCTTACTCATGTTTATAACAATTGCTCCTCTGAAGGAGAAGTTTGTGTGTCCTGTTTTTCTCAGAAGAAGCTTGTCACTCTGGAATTTATTTTACATAATTGTCTTGCAATATTAGTGAGGTGAAGAAAAGCTGTGAGCTTGCAGATTATCCAGCTTTTTCTTTTTGTTAAGGATTCAGTTCTTCTGAGAATTTCTACATGTTATGTGGAAGCAGACCTGCTCTACTGATTTATTTTAAAAATCATATGTGTAAATAAATCAAATTGTGAATGTCATTTAAAGTTAGTAGAGGGGTCAAAGTATTCATGATATGTTTGGGTTGTCCTCTCTAATGAAACCATGCATGGTAATTAAGAGAAAGCTTCTGGAAAGCTTTAGCAAGACATCCCCACACATTGACTCCACATTATTTTAAGTTGGTATCCTGAATTCAGATTTCCCATATGTGACTACAAAGGAAATCATAGTTTTTAGGTATATTTCAGAGAACTGAATGAGATCTTCTTAAGAAAAAGTTTTGTTAGGTGTAAACACTTAAGAAACATAAACTTTAACCTATAATCTACAGAGGAATATAACATCTTTATTTTAAAAGCCAAGTTGCATTTTCTGACTCTTGTAATGTGCAAAGTTCAGGACAATGACTAATGATTCATCTGATGGGCAACTGTCTGAATTAGAAATAGGAAGTATTTATAACTAAAATTGGTAAGAATTATATGATATCAAAATATATAAAAAAGTAAAGGTTCATCAGAAGATCATTACACACATTCATTCTTAGTGACATTAGATGAATGAAATATAGAGACAAACTCAATATTAAAATTATGCACCATTAAATATCAATGTTTTAATATAATATACTCTCAAAACTGTGTTTTTCCTCAAATTATTTTTAATTTAATGAAAAAAAATTGTTGTCATGTGATTTCCTATTTTGTATTTGTTCTATGACTTTCCAAAGACATACTCTGTAATTACTACTCTGAATCAATTGGCCATACTTTTCCTCTGCACAAATTAAATTTTAATTTTTATAAATATTTTTATTGTTGAGTTATATTCATACCTAATAGTAGGCTTCTTTGTGATGTATTTGTACCTGCACAAAACAGATACAAATTATTTATTCTATTTTATTTCTCCTAAACTTAGTTTTAAAATATCTAGCTAACTTGTCTTCAATACCTCACTGATAAAGAGGCTGGCATCTAGTCCTTGTTCTGTATCTCTTAGGAAAGAATAACAGTGCAGCACAACTTTTGGTTATGAATATCTAACAGAATAAATAAGATGTATTAGGCATAGTAAAATCATAATAGCTCACAGGGAAATGATTAATTTTATATTTTATTTATTTATTGTAGCAACAAAGCATTACTCTTTAAATAAGTGACAGATTTGAAATACAGTTGATATAAGCCATTTTATGTATCCAATGAAATATAATCAAGGAATTTGTTTCCTCAAATATAATTAATCATTATTTCCTTTGTGAAAAAATGATGTGTCTGCTGTTTACTTGACATTATATCCAACTTAATTTGACTTTGCAGAATCCCCCCCCAATTATTTATTCATTCATATTTGTAAACTGCATCCAAGCAATAAACCAGTCCATATGGCATCCCAAAAGAACCTTGAACTGACAGTGAGACTTTAAACAGAAAAATTAAGTTTGCATTGCACTTATTTGCATTTTCAGCTTTTGCCAAAACAGACAATTATTATAATGGAACATCATATATCATACTTAGCAAGTGAAAGATGAATTCGAATTGATAGTACTATAGACAGTCTAACTTATGATATAAAAGTATATTTCAGATAGGCAGTAGGTCAAAAATTACAATTTGGCCAAACTACAAATTACAGTTATACAACTTAACTATTTTCTTTTGATCCGGTCATGAATATATCTATCATTTACTTTTTATTTTATTGAGCTCTAATTTGATTGAAAGCTAATCAGGAATTTGATTTATAACCTATGTTTACATATATTGTTATATATAATTATCTAAATGATATATAAATAGTATGGGACCAATATTTCTGTTCCTGTTTTTCTTAAGTGAACACCAAGACTCAGATATACACGGGTCTGTGCAAGGTGAACAGCTAACTGAACAGGGTTTTTAATTCATTTCTACTTGATCTGATTTCAAATATTTTCAAATTCTTCTTTCTCTTCATTCTCAGAGTCTGTTGTCAATATTCAATGGTTTTCCATTTAGCAATAAAATAGTTTAAAAAAAAAGAAACCCCCAAATCAAATAACTCTGCTTTGGCTCTTCCTATTGATTTGTATATCTCACTCTATTTTAAAATCCAATTTTCAAGAAAGAGAGATGCTCAGCTGGTTCACTTCTTCACCTTCCATTTCCTCTTCAAGCCCCTAAATAGCAGTACCACTCCAGTGATTTTCTAATTACCAAATACTTCTCTTCAGGCTCTATCACTTGACTCTTCTGCACATTTCACACTTCTCCACCTCTTTCTCTTGAAACTTTTTCCTTGACACTTCTCCACCTCTTCCTCTTGAAACTTTTTCCTTGGCCTCTTGTTCACCACAGTGCTTCCACAACTGTCCTTGACACTTCAATTTTCACATTACATGTTCCCTCTAAATTATATCTTCCATTTCTATGTCAACAGCTACCATTTGTAAATTAATAACTTAGTGGCAGAAATAATTAACTAAAATCCATGATCCCCTGACCTGACAGAGTTGTCACTCAGATACAGGTGGATGGCTCAATTTTATTCCATAGCTGTGTGAGAAATACTGACAATGTTCTGTGAGCACAGATAGTGGGTCCTTGGCTTTATTTAGTTGAGGCTTCTACACATTCTCTATTCTCTAGAATGAACTTTCAATACCTCTGATTTTACCTCCATCCTCCTGGCAAATGTATACTTGTCTTTTAAGAGTCAGGTAGAAAATACCTTTCTAATGAGAACTGTCATTATCACTATTGAATTTGAAGAAACATCTGTCCTTGTTCCTATTATACATTTGCAGGACGACATCCTGGAATTACATGAGGATCTTCTCTTGGTATGGTAGCCAGGGAGATTTAGGTTTGGCATTTCAAACTATCATATTTCAGTGGAAGCCTACAAATTATACTTGGTTTTAAAAACATATTTATATTTATTTATGTATTATTATTTTCTGCTATTATTCCTTCCTGATGAAAAATAGAAATGAAAGTCATGAAAGTTTGAAATTTACTATATTAAAACATAAGTTATAGAATACAATTGTAAGGGGGAAGTTTATAGTTACATTAGTTCTGTGAAGATCAACTGAGCAAATGACATAAACTATGTGTGACTGGCTTCACTTCAACAAATATTTGATGTCCCTACCATTCTTGTTAAGTGTATATGTACTGTCTGAGCTCATCTGATGAGAATCCTATTTACATCTGTTTTACTACTGATTTTATTCAGGTGAATAATGCACTTGTATTTTAACCACATAGAATTACTACTTATTAAAGTTGAATGAATAACTTTGGTTCTTTCATTTGCTTTTGATGCAAATAACAAGTTATGTTACTCAAATTGTCTAATAAAAATGATAAATTACATGTACATAGAAATGTATGTCTTGATTTAAGTAAGACTTTAGACAACATGCTATCTGGAAGATTAACTAGGTTATCAAAAACCTCATTTATTTCTACCTCCTTATTTTTATTCCCTTTGATTTTGCCTTATCCTATGGTGGCTACATTGAGAAGTAAAGAATCCCTAGGACTACATCCTTCCTGATTCAAAAGTAGTAAGAAAGAGATGGACAATCTCTTTCCCAACATTTCCAACAACATAAGAGAGGTTTACTTTGAACAAAAAGATGGAGGCTTTTTGCACAATTGAATCTACATCTCTAGGGATCATGAAGAGCTGCCCAGTACACTCAGGCTACACCATTCCCAAGTCAATAACTCTTGTCAAGAAACAAGATAGACTGGCTATCTTACCAATCTGTTTTAATCAATGAAAACAAAAAAAGAGATCAGTTGCTAAGTCTCATAGCTAATAATGGTGATAGACATCATTATTTTTCTAACAATCAAGTCAGAATACTGTTTACTGAGAGAAAATATGAATAGAGAATGGCAATGCAACAGATGTTCATCCATGAATAGGACTTAACCTGAAAATAGAAATGATTTGATATTTTCAATGAATTTTTAAATAAGTTATATTCAAATAGAACATGTGGATACTAAAATGATATTTTCTTATATAACATTCATCTTATTAACTATAAAAGAACATGACTATATAGCTAGATAGGATTTTACTTAAGAAAACAGATTGTTCACTATATGCCTTGCTTTCTTCTTCATTGTTGATCTATATGAACAGCAAAACTCACAGAAGTAAATTTTGTATCTCAAATTCCTTTTTAGGAATTACAAAAAGGTTGCAGACATCATCCTGGATAGGATTTTTAAATGTAATTTGGAAGTTTGGCTTCTAATTTAGGAAGGATTGGACTTAAAGTTAACTTTTGTGTTCTAAAGTTTTGTTACAGAAGATCTGCTTTCTGTCTCTGAGAGAGTATCTCATCCATAGCTGTGAATTAAGTTGCTCTCTTCATATGGACAATTACCAAATTTATATCTCCATTACAAAAATTTCCCATGACTTTTAAACATACAATAGTTTTAAACATGCATTACACTTAATAACACATATCCAAATGTATATATGAGAAAAAAAAACCTGTTGGGATAGTTTTGGATTCTTCTTTCTCAAGGATGATCATCGTTGGCAGCCATTATCTCCAAACTTCTAATCTAATACATGCCTGTAGAGCAAATTGTACTTTCTCCAATTCATGACAGCATGAATGGAAAAACAGATTTCTAAATTTCTTGTATTATCTCTTAGATCGTCTTGGGAACTGATAATGAAAAACTTCAGATTCAAAATAAAAGTGGTAAAATTAAACCTAATACAGGAGTTAATATTCAATAAAAATTAGTTGAATTCACATACATTTTTGCTTGATGCATCCTTTTGTTTAATAATATTTTATATCTGACGTGACACTTTATGATTATGAAATTAAGCACATGTATAGATATATGTAATATACCAACAGTATAAAGAATATATATTGAATACTTAAATTCTGCCACCTTTAAGCACACAAGTAAAATATTGTGTTCTTTTCCTTCTCCTCTCTATTTCTCTATGTAAGTAGAATAATAGTTAAACATGAAGGCACTTATTCAGTCTGGTGGTGGGAGGAGTTATCTTACTGGAAAGAATACTAGAGTTGTACTTGAGTTTTTCTAGCATCCAAACTTCACTAGCTAACTGGGCACAAAATACCTATAGAGCTTCCAAAAACTCTCTTCTGGAAGCTTTTTATATGTGCCTGTTACTGGACCAAATGGTTTTCTTTTACCTATCCCAGGATATTGGCTTTGAATTGTAATTTTATTAAAGGTGTGGTTTTACATTACATATTTGAGTACCTACTCTGTGTTAAGCATTGTTCTAGAGGTTGGATGGAGAGTGATGACAAAAACACATGGTTTATAACCTTGAGGTCTGCATTAAAGACACATTGGACAGACTGATGGAAGTACAAGGTACAGGAAGCCATGGATGTCATTAGTGGCAAGAGCAAACCTATCTGAAATCCTGAAGTCTTCCCTAAGGAAGCTGCACATGTGTGGCATTACTAGGCCAAGCAGCAGTATGTGTGTGTAGAGTGTGGGTAGATGGGAAGATACAGGTAGTATGTGATTTAGAAAAGGCAGTTGTGTATGCAAAGGCATTGAAATAGAAATTCCACAAACAAGAAATAAGATAGGCCACTATAAGTGGAATGGGTCTTATGAGGAAATGAGTAGGAGAAAAAATGTTTTATCCCAATAGATAACACTGTATCATGGGCAACTTTAATAATCTAGGGCTTTCCTTTAGTGAGAATAGAGGATAACTGAAGATTGTTAGAAGAATGAAATATTCAAATTTCTTTTTTAAGACTCTGAGTTTATTCTATAGTGTTATATTTAAAGTGAAAGAATGACTAGACTAAGTTCATCAAGGCTACAAGATGACACCAAGTAAATAATTATATTAAAAGGGGGCAGTACAGTGGTGATAAAAGAAATGCAGAAATTAATGGGTTCCAGAGACAGATAAAGTCAGTTCTTGGTGACTGGTTGAATCTAGAGACTAAGAGAGAGCAAAAAGTCAAATACAAACCCCATATACAGGAAGGACAAGGTGTTTCTTGAGCTGTTTACTGAGATAGCAAACACTAGAGGAGAAACAAGTTGGAGGAAGGAGGGGATTGTCATTTACATTTTGGATCTATGATTTGGCCAAAAGAAAGGCATTAAGTAGAAAAATTAAATTCACATTTAGAGTCATGAGAGAACTGCAACGAAGATATAAATTTGCCAATTGTCCATGTATAGGTAGCCACTGAATTCATATAAATGGATGATATTCACCCTCAGAGACAGAAAGCAGAGCTGAAATAGAACATTGATTCCAACACTTTATTATTAAAGTCAGATGGAAGAGATGTTAAAGAAGCAAAAAATATGAAGGAGAACAAGGATTGCTTGGTTTTATTCAAGGAGAGGAAAGCAAATTTTTAAGAAAAATAAAAATCTCAGAATAGAGAATATTATCTGTTGTCTGCATGTCAATGACTTCTTTAGTAGAGATAATCGCAAAATCAAAGAGAGCTTGATTTCCTTTTTTAAAAAATAAAATTATCTCAATCAGAGAGCAATCTAAACAAATGTAAGTCAAACAAATTACAATGTGGAGAAATGAGGGAAAAAACATATTATCAACATGTAATTAAAAAGAAAATATAAATTTAGAATTTAAATGATGACCTAGTTTTTCTACTGTTTAGAAGCTATCCTAAAGAAAAATTCAGAAGTCCATATGAGAAAAGAAATGCTCCTAACTTATTTGAGGTTAGAGCTAAAACAGTATGGCCTTGTAGGGATTGATCTGGACAACCAGAACTTTTCTGGAGATAGAATTTAAATGCATGAAAGTTGACAATAAACTAGATATTAACCAACAAGGAAAAAGTTGGTCTGAAATAATCTATGGCTTCTGAGAATGGTAGAGACACATCAGCACCAAGAAATGAATGTGAAACCCAGGGCTTAAGAAAGATTTCCAGGTGACTTACAGAGACAGAAGTTCATTTCTTCAGCTCCAGTCAAGAGAGCTACAGGAGGGAGGAGCTGTTCAATATCTCTAGTGATTAGAGAAATGCAAATCAAAACTACTCTAAGATTTCATCTTACTGCAGTCAGAATGGCAGCTATCAAAAACACAAACAACAATAAATGCTGGCGAGGATGTGGGGAAAAAGGCACACTCTTACATTGCTAATGGAACTGCAAATTGGTGAAGGCAATCTGGAAAGTACTATGAAGATCCCTAGGAAAACTTGGAATGGAACCACCATTTGATCCAGCTATCCTATTCCTTGGCCTATTCCCAAAGGACTTAAAAACAGTTTACTACAGGGACACAGCCACATCAATGTTTATAGCAGCACAATTCACAATAGCTAGATTGTGGAAACAACCCCGATGCCCATCAGCAGATGAATGGATAGGGAAATTTTGGTATATATACACAATGGAACACAACTCAGCACTAAAAGAGAATAAAATCATGGCATTTGCAGGTAAATGGATGGAGATGGAGAAAATAATGCTAAGTGAAGTTAGCCAATCCCAAAAAACTAAAGGTCGAATGATCTCTTTGATATGAAGATACTAACTTATAAAGGTAAGGGAGTGGGGATGAGAGGAATGAAAGAACTTTAAATGGAACAAAGAGGGGGGCAGGAGGGGAGGGGGCAAGGGGATAGGAATAATGGCGACTGAGTTATCCATGATTACCCTAAATACATGTATGAAGACACAATTGTTGTAAAAATACTTTATATAAAATGAGCACCTTGAAAAATTGTGCTCGTTATATGTAATATAAAATGAAATGTACTCTGCAAACATGTATAACAAATTAGGATAAAAAATTAAAAAAAATAAAAAAGATCTCCTCTGGACTACGGGGAACCCAGATCTTGCTTTTGTTGACACTATTTCAAGGACATATTTCCTCTTTTCCTCATCTCCTCATCTCCTCCAAGTCAGTGACTGAGGATCTTAAAATAGAATAGCTATTGGGGTTGGGGGTATGAGAAGGTTGTCTTCTCTCCATATCCACTGTGGGATTCTTACCTGAAGTGAAACTGAACCAGGGATGGAAATAAAAATTGGGGGCAAAGGAAGTTCAGACTTCCATTTACTATATTAGACTGAATATTCAAATTTTTAAAAGGGTCTCTTTGCAAATGGCAGTGTCTGTTATTTAAGATTGTGCAAAATGTTATAGATCTGATGATAGTTTATCCAGTGGCTGAGGAAAATATTCCTCACTAAATAAACAGTAAGTTAGTGACAGAAAAAATAAGATAATATTATGGTGGTAGAATTCATATTATTCAACATGGCACATAAATCCATTATATAGGAACTAGAAGGAAAGGAACTAAAGCACTCAGTAATTCATATTTCAGTATGGGGTTATTGGTGATTTTGTTGATATTTCTTGTTGACTTTATATCCAAATTATATTTGGGGAGTGTTTTCCTCATATTTTATAACTGAAAATAATTTTAAAAAAGCTACCTCAGATTATTATTTTTTTTATAAATCACATTTTATGGAATCAACATATTTATAGTAACAAAATTAATTTATATCTACTTAAAAGACATTATTGTTGTACCAGAAGATGTTCAGAATTAAGGAGAAAGATGAGAAACTCAAAATGAATCAGGTTTACTATTGTTGATATGTATGGTAAGTAAGGAATAAAAAAATAAAACTAGACCAGTAATTAATTTTATTACTATTATTCTTCATGTAGGTAGCTTAGTTATCATATAATCACATAATGATTAAAATTTGAATGTTATCCCCAATTTGAAATATCAGAGACCCCAAGTGGCTAAATTTCCAACAGATTGAAACTGGTAACAAGGACCAAAAAAGATTTATGACACCAATTTCTGTGTTCTATGTAATTTCTCCAACATCAATAGTCTTTTCTACAAAGATCCAATCACTATTAGACACTTAAAATCCATTTATCCCCCTGATATTATTCCTTTAGAGTAATTGTGCAATTAAGGAAAGAAATAGAGCTTCCCTATTTGAAATCTGACTAATGTCACTGACATCTAAAGAAATGGTATTGGCTTCTTTATTCTCTTGTTTACTAAATATATTAACTCTGAAAAATAAAAATAAAAGGGGAAGGAAGAAGAATAACACTTTTTAATTTACAGAATTAATGACACCATAGATATCATGGCATACTGTCTTCTCATCCAAGTTCATTTATCTCTTTTTGGTCAAATATACACACTACAATTTTATTGATGTCATAAGTCATTTCTTTTCTTTGTATTATTTTTGTATTTGATTAAATATTTTATTCAACAACTGCATAACATTTTGCACAAGAGGCAATCTGTTGCTCAAGGTACCAGATGAATGAATTAATAAACAAATGAAATGTCTGATTGGTTAATCAACTAGCATAATCAACAGCTGAGGCCCTTGTGTTAAGCAAAGCAAGCAGGAAGTTAGGGCCCACCCATCATCATGAAGAGGAACACTTCTATACTGCCTCTATTTAAAGATACACACTTTAAAACACCAATAGAAGTAGCAGGGCATGGTGGTGCACCTGTGGAATACCAGCGATCTTTGAGGCTAAGGTAGGAGGACCACAAGTTCCAGCCAAGCCTGGGCAACTTAGTGAGACCCTGTTTCAAGAGATAAAATCAAAGGAGCTAGAAATGTAGTTCAGAGGTAGAGTATCCTAGGTTCAGTTTCCAGTGCAGAAATAAGAAATATGAAGAAGAAGAAAAAAAGGGAAGAGGAAGAGGAAAAAGAAGGAAGAAGGATGTGGACAGGGAGGAGGAAGAGGGGAGGGAAAAGAGCAGGGAAAAGAGAAGGAAACAAGGAGAAAAAGGAGGAGGTGGTAGTGGTGGTAGAAGGAAAAAGTAGAAGGGGAAGAGTAAAATGTAGATTAGAAGAAGAGAAACTAAGAGAAGAAAGAAAAAATAATCACTCAGAACTTGATTGGGCATGGAAAGGAAGAGGAAGTGAAGGAAGGTCTGGGTAGGAAAAAGCACTCCAGGCTAGCACTGAAAATGACTTTTAACTGGAACTTGAAAGGGTTCAGTGTTGATTTAGACAGGGTAAAATAAGAATATTTACTGGAGAAATAGCATGGCTAAAAATGACCAAGGCTAGGTGGGCAATGAAGACTGCAGAAATCCTTTGGCTACTCTGAGAGGCCAGCTGCTGCTGTGTTGAAAACAAAGGATGACATAAGAGCTTGAGATTTCTGAAATGTTAACCTCTGCACATTTTCTAATAAGAAATAGAAAATCATTTCAATTTTGTTTGGAGAGAAATGATCAGAAAGGTATGCAAAAAGCAAAAGTTTAAGAGGGTTGCTTTGTGCTATGTACGCTTTTAAGTGATAAAAATGGTGAAGGAGTTGTGCATTGTGTTCATTAAGGTACACAGATAAAACAGTGATTCTCAACTTATTATGTGCAATCTGTGTCCCAATTTAGTATTAAAACACCAGTTTGTGCTTAGAGGAATATCACTTCACCTAAAATACCATCAGAGTATTCACAATCTTGTGTAGTTATCCTGCACAATTGTTCATTTCTGAGGTCTGTGAAATCACACCATCATGGTTTTCTTCCACACAATTAGGGAGCAAAATCCTCACACCTCTTTCTGTACTGGCAACTTGATGTTTTGTTCTGTGGTAATTCTCAGATGCACAAGTGGTTCCTTGGTTGCAGTATGTCTGAGGTCCAATCAGCAATGAGATTTTTAGGACAGACATTGCTATGAAAATTATATTCTTAGTTGTTGCAAAAACACATATTTTTTTATTTTTAAATTTTTATTGGTTCTTTTTATTTATACATAACAATAGAATTTGACAATTATAAAAGCATGAAATATAATTTGTTCTAAGTCAGTCCCCTATACTTCCCCTTCCTTCCTCCCACCTTCTGTTCCCTATCCTCTACTCTATGGGTCTTTCTGCTATTTACTTATAGTTTTTTTTTTTAATTACTGCCTCATGGATGTACATGATGGTGATATTCACTGTGGTATATTTATATTTATATATAAGAATGTTATGTCAGATTCATTCCACTTTCTTTCCCTATCCTATTCCTCCTCTCTTCCCTTCATTCCCCTATGTCTATTCTACTGCTCTTTCTTCTGTTCTTTTATATTCCCCCTCCTTATTTTGGATTGGCTTCCACATATCAGAGAAAACATATGACCTTTAGCTTTTTGGGACTGGTTTATTTTACTTAGCAATTCGTTTTGAATTTCATCCACTTAGCAGCAAATGTCATAAAGTCATTCTTCTTTATGGTTGAGTAATTGTGTATGTATAACACCTTTTCTTTATCCATTAATCTGTTGAAGGACAACTAGGTTGGCTCTATAGCTTAACTATTGTGACTTGTGGTGCTATAAAGATTGGTGTGGCTGTGTCAGTGTAGTATGCTGAGTTTAAATCCTTTGGTTATAAACCAAGGAGTGGGATACGTGGGTCAAATGGTGGTTCCATTTTACATTCCTAGTTCAAAAACACGTTTCATTGGTGGTTCAAAATTTGGTAGCAATAGCTGTACAAAAGTTTGTGATAAGCTGTGCACCTACGTCATGCTGGATGTACCCCTTTAAGATCAATATACATGTACATGTATAGGGAAAAATGTTTTCACATGTACAGACAGAGCACACGTTCAGAGTATTTTATAATATTCCACAGTGCACAATCACACCAGGACTAGAGGACATCTATTGATATAACATCTTTGACACAATAAGGGAAAGAAATTGTGACTTTAGTTAGGAGAAAATGAGTCTCATCTCCTATAGAGTTAGGAAACTCATCCTTAGAAATATAAGTCATAACTTTGGGAGGCTTTTGTTAAATTTATGTGGGATATTGTGATTTTGATTCACAAAGCATTTTTAAAAGATTTGATTCATGTTAGTAAAAGAAGTAACTATTTTAAAGCACACAGATCCTGAAGCTAGATGGATTTTGGTTTGATCCTTGTTTCTCTTGTTTCTAGATGAGTGTTTTGGGGCCAGTTGATAAACATTTAGAGCCTTATTTGCATCAGTTACAAAAGAAGGGAAATCATAATGGCATATCATAATTATGTGGAAGTTATAAATAAAATATATGAAACTGCTGGTGTTTCAGACAATTTCATTGATCTGTGAAGAGAAAGAGGTAAGCCTTAATAACTTTGCTCACAGAGAAGATTCATTCTAACCTCTTGGTGTTTAAACCTCAGCAATAATCTCAGGTTCTGGCTAGGTATCAAACAGCCCCAGAAGAAGTAATGGTCTTTGATATTTTATTGTATATATGAGGTATGGAGCATTTAGCTAGCTACTCAGAGACATGAGAAATTTTTTTACTTAAACAAGTCCAGTTACTTTGTGAAATGTGTTTTCCTTTTTCTAACTCCTTAAGAAAGAAACTTAGATCACTAAACAGAAAGAGGATTTTAAGATTATGCATTAAAATTGGTTCTAATTTCCATATTTCATTTGAATTTCAGTTGAAGTATGATTAAAGTGTTCCTTGCAAGAGAAAACTGTTTTTACTTTTAATGTACCCTCTACATAACCCTTTAAAATTATTGAGCAGAAAAATATGAACTACTTCCACTTGACTCTTTAGTTATATCATTATTTTTTCAGTCAAGAAAAATCTAATTTTCTTCTACTTCCACTTTGCTGAAATTAGTTTAAGAACTATTGTCTCACATCAAAAATAGGAATGACTTCACAGAGATAATTTTTTTAAAATTATTATTGTTATGGTAAGAGTTTCAAAGTCATAAATATTTATGCAAGACAAATCATATTTTTTCAAAGCTTCAATATATTCTTTAACAGATGAAATTTAAGATTTTAAGTTTGTTCCTTCAATGCTATGATTAAATAGACCATGTTGAGCCAATAGTGAACTTTTATATATTTGTTAAGAAATAAAAATCAGATATTTCTATGTTATTCTAATTTATGAGATAAATTTTATTTTGCCATCTTCTAGTCAGATATCATTTAATGTCTTCTCAGTATCATGGAAAACTATATACTCCAACATGAAGTGCAAGGAATGATAATCTAAAGGTGCCCAGGATAGTTTCTGAAATTATAATCTCTGTTACCTAAAAACTGAGTTCAATATCAGATTGGAGGTCTTAATAACCATGTAACTTTGGCTAAGATAAAACTATTCTAACATTTTGCTCATCTGAAATATGGAAATAAAAAAATCAAATTTGATTTTTTTTTCTAATTCATAAGGTATTGTCAAGTATGATCTGCTTGCACTTCAGGCAACAATAATCTTATCCCACAGAATTTACACTGTGCCAATTAAATGGAGTATATGATTATTTGAACAAAACCTCTTACTGAAATGTTTATAACATAGTGTATATATTATGTGTATAGGAAGCAATAAACTTCAAGATTAGGTAAGGCCTTTGATCAAAAACAATAAAGCTGGAAGCATCACAATACCTGATCTCAGAATATACTACAAAGCTATAGTAACCAAAACAACATTGTATTAGCAAAAAAACAAAAATTCAACAACAGTAAAAACCAGACATGTAGATAGACCAAGGTAACAGAACTGATAGCCTAGAAGTAATCCATGCATCTTCAGAGAAATAGATATTGAGGAAAGAACAGAATTTTCAATAAATGGTGCTGGGAAGATTGGATATCTATATGCAGAAGAATGAAACTGAACCCCTGTGTTTCATAATAAACAGAAGTCAACTCAAAATCAATTAAACATATAAATAAAAACCTGAAATTAGAAAACTACTAGGAAAAATACAGAAGAAATGATATGTGACATCAGACTGGAAAATAACTTTTTGGATAAGACCTTCAAAGTACAGAAAACAAAAGCAAAAATAGATAAATGGGCTTCCATCAAACTTAAAGCCTTTTCACAGCAAAGTAAACATAACAGCAAAGAGACAACCCAGTAACTGGGAGAAAAGTTTTACAAAGTATTCATTTGACAAGTGTTTGATACCCAGAATATATTAGGAAATCAAGAATCTCAATATCAAAAGTATTTCAAAATTCAAATTAAAAATAGGCAAAAGCACATAATCAACATTTCTTAAAGGCAAAGAAAAGTAAATGAAAAAATGTTCATCATCACTCCACATCACTAATCACTGAAGAAGTGCAAACCTAAACCTCATTCCAGTTACAATGACTATTATCAGAGACAAAAGATAAATAAGTGTTGGTGAGTATGTGGACAAAAGATAACTCTAGCATACTGTTAGTGGGTTTAAGGATCTAAGTTGGCATATCTATAACCATCATGGTGATCCTGGCATGTTTCCAAACCCTGCAGAATAAACAATCACAAAGGTAATCACCTAAGAATTTGGAACAGTTAGTGATGTGCAGACTGTTTCTTAACTGATGTTTGGCATGTTAATAGTTTTTTGTTTGTTTGTTTGTTTGTTTTTAGAAAGACAAGGTACAATCCTTTTGGCTGCAGCCCACCATTGTCTAGTTTAGCATATAAACCCCTTCCTTCTGCTTTAGGGTATGGGGATCTTCCCATCTTGCTGCTACCCAAGACATAACTCTGCCCTTAAGCTGCTAAGCTGCCTTCGGTGCAATTCTGGGTTTATCTTTTTTCTTTGGTGTCTTAGCACCCTGCACTCTGGTGCCAGTTCTCACATAATGGATATTTCCGAAACATTGGGAATATGAAGTAAAGAGCCATTATGAAAAACAGTATGAGGTTTCCTCAAAACATTAAAAATAACACTAGCATATGATTCAACAATTGTCTTCATGAGTTGTTATGGTTGGGCTATGACATGTGCCCTCAAACTCCTTTGTTAATGGAGGAATGTTCTGAGGTGAAATTATTAGATTGTGAGAGCTTTAACCTAATCAGTCCATCATAGTTTGAATGGAGTGAGTGGTAACTGCAGGCAGGCAGGGGATAGCTGGAAGAGGTGGGTTCCTGGGGATGTGCACTGACACAATTCACATTCCCTGAGACCCTTCCCCATCTCTCTACTTCCTGGCCAACCATGTATGAAGCACCACTCCTTTGCCATGGCCTGAGCCACAATATGCTGCTTCATCTAGGGTCCAGAGCAATGGAGTGATCCCACCATGGACAGAACCTCTGACACCATGAGCCAAAATAAACTTTCTCTCTTCTAAGTTGTTTTCATCATGTATTCTTATCATATGTTGAAAATACAGTTAAACTCCCATATTTATTGTGGCATTGTTGTAATGTGTGTGTGTGTGCTGCTATGACTAAAAGACCTAATAGCAAGCACAATTTTAGAGGAAAAGTTTAATTGGGGGCTCATAGTTTTACAGATTTCAGTCCATAAACAGCAAGCTCCAGTCCTCAGGGCTCAAGGTGATGCAAATCTTCATGGTGGAAGAGTATGGTGGAAGAAAGCAGCTGAGGACATGGCACCAGTAATCAGTAGAGAGAGAGAGAGAGAGAGAGAGAGAGAGAGAGAGAGAGAGAGAGACACCACTGGCCATATACAAAATATATACTACAAAAGCAGAACCCAAATGATCCTCCTACTCCAGCCATACCCTACCAGTCTGTAGTTACCACTCAGTTAATTCCTGTCAGGGAACAGGATAAATGGATGAAGAAAATATGGCATACACACATACGTACAAACATACACATACAATGAAATACTATTTAACCATAAAAAGATAAAATTTTGTCATTTGCTACAACATGGATAGAACCAGGGCACATTATATTTAGAGCTGTAAATCAAGTGCCACATGATATTATTCAAATAAAGAATCTATAATGTCTGTTGGTCACATAAGTACAAAAATAGAACAATTATTACCAGTGACTAGAGACTAGGGAGAGGGAGATGAGGAGAAATTAGGTAATGGGTATAAATTTAAAATTAGGAAGAATAAATTCTCCTATTACACAGTAGGATAACCACAGTTAACAATAATATGTTGTATATTCCAAAACAACTAGAAGAAAGAATATCAAATGATCTCACCACAAAGGAATAATGCATATTTGAAGTAATAGATATGTTAATTACCACAGTTTTATCATCGCATAATATACACATATATCAATGTACCACAGTGTGCCACATAAATATGTATAATTATATATGTCAATTAAAATTACATAATGTTTGTTGGTCAGCTTTTCATTACTGTAACAAAATGTCTAAGATAAACAACTTTGAAAGAAGAAAGGTTTTTTCTTTTTCTGGTTTATGGTTTTAAAGGTTTGTTTATAGTTGGTTGAATTCATTGCTTTTTGGTCTTTGATGGGGCAGCACATTTTCATGGTGGAAGTACATGATGGAGCTAAACCATTCATGTCGTGGCAAGAAATAAAAGAGAAAGAGGAAGGTTGAGGTTCCAGAATTACTTTTAGGGCATACCCTCAAAGACCTAAAACTTCCCATTAGGTCACAGTTCATAAAGGTGTCACCAACTACCAACAGCACCAAGCTGAGTAATAGGCCTTTAAAATACATGGATCTCTGGGGGATATATAAAATTCAAACTATGGCAGATGTGTTATAATCTTTACCACCATGATGTTTGATATAATGGCATATATAATTTTACTGTTATTATTACTCTCTATATCTATGAAAGGCAACTACATGTTTTTACAAAAACTTTCAATAATATAAACATCTCTTTCTTTATCTATCAAGTTTTAAAAGGATCCACTGATTTTATACTATTAAAAGTGAGAAATTTAGTAAAGTTGAAAAATCACTTGTCATTCAAATATTTGGTTATATTTAACTTGTTTTAATAGTTACCATTTTAATTTCAAAATCCTTAAAAATATCTAGTTAATTATGAATCAATTTTGAAGAAAATCAAGCCACTTATACAATAAATATGAGAAAATCAGCACCGATACTTTCCCCCAATCTTCTTACAGCATAACATTACTTTTAAAAGTAAAATATAATCGCATTCTCATTTTATTCTATAACTAAAGTAAAAATGTCTGGCTTCATTTTGCATTGCTTTTAAAATATGAAAACTATTAATAATAACTATGGGATTTTAATTGTGTAAGTATATTCATTGCAGAATGAATAATTATATTTATAGATATGGAGATTGGTGCTTGAGACAATAAAACATTTTTCATGTCTCTAAACCTCTTTTATTTAAGAATTATTTCTGCATAAAAACAACACCATTTAAATTTCTTGCATCATATGTAATGATTGATATCATGCCATGTTGTTCCCCTTCACTCTCTCTTTCGCTTTCTTTCTCTCCTCTCTCTCTCTCTCTCTCTCTCTCTCTCTCTCTATATCTATATATATATATATATATATATATATATATATATTTTTTTTAACCAGATTTTTTAATTGAATATTTTTCCTCTGGAAGTTTTACACCTTCTCTATCTTATTTTAATTTTTAGTGAAGCATATGCCTAAATATTAGTGAAGAATATGCCACTTATTTTAGTGAAGAATATACCTCAATTTTATTATTCTCACCCAGTTCTTAACAAAATCATAAAACAGAGGTCATCCTCTAACTTCATAAAAACATTCTTAGAAATGTCATCCTGTGATTCCTGGAGACCATTAAGGGAGGCACACCCTGAAGTTCTTTAGCAGGTCCGATGAAGTGACTCTCGGGCACTGCTGTGTCTTTCCAAGTACTTAAGAAAAGACTTTGTGGCCACATCTTAGATTTTATCTTTGCTAGGAAGTTCTTTCTTAATTTAAGATTTTTGAAGAGGCAGAGAATGAGAATGATTTCTTTTATACCCAATAAGTTCTGGCTACTTCATATGTCCTATAACATTGCATTGAAAGCTGAATAATTTCATTTTCAGCTACTCTCTGTTCTCATTTTATGATAGTCATTGAGAAAGCACCAAGAGACATATTTTGAATTCTGTCTAAAAATCTCCTCATTACATTCATCAGCTTAGTAGGTCTAATTTCTGTTTTCCATGTTATTGCAAATAAATAAACTTCCTATCATTATAGCACAAGGGTTCCCCTTCCTCTGCCTTTTTCTATTTTACATATTCACACTTTCTTTTAAGAATTCCCTGTTACATTTTCTGAAAGCCATATGACTTCTAATAATCACTTTGATAGTACTTTAATCCATTTGGGATGATGTGAGAAAACACAAAGTGTGCAACATTATATAGAGAGATTTTTTAAAAATAGTTTTGGAAGCTGAGAAGTCTAAGATTTTTCAAGATTCAGGGTCTGGTAAGAGTCTGTTTCCAGGTTCATAGATAGTGCTGGGTAGCTGGGACCTCACGTGACAGAAGGGCCAAGGGGTCTGTCTCAGGCTAGGGTACTAATCTCAATGATGAGGATTCTATTCTCATAATCTAATCATATCCCCCAAACCCCACAACCTAGTACCAACATCTTGGGTGTTAAAATCTAAATATGAATTGAAGGAAGGATACAAACATCCAGATCATGGCAGTGGCCCTTTAGACCTTCACTAACATTTTCCTTTTTGCTAGCCTCTGCCCATTATGTGCTCCTCAAATGGACCATTCCAGGTTTTGTTACTATAGTAGTGAACTTCCAGATACCAATATCTGTTTCACTCACTTTGGCTATATAAATTACTCCAAAACATAGTGAAGCAGTACAACAGTTTATTATGCTATCACTTCTGATGATTAAGAATGTAGACAGAGCTCAGTGGAGATGGTTTTTCTCTACTTTCTGACCTAAACTAGCAGATTGTAAGGCTGAGGGATAAAGTCTTCTGAAGTTTCATTCATTCATGTCTAGCAGTTAATGTCTTTTTTTTTTTTTTTTTTTTTTTTTTGTAATATGCTACTAGGTATTGAACTCAGGGATGCTCTACCACTGAGCTACATCTCCTGCCCTTTTATTTTTTATTTTAAAACATTGTTTGGCTAAGTTGCCAAGACTGACTTTGATCTGGCAGTCCTCCTGGCTCAGCCTCTGAAATCGCTGGGATTACAGGTGTGTACCACTGCCTCTGGCCAGTTGTCTTTTGAATGGGGCCTTGAGTCCTATCCACATGGGCCATTTTGTGCTCTCTCATAGTGTGGTGGCCAAGGTCTAAAGGTCAGAGAGGGAGATAAAGACAAAGAGAAGCTGAGTTGACACAATCTGAAGTTCTGTCACACTTTAGGGTCCAAATGGAGTCACTTCAGTTACATATTAATAGCAGAGGCAGTAAAACTCTCTAGGTTCAGAGGAGAAATCAATCGCATCTACTGTAGGAGACTGGCAAAGATCTAGAAGAGAATGAAGGATTGGAAATAGCTATCTTTGGAAAATAAAGTCTGCGATACTTGGTTTGACCCTATTTCCCTTTGCTAGAAAGGCAGGGAGATCGGGCAATAAAAACACATATTCCACTGCAGAGGAGCTTTGAATGTCCTCTCCCTGCATCATATGGCACTTTATACCCTCTTAAACAGTCCATTTTTGTGTGTGTGTGTGTGTGTGTGTGTGTGTGTGTGTGTTTCTATAATTTTTCTATTTCATCTTCCTTCTCTTGCCCTAAGCAGCAAACAGCCTGCCAGAGATAACTAGAAATGATCATTAGGAGAATGAGTTAGGTTTTATTTTGTATTCAGCCCAAAGTCGAATTCAAATAGAAACTGACACTAAATCAACAAGAAAAGCAGAGCTGGGACATCTCCCTCTGTGAGAGTGCTGACTCATTCCCTCATCACAGTAGAGCATGTATCATAGTGAATGTTCTGACAACAACGGATGAAATTAAACTATGTGCTAATGGGTCTTTTTGGGACTCTTGTTTTCTCTAGTTCAGCATCATTTCCTGGTTGAAGCAGCAGGCGACATTGTATAAAAAGTGTATGCGTATTTTAAATATGATACAAGTGAATATGGCATATTTTTATTTTACTGCTAGATCTTAAATAATGAAAATGAGAATATAACTTGTATAATAAAGAGAAGAAATATTTTTAATGACAGACTCTGATTGGGCCACATCCTACACTCTAATAAGAGAAAAATTAATACTTCATCAACTGAATAGTGATTTTATTAAACTAGTAATATGTCTAAGTCATATTTTTCATGTAGCTTTTTATACCACACAAAAGATGAATAAAATAATGAAGTATAATAGTAGAACTATATATAAAGACTTTAAGGCAACTTCTTAAATACCGTGAAACTAATATTTAGTGACTGAAAAAGATGTGCTCTCACATAGTGATATTTATTCAAAGAGTAAATATTGAGTACCCTCTATGTGCTGGGCATAGTTTAAAAATTTAAATGTAATACTTGTAAATAAATAAAATGTGCAAATAATTTAAAAGCAAGCATCAGTTTGTTGAACTTGATATGCAAGCATTGAACTGGGCAATTTGATGCCCACAAAGGACATGCCTTGTCTTTTAGATTTTTTTTTTTAAATTATTTTGGTAGTAAGAATATTAACATAAAACAAACAAAAACATTAATGTGTAAAGAGTTTTTTTTTAAAAAAAATCAGAGCCCCCAATAATAAATATTATAAGCTCCTAAGACAAGTATATATAAGAGAACAATGTAGACTGAAGTATTTAGAAAAGGAGGGAATTATTTATTTTTAACATGTTTTTAATAGTGCAGTATGGCTATATGTAATAGTGGAGTTCAGCTTGACATAATCAGACATGCATGAAATATAATTTGCTTCATTTTAGTCCACAGGGTGTTCTCTTTCCCTCCTTCCTCCCTCCCTATTCTCCTTTCTCTACTCTACTGGTCTTGCTTCTATTTATTTATTGTCTTTTAATTGGTGCTTTAGAGAGAGAGAGAAAGATGAAATTCACTGTGATATATTCATATGCATACACTGCATAATTTGACCAGTTTCATTCTACAGTTCCTCCCTTTTTCCATCCCTCCTCCCTCTGTCTCTATTCTTTCATCTACTCCATTGATCTTCCTTTATTTTTTTCATGGGATTTCCTCCTACCTACCTTTTCCCCCTTATTTTGCTCTAGTTTCCCCATATGAAAGAAAGCATTTGACTTTCAGAGTCTACCTTATATCATTTAGCATAATATTCTGTACTTCCATCAATTGACCAATAAATGCCATAATTTCATTATTCATTATGTAAAATTCTACTGTGTACATATATCACAATTTCTTTATCCATTTATCTGTTGTTGCACACCTGGGATGGTTCCATAACTTGGCTATTATTAATTACACAGCTATAAACATTGATGTACCTATAGTGTGCTGATTTTAGTTCTTTTGTACAAACACCAAGGAGTGGTATAGATGAGTTATATGGTAGTTCTGTTCCTAATTTTTGAGGAATTTTCATACTGATTTCCAGACTAATTGTACTAATTTACAGTTCCACCAACAATATATGAGTGTACATTTTCTCCAGTGTCATTGCCAACACGTTTTCATTTGCACTCTTGATGATTGTCATTCTAACTGGAATAAGATAAAATCTCAATGTAGTTTCAATTTGCATTCAGTATCCCTGATTGCTAGGGCTACTGATAATTTTTTCATATATTTGTTGGCCATTTGTATTTTTCTTTTGATAAATGTCTGTTTAGTTCTCTGACCCATTTAATGATAAGGTTGTTAGGGGATTTTGGTGTTAAGTTTTTTGAGTTTTGCATATAATCTGGAAAAATTTTCTCCCATTCTCCAGGTTGTCTCTTCACACTCTTAATCATTTTATTTGATACACAGGAGTTTTTAAATTTGATGGCATTCTACTTATTGATTCTTGGATTCATTTCTTGAGTTTAGGAGTCTTGTTAAGGAAGCACGTGCCTGTGCCAATAAGTTTGAATGATAAGTTGCAAAATTTCTGATCTAATTCCTAAATCTTTGATCCACTTTGAGTTGACTTTCATATGGGGTGAAAGACAGGGACCAAGTTTCATTCTTCTACATATGGATATTCAGTTTTCCCAGGACCATTTGTTGAAAAGGTTACCTTTTCTCCAACATATGTTTTTGGCACCTTTGTCAAGCAACTGTGACTAAATCTATGTGGGTTTGTCTCTGTGTTTTATTTTTTATTTTAGTGACCTTCATGCCTGTTTTGATACCAATACCATGCTGGTTTTATTACCATAGCTCTGTAGTATAATTTGACATCAGGCATTGAGATGCCTGCAGAATTTTTTTCTTGCTCAGAATTGCTTTGGTTATTCTGGGTCTCTTATTCTTCCAAATGAATTTTAGGACTGCTTTTTCTAGTTCTGTGAAGAATGCCATTGATACTTGGATGGGGATTGCATTGAACCTGCACAGCACTTTCAGTAGGATGGTCATTTTGACAATATTCATGCTTCCTATCAAAGAACAAAGGAAGTCTTACCATCTTCTACGGTCTTCTTTAATTTATTTCAAAAGAGCAGGGTTATATGGGCAGCTGGTAAGAGAGAAGAAACTTATGGAAAAGTGAGAGAACAAAGCATGAATACAAGCACGGAGATGGGGATGAAACTTCCATATGAATAAGGGTAGCAAAGTATGGAAACAAGGGGCTTCAGGGTTCTGTGGCTATTTTTTCCTCACTGTGCTATGAGGGCAACCACACTATCTCATTGTGAGAAAATCACTTAAACTTAGAAATTACAATGTTTAGAAACACTACCCAAATTACAATGCCACACCTGTAATCCCAGCTACTCAGGAGGCTCAGGCAGAAGGATTGCAAGTTTGAGGTCATCCTCAGCAATTTAGGAAGACCCAAAAGGCAAACAATAGAAGGCTACTGGACCCCAGTGCTCAAAAGTAAAGTCCAAACAAGTCCTTGTTACCTCACAAGTTTATTGTGTATGGTGTGTGTGTGTGTGCACGTGTGTGTGTGTGTGTGTGTGTGTGTGTGTATCAAATAATTCAAAAGGGCAAGAACACAGGAAAGTATTCTGCCAACTTGGCAAATTCATGTTCCTCTGAGTAAATGAGAACCGAGTTTTCTCCCTAAAAGTTAGATTTCTAACAGATTTTTCTGGTATAGTACTTTAAAATGTACTTTAGCATATTCACATTCTATAATTCCCAGAAATACTTGGGTACTAATCCTTAGGGATTGTTATTCTTAAAACTAAATAAGAATTCACGATTTACGTCCAAGAATCAGGTTATAATTGGAAAAAAAAAAAAAAAACACATACACATTTTAATCTGAAATAAACTTCAAGCTAAATTCTCCCAATTCTATTTTATTCTATACAAATCTGCTTTATATAAATAAAAACACAATTGAATGAGATCTTTGGAAATATCCAATTCTTCCCACTGAGCTTCATACTTCAGAAACACTACTTAAGTTTGGGATAAAGCTAGAGAATTTGTAGGTAAGTAAAGAACTTTAAAGAACTTTGATTTCTTTCTTTTTTTTTTTTTTTTTTTTTTAACTATTCTTATCTGATGGGTTTCTTCCTTGGCTTTCTCAGAAACAAATAGAAAGGCTTCTCTCTTTGAATCTTAATTCCATGCTGTAGCCAATTTGACTCATCGACAATTATACTAAAGATCCTTCAGAAGAGTTAAGCCCAGCAATTGTCCTGATAACAAACTATCCCCAAAATAGTTTTAAAGAAAATCTGTTCTTCTGTAGCAGGGCTCTTTGTCTTTGTTACCAGCTTAAAGCTACTGGGAAAGATACTGGCTCAGTTCATCAGCATATAGATCAGGCAAACACAAAGTCAACTTCTCTCTTCCTGGTAGCTAGCTGTTCCTTGCCAACAGAAGGACTATAGTACATTTTCTTTTCATCATAAATTCTGAGTATTTCTATGTATGTGACACCATATTTGCTAGGTTAGAACATAGTGGAACAAATATGTCTTTAACAGATAAGCATTTTGAATTTCGCTGTCACATGCAAAAGGGTAAGTGCCTACAACAGAGTGAACTTACCATTCATAATTGGGTAAATAAAAAGTAGCTGAAAACCAAAAGCTGGAGAATGAATTAACATAATATCATAAAAATAAAATGCAGATTTTTGGACTCTCAGTTGATTTTGAAATCCTACAGAGGCCCATTAATGGGTGTGTTTATGTTTATAAAAATATAGCAGATGGCTGGGAACATGCAGTATCTGTTAAATTTTAAAAACATTTTGAAAATAGTACAAGACTAATGTTTTTCCTAACCATTGCATGTCCTTTTTTTCCCCATCTCTTACAGAATCTGTTGACTCCCTACCATTACTGGCTCTGTATGTGGTTAACAAGCTTGTATCTGTTCTCCTCTTGTGCTGGTAAATTTACTTTATGTGTTCATATGTTCCCAGTGCATTGTAGGCCAACTGAAGTGGTCGAGCAGTCCCTGGATATCTTAGGAAGAAAACCTCACTGCTCGTAAGGGACTCAACAGAGAGTCAACTGGATGTTAAATCTCCTTCACAGGGCAGATCTGTTTTTACAGAGAAAGGTCAGGAAATCAGCCTTAGTTCTTAATCACCTCTAACAATGATTCTGTGAGTAGTATGTCTCTGGAGATCAATCTGTGACACTGTTAACTGTGTCCAGGAAGAGTTTTCAAACCCTTAGGAGAAATCTGCCTGTGGACACAATGCTTGTAATAAATAAATAAATAAATGATCAGAGAAATAACAGTTGGGCAGTATCAAAAAGAAGAATGAAGTTAGGTCATTTGCTGGTAAACAGATGGAACTGGAGAATATCATGTTAGTTAAATAAGCTAGGCTCAGAAAGTGAAGGATCAAATGTTTTCTCTGAGCTTTCAGAAGCTAGAGAAAAAGAAGGAATAAAAAAGGGATCTCATGGAAATAGAAGAGAAACCAATAAAATAGAGGAGGGGAATCTGGAAGGATGAGAGGAGGGAAAGCAGAAATACTGGGGAATGATTGAACACATTATGTTATGTGCATGGATAAATAAGTCATGGTGTACCTCACTGTAATGTATAATTTTAACACACCTAGAAAAACCATTAAAATGAATTAAATTAATTAATACAACAAAAAGTTAAAAGAAAAAAAAAGGTAGAATCATTTTTTTTAGTCAGACCTGACAAGAACAATTTTAGAAGAGGGAAATTTTATTTGAGGGCTCAGTTTTGGAGATCTGAGTCCATAGACTCAGAGTCTATAGACTCTCCATTGCTTTGGGCTCAAAATGATGCCAGAAAATCATGGCAAAAAAGAGAATGGCAGAGGGAAGCGACTCACTTGATGATCAGGAATCATAGACTCTGCTGGCCAGATACAAAATATATACCCCTAATGCACATCCTCGATGACTTACCTCCTCCAGTCGCACCCTGCCCACCTTCAGTTACCACTCAGTTAATCCCATCAGAGGATTAATTCACTGATTGGGTTAAGAATCTCATAAACCGATCATTCCTCCTCTAAACCTTCTTGCATTGTCTTCTACATGAGCTTTTGGGGACACCTCACATCTAAACCATAACATCACCAATCACTATGACTAATCAGTGGGAACAAAAAGCAAATCAATTTGGAATAAGCCTAATAGAGCCTTCGGAAATATTTATACTTGGCATTTCCACTCAAAGTCACTAAATTAGGGCTAATATATTTTGAAGAGTTTAACTTCTTCCTTCTCCAAAATGGACAGTCATAACAAGCACCCTGTGAGGCCAAGAACGTCAATTGTCCTGCAATTCTCCCTGTGGATTAAGAACCAAAAGGAAATTTTGAGGTGACTGGCACTGCAAAATTAAGCACTTGAGGTCCAAATTCACAAACCCTTTAAAACCTGGATTTAGCTTATGACTCATGTCTACATTTATTTAGTAAATATTATTCAGCACCTACTACGAGTGAGACACTTGTAGAATACATCAGTGAATATCACAAAATGCCTCAGGGAGCTTCCACACACAAGAGAGAATTTTTCCATAAATATGAAGAAGTAGGCCTCAGAAAGACTACTCACGTTCCCCAAAAATCTTTCTGTTAGTAAGTAGCTGGGCTGGGTTTCAAACCCATAATCAAAGCCTGTTTCCTCCACAAAGCTAAGAAATAAGCAGAATTGGGTCTGTGTATCCAAACTGAGTACATGAAACAAAAATACGCACCAGTAATTTCTATGTAGTTAAGAGTCTGCCTGTTACAAGACTGAATCATTTGCTTTCAAATGACTTGTTTATAAATTTCTAAGTATTGTTCATATGCCATCATAGGAAATAAAATCTTTTTTGCCTTCAGACAAAATAGCTTATAAAATTTTTGATAGAGATCCCCGTAATGGAATTGTCTTTACCATAAAGACATTCTAGCCTTGCCTTTTCCCTCAGAGGAGAGTCTTTCAGGACACTATGCTGAAAGGTGCCAAAAAAGAATTAAATAACTCTTAAGAAAAGTGCCATTTTAAAAGACTTTCTTAAAATTCTGACATATAAAGAATGTTTTCCTTTTTATCAAGTAAATTCAAAACAAATGATCCAGAAATTAGTGCATTACATCCTTCAATGCAGCTTACATTTAGTTATTTTGGAAATTCGTAATCTAATCTGAAATCTCTAGGCTATGTTGGGTGAGACATTCCATTTGACTTTTCCATTCCTCAGGCCAGGAAAAGATGTCAATAATTACCTGAAGCCAGCTCCACAGAATTTTGTGCACACCAACATGGGGAAGACAGACAGGTGAGAATTCTTGAAATAATCCCTGGAGACTGCTAAAAGAGTTGTGGCGGTCTCCAGTGAGGCTCACAGTTAGGAAAATAGGTCTCAAATCCCAGGAACCAAACAGGCACCATAGGATGGAGACCACTGACTCAAGGGACTCATTACATCAGGACAAGTCCCAGGTAAGTAAAAATGTGCATGGGTCAAGGGAATGACAGAAACTGAGGAGAGAAAGGAAGGCATTGATGAGGCTATGAAGGATCTCAAGAGTTAAGTAAATATAGTTGAATTTTTTGCAAACAGCTTTGGGGATTATTGAGATAGGATAAGCTGTAAATTATCACAGTTTTGTCTTTTTAAAATTACTTTGTTAACTCTGAGAAAGGTGAATTAGAGGGAAAGTGGTCTGGAGGCTCAGGTTCCAGTGTCTGAGCCTATTGCAATTGTCATAGTAGTGGTATCCTGAATTACAGCACTGGTGGCAGAGATGGAGTAAAAGAGGCATGCTGTACATATATTTAAGAGTAGAATTATCATCCATCTTTGATGGATTAATTCATTGACTGATTAGATGTTGAGGAGTCAAAAGGAAGAAACTACCAGGCACAGTGGCACAGTCCTGTAATCCCTGTAATCCCAGTGACTGGGGAGGCTGAGGCAGAAGGATTGCAAGTTCAAAGCCAGCTTCAACAACTTAGTGAGACCCTCAGCAACTTAGAGAGACCTTGTATCAAAAGAAAAACAAACCAAAAACTAAAAGGAACTGAGAATGTAGCTCAGTGGTTAACACCCATGGGTTCAATCCCCAATGCCAAAAAAATAAAATGAAGAAACTAAGTTGACTCTCAAAGGTGTAGCTTAGATAGTTTGATACAGTGGGTCTTAAATAAAATGGGGATATAAAGAAATAAACAATTTAAGAAAAAAAAGAGTGAGTCCATTCTGGACAGGTGTTTTGCATGCCTGTGGATGTCCACTTACGAGCTCTTAGATACATCCATTCAGAGCTCCAACAAATATGAGCTAAAACAGAAATAAAACAATAGATGAAACACAGCAGGACGGACGGCCATAACTTCACAAAAAGATGGTGTGCACCCCACAAAGTAACATCTCTCTGCTAGATTCATCATGCTCCCATGTCAGACCCTCCGAATCACTGGTTCAGGGAGATTTCTTCTGCATCCCAGAATGATGGATTGAAGATGTTGACTCATAGTCACAGAACATTAGGGAAACCAATGCACAAAAAAGCAATGTAAAGCTGGGCATGGTGGCACACGCCGGTAATCCCAGCACTGGGGAGGCTGAGGCAGGAGGATGGCAAGTTCAAAACCAGCCTCAGCAATGGCAAGGCACTTAGCAACTCAGTGAGACCCTGTCTCTAATAAAATACAGAAAAGGGCTGGGGATGTGGCCCAGTGGTCCAGTGCCCCTGAGTTCAATCCCTGGTACAAAAAAAAAAAAAAAAAAAAAAAAAAAAAAAAGAAAGAAAGAAAGCAGTGTAAACATACTGCCACGGGAAAACTTACCAAGCAGTAAGTATTTGTCAACCTACATTTTCATTCCTCCCTCTTTGTTGGTTTCAGGGAAAACCAAACAAGAAGAAGCTTGCTAAGAAGAACAGAATCAACTATAGGTGATTTCATGAAGTGAGAAAAGACTCCAGTTAAAAATTCAGCCCACCACTATACACTTATTAGAATTGCCAAAATTTAGAACACTGAAAACACCAAATAATGGTAAGGGCGAGGAGCATCACAACTCTCACTCACTGCTGGTGTAGTCACTTTGGAAGACAGTTTGACAGTTTTTTGTTTGTTTGTTTGTTTGTTTTTTGTTTTGTTTTGTTTTGGGTATCAGGGATTGAACTCAGGGGCACAAGACCACTGAGCCACATCCCCAGCCCTATTTTGTATTTTTTTAGAGACAGGGTCTCACTAAATTGCTTAGTGCCTCTCCATTGCTGAGGCTGGCTTTGAACTCGCGATCCTCTTGTCTTAGCCTCCCAAGCCGCTGGAATTACAGTCGTGTGCCATTGCTCCTGGCAGTTTGATAGTTTTTTAAAATACTAAACATAAACTTAACTTACAATACAGAAATCATGCATGCTCCTTGGTATTTACCCAGAGGACTTAAAATATCTCTTCATAAAAACATATACATGAGACAAGTGTGATAGCACAGGCCTTGTAGTCTAAGCTCATTGGGAGGCTGAGGTGGGTGGATCACATGAGCCTAGGACATGGGAGTTCAAGATCAGCCTGGGCAACAAGGAGACCTGATCTCAAAAGAAAAGAACTAGAAAAATAAAATAAAGTAACACTTGGATTCAATCAAGATATTATTTAGTATGTGAATGAATAAATAAAACATGACATATCTAGATAAAGGATATTATCTAGTGTTAAAAAGGACTGAATTATCAAACCATGTAAAGACATTGAATAAAGTTAAATGCTTATTGTTAAGTAAAATAAGCCAATTTGAAAAGACTACATACTCTATTATTCAAACTACAAGGTACTCTGGAAACAGCAAAATAATGCAGACTTTAAAATGATAAATGATTACTAGGGGTTGCTATGTGGGAGAGATGAATAAGCAGAGAACAGAGGATATTCAGGGCAGTACAACTACTCTTTTAGATACTACAATAGTAAACACATGTTACATTTGTCCAAACCTGTAGAATGTGTACCACCAGTGATGCACCATAATGTGAACTATAGTGTGATAATGATGTGCCAGGATAGGTTAAGCATCTGTAACAAATGTACCACTCTAGTGCAAGTTTATAATGGGAAGACTATGCATGTGTAGGGGGAGAGGGCACATGAAAAATATCCCTGCCTCTCTCAATTTTGCTGTGAACCTAAAACTATTCAAGAAGACTAAGTCCATTGTTTTAAAAAGACAAAAACTCAAATGCAAAAATATTATTCTATTAGCCTATAGTAATGACATTTTCTTACTATATTAGATAACATTATGCTTACTGCAACTAGTAAACTGGTCATTATGCCTACTGCAACTAGTAAACTGGTCACTTTCAGGTAACTCATAAAATTTTAGTGATGTGTAACTTATTTTTACTCATCTAAACACAAACATTTTTCTTCCTCAAATCACATCTGGGTTCAAAGGAATTTTATGCATTAGTGTAGATGATTATTGTGTTTATAAATTTTGTTAACTTAGCATCTATCAGATTACAAAGCCCTAATAAATATTTGTTGAATAAGCAAAATAATAAATAATAAAGTACTGCTAGGCCAGAATCATCTATAATATATTTCTAAAAGTAGTCTATACCCCAATCATTGTAGCCTTCCTCTTCCTGATTGTAAGGGAAGAGCCTCATGTCTTATCTAGCTAAAACTTAAGAGATGTGGATATTAACACTATAATATCTTACACTTATTATTATTATTTTTTCTTTTTGCTACTGGGGATTGAATCTAGGGACACTTAACTACTGAGCCACATTCCCAGCTCTTTTTATTTTTTATTTAGATACAGGGTCAAGGTTTCACTAAGTTGCTTAGGGTCTCACCAAGTTACTGAGGCTGGCATTAAAACTCATGATCCTCCAGCCTCAGATTCCTGAGCCACTGGGATTATGGGAGTACAAACCACACCCAACTTTTTATGCTTTTTTATGTACTCTTTTTTAAAAGCCCTAAATCATAATTACCTACTTTATCATCAGAGTATTAGAAGTATGAGAGGAAACTAATTCATAGATTGAGACAATATTTCCCAACCAGGAGAATACTCCAAAGCCAGGGATCTGTGGAAGTGTGTAGAGAAATTTTGTTCTTCCTAACAATCAAGAGAGTTTGAAGAATTTAGAGGTGAGGATCAAAAAATATCCAATTTATCTTAGCCTGGTCACATTCCCAGAATATGATAGGCGTTTTTGCAGATTTCCTTCACTGTATTATGTTTGGTAGAATTGTGTACTCTAGAGGGAGAAAATAAAAAAGGTAAACTTAAAAAGAAAAAAATCTATACATACGTATATAGATATATATATATGTACACACACACACATATGTACACAACCATAAGACTGGGATCCTAATTAAAATAAGATATACTCTGTGTTTGTATAAATATGTCAAAATATACCCTACTGTCATGTATATCATGTATATCTAAAAAGAACAAAATAATTTTTAAATTTTATACATATGTGTGTATATATATGTATATATATTTATATATACATATATATATATATCATATTAAAGTCCCAATTGAAATTTAAAGCATCTCCTGAATGCCTCCGCCCTTGGGACCTCCTTAATCCTGTAATCTTGGGGCAAGCACTCTACCAACTGAGCTATATCCTCAGCCTAATCTTGTAATCTTGGGACTGTGTGCATCAGAAAGAGACAGACAGTCAGATAGAGTATATGTGTATATATTGATGTGCATCTACCACACATCCTGCCTTATATTGTCATCTTGCTAACTTTCTCCCTCTGTTCTTTCTCTTCCATTTTCTCAGTGTGCACACTGATAAAGCAAGCTGTTGTGCTGAAGAGGCCTGTGTCAAAAACATCTGATACCAGCTCTGATCCTTTGTTCTCCAGCTAAGAACTGAACTGCACTGCTCGGCTCAATCCATGAAGAACTGAATTTTTCTGAACCATGTGAGATTAAGAGTCTTTGAATGGACCTCAGCCTACCCACACCTTGATTTCAGCCTTGTGAGAGAACCTGAAGTGGGGCGGGCAGGAAAGCCATGCCTGGGCTCCTGACCCATGGAAGCCATGAGATAACAAATGTGCTTTAGATTGGTAAGCTCATGGTAGGGGATATCATGTACCTAATACCCCTGGTCTGGTAGGAAAAGGCAAAACAGAAATTAGAACCTCATTTTACATCAAGCCAAGGAAATAAACCAGAGGCACATAGATTAGTGGTGATAAACGGTATAAATGCACTGCTTGTATACTTGCATGTCATGTAGTAAATGCAGAACTTTGAAGGAAAAAAGCTCAAACTCCCTATCTTAATAGAAAGTATTTTCTAGGTGGAGCATTCTGCCCTTGCATACAAATGCCCTCCATTATCTGTAATTAACAGTGAAGAGATTGCTTACTGAATGTGATGTCAGTTCCCTAGTACTTAATAAAGACTCCAGAAACCTTTAGGGAACTGAAATTCAATCAAGGGGAAGACAAGACAGACTCTCAAATCTTCTCACTTATTTTTTGCTTACTTAATTTTCTCTGTCCAACACTACCTCATTAGACAGATGTGAATGTTACACTGTAGGAAGAAAAAGGAAAAGCATATTTTGCCCTCTCTCAAGTTTAATTTCCCATGTACTTCCGCAGAATACAGACAGTGCCTGTGAACTTAAAGAACTGCAGCTCAACCAAAAATATTTGCCTTGTGGAAATGGTGCTAGGCAACTGAAAATATCTATCACTTGGAAATAGATTTGCCTTAATGCAATGGAAGTGGTTTGTTACAGAATAAAGAACAAGAATTTAGATGCTAAAAAACATTTGAATTTGAATCTCGTTTCTACAGTGTACAAGTTTTGTGAATTTTGTTTCTAAATTTCACTGAATCTGTTTCCTCATGATTAAAATTAAAAGAACAACTACCTCAGTGTTGCTTTGATAAGTAAATTAAATAATAAATGTAGTGTCTCAAATAGTCTCTCAAATATCAATCATCTTCTCTCCACTTATTCTCTGTTCCTTCCACGCACTGCATGAAGTCTAAGAGGCAAACCCACATTTTTTTCCCACCATATTCTAAAATTGATTGTTTCCTAGAGTGCATTATGCAATATTCTGCTCTCATGAGAGAAATGATCTTTTGTGCAGCCTAGTAAGACCCACAGAACAGAATCACTTCAACTTCCTTCTGGAGCTGTGGTCTGAGTTCCTTATTTCCCATTGAAGGATAATGTAATTTAATTTTTGTAAATTAACAGATAAAATTGTGCTTATTGATTTCAAGAAGACATTTGAAATATATGAAATATATACACACATGCACTTATAGAAAAATGACTATATGTAACTCATTAATATATATTTAACCTCACTTCGTTATTAGTTTTATGCTGAGAATACTTAATATCCACTCTCACAGCATTTTTCAAAAACACACTGTTATTAACTATAGTCTCCATGTTGTACAATAGATCTCTGGAACTTTCTTATCCTACATAATTGAAACTATCCTTTGACTATTCTCTCCCCAACCTCTCCTTAAACTGCCCCAGCTCCCTGTAACCACAAATCTACTATCTTTGTAAAAGTGATCAACATTTTTTAGTTTCTGTAGATGAATGAGATCACATGGTATTTGTTTTTCTGTGCCTGGCTTATTACACTTACTGTAATGTCTTCCAGATTTATCCATGTTGTCTCAAATGGCAGGATCTCATTCTTTCCTTTTATAGCTGAATGGTACTCCATTGTATACAATACTACATTTTCTGTATCCATTCATTCATTGACAGAAATGTAAGTTGATTCCATATCTCAGCTATTGAAAATAATGCTGCAATAAACACAGGAGTGAAGAGATAGCTTCACACCTATTAAAATAGTTATTATAAAAAGTCAAAAGATAACAAGTGTTAGTAAGGATGTATAGAAAAAGGAACCCTTGAACACCATTGGTAGAAGTGAAATTATAGACAAGATGGAAAACAGCATGCAGGTTTCTCAGAAAATTAAAAATAGAACTAATATATGATCCAACAATCCCTTTACTGGGATATTAATGTGAGTTCGTTATTTCCATAGTTCACCTTTGATACCCTAGGATTTAGTTATTCAGGATGAATAAATCTAATTCCAGGGAGGTAAGATGTCAAAGATAATACACCTTTAACCCTAATTCAGAACAATTTTTATTGTGTTTATAGAAATTTCTAGTACATATTTACATTTAAGAAGTTTCCTTCATGCTAGAAAATATTCATGCTTTAGGGAGTTTCTGCTAAGTGATTCAGCAATGCCAATTTAAAGAAAGTATATGGACAGTCCACAACTGAATAATTGAACCAAAATCCCCTTATAGCTCGAATATTTTCAAGCATGAAAGAAAATTCTTCAATGTAAAAATGCACTAGACATTTCTATTACATCTTCTTCCTCCCCTACATCTCCTTCATTTTAACTTTTCTTATATCAGGGATTCTGAGAAATGTATAGAATGCCACCCAGAATTGAGAGGAAAGTGTAACCTTTTTCCAATATCTGATCCCAAGTTTTTCGAGCATTATCTTTGGGAGCATTAACTGCCCTGCATTATTATAATATTCTAGAATGCATGGATAGCATATTCCATGTTAAAGATCTTGAGGAAAATAAGACTACATAGGTGGTACAATTTGAACATCTGCTCAAATTGGCAGCACAAAATAAATTAAAGCCCCCCTTGCCCAGAATCACAAATGAATTAGAGGTGTATTGTGACATGATCAAGCTCTCTTGTAATTACTGAGTAGATATCTACCTTGAATTTCTTTTTTAACAAAATTTCATTCTTTGGAGATTATTACCTTTACTCCTAAATCAAATGTAAGTTAAAAATGTGAATATCTCTTATAGAAAAAGCTCATATACCCAATCAAATACCCATTATTATGGGGGTGGCCAGACTCAGAGATTTCATGAGCTGACAGACAATATGATAATACTCATTTCCTGAAGGGCATGGGCATCAATAAATTAGAGGAAAAAAACACATTCCTATAGATCTGATTCAATTTTTCTCAGTGAACTGATCAGTAATAAAATTTTCACACATTGACAATTATCACAGCTGAATTTATAGCTATGAATACACCTAGACATCACAGCCAAATTATCTATTGCTATTACAACTATTCCAAACTTCAGTGGCTTAAATAAACTATTCTGTTATATCTCAAGATTCTATGGGTTATAAAACCAGGCAGGATTCAACTAGAGTGATTTCTCTGTATCAAAGTCGCACAGTGGCACTCAGCTGGTTGATATGCCGACTCGAGAATCCAAGATGACTTCACACTTATGTCTGGCAGGTGGTTACAGTGATTGTAAGGTTGGAGTGAATTGCACTGTCAACTGGAAACTCTGTATGTGGCTTCTCTAGTATAATGCTCTTAAGATAATTAGATTCCTTCCATGGCCTCTTGGGGCTATCAGAGACAGTAATCCTAGACACACAAGTGGAAATTGGAAGCTTCCTAAAACCTGACATTGGTCGTGCTAGAATGTTTCTTCTCTACCACAAACTATTTGTCAAGCATGTCCTAAGCCAGTTCAAAACCAAGGAGGGGAATTTAGCTCTATTTCTTGATGCACGAAGTACCAAAGAATTTATAGCCAACTTTAACCCACCACAGCTGCTATATTTGATCTTGAATTCAAATAAATGTTCTTAAGAGAATTGTGAAATTCTGCTTAATTATACTAAGGACTCTCTTCTTAAAGGGCAAGAAATCAAACCCCAATTTACATGCCAGGCTACTAAGAAAAGAGTAGTCAAAGACTAAATAAACAATAGAATTTTGAAATATTCTATGAAGATTTAGCATAGGTTCTGCCATTAAAACATTGGAATGTGGTTTAATAATTAGATTTATAACTTGAAATAATTAATATCATATAAGGAGTTCTCTTTTATTGATAAGATTCATTATAACAAAACTGACCTAATATTTCCAAAACCTTATATAAAGAATTTAGTGGATTTGACAAAGGGGGGTGAAGAGAAGGGAGGGGGAATAGGAATGTGAAACACAGTGGAGTGAATCTGACATAACTTTCCTACGTTTGTATGTGAATACACCACTAGTGAAACTCCACATTGTGTACAACCATAAGAATTGGATCCTAGTTAGAATGAGTTATATTCCATATATCTATAATATATAAAAATACACTCAACTATCATTTATATCAAAGAGAACAAATAAATTTTTTAAAAGAATTTAGTCACATCTAGAGCCAAGCATAGTCTCATGACTTAACTATATCTATTGTTGGGTATATGATTATAGGTATCATATTTTTTAAAAGACCTTTTGGTGAAGGCTAGGAATGGAACTATACTACTTCTTGATATTTAGCCAAAAGAATTAAGGCCAGTACACTATGGAGGTACATGCATCCCGTATTTATAGCAGCACAATTCACAGTAGCCAAGTTATGGAACCAGGTGTTCATCAGCAGATGAATAGATAAAGGAGATATGATATATATACACAATTCAGCCAAAAAGGAGAATGTAATTTTGTCATTTGCTAGGAAATGAATGAACTGGAGAGCATTATGTTAAGTGAAATAAACAAATCTCAGAAAGTCAAAGGATATATGTTTTGTCTCATATGTGGAAGATAGAAAAAAAATTTTAAAAAGGAATTTCACAAAAATAAAAGAAAGAGAGACTAAAGTAGAGTCATGGAAGGGAAAAGGAAGGTACTTAAGAATGAAAAACTGCTCAAATTATATTATGTGCATTATGAATATGACAAAATGAAACCCAATATTTTGTATAATCTTTGTGCACCAATAATAATAATAGCAAATCCTTTGATGAATTCACAACCATAGAATCTTCTTGTTCATACGTTTAATACAGTTAATAGTTAACAAAGCCAATCTCTGTGGGCGCAGATTCCTCACAACTTTACTGTTGCACTTGATCTTATTTGTAGCTTATAGAGTAAGTTGTAGACACTGTCTTCCATTTCCCTCATCACATACAAGGATGTGCTCAGCATCTGTGTGCTTATTTGGATTGCTATGAATCCCAGAACCTCATGTGTTTACCTTAGTACTCCCAAAAGCCCAACTTGAACAAAGATAACAGTCTGAGAGTCAGCAGTCTTTCCAAAATCAAGTGGAAAATGACTGCTTTGGTAGCATTGGGACATTTGTACTGATTACCAATTTTCTCTGATTGTTGAATTAACAATCATTGTGGAAGGCCGAATTTTCTCTTTCACCCCAAAGCAGTTGTTTCAGAGAGCAAGCAATGGAACCCCTAACCAAATGGGTAATGAGGCAGACTGAACTCTAAACCCAGGGCATGTTCCAGGCAAGGTTATAATTTAGAAACAATTTGATTATAGATCCCTCTTATCTTCCCATTTGGTCTTCCTCTCACATATCTTAGAGCCAAATCTCACCACATTATCTACTGTGTTCAACAACAGTCCTTATTTGGTAGCTAGCAGTTATCATATAAAAGTAATCTAAGGCAAAAGTTTTCTAATTTTCTCTCGTCCCTAACCTAGAAATTGTTTTGAACTTAGTCATTCTAAAGGAAAATTAAAGCGTGTAATTATGGGGGTCACTACCCACTTGCATCTGGTCTCCTAAACCAAACCATCATGTACTATGTTCCTCCTCTTCCCACCCTCTGTGCTCCTCTCACTGTTTCCACTTCCTGTCCTGCTCTCCTATTTCCAACATGAAGATCCATTTTTAAAAGTCATCTCTGAAGATCCATTCCCTAATTAAAATGATGTCTTCTATCTCCCTTGAAATTCTAGTATAGGTTATTTGCACATTTCTCATATCAAGTATTTTGGTCTATTCTGTAGTATGGGTATTTTGATGCAATTGCTCTTCTTTTTATATCACACTCTTTGATTTTGGATATTGGTTTTTATTTTAAATTGCAGTTTTCTCATTATAAATATCTTTCATTTAATAGTAAACTAACAAATGCAGTTGGTAAGATTTTTCAACTGAATGAAAAAGACATCTAGTCAAATTTAAATGTCACAAATGAAGTAAGCCAATCCCAAAAAAAACTAAAGGCCAAATGTTTTCTCTGATAAGTGGATGCTGATCCATAATGGGGGTGGGAGGGGAGCATGGGAAGAATGGAGGAACTTTTGATAGGGCAAAGGGGAGGAAGGCAAGGGAGGGAGTACAGGGGTAGGAAAGATGGTGGAATGAGATGGACAACATTATTCTAGGTACACGTATGAAGACACGAATAGTGTGACTCTACTTTGTGTACAACCAGAGAAATGAAAAATTGTGTTCCATTTGTGTACTATGAACTGAAATGCATTCTGCTGTCCTGTATAACAAATTAAACAAATAAATTAATTAATTAATATTTAAAAATTAAAAAAAACAATTAAATGTCCCTTCAACTCTAGACTCTAAGCTAACTCCAGAGAAGCTACTATTGTTAAGAGTTTCTTGTTTAGATTTCAAAGGAATGGTAGTGTATCTATAACTATATTTTCATATTTACATATACATCCTTTAAAAAACATACATATGAGGATAGACACTGTTCTATGCTATAGTTTTTTTTTTTATTTTCTAATTAACAATTCATAATTAATGAAGGTTTTTCCACACTAGCACATGTTGATCCACTTAATAATTCTCAAGTTATGTAATATTCCACTGTATAAATGTACTGGAAATTATTTAAGCAGGACCTTGATAACTACATTTATGTTATTTCCTTCTTTATGTTAGTAATAATCATATTTATTAATTCAAATGAAAATAATAAAATTTCTTAGAAGAAGTATCTCTGGTTTAGCAGATATATATCTCCAAATTACCTTCTGAAGAAACTTAATTCATTTATATTAAAGGTCCATAATACATATGTTAAAAAATCTAAGGAGTTTGGCACAAAACTGGAGAAAGAGCTTGAACCAAACTTAGAGGAGTTTACCTGCAGTTTTTGTTTCATACTCTTATTTGGTTCCACATTTGTTTCACTCTTTGATAACTAGACCATGCTAAGAGTGAGGACTTTCTAAAACCAAAAATTTCTGTGTTTTGAGAATATTTGCTACAGAGGTTTCAGATACAGTATTATGGCCCTGGAGCAAGATTAGACTACAAAAATGTCCATAATTTATATTCAGTACTTTCAGTCCACTTTGCTCAAATCATCTATGAAAGTGTTTGGAATTTCTCAAATAATAAAATATCGTTTATCATTGTGGTTTTAATATGTATTTAGCTAATTTTCAGTGGAATATATTTTCAGGTGTTTATAACATCTGCATTTATTTTTTAGTTCCATTTCATATGTTTTCCATTTCTTTCTGTTATTTATTTTTAGAAGCTAATGATAGGGTAGATTTTTTAAAATGCCTTGTGCATTCTTGACTATAGATATTGTGCCCCCAAGTTTATTTCTTGAATCTTATCTTCATTACATTTTAAAGTGATCATCAATTATTTATTATATTCAGATTTTCATTTTTATCCTTTGTAGCTTCTTGGTATTCTCTTAAAAATCATTTTATATTTAGATGTATGCATATGTATGTTGTTTGATTTCACATTTAATTTTAGGTTGTATTTAAAAATGTTTTCCTTGTGAATTTCAGGCTTTTACTGAGGTTATCTATTTACTCTCCATCATCCCAACTCAGGCTTGTTATCTAGTTGAACCAAAACCATTCATTGCACAATCTGTTTTTTCTTCATTATTCAAAATGCTGCTGTTATCATTTATTAATATCTCATATATATTTACATTTGTTTTTGGAACTTTATGTTTCCATTGATTAGTACATAATTCATATACTACTTCAACTAATGTATTTGATGAAGCATTTTAGTCTTTGGATGAATTATTCCATCACATCTAAATTTCTATTTAAAATTTAGAATCATTTTCCTTAGTTAAAAATTGTGTTGTAAATTTTATAAGGATTTCATTAAATTTAGTCTAATTCATGGATGATTAATTTTTCATGAAATATATACTTTCTTTTTAATAGTATTTTGTTTATATACTTCAGATTTTATTCATGGATCCTAGAGTTAATGTTGCCTTCAAATGTATTGTTTTGTTTTTTCCTTAGAATTTTTAACCTAATTGATATTATACACCTTTTCCATTTATTCTTCATATTTAGAAAAACTAAGGCTGTGAGTTCCATGGGATCCAAACCCCCAGGCTGGATAGAAATGGTAGATAATATGTATATGTAAGAGAGATGCTGTGTTGGAGAAAGATTACAATTTTCCTTTATCCGTAGAGATACTCATTGATAAATCACTTCTCTCTTCTTTTCTCTTTTCTCTCTCTCTCTCTCTCTCTCTCTCTCTCTCTCTCTCTTTCTCTCTCTCTCATTCTCTCTCTCTCTATATATATATATGCATATATACATATATATCTATATATATATATATATATATAATCAATTCTGCTTGACAGAAAGATGACCTATATGGTAGTAAAATTTCTAAAATGATCCTTAGGGAAATATGCTTTTATAATCCCTTCTCTTAGAGTCTTGGTGGGACCTTTGAAAATTATTGAACTTCATTCCCATTACATGTTAATTACATGGGAAAGGATTTTTATAGATGTAATCAAGGTCCCTAATCAGTTGGCCTTGTTTAAGTACAGGGAGATTATCCTGGATAATTATTCTGACATAATAAGTTCTTGTCTTTAAAAGACAGTGAAGAGTCAGGAGGCATTCTCCTGCTGCCCTTGTATTCATTAAGCCTCCTTGTTCCCAGTGGGCAACATGGCTATAATCTGAGGGAGGGCTCCAACTTGTGCAAGCTGACAAACAGCAAGAAACTGGTGATCTTAGATTTAAATTTTTGAAATATTCTGACAACTTGAACAAGCTTTGAAGAGGATTCCCAACTGCAGATGAGATCATAGCTCTGATCAATAATCAGATTACAGCCTCATGAGACCATAAGCAGAGAAGAGTTAAACCATGCTTCTAATGCAGGAATACAGTTGTGAAAATTTGTTACATAGCAATATAAAAGTGATATAACTTATAGAACCAGAAAAAAAAAAGTACAACTTAGTGGATATGAGCATGAGCTATAGAATTTGATTTAACTATATCTCCAGAACCCCTAATTTAGGGCTTTTCTTATGACTTGTCATTTTAGAAGTTATAGTTCATAATGAGACGCACCCACACCCATTAAAAGTTTTAGGTTTCTGGTGGGGGTGCCAGACGGTAACAGTAGGAAGCACGTTGCCAAAGCAAACTCTCACTTCATGGACAAAAAGTAAAAAAGAAGAGGAAGAATCTGGGGTCCACAATCCTGTTCAAGGACACTCTTCTAATGACCAAAGGACGTCTGTGTTAGTTGGCTTTCTGTTTCTATGACAAAATACCTGAGATAAACAATTTGTTTCAGCGATTTCAACCTGTGATCACTTGGCTTGGCCTTGCTGCTTTGGGACTATGCCGGCACAGTACATCATAGTGGGACTTTATGGGAGGAGCAACTGCTCACCTCATGGTGGCAAAGAAGTGAAAGAGAGAGACAGGTAGAAGCCAGGGTCCCGATATCTCCTTCAAGGACCAATGACTTAACTTCCTCAAACTAGTCTCCACCTCCTAAAGCCCTTCCACCCCCCAGCACCAACCTGGGAACAAAGCCTTTAATACATGAGCATTTTGAGGAGACATTCAAAATCCAAATTACAATAGTCTCTAATCCTGTTACTTTATCTGTAAATCAAGCATATGCAGTTATACTCAATGAATGTTATGAACATTAATGAACTAAAGCAAGTTATATGTTTCACACAATGCTTAACATGCTATAATTGTTTCAATAATTTTAGCAATGGATATTATTTCAGAAACAGTCTTTGTTTTTGTAATTTATTTCTTTATTATTAGTATTCATGTTAGTCCAACCCCATAAGATATGTTGACAAATTTAGAAGCAATTAGGCATCTTCAGAAATGATTTTATGATACATACTTCTCTTATTTGCATATCTCCCAGATTTAAAGAGCCCTAAACTTGAAATTAAGTGAATGAAGATAAACAAATCACCATACATTGCAGTTTAAAAGTGTGGATAAATTTGGCTTTATGTTGAGTTAGGGCAGTCTTTGCTCCAAGCTCATATGCAGTCTCCATAAAAATTGGTGTACATTCAATCAAATTTCACTTCTTTACTCCAGTCCTGATCTATCTGATGAAAAAATGACCTAGAGTCTGGTCCATGTGTGAGAGATCAGAGATCAGTTTAAGGATACAAACAGCTTTGAATGCCAATGCCATGTTAAAAAACTTAGTCTTCATCCTGCAGAGAATTTTAAGATGAAGGACACAGAAGGTCTTCTGTGATGGATTGCAAAAACAGGCACAAAACTTTGCAGATTATTTAACAGGTCTAATATATCCTCTTGCTTTACCTCCAAGGTTGGCCCGATAACTTTTTTGGCCAATGGAACATCAGTAAAATTAATACAAGCAAAGACCTGAAATGTGTTCACACATAAGTGTTCTATCTCCTTGGCTGCTCTTGGAAACTATGTCTGATCTGAAAAGCCCACACTAAGTCATGAAGATAATAAAATTTCAACAGTTTTTCTAGATGAGGTCCTCCAACCAACCATGCCTCAGCCACCCTTGCATATAATATAACAGTGAGCCTAGCATGGTCAACTCCATATTACTAAAACACAAAAATGAGCTAAATAAATGCCATTGTTTTCAGTTGCTAACATTTGACATGATTTGTTATACAGTAAAAGTTAATTCATCACTATTGTTTTTTTCTCAAAAACAAAGAAAACCAGTCATAATTATCCTTGAATTCTATATTTGCTAGTCTTTATTTCTCGCACACCTATAGTACATATATTTGCAAGTTTACAAATAAGATCTAGCCTTATGCAACTCCGGTGTTCATTATTTAATTTTTAGTATTAACTTATACATATCTAGATTTGTCTAGAATATTTTTCTCAATCAAAGTCATTTGGGGAGTAGTGATAATTTGGGGGAAAAAAAACACTTCCTTTAAATGACTGTTTCTTAAAGAAAATTAACCAATTATATCCATCATCTCTGTATAAGTTTCAGTTGTTACAAGTAATCACTATGTAAATAATACTCTTTGATTGTAAACTAACTGTATAATGAAAATTTCTCAAAATGTCTAAAGTACTTTTTCTCTAAATTAAAAGGGATATTAGTAAGTTTTTGAGTGGAACAAACAAACTAGCACCCATAGCACCTAGTTTTGAAAAATTTTTGATGTTTTAGGCAAAAGTATCAGGCAGATGAAAATCCCTTTGCAAACTCGTGCCCCTAGCCAAAATGGGTTGCTAGGAATGGAACTTGCCTTCCTATTATAAACAATTAAAAAACTTGTAAAATACACAAAGCAACATTGTTCAGACATGGACTGGAGGGCAACTGAGATGTGATTGCTAGGAAAATGAAATTAATGAAGGTGACTCCTAGGAATTCACCAGTATACTTTCCTGAAGCAGTTTTCATTCAATGTTACAGCGCTGGGAGAGAAAACTCAACAGAGCCTTGCAGTTTTATTAAATCAGAAGGAAATCAGAGTTTGAGGAAATTTGAATTTAGAAAATGAGTACCAAAAAAGAGAAAGCTGTTTAAATGGGGACTTTTGGAAATCTGCAAAGGTTTTACTTAAGTTTTTGGCTGAGCACTGACCTGAACTCACATGAAAAGTGATTACTCAAGGTTGGGGAAAAGTCAGGGAAAGAACCACAGGAAAGGAGTAGTCAAAATGCTCATGGACCTCACAAAGGCTGTGAAGTTTACCTCCACAGCAGACAGAAGGGAAACACACTGTCAGACAGGAGGAATGAGGTAAGATCCTCAGAACTTTACTCTTTGTAAAGAGACTAAGTTTTCCCTAGACTGAGTTTTCACTAGAATAAAGGCTGCTCTGGATCAATAATATGGGAACATATTATAAATTATGTAAGTACATAATTGATTCCAAGTCATTTCACTTCGTTCTAAAACAAAATCTAACAACTCCGAAGTGTAAGTTCATAATTTGCAGCATCTAATCCTAAACTGGCAAGCAGGAAGATAGGACCTACCACTAGCAGAAAAATCAGTCAGTAGAAACAAATCCAGAAAGAAGACATGATCAGAGTTGTAGACAAGAACAATTTAAGACTGTTCATAAACATGCCCTTGCATTCAAGAAAGTAGAATAGTAGAAAAGAACACGGTACAATGAGGAGGCACACATTAGTTTTCTGGAAATTAAAAATAACAATATCTGAAGTAAAATATACACTTGATTAACAGATTTGGAAAATTTTGGCAATTGAATGTTTATATTACATGGAATAAATCAAGGATCTATACTTGTTTAAGACACCAGAAAAGAGATTATATTAATTGCAAAGTTGAATAAGTATAGGAAAAAAAATAAAGATAAGTGTAGAAGTAAATGAAATAGAAAATTTACAAACAATGGTGCTATGTTTGGATCTAGATGTTGGAAGTTGGATCTGGATGTTGGCTTTTCCCCAAACACCAATGTATTAAAGGCTATATCCTCACAGTGACAGTATTGAGAGGTGGTGGAACATAAGGAGGTAGGACCTACCAGGGGATCTGGAGGTGTGGCCTTAAGGAAATTATGAGATTCTGGCTCCTTCCTCTTCCTCTTTTGTTACTTGGCTGTAAGAAGAGCACTTTTGCTCTGCCCTATACTCCTACCATGAGGTTCTGCTCCACTACAAGCCAGAGCTCATAGACCCAACCAATCATGAACTGGAACTTCCAAAACTGTGAGTGAAAATAAACTTTTTCTCTTTATAAATTGATTGTCTTGGGTATTTTTTTTTTTTTTTTTTTTTTTTTTTTTTTTTTGGTATTGGGGATTGAACTCAGGGGCACTGGACCTCTGAGCCACATCCCCAGCCCTTTTTTGTGTTTTATTAGAGACAGGGTCTCACTGAGTTGCTAAGTGCCTCACCATTGCTGAGGCTGGCTTTGAACTCAGATCCTCCTGCCTCAGCCTCCCAAGTGCAGGGATTACAGGCATGCACCACCGTGCCCGGCTTTGTCTTGGGTATTTTGTTATAGTAACAGAGAGCTAACTAATAGAAATGCTAAAAATAAATAAAACTAAAAGCTTATTATTTCAAAGGATTAATACACTGAGAAACCTGTAGCCAGACTGATAAGGAGAGTAGAAAAGGAGAGAAATATGAAAAAGGAGATATAATTACTGGTTCTATAATTATTCATAGGGAACAAAGTATTATAACAATGTTGTGTCCGTGATTTAAATAATGGAAGAAACCAACAAATTCCTTGAAAAACACACTATACTTTATCATTTTATGGAAGAAAATAGATACCCTGAGTAGTGTAATATCTTATGAAAATGAATTTTTAGTTATAAAAATCCCCTCAAAGAAAACTTTAGAACCAGACAGTTTTCACTGATTAATTATTCTAAATAAGGAAGAAATTATACCAATTCTACACAAAGTCTTCCAGAAAATAGAAGTGGGAACATTTTCCATTTCATTTTATGAAGCTAGTATTACTCTGATACCAAGACTATTCTTAGAATATTAGGAGCAAGAAACTACCAAGCCATGACCTTTGTAAACAAAAATGCCATAATGCATACTTTATATTTTAGCAAATTAAATCCAGCAATATTAAAGGCATGCAATATTGTTTATGCCATGAATACAAAGTTGGTGTAACATTCATTACTTATTGAAAGTTTTATTATACTTTTCAGCTTATAAGTCTTATTTTCTGATTTTTCCCTACTCCATCATCTCTCTGCCATTTCTCTTTCTCTCTCTCCCTGCCTCACACACAGGCACATGCACATACACACACAGAATGTTGATATCTTTGCACTAATGGGTTAGAACGGCCCTATTTGTTAATACAGAATAACTGCTGCATCTGAAGCATTGGTCACCTTTTTTTATTTTATTTTTATTTTTTCTAATGTCTTTAATTCACACACATATTAACCTATTAAAATATATTTTTCAATATACATTCGTGTCATTTAAAGATGGGGATACATTCCGAGAAATGCATTGTTAGGTGATTTCGTCATTGTGCAGACATCACATAGTATATTTTCACAAACCTAGGTGGCATAGTCTGTTACACACTTATTCTATATGGTGTAGCCTACACCTTTTAAGAAACTTTTGATTATCCTAGCTACACAAATTTCTCCCTTTGCTTACTTTGAGCATAGTTTCTTAGGTGCAGTTATTAATACCTATTGTTTCCTATTTTCTTTTTATTTTTTGATGCTGAGTGTTGAAACCATAGCTATATGCATGCTAAACATGCACTCTATCACTGAACTACAGTCCCAGCCCCTGTATCTGTTATTTCTTATATCTTAAAATTCTTCATTCACAGAAAAGAATAATTGATTTTTTAAAAATTAAATGAACTGTTTATCATTTGAATTATAAAATATCAGGGGAAATAATGTAAAGGAAATTTCAGGTATTAAAAGAGTTTTTCTTTTTTATTACTCTGGCTCTGGTATCACTTCAACTAGGCAAACACCACATCTCTCTGGTTGGTGAATATATAGACTGTATGCATGTACAGAATATGCAGAAGACAGGAACTCACAGGTTTTGACTTGTTCCTGTGAGAAGAAAACTTAAGTCGATGTTGAACCTTTTATTATTTTCTATTAACATATCAAAGACCTTAAGGTGTTTCTCAAGAAGGTCCCAAAGAATGAAGAGTAAAAAACTCTCGAGATGATGGAAGATTATCTCAGTATGAAGTTAATCTGCTGATTTCTGTTAGAATTATTTCACTCTAAGTTACCTAGATTTTAAAATTGTATTTATAAAATGTAATTCCCAAGGCACTATTTAAGATTTTCAGGAGTTATGTTTTTGAAAAATACGATCTAGAATGTAAGGAAAGCAGATACCCCATTCCTAACAAGGTGAGTAGTTGCCCTTTCAAATGCAAGTTTGTAGTGTACAGTAATATTTATTAACTACTATGACTAATGCATATTATCTACAAACCTAAGAAGTTTATTTAGGGTTCATTTAAGAATATAAGGAGGCTAGTTCACAGCGTTGTTGGATGGGGGTACATAGGAGGATTAGAGGAACATTAGAATGGTCAAAGGAAAGGGAGGGGAAAGGAGGGAGCAAAGGGGGAGAGAGGGGGGGGAAAAGAAAAAAGAAAAAAAAAATTGGTGGTTGAATGAGTTGGATATCATTATCCTAAATGCATGATTGAAGATCTGAATGGAACTTATATACTTTGTATACAAACAGTTGTATGTAAAAAGATGCTATATATGTGCATTATGAATTGTAATACATACTACTATTATAAATTAAAAAAGAAAGAAAACAAGACAATTCAATGGAAAGTAAAGAAAAAATAAATATACTCTGAGCAATTTAACTAATAATGAAAATGCACACACATTTTCAGGTAAATGTACTCATGAATCTGTCACTACTCCCCTACCTGGAAACCCTCATGAGGGGTTGTATGCTGCCTTACCTAAAGCCTTCCCACATTCTTGAGTTTCTCTGCCTGTGTTCCCTTCCTGTATGTTACCAGGGTTAGGTAGCTCCATACTTTGCTTCTATATCAGTAATTTTTGATCTCTCTTTCCAGCTATTTACTCTAGCTCTCCCCACACTGAATTGTATTAATTGTTTCCTTCTCACTTGTTGCTAACTTATCTTTTTAAGAAACAGTCATTTTGGTGACTGTTAAATACTGTTTTCTCAAAAGAAACAAAAACATACATACTATATTCTCTAACATTTTCCAATGAACTTTGGAAGAAATATAAATTAAATGAAGCATTACATAAATTATCCTCATAAAATTTATCAGATAGCATCAGGAAGACACCTAGTATCTACTTGATTAAAACTCTCAAAATTCAACCAGGTGAATCCAGGTTCTCAAAAACGGTTCTAAACCAACACTAAGCCAAAAATAGGAATGCTTCTTAGGCAGCCTATCCCTTAAAGTGGGCTGAAAGTACTTAACCATGGAGAGAATTCAAAGTGGTATCATCTTGGATGATTTGTCCCAACAAGCTAGCCAAGAGAGCCCTTTGGAAATTCATTTTGTCAACACTTAATGCTATGACATCTTATATTTTGCTTTTGAAAACACTGAAGTTGTTTTTTCCATTTTCCTCTTCAGAACTAAAGAAGTGTGAAATACAAGTTTGGAGAATTGCTGAGAACAGCCCAATAGCCCTGCCAAATGAACCTCTTGGGAAATATAACTTCTGTTCATCAGAGCAAGGCTTGCTGTTTAGGAAGCAGGCTCACCTTGCTGTGGAGAGGGGTGAGCATTAGGCAGGCCAGATGTTAGTGCTTCTTAGAGTGAAAAAACTGAGCAGTCAGTTCTGAGGGCTGGAGCATTAGCTAAAGAATACCTTTGAAGAGCAAGGAACTCCTTGGCCTATTTTGGAGGATTTTTTGTTTTGTTTTGTTTTTATAACGTTTTTAAAGCACTAGTGGGGTGAAAGGGAGAAAAAAGAGGTCAAAACTAGTATTTTTCCACCAATTTAGGCCAGTAAATGTACTTGTATTATTTCACTCTTTGTTTTTCATATTTTCAACTTGATTTATTTGAAACTTCTTTGACATATTTAGCAGAGGTTCTTTCTTGAATCTCTCTTAATAGATGCTAGAATGGTTAGCACTATCAAACAGTAAAGAATAATCCTAAGGAAAAAGAATTTGAGGAAATTATCTCAGTCTTTTAGAGACAAACTTGTCTGGGTTCAATGAATTTCAAGTTATTTTGCCTTAAGTTATCATTCCTCAAGTTTTCATTTAATAGACCTCAATCAGTCGCAGTTCCAAACCTCTGGACTCCTCTTATGAGGTTCTTTGATTCATTCTAATTCAAATATCAACAAATATTGTTTTGGGGGGAACTTAATATAATCTAAGAACTATTCTAAGGTCTAAGAATATACCCACTGCAGGCAGGAAGCAAAAAGCCATGTTTTCCTAGGACTGGCATACATACAATGCTGAAGAAACAAGAAACATTAAAAAAAATGTTATTTAGTAGTACAATAGGAAATGGCAGACACAGAGGAAAAATGAAATCAAATAGGGGAAGTTGCAAGAACTGTGGGAGAGAATGTAATTATAAATAGATGGCCTGGGCAGAGTAATGAAGTAATATCTTAGCAAAGATGTAAAGTAGCACAGAAAGTAGGACCTACAGATGTGTGGAAGGATCATATTCTAAGCAGAGAGAACATAGTTCTAAGCTCCATGTTTGGAGTGTGCCTGGCAAGCTCAGGGAACAGAGGAGGTAGAGCAGAGTGATAGAAAGAGACTGGCTGTGAATTATGCCAATGGTACCACCACCATTACTGGGATTGCACATTTGCTCTAAAAGAAGTGAGTATCCTTGGAAGGTTTTCTGGAGAGGTATAACATAAACTGATACGCATCTTAATGGAAATTTTCACAATATAATCTATGCAGATAAAGATGGGATCAGGAAAATCAATTCAGAGTGTATTGCAATAGCCAATGCCAGGGTTTGATAGTATTTGGAATTAGGATAAGAGCTATAGAGTGGTGGTAATGAATAGGTGGTTCTAGATATAATTTGCAAGTTAATTGTTGATGGAGTGAACAAGCTATATGTAAAAGAAAGGAAGATTTTTGACTTGAGCCATTGTAAAATGGAGTTTCCAGGAACTGACATGGGAAATCATAAGTAAAATAGAGTCAGGGGATAAGATTAAGATTATAAGGATAGGTTTGAAATATCTAGGTGTATACAGACTTTCTATTAGAAACAAATGGAGATGTCAAGCAAGGAGTAGGATAAAGGAGCATGGAATCAGGAGAGAAATCAAGGCTGGTCAAATAGATTTTCTAGTCATCAGCAGGAAATGGTAATTATGGAGATCAAATGAGTCCCCAAAAGGATTATGACTGCAGACAGAATAGAATTGCCATGAAGACTGAATCCTAACCGCCTCTGATGTTAGTAGAGACTAAAAACAAGTATCAACAATAAAGAAAGAAAATGAGGAGAATGTGGCCATTTAAACTTTTTTTTAGTGGGGAAAATAATCAGAAGGGTGATATTGTTTTTCACTTTTTAGGCCAGATTAACAAGGGCTGAATACTGATTGAATAATGGGAAACACATTGGTGACCTGGAATAAATGAAAAGTTTCACATGATTTTGAAAGTTATTTATTATGTGTACAGGCTTTCTTTTATGATAAGTATATAAACAAATAATATTTTTAGAAACAATTTATTATTGTTGTTCATTAATTGCTAAAATAATTTTGTATTCAAGTTGAGCTATTGATGTGTCTTCTGTTTGAGAGAGTAAAAATAGCATGGGCTTTGTACATTTAAAGATGTGAACTTGAATCTTTATTCTCGAATATATTAGCTTAGTTAGATTATCAAATCACGTTATCACTTAAAAACTCAATTTTTAACTGAAAATTGGAATGATAAGACTCAGCTTTTAGGTCTTTTATAAACTTTAGATATAAAAGATTCATACAATAGTACAGACTAAAATAAGATGTATGGTCACAAAATTATATTGAGGGTGGGGGTGTAGCTTACAGACAGTGAGCTTGCCTGACATGCACAAGGCTAAGTAAGGGGTTTGATTCCCAGCATTGAAAAAAAAAAAAGAATTCTATTGATCAGTTTATCAACTAAAATGATAGATAATGCATCCATTTCACCTCTTCCTCCTGAGCCTCCATTATAGTGACAATGAGAGAATAAAAGGGGGTAAATGTTCAATAACAGTAGGAACAGAAAAGAATAAGAGTTAGGTTTCATCAAAAAGGAGATAGATATCAGTATCTTTGTGGAAGAAGTGGAAGTAGACAGAGGAGTGGAGTCTGCTGAAGCAAGGCAGAAGGAGCTGCAGCCAAGAATACGTACTTTGCAAGCTATTATGCCAGGTATTTAAATGTTTTGCCTCATTAATCCTAAGGACTGTCATACAGGTAATGTTAATGTCTACTAATCTAATAAATAGAGTCTACTATCTAGTAAAATAAAAAGTGGTTCTAGAGCCAAAATCTAACTCATTTTCTGCCTGACATCCACTCCATGATGATGTCATACAGTGCAACAGATACCCCAGACCTACAGTGTTTTTATTAGCCTATCAAAGTTTTAGTCATTCAAATATCCTAAAATGCAGTTTTGTTACAATTAGAAACCTAAGTCTTTGAATAGCTTAACTGTCTGAATTTATTTCCCATGGAGCTAAAATCCAAATGGGATCACTTTCCCTCAACATCTTATTTTTAGGGGACTGATGACTAGACTAGCATTCTCTTCTACTAGCAACTCTAGACAGAAAGAGTTAAGCTGTAATGTGTGAAACTAGGAAAGAGAAAAGGACATATTGGAGCACTGAAGAGATTAATAAGTGTCAAAGAGAAAAGCTGAATAAGGGATATGGTATTTAGAGATCAAGATGCTACCGAGTGAGGCAAAGTAGCCTTGAATAATAATGTGAGTGATAAGCAGTTTCATGTCCTGGAGGAAAAGAATATTGGCAAGAGATTGGGTTTTCTCTAATAAAAGCAATGCTTGGATCATATGAGATATGAATCTCTTTCATCAAGATTCTAGAGACTTTCTATATTCTGAAACAGATCAACCATCCTTATTTAAGCAGCTATTCTTTTTAAATGTCTACTATCGTGGTAAAAATTCTAACAATATTCTGTATTATTTGAATTAAAAAGTCAATTATAAAGTCACAAATTATAATGAAACTTGTATATCAGTTATTTAATTTACAAATAGTGTGCAGTCTTAATGCTGACATTTATTTAATAATACAACAGCGGAAGAGAATCTACATGAAGACTGGTTTTCTCCACATTCTATGAATATCTAGAATGTACTGGAGAGACAATAACATATGACTCAGAAATTCATTTTTTTTGCAGGAGATTCAAAAATGATCAGTTTGTGGCACACATTTATAGATTTAGGTGTCAGCAGTCATTAAATCAAAACCATTGAGATATATCTTTGATCACCTCTTATTATCCCTTCCAAGAGTTGTTATTTTTCTGATTTGCAAGATGTAATTCCTAGATCCATTATTTACTATGGAGAAATATTAGAACCTTTGAAAATTGAGTGTTTTAAGAGATATAGTATTCATCAAATTATAGTAGCTGCTGATTGCCCCTTCTGAATACCGATACACCAGGGCTTGATCTCAGGTTGGAATCATAGGTATAGTGGTAAAAGTAGTGATAATGGTAGTGGTAATGGCAGAGATGCTAAGGCTTGCATCCACTTGATATGGGTCAGGTACTATTGTAAAATTTTTATATTTATTAATTACTTTGACCTTTGCAGATAATCCCAGATTATGGAAACTATATTATATTTTAAAATGAGACAGACAGATTAATTTTCCCTAGGTCCATACAGCTTGTTATTGAAGAAACTGGGCTCCAAACCCTAGGACTCTCACTCCTAAACTTTGCTGCTTCAAAAGAAAATAGATATGACTTTTGGAATATAAATTTCAGTGCATTTGTATAGAAAATATCTTCCACTTTAAAATGGGTGTAAATCCTCCAATAATTATTCATTTTAGTGGTATTGTCCCATAAAAAATATTTGTACTCATCAACATACTAATTCTCAGTTTTTCTGACCATCAGCATATCTTTCCAAAAACGCTCGTCTGATAAAATGTGCAAGTCTCTAGTTATATACCCTGGTATGATTTGTGAATCATCAAGATTTATTAACATAACCTATGGACAATTTTTCAATTGTATGATGAATTGTTTTTGCATTCTAGATACTGAGTCACTCCTTTTCTCCCACGATAAGCCTTAAATGTTAACTGAATAATATTTTGCCACATTATTTGATTCTATATGCTAGAAATCTATTTTGATTGTGATACTTTTATAATAATATTTATTTTTTTAATTTATCAGTCTTAAATTTTAGTATTAAATGTATTCCACTTTTATAAAAGGATTGGACATGTTTCCATTATTTCCTGTGATTTGAAATATTTGAAATAATAATGCAAAAATGTTTTTACAATTAGAACTATATATGATTTTTTTGATTCTACTATTTTATTTTTCTTTGTTTATATCTTCAATAAGTTTGTTATTTTTCAATAGGATAATAGAATTTTTAAGTTTGTAAGTTTGGTATTTAGGGTAATATGTTAGTAATTTACATTTTGCTAGAATACAGATTATAAGTATGAACTTGCTTACCTTTGTAGTTTATAAAAAACAAACCCAAAGTTATAAGAATCCAATTGATACATTATTCTCCTAGAAATAGAGGAAAATATTCAGAAAAAAATTCCTGTCATAGATTACAATGTGTATAAGATAAAAACTATATCAAAAACAACATCTTTATTGAGTCAGGAAAGGAAGGAATTATTTATTATGTTATAGCTGGTGACATGCACAAAAAAAAATAAACTTAGGTTATGTACTAGTTAGTAATACTTTTGGCCACAATTAAGGATAAAAAGAAGTCAAAAAGCAATATTAACATATTGTACATAGCAAAAAATCTACAAGTCCTTACTGAGTCAGATGCTCTAGAGTATCATGAGGAACCAGTCTCCTAGCTTTTTGCTCTTCCAAGTTTGCTGAGTAGCTTTATTCTCATGGTTAATTTTCATGAATAACTTCAAGGGTACAACACGGTTACTGCAACCCTAACCATGTAGGAAAAGAGCCAAAGAAAAAGGGCATTCTGATAGCTAAGTTTGATTATTTATTTTAAAAGAAGCTGTACCTTTCTAAGACGTATGCCTTTTCAACTCTTTTTTCAGAATTTTATTTTCTGACTGCAAGGAAGGTTGAGAAAGATTATATAGAGAGATTTCCAGCCACTATTATAAAAATAAGCTGGAAGATAGTGGCTGAACTTCGAAGTTGAATTAAGTAATTTTTAGATTCTGACATTACCCCAAATTTACCTCATGCTCCTTCATAAATACATCTGGAATATATATCTTCATATATATACGTGTGTGTGTGTGTGTGTGTGTGTGTGTGTGTGTGTGTGTGTGCATGCGCACATACATACATATATATCTGGAATATTCATGTAAATATTCCAGGTAGATTAAGTACTTATATTAACCTATAGAAACTTATAAGAAATTTAAAAATATATATGTTCCATCTTGGTATGGAGAAGACAACCATATTCTAAAACTAGAAGCTAAGAAAAGAATCAAATTTTATCAGATTCTATAATAATTAAAATATTTTATTTGGTAAGAATAGCATTGAGATAATAAAATATATTTGAAAAATTATAATGAAACTAGTGGTCAGAAAATGGGCTAAGGAACTGAACAGACAATTCATAGAAGAAGAAATCCAATTGATCAACAAATATATGAAAAAGTGTTCAACATCTCTAGCAATTAGAGAAATGAAAATCAAAACTACTCTAAGATTTCATCTCACTCCTGTCAGAATGGCAATCATCAAGAATATAGGCAACAATAAATGTTGGCGAGGATGTGGGGGGAAAGGTACACGCATTCATTGATGGTGGGACTGCAAATTGGTGCAACCACTCTGGAAAGCAGTATGGAGATGCCTCAGAAAACTGGGAATGGAACCACCATTTGACCCAGCTATCCTGCTCCTTGGTTTATACCCAAAGGACTTAAAATCAGCACACTATATTGACACAGCCACATCAATGTTTATAGCAGCTCAATTCACAATAGCTAGACTATGGAACCAACCTAGGTGTCCCTCAATAGATGAATGGATAAGAAAATGTTGTATGTATACTCAATGGAATATTATTCAGCTTTAAAGAAGAGTGAAATTCTGGCATTTCCCAGTAAGTGGTTCAAGTCGGAGAATATCATTCTAAGCAAAATAAGCCAATTCCACAAAACCAAAGGTCAAATGTTTTCTCTAATATGCAGATGCTAATTCACAATAAGGTGAGGGGCACTAGGGGAAAATAGTGTTATCTTAGATTAGGTAGAGGGAAGTGATGAGAGGGGAAGGAGGAGATGTGGGGATGGAAAGATAGTGAAATGAAACAGACATTATTACTGTATATATGTATGTGACTACATGCCCAATATAATTCTTCAACATGTACACTTAGAAAAATGAGAAAATATATCCCATCTATGTATGATATATCACAGTGCATAAATGCATTTTACTGTCATATATAACTAATAAAAACAAATAAAATTTTTTAAATGTAATATACAAAATATACTCAAAATCCACTCACACATGTTGGCAAGAAATGAAGGAATCAGTGAAGAAATGAGGAAGAATCATGTTCATCTTAAGAAATTTCAAAGCAGCCTCCAAGTTAGCTCTGAATTCCAGTCACATGATCTGGTTCCATCTCACTATGTCACTTAAACCACTCCTTCAAAGATTACCAACCCTCTCCTGAGGATGAGGCTTCATCCAAAGGACATTTTAGTGATTTGTCTTCTTCTCCATTTTTTTGAATGGAAGAATGACTTTTTTTTTTGTGGTATGTGTGTGTGTTGTGTGTGTGTGTGTGCATGAGAGAGAGACAGAGAGAGAGAGAGAGAGAGAGAGAGAGAGAGAGAGAGAGAGAGAGAGAGAGAGAGAACAGAGAGAGAGAAAGAGAATCTTGAAATCTATTAAGGAAAATAAAATCTGAAACTTATGTGAAATATTTTTATAATGGAAGAACAATTTATTGCAAATGTAAAGAATTTCCTTGGCTTCCTATACTGTTTTTAAGCTATTTTTTTCCTTTTATAGACTCATTTTTTTAATATTCAAAATGATCTTGCCTTCCACGAGGTCTAATATTCTCTGTTGCTGCCAATTATCACCAAAAAATTCAGTGGTGTTTACCACTTTATTCAACACAGTGCTATAATTCCCAGAGACACATATTTATTGAAATAATTGATTAATTTCTACTAATAAGTATTCACTAATTTCCAGGGTGGAGATTGGCCACATATAGAATTGTTTTAAAATAAATAAAATAAAAGTTTAGATAGTCCATGATGCAATGGACTTCAGTTCCAGTAATTTCCTATATGCCTAACATGATCAAGAAAATTACATCTGAAGGGGTAACAAGCAACTACTTAACACTTCACTTATTGCATTTGAACAACATTTGTTCCTAAAATCTTCCAACATATGTACACATATTTCATTTCCGTTTCTCAAATCATGTTTATGAGACTTTTGTTTTCTCTCCTGTCCTGTTTAGTCTTTCTCTTAGAAAATTAAGAACCCAATTATAAGAGATTCTAATAACATACATCCTGACTCTCTTTTAATATGCTCATAAAAATAGACTTTAAAATAGTAATTTAAAAATCACTACTTCTACTGCATACTAATTGGACAAAATGTAGTCTCTTTTGTTTTTTTTTTTTTTTTTTTTTTTTTTTTTTTTTTTTTTTTTTTTTTTTTTTTTTTTTTTTTTTTTTTTTTTTTTTTTTTTTTTTTTTTTTTTTTTTTTTTTTTTTTTTTTTTTTTTTTTTTTTTTTTTTTTTTTTTTTTTTTTTTTTTTTTTTTTTTTTTTTTTTTTTTTTTTTTTTTTTTTTTTTTTTTTTTTTTTTTTTTTTTTTTTTTTTTTTTTTTTTTTTTTTTTTTTTTTTTTTTTTTTTTTTTTTTTTTTTTTTTTTTTTTTTTTTTTTTTTTTTTTTTTTTTTTTTTTTTTTTTTTTTTTTTTTTTTTTTTTTTTTTTTTTTTTTTTTTTTTTTTTTTTTTTTTTTTTTTTTTTTTTTTTTTTTTTTTTTTTTTTTTTTTTTTTTTTTTTTTTTTTTTTTTTTTTTTTTTTTTTTTTTTTTTTTTTTTTTTTTTTTTTTTTTTTTTTTTTTTTTTTTTTTTTTTTTTTTTTTTTTTTTTTTTTTTTTTTTTTTTTTTTGATACCTGCCATTTGCAATTTTTACATTTGCAATCAATTAATCAAGTAGCATTAATCAAGTAGCATACTTAGATTTGTAGTTGTTTGCACAGACAAGTTTCAGAACAAGGCAAATGGCTCCTCTCTATTCCGTCTCCTCCCCTCTTCTTCTTTTCTTCCCTCATTCTCTGAATTCATAAACTGGCAAGAAAATTTAAATAATAATTTTGACACATTTATTCATGAAATATTTTATTGAATATGTTTATTTAATAATAGATTATTGAGTATGTTTCGTAGTGGTGGCTTTCTAGTTGTGAATTCTTTTAAATTTTGTTTATCAAGAAAGACTTTTATTTCATCTTCAAATCTGAAGCTTAATTTTTGTGGAATACAGTATTCTTCATTGGCATCCATTTTCTTTTGCCACCTGCTCATCAGATAGGGCATTAATTTCTCATATATACAAAGAACTCAAAAAGCTTACCACCAAAAATAATAATAATCCAATCAATAAATTGGCAAAGGAACTGAACAGACCTTTCTCGAAAGAAGAAATGTGAATGATCAACAAATATATGAAAAAATGTTCAAAATCTCTAGCAATTAGAGAAATGCAAATTAAAACTACACTGAGATTTTATCTCATCCAGTCTGACTGGCATTTCTTAAGAATGTAAGTAACAACAAATGTTAGAGAGAATGTGGGGAAAGGGGACTACTCATGCATTGTTGGTGGTACTGCAAATTGCTGCAACTACTATGGAAAGTAGTATGGAGATTCCTCCAAAATCTAGGATTGGACACACCATTTAACCCAGTTATCCCACTCCTCAGCATATATCCAAAAGATTTAAAATCAGCATACTACATTGACACAGCCACATCAATGTTTATAGAAGCACAATTCACAATAGCTAAGCTATGGTACTAACCTAGATGCCCATTAAGAGATGAATGGATAAATAAATTGTAGTAAAACACACACAATGGAATATTACTCAGCCATAAAGACTGATTGTATGACATTTTCCAGTAAATTAATGGATCTGGAAAAATCATGCTAAGTGAAATAAGTCGATCTCTAAAACTCAAATTTGAATGTTTTCACTAAGTTCAGTAGATTATACAAAAGGGAATAAGTTTATTACAAATAAACTCAGTTTATTACAAATTTTTATTACAATCCCTGCTGAAGACACTAAACATATTTTAAGTTACAATTAATATGTTTATTAAAAAAGTGATCTGAATACTACAGTTTGGATGTTGAATATCCTTCAAAGACCCTTGTGTTATAACCCCCTCAGGTGCCAGTGTTAGAAGTTGACAGAATCTCTGAGATAGTATTTTGTGTCAGGTCCTTCGGTTATTAGGGGCTGTCCACAGAGGGAACTGTGGAACTCTGACCCCTTCCTTTTCCTTTCTTCCCTGTTTTCTCTTTCCTTATCATATGGTGAGCAGTTTTGCTCTATTATGTACTCCCACCATGATTGGGTTCATTTCTATAGACCCAAAACTAATGGGGCCAACTGAATATGGACTAGGATCTCTAAAATTATGAGGCAAAATAAACTTTTTGCTTTATAAGTTGGTTGTTTCAGGTATTTCATAACATTAATGCAAAGGTAAGCTATATAATACTTAAAACTGATTGACAGAGTAAAGAAAACAGAAATGAAAAGATATTAAAAATAGTAATGAATATGGAAGATATTATCTATGTCATTAGCAATTTTCACTATGAATGGTCTACTTACACCAATTTAAAAAGAAATATTTTTAAAATAGATTTTAAAAGAGACCCAATTTTATAGGGTTCATTTGAAATATATAGACAGTGATAAATATAGACAGTGATAAAAAGACTTAAATATAAAGACAGTGATAAAAAGCAAACAAATTATTATGGTTTGAATGTTAGATGTCCCCCAAAAGCTCATTGTGAAACAATGCGAGAAGGTTTGAGGAGAAATGATTGGGCTATAAGAGCCTTAAATTAATCAGGAAATTAATCCCCTGATGGGATTAACTGAGTGGGAATTGAAGGCATGTATGGCATGGCTGGAAGAAGTGGGTCACTGGGGGCGTGCCTTTGGGATATATATTTTCTATCTGGCAAGTGGAGTCTCACTCTCTGCTTCTTGATCATCATGTGATTTGCTTCCATCCACCACACTCTTCCTCCATGATGTTCTGCCTCATTTCTAGGAGTTGGCTATCTATGAACTGAGACCTCTGAAACTGTGAGCAACCAAATAAACTTTTCCTCCACTACAATTATTCTAGTTAGGTCTTTTATTCACAGTATCAAAAAAGTTGACTAAAACACAAGTAAATAAAGATATTCAAAGGCAACACAACTCATATTAAAGCTTTAGAACTGTATAAAAGTAGGGCAAAGCCAACTTCAGAATAAAGAAAATTATGAAGGATAAAGACAGGATATTATATAAAGAAAAGTATATGTTTTCTAAAAAGACTTAATTTTTACTTTGTTTAACTTTTGAAACAAATATTGACAAGACTGTGAAAAGAAATAGACAAGTTTACTAAAGCAAAATATTTGAGAATCCGCTGCCTCTCTTTTAATAATTGAAAGATGTAGCATGCAGAAAATCTGTCCTCTGAATTGAATAGTGTAATTAATGACTTAGGTATATATAGTGTTTATAAAATTCCTCACAAATTCTTCAGAATTTTGTGTATTCTAATGATAGCTGATTATAATTTTTCTCAAGGATATCAGAAAAATTCAGAATGTCTGATTACATTATGGGCCATAAAACACACTTAAGTAAATTTAAAAGAACAGATATCAAGCAAAGCCTGAACCCAAACTCAGTGCATCTAAAAATCAATGGGAGAAAATTACTGAAAATTTTAAGCAATTTATAGCTTAAATAGCATACCTCTAAAAAATGAATGGATTAAAGAAGAATTCTTAAGAAACATTTTTCAAAATACTGTGAACTAAATTAAAAATTAAAGTTTCTTACAAAATATGAAGAATGCAGAAAAAGCAGTACTTTGAAGGAAATTTATAGCATTGAATGTGCTATAAAATTGAGAAATATATAAAATCGTTTCTCTAAGCTTAATATGTGTACAGTAAATGAAAAACTAGAGAAATTTAAAGACAAAACAATCAGAAGAAATGCTAAAAATTACAGCTGTCTCTCCTCAATACATACGCAAAACTCCTCAATGAATTATTAGCGAATGGAATCCAACAATGAATAAAAAGAATTATACACTATGATCAAGTGGGATTTGTTACAATTATTTAAGATTGGTTCCACATTCAAATATCTGTTAATATACCTTCTAGCACTTATAGGCTTAAAGAAAAAAAAAAAGAATCATTATCATATTAATTGATATCAAAAAGCTTATGATAAGATACATATTTTTTATAATTTATTTTTTATTCTAAGTTGTTAGAAATGACAGGAGAATGTATTATATTTCATATTATACTTGTAGAGCACATTTTTACATATATCTGGTTGTATACAAAGTATAGTCACACCATTCATGACTTCATACATGCACTTAGGGTAATGATATCCATCTCATTTTACCATCTTTTTTTTTTTTTCTTTACCCTTTTGCCCCCTCCCTTCCCCTCCCTCCCTATTGGCCATTCTAGTGTTCTTCTAATCCTCCTATGCTCCCCATCCCAACCCCACTGTGAATCGGCCTTCTTATATCAGAGGAAACATTTGGCATTTGGTTTTTTGGGACTGGCTAACTTCACTCAGCATTATATTCTCTAACTTCATCCATTTACCTGTAAATGCCATGATTTTATTCTCTCTTATTGTTGAGTAATACTCTATTGTGTATATATATCACATTTTCTTTATCCATTCAGCTACTGAAGGGCATCTAGGTTGGTTCTACTGTTCAGCTATTGTGAATTATGCTGCTATAAACATTGATGTGGCTGTGTCCTGGTAGTATGTTGTTTTTAAGTCCTTTAGGTATAGACCAAGAAGTGGGATAGCTGGGTCATAAGGTGGTTCCATTCCAAGTTTTCCAAGGAATCTCCATACCACTTTCCATATTGGCTTGCACCATTTTGTAGTCCCACCAACAATGTATGAGCGTGCCTTTTTCTCCACATTCTTGCAAACATTTATTGTTGTTTGTGTTCTTAATAGCTGCCATTCTGACTGGTGTGAGAAAATCTTAGATTGGTTTTGATTTGCATTTCTCTAATTGCCAGAGATGTTGAACATTTTTCAAGTATTTGTTGATTGATCATATATCTTCTTCTGAGAAGTGTCTGTTCAGTTCCTTGGCCCATTTATTGATTGGGTTATTCGTTTTTGTGGTGTTAAGATTTTTGAGTTTCTTATATATTCTAGAGATTAGAGCTCTATCTGACATGCATGTGGTAAAAATTTGTTCCCAATTAGTAGGCACTCTATTCACCTCACTAATTGTTTATTTTGCTGAGAAGAAGCTTTGTAATTTGAATCTATCCCATTTATTGATTCTTGATATTAATTAAGAATGACCAAAATGAGCAAATATAGGCAAAAATTGACCTCTACAATACTTTTGATAAAAACTCTCACAAAACTAGAAACAAAAAATAACTTCCTCAAGTTTTCTATTTAAAACTAGTACTTTTGCCTGTATTTTAATTCTTTTCCTCTAAAATTGGGCAAAAAGTGAAGAACTTACCCTCTCTCTCTCCTCTTATTTATTATCGTACAAAGTCCTAGCATGTGCAATAAGAGAAAAAAAAAATAAAATGTAAACATATTAGGAAGTAAGTAAAAACACTGTCTTTGTTCATAGATGACATGATTATCCATCTCAAAACACTAAATAATTTAGAAAAAACACATGGCATTAATAAGAAAGTATGGCCAGGTCACAGATTACAAGGTTAGTATGCAAAAGTCAATTACTGTCTTGTACACAAACAGCAAATAATCATAATTTTAAAATTATAAACACATTGCCATATACATTAGCATTAAAAGTGTGAACAAAATCTAATAAAATGAATATGCTTACTATGATGCCAATGACAAACTGATAAAAATAATCAAAGAAAATATAAACAAATGAAGCCGGGCGCGGTGGCGCACGCCTGTAATCCCAGCACTTTGGGAGGCTGAGGCAGGAGGATCGTGAGTTCAAAGCCAGCCTCAGCAATGGCGAGGTACTTAGCAACTCAGTGAGACCCTGTCTCTAATAAAAACACAAAAAAGGGCTGGGGATGTGGCCCAGTGGTCGAGTGCCCTTGAGTTCAATCCCCAGTACCAAAAAAAAAAAAAAAAAAGAAAAAAAAAAAAAGAAAATATAAACAAATGAGGAGATATTACGTGTTCTGGCATTGGAAGACTCAAAACTGTGACAATGTCAGTTGTTTGCAAATGGATCTATGAATTTGACATAATCCACAATTCCCAGCAAGCAATTTTGTGGATACTGAAAAATTGATTCTCAAGTCTACTTGGAAAGGTAAAAGTTTTATCATAGCCAACAAAATACTGAAGAGGAAAAAAATTTGAGAACTGTACTTGACTGATTTATTATAAGGCTACTATAATCAAGACATTCGACAAAAAGGAAAGAAACAAAAAGATCAATGAAATAGTCATAAAAAGACCTACATAAATACCATCAACAGAACCTTGACAAAAGAACAAAGGCTATTTAATGGAAATAAGACAGCTTTTCCAACAAATGTGATAAAAAATTTGAACATCCATATGCAAAAAAAGCAGCAAATCTAGATATGAATCTTACATCTTTTAAAAAATTAAAATGAATCATAGATCATTGATGTCAAAGGATTTGGAGAAGGGTGAATAGGGTATGAAGGTAAAGCACAGAGGATTTTTTAGGGCAGAATAACTATTCTCTAGTGTATTGTCTGGTAGATAAATGACTTTGTGCATTTTTTCAAAACCCATAGAACATTCTAACCATAAAAGTAAACCACAAAGTAGTCATACCTAAGATTCATATTAGGAGGTTAAAAGATTCTATGAAAGAACACAGACTGACAGAAAATCTGACAATATTATAAATGTGTAAACTTATCTCACTGAAGGAGGGAGGTGTTGATCTGACTAAGTTGGAGTAAAATGGGATCTGCTAAGATGAAAGGTGAAATTAACTACACATTGAAGAAGCCCTAATTAGGGAAATGGCTATTGTGGTTAGCTGGGAGCCATAAGTTCCACCTGATATTCATACATTATTCAAAGTATGCATGTGACGCACCTGTAAAGCTAAAGATATATAACCGGGTGAGGTCGGTTAGAGAGAGTCAGTCAGTCAGAAGAAGAACGTAGTCAGAAGAAGAAAAGATTCAGAGCAGTTAGACATCAGAAGAAAAAAGAGTCAGAGCAGTTAAGAGTTCGAGAGGTTGCAGAAGCTAGAAAAGCATAGCCTCCGACTTAGTTAAGACCAGCAAGAATGTAAATTCAAAAGCCACCAGCAAAAAGATAAAGACAAGAAAATAGAAAGAGAAAGAAAGCTAAAAGAGAAAAAATAGAAAAATAGAATTAAAGCATGGCAAAAAGCCTGCAGAGACAAGAAAATAAAAGCTAAAATAGAAAATAGAAGCTATCAAACTGCAGCTTGGCGAAAAGCCATGAAGAGAAAATATAGAAAAATAGAATTAAAGCACGGTGAAAAGCCTGCAGAGACAAGAAAATAGAAAGAAAATAAAGCACGGCGAAAAGCCATGCAAATACAAGAAAATAGAAAGAGAAAGAAAGCTAAAAGAGAAAAAAATAGAAAATAAAATAAAAGAAAAAAAATAGAAAATAAAATAAAGTCAAAGCTGCCCATTCAGTTGTGCTTAACATTAATTCACAACTCAGTGTGCTACTTGATGAAACTTAGGGCAGCTGATTTGTTTACGCTGTGGAAACTTGGCTCATCAGCAGTAGGCTTGCCGCCTTAAAGCCACAGCATCTCCTCAAAATTGGACGGCTGTAAGTCAACACACAGTCGATCCTGAAGGGCTCGAACATCCCCTCTTTTAAAACAAAAGGCGAAAAGACATGCAGACAAGAAAATAAAATATAGAAAAAAAATAGAGACAAGAAAATAAAATATAGAAAATAGAATTAAAGCACCTTTTAAAACAAAAGGGGGGAAATGAAGAAGCCCTAATTAGGGAGATGGCTATTGCAGTTAGCTGGGAGCCATAAGTTCCACCTGATATTCATACATTATTCAAAGTATGCACGTGACACACCTGTAAAGCTAAAGATATATAACCTGGTGAGTTCAGTTAGAGAGAGTCAGTCAGTCAGAAGAAGAACGTAGTCAGAAGAAGAACGTAGTCAGAAGAAGAAAAGAGTCAGAGTGGTTAGACTTCAGAAGAAAAAAGAGTCAGAGCAGTTAAGAGTTCGAGAGGTTGCAGAAGCTAGAAAAAGCCAGAGAAGCTAGAGAAAGAAAAGGAAAAGAGTTTAGTTTAGAAGTCAAAGAGAAAGCTAGAATAAAAGATTCCTGCCACCAAATTTCCTCCCGTGGTATTGTGGCTGCAACAGCATCAGGCAGCTACAACACATAAGCAATATTTGGCATCTCACAAGGCCAAATCATAGGGAAATTTCAAACAAACAAACCAAAAAAATTTTAAAATATCTACGTATATAATAATGGGAAATATCAAAAGGATACAAGCCAAATGAAAGAGATCCAATGGCTAAAGCTGGAAACACTTAAGAAAATTAGTAAAGAAGCATTCTAGTATATCTCAAAATGTAAAAGAAACACCATTGAGTCTAGACTGATGTAAATAAATTTTAAAGTTAATAAATGGGAAAGAAAAGACAAATAGCCAATGTAGAAGAATAACAGATAGAAAACAAAAACACATAAAGAGATGGAATATAAATCCCCACTCCTTAAGAGTGGACTCTGCATAATGATTCCTTCTGAAGAGCACAATACATAAATGGAAAAAAAGGTAACTTTATAGTTGAAAAATATGGCATACTCTATCTGCTTCAATCATGTAATTAATGTCATCATCAATGATCTCAAATCATTTTGAGGTAAACACTTGATATGATTTGATAAGAATGTCAGTTTATATCTGTAATTTTCTTCCAGAAATCCAGTACTCCCAGTATAACCAAAAGAAAAATATCAGACAAATTTAAGTAAGCATCATAAAAATGGACTTAACTAGTATACTTAACTTTACAAATCTATAAGAGCTTATTTAAAAACAAGCAAGTTAATAAAAGTGTCACAGCTAAGAAGAGGCTGATATGCTGTGTCTCTTAGGTTTTCAATGGTGTGACTGAAATACTCACCCAGAGGAGAAAAATAATATTTTAGCTCATGGTTTCAAAGGTCCAGTCCACGATGGGACAACTCCATTGTTCCAGGTCCAAGAGGATGCAGAACATCATGGCTGAAGGATGCAGTAGAGGAGCACTGCTCTGTTCATGGCAACCCGGTAGCAGAGAAAGAAAGAGGAAAAGGCTAAAAGAAAGATGAACTCTTCCCGGGCACACCTACCATGACCCACCTCCTTCAGCTACACCCAGCAGCCTACAGTTATCACCACATTAGTTTGTTCAAAATAGGATGGACTGATTAGGTTACAGACTTCAGAACATTCCTGAGTTAACACAGGAACTCTGCAGGGATATCTCATATCCACACCATAGCGTGTGCCTACTAAATGCAATGTGACATCCAGATAAGTTCCTAGAACAGAAAAAGAACATTTGGGAAAACAAAGGAAAATATCAATAAAATAGGAACATTGGTGAATAAATGTGCATCAGTATTCATTGGTAAAATATGATAAAAGAACCTTATTAATGAAAGATATTAATAATAAAGGAAAATGTGCACAGGGGTGTGCATGGGAACTTGACCATATGCTCAATTTTTCTGTAAGTTTAAAACTGTTCTGAATAATCATGTATTAATAAAACATACTTTTTAAATGTTAAAAAAATTACTCTGTAGTATATTCTAACTACTGAAGTGACCCAGTTATGGAGAAATCATGTTTCAGATGACCTACTTCACTCTTTAATCTCACTTTTTTCAGTGAACTATTAATGTTTGGTGCAAAGCCTATGATCTACTGACTTTAACACTAGTAGTGACTTTAAAAGTTTTGTACCCAACAAATATTAAAGTGACAGGTCTGAAGAAGAATATCCTTTCACTTTGGGGTTAGAGGTAGTGTCAGGTTATCATCTCAATCATTGAAATGAGAGAGTCCTTGAGTAACTAATGAAGTTAATTTTCATTTTAAAAAATTTATTTTTAAGGGCTGGGATTGTGGCTCAGCGGTAGAGCGTTCGCCTAGCACGTGTGTGGCCCAGGTTAGATCCTCAGCACCACATAAAAATAAACGCATTGTGTACAACTAAAGCAAATAAATAAATAAATATTTTTTAAAAAAATTATTTTTAACTTATAAATAACATAAATTATGCATATTTTTGGAGTACTTTGTGATGTTTTAATACTTGTGTACATTGTGTAATGTTCAAAGAGGATTAAACATAGTCTCCTTAGGCATTCATTATTTATTTATAGTAAACATTCAAATCTTTTTTTTGAAATACATATTATATTATTGTTATCTATGGTCAACCAATTGTGTAATAGCACACCAGAACTTCAGCCTCCCTCCAACGGTTCCACTCCCTACTTTCCAAAGCCTCTGGTAAATATCATCTTTGTTCAACTTCTATGAGATGAATGATTTTAGATTCTACATATGAGTGAGATCACCTGGTATTTGTCTTTCATGTCTGACTTATTTAACACAATGATCTGCAATTCCACCCTTATTTTCAACAAAATGATCTGAAATTCCATCCACATTGTCAGAAATGACACTATTTCATTATTTTTATAGCTGAATAGTGTTCCACTGTGTATATGTACCACATTTTCTTTATCCTCAGTTGATGGACACTTAAGTTGTTTCCATTTCATAGCTACTGTGATAGAGCTGCAAAGAAGATAGGAGTACAGATGTCTCTTTGACATGTTGATTTCATTTCCTTCAGATATGTACCCAATAAGGGTGTTGATGGATAATATGTTTGTTCTATTTTTAATTTTTTGAGGAAACTTGACACTGTTTTCCATAATGGTTAAATTTAATAAGCACTTTCTAAATGTAGCTATGTAGACCACAGTGTTTCATGACAATAATTCAAAAATGGAAAGGACTCAAGGGCAATTACTCAAGTATTTTCTGAATTTTTTCAGGTTTTGCTAATAAATTTCTAATTTTAGGGACTTCGAGCAACAAAATTTTACTTGTTGTTATGTTGCCTTTTTTTTTTTTTTTTTTTTTTTCATTTTTGCTGTACTGGAGATTGAACCTAGGGTTTCTCTAAAACTGAGTTTTATCCCTAGTCCTTGTTTGCTTGTTTTTTAGACAGATTCTTACTAATTTACAAAGGTTGTCCTTGAGCTTGTGATCCTCCTGACTTAGTCTCCTGAGTAGCTGAGATTACAGGTATGCAACACCTCAACTAGATTGTTGCATTTCATACTAACAGCCATGGAGCAATTGCTGTAGCTCCAGGCATGGGCTGGACCTATTAAAAAGAGTTTTTTTCTTTCGCGTTCTTAGGCAGAAGTAGCTCTCCCTCTCTATGAACTAATACCATTATGGTAGAGGAGAGAATCAAAGAGGGCTGATGGAAACATTCAATGTTTTCTAAAGGCAGTTTGGAGCTTTTCTACTCATTTTGCATTAACTGGCACAAGTTGTATTATCAACCTCAACCTAAGTAGTATATTTCTGACCAATGGAGGCAGATTAGATAAGTCAGCTTTGTGTCATTGTGACAAATACTAAAGCTGACCAACTTATAAAGAGAATACGCTTATTTAGTCTCACAGTTTGAGGTTTCAGTGAATGGTTGGTTGACCCCATTGATTTTGGGCCTTTGGTGAGGCAATACAGCATGGTGGGGAGCCAATGGTGGAACAGAACCATTCACCTCATCATGAGTCAAGAAGCAAGAGAGAAAAGAGAAAGGGTTGGGTTGTTCCTCCATTCCCCTCAAGGGCATGCCCCAAAGACCTTAAAACTTCCCACCATCTTCCAGTAACATCATGGACTGGAAACCAAGCCTTTTTTGTTTGTTTTTGCTTTTTGTTCTTTTTGAATATATAGGACAGTAGAGTGTAATTTGATCTACTATACATGTATTGAGTATAACTTATTCTAACTAGAATCCCATTCTTATGGTTGGACGTGATGTGGAATTATACTAATCATGTATTCATATATGAACATACGAAAGTTATGTCTGATTTATTCTACTGTATTTCCTATTTTATTCCTCCCTTCCTTCCCTTCATTACTCTTTGTCTACTCCAATAGACTACTATGCTTCCTCTCCCCCCCCCCTCCCTTGTTGTAGGTTAGCATCCACATATGAGAGAGAACATTCAGCCTTTGGTTTTTGGGGGGATTAATTTATTTCACTTAGCATGATATTCTCCAGTTATATCAATTTACTGGAAAATGTCATAATTTCATTCTTCTTTATAGCTGAGTAATACTCCATTGTGCATATATACCGCATTTTATTTATCCATTCATCTGTTGAAGAGCACCTAGGTCGGTTATAGCTTAACTATTGTGAATTGAGCGGCAATACATTTTGATGTGTGTACATCACATATTGATGTGTCTACATCACTTTAGCATGCTGATTTTAAGTCCTTTGGGTATAAAACAGGGAGTGGGATAGCTGGGTCCAATGGTGGTTCCATTTCAGATTCTCTGAGGGATCTCCATACTTCTTTCCATAGTGGTTGTGCCAATTTGCAGTCCCACCAGCAATGTATAAATGAACCTGTTTCTTTATATCCTCACCAACAAGTCTTTAATACATGAGTGTTGAGGGAAATTGCAGATTTAAACTATATCTCAGAGAAAGGAAAACTTGAGTATTTGCTTAAATTTCAATTCAGTAACCACTAAAAGTATTGTTACACAATTATAATTAGTCACCATTTTTTGAAAGTGATTCAATAATATAATACATAACTACCTCAGAAACAAAATGTGACTCTATGTTCATTGATTTAAATGATGATGTCTTATTTAATCATCTAAACATTATTAACAGCATGTATCAGAGGATCTCACTCATTGTAGATACAAATACTTATTACATTGGAAGGGATCAAAATATAAAATAGAGCAATAATAGCAAGTAAGAGGATGAATAAAGGTAGTTCTATGGAAGTGGTAAAGGGAGAATTTAAAAATCTTTCTATGTGTCTGGATGACTTTTCAGTAAAAAAGAAAACTAAGAATATAAATTGTCATTGAGAGGCTCTATATAATTGGAGATTGATGGCACAAGATTTTGGTAAATCAGCCCTAGGTAGCATAAAAATCCATGCTCAGCTCTCTGTTTTAATGATAATTGATGAAGCTCCCCAACTCTTTGGAAACTGGAAAATATATATCATAGTAATGGAACAACAGGGTCTATCTCATGAATAAAGACATCAATGAATAAACATATTGACAAATATATCTCAGTGTAGTCATAGTGAATCAACAATTAATCTAAGTTTTAAAATGTATGAATAAAAAGCTTAAATTAGATCCAGTATGATGTACATTTTTAGAATGAAAAACAATCATGAGATTAATTCATTATATTATCAAGGTTCAGACTGTAATGTTCAAAATCTTAGGGAGGTCAGGGATTCTTTGAGGCCTACAGAAAGGACAAGGATAGGACACTCAGATTTTAATTGAATTATATGACTTTAATAAATATATAAATAAATAATATTTTTTATTATTATTATTATTATTATTATTATTATTATTTGCTAGGGCCTTATGCATGCCAGGCAAACACTCTACCACTGAGCTATATCCCCAGCCTTTTTCCTAAATATTTTTGTTATAAGTTCTTTCTATGTTGCCCAGGCTGGTCTCAAATTTGGGATTATCTTACCTCAGACTCCTGAGCAGCTGAGATTAAAAGCATATTCCACCAATTCCATTTAGAATATATTATCTTCACTTTTTTTATTCCCTGTGAGTCATGAAATAAACCAAGCCAAAAGCAGAAAAGAGAGGCCAAGAAAAAGTCTTGAAACAGCAAATGATTCAGTATTACTAAGTATCCTTACTAAAAACTGGTCCAAGTATTTGGTTGAAAATGAAACTTTATAAAAAGATACTATTTAAAATGTATTATTTTATTAAGAAAACTCAAATTTCACATAAATAGTTTTAAGAATTATAACAATTTATATTATGTCAAATATAACTTAAAAAGGAAGAACATTTTAAAAGATAAGTGAAATATACTCCTTTGCATTTGATTCTGATGAATCCCTGAAAGTAAACTTTGTCCTCAATAAATTAATGAATCAATTTTCTAATTATTGAACCCTCTGATTATAGATTTGATTCATGGCACCAGTCAATTTTAATGACTTGGGGAAATTTTAATTTTGCTCACGTTTGAAGTTAGATGAAACTACAATGTAAATTATTTTACAGAATTTTAAGGTCTTGAGACTTGGAAATTGATATGAGAAGTAAAATTAACTTTTTTCAAATAAAAATAGTTTTTTTATTATAAATCATATTTCTTTGGTAATGTCATCATCAATACTCCACATTGATATTTTATTTTTTAATTTAGCAAATAAAAAGACAGGTAAAATACAGAGGGGTACATTAAGTCTGATGGCCTAACCTACTTGATCTGTTGTATGGGCACATGAAGAGTGGTACTGAGGTGAGAATAGAGTCAGAGCAGTCAATGGATATGAAAAAATGTGTGTGTCTAATTACTTGCATTTTTATTTTTCAATTGACACATAATATTGGTACATATTTATGAAGTACAGTGTGACATTTTGATTCACACATTCATCAGATAATGAGCAGCTAAGAGTAACTAGCATGTCCCTCATTTTAAACTTGCATCATATATTTGAGATGAAGACACACAAATTCACAAATTCCTTTCTTCTATTTTAAGATATGCAGTGAACTATTATTTATAGCTTCTGTTTTAAAATAAATGTTTTCAGTATCCCAGTTCAAAGAAAGTATTTGGTAAGACTCAAGAAGTATAAAAAAGCATTTTAAGAGGGTAGAGAGGAAACAGAGGTAAACTTTTCCAGCAACTGTTGCATAACACAATTTAAAAAAAAATATGTTCTGCTTTTCTTTTATCCTCTTTCTTTTTATAGTGTACTTTAACATTTCAAACCTGGATTTTCCTGTTGTTTTTACAAAATAAAGGATTCTAAAATTCTCCAACATTTTTTTTATAGTCAACCCTAAGTTTAAGTCTATCTAAATTTTAACTGCCACTGATTTGTAGGGTCTTAGAGCTTCAGTGAGAATGAGAATTAAAGAAAAGTTTTAATAAGAAAAGTTGTAATAAGAAAAGAAATGAAGGAAGAAAGAAATCTAATGGAAAAGAAACCATGAAATCAAATCAAGAACTGAGACAAGTGTGATGTAAGTAATGTAAGTTACATGTGCTTACGATGAAAAAGCTCCAAACATTTAATCAGCCAATATGTCATACAGCAATATTTAGAAACATATCAAGAATGTAGAATTATATATTTATAAGATGGATTCAGAATTATTTTAAGTAGTACACTATATTTTGGTTTACATATTACTTGAATTACTACTGATGTTAAAATGGCAATGAAAAGTTAATTTTACAACACAGGTATAAAATACAAAATCATCTGAATGAGTGATCTATTTTATTTCAATAGCAGTGCCAGTTTTGCATGCTAGTTCAATGATAATGACACTGCTTAAGTTATTTTGAAAGTCTTAATTTTTAATTGACTTCAGATATTTATCATACTAAACCTAAATTTGGCAACTTAAGAAATTATATTTTTATTTTGAATTTTCATCCTATTACCCAGAGGCATTATTTCTAGACATAGCTTTAAACAACTTTTAAATCTTCACAAATATCAAGTCTCCTTGTTTTAATCAGCTTTATCAGTGCTGCGACCAAAATGCCTGACAAGAACAATTTAGCTGTCTGCGCTGCAGGCGCAGCCGCCCGATAACATTGCGACAAGGGGATGATCCACACACCAGCTTTGAAACTGATCAGCAAGGAAGGATAGAAAGGAGCCTAGAAGTGTGAGCGGTGTCCACATAGAGCTCTTTCACACAACTTGCCAAGTCCATCCTGCACGCTCTGGAGTGACACAAATGTCTGCAGAACTGCTGTTGAGCAGGAGGAGAGCACCGCCATCTTTGAGGAATACAGTGGCTGACCCGGACAAAGGAAAAAGGCAGAAAGGAAGAACAGCTGCAGACATCCAGGGAGCTGCCAAAGCTCTGAGAACAGCGCATACCTGGGTGAGGCTCGGGTAACCAGCAGGGGAGGGCGTGTCTGAGGCCAGCGCAGCGGCCCCAAGAAGCTACAACTGTGGGTGGGCGTGGGGAAAGGGTGCCTTCTGGAGGGTCCCTTTCCCGGTGCCATTCATCCATTCATCTGCTGACACACAACCCCCCTGAGCCACTCTTCCGCTGTGCTATTCTGCCACTGGCCAAAGGTGCAGCCTTGACTCCACTAACAGGATCGCTGTCTAGCCATGATCAGATACAATTGGCTTGAACTGGAAAGGAAAAAAGGAGGGCTTCCCAGGGTCCGTTTTGTTTGAGACTTGTTCCTAGGTTGGACTTTTTTTTTTTTGTTAGTTTGCTTGTTTTGGTGGTTTTCTGTTTTTTTTTGTTTTGGAGGGGGGGGGTTGTTTTGTTTTGCTTTGTTTTTTGCATTGATTGTCAGTGTGTTTGTTTGTTTGCTTCTGCTCCTCTTTTCTTTCCTTCTTTTCTTCCTTCTCACTTTTGCATCTTTTCTTCTTCCATCATCTTTCCTATTTACACCCTGCCAGTGCATACTAAACAGAGGCAAACACAAGTTATACACAGAATATGGGATTTCTAGAACGGGTGCAATTGAACTATATAGCAAAGCGGTGTTATATATAGTTCATTCTCTATTTTCTTGACTCTCTCCTCTCTCTTATACTAATTCCTACTCTTTTGTCATTTTTTTTTTCTTCTCCGTCTTACTTTATTTCTTCTCTCAACAGCTGCATAAGTTAGGTTTATATATAAATTGGTCTTTTCACCTAATTGTTCACTCCATTTCTCTTTCCTCTCTCGTCTACTGATACTAAACCACTTCCACTAAACCACTTCCATAGAACTCTCTTTTCATACTTTCTAAGAAAGAACAATTCAAGACACTCACTTCCTTCTTCCTAAACATAGCACCTCTGTGTCCAATACTTGAAGCTATAAAACCCCATCAGAAGCATACAGAGTAAATTGGAAACAATATCTGTGTTGCCGCCTGCAGCAACAAGTCCACTGGAAAGAAATCGGAGGCAGACTGGGAATGAGTGGTTCCTTTATTGTTCCTTCTTCTTCTTCCTCCTTCTCTATCATCTCTTCTCTTCTCTCTCATTCCACTTCTACAGTCTCTTTAAATACTCTTTACCCATCACAGGTGCATTAGTTCTCTTAACAGGCATACACGTCTCACAAGCTCAACTTACAGGTCTAGCACGCAGTGCCCACGAGCTACTATTCTACAGCAAATGGGGGTACACCTCGCAACCAAGCCCGCAGGTGTTAAAAATAAAAAATATAAATCATCATCAAAAGGGTAAAAGGTATTTTTTTCTAGGGGCCACTGAGAAAACAATTTTGAAAATACCATGGCTTTCTGATAAGCCAGTTTGGGTCCCTCAGTGGCCCCTATCTAGAGAAAAATTACAAGCGGTCCACCTCTTAATCCAAGAACAACTAGAAGCAGGTCACATAGAGCCTTCCACCTCTCCCTGGAATTCCCCCATATTTGTAATCAAGAAAAAATCTGGAAAATGTAGATTGTTACATGACCTTAGAGAAATCAATAAAACCATGCAAATTATGGGCCCTACCCAACCTGGACTTCTTAATCCTGTAGCTATTCCAAAAAATTTCCATCTTATAACACTTGATATCAAGGATTATTTATTTTCCATTCCCTTTTGATTACCTTCATGGAGAGGACCAGGCTAGCAGGTTCAATAGCACCACATACTCCAGCCTTTAAATTGTTTTTTCAAATTCAAAATCTCCTATGGGAACGTAAAGAACCTTTATTTATTGGACATATCAGAGCTCATACTAATTTGCCTGGTCCTCTTCATGAAGGTAATCAAAAGGCTGATGCCCAATCATTTGTGGCATATGGATGTCACTCATGAGCCAAGTTTTGGAAAATTGTGATTTATTCATGTGACCATAGATACATGCTCAGGCATGATTTTTGCTGCCTTACATTCTGGAGAAAAAGTTAAAGATGTTACATCTCATTGTCTGCAAGCTTTTGCTGCATTGGGCATCCCCAAAATGCTTAAAACAGATAATGGCCCTGCATATACGTCCTCATCTTTCAGTTTTGTGCAAAATTCAATATATCCCATAAAACAGGTATCCCATACAATCCTCAAGATCAAGGTATAATTGAATGAGCTAATTGCACACTCAAAATTACGCTATTAAAGCAAAAAGAAGGAAATTGGAAAAATCCTAGAGACAGATTGGCAGGCGCCCTGTTTACCTTAAATTTTTTAACTTTAGATTCTAATGGATATTCGGCTGGAGACAGACAATGGAATCCACACCAACAACATAAACCTTTGGTTTACTGGAAGGATGTTTTTTTCAGGTGCATGGAAGGGTCCAGATCCAGTATTAATTTTGGGGAGAGGATCTGTTTGTGTTTTTCCACAGCATGAATCCTCCCCAATATGGATACCATCTAGATTAATAAAACAGATACCAAATCAAAAGGACCAAGATGAAGTTATTGAGGAATCAAGATTAATAAAATAAGTACAAAATCAAGAGGACCAAGATGAAGGTATGGAATGATTCCCTTAAAAGAGTCCTCCAATAAATTCACAATTTAAATCTCATTCCTCCTGGCCAGGACGAGAATATCTCTCTTTAGTGTGCACACAATTGTATTTTTTCTTTTTATATATGTCTTTATGTCTGTGTATTTGTCTAAATTTCATGTTAATGTGATGTCACAAATATATGTTTGTATGTGCGCCTGTCCAGTGTGACGTCACAAATAACAAAGTGCTTATGAAAATTAATAATATAAAAAATTTAATTATATAAAATATATATATATATATATATATATGGATCCAAATAACTTTAATTCATTTAAGTTTAGAGTATTCAATTTGGGTAAACAATTTAAAAAGTGAAGGTACCTTCAATTTTGATTTATAGGTGTCCCTGGGACATCTCTTCAGCTAAAAATATGACCAATACTGTATAACCTGATATTTTGGTATTTGACTTGGGATTGTTTATTTCTAATTAACTTTGTTTGTTTAATAGCTGATTAATTTGAATTATTTCAACAGGTAATTTCATAGAAGATTGCTGTGTATGCAGAGACTCGGGGGTTCCAGCTAACAAATTATTTCTCCAAAGTGCTTTTAGCTTTTCTTTAATCTACCTTTAATGCAGTAAATATCCTCAGTCTTTCTTTGATTTGTTCTGAATGTGATATTTTGCCAGATTATGTTTGTGGGAGCTCAAGCAGCAATGTGTGTGAGCAGAGATCAACTTTAATTTTCTAATCTAATAATTCAATTTTTTAGTTTGACAACTCGCCTCTTGACTCAGTGCTGGGATAGCACTGCTTTCCTTTAATAATTGATGCTTGAGTTTCTAGGTAGCAGGCCCTGAAGATTTGCCGGGTGGCATTGTCTAGACATAAAAAGATGGCTGCTGCTACAGCTGCAGGGATCGCAGTCGCTACAAGCATCCCTGCTGCTCAAGCATCAATCAACCTCACCAGCAGTGTGGCCTCTGCTCTGCATGCATGGGGCCTCCTAGATCAACATGTTATAACAAGTGGACATTTTGATCTTTCATTATTTGGGACATTATGGAACAATACCTTGCGGGTATTTGTCTAGAGAACTCAGTGCGTTACTTGATGGAACTAAGGGCAGCTGATTTGTTTAAAGACCTTGATACGCTATGGAACTTGGCTCGTCAGCAGAAGGCTTGCTGCCTTAAAGCCGCAGCATCTCCTCACAATTGGACAGCTGTTAGTCAACACACAGTCGATCCTGAAGGGCTCGATTGGATGGCTGGTTAGCCAATGACGGGTAAGATCCCCAGAGAGGGACAACCTAAGACAGGCACAGTCGATCCAGATGAGGTCATCACCCATCCAAGGGACAGTCTCATGTGGCCGACATATCAACCTAAGACAGGAGTCAAGGGCACAGCCTTGATTATTCGATGACGGGTAAGAATGTTGGTTGCACATGGACGTCCTAGAGCATCCTCTCTTTTAAAACGAAAGGGGGGAAATGTAAGAGCCCTAATTGAGGAGATAGCTAAGATGGCGGCTAGCTGAGAGCCATTAAGGTATTCAAGTATTTTCACCTGAATCTTTTTATGCCCATGAACACTGGGTGATGCACCTGTAAGCTCGAGCTGTTAGCACGTGTCCTTGTTAAGTCAAAAGTATTTAACTGGGTGAGGGTTAGTTAGTTGGTGGTTGGTGTTGGAGTTGGAGAGGTTGTTGGAGCTGGAGAAAGAAGAATAAAAGAACTTTTTCATTTCCATCCTGCCTCCGAATTTTCTCCCGCGGAATTGTTGCTACAAAGCGGCAGCTGCAGGCGGCAACAACAGGCCACCATGTGTTGCCGCCTGCAGCAACAAGTCCAAGGGAAAGAAATCGGAGGCAGACTGGGAATGAGTGTTTCCTTTATTGTTCCTTCTTCTTCTTCCTCCTTCTTTATCTTCTCTTCTCTCTCATTCCGCTTCTACAGTCTCTTTAAATACTCTTTACCCATCACAAGTGCATTAGTTCTCTTAACAGGCATACACATGTCTCACAAGCTCGACTTACAGGTGCAACACAGAGTGCCCACGAGCTACTATAAAAGTCAGGTGTAAGTTGTAGTGAACAAAGCCTTGCTTTTGACAAACAAGTAAGTGCCAACTCTTGGCTTTCAGCCAGCCACCATCTTAGAGCTACTTCCTCATCAAAGGCTCTTACATATCTGGGTTAACTAAATCTGTATATTGTGATCAAACTTGGATTTTCTGAATAGAAAGCATTAGATTTTAAAGTGTAAAGGAATATAAGGGGATCTGATAGCATTGTAGTACAGGATCAACATAAGGCTTTAGGGTAAATTTGAAATAGTCAAGTTCCCACAGTGCAGGAAGAAAAGACACACAAGCATCATGAAAAAACAAGGGAAGAAAGTGACACAAACAAATCAAGATACCTCATCAGCAGATTCCATGGCAAGCACAGTTGGTGAAATGCCAGAGATGGAATTTAGAAATTACATATTCCAAATGTTTATGGAACTTAAGAATGAACTAAAAAATGAGATGAAGGAGCAAATACAGATGGCAAAAGATCATTTTGACAAAGAACTCCAAAAACAAATACAGGAAGTAAAAGATTACTTCATAGGGAAATAGAGGCTCTAAAGAGAAACCAAACAGAAATGAAAGAAGCAATAAACCAAAATAAAAGTTCAATTGAATGTATTACCAACAGAGTAGAGCACTTGGAAGAAAGAACCTCAGACAATGAAGACAAAAATATATATCCTAGAGAAGAATTTAGATTACACAGTAAAACTTGTAGAAAATCAAGAACATAACATCCAAGAATTATGGGACAACATAAAAAGACCAAACTTAAGAGTAATTGGCGTAGAGGAAGGGGCAGAGTTTCAAGCCAAAGGAATGAGTAATTTATTTAACGAAATAATTACAGAAAATTTTCCAAACTTGAGGAATGAATGGGAAAAACAAGTTCAAGAGGCTTACCAAACACCAAACAAACAAAATCACAACAGATCCACAGCAAGACACATTATAATGAAAATGCCTAATATACTGAGCAAGGAGAGAATACTAAATGCCACAAGAGAAAGGAAGCAGATTACATATAGGGGGGAAACCAATCAGACTATGTTCAGATTTTTCAACCCAGACCTTAAAAGCAAGAAGTCCCTGCAATAGCATATCTCAAGCTCTGAAAGAAAAGGGATGTCAACCAAGAATCTTATATCCAGCAAAATTGAGCTTTAGATTCGAAGATGAAATAAAAACCTTCCACGACAAACAAAAGTTAAAAGATTTCACAACTTGAAAGCCAGCACTTCTGAACATCCTGGGCAACATTTTTCATGAAGAAGAAGAGAAAGATGATAACGAAAATCAACAAAGGGAGATATTAAACTAAGGGAAATAACAACCAGAGAGAGAAACCAAATCAAGCTAAAGACCATAATACAAATAAAAATGGATGGGAATAAAATCACATCTCAATAGTAACCCTGAATGTTAATGGCCTAAACTCGCCAATCAAAAGACACAGATTATCAGAATGGATTAAAAGAAACAACCCAACAATTTGCTGTCTCCAAGAAACACACCTCATAGAAAAAGACATCAACAGACTGAAAGTAAAAGGCTGGGAATAATCTTATCACTCACATGGCCTGCGGAAGCAAGCAGGGGTTTCCATTCTCATATCAAATAAGGTAGACTTCAAACCAAAACTAATCAAGAGGGACAAAGATGGATATTTCTTATTACTTAAGGGAACCATCCATCAACAGGATATAACAATCATAAATCTATATGCCCCAAATAATGGAGCACCTACATTCATCAAACAAACTCTTCCTAAGTTCAAGAGTAAAATAGACCACAACACAGTTATTCTAGGGGACTTCAACACACACCTCTCTCACCAATGGATAGATCATCCAAACAAAAGCTAAACAAAGAAACTTTAAGCCTCCTTAAAACAATTAACAATTTAGACCTAACGGACATATATAGAATATTTCATCCCTCAGTAAATGAATACACTTTTTTCTCAGCAGCACATGGCACCTTCTCCAAAATAGACCATATATTAGGTCATAAGGAAACTCTCAGCAAATATAAAAAAATAGAGATACTACCGTGCATTCTATCAGACCATAAAGGGATGAAATTGGAAATCAATGACAAAACAAGGAATAAGAAAAACTACTCCAACAACTGGAAGCTAAACAACATGCTATTGAATGAACAAGGGATTGAAGAAGACATCAAAGAGGAGATCAAAAAATTCCTAGAGGTAAATGAGAACACAGATACATCATATAGAAGTCTCAGGGACACTATGGAGAAATTAATGAAATTGAGACTAAGGAAACCATTCAAAGAATTGACAAAACTAAAAGTTGGTTCTTTGAAAAAATAAACAAAGTTGACAGACCCTTAGCGATGCTAACAAAAAAAGAAGAGAAAAAACTCAAATTACTAACATTCATTATAAAAAAAGGAATATCACAACAAACACCTCAGATATACAGAAGATAATTAGAAATTACTTTGAAAACTTGTACTCTAATAAAATAGAAAATACTGAATGCATTGACAGATTTCTAGAGTCGTATGATTTGCCTAAACTGGAACTGGAGGCTATACACAACTTAAACAGATCGATTACAAGCAAAGAAATAGAAGACGTCATCAAAAAGCTACCAACAAGGAAAAGTCCAGGACCTGACAGGTTTACAGATAAGTTCTATAAGACTTTCAAAGAAGAACTAATACCAATGCTCTTCAAACTATTTCAAGAAATAGAAAAAGAGGGAGCTCTTCCAGACTCTTTCTATGAGGCCAATATTACATTAATTCCAAAGCCAGGCAAAGACACATCCAAAAAAGTAAACTTCAGGCCCATATCTTTTTTTTTTTTTTAATATTATTTATTTGCTTTAGTTGTACACAGTGCGTTTATTTGTACGTGGTGCTGAGGATCAAACCTGGGCCGCGCACATGCTAAGCGAGCGCTCTGCCCCTGAGCCACAACCCCAGCCCCTCAGGCCCATATCTTTAATGAACATAGATGCAAAAATTCTCAACAAAATCCTGGCAAATTGGATACAAAAACATATCAAAAAGATAGTGCACCATGATCAAGTGGGGTTTATCCCAGGGATGCAAGGCTGGTTCAACATTCGGAAATCAATAAACATAATACATCACATCAATAGACTTAAAGATAAAAATCATATGATCATCTCAATAGATGCAGAAAAAGCATTTGACAAAATGCAAACACCGCTTTATGTTCAAAACACTGGAAAAATTAGGAATATCAGGAGCATATCTCAACATTATAAAATCTATTTATGCAAGGCCCCGAGCTAACATTATCTTAAATGGAGAAAAATTGAAAGCATTGCCTCTAAAAACTGGAACAAGACAGGAATGCCCCCTTTCACCACTGCTATTTAACATAGTACTAGAAACTCTGGCCAGAGCAATTAGACAGACGAAAGAAATTAAAGGGATCCAGATAGGAAAAGAAGAGCTCAAATTAGCACTATTTGCTGATGACATGATAATATACCTAGAAGACACAAAAAACTCTACCAGAAAACTTTTACAACTAGTAAATGAATTTGGCAAAGTTGCAGGATACAAAATCAATACACATAAGTCAAAGGCATTTTTGTACATCAGCAACAAAGCCTCTGAAAGGGAAATGGTGAAAACCACCCCATTTAAAATAGCATCAAAAAATAAAATAAAATAAAATACCTGGGAATCAACTTAACAGAAGAGGTGAAAGACCTTGATAATGAAAATTATAGAACACTAAAGAAAGAAATCATAGAAGAACTCAGAAGATGGAAAGACCTACCTTGCTCTTGGATAGGTAGAATTAATATTGTCAAAATGTCCATACTACCAAAAGCTTTATACAGACTTAATGCAATTCCAATCAAAATCCCAATGTCATTCTTCAAAGAAATAGAAAAAGCAGTCATGAAATTCATCTGGAAAAATAAGAGACCCAGAATAGCCAAAGCAATCCTGAGCAAGAAAAGTGAAGCAGGGGCATCACCATACCAGACTTTAAATTATACTATAGAGCAATAGTAACAAAAACAGCATGGTATTGGCACCAAAACAGACTGGTGGACCAATGGTACAGAATTGAGGACACAGAGACTAATACATATAATTTCAGCTATCTTATATTAGACAAAGGTGCCAAAAATGTACAGTGGAGAAAGGATAGCCTCTTCAACAAATGGTGCTGGGAAAACTGGAAATCCATATGCAACAAATTGAAATTAAACCCTTATCTCTCACTATGCACAAAACTCAATTCAAAGTGGATCAAGGACCTAGGAATTAGACCAGAGACAATACGCCTAATAGAAGAAAAAGTAAGCTCCAATTTCCAACATGTCGGATTAGGCCCCAAGTTCCTTAATAAGAATCCTGTAGCACAAGAATTACTACCAAGAATTAATGAATGGCATAGATTTAAACTAAAAAGTTTCTTCTCAGCAAAAGAAACAATCAGTGAGGTGAATAGAGAGCCAACTAATTGGGAACAAATATTTAATACATGCACATCAGAGAGAGCACTAATTTCTATAATATATAAAGAACTGAAAAAACTTAACACCAAAAAAACAAATAACCCAATCAATAAATGGGGTAAGAAATTGAGAAGACACCTCTCAGAAGAAGATACACTATTAATCAACAAATACATGAAAAAATGCTCAACATAGCTGGCACTTAGAGAAATGCAAATCAAAACTACTCTAAGATTTCATTTCACTCCAGTCAGAATGGCAGCTATCAAGAACACAAACAACAATAAATGTTGGAGAGGATGTGGGCAAGAAGGCACACTCATACATTGCTGATGGGACTGCAAAATGGTGCAACCATTATGGAAAGCAGTATGGAGATTTCTTGGAAAACTGAGAATGGAACCACCCTATGACCCAGCCATCCCACTCCTGGGTCTTTTCCCAAAGGACTTAAAAACAGCATATTACAGTGACACAGCTATCTCAATGTTTGTAGCTGCGCAATTCAGAATAGCTAGGTTGTGGAACCAACCTAGATGTCCCTCAGTAAATGAGTGGATTCAGAAAATGTGGTATATACACACAATGGAATTTTACTCAGCAATAAAAGAAAATAAAATAATGGCATTCACAGGTAAATGGATGAAGTTGGAAGACATAATGCTAAGTGAAGTTAGTCAGTCTCAAAAATCCAAGTATCAAATGTTTTCTCTGATATAAGGAGGCTAGTTCACAGTATTGTTGGATGGGGGTACATAGGAGGATTTGAGGAACACTAGAATGGTCAAAGGGAAGGGAGGGGAAGGGAGGGAGTAAGGGGGAAAGGGAGAGGGAGAAAAGAAATAAAAAAAGGTAGTTGAATGAGACGGATATCATTTTCCTAAATGCATGATTGAAGACCTGAATTGTACGAATATACTTTGTATACAAACAGTTGTATGTAAAAAGATGCTATATACGGGCATTATGAATTGTAATTATCATAAATTTAAAAAATAAATTTAAAAAAGAGCAACTTTAGAGGAGGAAACATTTCTTTGGTGCTTACTGTTTCAGAAGTTGCAGTCCATAGATGGCTGACTCCATTTCTCTGAGTCTGAAGAGAGGCAGAACATCATAATGGAGGTATGTGGTGGAGGAAAGTAACTCTGGACAGAGTCACCAGGAAGCAAAGATAGAGAGAGAAAAATACAACACTGCAGAACAGGGACTAAATACATACCTCAAAGGCACTCCTCCAATAACCCACCTCCTCTGGTCACACTCTACCTGCCTGCAGCTACCACCCAGATAATCCATTCATGTAGATTTTCAACATATTATGAGTTCCCAACTTTTAAAAACAACAGTGTCTTACATGCTTTGAAGACACATATTGAAGATAAATTCAAAAATACCCAAGAGATTACTTTTCATGAAGGTAGGACTCTGAGTCTTCCTGCATTTGTAGAAGAGGACACTCAGTTTTATTCAAGGCAGAGAAGGAAGCTGTAGAAATTATGGAAATGATTCTGAGAGTAATAAATCAGAAGGGCCAGATTGTGAAAAATGTCTCTCTTTGCATGACTTGATGTGGTTTGGGCATAAATCGGTGTATGTGAAGATTGTTACATTACATGTTTTCAAACATTAAAGGGAGGAATAGTTTTGTAGAGTGGCAATAATTCAGATGTGCCCATAAATTTCAGCATTATGATTTCCTTTAACCAATAAAATGGAAGTGATTTTTTTCATCACTTTAAATTTGTACAAAACAGTTTTATGACATTAGTCACCATCCTCTAATGGCCTTTTTCACTTCCATGGTAGAATCTAATGTAATTCTGGAATAACCATGATTATATTATTGCTTTCCATTGGTTTTTACCTCTTAACTTTGAGAGTATTAATGATACTTAAGAGCATTTAATATCTCAGCTGTATATAAAATCAATTCTTACTTTACCAATATTCATCCTTAAAAGTCACCGAAATTTATTTGGTCCAAATGTACTTATCTTTGGTAGTTACAAAGCAGTTGTTAATTCATTTTCATCAGTGACATATTTTCATATTAGCAGATTGCTTTTATTTAGATATTGTTACATATCTTCCTTGATGAAATTTCAGGAGTACCATTTATTTTTCCCACAAAATACTAACAAAATACTTTGTATGGGTGAGAAAATACTTTTCACAATGTATCCATAAGCAAAGGTGGAGATCAAAAATGCTAAAAATATTAAAGCAGCAACTTGTTTTAAAATAAATATTAGACTTAAAAGTGAAATTAATTTTCTGTCAGTTAAGGTTTAACCTCTATTCTGTGCTAGGACATTAGAGTTGGAGCTTAAAAACACACTGTAAAGATAAACATCCCTGCAGCTAACTGCTTATTTGAAATGTTGAGAGATGGTCATTAAAAATTGCCTGTTGCTAACCTATGCATTTCTGCAAAGCCCTTTCTAGTATTATTATGATTTAAATATGAAGTGTCCCCCAGAAGATCATATGTGAGTCAATACAAAAGGTTTTGGAGGTAAAAGGATTGGGTTATGAGAGCCTTAACATAATCAGTGTGTTAATCCACTGATAGGGATTAACTGGACGGCAACCAGAGGCAGGTAGGATATGGTTAGAGGAGGTCCCTGGGGGTTTGCCTTTGGGGTATATATTTTGTCTTTGTTGAGAGGACTCCTTTTTTCTGCTTCCTGGTTCCATGTCCTGAGACACTTCCCACCACCACACTCTGGTGGATGTCCTGCCTTACCTTGTACCCTAAGGAATGAAATCAGCTTTCTACAGAGTAAGACCTCTGAAACTGTGAGCCCCAAAATAAACTTTCCTCTTCCAATTTTTCTTGTCAGATCCCTAGGTCACATTAATGAAAAAGCTGACTAAAATAAGTGTCTTTTCTGTCCTTGGGCCTCAGCTAGACCTAAACCTGCAGATTGGTAGACTCATTGCTGTGATATATGATGAGCATCCAAAAATGAATAAATGAACTCATCATTGCTTCATTTTTTAAAAATGTATGTCATAATTGCTCTGAAATATTCACCTTGAAAAATCTTACAGTACACTGCAATTTTACCTTTAGATCTCTGTCTTTCTTCCCAAGTCTGACACTGACCTCTATCACAGATGCTGTTATCCCAGAATGATGGTTCTCGCCAGAAACCAGGTGTATAATCTCTCTGGCTTTTCAAACAAACATGTCAAAGCTCCAGTCTAAACATCCACAGTCATACAGTGTTGTTCATCTAGCTTTGCTGGTAATTCTCATGTGTGTGCATAGAGATGACTCCACTCCTTCATCTGGCCACTCTAGTCTCATCCTTCCTATCCCACCCAATACCTTTGCATAGAACACCTGATTGTGGTTTGTGTTTCTTCCAGGTAAACTCCTTGGCCCTCACATGAGAAATGATCATATCAGAAAATCATCAAGAGACACACACTTTGTATACCATAATTTAGACATGTGACTTGTGTTTCTTCTGGATTCCGCTGTGTGCTCTGTGTTCTGCCCTTTATCCTTCTTGCACCCAAGCTTTCCTTTCCCTACTGGCTATGGAGGTACTGGCCCCTTCCCTCTGCTCCATACCACTGCAGATAACTCCATCAAGTCAAGTCTTAAGATTTCTTCAGGGAACTGGTAGGAAAAAACATCACAATGGACATGTAATAGATACATGTAGTATATGTTTAAGGTATGATTTTTTATCCAGCTAATTGAAATAAAGGTAAATTGACATTTGAATGTGGTTTAAAATCTTATCTATAGTTCTGCTTGTAATTTGTCTGAGAATCTAGTATATACTCCTATTTTCATTATTAATGAAATGAGATATTATATCAAAAGAAATTATATTACCTTCTCAATAAATTCTGACATCAGGTGAAAAAAAAGAATCTATTAAAGTTGGAATCAGTCTACATTTGAAACTAGGTGGAAATAAGATAAGGATCATAGCAACTTATCTTTTATAGGTATTTATAGATTTGAAAGCTGAATTTCAGAAAGCTATTTTATTCAAAATAATAAGTTTAGCACACAGAAGAACTGGGATTAAGGAAATTTTGGAAGTGTTTTTCTTAGTATTCTTTCCACCACATTGGAACTCCATTTCCAAACAAATAGTCCAAGATCTTTGTACTGATTTAAATTATGTAAAGAAGAAATATCCAGAAAAGGATAGATGCTAAAGAGGAGAAACTATACATTATCAGTCAGTTTATATGGCCATCACTTTTATAATCAAAGCATACTTTTAAGTGTATGGAAATTATATCTAAATATTTGTTGTTTTACAAATAACTTAAACTATGGATTTATTTTTAAGTAAATGCCCTCCATCTGGCAACTTTTCCAATAAATTTAATTTTCAATTGAAAAACCTTGAATTATAAAAAGTTGTCTATTGGAAAATACATGTGTGTCTATTTTTTATTATTATTATTTTTTTCTTTTTGCAAATGCTGTTTATTCAAGGGGGAACTCTAAACACCTAAAGTGTTCATCTTTTTTATTTCTACTACACGATTAAGAATTCTTATAAGAACTAATAGAAAACAAAATATTTTTACATTATTAGGAAATGGATGAATAGTCCCAGGACCCTTGAAATATTCATTTAAAAATAGTATTTTTTTTAATCTTAGGATATCCTGATATAATTAATTGAAAATGAAAACATTCAAAGATCATTTATATTCATTCTACATAAGTCTAATCACAGAGTATGTAAAAGACATTAGACTGTTTTTCTACCTGAGATTTGTTATGATTATATATATTTATACATTCATCCTCAACCTATAGGAAAAAAACAGTCATTAAAGTTGGTAGAGACAGTACAATGACAAGTAAGCAAGATGAATGGTATCTTCAATCATCAATTGGGTAGTTCTGGGATTAGGGAGTGAACCCCTCAATTTAGAAAGCACTAATCTGAAAACACTGTTTGAATTCTGCTACAGTGATGGATTTAACCCAAACTGAGCTGAGATTTTGTTTTATACCCTGAGAAAATTGATTTTTTTTAACTTACAAGATTTTGTCCTCAATTGCCTTGATTTATGTGTCTACTAAGAAACTCACCAGTTGAGAAATTTGTCCCCATTAGAGTCAGGGTTTAGGGATTTAAAAAAATTCCTCATTAAGAAAATTTTATCTAATATCATGTTCAAATTAATTTTGTTCTGGTTTGAATAGGCTTTCTTTTCTCAATCGATATGTTCCTTTTTTAATATTTATTTATTTGCTTTAGTTGTACACAGTGCATTTATTTGTACATGGTGCTGAGGATCGAACCCGGGCCCGCGCACATGCTAGGTGAGCATTCTACTGCTGAGCCACAACCCCAGCCCTCAATCGATATGTTCTTATATGTTATTTTGATGAATTCCCAAAATATTCTTAAACTGGCATATGGGCAATTTTTTCTCCACAATAATGATTCATTATTAAATCCTAATTTTCTCTATAAACCTAACATTTAGTTATATTTTATATTGGCTTAATACATTGTATCTTTAAAAGAGGCTCATAAAGACCAGTGATTTGTTGGTCCTGAGAGACATTGACAGTGGGCATTGCTGCTGTGATCTCTGTGTCCTTCTACTTCTGCCAATGAATGATGTAATCAATAGATGCCGTCATTTTGGACCAGGGGCATCAGCGCTGTATTTTAGGTACAATGAGGTGCCCATGAGAACACTGCCACTTGGCTCACCTTTAAAGTTGGTCTAGATAATATCTAGATAATAAGCGCTGGCATTCTCAAGCCTATATGATCTGGCTCAGGTTTAACTAGAGGTGCTAATTTATAAAGGAAAAATCAAAATCAAGATAATATTATTAGTTCTGGCAGTGTTGTGAGGAATCAGCCTATATCTTATTGTAATATTCACATTTTCCCTCAACATATTAAGCCTGTTATACTAGGCTTTCATTGGCTGATGTCTTGTCCTTGTCTCTACAAACCTGGGATAGTGTCAGAGTCATCAGTACCTTCAGGCATGCCTCTGAGCGTTTAGAGAATGCCTTGACTAGTACCTTCAAAGAAAGTATTAAAATGGAGGTCCTGCTTCATACTCCATACTGCTTATACTGAATTAACTTTACTGTCTTATGTTATCCCTGCACAATTTTTTCTTTATTCTGTTCCCTTATCTTTAAATTGATAAAATTACCTTCTATTCTTTTCTGACCATAAAAATTCTATGAATCTAGGGTTGATTACAAAGCAAACATTTCAGATGATCTATATTTGAGGAAAAAAGGCTTTTCAAAATAGAGTTCTATTGAATGTATTTTAAATTTATAAGTATGCTTGCTGGTAGAGTATTAAGTGCAAGATTAGAGTCCTCAAACAATTTAGTTTTATGCTTACTATCATGTAATGATTTATCTCAGTATCAGTTCAATTTTCAAATATATGTTAGTTAAGACTCTTTTACCCAGAAGTAATAGAAATCTGCCTTCTCTACTTTAGGCCAAAGCAGTAGTATTCAGACAGAGAAGGATGTCCCAAAACACAGAGAGAGTGTGCACCTGGACACATGAAGGAGTTGAACTGCAGTCTGAAGAGCCATCAGGAGTGGCAGTCAGAGGTACTACTTCTCTCCAAGCATTTCCCACCATGAGTACTAGCTTAAAGAGCACTTCTTCAGAAGAGTGTTGCTTTCTCCAACTTCCTCCAGTCTAAAGTATTTCCTCCTGATATACTTCCTCCTCTTAAGTATGTTTGATTTCCTGCTTCTTAATAGATTTCATTTAATTACATACCTATTCTGTTAGTGTGCTTACATTTTGTATCAGTTTATGAGTGTCTGTTTCACTGAGGATGTAAAGAAAGCATGTGCCACAAGGGCTAAGTTTATTAACTTGTTGTCAAAAGCCGTAATCGCAAAACAAAATACTGTTAATGAACAGGAAGTAATTATCGCTGTATTGCATATAATAAAATGCCAAAAACATTTCAATAAAAATATTGACATTATAAAACAGGCAATGTACGATAGCACTGCTCAGTCTCCATTTACTGCATAAACTTCATATATATCTGACTTATGATTTCTGATGCTTTCCACTAATGTACCAACTGACTTCTAGTGGTTTCATGTAACTCATAAGCAATAACAAGGGCAATGGACCAGCTGGCTGGAATCTATTGTAGCCAGCAAGTACAGCAGGACCCAATACAGGTTTGCTAACAACCAGGAACACAAAGAATTAGTTATCTTCAGTTCCTCACATGTGAGAGCACTTAATTCTATTAGCAGATGTCTTGCAGGCTGTCCTGGAAAGGGGACTGCTGGTTCTGTCATCTGGCTCTACCTATTCTTGAAAGGTCTAGGAAAAAGGTGAGTTCTTTCTGTCTTTTAGATTTAACCAGATGTCACACTGAAAACTTTGTCCAGTGTGCTGAGTCTGTGGCACAGAGATTACAAGTATAAAGCAGAGGCCTATTGAACCCACCCCAATGTGTTTTTATTAACAAAAAAGTACTGATACACTAATTCAATTGAAAAGAACTGTGGGATAGTTGCTAAATCAGCTCATATGAAGGAGCTTCAGGCACAACTGGTATTAACCGTGGGGAAGATGAGGAGACCAGGTAGAGGCTGGTCTTGCTGCATTGTGAGCAGTATAGAGAAGCTGGTAGAGAGCATGACTGACATATTGAGCAAGGCATCTGGAACAAGTGACATGGAAAGAAATGCAGGGAAGTAGCAGTGAAGCAGAAGCCATGAGTGTTCACAGGGAAGACATCCTCATCCAACCATCCTTAATCTGTGTACAGGCATCTGCAGGAACCAAACATTAGCCTAAAGATGTCAAATGAGATTTTGTTCAGTTGCTCACCCTGGCTGAGATAAAAGCAACTATCCTCCTTCCTATATTCCTGGGAGTGTTTCAGGAGTTGGAAAGCATTTCCAGTAACATCCTCAGAACATAAAACATCCCAACACATATTTATCTTTTCTTTTCTCTTTTCTCTTGAAATGTTCCTCACTCTGCACCTCTTGGTGAAGCTCTGGTAGATTCAGTAAGTCTTTCTACATGTCATTCACATTCTAATAGAGATTGTCCTTGAGGAGTCCAAAGCTATTTTCAGGCACTCTTTGTGCAGAATCAAAGGATAAAAACCAAACAATTTAATCCCTAATGAGGTGCTCTAATGAAAAGCAAAGATGTAGCAACTGAAGTTTCAAAATGAGTTCAGCATATAAAACCCTTTCTGCTATTTCCTTACTCTTCGAAGAAATTCAGAGCTATTGCTTCATCTTGCAAGTAAGTTATCTCTTCGGATAATTAATAATTTAAGTCAATTCTCTCATGTTGATTTTTTTCTTCTGCCTCTCTGGTCATGGTAAAATCAAATAAGACAGCTCACCTTAAAAATATGCCCAAGGTATATAAGAAACATACGTTCTGCCAACACAAACAAGCACAAGAAATCTTTTCATCTGCCAAGTATACTTTTTGCTTTCTGGCTGAGGATATTATTTTATTTTAAACAAATGAGGTCTTTGACAAGAGTGAAACAAATGCTTATCATAAATCAAACCAATGTAAAAAAATCATACTTAGGCTGGACTATGATAATTTCTATGGCCAAATCTAAGGTGCCAAAACCACTCAGGGTGAGTCACTTAAAAAATGAGAGTTATGAACTCTAGCAAGGAGTAAAGTAACATAAAATTTGAAAAGAGCTTTCAGAGAAGAATGCAGAATGTAAACAGCCAAGGGCAGTCCCATTAGAGCAGTTTAACAAATATAATCTAAAAAGAACATATTGACAGCAGAATGTCATTATCATTTGTCTGCCAGAAAAATGCATTGAAATGACCAGAGCAGAAGTGCTTGGAGAGTTGAGAGTGCACAAGGAGGGCATCTGGCTTAGGGATGTCTGAGGAGGAGGATAGACCTACAGAGTGGACACGCGTAATCACTAGAAAGAGAAAGGAAGCCAAAGGAAGTAGTTTTAAAGACCTGAAAGAGACTATTAATCTTGAATTCTGATGGAAAGGAAGATGAAAGCAAAAAAAAAAGTCATCAGGTCTAGCAAAATGGAGATGGAAGTTGACTTAGTGAGGCCCAAAAAAATCACATATGTTTTTATGGTTTGATAGACTTGAAGAGTTACTCACCATCTAAATTATAAAGGGCAACTAGAAGTAGTTGGGAAGCATCTATTTTGGCACCAAAACTCTCTTTGAATTATGTCTGCAGTTCTTTTTATCACTGTGATTTTAGATGAGTTTATAACTTTTATAACTTTCCATTTTCTCATCTCTAGAATGAAAATAATGGAAATCTTATCTGCTGAACTTATTACAAAAAAAAGTTAAATTAATTAATGCATTTGGTCAGACATGACATAAAATCAGTAGTAGGAGCAAACATATTAACTTCACATACCCAAAGATTAGCAGGTAGAATTAAAAAATGTCCAAAAAAGAGTCAAATTTGTCAAATGAACAGTCAATTCTAACAAGACAGCTACTTTAATTACAGATAGATGCTTCATCACATCATTTTATGGATAGGAAGGAGAAAGTAAGGCAGTTCTATAATTCTCTCATGCAAATTAACTCAAGAGAGGTAAAGAGACTTCTACAGGAATATATTAAGAGAAATTCCAAAAATATTACCGTTACTAGAATCAGAACTTCAGTCCTTCTCTCAGCACATGCAAATTGCTATAAATTCAAAAACGCAAAAATATTCACCTGTACCAGATGCTATTCTTCTTGAAGGTATAAATAAACCAAAAGGATTTTTAAACTTCTTCTTGAAAATAAAATTTTATTTCAAATAATATAATCTCTCCCTGATTTAATGTCATAAAAATACTGTCACTCTACAAAAGACTTTAAACTGATTCTTTACAAAAGATGATGGACAAAGAACCAATAAACAAATTAAAATACACTTGTAAGTGATATGCAAATAAAAATTCAGAGTTATTACCATACATCCACTAGAATGTATAAAATTTTAAAAGTGGGAAATAAGTTTTGATTAGAGTGTGAAGCAAGCTGGATTCAGCAGTGCATACCTATAATCCCAGCAGCTCTGGAGGCTGAGACAGGAGAAATGTGAGTTCAAAGCCAGCCTCAGCAACGGTGAGGTATTAAGCAACTCAGTGAGACCCTGTCTTTAAATAAAATATAGAATATGGCTGGGGTGTGGCTCAGTGGTCCAGTGCCCCTGAGTTCAATCCCCAGTGCAAAAAAAAAATAAATAAATAAAATAAAGATGAGTGTGGGAAAACCACAACTCTATTTATTTATTTGCTTACTTATTGATATTGGAGATTGAACTCCAATTGTGCTTTACAACTGAGTTACATTCTCAGCCGTTTTAACTTTTTGTTTTGAGACAGGGTCTTTCTAAACTGTTCATACTGGCTTGAACTTCCAATCCTCCTGCCTCTGCATCCCAAGTCACTGGGATTACATGTGTGCACCACTGTCCCCAAATCAGAACTCTTATGCCCTACGGGTAAGATTACAAATTGGTGCAACCACTTTGGAAGCATTTACTCAAACAACTCATATGATCCAGCAATTTCTCTCTTTATGTTATACCCAGCCAAAATTTATATATGTGTTTACCAGTAGGCACATATTAAAATATTTAGAATGGACTTATTTCTGATAGTTCCAATGGAAGTACTCATGGTGACACTATACACACATGTCAGTGGAAAACGTATGTGGATGCTGGACAGAGATGATTATCTTTTACTCTGTGGGGTTTGCTTTGTTTGTATCTATGAGATTTCATATGTTAAATTTTGCAATTAGAAAATTTCCATAACAAAAAAAAATCTGTATAAACATTACATTCCCTAATTATTCAACTGTGTTCTGTCCAAATAGTTATGAAAAGCAAGCAAACAAAAATCTTCATTCTCCCATTTAATTTTTAAATCACTAGAGAGAAGTTAAGCTCCCAGTGAAAGTGCTGCAAGTTATGGTATGTAATTCACAGCTTTTCAGGGACTAATAGCTGTTATTCCTGTTTTACTCAGGCTTTAGGAGCTCAGTTCTGTCCATTGTCTCTTTCTTTCCCCTACTCTTTACAATGTGGATGACCACTTTGTCTTAGTTTATTTGGGATGGATGCTTTTATAAAATATCATAATGTGGGTAGCTTTTAAATAACATAAATTTATTTCTCACAGTTCTGAAGAGTATGAAGTCCAAGATCAAGGTGCCAGAAGATTCAGTGTCTAGAAAGAGTTCCCTTTTTGGTTCACAGCTGGTGCCTTCTTGTTTTATCCTTGCATAGTAAAATGGGTGAAAGAGCTACTTTGAACCTCTTGTATAAGGGCACAATCTTATTTATAAGGGCTCTGCCCTCATGACCTTGTCACCTCCTGAAGGTCCTAACTTCTAATAATATCATGTGGGCAGTTAGAATTTCAAATATGAGTCTGGGATATACATTAGTATCCTGATAATAGCAATGCTTAAGTTATGACTTAATCGGGGATCAAACAGTGATCATGTGTTGATCATTGGATTTGGGATCTGCTCTTATTCATGTTGCCTTCTTAGATAGAAAATCTCTGGTACATGCAAAATAACTATATTATCTCCTAATCACTAATAATTCAAGTTTCAAATTATATAGGAAAGATCAAGAGTTTCTCTCCCAAAAATTGTAACAGAAGTTTAACTTCATCTCATTGGCTAAGATTGATATAAGTGCCCAGACTGACCCATCACTGTAGCTAGGGAAAAAAAAACTTAGTCTAATAGGCCTAGGCCATATCCCCGGAGTCATTACATGCCATATCCCTGGAGTGGCAGTAGGAACTTTTTAATCTTATTGTTGATTTGACCAAACTGACCATGTGTTTCATAAGTTTTTGGAGCAGTTTGGAATTGGTCAGAGGAATTTTGAGATGTTTTACTGGAGATGCATTAGCCTGTTGTAAGCAGAGCTTAACAGCTGATCTGGTGGGATTTCAGAAGTCCAGAATGCTGATAGGACTGTGGACAGTGAAGACAGGGCTTAAAAGGGTATAGATGAAAAATGGAAAACAATTGGTAATTGGACTAGAGGTCATTCCTAGAGGTTAGGTTCTAGCTAAGAAATTGTCCACATTTTGCCTGTGTCCTGAGACTTTCTGTGAGGGTGATTTTAAAAGCAATGGACTTGTTAATCTGGTAGAAGAAATTTCTAGAATGCACAGCATTCAGGTGGTGGAATGGACATTATTGTTATAATCAGGAGCAGAAAACAGAGTAGGAAGATTTGAAAAATATGGACCTGAAAGGCCAGAGGAGTAAATCTGGGGCTAAGGAAGTTTCAGTTGTCAAAGACATCACCACCATTAAAGAAATGTTAAAGATGTTGCCCAGAGACAATAAGAAAGATGGCTTGAGGGCATCTCAGGAGCTGGCAAGACCACACCTTTCTCAGACGCAAGGGAGTAAAAATAAAAATTCTCTTGAGAAGAGACCACTGGGGCACCCTTCTTGAATGGGATCTAGGAAGTTTGTTCAACATGCTCAGCTATGGGTGCATTCAGAGGCCACTGCAGCCAGGGTCCCTGGAATCTTGACTAAGATGGCAGTAAGCTTGGCATCAACTACGTGGTGCTGGTTCTGCAGAAATGCAAGATGCTGGAGTTAGGGGATCATAGAGGCTTCCACAAAGATATAAAAGGAAGGCCTGGGAGAGGAGGCAAAGTGAAACAGCCTTCAGAGTCCCTGCGGGCAGTCCCTGAGAGGGAGAAGTATGGAGATATGAGGAAGAAGCCAAAGCTGCATTGGAGACCCCAAGATGCCAAGAAATGCCAGTAATGTGGGACATGATCCCAGGTCAGCTACAGAAATTAAGCAGAGACACGCTAACAGAAAAGACACATGGGCTACAACCAACAAGGTGGATCTACACAGGCACTTTGGAAAAAACAGCACAATGACATGTGCTCCCAATGCCAGACATAGAACTACAGGACTTGTTTGCCCAGCTGATTTCAGTCTTGCTTTGGTCCTATGCCTTCTTTGTATGCCCCTATCTTGTGAGTGGAAATATTTACTCTGTACCTTTATTATTGGATACTTGTGAATTGCTTTTGATTATCATAGGAGCTCATGATGCAAGCTCACCCTGAGGCTCAGAGACTATGGACTTGAACTTTTGGGCAATCTTGGAACTGTTGAGACTATGGGGATTCTTGGAAATGGAAAAAATATATCTTCAATTGTTAGAAGGTTATAAGCTTTAGGGGGCTATTAGATATGGAAAATGACAAACCCCCAAATGGTGAGGCCTGGCAAAAGAGAGTGAAAAGGAAAGCATTGATCCTTTCCCAATACATTCTTTCTCAGTGACAAGACAAGCCCTGGGGAGGAAATATCCATCCAAGCCTAGACTGGAAGTCTCTAGGAAGAAGCCAAAGTATTAACCCTTTTCAAACTAAGTCCTTTCTCAGTGAGAGTACAATGAGACCCTAGAGGGAAAGAGGAAGGCCTGAGCACTGACCCCAGATCCTCCATCTGGCCCACTGACTGCTGACCCAAGACGATCCATTAGACACACTCTGGCAATAATTAGGTTACCTCTCAGTATAACCTATGAAAGCAGAAACTTCCTCTTTGGCTCATTTTCCACCAGGAAAATGGGTCTACCAGTATCACCCCATTCCTGCATGAAGGTTTGTTCCTGAATAAAGAGATGACCCATGAAGTTTGCATCCAGCCTGATCTTTCTATGCTAATAGGGCCAGGGCCAGAATGTTATGGTTGGGGGTGAGGTGTCCCCCAATAGCTCACGTGTGAGTTAATGCAAGAATATTCAGAGGAGAAATGTTTGGGTTGTGACAGTCTTAACACAATCAGTGAATGAATTGCCTAATGGAATTAACTGTGTAGTAACTGAAAGTGAGTAGGGTGTGGCTGGAGGAGGTTGGCACTGGGGGTGTGGCTTTGGGTATATATATTTTGAATCTGGCAAGTGGAGTCTCTCTCTCTCTGCTTTCTGATAATTATGTAAACTGCTTCACTCCACCACATTCTTCCTCCATGATGTTCAGTATCACCCCGGGCTCTGAGAAATGGAGCCTACTATCTATGGATTGAGACCTCTGAAATCGTGAGGCTTCAAGTAAAATTTCTTCCTCTACAGTTGTGATAGTTGGGCCTTTCAGTCACAGAGTGAAAAAGCTGACTAAAACACATTCCAGTGGTTTCTATCTTGAGAACGCAAAAATCCTAGTGTATAAAATTATGCATGCTAACAAGCAGGAAACAACACTTTTAAGTAAAACTATTCATAATGCTAAGGACTTTATACAGAATTTCTTTGAACATAGCCCAACAAATGCTTAATTGTAACTTGTAAGATAAGCTTAAGTGCCAGCCTGTAAATGAGTATAATAAAACAATTTTTAAATACTTGGCTTTTAGCCTCCTTCACAGAATTTCTAAAGCTAAAATCTCTTCCTTCTAAAATGATCTAAGGAAATTCACAGATTCTCCTCCATGACCTTCAATCTTTTATGTACTTTTTTACATTATTTCACTGGTACCCACTCACCACTACATCTACTAGTGGCCTAAGTTGATCCTCCACCATTCATTAGATCCACAAGGTCCTTATATAGACAGTACCCTTAGCAGTATATTTTGGCCTTGATAGATAGAGTATCTTAGATAAAGATATATAAATCCTAATTGGTAGTTCCAAGAAACTAGATGTTCTACCTAGTAGGGAAAATGGATTTAAAGAGGATGAACTTTGATTATCAGGAACTATTTAATTCAGATTGGACCAACTAGCTATTTTTGGGAAATTCATATCTTCATACATCTTGTTATAGTTTGAATATGAGATATTTTTCTAAAATTCATGTGTCAATGCAGAAATTTTCACAAGTGAAATTGATAGATTATGAGACCTGTAATCTAATCAGTGGATTAATCCATTTTATGGGTTAATAATTTGAATGAATTACTGGATGGTAACTATAGGCAGATCAACATAACTGAAAGAAGTATATCACTAGGGAAATGCCTTTGGGAATTGTATTTTATCCCTGGGTCCTCAGGTTCATTCTTTCTCCCTCACTCTCCCCACCACCCTCTTCTCTTCCTCTTTCTCTCCTCAGCTGCAATAACTTGAGCAGCTTTCTTTCACCATGACTTTCTGCCAAGATGTTCTGCCTCATCTCAGGTTCAGAACAGTAGAGTTGGCCAACCATAAACTAAAACCTCTGAAACCATGAGTTAAAATAACTATTTCCTTCTCTAATCTGTTCTGGTCGTGCATTTTGGTCTCAGTGATGAAAAACTGACTTAACTTTATTCCATAAATACAATGGTCTGCTTCTGCACCTATTTGCTCATCGGGAGTTTTAGATCTCATGTTAACCTGTCTTACGTTAATCTGTCTCTAACCTTTCTTAATTTTTTAAAATCAAAATCCTACTTGTGTAAACCAGGTAGCCTACAAATACCCTAAGGTATGAATGCAATCACTTGAAAATAATTAGAGCTCAGTAAATATTTGTCTATTAATTGTAATAAGAACTATAATTCTAGCAATTAGAATTTGGTATTAGCCAACTAATCCAGAACTTAGTTCTCTAAGAATTAAGGAGAAGACTAATAAAAAGGTGGCAGGTAATATTGGATTTTTTTTACTTAATTATCATTTCATGCAGTAAAAAAATTTTTTTACTGAGTTTTAGTTGTTAGGCACTCAGGTGGACTTTGTTTTTTAAAAAAAAAAAAAGTGAAAGAAACATGATCTTTATCCTCAGAAAACAGAGTTTTCTCCACAAAATGGCCTGTGAAAAGACCATAAGGCAGGAATAAGCATGTTGTCATATTATATATACTAGATCAAGGTCTACTTCACAGAATCATTGATGAGTTATAGAATATTATGCTATTAAAGTTATAATATACAATTTATATGGGACTTCTTTAGAATGATAAAGAAATTTATTCTTATCCAAGAACCTATGGAAGATAATAAAAAAGTCATACTTGAAGACATAACAAAATAAAATTTTACTTTTTAAATAATTACTTAGTTTACCATACAAAAAAATGAGCTAGAATGGTCAAAACAAGATCCAAGGAAATTCTCACTTGGAAGATTTACAGTTTTCCAGGTCGAATATGATGACAGACTGAATTATGAGAGTGGAGATAGAAATATTGAGGAGTAGAAGGACTTGGGGATCAACTATGAGGTAAAAATTAACAGGACCTGTTAATGGATTGAATATAGTGATAAGGCAAAAGAGCTGTCAAGGGTAGAATGCATTATTGCCTTCCAACTGAATTAAAAGTGATGATGTAGTGACCATATTCATGTACAAAGAGATTACTGGGAGAGCAGCACTTTTTGGATTTATTGTTGTTTATTCTTATTTTAGTATGGTAACATTCGTGCTGTTGGTTTTGTTTTTAAAAGGTTGAGTTTGAAGAGCTATTATACAGCCAAGAGTCCATTTGGAATGGACTCCTGGCTATTTATGCCTACCATGAAGAAAGGAGATGGAATCTAAGGCTGGATGAAGCAATAGGCACAAATGCAGTCATTTGGTAGAGCACATAGTATGATTTTGCATATTCCTTACAATTTTTTATTTTATTAAATTGTTTTCTTTTAGCACTTTTTATATTGGTTACATTTGAAACAGAGCAAGGAAGAAAGGTTAAAATATGTGGAGATGACTTGGAAGTGAATTTTTTTAAAAAATTAAAAAATTGGAATAATTCAGATTCTGTTGCCAAACAGACATTTTACAAAAATGCAATACTTCAGAATTTATTCTCTTTGCAATAACATCATTAAATAATAGCACAGACTGTTAAATTTTTTAAAAAGTAGGTGTGCAGTACTAAGTTTCTGGAATCATTAAAAGCTATACTGGAAACAACGGTAAAGATTATATTGTAGCTTTTATTAGCAGCACCTTTGTGACACACAACTAAGTTTTTCCTTCTAATTGTTATCCACCCCCTCATAAAGGTTTCTGTTTTACAGAAAAAGTGGGGGTGGATTCCTGCAAACAATATAGAAACTTGAAACAATAAAATAACCCGGGACATTGCTTAGCTCACTTGTTCAGCTCTCTGTGAACAAGGACAACAACAGAAACTGCTTATCATCTTGTCATTAGTTGCAACCCTTGTGCCTTTGATATGTCTTATTGGATCCAAGGGACCTGAAAGCCAGCATGCAAATACGCAATATTTGGTAATGCTGGTAAGCCCAATCCTTTAATGGTTGTTCTTTTGCAGTTTATTATTTTATTGTTCTCAAAGGAGAATTAGCAATGAGAAGTCGTATTTTCTTCTGATATGGAAAATGGAAACTAGCCAAGGACTCCAGTTGCAGAAATAAGATCCCAAATTCCCCAGTCCCCCTTCTTCAGGTTGCACACATTGACTCCTTATAAAAAAGAGAAAGAAAACGAAAGAAAGAAAAGGAACTGTTATATGATATAATAAAAGTGAAGTTTCAAATTTTTATGTTTTTAAAAAATCCAACAAAAAAAAGACAAAACTCTAGCAAACAATCAGTTGGGGGAAAAAAAGCTACCAATGTTTTTTTTTTTTTTTTTTTTTTCCAGTGTGGTTAGGAAATTAACATAATTGAGACTTCTGGGTATGCTGTGAAATTGCAAAATAAAGCTGTGAGTCTCTCAAACCACTTCCTCTATCCTATTGCTGCTTCAAACTTGATAGCATTCTCTCACTAAGGTCCTCATTCTAAACTATAACTGCCTGGAAAACATCAGAATAACAATTCTCCATCCTTTTCTCAAAAAAACACAAACAAAATCTCATCCAAAATAAAAATAAAAAGAAAGAAAATAAGTTTGGAGTTGTTTTCTGGTTTTTGATGGAACTTTGTTCTAATAAGAAATTAGACAATTGCTTCAATTAATGTTAATAACCTAATGGATAATGTGCTACTTCTAAAGTGAAGTATTTGCAAACTCCAGTTCTCACTCATTTTTAACAATCACCCTACACACACACACACACACACACACACACACACACACACACTCAGAGGAATATACTGAGATTTAGAACTTCAAGAGAGCAGACTGTTAAAACTGGAAATGAAAACTCACAGTTGTTCACAAAAGGAAGAAGAAAAAGCAACCTAGAAAAAAAAATCACTGAAATCTTGTATATTAATTGTACTACTTAATTGTCTTTATTATTAGTTTTTGGAGGGTTGGTAGATTAAGCATAGCACTTCCAATGACTTGGTCTCCAAATTCCTTGACCTCCTCACTTCCAAAGGAGTTTTCTTTCATCCCAGTTCAGCCATCTATCACCATTAACATATCTTTCGCATAATCACCAAAACCATTTTTGACATTGCAGTTTCAGGAACCTAGCCTTGGAAAGCCATTTCTAGTCTTCCAATTCACTTAAATGAATACCCTTATGTGAACAACTCTTAATTTTCAGTAAAGATTTCAAGTTCCTCACCTCTGCTTCCATATGTTCTCACCTTTCCTATTGGTGCTTAGTTCCCAGTATTATAATTGCAACCCTCAAAATACCTTTAACTGTGAGCTCTCATCCTTCCTTATTTTACTCATCTGACAAAACCTGTGCTTGACAAACACCAACTACCCACACTGCACTGGCATTCAAATTGCACGGGTGTGCTTTGCCATTTCCAAAGTGGTCATTTCACTTTTCCTTAAAACTTATCTATCCATATAGCCTCCAAAACTCTTGCCTCCTGCTCCAATGAGAAAACAGAAGCAATCAAAAAAATGACAGTTCCCTTATATTCCCACTATCTCTATGTCATTAACCTCTGCTTTCCTTTGTGTTAGAATACTGTTGCTGATCTCCTCAAACAGTCATCCTTTCCACTTTGTCTCACCAATATTTCCCTTTGTCTTCTCCAGATTTTTCCTTTATCAATTATGCCCTTTTTATTCTGAATTACAAGTTCCTCTCTCTTCTGAATTATTCCCAACTGCACAAAACATATTCTACATTCTCTGATTTAAAACTTCCTTAGCACCCACATGCCCCTTCAAAAACATCTTATTTCTGTGTTGAAATGTCAACAAATAATTTGTACACTTCTCTGACATCATGCTATTGTCATCCAGGCAGTATCAGCATTGCTGATTTTCTTTCTCTGTTGGAAAGTTTTCCTTCTCATGATAATGTTTCTTATCCTGATTTTTCCTCCTACCTCATCTCCATGCTGTTTCTATGTTTCTTCCTTATTGGTTCCAACTCCTATGCCTAACATCTGAAGGCTAAGTTTCCTACAGCTCTGTCCCATGCCCCTAGTTTGTATTTGTTTTTATATACCTTAACTCATTCCCTGTGTGATGTCATTCAACTCTATGACTTCAAACTCTATCTATATGCAGCGACCCTCAAATTGTATTTGTATTTAGTCATGACATTTCCTTGGATTCTATGTTTGCATTGCTATTTCCTATATAACATCTAATAGAAGGATATCTAATAAGTATCTCTAACTTACCATTTCCCAAACTTCAAACAATTCAAATGTATTTGGTTTCTTTAGAAAAATAGAACAAATAGGAAAATTTACACACACACACACACACACACACACAAACACACACAGATGCGGGATGGGGAGAGAAAATGCAGATTTATTAGGGAGTTGGCTCATGCTTTATGGAGGACAAGAAGTCCTACCACCTGCTATCTGTATGCCTGAGAAGCAAGAAATAAATATTGTCATTCAATCCAAATCCAAAGACTTGAGAATGGGGCTTAGGGAGGAAATGCAACAGCATAAGTACAGGTCTGAGTTCAAAGGCCCAAGATCCAGCAGCACTGATGTCTGAGAGAGATGTGTTGATTAAAGCAGGGACTGTAAATTTGCACATACGCCACCCTTTGGTTTTATTCAGACCCTCAACAGATTGAATGATGCCTACCCACACACTGGGGAAGGCCATCTGCTCTACTCAGTTCACCAATTCATGTGGTAATCTCTTCCAGAAACAGTCACACAAAGAAATAATGCTTTACCTGCCACCTGGTCATCCCTTAACCCAGGCAAGCTAACAAATAAGATTAACTGTCAAACCAACCTACCATTATAGTTATTTGGACCCCTAAACCAGCTTCGTATCTTGTCACCCCAATCCCATCCCTATCATACCAAAAATAACTTCTCTGCTTCTGAGATGAGTCATTATCCAGCTTTTCAGTTATTGAAAATAGCTGAGATGGTACTTCTTCCTTGAGCTTAAACCATCTACCAAACTTTCTACAGACAATTCATATTATCTGTTCAAAATGAAACATTCAACATGAGCTCTCATTATCTAAAATAAACTTTGGTTCAGGAAAAATCTTTCGTAGAGCTATTAAAAGAACAATGGAAGTAATAAATTCCATTTTTATACACTGATTCCTTATCAGAATTTATTTTCCTTTTGAAATTTTTTCCACTGAAATTTAGGACAAAAGTGAAATCTCACCATAAATTTTCTGAATAAAAATAAGTAAAATATAAGGATCTTGTTTATGTGTCCATAGTAGCATGAGTTAGAGAGAAAGAAATATGCAGAATTGTGAAATAGTTGTCATTTTTAATACAAACTATGTGTTTCCTTTTTACCATGTATATCAAACTAGGTCCAATCCAGTAAATCGAGGCACAGTGATCTAAATTGGAACTTCCATTTAAAAATTAAGCTATTATAACTAAGATCTAAGAAGAACTATGAGTTGTAAATATGTTAAAAACAATGAGATGTAAATTTGTAAAAACAATTACCATAGGGCTGAGGAAGAATATCTAAGGGCTGACAAACTTGAAAGGTGGGACCCCTTCCCAAGGCAGGGTTTTAGACCTCAATGGAGAATGTTGATCCAAGATGCAAAGAAAAGACCACCAACTCCAATTTTAAATTAAAGCAAGCTTATATTGTATACACACAAAGAGAGCTGGCCAGTGGCTGCCCCTCCCAAACACTGGGCTTGGGGTCAGCCCTGCTCTCAGGGAAGACAAGGTTTTTATAGTTCAAAGAGTTACAAAAAATCTTGGGAACTTACAGCTAACAAGGTCAGACATATGCAATTCAAAAGCAAGTAGCAAACTAATAATCTACATGCATTGCATTCCAAGGAAGGGAGTATAGTCAAACCCCACATCAAAAGTTTATGAGGCACAGTTAGTTTTAGAGAGAAAGAGAGTTGTTATCTGGTCAAGGAAAGCCAGGCCTGAGTAAGCTCAAGGCCTAGGCATGAATGCCAAACGATTTTAAAACATCAAAATAAGCTCAGGCCAAATAGGAATCCTAGCATTTCATAGAAAACTGCAGTGGGCTTTTCATAACTTTTTGACAAGATGGCTCCCGGTCTTAAGATGGAATTAGGCTGGTTTATCAGAGAAGTTATGGTAACAACCTAAGGCTACTACTTCACTGAATTAGTCCAGGCCACAGAGAGTACAGTCACTTGACCTGTCATGGTATCACGGCACCACTGTGAGCTGGAGGCCTGGAGCAACTATGATGTGTATCAAGAGGGCCACAGGAGGGTTTTCACCAAGCCATACCTCACATACTGTGTGCAATGCTGGGGTTGAGCCTCACAGTATGTCATCACATCCAGGACACTGCCAACAATACAACCCTTAAAAATAGCAAGAGGAGTCCTTCCTCCAGTAATATCTCTTCAGTGCCTTATAATAGATTTATTCACATCATGCAATGTCCTTAAAGGAGCTCCTTCCATTCAGTGTGGTAAAACAGGGATTGAAGGGTGATTATGTAGTAGAAAACAATAAACTGATAACTGACATACCATTTTACTGTGACAATGTATAAGTTTTTTTAATAGAGAATTTACTATGAAATTTATGAAATCTTAAGCTTCATATTATCAGCTCCTGTGTATCAAATGTCATAAGCATTTCATATACACTTAAAAAATTTATCCCAGGAGGGAAATGGATAAGAAAGCAGATTCTGTGACTTATAGACCTGTATTTGAATGCTGCCTTTTCCATTTCCCAGTTATAATATTCTAAGTATGAGTTTTTCTCTCTGGAAAATGTAGCTAATAGCAATACCTTTTTCATTAGATTGTTGTGATCCCTGTAGTTACTGCAACATCTGGCACATAGCAAAAGCGCAGGGGATGAGTTGTTTACATTATAATGTCAAGTTGTCCTACATTACAAGATTTCAACAAAACACTTCAAAAAGGAATCACACATTTTTATGTTTTATATGTTATCATCTATCAAATTGGAATCAACATTTCATCATATTGAAACAAAAAAAGTTTGTCTTTATTCCATTTTGTCTTCACTGCAAAACCATTACCACTTGAATAAACTGTTTCCCTTTGATTTTTTTCATTGAAATTTAGTCTCCAACTTTTTCAAACCTCAACATATGTCATAAGAAATAGTCTCACTGAATGTCAGAAAAAAAAAAACTATAATGTGTCTTGAATTATTTGCAATAGCCATAAATGAGACACTACAGAAGCCCAGTGGCATCTATAAAAATGAATGTATGAGCACTCAGAAGTGCATGCATTTTTAATGCACTATGAATAATAACAGCAGACTATAAATCCTATTGGAAACAGCAAAGCTTGGAATGTCGTACCAATTATATTTCCCATTTCAGTGGGAATGAATAGTGAGATAAATTTTTGTGGGGATTGGTGGGAAATTCTACGATGGGGAGAATCTTGTCCAGAGGAAAGAAAAGGCAGCTAGTAAAGGAGAAAAAATACTAATCCCATTCATTCTTAGGTATGGTCCATATGTGGCTACAATGAAAAACAAAGATAATAAATATAAAAAAGATAACAGATAATCATACTAACCTAGAGAGTCTAAGTATAAAGGTTCTCAATATAAAATAAGTAATTACTAAAAAAAAAAAACCCTATTTGAGTAGAAATTTTATATTATCTCCTTTTAATCTCCAACTTCATCTGGCATTAAGGTTAAAGTTATTTCAAGTACACAATTCTGTCTCCCCAATGCCATCATTACTACCACCAGATTCTTCCACCTAATGTAAAGTGACTTTTCATTTGTTTATTCATGGTTTTCATCTTTTACTATATTTTTACTACATAATAAATTACATAAAAATTGCAAAGATAATATAGAGTTGTAACAAACGCTGACCCTGTTGTGTTTGACATTTCCCCAGAACATTCAGGTGAATATGTCACTTTCCTACTGAGGACTACAGTACTGTACTTAGAGCGACCTTCAAAGGTAATAACCAACCCAACATTTTGTTTCTCTCTCTGTGGTATTTACTCTTTGTAAAAAGAAACTATTAAAAAAAAAAAAAAAAAAAAACAGTAAATGAGGGCTTTCCAACAACCAGTCAGCTTAATAAACCTTACTCATAGGAAAAGATATATGAGTAGGTTGCTGGATAAAGCACAGTTTCTCTTTCCCATATGTTCCCTAAAGTATCAGTTCCCCCTTTCTCTGTCCAGGAGGTTTGTCCCTGGAAACTGAATTCTCAGAACATGACACTACCCACAGGTCCAGCTGTCCTAGACTCTAGAAAGAAAGTTTGAACTCCATCCTGATCAGCTGTGTTGTTTTATCATCTTTGTGATGCTGGGCTGGGATTCTGCACATGTTCACAGCCGCCTCTGTGTTGGCTCTGCCAAGAGGGGGAGCTGAAGGGAGGCTGTACGGCTGGGGAGGGGCTTCTGAGGAAATTTACTGTTTCCTGTTTCTATCAGACATTCTCCTCACCCCGCACCTCACCAACAGTGTTTTGTTCCTTTCGTTGCAGTTGACTCCATTTTGGATTTTCCAGGGTTCCACACAACTATTTTCATCACACTGTTCAAAGGTCATCCATCACCACCCAAGCAGCAACCCTGCCTCAGGAGTCTGGGTGCAACGCCACTAGGCTACTTCTGAGCTCAGAGACCCAGCCCCAGCCAGCCATACCACCTTGTCACAGGTCTGAGTTTCAGTTTCATGAGGCTTTTCTCTAAATATGTAAATTGTTATAGTCCAGGACTCTTCTCTTAGTTTGACCTATAGGTCAAATCTTCTAGCTGTAGTTATTACCTCAGCAACAACCTAGGATTCCCTGTTAGCTTACCCAATTCTCCAGGATGCGGCTTATCAGTTTTTATTCAGAATTATTTCTGTTAACAAAATACTCACTCACCAGCATTGCCAAAACAGTTTCCTAAGAGGAAAACTTGAATAAATACAGGTAAAATTCTTTAAACCAATGTTTAGAAAAGTTTAAGACCATTTTTTTTTTTAAACAGAAAACAAAGCAAAGGACTGACTTGGTAAATTATTACAAAAGAAAGAACTTAGATTATTTACACATTCTGCAAACCCTGGAATGATGAAGTGTGCAAGGAATTTCAGGGTGTTCAGGCAGGAGAGTTTCCTCTCACTAGTCTGGGATTTTTACAGATTCTATCATTCAGCTACCCATGCTACTTTTTACTTACCAACACATACTTACTTGATACTACTAAGTCTTATTCTTGTCCCACCCCACCACCCAACTTGGGAAGTCTGCTCTCAAAAGAGAATTGAGTTCATTATGCATGGTGTTATTTTCTCTGCCTGAAACTTCTAAGTACGAACCAATTTTGTATAATTAAGTTCATCTCTTAATTTGGTGTCTGTGCATTAACCATATTAGTTTAATTGTTGTCTCTGCTATGTGCTGCAAATAATTGAAGCTTATATTAACCTTTTAGTGTTTCAAAGTTATTTCTTATATTTAATTCCATTTGATTTCAAAATAACTGAAAGATAGATCAAGCTTTTTTTTTCTGCCATAAGTCAGTGAGACATAGGATGCAGAAATATACAAGATATAACTTAGCGAAAATAGACCCAAAAGCAATTTATTCTTTCCTTTGTTCCAAAAATATTGCCCAAATGTTCAAATATTCATGGAGAGAAAGCAGTAGGCAAGAACAAGAGGATGGTTACCCGAACACACCCTAGTAAGGCAGAGTCATTGAGTTGTAAAGAAAAGTATGAAAAACAGACTTTGAGGAAGAAAAACATGATAACAGGTGTGGGTGAAAAGTTAGAGTAGTTTCCTATTGATGCTATAACAAACCAGAATAAATTTAGTGACTTCAAGAATGCAAATTTATTATCTTAGAGTTCTGTAGATCAGATGTCTCACATGGATCTCACCGAGCTGAAATCAATTTTCTGAGAGGTCTGCATTCCTTGAAGAGATTCTATGGGGGAAAAATCCCCTTCCTTGCCTTTTTAATCTTCTAGAGAAGATGTCTTGGTTCATAGTCTTCTTCCATCTTACAGGCCAGCAATGTTAGGTTCAGACCTACGTGCAGAACTTCAGTACTCCACTTCTTTCCTCTACTGTTAAGAAATCCTGTGATTATATTGGGCTCATCTGGATAGACCCAAATAATTTCTGCATCTAAGCTCAGCTGTTTATCCACCTTAATTGCATCTGCAACCTCATTTCCCATAAAACCTAACTTATGCACAGGTTTTATGAATTAGGTCATCAGCATCACTAGGGAGCCATGAGTCTGCCCCCCAGGTGGACCAATTACTTTATTGAGATTACTAGCTAGATAACAGTTGGGGACAGAATGATATTCTAGAAAATACTTCTGATCTAATAAAGTACACAGTACAGTGAAGTTGTAGAAGAACAATAATACTAAAACACAAAGTGCAGAGTGGAGGAAAATGACAACAAGGAGTTCACAGAGGCCCTATCCTGCAGGATTTAAAATGATTTCTGATATTTATTGTGAAGGTAATAGTAAAACTACGGATACATTTAAGCAAGAGAATGTCATGATTGATTTTTATTTTTAAAAGACATTTTCACTTTACTATGAAGAAAACATTAAAAAGACAAAGGAGTATCTAAGGGGGCTAACTGAAATCTTGGAAGCTAGGTAAAATGGAGGTCTGGATTAAACTGGTATCAGAACTGGTTGTACTTGAGAGAGATTTTAGAATTTTCATCAGTTGGAACTAGTGGTTGATTTTTGATAGGTGGTTCATTGCAATGTTTCTGGCACAATGACCTAGATCAGCCTATTTAATAGAAGAGGGGCAAATATGATGGCAGGAGAACATTTAGGAAATTCTGAATGACTACTTTATATGAGGACTACTAGTGAGCATTCTGTGATGACAGTTGAATAGGAGATTGGGGATTCAATATAGCAGCCAACAATGGATATAAACCAGCTACATTCATATTGTAACATGTTTTGTTTTGTTTTGTTTTGTTTAAACACGGATTACAATTATATAAATCACCTGGAACTGTTGTTCTCCACTGGGGGAAATTGTACTCCTAAAGTTACATTTGACAACATGGATGGTATTTTGGTTACCACATGTGGAGAAGAGAATGCTACCAACAAATTTAGAGATAGAGACCAAGGATAAGGTTGGATAAACCTCTTGTGATAAACAGAACAGTCCCCTCACTTAATGAGAAATATTTGGTTCAATGTCAGTATTACCAAGATTGCAAAATCTGGTCTAGTGTAAGTGTGGTATCCAATAGGAAAGATAATCAAGGATAGAGTTCTGAGAATTTTGAATACTTAATAGTTTATTAGATTCAATAAAAGCTACAGTGAGGGAGCAGCCAGAGATAAACAATTGAGTAGAATACAGTATATCATGGAAAAGAGTATGTATTTCTTAGTGGATCATCAATTCCATATTGCTGAGAGATCAAGAATATTGATCAGTGGGAACAAGACTGATTTGTTCATATGGAGATCATTGGTGACCTTTGGGAAAAATGCCTTCAATGGAAAGGTAAGAACAAAAACCAAATTGGAGTAGTGTGGGAAGTGAGTCAAATATAGATATTGCAAATAGGGAACACTTCTGAATTTTTATTTCAAAAGAGACAAAAAACAGGTATGAATAGAGGATATATGGGAAAAAATCTTTCTCTTCTCTTTCTCTCCCTTTATGATTCAAAATGTAGATGCTAATGGAAATAAGCCAGGAGAAATAAAGGAGAAGGGTCTTTAAGAGAAGGAGAATGATGTAAGTTTCTTCATCATGAAAGAGCTGATTTATTTGTTCACTCATTTTCACAGTCATTTATTTACTCATCCAATATGGATTACATATCTACTGGAAAGATTGAATTTAAATGAGGAAGGTATTTCCTCTATTGTAACAGAAGAGTAGTAAGAAATTAATGTGGGAATTTGGATTATTTATACAACTTATTGGGGCTCAGAGTTTCTTTTATTGCAATCCTGGTGCTCTTCTTCATCAATGTTTACAAAGCTAAATTTTTTGTAATGATACCTTCTCAGAGAAACTCTAAGAGATATAAAAAGACAGTGATTTTTGATGGATACAAGTGAATTACTTTATTCTAACATTATATGAAAAGATTAAAAGATACTTAATTTTGTTCTAGATTACATATAAAATTATTTAAATATCATAACTGGTAATAAATTTTAAATAATAAAATAGAGAAACCTAATAATGCAGAGTTTTAATGTAGCTGTTAGTGCATAATTGTTCTATACAACAGGGAGCTCATTCTGACATGTTCATGCATGCACAGAATATAATTTGTTCCACTTCAATCTCTAATACTTCTACTTTTTCTCCCCTCCTCCCACCCCTAATCCCCTTTCTCTGCTACTGTTTTTTTTTTTTCTACTCATTGCTTTTATTTTTATTGGAGTTTTATATAAACATACATGAACGTGGAATTCACTGCACTATTCATATATGTACTAAGAACACCTGGATCAAAATCATTCCACCATTCCTCCCTTTTGTGTTCCTACTGTCCCTCAAATCCCTACCTCTACTCCATTGATATACCTTCTGTTTTCATGGAATTATGCCTGCCTTTTTATTTCCTTATTTCTCTCTAGCTTTCACATATGAATGAAAACATTCAACCATTCACTTTCTGAGTCTGACTTATTTTGCTTACCATGATGTTCTCCTCCCATTCATTACCAGAAAATTATATCATTTCATTTCATTGTTCGTTATGGCTGAGTAAAACTCCATTTTGTGTTTGTGTGTGTGTGTGTGTGTGTGTGTGTGTGTGTGTGTGTGTGTGTATGCACACATTTCTGTATCTATCCATTCCTCTTTTGATGTGCACCTTGGGATGGTTCCATAACTTGGCTATTGGAAATTGTACTGCTATAAACATTGATGTACCTGCATCATTATGGGATGCTAATTTAAATTCCTCTGGATAAATCCCAAGGAATGGGCTAGCTAGGTAATATGGTGGTTCCCTCCCTACTCTTTTGAGGAATCTCCATATTGCTTTCCACAGTGGTTATACTAACTTGCAGTCCTTCCAACAATGTAAGAATATACATTTTCCCCTACATCCTCATCAGCATTTATTGTTATTTGTATTCTTGATTATTGACATTCTGAATAGGGTGAGATGAAGTCTCAATGTAGTTTCAATTTACATTCCCCTTGTTGTAAGGGATGTTGAAATTTCTTTCATCTGTTTATTGACCATTTGTATTTCTTATTTTCAGAAGTGTCTGCTTACATCATTTTCCCACTTACAGATTGCATCTTTTGGGTATTAAGTTTTTTTTAATTGAATTATTCATTCTGGATATCAAACCCTTGTAAAAAAAAAGTAACTGGCAACGATTTTATTTTATTCTATAGGATACCCTCTTCATACTTCTTTTCTTTGCTGTGCAGAAGCTTTTTAATTTGATGACATCCCACTTATTGATTTTTGGTTTTATTTATTGAGCTTTAAGGGTCTTATTAACTGAAGTCAATGCCTGCTCCAGTAAGTTGGAGTGTTAAGCCTATGTTTTCTTCTAATAGTTCCATTGTTTCTAGTGTAATTCCTAAGTCTTTGATCCAGTTTGATTTGACTACTATGCAGGGTGAGAGATAGGGAATTAATTTAATTCTTCTGCATAAGTATTCTTCTTAACACCATTTGTTAAAAAGACTAGCCTTCCTCCAATATATTTTTGGTACCTTTGTGAAGTATCAGATGACTGTATCTATATGGGTTTGTCTCTGTGTCTTCAATTGTATTCCATTGGCTTTCAGTTTTTTTTTGTTTGTTTGTTTTGTTTTTGCCAATACCATGCTATTTTTGTTACCTTAGCTCTGGGGTATAACTTGAGGTTAGGTACTTTGATGCCTCCTGAATTACTGTTCTTGCTCAGTATTGCTTTGGATATTCTGGGTCTTTATTCTTCCATATGAATTTTAGGAAAGATTTTTCTAGTCCTGTTGTGAATGTCATTGGCATTTTGTTGGGGATTGCATTGAACATGTAGAATGCTTTGGATGATATGAACATTTTGAAAATATTAATTCTGCCTGTACATGAACATGGGAGCCTTTTTCATTTTCTAAAATCTTCTTTCATTTTTTAATTCAGTGTTCCATAATTTTTATTGTAGAAGTTATTTACCTCTTTGGTTAGATTTATTTCCAAGTTTTTAAAATTTATTGTGAACAATATAATTTTTCTGATATCTTTTTGAGGAGATTGATTATTGTAGTATAGGAAAGCTATTGATTGTATGTTGACCTTGTACCTATTACTTTGCTGAATTTGTTCATCAGCTCTGGAAGTCTCCTGGTGGAGTATTTTTGGGTCGTCTTAAGTATAAGATTACAACATTAACAAACAGAATACTTGACTTATTTATGTCCTATTTACATCCCTTTAATTTCTTTCTCTTATCTGATTTCTCTAGCTAGAGTTTCAAGAACTACATTTAATAGGAATAGTGAGAGTAGGTATATTTGTCTTGTTCCTAAAACATTTTAGAAAAAATGCTTTCATTTTTTGTGATGTTGATTTTATGTTTGTAGTATAAACTTAACAAAGTTGAGGAAAGATCCTTCTATCATGAGTTTCTTCAGTATTTTTAACATAAATGGGTGCTGAATTTATTCAAAGTCGTTTTCTGCATTTATTGAAATGATAATGTGATTCTTGTCCTTAATTCTATTTATGTGGTAAATTATGTTGTTGACTTGTGAATGTTGAACCAATCTTTTATCTCTGGGTGAAACCACATGATCATGGTGTACAATCATCTTAATGTATTTTTGAATGCAGATTGCTAATATTTTATTAAGTATATTTGTGTCTGTTCTCAGGGATAGTATAGTTTTCTTTTTTTGATGTGTCTTTTGTCTGGTTTTCATATCAGAGATATACTGGTCCTGGGTTTTCTTTGTTGGAAGGCTCTTAAGTGCTGTTTTAATCTCATTGCTTGGTATTGTCTGTTTAGGATTTGTATACCTTCTTTTTTAGGTATTCTACTACAGCAGCATTCTAAGTGGGCAGTCAAAGGATATGTTTATTAGCTACAATTGAAGAGTTTTAGATTCAAAGCAAGCTTGCTTTATAATGTGCTTCTATTACATTAAAATTCCTGAGAGAAACCATTAAGACAAAAACACTCATATTGCATTATTGATGCTTTACAGGTAACCAGGAAAATTGTGCAATTAGACCCCAGGGGCTCCATTAGTCATTCATCACCATCTGGAACATATAACTCTGCATACTGCTGTGATTTGTGTTTTTTCAGCTAAAGTGGCAGGCATAACACTTATTTTGTATGTTCTGTAAAAAATAAGCATTTAATATTCTCAGAGTACATATGGTCATGTGCATGCATTAGATGTGCAATGCAGGATCAGAATTGATCCATCTTTTATAGGAGTAACAAAGGGAACATGACTTTTTCTTATAAGAAGAAAAATCAGAGAATTTTAAAGCAAAATTATAGTATTAGGAGTCTATCAGAAATATTTTTTGTTGTAATGGATGGAACTTGAAGGCATTATGTTAAGTGAAATAAGCCAAATATAGAAAGTCAAGGAATGTATGTTTTGTGTCTTATATGGAAGGTAGAGAGAAAAAAGGAGAAAATAAAGTTGGGGAAATCTCAGGAACATAGATGGAAGACTAGAAGAACAGAAGAAGGGGACCAGGAGGAGGAAAGGTGAAAGAAAAGCAAGGTGCTTGGGTGAATTTGACCAAACTATATTGTTATGTTGTGTTCAAGTACAAATGTATAACAACCAATTGCACTATTATATATAATAATCAATTTGAAAATCTATTTTTTACTAAAGGAAGAAATATTTTCCTGTTGAATATGCCTTGGAATTCTGCTGAATTCAGCATGAAAATATAAAAAATATATATATATGTATATGTATGTATATTACATTTATTTATATATTTATACATATTTACATATAGTTTATATATAAATAAAATGTAAATATAATAATTATATACTTTATATATTGCTTTGTATAAATTTATATATACTATAAAATTTATATATATAATTTACACATAAACATGTATTTTGTTTAATAATTTATATAACCAAAAATATATGTACATTCATTTTTAGAGACCAGTTTAAAACTCACTACTGATCTCTGTATTATTTTCTGAATTTCCTTACTCCATATGCCTATATTACTTACTATATTATTCATTGCCTTAACATACCTTCTAATCTTTTCATGAAAATGTTGTTAAGTGAATTATTAATTATTTACATACTCTGATGCTTACCATTGGGGAATAGAATAATTTATAGTCAGTGCAGTTTTTTAATATGAATGCATTTAGGTTTAAAAAGTGTTCTGTGCTTTTATGAAAATAATATATATTTTTAAACCAAATAGCAAATTTTTTATAGAAGGACTACAAAAAGTTGAAGGAAACTTCTGGCTTTAAAAGATATAGGGCTGAAATTAAAAGCTTGTAAAGCAGGAAAAAACATGTGAGGCCTTTTTATGTGTACTGATGTCATCAGACTACAGTACTTTACTTTTCCATTGGGTCATATTCTTCAAAAGAAGCAGAAAAAGAAGTTGAAAGAGTAAACATTTCCTCTTATTAATTCAAAGCAGGAAATATTAGGTCTCCTATTTTTTTCATAAAAAGCACTCAAAGGCCATTTATATACTCATATATTACTTTTTAAAACCATCTGAAGCAGATTAACCTAAGTCCCTGTAATATACAGCACCATGGGTCAACTCTAAAACATATTCTTTCCAAATTAGAAGAACTAAAATAAATTAAAATGATCAAGTCTAATAACATGTAGAAGGAGGATGTAGAAGATAATGTGTTTGGGAAAAAATGGGACAAGAAAGTTTTTTGAAGCTTGCACTAATCAGAGTTCTCCGGAGAAAGAAAACCAGCAGGATTTGTACATATACTGAAGGAGATTTGTTGTGAAAATTGGCTCACGTGATTATGGAGGCTGGCAAGTGCAAAAAATGGCAAGATGTGCCAGAATAATGGAGACCCAGGAAAGCTCATGTGCCAGTTCAAGTTCAAAGGCTTGGCTGTCCATTGTAGAGCCAGGAGAAGTCAGTGTTGCAGCTTATGTCCAATCATAGTCTGCTAGAGAATTCTCTTGTTCAATGGAAGCTGGCCTTTTAATTCTTTTTAGATAATTAAGCTCATTAGACAGGGTCCTCTTTTATTATAGAAGATATTTAATCTGTCTGGGCTGCTGTAACACAGTGGCCTAGACTGAGTAGCTTAAACATCAAACATTTGTTTTTCACAGTTCTGGAGACTGAAAGTCCAAGATCAAGACACTGGGAGAACCAGTGTCTAATGAGGTCACTCTTTCTGCTTTTGCCATGGTCACCCTCTGATTGCATCTTTAAATATCAAAAAGAAGTCCTACTTGCATCTTTCTTCTTGCATGGTCATTAATCCCACCCATGAGGACTGTACCTTTAGGACTTAATTACCTGGCAAATATCATACCCCTGAAAATCATAATATTGTGCATTAGGATTTCAACATATGAATTCAGGGGGGATATGAATATTCCACTCATAACAAAAAAAAAAGTATCTGCTTTACTCAAACTCCACTAATTTAAAAGTTGATTTTGTCCAAGAAACTCTAAGAAGAACACATAGATATATCTTTGACCAAACATGTGGGCAGCACATGGCCTGGCCAAGTTTGGCACATTTAAAAAAAAAAAAAAAAAAACTGCCATAAAGCTATATTTTGCACAGCAGATTACTAAACTCATAAACCAGGTTATTTTTTTAGTGGTTTGAGTGGAAGAGGATGATGCACTTTATGTGCAAAATAAAATGCCCCCATCCCCAGCATATTATTGGTTTTGACACTGCTGAAACTTTATGGAAACTAATGGATTAAGTAGTTACATCAATAAAATTTCTATTATTACAGACAATCTTATAAAGCATTGAGTCCTTTTCTCCATCTACAATCTATTTAATCAAGTTATCTAATGATGATATCAAGATTAATTTTTGAAACTAAAATATTTATTTTATGATGGCAAAGAAGGCTGAGTATCCTTTTTAACCCAATTAACCATGCTTATGAAGAATATGAATATAATACATAAAGCCATATTCAACGAATAGCTTGTTTTCAATTTTTAAAAAGTGAATAGAAAAATAAAGCACTATAGATTAGTGATTTTTACCTCTCACTCTACATTGGAATCACTTAGGGAAAATTAGCATCTAAATCTCTCCCATTCCTTTGTCAGGAAATTCTCTACACTGATGCTAGATTTATCTTTAAACACAAAATGGGGGGGAGGGTGTGTAATCATCTTCTACTTTAAACCTTCCATTGCATTGGTCATTTCTTGCTTAAAACAGCGTCAGTTTTGCAAGATGAAAATGTTTTGGAGATATGTTTCACAACAATGTGAATAGACTCAATTCTACTGAACCTTAATTTTAAAAATGATTGAGATGGGAAAATTCATTATGTGTTTCTTCTACAATAAAAATAAATAAAAAAGACAAAATTTTTAAAAAATTTAAATGGAGCCCATATACCTTGTTATATCCTTTAGAGTTCTTCCTAGTATAACCCCAGTGTGGCTCTTGGCTTGGAGATATACTCTGTTCAAGGCTTCTGCCATACAAAATACTTTCTAGAAGCCTCCTTTCCCCCTCCATTTGTCTCTACTTGAAGTTCATCTACGTCCCTGACCACCTGAACAATTTGTACTTATACTTCAAGATCAACTCAAATATCCTCTTTTCCTTTAGGAAAAAAAAAAAAAAAGCCTTTTAGGGAGAAAGATGTTAACTGTAAATAATTGAATATTTTCTCTTGTAAGATTTAATAATTCTACAAATCTTTGTGACTCAAATTTTTTGACCAATAATAAATCATTAGATGTTTATTATAAGATCTACACCATGTGAGACATACAACTGCCCTTAAGAATAGGTAAACATTGTGAGTATGTAACTGATATGGAGAAATATTAAGTACTTAACAAGGAGCAGGAGATATAAATGAAATCTGAGTCAGAAAGGGTGGTAGTGGAGACTGAATTTGAGGATGAATTAAAGGACGAAACAGTACTTTCTGTATTCATTTCTCTATCCCCAGTCCTTAGTGCCTTCCATACAGAATGGGAGCTTCATAAATATTTCTTGAGTTAATGAGTGAATACATGAATAATAAGTAGCTCCTAAAGCTATAGGAATTAATTGGAAATTATAGAATAGGCAAAATATAGATATGATAATAATCAAGCATAAAGTGACATTCACTGAGAATACCCTGTATCCTGATTGTGTCTATGAGAGTCCATTCTAGTACTATAATTAAAAGAAGAACCATCTCTTTCTACACAAAGCAAATTAAAGTAAATGCATAGGGAAAGGAAAAATCATAATTGAGTATTTAAATGTCAAAAGCAGCTTGCTGACCATAGCCAAAACTCATAGTCTCTTATTTTAAGATTATTGGTTTTCTGCTATTGCTTTTATTTTAACTTGTGTTGTTTTTCTTACCTGCCCTGTCTCTCACCTGCAACAAGCATTATTTTTTTTTTTTTTTTTTTGCTTTTTTCCCACTGATGCCACATTATTTATTTTTTTATTTTAATTAATTTATTTTTTTATTCTAAGTTGTTAGAAATGACAGCAGACTGCATTATATTTCATATAATATTTATAGAGCATGCTTTTACATATCTCTGGTTGTATAAAAAGTATATTCACAGCATTTGTGACTTCATACATGCACTTAGGGTAATAATATCCATCTCATTCTACCATCTTTTTTTTTTTTCTTCTTCACCCTTTTGCCCCTTCCCTTCCCTTCCCTCCCCATTGGCCATTCTAGTGTTCCTCTAATCCTCCCATGCAAAAGGCACATTCATACATTGCTGGTGGGACTGCAAAATGGTACAGCCAGTATGGAAAGCAGTATGGAGATTTCTTGGAAAACTGGGAATGGAACCACCTTATGACCCAGCCATCCCACTCCTCCTTGGTCTATACCCAAAGGACTTAAAAACAGCATATTATAGGGACACAGCCACATCAATCTTTATAGCAGCACAATTCACAATAGCTAAATGGTGGAACCAACCAAGATGCCCTTCAGTAGATGAAAGGATAAAGAAAATGTGGTATATAAACTCAATGGAGTATTACTCAGCAATAAGAGAGAATAAAATCATGGCATTCGCAGGTAAATGGATGAAGTTGGAGAATATAATGCTAAGTGAAATTAGCCAGTCCCAAAATGCCACATGCCGAATGTTTTCTCTGATACAAGGAGGCTGATTCAAAGCATTAATTTTTAAAACATTCCTGGGATAAATAGCTCAATCAAGTAAGGAGGAAGATAGAAACAGAACAATTTTAGATAGTTAAATTCAGCATAAAAATTAATTTTGTCTGATATTTTCCATACTGGTTTTTTTTTTATTCCTACTTCTACTAAAATTAATTATCATGGCTTTATTGGAATAAAACAAAAATGTATTATCTTACAATTATGGACATCAGAAGTCCAAAATTATCCTTACTGGGCTAAACTCAGGTGTCAGCAGGGCATTGCTGTCTCCAAAGGCAAAAAGTCTATGAGACCTATTTTCTTAGCTCTTATAGCATCTAGAGATCTCCTGTACCCCTCCCCTAGTGGTTTTTTCTTTCATCTTCAGAGTATATCTACCCAACCTCTTTTCTCCCATCATACCTCTGTTCTGATTTTATGTCTACTACTTCCCTGTATAAGTACCATTGTGACTGTATTAGACCCACCCAGACAATCTAGGATCATTTCCCCATCTCAATATTCATAATTTAACTACATCTACACAGTTTTTTCTGACAATAATATTCATTGGTGCTGTGGATGTGGTAGACATAATTGGGCGTCATCATACAGCCCATGAAACTTCTGATCAGTTTTATTTAAAAATTTATATTTGTATATACTTTGGCCCAGTTGTCACTTTCCCCCTCCTGCTGATAAGTATATCACATTTCACCTTTCTTTATGTCTTCAGGTCTTTCAGTATGAAGAAGCGATAGCTTTTTTTTAACCCTCTGGTCTTCTGATGTCTGCACTCTCTGTTAAATATGAGTTCCAGTTTGAGCTTTTCTTCAACAACTGTACACACATCAAAACTGACCTGTGCTTCCCCTGAAATCCTCTCTGATCCTAGTAGCACAACCTCTAACTTGTTCAGTGTCTCTTCTCCTTTCATATATTTCTGAGGTATTATTCTGGATTGACTTGGGTTCAGGTATTTGCTTTACTACTAATACTTCATCTTATCTGGATGTCACCTGTAAAATGTGGACACTGTTGCCTACTTTATCATGCAGTGTCTATATTTAAGAGATCAGAAACACATAATAACTGGTACAGAGCGAATATTCCACAATTACTAATTTACTCTTTGTCCTTTTTCATTTATTTTCAGCCATTTTTAGACAGAAATCAAGATAACCTACAATTAATTTCAATGTTTTCTTGCTCCCCATTCACTTGGGTACATACTTATATCTTAGAGAATGCAACTCTAGTCATTTTCAACAAATAACCAACCTACAATATATAGTGTGATACATATTTATTTGTCTACACAAACTATGTTGATAGGAGGAAATTCTCCCCACAGGAGAAAGTGGATAATTCAGGTGAAATTTTAGCTAATATGACCAAGGATTTAGCTGCAATTATGTATTAACTGGACTCTCGTATGAGCTGCAATTATATAAGGTACGTTCTTTCATTTAAATATATTCCTTGCTTACCTAAGAAGGCTATTTGACTAAAAGATAAAATACATAAAAACATTTTCTTAACCTTTGGAAAACTCTCATTTTACATACTAAAAATATGTTTCAACAGCAAATTTAAAAACTATTATTTTCAGGCTCACATGGCTTCTTCAGTTATTTTTCTTTACTGTTTTCTCTTCACTTTCTCAACAGGTATTCCTCTATGCCACTTAATTTTTTAAAAAGTTCTTTTTTTCCCCATTCTGTGGCCAGAGTCCCTATTATGTGAGATTAAAATCTATGTAATCCAGTTAATGAGTTTTATTAGAACTCCTCCCTGACTCCTTTCTTCCCCCCTCCCCTAATTTCCTTTGGCAATTGTTTTAGTCAGCTTTTTTTGTCACGAGCCATCCATGGGCTATGTGTGTGAGCTATGTGCATCTAAGCATATGAGGGGACTGGTCTGGCGTTGCATGCTGATTGAGCTGTGCAAAGCAAGTGTGCCTTCCTCTGGTTCTGTCTGTGATCTCACACAGCACCTGAGATGGGTGTGACTTGCCAAGATGTCAATCAATCTGCTGACCACAAGACATCACAAAGCAAGACTCCATTTTCAAAACCCTACCCCTTGCCTTATTTGGGTGGAATATTCTATCCAAGGTCTTCTCCCCAATAAATAGGGTGGGTTCGGGTATGCTTGCTTTCTTGCCTCTTGCCTCCCTTGCTCCTATTGCCCTCCAGCACAGGAGCTGACCTTCGAGGTGGCAGAGCCATCCCTGACCGCCCAAAAAAGGTATTTTGTGTTTGTGTGGTCTTTGTGTTGGCAGACCAATTTATGCGGAGTGACCCTGAATCTGTTGCCAGTGCGGGACGTGGGCAACACTTTTTTGCTGCTGTGACCAAAAAAAAAAAAAAAAATCTGACAAGAACAATTTTAGAGGATGAAAAGTTTATTCGGGGGCTCATAGTTTCAGAGGCCTTGCAGCCTGAGGGGAGGTAGAACACCATGGGAGAAGAGTGTGGTGGAAGGAAGAAGTTCAAATATCACACCAGGAAGGTGGGGGGGAGAGAAACACACAAAAGAGCACTTTGCTCAACGAGGACAGACTATAAACCCCAAAGGCAAGTCCTCAGGGACCCACCTCTTTCAGCTACACCCTACCTACCTAAAGTTACCACTCAGCTAATCCCTACTGGGATTAATTTACTTATTGGGTTAAGGATCTCATAATGCAGTCATTTCTTCTGTAAACCATTTGCATTGACTCACACATGAGCTTTTGTGGTATACATCATCTAAACTATAACAACAATACACCTCACATTACCCATTTTTATTCCCTCTGGCAAACCTATTGGAAGTGAATGTAACTCTTGAAAGGTGCGCATTACATAAAACCTTTCCCTAATGGTACATCATAGTCTCGCCATGTCCCAAACATGGCTTTAAACATACAATTCCTCAAAACTATCTTAAACATCTACACAGGATCTCTTCAAACAGAATCCAGCAGATCAATGTGGTATAACCCTGGAGAAGATAATTTTATTGCCTGAGAGAGGGAGAGAGTTGGATTGAGTCAGGCAGATTAATTTGATTATTAGCATGTCAGTAGGGAATTTAAAATATAGTCACCCTGACAAACTCTTCTTGCTTATTATGGGCAGCACCAATAACAAATGAGGTGTGTTATGAGCACACAACCCTGCTTATACATGTTTAGTGTCCAACATAAGAGCTTTCTATAACAATTTATGATGTGTTTGTAAATAATACCACCAGGAAGAGAGATATTGTCTGAGAGACCAATGATAGACACCATATATAGACAAATTTAATACTGTTTTAAAGTTTGATTTATCTTTCTGAAATCTGTTGTCTTGAAACTGATACTTAGATCTTTATACAATTCTACCTTTATTACAGCAGCAGAAAAGCTGTATCTTTATTTTTAATTTTTAATTGATGCATTTTAATTATACACAATAGTGGGATTCATTTTCATATAATATGATCTGGTCCATCACATTCCCCAGTATCTTCCCTTTCCCTCTCTTCCTCCCTCCCCTGATCCACTTGTCCTACTCTGCTAATCTCCCTTCTATTATTATTTATTTTAATTTTAATTTTTATTACATTATAATTATAAATAAAAGTAGGATTGATTTTGGTATAATCACATGTGGACATAGCATAATTTGGTAGATTTCATTCCCCAGTACTTCCCCCATGCCCACCCTCTTCCTTTCCCTTTTATCCGTTCCCTTTACTGGACTGGTCTCCCTTCTATTCTCATGAGACCTTCCATTTTTTTAATTTCTTTTTTCTCTGTCTCTTTAACTTCCACATATGAGAGAAAACATTTGACCCTTGACTTTCTGAATCTGACATTTCACACAGCATAATGTTCACCAGTTACATGCATATACCATCAAATGCCATAATTTTATTCTTATGGCTGAGTAAAATTCCATTTTATATATATATGCCACATTTACTTTATCCATTTTTCTGTTGACAGGAACCTAAGCTGGTTCCATAAGTTCACTATTGTGAATTATGCTGCTATGAATATTCATAGGCATGTATCACTATCATATGCTGATTTTAGTTCTTTTGGATAAATACCAAGAAAAGGAATAGCTGTGTAGGATGGTGTTTCCTTTCCTAGTGTTTTGAGGAATCTCCGTACTGCTTTCCAAAACGGTTGTACTAATTTCCAATCCCACCAAGATTGTATAAGTGTACATGTCTTTGCACACCCATGCCAGAAATTGTTATTTCTATTCCTGTTGATGGCCATTCTAACTGGAATGAGATGAAATCTCAATGTATGTTTTATTTGCATTTCCCTGATAGCTTGTTATGTTGAACAGTTTTCCATTTGAATTTATTTAGAGAATTGTCTACATAGATTATTTGCCTGTTTATTGATTGGGTTATTTGGTTTTGGGGTGTTAATTTTTTTAAGTAATTTGTGTATTCTGGATATTAATCCTCTGTCTGAAGATTATCTGGCAAAGATTTTATCCCATTCTCTGGGCTCTGTCTTCATGCTCTTATTTGTTTCCTTTGCTATACAAAATACTTTTAATTTGATACCACCCCACTTATTGATTCTTGGTTTTATTTCTGAGCTTTGGGGATCTTGCTAATAAAGTCAGTGACTGTGCCAATGTGTTGGACTGTTGTTCCTATGTTTTCTTCTAGCAGGTATAATGTTTCTGATCTAATTCCTAGGTGTTTAATCCACCTTGACTTGATTTTTGTGCATGGTGAGAGATAAAGATCTAGTTTCATTTCATTGCTGGATGTGCTGGTTTCATTTTTCTACATGAAGAACATCCAGCATTCCTCTTATCATTTGTTTGAAAGTCTTTGTTGTCTGCAGCATATGTTTTTGGCACCTTTGTCAAGGACCAGATGACTGCACATATGTGTGTTTCTTTTTGTGTCTTCTATTCTATTCCATTGGTTTTCATGTCTGTTGGTTTTGCCAGTACCATGTTGTTTTTGTTATTATAGTTAGATCAGGTATTGTGAGGCCTCCAACATTGCTCTTACTGCTCAGTATTCTTTTGGCTATTCTAAGTCTTTTATTCTTCCATATGAATTTTAAGACCACTTTTTCTAGTTCTGTGAAGAATGTAATTGGTATTTTGATAAGGATTGCATTGGATCTGTACAGCAGTTTTGGTAGTAAAGCCATTTGATGATATTGTTTTTGCCTATACAAGAACATGGGAGGTCTTTCCATCTTCTAATATTTCTTTCTTCTTTCCATCTTTTAAGGTTATATTTCTTTCTTCAGTGTTCTGTAGTTTTCATTGTGTAGAGGTCTTTCACCTCCTTGATTAGATTTGTTCCCAAGTATTTTTTTTTCCTTGTGTGAGTTATTAATTGTTATGGATTAGATGTGAGTTATACCCATAATACTCATATGTGAGATGATTCAAATAACTTTGGAGATGAAATGATTGGATTTATAAGAAGTTTGACATAATCCCCTGATAGGGATTAACTGAGTGGTTACTACAGGCAGGTAAGGTTTGGCTGAAGGAGGTAGGTCCCTGGGGGCATGACTTTGGGGTTTAGATTTTGTTCACGTTGAGCAGAGCGCTCTCTCTTACTTCTCTCTTTCTCCTTCCTGGCCATGTTCTGAGGCATTTTTTTTCCACCACACTCTTCCATCATGATGTTCTGCCCCTCCTTGGGCCCTAAGGAATGAAACCAGCTATCTATAGATTGAGACCTCTGAAACTGTGAGCCCCAAAATAAAATTTTCATTTTCTAAAATTGATCTTGTCAGGCTTTTTTGGTCACAGCAGTGAAAAGACTAACTAAAACATTGTGAATAGAATGATTTCCCTGTATTTTTTTTTTTTTCTTAACAGATATACTATTGGAGTATAGGAAAGCTATTGAGTTTTTTGTGTTGATCGTGTTTACTGCTGCTTTGCTGAATTTACGAGCTCTAGAATTCCTCTGGTGGGTTTTTTGTTTGTTTGTTTCGTTTTGTTCTGATTTGTTTTTTTTTTGTTTTTTTCTGGAAGTATGGGAGTGGGGGTATAGAATCATGTCATCAACAGAGATAATCTGGTTTCTTCATGTTTTTTTTTTTTCTTCCCATTAATTTATTTCTCTTGTCTAATTGCTCTGGCTAGAGTATCAACTATGAGTGGTAAGGGTAGACATCTTTGTCTTTTTCCTTATTTTAAAGAAGATACTTTTAACTGGAAGTCCTCATGTAATAAAATGAAATTAAATCTCTATCTCTCACCATGCACAAAACTCAACTCAAAGTGGATCAAGGACCTAGGTATTAAACCAGAGACCATGCACCTAATAGAAGAAAAAGTAGGCCCAAATCTCCATCATGTTGGATTAGGACCCAACTTCCTCAATAAGACCCTATAGCACAAGAATTAAAACCAAGAATTAATAAATGGGATGGATTCAAATTAAAAAGCTTATTCTCAGCAAAAGAAACAATTAGTGAGGCGGATAGAAAACCTACAGAATGGGAGCAAATCTTTACCATAAGCACATCAGAAAAAACACTACCCTCAAGGATATATAAAGCTCTCAAACACACACACACACACACACACACACACACATACACACACACACACACAAAATAACCCAATCAATAAATGGACCAAGGAATTAAACAGACATTTCTCAGAAGATGATATATAATCAATCAACAAAGATATTTAAAAAAATGTTCAACATCTCTAGCAATTAGAGAAATGCAAATCAAAACAACTCTAAGATTTCATCTTACTCCAGTCAGAATGGCAGCTATCAAAAATACAAACAACAATAAATGCTGATGAGGATGTGGGGAAAAAGACACACTCATACATTGCTGGTGGGGCTACAAATTGGGGAAGCCAATCTGGAAAGCAGTATGGAGATTCCTAGGAAAACTTGAAATGGAACCATCATGTGACCCAGCTATCCCACTCCTTGGTCTATACCCGAAAGACTTAAAAACAGCTTACTACAGGGACACAGCCACATCAATGTTTATAGCAGCACAATTCACAATAGCTAGATTGTGGAACCAACCCCGATGCCTATCAGATGATGAATGGATAGGGAAACTTTGGTATATATACACAATGGAACACTACTCAGCACTAAAAGAGAACAAAATCATGGCATTTGCAGGTAGATGGATGAAGTTGGAGAAAATAATGCTAAGTGAAGTTAGCCTATCCCAAAAAACCAAAGGTTGAATGATCTATTTGTTTGAAGATACTGACTTATAAAGGCAAGGGAGGGGGGATGAGAGGAATGAAGGAACTTTAAATAGAACAAAGGGAGGGTGGAGGGGGGAAAGGGGATAGGAATAATGGTGGAATGAGTTAGACATTATTACCCTGAGTAAATGTATGAAGACACAATTGTTGTGAAAATACTTGATGTAAAACAAGTGACTTGAAAAATTGTGCTCTTTATATGTAATATGAAATGAATTGCACTCTGCAACCATGCATAACAAATTAGAATAAAACTAAATTTAAAAAAAGAAGATGCTTTCAGCTTTTCACTATTCAGTATGATGTTGGCTTTGTGTTTGTATAACCTTTAGAATGTTGAGGTAAGTTCCTTCTATCCTTAGTTTCTTCAGATTTTTATCTTGAAAGGGTGATGAATTCTACCAAAGGATTTTTCTGCAACTATTGAGATGACTGTGGCATTTTTGTCTTTAATTTTATTTGTTTAATTACATATACTGAATTGTGTATGTTGAATCATCCATGCATCACTGGGATGAAATCAATTTGGTCATGATGTACAATCTTCTTAATATGTTGTCAAATAAAAATTGCTAATATTTTGTTAAGGTTTTTTGCATATGTGTTTATCAAGATTATTATTCTATAATTTTTTTTCTTTTGGTGTGTCTTTATCTAGTTTTGGTATCAAATTATACTGGCTTCAGAGAATGAATTTGGGTTTGTTCCCTTCCCTTTTATTGCATGGAATAATTTGAGGAATATTGGCATTAGTTCTTCTTCAAAGGTTTTGCAGAACTCATCTGGGAATCAATTGGTCCTAGACCTTTGTCAGAAAGCTTTATTTATTTATTTTTTTGGTACCAGGGATTGAACTCAGGCGCATGCGACCACTGAGCCACATCCCCAGCCCTTTTTTGTATTTTATTTAGAGACAAGGTCTCACTGACTTGCTAAGTGCCTCGCCATTGCTGAGACTGGCTTTGAACTCTAGATCCCCCTGCCTCAACCTCCCAAGTGCTCTACCACGCCTGGTGGCAGAAAGATTTGATAGCTGCTTTAGTTTCATTACTTGATATTTATCAGTTTACATTTTCTATATTTCTTGGTTCAATTTGGGTAGGCCATATGTGTGTAAAAATTTGTCAATATCTTCTAGATTTTCCAATTTTTTTGGTATTCAAATTTTCAGAATAGTTACTAATGATCCTCTGGATGGCAGAAATGTCAGTGTTGATATTACCCTTTTCATCTCTAATTTTGTTAATTTAGGTCTTTTCTCTCTTTCTTTTGTTGAGTTTTATAAGGGCTTACTAATCTTGTCTATCTTTTCAAAGAACCAATTGTTTTGTTTATTGTATTTTGTATTCTCCATTTCATTTATTTTAACTCTGATCTTAGTTATTTCCTGTCACTTACTGGTTTTGGCACTAGTTTGTTCCTGCTTTTTAGCACTTGAGATGTAACATTAAATTGTTTTTTTTTTTTTTTTTTTTTTTTTTTTTTTTTTTTGTGTGTGTGTGTGTGTGCTCTTTCTATGATTTTAAATCATCAAATTTTCAGATACATTTTATCTAAGGTTATTTTTCCTCTTCAGATTCCAAATGGTTAATCATTATAACCAAGCTATCCATCCCTGAAAAGGAAGGCATTTTGGATTAATTAATAGTCTGTCCTTTTTTTCTGTATTTTTATGCATGAAGCACACTTCTTTCATGTTGAGAATAAAGAAACCTATGCTCTTCCAAAGTCCATGAGAGAAATCAAAACTTCCTCCTTTCACCCAAGAAAAATCATCCCATTCTCGTATGGGGTCCCCACAGAACTCATTCAGTCTCCTAGGAGCCTCTGTTTTTCCATGCAGTTATGGTTATTGCTGATTTCAAGTTGCTTCTCTGTGACTTAGATCTGCTGCTTCTTGATAGCTGTCAGTATCAAGGGTAGATCTCAGTATGACGCTGATCTTAGTTGTGGCTTCACTATTGTCAGTCATTTGATTTCCTCATAGTCCTTCCTCTGCCATCCATTTTCCTTAGCTAAGGTATAGCACCTATGTAACAATATGCAAAATGATGCAATTGGACTTTAGGTATTTTTTAATTCAAATTAATCTTATGTATTTATTTATTTTTACTAACATATATTAGTTTACATATTAACAGAGTTCAGTGTGATATTTGAACATGTGCATACAGTACACACTGATCAATTCCAGTCTCTCTTTACCCACTTCTCCCCTTCCTAATATCTAATAATCACTATTCTACATTCAGGCTGATTTCTTTGCCTTCTCCATATATGAAACAGAACATGAGGTGCTTGTCTTTCTGTTTCTGGGTTATTTCGCTTAATGTAATTCCTCCACTTCTATCTATTTTGCTACAAATGACAAAATTTCATACTTTTTTATGACTGAGTAATATTCTATTGTGTGTGTATATATATATGCATATATATATCATATTTTATTTATCAATTTATCCATTTACAGGCACCTAGGTTTAATCTTAGCTATTATGACTAGGACTGTAATAAATATGGATATTTAGGAATCTCTTTGGTATGCTGTTTTTATTGCCTTTGGATATATTCCCAAAAGTGAGATAGCTAGATCATATAAGTGAATTCAAAAAAACTATATAATCCAATTAAAATGGCAAATGATTTTCATAGACATTTGTCAAAAAAAAAAAAGAAAGAAATACAGATGGCCAACAAATGCATGAAAAAATGCACAATACATTTAGTTATCAAGAAAGTGCAAATCAAAATGACAATGAGATATCATCTCACACCAGTTAGTATGGCTATTAAGGGAGAATAAAATAATAACAAATAGAATGTAGAGTGAAAGGAACTCTCATGTATTGTTGGTAGGACTATGAATTAGTATGACCATCATGGAGAATGGCAGGAAGAATCCTCAAGAAACTAAAAATGAATCTCCCATATGATCTGAATCTAATGTCTTTGTTTATTTTTAACATTGATTTAAGTGGTTTCTGTTTCTAAAATCAAAATTTAACTACTTTTTTTCTTTTCTAACATTCTCAGTTAAGCCAGAGTTCTGATATCATTCACACTAGATTAGTCACATTTTGAAACACTTTCTATGACTATATTATGAGAGAAGAGGTTTTCTAAATTCTCTGGTCAAGAGAAAAATTTGCATGTATCACCAAAATATGCTAATTTTAATTTTGGGGGGTACATACCAAGTAATGGTATAGCTAAATCATGTAATACTTGCTTCAGTCAGCTTTTTCACTGCTGTGAATAAAAGACCTGACAAGAACAATTTTAGAGAAGAAGTTTATTTGGGGGTTCATGGTTTTGGAGGCCTCACTCCATAGATAGACAGCTCCATTCCCTGCCATTCAAGGTGAGGCAGAACACCATGGTAGAAGAGTGGTGAAGGAAAGCAGCTCACATGATGATCAGAAAGCAGGGAGAGAGACTCCACTTGCCAGATACAAAATATATACCCCATAGACATGCTCCCAGGGACGTACCTCCTCCAGCCACATCCTATCCACCTTCAGTTACCACCCATTTAATCCTCATCAGGGTATTGATTCAACAATTGGGTTAAGGGTCAATCATTTCTCCTCTAAACCTTCCTTTTTTTGATAGTGGAGATTGAACTCAGGGGCACTCAACCACTGAGCCACATCCCCAGCCCTTTTTTGTATTTTATTTAGACAGGGTCTCACTGAGTTGCTTAGTGCCTTGCTTTTGCTGAGGCTGGCTTTGAACTCTTCATCATCCTGCCTCAGCCTCCTGAGCAGCTGGGATTACAAGCGGGCACCACCGTGCCAGCTCCTCTGAATCTTCTTGCACTGTCTCACACATAAGCTTTTGAGGGTACACTTAATATAAAAACAATAACAGTACTTGTATTTTTAGTGTTTGATGAATCTTCATACTGGTTTCTGTAGTGGCTATAATAATTTACATTGCCACCAATAGTATGTAAGCATTTCTTTTTCTGTGTTATTATTACTGTTATTATTTCTGTCATTGTTATCTGTGTTCTTGATGATTGTCATTCTGATTTGAGTGAAATGGAATCTCATTGCTGTTTTGATTTGTATTTCCTTGATAGTTAAAGATGTTGAACTTTTTCTACATAATTGTTGGCCATTTGTACTTCTTCTTTCAAGAACTGTCTGTTCATTTCATTTCTTATGTGACCCTGTTAGGTACAAAGGCACAACCATTCCACAATTCTTTCATTACTATTATACCTAATTTTTCACAATATTTTTGACCTTCTTTTATCCCTTACATGTCCCAAATTAACACATATTTTGTTGACCAAGTCTAAAACATTTTATGCCATACTCTTTGGTTTCTACATTCTATTACACAATGTTCCATGAACCTTCACCCAACCACTTACAAATTGTAAGACCTTGGAATACATGCTAAAACTCTGAACCTTGATGCCTTCAAATCTAAAACTAGAATATTAATATTTGTACAACAGATTTTTCTTGAGGATAAAGTAAAAACATGTCAAAAGTAGCACTTTATAAAGTATGATATCAAGATAGCATTACTTGTTATTTTAACAAAGTAAGCTCTTTTCTTAGGTCATCCCATGATTATGATGAGCCAGGAATATAGTCAAGGAGGAGGAGACTGATTTCAGCTATGTTCTTTTTCATCCAAAAGGAAAATAAGGCTCATAATAGACAACTAGGTTAAACCCATACAAAGAATTCAAAAGATCTGGTAACCCTCTGAGCCTTAAAGTAGGCAATTTTTCTTTATATTGATGACTTGACTATAACAAAAACTAACTTATTTAGGCATGAGCCAGCACTACTTAGAATTCACCAAGTGTTTTGTCTCAGTGAAAAATGAGATTTGATCATGGAAAATCTAATATGTGTGAACTGAAGAATTACATCACAGGTTGTTTTTGTACTTTTACATTTTTAGGAATATCTCCATGACAGATATGATTTATATAACAATTGAAAACATATCATCTTGCAAGAGCCAACTTGTAAAAATAAATAAAAATACTAAACTTATATTAGCATTAGAATTACCATGGTAAAGGAAAAATGAATTATTTTGGCACTTTCTTTCAACAAGCTTACTTTCTGTAAACATTACAATTGAGGCTTTTTTTTTTTTTACTTTCCAGAATTATTAAAATTTACTTATCATGCATAAGTAAAATTTTAAAATAAAGTTTTATAATCATTTTAAGAATTAAATATGTGGAAAAATTCATGAAATTGATAAAGAAAATTTTGAATTTTATTATATATATTTACATAAATTGGTACCAAAATAAAATGAATGTATGATGATGAATTAGGATGTGTGTGAGAGAATGTGTGTGTGTGTGTGTGTGTGTATGTGTGTAGACATTGAAACATTATGTAGTGCATGGCTATACACTGTGGACAGTATATAAATATTTCAGTCAATAATGGTCAATGAATGACGATGGTTCACAAGCTTATAATGAAACTGAAAAACTCTATCACCTAGTGATACCACAGCCAACATAATATTATTACACAAGGCATTATGTGTGTTTGTAATGAAGCTGGTATAAATTAATTTGTACTGATAGTGACATGAAAATATCACATGAAAACACACAATTATGTGCAGTACATAATACTTGATAATAAATAACCATGTTATTGATTTATGTGCTTACTGAACTATACATTTATTGTGATTTTGGAGTAATGTTGTAGGGGAAAGATGAGGCAAGTCACCAAAGATAACAGGAAACAGTTTTATTTGGCTGCAGCCAGGTTCAGAGAGCATAGCTTTCACTGTAATCAATTAATCCCCTAAACCCCAAATCAGGTGGTTTCAGAACTTTATACCAGCATGTAAGGGGAGGGGCTCAGAAGTTCACAGTCTGCAGAAGTTCACATAAAAGCAGCTTTTACTCTCACTGTTTTGGGCAAGTTAACCCTTCAAAGACAACACCTGAGAAGGGGAAAGCTTTCCCCTTCTTTTCCTCCCCCTGCCAACTGTTACCATGAAGCCCAGATGGTAACTTTTCTTATCTTAGAAATGTAGACATCTCTGTGAAGCTCCAGCTCAAGGCCAGAGGCCTTGTTAAAGGATTTGTCTTTTATTTTTTTTCTTTTAGCACATTTTGCATTTGCAAACACACTTCTACAAACTACTATACTGGATAAATGTTTGTGAAAAACAAGTAAAGGGACATCCAGCACCTGGAGTGCTGATTTCTCCCAGGCCACTGGCCAAGTAAAATAGAGCAGTAGGAAAATAGAAAGTTTACCTACATTGAACTCTTTTGTAGAAGCTCTTTTGCTGATAGTCCTAAAATCAATTATGCTGACTATTTCTGGAGAAGCTTATTTAAGATTTTCTGTGGAGGAGGGAGTGCCACTACAATTAAGTTCTTTGACTTATAAAAAGTTTACTGTAAAACGGTGCTGCTCCAACAGCCTTGTACATCTCATGTTTCTGTACCTCTTGATTTCAATAAGAAGCCACACTCAGCAATTGACCATTTGGTTTCTGTAAGCCACTTTAAGATGTTTTCACAATGATGAAATTATCTAGCAATATGCATATCTCCACTCTAAAGTGATGTGTGATTGTATATGGTTATCCAAAAGAAGTAGGTTGATTTGTGATACATTATTTATTTGTCTAAATTTTAGTTTTCTTATCGATAAAAGAGATAATCATGCTCAATGTTTTACATTAGGTTAAATGTGATACTGTGTGTGTAGTTGTGTCTCTCTGTGTGTGCATACTTGCTAAATATGCTATTAGTTAAAGTAACTACTCATTCCCCAACCCCAATTTGTCAATACATTTATTGTTTCCTTTTATCAATATTCCAAACCTCAAATACATATCTGATTAATTTCTGATTTTTCACATGTAAAATAAAATTGAGCTTAATATTTATGTATTGGTTTACTGATAATTCTAAATCAGAACATCTATAGTATCTGGCTACAAACACTGACTTTGGAGTCTATCTGACTAAGACAGCTGACTTAATTGTTTCACAATAAACTTCCTACTATGCTCATCTACAATATGTGGATAAAATATAAATAAGCAAAGTAGTATGGTTGGAGTAACAGAAAGCTATTATGGCTAAAAGAATTTATTGGATCAGATTTGAAGAAAATGAATCTAAGTAATGAAACCAAGCACTTGTGATCATGATTTCCCATTAAGGTGGTTTCCCATTTCAAAAATGAAAGATAAAACAGAGAGCTGAGGATTGGAACATAACTTTCAACAGTCTCAAGGACAAAACAGGACACAAACTAAAGGTAAGAGCTTTTAAAGAGGACAGAATGAGACCATCCTTCAGAAGGAACTTATCTTTAAATGACGTTATCCATGAGTAAATTAAGGTGATTGTTCCTAAACAAATTTTCCCCCAGAAGCAAATTTAAATCCTCACTGAAGGATAAAGATATCATTTAGGTCCTTCAGCTTATCTCTGAAAATGATCATTCACAGTGTTCAGCACACAATCAAAATTAATCAGGTATACAGATAGAAAATGACTTGCTATACAAAAACAAAAAAAAAATCAATAAAATCTCAGTATGAATAATAAATATTCACTATAAAAAGACATTAAAATCATGAGACATGGGCTTTGAAAAGTGTTGATTAATATGATCAGAAAGGTAAATGACTAGATTAAGAATTTTGGATGACAATTTGAATCTACAAAAATGAAATGGAAATTCTAGAAATGAAATTAAATGAAACTCCAAAACTCCCCAAATGGATTTAAGAGTAAATGAGACAAAAATTAGTATAGAATTGAGAAACTGGTAAATCTGTCAGTAAAAAGTGTTCAAACTAAAGGATAAAAATACAAGGGAATTAACAATACAAAATACCTCATTAGAGAATGTAGGAAATACTAAAAAGACCACATATACATTTGAGTCTCAAAAATATGTCTGACTGCACATATGGTGTGACACTACATTGTGTACAACCAGATAAATGAAAAATTGTGCTCCATTGGTATACAATGAATCAAAATGCTTTCTGCTGTCATGTATAACTAATTAGAACAAATAAAAGAAATAGAAGTCTGAGAAAATAAGCCAGAAGCAATGCCCCTGTTTTGTTTTCAGCAATTCTATCTTGATTCATAGGTATGTTTTGATTGTATTCTCCATACTTAGGTTTTCAGTGTTTCTTAAAGAGCTGGAAGATTTTAGTCTGTTTACTAAGTCTGTTGACTAGTTGTCTACTACTACTATTTTAAAAATTAAGGTGAATTAAAGATATCTTTCAGATAAAATATAAGAGAATTTTGTAGCAGTAAACTAGCAGAAAAGGGAGTAAGGCAGATGAAAAAATATTCCATACAAAACTAAATACACTCCTACTTATACCTCAATTTTGTGATCTGTGATCTGGGTAGTGGTTCTATGGATGTGTTCAATTTAGGATTAATTTGACTAAACTTTTAGATTTGTGTATTTTTCTGTATGTGTGTTATCCACAAGTAAAGAATTATTATTATAGGAACATAATATATAGACCCAGACTTCTTTGGTTAGAATTTTAGTCCCATCAGTTTCTACCTGTGACTTTGAGTAAGATATTAAGTGTGTACTTTTCTGTTTCCTCATTGCTTATTAATAATGATATAACAATAATAGTGTCTGTGCAATATGTGTGTGTGTGTGTGTGTGTGTGTGTGTAGGTGATCTGGGATATAGAGATAAGTGAATTAGCTTATATAAAATACCTAAATGAGAATCTGGAGCACACTAAGAGATCAGCAAAGGTGTTATCATCATCATCACCAACAGTGTGTCTGTGTGGTTTCAGACTCTAAGATGGTTCCAAGTTTTTCCCTCCTCCAAGTATTCACACTCTTGGATAATCCTCTTCCCTGGAAAGTAGATGGGACTGATATGCTTCTAACCCTAAGAATATAGCAAAGGATGTCACTCCTATATTTATGTTGTAAACATTTATAGCTTCCATCACATAAGGAGAATCTCTGTATTGACTTTCTTTCTTGCTGGATGTGATGAAGCAAGCCATCATTTGAAGAGACATGCTGGCAAGGAACTGGGAAAGGTCCCTGGTTAATAATTAGCAATATTAAGTCTTCCACTTAAAAGACTGAATCCTGTCAATAAAATGACAACTTAGTTGCATGTTCTTCCTCAGTTTAGCCTTACATAAGACTGCAGCCAAGGCCTTGTGAGAGACATGGAAGCAGAGGTCCCAGCTTCCTGGATTCCTCACCAATGGTAACTGTGAGATAATAAATGTGTGTTGCTTTAATCCTCTAAGTTTGTGATAATATTGTTATCTAGTAATAGATAACCAACACAGTGTGACAAATTCTGGCCCCAACCCTCTATTGAGGATTAAAGTTCCTGAGCTCTGTGACAAGCAATTTTATTAAAATTTTAGGGAGGGGGGGTCTTAATTATGCATTTATGTCTGTACTTTAAATGATTGAGTTTCCCTGGTATTTTCCACCAAGATAAAATGGGAAATCATTTTCCAAAGATGAAATTACAGAGATCCATAAATGAAAACACTTTGGTTACAAATACTTTGTGCCCACTTTACCTGTGTCAATATAATTGTTCCATGAGTTTTCTGTTGGCTGAAAGTCAAGTACCAAAGAGAAAGTAACATCTTGATTAGGACCACCTGAAAACAAACTTAGTGATATCTATCTTCTCTTCTTTGGTTGACCTGAGATCCTTGACTCATAAATGACTCATAAATGACATTAGCTCTTTCACACTTTAATTTGAAGGTCACACATCAAAATGCCAAAATGAGCAAGCAAATATCTCAAAGGAAGCAGACTGAAAGAAAGATGTGGGGGGTAGTAGAGATTGAGGTAAACTGGAAATGCAAGCTACATAAAAACCATTAACATTTTGTCATTTTAAAGAAGTAAAGTGCAATGTTTACAGGTGAAGCTTTTAGGAAATGACTGCATCATGAGGGCTCCAGCCTCATCAGTGAATTAGCCCATTGATGGATTAATAATTTGATGGCATTATTGGGAGAGGGTGGAGGCAGTAAGAGATGGGACCTAGTTGGAGAAAGAGGGTCAATGGAGGCAGGTGATAGAGGGGCCCCAGACTCTCTTTTCCTCTCCTCTCTGCTTTCCTTCTCCAATGAGGTGAATAGCTTTCCTGTACCATACCATTCTGCCATGACATTCTACCTTACCTTAGGCCCAAAGCAAAGAGCCAGATGACCAAGGACCGAATCCTTTAAAATATTGCACCAAAATACATCTTTATCCTGTTAACTTGTTTTTCTCATGTATTTTGTCTGAGCAACAAAAAGTTGATATACACCAAGTCATCATCTCTCCACATGTGACACTTGCTCTGAATCCTCCCATTTGTCAAGAGTTCAAACAGACCCTCAGATCACTTTAGATACATTTATCTTTCCATGTGCATGTTATAATGTAATTATTCCTTTAGCTTTGTATTTCACACACCAGACTGCTCTCTTCTCCTCAAGGGCATATCACTTGTTGTCCTGCTTCTGGAACACTGGCACAAGCAAAGGATTCATCACAGTGTGTGGACAAGTAGAATAAATAAATGAGTGATTGAGCAAATTCATCTTTCAGAGCTAAGACCTCTGGGTGTGAAATAAGCTTGTGTATATAGAGAGTGGTCTCAAAGATTAACAGCAATAATAAAATATCATGACACCTAAAATTACATATCTATGGAAATTACTGTTTCAATTCAATGCCATTTATGATTTAGTCAAGTTAAATTAAGATGCCAACCTAAATTACATGCATATTTTTAATACAAAGGACATTTTTAACCTAAGAAAAGACAGATGCTTTATTTTTTAAATGACAGGTTGAGTATTAATATTATCATTTTTTTACTTTTTAATATTTACTTATTTTATTTTTGTTTTTTGCACTGCTGAGTATTTAACCCAGCGCCTCACATCTAGGCAAGCACTGAGCTTTTTAGCCCCAGTTATTAGCATTTAAAATATAAATATTTTATTTAAGGTTTTATATCTATTTTATTTAAGATTTTGTTATTAATTAAAATTTTTTTTTTTTTTTTTTTTTTTTTTTTTTTTTTTTTTTTTTTTTTTTGGTACTGGGGATTGAACTCAGGGGCACTCCACCACTGGGTCACATCCCCAGCCCTTTTTTGTATTTTATTTAGAGACAGGGTCTCACTGAGTTGCTAAGTGCCTCGCCATTGCTGAGGCTGGCTTTGAACTCGCGATCCTCCTGCCTCAGCCTCCCAAAGTGCTGGGATTACAGGCATGCGCCACCGCGCCCGGCATTAATTAAAATTTTTAATGAAATTATTTTTTAAAATATTTATTTATTTGCTTTAGTTGTACACAATGCAACGCATTTATGTTTACGTGGTGCTGACGATCGAACCCGGGCCACGCACATGCTAGGCGAGCGCTCTACTGTTGAGCCACAACCCAGCCCCTAATGAAATTATTTTGTAATATTAAAAACTGGGTTGATATCTTTCTCATTTTCACCAGGACTTTCCTTTTTTTGTTGTTGTTTGGATTTTATGTTGTTTTGTTTGGTTTTTAATTTATTGTCTATCTTTTACCACTGCAGGGTACTTTAAGTTTATGTAGAAAAATGTATCAAATTGACCTTAGGTGGTGAAAGTAAACAGTCAGTGACCCATTAGAAATAAAAGTGGGTTATTAAAAAAGGCCTTTCCTTTCTGCTTCTTGGGTCCTTTTATATCACACAGAAAGCTTGGCTCTCCAGGCTAAGATAAATGCTTACATTTTAATGCAAAACTTTCATAGTAATTCAGGTTTATTAAGTTAATCTTGCAGCCCCACTACAGATGGCCTGAGAGCTGGTGGAGTCTGGCAGGAAGGAGAGAGGACACACACAGAGCAGCTAACAAACTCCATGGCTCTATGCAGCTGTGCACTATGCTTTCAGCCCTAATTATGTCCTGGGGGGGCAATACTTTCCAGTTAGCAGTAGAAAATCTCAGGGCCAAATAAAGTAAGCCTATATTCTATAATAGCTTGCTCATAAGACTGAAAGTATGGTCAAGAATTTAAAACCTGATTCTTGGTTGTTGAATATCATTATAGTTGTTAAAAGTAGGAAGTAATGATTTGTAAATGGGTATCACAGTGTATTTCTGAAATCTTCTTCCCTAGATGGATATTTTATTACTTGTCAAAAGAAATTTGAGAAAGACTACCTCAGCATGATTTAGCATTCAGGATGGTTTAGTTCTTTTATTTTCATGTATTAATGATACCAGTACATTCCTGTACAAAATATCTATTGAGTGTCTAATTTGGGTCAGGAATTATACTACTTGCTATATTATACCAAAGATAAATGGTTCCTATCCCCCAGGATCTTACTCTCTGGAATGCAAACAAGCAGACTGTGTTATTGTATTTAATGAAAAAAGAACTTTCAATGAGAGAGAGATGGAAGGTGGAGGCAGTGAATTAAAAATTCAAAAATTAAGATCTTGAGGAATGTTTTAAGGATAATTCAAAAAAGATAAATTACATGTTTGGAGATTGGCTCTAGAACAAAAGGGAGGTTTCTTTTCCAATGTAACTGAATAAAAAGGTGAGGAACATGGATACACATGCACACTGTTAAAAGTTTAAGAGTAGAAACTGTAGACTTGGTGACTACTGTTTTCCTTGTGATGAATAGTATGAATCTGTTTTCTAACACTGAAAGAGAAAATAGTGCTGCTTTGGTCAAAGGCTTGAAGAAAGAATGACAGGTTCAGAATACATAACTAGGCAGTGATACATAACTAGGGAGGGGGGGAAACATGAAGATGTGCTGAACAAGGCTGAAGGACCAGATGACAATCACACTAGGACCCATCTCTGAAGTTGTGTGGTTTTCTTTAGCAGATTTCAATATTTGATGTTTCCAGAAAGTATGCAGTCAAATTTGTTCAAGTTTAGGACTCTTCTGATGTGGGACAGAAGAGGCTAGACACCCAAGGAATTCTCCAGAAGCAGGCTTATTGGCTGCAGGGTCCAGAAGGGCTATCACCTAAAAATCTCTCTGGACTTTGAGTCTGAAAATTCTTTGAATTTTATACCATGTTGGAGGAGGGGTTTGAAGGTTTACATGACAAGTGCTTTTGTTTCATTTTTTTTAGATTAGTCAGAGGTTTTATATGTTTTATCACAAAAGCAGAAGTAACATCATAAAGTCTGTGGCCAAACTTAGCTTTTGCAAGACAAAGCAATGTAGACCTCACAAAAAAAAAAAAAAAAAAAAAAAATAGAAAATCCTATCCCACATTGAGGTTTTTTTTTTTTTTTTTTGCAGAAATTTTTGCTGATATTCTGTTATTAAGCTTTCTGACAAGAAGTAGAAATTCTATGTTACAAATATGGTGAAGGTTTCTGCTTAATCATGGTAAGGGTCTCCTGGGTAGGGGTCTCTGGTCTGGTTTACTTCTATTTGGTATCAAAGAAATAAAATAAAATATCACATTGGAACTACTAATGAGAAAAAAGTTTAAATGATGATGCATAGGGTCTGAACAATGTAGAGAAGGAAGTGAGGTCAGAATGGAGTAGAATTATTAAGGAAGGAGTTTAGGAAGAGAATAGTTAGAGTTATTACAGAGAAATTCCAGTGGGCATACAGTCAGGAGATTGTGGTCTAAAGGTCAGAAGAATGAATTTACTGTTTCATATTAAATGTCCTCAGTATGGCCATGTGTCCAGAAATAATGAAGACTGAAGTCACTGGGAATGGTAGATCAAAGAAATAAAAGACCCGATGGTTGACTGGAACACTCACTAAATTAAACCAGAATTAATACAACAGGGCTTCAGGAAAAAGCGAATACAAATTCTCTCCAGAAGATGTACCCTCAGCTAAAAATAATAGTCATCCACAGAAAAACAGTCAAAAGTTTGAGAATTAAATTCAGAATTTTAATTGACTAAATTTTAATCAATTGTCCCTGATTTTTATAGTAACTGGGAAGGTTGCAACTCTCCCTCTCTATGGATGCTGTTCCTTATTCTCCTAAGACCTTAGGAAATGCAGCTACTTGAGAGCTATTTCCATCTAAAGTAGACAGCAGTTTGGGGCTGTCTCAGGGCCTCTAATGAAAAATAATCCACCACCCCTTCTTATCTTCCTGCTGTGATTCTAGAATCTTTCTGTGTTCTCAGACACCCCATCTGGACATGAGGCTGAGTAATCCCACCCACTCTGGACACAAGGTATCTTGACCCATGTGGATAGGAGGCATGGGTTTCCTTTCTTCTAGATCACTAACTTTCTTGGGAGGTAAGTATGTCTTATTTTCTGCTGGGGACTTAAACAAGAGGAGACCCACAGCAGTGCCTCTAGCATCTGCTTCTTTTCTGTCTTTTATACCTCTTCCTCTATTTTCTTACTGGATAATTGTTTGTATACCCTTTGTATGTACAGGGAAACACCTTGAACTTTGATGCACAATAAAGACAAGCTTTTAAAATTCAAATGTTGTTCTCTAAAAACTATTGTGTCTTTTATGAGCTTCAGATGTCTATTTCAAAAATCCAAATGTCACTTCTTTTCCTCCAAATTTATACAATAAAAATACTGCCCCCAGGGTAACCTGAAAAACCACAGCTTCTTGAATTGGGAATCACACAACCCCATATGAGGCATTCAAAGAGGTAAGAAATGATGATTCATACCAGGTAATGTTTCCAGAAACTATCTTAGGACAGAAACAAGATGAAAGCTTCCTATTTTTAATCTAAGTGCCTTTTACAGTCTAAGGCAAAGTTTTTGATTTCCTGGGATAAACAAGATAGGGAAGCATTTATGGTTATTTATGGGGGAGAATTGAGAGGGTAAGACTAGATGGAAGAAGGGTCAACTGCTGAGTGCAGCTTACCCTGGTTATGTATGTCTTAAGAACATACATACCAAAATAACTACAAATTTTGGAACAAACAACAGAAATCAGAAGAGGTATAAAAATGATTAAAAAAAGGAATGAGTGTTAAAGTATAGTCCATCAAAATTGCTACTTTTTGGAAAATGTCTGGAAAATGGCAATCTAGAATTTCTGCGAGGACTACAGTATATTTTCCATTATCCATTATTTGTTGTGCCTAAACACACATACCTCCTTACCCAGACTGAACATATGAAACCTAAATACAGTCACACTCATATCCTGAATTTTTCTTTTTCTTACAACAAGCCTCTACTACTACTGATAAACCTGGACTTAACTTTTATGGAAGCCATGAGAACAAGTTAATAATTCTCTCTAGACCTCAGTTTCTCTAGACCTCAGTTTCCTTATTTGTTAAATTTATAAAACTTATATCTACCTTTTTGGCTTGTTGGGTGTTATGAAAAGATTAGGCAAACATGAAATGTATGGAGGCTAATATGTAATTAATATGTAATAATTAATATGTAATTACATATGTAATATGTAGTCCACCAATTATGTTTTCCTTTCTGTTACAATAAAGACTCATTGGGTTGTCAACAGAAGAAAACCTGACACAAATTTGCTTAAGTAAAATGATTTCTTTGAAATTCATACAGGACCCAGAAGTCTGGTTCCACTTTTTCTCTACCCATTAAAATAATGTGTGAATGGACTCTACTCTCAGACAGGCTCTTGCCCTGAAGTCTCAGAATCACTGCCAGAAGTATATAGAGTGACAATCCCCCAGACTCCTGAGGAACTAAAAAGTCAGATTAAATTTTGGGTCTGATTCACCCTAAATTAGACTGGATCACTAAGAATCACTATAGCCAGTGGTTACCTTAGAGCAACCACAAATGCTGAAGGTGAGAGAAGTAACTAGCAATAAAATCCAAATGGATTTTAAGTGAAGAAAGGATAGTATTGCAACATTGGTTCACTTCAAGCTTTGAATTTAGCCCTTGCTGTTCTGTCATCACGGCTTATTTTAACAAAGACATGTTTTTTTTTTTCTTCTTTTCCCTTCCCACCCTCCCTAACCTTGGGGAAAACAGGATTACCTTCCTTCCCCATCCTAGGTTGAGTTATCTGTCCTTGAGCACATACACACCACAGAAAACAAGTAATTCAGACTTCCAGGATGGTGTTAGGAGATCTAAGAAATGGCTATCTTCCAAATTAACAAGTTAATCACAAAACCCCGCCCCCACTGGGAACACCTGTAATGTAGCTTTTGAATCACCTCTTTCAAAATCCTCTGTTCTCCCTGATGGGCAGAATCACAGCCTCTGGGACAAGAGTCCCCTGCGTTTCTCCTTTGCTAGCAAATGAATGAAACTTCTTTTTTCTTTTTCTCTAAACTGTGTCCTCATTATTGGATTGGCATGAGGGACAAGGAACAAGCTTTCAGTAACAGTATTTCCAGGAATTTCAGGAGTATGTTTCCAATGGAAAAGTGAAACACTATAAAATCCACTATAGCCTCACCTTTTTAAAAAAATGTTTGTATAGAGTTTGTTTTAATTAGCTTTTCCTCATTGGAACCAAAATACCTGACAAGAACAATTTAGAAGAGGAAAAGTTATTTTGGCTCACAGTGGCAGATGTTCAGTCCATGGTCAGCAGACTCTGTAGTTCTGGACCCAAGATGAGGCAAAACATCATGGTGGAAGGAAGCCCCTCACAACATGGCCACCAGGAAGCAGAGAGAAAGTTCCACACACCAGGAACAAAATATAAAAAATATAAATATAAATCAAAGTCACGCCCCCAGTGACTACTGACTTCAACCACATCACACCTGCCTACAGTTACTAACCTTTTAATCTATATCAGTGGATCCAGTAATTAGTTACAATTCTCATCATCTGATCATTCCAATTCTGAACCTTCTTGCATTGTCTCACACATGAACTTTTAGGAGACACCTCTTATCCAGACCATTAGAGACTAATTGAATTCAACTTGCATACTGAAGAAGTTCTCAAGCAACTTCATGCTCTAGACCAGGTGTCATAAAGAGATGGTGACAGACTCCTTTTTTAGAAATCATTAAATGCGAATAAGGCAGAAAATGCCATTTGTCATTCAATATCTATTCTCCCCTTCTTCCATAAAACAGAACCATAGATTTTATTCAGAGTTCTGTTTTCCCTAGCTAAAATAATTATATCCCATTCTCCCTTTTAGTTGAGTTTATTCAAGTAACATAGCTAATAATAATAAAATGGAGTGTTTTATAGATTTTCAATAAGGACTCTTTAGCAGAAACTGACATGGGAAAACTATGGTTTTCTGCACCCCCATCCTCACCCCTATATCCTTCCTGTTGACTTATAAGCATTTGTGAAACTGGAGCTATAGCAATTTTTTAAACCACAAGGTGATATTTTAAATGGAAATTACAGACTAGGATAATGGATCAAAAATTAGAAAAAAAAAATCGCATCTGGTGACATAAAACCATGAGATCAGTCCCAATCTGTCTGTATCCTAACTTCTTTCATGCATTGAAGAAATTTTTGTGTTAACTTAAACCACTGTTGTTTTGGCCCTTTCTCATATAAGAATCCTAACACAATCCAAAGATATTCAAGTTTGTAAAGTGTATGTAATTTATGTAATTTGCACATATGTAGATACCAGAAGATTGTGATCTCTGGAGGCCACTTGCAAAATAAAACTGTCATTATTTTATTCCAAGATCTCAAATTTTCATTGTGACATATTCTTTGGGCACTAAATCTAATGGTGTTCCAATTGTGTGGATAAAATAGGAACCAAGTCATTTGCCAATAAATATACCAATTCTAACAAGCCTGAAGACCCATGTGTTCCAGAAATTTTCTCTAAAAACACTATAATCTCATAATAATATTATCATCCATTTGTTACCATACAGAATCTTGAGCATTATCTTCAGAAGGATCCAATTACATGTAAATATGAAAAATGAAATACAAAGGGAAGCATGTTTCAATCTTTTGCATCTCTCTCTCTCTCTCCATCCAGAGCACACTTTTACAAGCTCACTCACTTGGAACTAAGGTTGGAAGTTGGAGTAGTTGGTCATGAGAATAAATACGTGATTTTACCTCATCAAAAGCAAAAGCAAAGACTTAGTAATTGGAAGTGAGGTAAGGAGGAGAAGATCTATGCACCTGCTTCAAAGAGGTGGGTTGAAGTTGATGTATAATAGGGAAGGATAGGTCTCTGAAAATAGGGAGAAAATTTCCCATGAAAGCAAAACAAAATTTACTTTGGACTCCAGAGTATTTGAGTGAATTTGCTATCAATTACAGATATGAAGAAAACAACAACTATAGGAGATCCCCAAAGCCACAAGTAGGCATGAGAAAGAATAAATCAGTAAGATGTGAAAACTTTATCAAAAAGAGGCATGGTCAATATAAATCATAAGTCTTGAGCTATGTATCTTCAATAAAAGTGGGTAAAACAGGATTAAAAGGCTCAAAAGAATAGACTAGAAGAAAAGACCATGATATATTCCCAGAAGTGGTGTATTAGTTTTGTATTGTTACATTAAAAATAGAAGCTTAAAGCATGCCATTTATTACCTCACAGTTCTCTAGGGTAGAAATCTCCCCAGGGTCTCACTGCAATAAAAATTAAGTGTTGGCAGTTTCAGCTTCCTTAATGGAGGGCTCTGAGGAAAATTCACTTCCAAGTTCACTCATTTAGGTTTGCTTTTATTTTTCCCCCCAGAATGCATTCCCTGTGGCTACATGAAAGAGACATTCATTCCCTTGTTGACTGTCAGATGAAACCATCCTTTCCTGGAGGTCTATCCCCCATCCTTGAATGTGGACCTCTGCATTTAGGAACAGTGATGACATGTCAAAACATCTCATGCTTAGAGTCACTCTCATTTCCTTTCTGCCATGTATTTTCATTTTTTTTCCTTTTCCTTATTTTTTTTTGTACGAGGAGATTGAACTCAGGGACACTTAATCACTTAACCATTGAGCTACATCACCAGCCCTTTTTCTGTATTTTATTTTGAGTCAGGGTCTCAATAATTTTCTTAGGGCCTCACTAAGTTGCTGAGGCCAGACTCGAACTTGCTATCCTGCCTTAGGCTCCAAGTCACTGTGATTACAGGTGTATACCATCAAGTCTGGCAAATCTCTGTTCTGCTACATCTCTCTACTCAGTCAGAAAAAAAGTTCTTTGTTTTTAAGAACTGATATGATTAATCTAGATCTATAATCCTCATTACATCTTTAATGTCATTTTTTCCCATACAACATAACATGTTTCCAGGTTTCGGAAATTAGAATATGGACATTTGGGGGGATTAATCTAGCATATCATATGCAGCAATACATAAAAGGGCTATTGGAACTTCCTGTGGGTACAAGGAAGAAATTAAGAATTCAAAGGTTACCCATCCCATCGTCTTTCTAATACCGTCTAATATCGTCTTTCTTATTACATCCTCCTTGAAATGCAATCCAGAGTAGTGAATGGCTATTTATTCTGTAAATTATGTTCTGTTCTCCTGAGCTGAAATCACATTCCATTTTGGGATTAGCCTTTAGTGAATGACTTCACAGAAAGGTTCTCAAGTCCAGCAAAAATTTTTCTTTGGTACACAAACCCCAACTCTATCCTGTAGAATAGAATTTGGGGAATTTGCTTAAAAATACAAAGGGGATTGATTTTCAGGGATTTGCATTGGCCTTATTCTAGCATAATAAAAATAACAAATGTGCCGACAGCTTAAAATGCCCAAGTGGCCCATTCACTATCTCCACAAGTACTGACATCTTAGAACATCTTTCACTGTGTTATTACTATTTGTAGATCAAGGATCTGCTTAGAACCCTATCTTCATTTATGTAGGACACATAAAAGATGTTGATCAATGAAGGATTCAATGCAAAGGGAAAGAAAGTAGAATCAATGGTCAAACAAACCCAGATTTGAATGCTAGCCAAGTCATTTCCTACCTATACTATTTTGTTTCTGAATGCAAGTTACATTAATCGTAAGAAATGCCAATCTGTTTGTCCATTGCTATACCCCTAGAATCTCAAAAATAACTGGCACACAGTAGGTATATAACAAGTAATATTTGAATGAATAAAAACAATTTTGAATTTTTTTCTAAAATATAGAAATAATATAATTACTGCCACAGATAGGTACACAAAAGTACTTTATGATTGGTCATAATTACTATTATTTTATTCAGTGTTTGAATATAAAGATAGACAAGTAATAGAGAAAGGTGTATAATCCATTTCTTGTTAGATGAACCATCATGGATATTTGTGGGTCACTTATTGTCTTGGTAGAATAATTGCAAGCAATAATTATCCTTCAGGAGTTCATAACCATCCTCTAGGTGAAAACTATTATTTCTATGAATAAGAAAGAACACTAAGTTTGGATAGAGAACCTCTGTTGAATCCACCACCTCCATACCATTAGCAAGTAAGCCACTTAATTATTTCTGCTGATGAAAGAATAATCTCTCCCTTATTCCATTAGTAAATTAACCAGTGTTAGGAAAAAAATATTATAATGAATAAATTGCATGAGAGATAAGCACTGATATTTGAGTCACAGGATGAAAATTCCTAAGCAGCAAATAATGTTGCACCATTAGTAATGAGAATCTAGATAGATTGATGAATGAAAAAAATAATGCTTAGCAATTTCCAAAAACAAACTATCAAAATTTACTCCTTTTCATGTTTTATAGTTAAGATATTATGCAGATGTGTAGTTATAATTCAAATAAAGAGTTTAGAATACACTAAGGCAATGTGTACAACAAACATACTATCCCAAAAATTCTGGAGATACATGATGATTGTTAATACCATGCCTTAAGAGTTTAGATGGGGAAAGACAAACTGCACAATAGGATCATCATTCTAGAACTCATGGGAGACTGATAATTAAGGAGTCACGAAGAGATATTGAGTTAGGACCAGCAGATGCTAGTATTGCAAAAGAACCACTCAATATGTAAAAAACATCCACAGAGAATGACATAACTATCAGCCCAAGAAGAGGTGTATTAAAGACCCAGAACTCTCTGGTCAAAAGAAAATTACTGCAGCTGTTCCTGGAATGCATGTTTCCTGTGGTTTTCAGGCTACAAAAATACTAAGTCAACCTGTAGAACCCAGGTACTTCAAGAAATGGTTCTTCTTCCCATCTCCTTTTCCTATCCTCTCAGAGAGAATAACTACTGAGACAAGCTGACACTGGAATGCTCAAACTTAAGGGACCCAAGGGATTATATTTTTCCATGGTGTTATTGAAGTATAACATCACTCCCAATCCATCCTCTTTTTCTTCTTATTTTCTTTCCCAAACTTTCAACATAAACTTCGTCACTGCTATTTTTTTTTTTTTTCTGGATGGTTGTCTAGTGCACAGTGTGTGAAAATTATGTCTCCACCTGAAGCAAGGAACAGGTATGCTTACTACATACTAGAAAATACTTAGGATTCCTAAAGTAAAAGGTTTCTCTCCTGCAACACAATCTACTGTATGTGTATCATCGAGCCCTCTTTGTATCACACTATGGATACTGAGGTTCGAGGAACTGGTGAAAAATTGCTAATAATCTGACCATTGCTAGTGCTGAGAATATTACACTGTGATGGTTTGGGTATGATGTGTCCCCAAAAGCTCCTGTTAATGCAGAAATGTTCAGAGATAAAGTGATTGGATCTACAGAGCTGTAACCTAATCAGTCCAACCTAATTTGAATGGACTGACAGGGTGGTAATTGTAGGCAGGTGGGGCATGACTGGAGGAGGTGGGTCATTGGGGGTGTACCTGGAAATGTCATCTTCCCTGTGGCCCATTCTCCTCCCTGTTTCTGCTTCCTGTCACCTCCAAGAAATGAGCAGCTCTCCTTCACTGGGCCCTTTCCCCATGATGTGCTGCCTCATCTTGGGCCCAGACCAATGGAGTGAGCAATCTATGGACTGAGAGCTCTGAAACTGTGTGCCCCAGATAAACTTTTCCACCTCTAAATTGTTCCTGTTGGGTGTTTTGGTCACAGCAATGGAAAAGCTGAATAAAACATAGTTTATCCTTTTACTTTGACCCAGGGTTCTCATGTCTTCTTTTGACATCTGTGAAATTGTGGTATTCATTTTGAATGGCTTGCAAGTAGGATAAAGTCCCAGGTCCTTCACAGATTTTAAGATCTATTATATTCATGTTATATATCCTGCATATAATACCACATCTGGTACACAATATGCTTTCAATGTATGTTTGCTGAATAAAATAAATTAATACAATCATTTTTTGTTCCAAATCTGTTCAATATTATGCAAACATATTGTAGGCCTTATGCTTAAAGATGCTTTCCCAGGGGCTGGAGCTCAGCTCAGAGGTAGAACACTTGCCTGTCATGCATGGAGAAAAATGAGAGAAGATACTCTCCAAGAACAAGGTGCCTTGTAATCATAGATAACATTTTTTTTTGCAAGCTTTCTATAAATAGAGCAAAGTTGATTTATTTATTCCTCACCACAATGCTACGAAGAAGTAGGAACTATTGTTACAATTATTTTACAGATGAGGAAGCTGAGCAGTAAATTATTCAAAGTTCATACTACTGAAAGAAGAAATTAATATTTGAACCCCAGCATAATATACTCTGATGCACTGTCCTAATACAGCTCCCATTGGCAGTATTAAGATAACTTTCTGGAATAAAACAGGACTTCATGCAAATGCCTTTACTTTGCATTCTGTTTGTATAAATGTGTTTTTCTCTCCCTCAGAATACTGTTCACCTACATTTAGGGTTCTCAGGCAGGTCAAGTAATAACCTGTGTGTTATCACAACTATCCTCAACAGCACTTGTAACAGTTGATTCACAACTGACTTTGGGGGTCATTGTTCACCCTGTGTCCCAGCACCAACATAAAGGACCTCAAGACCTCAAGACATTTACTAGTTGTCTTGGTACATTCCTGGCCTATGGTATTTAGGCTGACATATTTTTAGGGGTTTCTTCCAGTAATTCAAGCATACTGCACATTCAATCTCATGGATATAACAAGAAAGGGTCCTCATATCAAGAAAATTAAGATTACAAAGACAGATGGAAAAGGCAAAAAGAAGAATTTTAATATTACTAGTTTGGGTGTCCAAAATTAAACTTGCAATAGAAAGTTTAAGAAACTCTTATTGCTTGACAAATTTATTCTCTAATTCTTGACTTGACCTTGCTCTATTAGACTCTTATTCAACATTACTAAAATTCCAGAAATATTTACTGGGTGTTCCTTTACAGAAAGTTTGCTGGCCCTTACCATAGTCTATTCCAGTTTATGCATATCATCACTGAATACTTTGAATAGTACCTCTTGCTGTTAAACACAGCCCTAGTTTGTTAAATAAATTACACTATTCACAATTCAGAGGATCTCTTTGTTCTGTTCACATTGGTAAATGTCCTGGTTTTCATGTAGATTGAGCAAACATCCTGATATGCTTAGGATTGAGGTTACTGATGGGAGGAGGAATTCTCAGGGTTAGAATCTGAATAATTTCAGGCAAACTGGGAAGTTGATTGCCCTATTTCATATGCATCAGTGTTTCAGTAATGCTCATTTCTTTTATGTCCAACTTCCTTTTGAAAAAAAATGATTTCCCTTAAAACTCCTATGTTTTAAACACTAACTATTTAAGCGTCCTACACCATGATATACGGTAGCCTTAAGTTGCCCCTTGCTTATGTTCCAATTTTAAAATATCTTGGTCATCTTTGACACCAGCTGAATTGACATAACCTAGTTTAAATTAAATATAATTATTCCAAATTCTAAAAAAGTTTTGCTATTTTTTCCCATATAAGCATTCTATGGAATTTGGAAAAAAATGACTTGCTCTAGGTAACTTTTTTTCAATCTCTTACTTTTGTACAGGTTGAACATTTCTTACCACAGATGCTTGAGACCAGAGTGTTTTGGATTTCAAATGTTTTGAGATCTGGGGCTATCTATCTAATAATGAGGTATTTGGGGTGAGATCCATGCCCAAACATGAAATTTATGTTTAATGTATACCTTACACACATAGCCTATGTTAGAAAACTTGCAGGATAGTCTGACGCACGCTGGAACCATCGTAGAGGGAAAGGGAAGGGGTTTATTGAATTCCCAAAGAAACACGTGGGGGGATGGGGATGAACCGCGCGGACGAATGGGAGCCGGAGCGAGTGGGAGCAGAGCGGGAACAGAGAGCGGCAGGAACAGAGAGCAGCAGGAACAGAGAGAGATTTTAGTCCGGGGCTGGCTTTAAATAGAGTAGGGGTCATAAAAAACCCCCTTGGAGTGAGTCCTTGCCCTATAGGCTATCAGAGGTCGGGGGGGGGGTAGTGGACAGGGCATTTGCTGGTCAGGTTTTCTGGTCATGCTGAGGATCTTGGGAGGTGTAGTTTTTAACAAAGCACCTGGGGAGGTGTGGCCTCCTGCCTGGGAGGCATGGCCTCCTGCCTGGAATCCAACATTCCCCCCTTTTTGTTTTCTTAGGAAGTGGGGCGTCGTGTTTCGATCTGGCTGCTTCGGAGCAGAAATGGGGCGACGTGGAGTAGTTTTGGGGGGGGGGGGGATGTGGGCAGGCAGGTCAGGCTTGAGGGTGAAAAAAAATTCCCAGGAGGTAGGCGTGGAAAAGATGAATCTGTCCAGGTATGGGATGGATGAAGTTTTCTTTGAAGCCATAGGTCGGTGAGGGTGTCAAACCAGGCTTCTGCAGAAAGTCACTGAGGGAGTCAGCCGGAGAGCATGTAGAAATTGTGGGTCTTGCGAATTTGCAGGTAACACTATTATGGAAGCAACAAAGGGAAAGAAGGTGAGATGGATTATTTTCCATAGGCCTGTGTTCCACCAGGTGGGACTTACGGTGAAGAGGCCAATGGAGGGTGTGAAGCACATCATAATGAGCGTCTGGTGGCAGCATAAGGTCAGGACTCAGCAGGGGTCTCTGGTTGGAAAGTCATTCGTTGGTTTTTTAACAGTTGATAGTCCCTGGGAAAAACTGGTTAAAGGTTCAAAACGAGAAAAACAGAAAAGATTATTTTGAGTCAGTATCAGGAACACAAGAGAAACGAATTTTTAGGGGACCGGTGGGAATGGGAGAGCAGGTATACTGAAGTAGTTGTCCTTTTGTGGATCTTCAGTTGGTTGATCAGCTGGTTTCAGTCTGGAAATATGAATCCAAGAAGTCAAATTTCCTGAGGTTTAATGAAGCTTAGCAGTTGTGGATGTGCACAGCACAACCTGGAAAGGTCTTGTCCACTTTGGGACAAGGGAGATTGCTCCTGTGTCCTGGGGAGGGGAGAAATATACCCAAGAACTGGGTATTAATGGAAATGAAGCAGTGAGTCTACCTGGGTCAGGCAGAATGAAATCTTGGCACTTCCATATCTGATGTCTCATGAAGGATAAGAGAGGAGAAGAGAGATCATTGGGTAAGGGTCCCTGAGTTGGGGAAACTCTGGGTGGAAAGGCTGGTCGCCCAAACATAACCTCAAAAGGGGATAGTAAGGAGGGCTTTTTGGGAGGACTCTGAGCCTAAAGAGGGTGAGGGGAAGTAAGAGTTTTATTACTCTCCACCTTCCCTGAAGACATGGGGTGATACGGGATGTAAAAATGCCGAGGAATGTTAAGGGAAGTAGATATATTCTGGGTAACTAGTGCAACGAGCACAACTGAATTGGGTTTGATCAGAAGAGAAAGAAAGCTTGGATATAAAAGAATCTTAAATGGGCTAAGGAATTGAAAAGACACTTCTCAGAAGAAGATAAACGATTAATCAACAAATACATGAAAAAATGCTCAACATCGCTGGCAATTAGAGAAATGCAAATCAAAACTACTCTAAGATTTCATTTCACTCCAGTCAGAATGGCAGCTATCAAGAACACAAACAACAATAAATGTTGGAGAGGATGTGGAGAAAAAGGCACACTCATACATTGCTGGTGGGACTGCAAAATGGTACAACCATTATGGAAAGCAGTTTGGAGATTTCTTGGGAAAATGGGAATGGAACCACCCTATGACCCAGCCATCCCACTCCTGGGTCTATTCCCAAAGGACCTAAAAACAGCATATTACAGTGACACAGCTACCTCAATGTTTATAGCAGCACAATTCACAATAGCTAGGTTGTGGAACCAACCTAGATGTCCCTCGGTAGATGAATGGATAAAGAAAATGTGGCATATATACACAATGGAATTTTATTCAGCAATAAAAGAGAATAAAATAATGACATTCGCAGGTAAATGGATGAAGTTGGAGAATATAATGCTAAGTGAAATCAGTCAATCTCAAAAATCCAAATACCGAATGTTTCCTCTGATATAAGGAAGCCGGTTCACAGTATTGATGGGTCGGGGTACATAGGAGGACTAGAGGAACACTATAATGGTCAAAGGGAAGGGAGGGGAAGGGAGGGTGTAAGGGGGGAAGGGGGGAAAAGTGGTTGAATAAGATGGATATCATTATTCTAAATGCACGATTGAAGACTTGAATACTGTGAATATACTTTGTATACAAACTGTTTTTTATGTAAAAAGATGCTCTATATGTATAGTATGAACTGTAATACATACTACTATAAATAAAAATTAAAAAAAAAAAAAAAAAAAAGAATCTTTGCCCAAACTTTCGACCGTTAGTAGAAATTGAAAACAAATTTTCTAAGGGACTTTAGAGGGGTGAGATAGATTAAGAAGTTCCAACGACTAATACAATATTTTGAAAAGCGTCCTTTTCAAAATAAGTATTAGAGGGAGATCCAGGTCTGTGACTCGGTCGTCACAGGAGCCAGGCAGACGTGGGATATCATGAGAAGCTCAAGATATTGGAGAACTATGAGCCACCTTGCACAAGGGTTTTCCGTGTCCTGTCCCGGACAGGAAAGAGAGAGAGACTCAAGTCCGGAGTAGGCCAAAGGGCCGGAAAGGAACCTCTGTATCCGTCTCCAGCTGAGAGGCAAATGTTGCCGGAATGACACCAAATTTAATGATATTGCGGTCGAAAAGGTGAGCAGAGGCTGAGTCAGGCAATTCCAGAAGGTTTATGCCCTTGGAATAAGATGGAAAAGTGAATGGAGATAGGAGAGGATTGATTGTATGGCAGGGAATGTGGGGGCCTGGGTAGTAGATTGGACTGAAGCCAGAAGAGAAGGAGAAGACAGTGCTGCTTCAGCCTTCATGTTTCCCTGAACTATGGGAGAGTCTCCACTTTGTTGTGAAGGACAATGGGAGATCCCTATTAGTTTGGGCAGAAGAGAGGCTTGCAGGAGTTTAAGCCTGAAGCATCTCTATACAATCATGTTCTGGGGGCTCTGAGGAGACTGGGAGAAGGAAAACTGGGTGTAAAGAGGAGAAGGACTGGAACAAGGTTGAGGAGCCGAGCACGACAGGGCAGGAGAGTTTGAAGGCTCTTATACGTTAGTCTTTAAATGGTGAGGAGAGGCAATAGTGACATGAGCACCAAATTTAGCTTTTTAGATTTCTGTAGAAGTAGGTAAGCAGCGGCCAGAGCCCGAAGACAGGGAGCTCATCAATCTCTCAGGGGACAGTTTCCCAACTTCCCAAAATTGGCTCACTCAAATTGGCTTTTGACCTGACATGATTTACCTATATATGCTGACTGCCTATGAGATTTTGGCTTCACGTCCCTTCTAACCTTAGGAACTCCTTACTACTGTAAGGGAATGGGTCGATGACCGAATCTGGCTTCTTCAGGCTGAACGGGGGCGAAGTGATGGGGGCAGTAGTTTGGAGTTCCTTTTGTAGAAGTTAGGTCAGATTGAAGCCTGGGGAAGGTTGTAAAGTCATCAGGGACGGAAGCTTCTATTAGAGAAACAAAAAACATGAGTACCGAAGAAATGTTGCAGCATCTGAAACGTCAATGTATACCATGAAGATGATAATTTCTCACCAAGAGGTGTGAGGGCTGAGAAGTTGTCCCTATAATACAGCCAGAGTAGATATGGCCTTTATTTGGGAATACAAATCTTTAATATTTCCAGAATAAATCCTGACCCAATAAAGGGGTGGGGCACTCTGGAACTATCAGGAATGCATGAGAAAACATCATCCCGTCCCACTCAAAACTCAGTGGGGGAGTGAACTTTCTAGTTATACACCTTCCAGACACTCCTTGCACCGTCATGGTTTTAGAGGAAAGGGGGTCCAGAATACGTCGTGAGAACAGAATAACTGGCACCAGTATCTAAGAGGAAGTTGACCTCTTGGCTCCCTACGGAGAAGCAAACCCGGGGTTCACGTGTGGTGATAGGAGTTACGGCAGCCAGAATCGAGCCCGGGCCCCGTCAGGCCTGTGTGGAAGAGTCTGACCTCAAAGACCTACGCCCCTCAGGACAGTCACTCTTCCAGTGGTTGCCTTGACACTTAGGGCAGGGCTTCGGAGGTGGCTGCTTTGCTTGTGGGCACTCCCGGTTGAAATGTCGTACTCCTTTTCCACCCTGGGAGCTTACTCCTTTAAGAGCTAATACCAGCGCCTCAGTCTTTTTCTTTCTCTGCGTTCTTTCACCCTTATTTCCTCCAGGTCTCTATTATAAAAGACGGAAGTATCAAGTTGGAGGATATCATCTAAAGGCTGATCAGGGCCATATGCCAATTTTTGTAACTTCCTCCGAATGTCTGGGGCTGACTGGGTGATAAATTTGTTCTTTAAAAATATGTGGCCCTCTGCGGATTCAGGATCCACAGTGGTGTGTTTTTTCATTGTCTCCCTGAGGAGGGATAGCAGGACTTTGAAGAAGTCTTTGAAGAAGCAGGACTTTCCTACGGGCCCTGAATAATTTCTGACATCTTAAAATAGTTAATGGGCTTTTGCTTAACTCTTCTAAGGGCCTCAAGAATTAGCATTTGAAAGTGACTAAGTTTCGAAGCATTTTGAGTTTTGACTGAGTTATATATTATAATCTCTGTTTTTGAACAACAAGAATTACTCTTTAGACCATACATTCTGGCATGTAAGACCAGAGCCTTACCTTAGGTAAGGTAGGATTTTTAATCTTAGGTCAGGTGTTTTAATTTTGAAGTTAATCTCTGCTTCTTAAATAAAATTTTACAGTGTTTACATGTATTGCTATTTGAGCTCCCATGAACTTTTAAAGAAATTTTGAGAGTATTTAACCTTTTTGGAAAAATAGCAAAATGTTTTTGCAATATATAATTACATTGATGTTTCCATAAATCAAGTTTAGCTCTTAAAGAAAGAACGTGATATTTTGAAATAATTGTTGTTCAACCATAGCTATATAATTTTCAATTTTTAAGATTACTTGTTTAAAAGGAAGGAAATTAATAAACACAACATTATGGATAAATTACATAGCTTTCGCTGATTGTTTCACACACTTATTTAACCAACTTACACAGGCCTTTACATCACTTACATAAACCCTCTTATTTACTTCACTCTAAGACATTCTTATCTTGAAACATTTCCTTTTCCTTCTATTGAGTATAGTTTCCATACCTATAACCTTGTAATTTATTTCTCTCACGTGTTAACCCCTTTCTCTGTTCATCTTTTGAAACAATCCTTATAATAATTTGAATTTAGACGAATTATTTTATCTTAATAAAAACATTTAGTTATTTATAGTATTTTTAGTTGGAATAAAAACCTTTGAGCCTCTACATACATATCAATCTTTTATAAACCTTTGTATATAAAATTACACACATCTGATAACCATTTCATGAGAACACAGTGTTTAAGTATGTAGAATCATACCTGCTGAAGCACATTTAACAGTTAGCATTTTAACCTTGTAAATTAATTAGACGTTTAACAAACAAGGGTAGTTACAAATGAATAATCTCATGTGTCAACATACGAAACTGAACAGTATCAGTCATTTTCTTTGCTGAAGAGAAGTCTGGAAAAAACTTGCGAATTAAGTTTGAAGTTTGAAGGTACCTTTATTTATTGCGCACTTTGGAAGGGGAAGCGAGGAGCTAAAGAGGCAAAGGTGATTTTAGCAGGGGCTGAAAAAGAGCGGATTGATTGAATTTCCCATTCTGAATGGGAACTGAGGGACTGCGTCCCACGTGAATGAAAAAGAGAGAGAGAGAGAGAGCCACAAGACTGAAGGGATTACGAGAGCAGAGGACAGAGGCAGTTTGCTGAAGGGAAAGACCAGCTGTGCTAGGGCAGGAAGCCAGAGGGAAGTTCGTGCAAGCCAGTGCCTGCTTGGAATGGAATGGCGGGGTCTGGTTCATCGGAGCCAGATAGACTTAAGGGGAGGATTTAGGGAGAACCGAGCAGGCGGCTCTGGGAGGCTGGGGGGAGGGTAGAGTTTCGGGTTGCTGCCGGTGCTGCTATAAGGCAGGGCAAGGGCTGGCCCGCCGGGCTTGGAAGGCAGTCAGAGGGAATCACGTGGGTTGGGATAGAAGACATCGGATCAAGGAAGGGCGGAAGTGGAGCGGAAGCGGAGACAGATTTGGGCGGAAGAACATGGCGGATCTGAGGATGAGGGAGGGAGGGGACTGTTATCTGAAGAGAAACTTTATACAGCCTTTCAAACCAAAAGGAGAAGTAGGTGAGGGCTCGGGGCTACACGTGACGTAGGCGCAGACTCTCTGAGCCGGCTCAGGCAGCCTCGCTTGGGCAGAGCACGGTTTCAGCTCCTGAGCAAGGACCGTGTCGGGCGGACAGACTGTATTGCAGCAGCCGCACGGCGGCGGCAGCGGCGAGAAGGGGGGAAGGGCGCGGGCCTACCACACCGTGCAGACTCATAGACCAGGAGTAGACCCAGACAGAGGCGCACGTAGATGTGGGAGCAGGCCTGCGGGCGGGCGGGGGCGCGCGTCGCCGTGCGCGGGGCCGGTCCAGTGCTCGGCGGTGCTGGCCGGCGGGCGGCGTGGCCATTGGTCGGGGCGCCCACGGTGGCCGGGGGAGCTGCGGGCGCGGCGCCCGGCCCCGGCGCCTTTGTGAGCGGCGCGGAGGACGCAGCGGCCCGCGCGCGCGGCGAGCGGGACACGCATGGGAGCGAACCACGGGAACGGCTGGGGCCAGGAGTAGCTCCGCGGAAGACGCTGGGGGAGAAACGCGGGCTGCGCAATGCTCTCCCTGCGCCGCCGCCAGAGCCGTTGGGGAAGGAACTGGGGAGGGGGCCAGAGCCTGAGGCAGCGCGTCTAGTAAAAGACGTGTCTCAGAATCCGAGGGAGTATGGACTGGAGTCTGAGACTGAGGCAGCGCGTTCAGTAGCGGCTGCATGGCTGGAGAGGGAGGGCGGGGGAGCCGTGGCCGGAAGTGACTCGGAACCAAGCGGCGGGAGCTGAGTGGGCGGGGATAACCGCGGAAGGGGCGCGGAGCTGGGAACAGGAAATTGAGTGGGCGGGGTTAGCGGAGGTGAAAGCACCAGAAATGACGTGGAAGAGAAGGCAGGTCTACAGAGGAGGATTCTGACGAAGCGGAAGGTGTGGGGCGGAGCAAAGGATTAAGACAAAGGAGGAGGAGGGTCTAAGCGCGGAAGCACGCCAATTTCAAAATCCAAAGCCTGAGCTGGGGGAGGGGGAGCGGTCTGGGGGAGGTGGAGCCTCTAATCCTGGATCCAAATCAGGATCCATCGAAGATGAGGGGGGTCTGCAAGCCTGCAGGCAAGCAATACCGTTTCGGGGCTGCACCTAGTGCACAAGGAAGGATTTGAACGGAGAAGGGAGAAAGCGTCCACGTACGGCAGGTCTGTCCATTTCTTTGATTGCTGGCAAAAGCTGGCGAGTTCCCCTAAAACCCGGGGGTCCAGGGATCCTGACTCTGGCCACGGGTTGGATAACGGATAAAAAGGCCAGATTTTTGTACATAACTTTATCAATTTGTTTTTCTTAATTTGGTTTTAAGCCCAAACGTGCTCGATCTCTTAGGCCTACAGCTGGAAATTTTAGAGCGGGCGGATAAAGGTGGGCAGGCGGACAAAGGTGGGGGAGGGGGGAGGGGAGTTCCCGGGGTCCACTGTCGCCCTGTAGGCTTGGGTGGGGTGTCGTCCCCCCTGTATGGGCTGCGGGCGAGATTGCTGGACACTCAACGGTCAATTCTCACCACGCTGTGGCCAGACAGGTTTAGGAACTCGGGGTAGATGGGGGCTTAACCGAAGTCCAGCGTTGCTGTGGAGAAGGTGGACACGCGTCTCCCTTCCCAGCCAATGCACCAAAATGTTAGAAAACTTGCAGGATAGTCTGACGCACGCTGGAACCATCGTAGAGGGAAAGGGAAGGGGTTTATTGAATTCCCAAAGAAACACGTGGGGGGATGGGGATGAACCGCGCTGACGAATGGGAGCCGGAGCGAGCGGGAGCAGAGCGGGAACAGAGAGCGGCAGGAACAGAAAGAGATTTTAGTCCGGGGCTGGCTTTAAATAGAGTAGGGGTCATAAAACCCCCTTGGAGTGAGTCCTTGCCCTATAGGCTATCAGAGGTGGGGGGGGGTAGTGGACAGGGCATTTGCTGGTCAGGTTTTCTGGTCACGCTGAGGCTCTTGGGAGGTGTAGTTTTTAACAAAGCACCTGGGGAGGTGTGGCCTCCTGCCTGGGAGGTGCGGCCTCTTGCCTGGAATCCAACAGCCTAAAGGCAACTTTATACAATATTTTTAGTGTGTTTATATTTTTACTGTGTAGTAGAGCTTTCCAATTGTGATTTCATGTCAGTTTCAAAAAATTTCTGATTTTGGAGCATTCTGGGTTTTGGAGTTTTGGATTAGGAGTGCTCAAACTGTATTATAATGGAAATCTATTATCTTTCAAGCACAGTGTCTTTGCATTCTATTTTAGTAAATTCCATTTATAAAAATATTCAAACTAATCGATTGAGATTGATTTATATGTATGATGGAGCTATAACTTTTAGGCAAGAAGTTTAATGACAAGAGAATACCAAGGAAGGTGCTATAATTTACGTATTATTATTCTCAACCTGTGCAAAATCACTATTTAGTATCTCAGATTTCCATGAACTTGTATAATTAAAGTTCAGAGCTCATAAATTTCTCTATTTTTTTTAATGGAAACTCGAAGTATCTCCTTGAAGTCAATGTGATTTGTTGTCCGCTATATTGGGATAAGGATATCTAATGGATAATCCTGAAATTTATAAACATATCCAGGGAATACATGGAATTATTCTCAATGGACAATGAATTATGAATCAGCTTTCTAATAAACATGAGTACTGATTTTAAAAGCTATTTCAATTTAACATCATGAACTAATATTTGAATGAAAGTCAATACCTAAAATTCTGGTTGGAAAATTTGCAGGAGAAATAATTCTTGGTTAAAAAAAAGAAAAAGAAACCATCCCCATTGGAGTGCTCATGACTCATGTTACAAACAGTTCTTCCCTTTCTCTTTCTCTGTGGGGTTAACACTGGCTACCAGAAGTTTCCCCTTTAGGTCCTTTCAGTCTGAGGCGACCACTGTTTCCTACTAAAGCCAGGGCAGCATTAGGGAGGGAGGCAAACAGGAACTGCAGCTCTGGAGGGCTTGACTGGCAGCCATACTGGCTGAAGTACAATAGATTGGAGGTCAAGGTCCTGATCTAGATTCCATATGAAATGTTACTGATAGATTTGACTGGGGGAAGGGATGGTAGTAAGAATGCCTGACAAAAGAGCTCTCAGAAGAAAGATAAGATCAAAATCTGGGCAACAGAATTCTTAGAAGGAAATGGTCCAAGGTAAATGTCTGAGTAAGTTTTGAGCCAGAGACTCCACCTAAGCCAATGATGATGAACAAAAATGGAAGCTTAATGGTGACATCCATGGCTATGGTGTGGGTTTCAGTAGGCACAAGGAACCAAGTAAGGAGAAGGGTTGAAGCAGACAGTCATCAACAGACCCCTGCCTGCCTACAGGTGCCCTTTTCCTCCTCTTTGTACTGCCTTCTCTTTTTTCTTGAAACACAGTGATTCTATTCCCTTTCCATGATTTTTTTTTTTGCTTTCCTCCCCCTAAATAGAACTCATCCAGAGAAAGACTCTTCCTCAGTCTTCATTCTTAGCTTCAGGTATTATTACTCTTTAGATTGGAATATCTTCATTCCCAGGATGTATCACAATCATGTTGTTTATGAATTTCTGTGGTTTATTTGTTTCATGAATGCTTTTTGACTACATTTGTGTATGCACGTGTCTACTGTAACTTTTCCCATGAGATTAGGCTTGATGATGGGAGGAACATTTTTTCCTTATTCACTATTGTTTTCTAATGCAAAGTTTAAACTCTGGGCATAAAGTTAGTCCTCAGTAACGTTGGGCTCTTGTTAAGAGTCTACAAGGCCACTTAAAACTAACAGGGTATGGCTGTTAAGCCCAGAATTTTAAATATTTGTCTTCTTCCTGCATTTGAGACTGATAAGAACATGTGAATTCAAGCACTAGAAAAATACCAGTGTCTGTTCCTGAAACCCCCAGAGACACTGCTTTATTTGAAAATTCCTGAGGTGGGTAGAGGCCCTGGGTGTGTGAGGTTGAACACCCAGAAGTTAGTACAGGGTTTAGACTGCTGATTGTATAAAAGAAACTTATGAGTAGGAGCCATGGTCTCAAAGTTTCTATTAATCCACCCATATGAGTTTGGAAACCTTGACCTCCAAGCTGATGGTATTAACAAGTAGGATCTTTGGAAGATGATTAGATCACAAGGATTCTACCTTCAAAAAATAGTATTAGTGCCCTTATATAAAATGGCTAAGAAAGCTTATCCACTCCTTCTACCATGTCATAACTCAGCAGTAAGTGGCTGTCTAAGAAGAATGGGCTTCTGGATATTCAAGCTGCTGGCACCTTAATTTTGGACTTCCCAGCCTTCAGAACTGTGAGAAATAAATTTCTATTATTTATAAATTACCCAGTTCATGATATTTTTGTTATATTAGCCTAGACAGACTAAGAAAGTAGGTAACAATAACTTTTAATTTTTTGCGTGACAAAAAGAAATATTTAGGTGTAAAGCTAAACTTAACAACAATTAAGAATTTCTTTTTATGTTATCCTGATATTAAAAGGATAATGAAAAATAGAAAATGAAGATGAGAAAAGTTTAAATACTTGCAGCCTTCTTTATTCAGAGCAATGGAAGGGTGTACTATGATGCCAAATTTTAATCCTCTGTAAAAGCAACTCTTAAGCATTTCTTCTTTTCTTTTTTCTTCTTGGTACCAGGGATTGAACTCTGGGGCATGCAAACACTGAGCCACATCCCCAACCCTATTTTGTATTTTATTTAGAGACAGGGTCTCACTGAGTTGCTTAGCACCTTGCTTTTTGGTGAGGCTGGCTTTGAAGTCATGATCCTCCTCTCCTGCCTCAGCCTCTGGAGCTGCTGGGATTACAGGCATGTGCCACTGCACCCGGCTAGCAACTCTGTAACATTTCTATGATGTTGTGGATATGTGCTGAAGTCTAAGCTGTGTGACAGCTTAAAATTTTAGATGTAAGATTACTTTTCAGTATTTCTGTGTCCATTTCTTAAATTATTTGACCCAAGAAACCATTTGAAGTATACCATTCATTCAGTGAAAACTTAGATTTGAGGGACAAGGATGTAGGGAAGATGTTTCCATAATTTAAGAAGGATCTTAAACATGCCTGTAATCCCAGCAGGAGGCAGGAGGCTTATCAAGTTCCAGGTCAGTGAGGGCAACTTGGCAAGATCCTGTCTCAAAAAATAAAAGGGGCTGGAGATGCAATTCATTGGTCAAGTACGCCTGGGTTCAAATTCTCAGTACCTCTTTCCTACACCAAAAGGATCTATGTTATGATGTACAAGAATTGTGCTATACATATATTAGTTGTAATTATAACTATTAACTCGTTTTTATCTTTTTTCTTAGTTGTTTTTATGGAGAAAAACGTGATAAGTCAAATATACAAATTTCATAAACACAAAATGAATATGATATATAAATTTCATAAACACAAAATGAATATAGTAACTCACATCCTCTCAAACAGGAGACAGAGGTGGGTATCCAGCTTTTTGCTTCTTCTTTCATCTGGTCTCTTCACCTCACTGTCCACAGCATGGGTCACCTGCTTTACTCATTCCTTCCAGCCTCTTCCTTCCCACTCTAGCACTTGGGGCAAGGCTGGCTTTGTGGGCATGTGACCTATATGGCACAGGTCCCTGGGCTTATAAGCATCCCCCATTTGATTGAAAACTTCTGTCACTTTCTTGAAATTCTTAAAAATTTAACAAGAGACCCAGCAATGTCATTGTGCATTGTGTTCTATATATTTTGTAACAGGACCTGTCTCTGGGTTTCTGAACTATTTCTGAATTTTATAGAACATATATTTCTGCTTTTCTACATCCTGCCTTTGCATTCTGTCTCCTGGTTATAACTTTGTCATTATTATGATTATTTCCTACTTCAAGACTCAGAGAAGATGTTAACTCCTGAGGAAGGATTTCTTATACTCTTAAATATGGTGTGGAGGCCACTGTTGCAACCTTTTATGACATCTGAGTTTAGTTTTCATAGGCTTTATCCTAACAGAACACAAATCCTCATCACTATCTGTCTCCTTCCCCTTGGATTGCATTTTCTTAGTGTAAAGGGATCTGGAATTTGTACATTTATGTTCTCATTGTACGAGGAATTAGCTGGTATACAAGAGAAAAATTAATGATTGAACACTATTGAATTAAGTTAAATTCCTCCACTAAACCATGAATTTACAAGCTTTCAAAAGTCAAAAATGATGACTTAACCTATTACATCCCAGATTCCTGTCAATTTATTTCTTATCATATGACTATGACAGAAAGAGCTGGAGAGTATAAGACTGAGCAAAATGAACAAAAAGAAACAACAACAAAAGTCTTAATTTTACTAAGATACATGGAAGACAACAAATATGGGGAGCATTAAGCATTCCACAGGGAGTAATTAGTAATTTAATACCTAGAAATGTATTGACTATGCTAATAAAATCTGAACCTTCTCTAAGTCTGTGAGAAGCAATGAAATATAAGTTCCAGGCATATATTTCAAATCAGGAAGAAAAATGAGAGGAAAGGGAACACACCAGAACATTATGATTTGGCAAGAGTTCAAGTGATATGCTTTATCCTTTGAGGATTTTTGCCTCTAAAGCTACTACTTGACAACCATATCTATAAATTCTATAAAATCACCTAGGCCTGGGAATTTAAGATGAAACATATTATAAGAAAATAGAACAAATAGTTGAGATTTGCAATTTTATTATTTTCCCTAGTGTTGGGGATAGAATATGGAGGTAAATTGGCAAGTGAAAATTATGTCTACACTCATCATGAAAATTTTTTGATAAAAGCACATCAATTCATATTGTACAACTTAATCCAATGAGAAAAGCAAATTGACCTTAACTCTATAGCTCTAGATCAAGACGATCTGACTTTTCCAACAATTACTTGTGTGCTTTTTGGCAAATAATTGTACTTCTCTGTGTTCTGATTTTCTTATTTCAAGGAATATCTTTGACTGGGGTTGTAGCTCATTGGTAGAGTGCTTAACTAGCATGTGCAAGGGCCTAGGTTAGATACCCAGCATCCCAAAATTTAAAAACAATGGGTTAGCTGGCCTAAGTAGTATATGCTTGTAATCCCAATAGCTTAAGAGGCTTAGTTAGGAGAATTGCCAGGTTCAAAGCCAGCCTCAGCAACTTAGCAAGGCCCTAAGCATCTTAGCGATCCTCTCTCAAAAAACACAAAGGGCTGGAGATATGGCTTAGAGATTAAGTGACCCTAAGTTCAAACCCCAGTATCAAAAACAAACAAACAAAATTACTTTTTCATGAAATTACAACAAATTCTGTACAAAGATTCTGTATCAGAATGGGAGGTTACATCCAATGAAGAAATAGAAATACCAAAAAAACTCATATTTCCTTTAATTAGTTCAGAAATGATAGATGATAAAATCTATCAAAAAACATAACTTGGTATCTTCTTTTACATTGAATCTTGCAGAATATAATAAAATTGAGCTTTAAGTGACTACCATCATTGACTAACAAATGATTGTAATCCATCCATTAATCAATATTGATTGTGGAATAAATCTAATTATCAACTTTAATTTTTAAAATAATTAATATTTATTAATTACAATTGTTATACTGTATCCTGAGGCCTATCCTTCAGCAGAAGCTTGTGGATTACTTCTGAATCCCCCAATCCACACACTACGTCAATCTCTGAGTGCAGATCCTGGAATTGTTATATTTTAGCTAACTTGTGTGATTCTCTTTCTACACTAAAATTTTGGTACTATGTGTATTTATAATATTTTCCTTACAAGATATGACCAGTTTTGAATTCCACTCCACCTGAGAAAGCCTCAAGAGATAAGATGTTTAGTAAGATAATGAGAAGAACTGAATGTGGAAGGTCATAATCTCTGGACTACCTAAGTTTGGTTGGGGAAGTATGTGAGAAGGATGTGAGATACAAGCTGACTTTAATTTCTGTGAACCAATGTCTCCTAGTCTTGTGTTCCTTCAAGAAGAACTAAGAGAGAGAGAATAACTGAGGGAAAAATAGAAATTATTTTTTAAATAAAATACTGCAGCAACGTTTATTGTTGATTCAGATTTCCAAATCTTTCCTTTTCCCCCATTTTTTTTTTACAGAGTCCATCCACTAAATGGCACATATTCTCATAGCTGCTAGTTAATAATAAATACTGATTTCACATTTGCTGTTATGTCAGGAACCCTGACTATGAGTCCCAAGATCTCCCCTTTGTAAGGTGAAACTTCTTAACACAATGATCTCAATTTGATTAAAATATTTCCCCTTTCTATTCCTCCGCCAGCATCTTCCTGATAAGGGAAACATTAGAGGAGTCATAGGGAGGTGGGCATCCACAGGATACAACACATTACTAAATTACAAATGTGATGCAGAGTGGATTATTCATTTCAAAATGCATATTGATTACAGAAGGGAAATGAGTAACTTTGCACAGGAGAAGTCTAGCAGATACCTTAATGAAGTAGGCAGAATGAATATTGTCATTAATGAGACAATTCATCATGTGTGTGTTGGAGACAAGAAGGAGACCATAGTATTACTTCCACACAATTCGAATCTGATTATGAGGTGACTTCAGACAGAAAAACTAGAGGGATATTCTATAAAATTATTAGTCTGTAATATTCAAAAACATCAAAATCATAAAGGTCACAGAGAGACTGAAGAATTTTTTCAGATTAAAGAACACTAAATGCCATGTGTGATCTTGAAATGGATCATTTTGCTATGAAAAGAATGATTCAGAAAATTGGTGAAACATTAATGGATTTAAAATTAGATGGTAGCAATTTCTTGTTTGTGGGAAATTTATGTTAACTTATTCAGGGGTGATGGGGTATCAGTGCACTACCTTAAATTCAAATGCATCAGAAATCATGTTTTGGTATTGTGCTTCCAAATTTTCCTTAAGTTTGTGATTGCTTTAAAATGCAAATAAAGCTGAGCTCCATGGGGGTGATGCATAACTGCAATCCCAGCAGCTTTAGAGTCTGAAGAAGGAGAATCCCAATCCCAGCAGCTTTAGAGTCTGAAGCAGGAGAATCCCAAGTTCAAAGCAAGCCTGAGTAATTTAGTGAGGCCCTAAGCAATAAGACCCTACCTTAAAATTAAAAATAAATAAATAAAGGGCTGGGGATGTAGTTCGATGGTAAAGCAACTCTGGGTTCAATCCCCATTACAATAATAATAATAATAAATAATAATAAATATATTAAAAATAAACATATTAAAAGGTAGCACCTGACACTAAGTGACACAATCAAATTTCCCTCCAAGATAAATACCACTGAACTCTGATTCATCCCCCTTCTGAATATTGATGTTTGTTTCTTTCAAAATTGTTATTCAATTAATACAATTTATTTGGTGCTATTTAAGTATGAGTTATACAAATGCTACCACATGTTGAAAAAGTGTCTATTAGCTGAGTATAAATATTTTTGCTTTAGTAAATGTAAAAAGAATTTTAAAAGATGCTCCTTGTGTTAGAAAGATAAACAAGAACAAAAGGTATTAGGTCATCACATGTTCTAACAACCATTCATGCAAAACTAGCTAATGACACCATTTTAGAGAACTGTAGTCCAATAAATCCTTTGCCTTATGTATACTAAAAAGTAAAAACTTTGATCAAGTATATAGGAAAAAACAAATTTCTAGAAGAGAGCTTTCTGAGAATTGGGGATAATTTTCCTCAATCCAGGTCATGCAAGGAATATCAGTGGAAAGGGCGAACTTTGAACTGAAGAAAATACACAATTTGACTTTTAGTTTTTAATGATTTAAAATGACACTATTTTAAAATATTTAATAATGTTAGCTTGTACCTAAGATAGCCAGAGACAGGGAAGAGAAAACTTTTCCTACTTGATAAATAGCAAGGTAGAGGTATAGAAAAGCCATTTCTGACTTTTGTCTCTGTCAACCTTGTACCATAAACATGCTACATTAACAAATATAACTCATCAGCTGAATGTCTTCCTACTTGAATGATGTTGTTGCATACCTTAGTACCTGCTGAACAGAAACACAATGTACCTTCATTTACTTCTCTTTCCCTCCCACCCTCATTTGTTCATTCATTCATTCATTCATTCATTCATTCATTTTCCCAGTAATGGGGATAAACACATGGGTACTTCACCACTGAGCTGCATCTCCAGCCCTTTTTTTTTTTTTTTTTTTTTTTGACATAGGGTTTCACCAAATTGCCAGGCTGGCCTCAAATTTGCAATCCTCCTGCCTCAGTCTCCTGAGCAGCTGGGATTACAGGCGTGAATTATGTATGGTTTAGCTCCTTCTAAGAGAACCTGCTGAGTTTTACTCTGACACTTAGAAACTTAAAAATGAAATGATCTACTGATTATATTTCTGCATGTTTAGAACTTTTTATTTCATGGAATATCTCTAAAAGCAGAGATATAAAGCAGGTCCATGGCGCCTTTGAACTCTGATATTGCTGTAGCAACATAAATAACACTCTCATTCATCTTAATGAAATATAATAGGTATAGTGGTCAATTCCTGATAGCTACTTCATTGGAACATATGCTTAAAGAACATTTTGGAAAAATGAAACTGGACAACTGAGTTTATGGGTAAATCTAAAAGTCTTTTTTATTCATATGCATGAAGATAAAAAGAGTATAACTCATAAATCTAGGAAATGATAAATACATAGTACTGATGAATAGAACTAATTTGCACTAAATGCATTTAATTTATTTAGTTTGTGCAAATATTTTAGACTCTCCCCTAGGTAGTTTTAACAGCATTTGTAAATCTGTTTCTTGTCTTGTAGTTAGTGTATACACATGGAGAAAATTTGCCTCTATTGTAGGTTCAATGACTTTCCTGAGAGATTTTGACACCACCTCAAGCTTCCCACCTACTGTGACCTCAGAAATGTAATATGTGCACTTAACTAGCTAAAACTTTTCATCAAATTGAGTTTTTCTAATGAGTTTACCATAATCATGTTTCTCAGAGCCTTTCTTTGATGTCAAGTATTTCAGAGTCCTTGCTTCTACCATAATAACATCTGTGCAACACTCATGAGATCATTTCATCTCATATTGACAGGCTTTCAGTGCATATTGACATATTGTTGATTTGGAATTATAAACCTTAGCCTTTTTCATTATTTTTCAGTTTTGCTACATTTTTAATAGTAGCTTAGAGGGATTATATTTAAAGCCTGATTAGGAATATGAAACAAAAGGTACTGAGAATTCCACAGGGTACAGACTGCTACTGTAACACAGAAAATTTATGTGGCAAGGAGAGAATGTGGTTCTTGCCTCTTGCATTGTTTACAATCTGGGGATTTGACAACTCACAGTCTTAGGAGTTAAGTGGACAGCAAAGTCATCTCTTAAGGCAAATTATTCATCTCATAGACCTATTGTGTACTGAATTATATTAGAATGTGGAATTAATCCAATCAATATGAAAGATAGGATTAGATTTGTTTTGAGAATTCCTTTAGGCTCATGTAGTTTTTATGAACATCCATCAAGTAAATTGAATTGACCTAATAGGCAAGGTCAAAATTCAAGGGCTTAAACAACTGAACTGTGGTTACTCACTTTCAACAGTAAACATATTGAAGGGTTTAACTGGAGTTATTACACTAGTTTAAAAATAGGCCTAGTATGACACTGCATTTCCCTCATGCATTATTCATGTAAAATTGTGAATACTAAAATATATGTAGTTTTTACATATATGCCACAGAAAGTCCATCAAAATCTTGTGTTCTATATAGCAAATATCTACCTCATGTGTATTATGAAAATGTTTGCTCCATTAAGTTGCAAGCAATGTAAACAGTCAAATTATAATAAACTGATGATGACATAATTGAGTGTCAATATATCAATAAGTAGAAAATAAGTGGCATTTCTGTCATCCTCTATAAAAAAAAAATCTTTCCAGCTTTTGTGTATTATTGCTCTATGAGGTTTGTTAGTTTGGTCTAAGAGGTTTAAAGTTTCATAAGCTCTTATCAGAGAAGTAGTTACTCCAGTAGTATCTCTTTAGCCTCTGACTGTATTAATTTTAGATGACATGATCTAGAAGCCATTGTAAGCCCATCTAAAAATTTGTAATTATTCTGAGATGGTTCCATTGTGAATCCTAGAATCATTATCAGAAAGAACAGTAATGTTCTTTATCAGAAAGAACAACTAATCAACATGCCTGAAAATATGCTCCCATCAGAAGAGCAATCCACTCATCTAGAAAATCACAGCCACAACCTGAGAAGCACTCCCACATTGGTACTGATCTGGCAAAGACACACTTTTCAAAGCAGAAAGATAAGATCAGTGTGAATTTAGCTTCAAGGAGCTATGATGGATTCTACTCAGTGGCAAAATATACAGAATTTCCAGGTTATTAACATCAGGATCATTCCTTATGCAAAGCTAGCTGTCAATGAGGGTAATTTTCCTTTTCAATAATGACCAGTTCTTTTAAATTCAGTGTGTTTCTTTTCCAGTGCTATTACAGTTGGCCCAGTTTTAATTTCATACATCTCCATGAAAACAGAACACTTGCTGCCGGTAATCCTTTTATTTTTAAGGCTTGTTGTCAAGAGCCACCCATGGGCTGTGTGTGTGAACTATATGCATTTAAGTGTATGAGGGGACCAGTCAGGCATTATGTGCTTTGGGGGCTGTGTGATGCATGTGTGCCTTTTCTCTAGCTCTGCCTATGATCCCACACAGCACCTGAGATGGGTGTGGCTTTCCAAGATGTCAGTCAATCTGCTGACCACATCACCAAGCAAGACTCCACCCTTCAAAACCCAATCCCTTGCCTTATTTGGGTGGAACTTTCTATTGAATGTCTTCTCTAAATAAATAGAGGGGCTTAGGGTATTCTCTCTCTCTCTTGCCTCTTGCCTCCCCTGCTACCCTTGCTACCTTCCAGCTCCCATGCTGGAAGGTCTCAGAGCTGTCCCTGACCCCTCAAAAAGTTATTTCTGTGTTTGTGTGGTTTGTTGCCAGCCTGGTCAGCTGGTGACAGCTTGTGGTGTCTGAATTCAAACAAGATAACAAGATACCCGTACCTTTGGTTAACTATAAAGCGTGCTTCTGGAGTTCAATGTCAAGATTAAAATGAATATATATATCTTTACATATGTTCATTCTAATAAAATGAACTATAAAGCGTGCTTCTGGAGTTCAATGTCAAGATTAAAATGAACATATGTATCTTTTTTTCTTGAAAGCCCAGGAGTATCATGCGTAAGAGTTAAATCTATGCCATTAAAACTCCTTACACTAATGCTAACATAGGGATCAGTAAAATGTCCAGCATCTCTCAGACCAGTTTTCAAAATCCTGTGAGTAATGCAATTACTGGTTCTGAAGGTAACCTTGGTAATAATGCACCAAGAGCTGTAGTAGGAAAAACTCAGAATACCTTGTTCCAGGACCAATGTCTTCATCTTCAAATTCCATCTACTTTTCTTCAACAGGTGCTAAAATGCCCTTTAATGAAATAAGGCGAATGTCAAATGGGAATTACACATTATATGTAATTTTTTATGATGTGTTATGTATCAGATGATACAAAAATTGTTTCTGGTTTTCTGATGTCTTCCAGTTTAAATTCTTCTTGAATTTAAACTGTGAACTGTAATGCTGCACATCAGAAATTCAAGCATATTGGAATGTGGTCTATAATCTCTTATTCTTCTGTGAATTGAGAATTGTTGTATTAAGCTTGAGTCTTTTTTTGCAAATACCTTGCTAATATTCAGCTTTTGAATATATAATCCAAAGTTAGTGGAGCCTTGTTTATTGGTTGAAGTCAGCTTCTCTCCCCAAATTGGTGCCCCAGTGCTATATCACCTTCAGGTCATCTCTGACACCACCCCTCTCCCCTCTGTGCTTACCCCAGCAAGGCCAAGCTCCAAAGTGCCATCTTCCCTAGACCTGGTCCCAGGAGAAACTGCTGATGATCTTACTATGTTGTTACCTGGGCCTATTTTCCCTGCCTGGGGTTATATGGTTGTAATTTCTTTGTAACTGAGACACACTGGGAAAACCTATACTCTTACTCTCTTATTTTCTTTAATTCTAATTTTATGCCCCCACATTCAATATTATCTTTTTAATAACTATCTCCAACAAGAGAAATTTAAGATTCATATATGCTGAAAACAAAATATCAGTCTTAAGGATTAGATGGATCAAAAAGTAAATTGTTGTATCCCGGATGTGGGGTATTTTACTTCCAAATAATTCTATCATTAAACAAAATGCAAATCCCAATCATCTCTCGATGAAGTTTCAAATTTGAATGACCTGAAACTTTACTAAAGAAATTATGCTGCATTATATATTCCTCCACAGAGGAAGGAAAAGGAATTTAAATTCTGGCTCAACAAATCTGTGGTGCATATTTTACATGGACTTATATTAATTCAGGCCACTTCTCTTCTGCAGTTGGAGAAAAATATTATAATTTTAATAACATTTGTAGCTGAAAATACCAACTTTCAAAATATTGGCAAGAAGACCTATTAATTTACATATAAAATGTTATTAAAATGTTAAAAAGGAGGTGAATGAGTATAGACAAAGTATTCTAATTGCAGCAGCTATTTGTTAGAAACTTTGGATATTTCAAAAATGGTGATCAAATTTGTGTCAAAACCATTTTGGGGTGTTAAATAAGCCTAATGTAAGGCAACACCATTAGAATTCAGGTTCATATGTATGGGACCTCATCTAAATGGAACATATAAATTTATGTCACATTTTTTAAAAATTTGTTTTTAGTTGTAGATGGACACAATATCTTTATTTTATTTATTCATTTTATGTAGTGCTGAAGATCAAACCCAGTGCCTCACACATGTGAGGCAAGCACTCTGCCACTGAGCCACAACCCCATCCCCTTTGTGTCACTTTTTAAGGTCAGTTTTTATATGCTTGCTTAGAGGCATATTTAAATTGAACGCTTTAACTCAAGTCATTAAAAAATTCAAATCTATCTTTTTTTTATTTGTTGGAAGCTTTGCTACCCCGTTCAGTTTAAGTAAAAGATGAAACAAACAAAACCAAATTTTAAAATCTGTTTTCTATCAGCTAGTTCTTTTTTTTTTTATCCTCTTGATCTTGTGATTAATTTGCAATTTACTACATGGTAACACCCATACCTATTCTGATAATGATAAGACAATTTTTTTTTTTGAATCTTACCATATGCCAAGCATTTCTTTAAGTGTTTTATATCTATCAATATATTTAATTCTCAAAGAAAACTTATGAATTAGTTGTTAATATTTTACCATTTTATAAAAACTGAAACAACTGGAGCCCCAAGATATTAAGCAATTGAATCAAAGATTGTACACCTACTAAGTGAAAGAACAAGGATATTAACACAGACAATCTGGCTTCAAATGAATTTTTAACATAGTATTTTTGATTGGTACTACTGAATCATAACTAAAATCATTGCTCCAACTTTGTTATATAAGTATCCTTAAAACTGTATAATTTTATCTGAGACTTGTAATAATCTTTTTAAAAATTTTTTATTTGTTTTAATTATTTATACATGACAGTAGAATGCATTTATGCAATTTGATATATTATACATAGATGGGATATAATTTCTTATTTTTCTGAGTGTACATGTTGCAGAATGACATTGGTCATGTAGTAACATATATAGGTAAAGTAATAATGTCTGTTTCATTCCACTATCTTTCCTATCCCACATTCCCTCCCTTCCCCTCCCCTCCATCACTTCCCTCTAGCTAATCTAAGGTAATGCTATTCTTCCCTAGTGCCCCCTGCCTTGCCAATCCCACAAAACCAAAGGCTGAATGTTTAACATGCAGATGCTAATAATCTTTGATTCAGTTTTTAAAACATCTTCCTCCTGAAAATAGAAAAATTTTATTAATAAATAATATGATCCTTGTGTTTCCAGAATTATGATGGACTAGAAGTTGAAAAAATATTCTTCTAGGGACCATATAACAAAGGCTAATAAAATAATTTTAAAACATCCTTAAGTAACTAGATAAGCTTACAGTAAATAAGGAAAAACAGCTCAAATCAGGTGTAGTTAGGGAGTAAAGATCATGGATTAAAGCTAGCCCTGAGCCGGGCGCGGTGGCGCATGCCTGTAATCCCAGCACTTTGGGAGGCTGAGGCAGGAGGATCGGGAGATCAAAGCCAGCCTTAGCAATGGCGAGGCACTTAGCAACTCAGTGAGACCCTGTCTCTAATAAAATACAAAAAAGGTCTGGGGATGTGGCCCAGTGGTTGAGTGCCCCTGAGTTCAATCCCCGGTACCACAAAAAAAAAAAAAAAAAAAAAAAAAAAGCTAGCCCTGAAATGAAAGTCAATCTGGGGCATATATAGATCCCATATTACCCAGAGCTTCAAGGGAAATTAGTTGAAGAAATCATACTCAATGACAACAGAAAAAGAAACCTCACGGAAGTGAAGAGTAGTTAGTGAAGTGTCATGTTTAATTTGGCTTTGGTGCTAAGTGAAGTGTTTTGATACATAAGACATCCATTAATGTTGTACGTCAGACTCCAACACAGGATCAGCATGCAGTGTTTTTTTATTATATTTCTCTCAGCCTTTTTATACATCTTCCAGACAAAGAGGGCAATTAGCCATCAGCAAACATTAATAGACAATGAAGGCAAATAGCCAGTAGCAATGACGAGCATAAATTTGCGAATCAGCAATCAGCCAGATAAACTTTCCCTAAAGAATATCTTAAACTAGTTAGGGCTAGAACATTTTGAGCTCCTCTTCTTTTCAATATAGAAGAAACAAGAAAGAAACACCCTCGTTTGCAAGCAATGTTTCTTTACTATCTATTCTATATCTCTTGGCAAGACGTTCCGTTTGCAGATACGCCCACCAAGGGCAACAAAGCCTCATTTGCAAGAACTGTTGTTGCCAAACTTTCTGATTAGCCTCTTGGCATAACATACCGTTTTCAGTATGTTCACCAAGGGGGTGATAAACGCCTCGTTTGCGAGAACGCCTTCACCCATTACTTTTGATAAACTACTTGTTTCTTCTCTGTTCTACACCTCTCAGCAGAACGTTCAGTTTGCAGACACGCCCACCGAGGACAACAAGGCCTCGTTTGCAAGGAATCTTGTTGTTATTCTTCTGATTCTCTACACATTAAGAATATGTGATCCAAGACCAGTTTTTAAATACTTCGTATTCTGAATCTACCATACATATTTAGTTCAAAAATATATAAATCAAGAATGGCTATTTGTATTGAACCTGAGTCTATTTTTCACTTACATATTTGTACAAAACACATAGGCAACATACAACATCAACAAATATGAACTCTAAATAAAAGTTTGATGCCAAATACACAGGAAAACAGCTACCATGAAAAAGAATCAAGAGCAGCAACAAACAATACCAGAATTACCAAATCTCAGATATTGAAATGTTTATAAAAGTATACTGAAGAATTATGACTAATAATTTAGGGAAATAAAACAGGATACAAATATAACATTAATTTAAAGACCACCAAAATTAATTAAGCATATTTAATAAAAATCTACAGAGAACTTGTAAAAAAATTTAATGTAATTAAAGTTAACAACTTAATTAAATGTTTAATTAGATGTTAAGCAAGTTTGACAGAATGGAAGAGAAGTGGTGAATAGGAAAAAGATCAGAAGAAACTGCACAGAAATAAAAAAATACAAAATGAAAAAAATACAAAAGAAAACAGAAGAGACATAGTAGGTAGAATAAAAAAGTAAAAATCACATTTTAAATAGATATGAAGAAGAAATCATAGGAAATAAAGTGATAACACTTAAGGAGATAATACCTGAGAATTTTCTAGTATTGAGTAAAATGATAAATGAAAGCAAGTGGAAGACAAAGAATACTAAATAAATTAAAGGAAATGTCTATCTAAACAAATCACTATTAAATTGCAAAGTACAAAGATCTTAACAGCATCCATGAAAAAAGTAACAAAGACATAATATTTATGAAGACAAATTCTAAAATAATGGTAGCAAATACAGAATAAATATTACTCCAAAATTTTAGAGAGAAAATAGCTGTCCAATTGTATTGATTACTCAGGAAAAAATGTTTTCAAGAATGAAAGTATGTGAAGACATTTACAAATAAACAAAAGTACGAAAAATAAAACTTTGCAGTGAGCAGATAAAAGAAGAAATATTTCAGAAGCTATATTTGACACAGAATAAAGAAAGACAATAGAATGAATTGGAGATATCTTTCCTATATTTTTGTATGAGAACACCTCCAGTGAAACTTCACATCATGTGCAACCACAAGAATGGGATCCCAATTAGAACAAATTATACTCCACGTATGTATAATATGTCAAAATACACTCTACTATCATGTGTATTTAAAAAGAACAAAATAAATAAATACAAGAATCATATGATAATATCAATTGATGCAGAGAAAGCATTTGACGAAATACAGCACCATTTCATGGTCAAAACACTAGACAAACTAGAGATACTAAGAACATATCTCAACATTGTTAAAACAATCTATGCTAAACCCAAGGCCAACATTATCCTAGATGGAGAAAAATTGGAAGCATTCCCTCTAAGAAGAGGAACAAGACAGGGATGCTCTCTTTAACTACTTCTATTCAACATAGTCCTTGAAACTCTAGCCAGAGCAACTAGACAGATGACAGAAATTAAAGGGATATGAATAGGAAAAAAGAACTCAAATTATCACTATTTGCCAAAGACATGGTTCTATACTTAGAGGATCCAAAATACTCCACCAGAAAACTTCCAGAATAAATAAATGAATTCATCAAAGTAGCAGGATATAAAATCAATACCCATAAATCATATGCATTTTTATACATCAGTGATGAATCCTCTGAAAGAGAAATTAGGAAAAGTGCCCCATTTACAATAGCCTCAAAAAAAAAAAATAAAATACTTGGGAATCAAACTAACAAGAGAAGTGAAAGACCTCTACAATGAAAACTACAGAATAATAAAGAAAGAAATTGAAAAAGACATTAAAATATGGAAATCTCTCCCATGCTCTTAGATAGGCAGAATCAATATTGTCAAAATGGCCATAATACCCAAAGGGCCGTACAGATTCAGCGCACTTCCAATTAAAATCCCAACAGCATTCTTTATAGAAATAGAAAAGGCAATCATGAAATTCATTTGGAAATATAAGAGACCCAGAATAGCCAAAGCAATCCTTTGCAAGAAGAGTGAAGCAGGAGGCGTCACAATACCAAAACTTAAATTATACTACAGAGCTATAGTAACAAAATATTGGCACCAAAATAGACATGTAGATCAATAGTACAGAATAGCAGACACAGACACAGACACACCTAAATACAGTCTTCTCATACTAGACAAAGGCGCCAAAAACATACATTGGAAAAAAAAAATAGCCTCTTCAACAAATGGTGCTGGGAAAAGTGGAAATCCATATGCAGCAAAATGACAATAAACCCCTATTGCTCACCCTGCATAAAACTAACTAAACTCAAAGTGGATGAAGAACCTAGAAATTAGACCAGAGACCCTATGCCTAATAGAAGAAAAAGTAGGCCCAAATCTTCATCATGTTGGATTAGGCCCAGACTTACTTAACAAGACTCCTAAAGCTAATAAATAAAATCAAGAATCAATAAATGAGATGGATTCAAACTAAAAAGCTTCTTCTCAGCAAAGAAACAATGAGGTGAATAGAGAGCCTATAGAATGGGAACAAATTTTTGCCACATGCACATCAGATAGAACACTAATCTCCAGGAATTATAAAGAACTTGAAAAACTTAACATCAAAAACCAAACAACCCAATAAATAAATGGACTAAGGAGCTGAACAGACACTTCTCAGAAGAAGAAATACAATCAACAAATATATAAAAAAAATGTTCAACATCTCTAGTAATTAGAGCAATGCAAATCAAACTATTCTAAGATTTTATACATTGCTGGTGGTTGCAAATTGGTGCGACCAATATGGAAAGAAGTATGGAGATTCCTTAGAAAACTTGGAATGGAATTACCATTTGACCCAGCTATCCCACTCCTTGATCTAAACCCTAAAGACTTAAAAACATACTACAGTGTTGCAGCCACTTCAATGTTTATACCAGCACAATTCACAATTGCTAAACTATGGAAGCAACCTAGATGCCCTTCAATAGATGAACAGATAAAGAATCTGTGGCACATATACACAATGGAATATTACTCTGCATTAAAAGAGAATAAAATTATGGCATTTACAGATAAATGGATGGAGTTGGAGAATATCATGATAAGTGAAATAAGCCCGTCTCAAAAAACCAGGGGCTGAATGTTTTCTCTGAAAAGTGGATGCCAATTCATATGGGGGGAGGGGTGTGTGGGATAAGTGGAGGAACTTTGGATGGGTCAAAGAGGAAGGAGGTGGGAGGCAAAGGTGGATGAAAGACGGTGGAATGAGATGGACATCATTACCCTAGGCCCATGTATGATTGCATAAATGGTGCACAACCAGAGAAGTGAAACATTCTGCTCCATTTATGTACAATGAATTGAAGAGTTTTCTACTGTCATGTATAACTGGTTAGAACTAGTAAATAGATAAATAAACAAACAAACAAATAAATAAAGGAGTGAGACTGCTGAGCAAAGAAAGTAATCATCTAGGTATGCATACTTGAAGATAAATTAAGTGTATAAAACAATAATAATAAGTGGACTTGTAACAAGACTGAGTGAAAATACCAGAAAACAGTTGCATGTAAAGTCCCTGTACCCAGGCTCCTGAAAGTTAGTTCCATTGCTTAAGCTGCTTCTCTGCTCTTCTTACACTTCTACCTCTAGCTTTCTGCCTGTCAATTTTTGTTTGATTCAGCCTCAGAGACAAAAGGATGTACTTAGTGTTAAATGCAGTGGTATAACAAGGTTGATTTTTATTGAATATCCCTTTGAATACTGATGATAACTACTCAAAGAATAGAAATCTTCAAATACAGTAGAAAGAAAAATGCAATTAAAATATCAATAATTTTTTTTAAAGGCACACAAGAAAAAAAAAGAAATCAATTACTCAGAGGAAGAGCAGTAAAGCAAGGGAAATAGAACACTGCAATATGAAAATGCCAAAATTAAATTATGTTGGTAATTACAATATGTATGCCAGATAATACAAAATAATTGTGCCTTTAACAAGATCTCTCACCTCCTCCCTACTCTCTTCCTCTTTCTCTCTTGTGCATGTGTGCATGTGCACACACAGAGGCACTCAAGTACAAGCTGATGAAATGTGAGGAGAATCTACTTCCCTGAAGGGTGAGGACATGCTTTTTTATTCCTTTCTAGTTCTTTCTGACTGAAGCAAGAATGCTATGGCTAGAGCTTAAATACCTCTGTTGAGCTACGAGGTAGAAGCCATATGTTGAAGATGACAGAACAAGAAGATATGAAACATCTGATTTCCTCACCAGCTGGGGCCCCATTCATCCCTGGAATGCCTCCATTTGGATTTTGTTTTTAATAGTTTATTATCTGCCTTGGGTAGTATTATCCTGGGAAATGGGCTTAAGGCCATTTGGACAGGGATTATCCTAGTTACAAGGACCCAAATGTGGTCTATCAATGAGTACAGGTTTATGTGGACATGTCTGCTTGACCAGAAGAAATCTATTGCTAGAGGAGGTCTAAAGCAGACCCTGAATAGAAAGGACTCACAGATCAAAACCATGGTGCTTGGGCCTCAGGGCTGCTGAAAGCCCACACAAAGTTGTTATATGAGATCACCCAGATAAGATGAGGATAAATGCATACCTCAACATACAACACAGAGCAAGCACTAAATGCCAATATCTGCTGGGTGCAGAGCCAAGACTGATTCTGGGTTTGTGAACATTAATCCTGCATTAGTTTGCTTTCCATTACTTCAAAAAAAAAAATATCTGAGTCAGGCTAATTTTATAAAGAAAAGTGGATTATTTAGCTCTTAGTTTAGAAGGCTAAAAGTGCAAAATTCACTGTCCCATTAGTTTACCCTCTAATGAAGGCCTAACAATGCACCACAAAAGCAGAGTATGAGTGGGAGGAAGAGATTACGTTTTGAACAGGAAAGTAGGAAGCACTTTGCTGATGGGCTTGCTCTTGAGAGAGCTCAGGAATTCTAGAAAGACTACCTTAATATCTTCCAAGGGTAGCTCCCCCAGTAACCTAAGAACCTCTCACCATGTCCCACTACCTCTCAGCACTGCCACCCTGGGGACCAAGTTCCTAACTCATGAACCCATGAGGGATACCCTCCAAACATGGCAATTTCCATTACCTAAATCCTTTCCCCTCCTCTTCTACTGCTTCTTATTCTAGGGATCCTCCTGCAAAACTGTTTTTCTGTTGTTTGAGCTAAAAGAGAATTGTTTCAGCCTTGGCTAAGAATACAATCTCTCATAGGATAACATGGCAATGGAACTGTAGGGAATTTTCACCTATGGAAAACATTTATCCTGCCTCAATGAGGAGCTGCTTTATGTTAGGCCTCTTTTTTGACAGGGTCCCCCAAGTCTTTAAAACACTAGATAGGCATACATTCTCACCTCAGCTCCAGAATTCCAATAATGATTAACTACAGTAAAATAAAGAGACCAGCAATGGAAAAAATCTATGAGATTTGGTGCAACAAATTCAATCAGGAACAAATCTCCTACTAAACCCTCAGGTTAAAGTGCAGCTTTTGAAATTGCAATTTTGAAGGATGGCTCCTGCCTGTCACACTTAACTCCAGTCAGCCAACTAATTAAATTTACAGTTTCCAAAATGTTTCCAATAAACAGAAACCAAAATAATGATACACTTTTATATTTCCTCAGCAATTTATAGCAGAACACATTTATAACCTCTTTCATAGCCAACAATGGCTTTATAAGTTCTGGCTAATATCTTCACACGACAAGAACACACAAAAATTATTTTGCCACTTGTAATGTTTTCTCAAGGATTTATGGATGCTATAAAAGAATTGTCTTGATAGAATTTTCCACCAGCAAATATATCACAATCTCTTTATAGGAGAAATATTGTGCATAAGAGCTAATTTCATCCAAATTTTGAGAAATAATCAATTCTTATGAGCATAATTTTTACAATTAGTGTGATACTGGTTAAAATTAAAAGAATTTCAGTCTAATGGTCCTTGTATAATTCTCTTTTTAAGATTCAGTTATTTTCAGAGTAGGCTCATGGAGAACATAATTTTATAGTAAGAGAGATACTAGTCTCCCCACCTCCCCTAGATGAATAGATTCATCCTTTAGCCTGTATAAATTAACATATTATATATGCTTTTTGTGCTTCCAGTGGACACAGTCTGCCATTATTGGATATAATATTATCTGAAGGAGCATATAGTATCAATGGTTGCATAAAACAAATAAAAGGAAGCTAATTAGACTTTTGAACTTATTGTGTGTTCTCAAAATAGTTTCTGGTGATTGAGTTGTTCTGGTGATTGCTTTTCCAATAGTCTAATGTTTAATGACACAGGTGATTTAAGAAATGAAAATTGGGTACTGATATTAGACTTTTCATTCTCCCACTCAATAGGTTTCAATTTCTAGCTCCTATTGATTACTAGCCTCCTTTCTGGATTGTTCTGTCTAAACATACTGGAATGGGATATTGAAAGGATCTACTGCATGTGCTCCATTACCTCTTTTCCTATTTGCTTATCATAATCTCAAATTGCAAAAAAAAAAAAAAAAAACCTCATATTTCTGCTGGGCGCAATGATGCATGCCTGTAATCCCAGCAGCTTGGGAGGCTGAGGCAGGAGGATGGCAAGTTCAAAGCCAGACTCAGAAATGGTGAGGAGTTAAGCAACTCAGTGAGACCCTGTGTCTAAATAAAATGAAAAATAGGGCTGGGGATGTGTTTAAGTGGCTGGGTTCCCCTGAGTTCAGTCTCTAGTAACGTCCCCCCCCCCCCCCCGAGAAAAAAAAAAGTCATATTACTCCCATCAAGCCTGCTTTTCCCTCTGACAAGGAGAACACATTCAAAAAGGAAAATAATCTCTTTATTCAACAATCTAGGATTCTATCAAAAGCACCTCACATTGTGTGTGGCCAGCAGACCACTTGTCACCTTCCAAATGCTTCCAGTGGGAAGCACAGTTGCCTATCACATAGGATCCACAAAACAAACAAACAAAAAACACTACTGCAGTTCCCAGAATTGTCTGTGTCACCATGGCCATTCTATAAACAAATGTTTCAGATGGAAAATTTGAAACATAGTAATTCTGGAACATTTCTGCTAGCGTCTATAGTGAAATTATCACTGTGACTCTTGGCAATTACTCAGGCAGTCTTGAAGCCTGAGCTTGCTGGGATCAGGGAAGGCAAGAGGGAAGATGCTCAGAAAGTGATCCTGAGAAATAGAGCTTTGATTGGCCCTTGGGTTATCACTCAAGAATGTGTTCGGTTGTAGTAAGAGCGCTTAAAATCTATCCTCTTAGCAATTTTCAAGAATGCAATACACTGTTTGTTCTTAACTGTATTCATCAAGTTACACAATAGATCTCTTTTATTTCTCCTAACTTAAATTTCATATCCTTTGACCATCATCTCCTCAATCCCCTCCCTCTGCCAGCTGGTCACCACCATTCCACCTTACATCTGTTGTTTTACACTCTTCTTTTTTACACAGCACATATAAATGGGATAATGTAAGTACTCTCATTACAAAAATTATAAGTATGAGGGGTAATGCATATATTATTTAGCTTAATTTAACCTTTTCATAATGTATGCCTGTTTCTAAACAATACACTATCCACATGTATTAATATATACAACTTTTATTTGTCAGTTAAAAATATTCTTTTAAAAATGTGTTAGGTTGTAAATAAATACTTGAATTTTATGGACAGATAGGTTTCTTGCCAATCTTCCTACAAATCAGACTAGAACACATAGAACCATGATGATAATCACCCTAAAAAGAATGTTCAAAGTATGTGAAACCTAGAGACATCAATTCACAGGAAAAGTGCAATGCAGTCTACCTACAGCCATGTTCAGACAAGTGTGTGCATTCTACATTAATAATTGCTGCCATTATCTGTTGATAACATTCTTTCTATTGCTACCACCCTTTGGGGTATTGTGGAACACATAAACAAATTGAAAAAGAATTAATTTACTTCAGAACTAATTTTCTTTTCTACGAACTACATGACTCACTTGATGTTCATTTATTTGACATTTAGCAATCATATATTAAGACCCAGCATTGTACTACTGACCTTATACAGTTGCATGTCTTTGCTTGAATAAACTTTCTTCCTATAATAAATTTTCCCCTTTGTTACTTACTCAAACTTCTCTCTCTATCCTAAGAACTACTCAAATTCAACTCTGCATTCAACACCAATCTCAATCTGTCTTGGTCAATGTTCTTAATTGTGATTCTCATCACATTTCCTGAACATGTTTTCTTATGCATTTTAAACTTTTTTGTTTGTTCTCTGTTCATACCTTTGTCATTGGCACTGCCCTTATTGAAATTTCTTGCACTTTTTTGTCCAATACCCAATTATTCTTCATCTCTCAGTAGGAAGCTCAATACCTACCTCCTCCAGCAGTTTATTTGACTATCTAATCAATCCAGATTTCTTCTTTGACTTTCCATAGCATGTTTTCTCTGTTGATCATTTCAATTTAATTGAGTAGCAGCATCCTTCAGTGCAAAGCATTCTACAACATTGTACTAATTTTATGACCCATCCGTTAAGTGCTATAGAAGTGCAGAGAAGAGGAAGATCAATGAAAGAGGTTTATGTTCCCATTTTATTTCAAGCACAGATTAAAGCAGAGGTTTCTGGGTTAAAATCCAGTGCTTCTTGGAAGTTGGAACTTCTGCTACCATAGATGAGAAAGGTCATTTCTTAGCAAGAAATATAGTAATGATGGTTTCTTTTTCTAACTCCTTGATAGACAAAAATGAAAAGAATCAACTATCTATAATAGTTTATGATGACAGAAAATTTAGTCATTTTAGTGCTAAGTTGATTCACTGACTAATTCAGTACACTGTGTTGACTGTGTTTTCTGGGCAGTGTTAAATATACAAATGGGATTTTGGAGGATGTTATACTCCTTCACCCTCCAAAAAATAATTTTGAAAAAAATTTTATTGTCTACCAATAGAAAGCTACGTCAAACATCTTTGCTTGTACAGATAGAGAGGTTTAAGATATAACTGATATCTGAGTGTAATACAGTATTTGCACAAACTCATATAAACTATCATTTTCCAAATTCTGATATGCAGGCAATTCACCTAAGGGCCTTGATTAAAATGAAAATTCTTATGAGAAGTCTTAGGATAAATCCTAGATTCAGCATTTCTATGATCTCAGATGATGCAGACCACATGGCCCTAAACTACTTCCTCACACCAACATGAAGCATATTCCACTTCCATCCCTCACTAACCTGACAACATCCACTGCTGTATCTGGAAGACACTACCACATCAAAGAGGCTAAAGGCATATGCTTTCTTCTATAGTACAATATCACTTTCTTCCTTGAGAACCATTATTATAGATGACAATTATGTATAGATGAACATTTAGTCTAATGTAATGATCCTCTCAACATTTAATGAGGATCATCTATGTGTAAGTCATGAAATAAATGATAAATAAGACCCAGATTCATGGTTATCATGTCAGTTTGTTTTATCTAGTAGATTATAATCAAATGATTTACAACATTATAGAAATATGTTAATACTAAGGTATCAAAAATTTCTAAAAGTAATATTACACATAAATTATGAAATAGTAATGATTGAGTTACTGATGCCAGGAATAACTCCCCCAACCCAAACAATGTCAAAGAGAAAAAGGTGTGGCAGGAAAATCAAGAGATGCTGGTAATAAATGCAATCATGAAAATATTTCATGGTTAGTCCTAATTGGAAATATTCTCACTTTTTCCATTTTTCCCCACTTCTTGCAAAATTTTAATGTGTTTTATTTACTTACATATTATTCCTGTTTTCAACCAACATTTATTACATGCCAGATATTTTTCTGTATCTTGGAGAAATCATGGCAAATGAAATGAGACTGACTGTATGGAACATGTTAAACACTGAGAATGAGAAACAATATGTAATAAATGAAATGAAAAATATAGAAGAAAATATCAAGGGTGGGGGGAACCTTGAATAAGAAACACGGATTCAAGTGACAGTGTCTGGGAAAGAAGTTGTGCCAGAGAACTTCAGCATGCTATTTCCCACTGCTTTTGGTACAGACTTCATCTTCTGAATGTGAACTGGCTGCTGAGGACATTTTGCAAGAGTTTGGGTATGTTTTTATCCACTCCCAATTGTTAAATAATCTTGATCCTAGTCTATTGGAAAATAAACTTTTTCACAACCATTTCTTCCATATCATTATCAAGTAAATGAACTCATAGAACCACACTGACACATAGTCCAAAAAATAATTATGTAATTCATTCCCTAATATCTCACTATATCTATGACTAAGATGATTGAATTTTAGTCACAAGACAAATACAAAGTGCTATGGAAACAGAAAATAAACTCTATTACCTAGTTTTCCAAGAGAATCACAGTAGGCTGGTGAAGACAGGAAATTGACAGAGGCAAGATGGATGAACTGCTCTCCCATAGCAGGATGAGGATAGAAGCATCCTGGACATGGTAAAGTCACAAGGGCTCATAAGGGAAGCGAAATTACCATGTGGTTATCATACTGTTTTACTGATGTTGTACCAGGAATTTATATGTACCTGGTCTAGAATTTGTCTTGCATATGCTCTTTACTGAGAAAATAAAGCCAATACTAAAACAACTTGCAACATACATGCAGGAAAATATGCAGATAATGGGTTCACATCATGAGAGGTGAGAAGAATCACAAGCATAAGGGATGATTCTTAGGTCTTGAAAGTTTTATGAACAGGAAAATTGCTACCTATGTAGACATTCTGACTTCTGTCATGTATATATAGGAATATATATATATATATATATATATATATATATATATATATATACACACACACACATATATACATATATATATGTATATACATTCCTATACCATATATATGTATGTGTGTGTGTGTGTGTGTGTGTACACACATTCCTATTGCTTTGGACCTTAGAAGCCCATTTCAGGCTTTCTATCATATTTCCTTCAGAAATTTGACTCTCACTGTGGTCCCAAATCAGTATAGATGTTTTATCCAGGTAGCTTAGTACCTGGCCTTAGTAATTTAGCTCATTCTATGTACCACACACTGTCTTTAAGCATCTGAACATTTGACTCCCTGACTGCCCCATTGCCATTACTATCCCTATCCTTCTTTTGATCATTAAAAGTGGCTTATATTGCACCAAAATGAAGATACAACAGTAAGTTGCATATGAATACATGTAAATTATTATAGCTCTTAAGTGGGTATTTAAAGTACTAAGGTTCTTTATACTTTCTTACTCCTTCAAGGATTATTATTCAGAAAACCAAAAACATTTATATTTGAACTTTCCACATGAATATATTTTTACAATTTGTTTTAAGTTTGTGATGAAGAAATGTGGTTGCCTACTCAATCAAAGGAACCACTCATGTATTTCAAGTTCATATATAGACATTTAATCTATGTAAACAGATACATTTTTTAGAGAAAATATTTATTTAATCACTTTAGATTTTATTTTTCTTATTCAACAATAATGGTTCAAAGCACAGGTTGTTACTATTTTCATTTTAAATTTTCATTTATTTATTATTTGTATACAAATGAAAAATTCTCAAAACATGTAATTCATGTAAATGATCCAGAGATTAAGCTCTTTTTCTTCACAGAATATTAGTATTTTTTTCAGTTTTAAATTGATATGTAAATAAGTTTTTGGTTATCAAAAGTAAATTTGAAACTGGCATGAACATTACCTGAGATCACAATATCTGCCCTACCTACTCAAACATAGACTCAAATTATTCATATATATATATATATATGAATATATATACATACATATATATATATATGAATGTATATATATATGAAACCCATGGGCTGGGATTGTGGCTCAGTGGTAGTGCACTTGCTTAGCATGTGTGAGGCACTGGGTTCAATTCTCAGCACTGCATACAAATAAATAAGTAAAATAAAGTCCATTGACAACTAAAAAAATATTAAAAAAAAAAAAAAAAAAGAAACTCAGCCACTGTGAGAAACTATCACACAGGACTATAAACTTGTAAACTTGAGTGATTGCTTCATAAAATAATTACATTTCCACACTAGTTGATTAGCCCATGTTTTCCTTAAGTTCCAATGCAACCTTTGAAGGCTTTTGTCAACTAGGAAACAGAAACTCAGAAAAGTTAAGATAGGTGAACATTTCATAAACCTAGCAATATCAATAGCTCCCTTGGGTTGGTTTGAATCCAAGCTTTTCTTTAAAGACCCTGCTCTTTCTACTTGATCACACAGTCTATGCTTAACTATGTGACTATTTTTTTGCATCATTAACAGCAGCTTTGCAATTATAATCCTAAGTACCCTCTACACTGAACCCTGAGTTTCAGGATTGGCCTTCATGATAACCTAAGAAAATTGAGAGAGCAAAATATAAGTAAACTTCTTTATATCACTCTATTGAGTTTTAGTAACTACTGGTGACTCCTTCCAACCCATCGTTCCTATAAGCCAATGCACTTGTCATATTTGTTTTTAAAGTCTTAGACCTAGGATAATTCTGGCCAAAAAGCAGACACTCTGGAAATAAACTGAAATGAACATTTTGAAACTATTCACATATGTGCAAATTATAGTTAAGAGTTTACATGATGTCTGAAATTTTCCTGTTGAAGAATTACATAATTTAGTCTGAAATAGATTTTCATTAAATAATTAAAATTAAGAGCATTGTACTTATCGGAAAGGGCCTAAGGTATAATGTATTTTAAGGACTTTGATCATCAGTATATTTGTAAATATAAAGTACTATTATCACTGAACAAAGACAGGCATAATTCTGTCAAAGATCACTTCACTTTGTTTTCAGACATTCCAAATACCTGTCATGTGCTTTCTATACAAGGCCATCTTTTGTAGTACATTGATGACAGTTTAAACCATTAACTTCAGAACAATCTGGTACAATGGCAAATCACTTATGAAACAATTAAATTCAAGCAAATCAAAACAGACATGACAATTTCTGAATGAAGAAAAGTCTAAATCAAATGGTGCCATAAATTATAAACAGGGGGTTCTATTGTTTCTCTCTCTAGAAGAAATGTCCTCCTCTTTCACTCATAAATTTTAGCACATTACCACTCATGCTAATCCTGCTTGCAACTTGTCTTCTTCAAGCTTTTGAAAATTATTTATCTCCTCTATAGTGCTTCATAATATTTTTTTGCATCAAGCAAATATCTCAGGGACTTAGAAGAATTATAGCTCCTCCACACTACTATCAACATTTCATTGCTTTCTCATTCGTAAGATTAACATCGCAATATTAATCTGGGTTCTTAGGACAGAAGCAAAACGTTTGTTTACAGAATATAAGGTAATTCATAAAATGACCCAGAAGGGTGGACTACGTCTGGTGCTATTCTAACAGGACCAATGCTTGGAACTCGCCCTGAGAAGAGAATTCCAGGGCTAACCACCTTGACTTCCAAACTAACACAAGGATGCTGTTAAAAGCAGCATTGCCCCCACTGTCTTTTCCCTGTGTCTATTTTTCTAATTCTTCCTCCTTGAGTGTGCTGCTGAGCCTAGTCTGATGGGTCACCTGATCCATGTCATGCATTAAAGAAAGCCAGGAAAGCAATCATCAGGCATTTTAAGATTTCATTCTAGAAGGCAACTCTGACTTGTAGGACACTTCAGGGTTCAAATCCTGAACTGCAACAAAGAAAGAAAAATATGTACTCTAGCTTTATGAGTATCCTGTTTCATTTACAAAACCACTAGGAGGAATCTTCATTGAAGAAAGGTAAGAATTATCAATGTGAGCCATGACCCAAAATCCTAAGCATTTGTCAAAACAAACATAAATCTTTGATAAAATGTTACAATGCTAAAGAGATCTAATATCAGAAATTCCCTTGTGTTTTGTTTAAGCTTAACACTTTTTGTTAGAATGCTAGCAAACATTACACTTTAAAGGAATTATTGGATTAAATAAATGTTAGCTTAAAATTTGAGAAATGCTAGATTAAATTGCTTTGTTTTAATTTCTGAAAATCATTGTAGATTTTAAAATAATTCTGTTAAGTATTTATGTGAAATAGAAAAGCTATAGTATATAACTTTTTTGAAAACAAATTCTTTCCTGTTTTTTCTTCCCTCACTTAAAAAATATAGTACTCTCTATGATTACTCATTTGCAAGATACTTTTGATAAATACTGTGATTACCTTACACAATTGCATTTGAGCTGTTGATTTCTGCCAAATTAAAAGACCCCATATCAATGCTGTATATAAACATTTTAATTTGAATTGTGGTGCTGAGAAAACTATGGAGATATGGGGCATAAATCTTCATTGTGATGTTCTTGTTAGAATTGGACAAATTTTATCCACATGAAACTCTCATGTTTTGTGGATGAAAATTGTCTGAAATTAGCAAATATATTCAATCTATTATTATATCCTACTACACCTGTCATGAACAAAAATACTAACTTACATAAAATTTTGTCATTTTCAGATAATTAACATGAATTTTAGGCCTATTTATTTAAAGTGTTTAAAAAAATTGCTGAGCCAGGCATGGTGACACATGCCTGTAGTCCCAGTTACTGGGAAAGCTGTGGCAGGAGGATCTCTTACACTCATGAGTTCAAGATCAGCCTTGCAACCTAGCAAGATCTGGTGGCAAAAAAATGAATAAAAACTAAAAGAAAATAAAAATGGTGAAGTTAAATTCACATGCAATGTACAGAGAGAGGTCATCTTCACTGATTAATCCCACCACCACCCCTCAGATATTTTGGCAAAAAAAAAAAAAAAAAAAAAAATCCTAACTCCGAAAAAAAGCAAAACAAAATCTTGAACTGTTAGAACATGAACTATGTGTCTAGGTCCTTCCACCTCCTCATTTATTTAGTCACCAATAATTGCTTGCTTTCTCTACTTTGTGAAAACTATACTAAAAGTTGCTAAAAATCTAAAGAGGAGGAATCATATAATAATCATTGTCACATAGAAATTTTTTTTTTCTGTTATGAGAGGATTCTTATTTACTTGATCAGAGTTTGATGTCTGTTTTGCTTTTTCTTAAAATTTCACCCAGCAATTTAAACTTTCTCTCAAAATGAAGAACCAATGTCAGAAAGATCTGAGACACACTTCCTTCTCCCTGTGGCAATTCCTTTGTCAGAATCCAGTTTTCCTTCAACAATGTGTTCCAAAGATCTACAGTCACAAATTGGATAACCTAAAATTCATACATTGAACTTCATGAATTCTATTTTATTTTTATTTGTTGTTTTTAGATATACATGACAGTAGAGTATATTTTTGACATATTATACATACATGGTGTATATCACATTCTAATTAGGATCCCATTCTTATAGATGTACATGATGTAGAGATTCACTGGTGGTATATTCATACATGAACACAGGAAAGTTATATAAAATTCATTCTACTGTTTTTCCTATTTCTATCCCTCCTCCCTTCTCTTATTTCCCTTTGTCAGATCCAATGAACGTCTATTCTTTCCTCCCCCATCTTATTGTGTGTTAGCATCCACATATCAGAGAAAACATCTGGCATTTGGTTTTGGGGGATTGACTTATTTCACTTAGCAAGATATTCTCCAGCTCTATCCATTTACCTGCAAATGCCATAATTTCATTCTTCTTTAAGGCTGAGTATTTTTCCATTGTGTATGTATACCACATTTTCTTTATCCATTCATCTGTTGAAAAGCACTTTGTTTGGTTCGATAGCTTAGCTGTTGTGAGTTGAGCTGCTATAAATCTTGATGTGGCTATATTGCTATAGTATGCTAATTTTAACTCCTTTGGCATTAAATGGTCAAATATTTGTTCCATTTCTAGTTTTTTGAGGAATCTTTATACAGCTCTCCGAACCGGTTACAACAATTCACAGTCCTACCAGCAATGTATGAGTATACCCTTTTCCCCACATCCTCACCAACATTTACTGTTGCTTGTATTCTTGATTGTTGCCATTCTGATTGAAGTGAGATGGAATATCGGTGTTGTTTTAATTTGCATTTCTTTAATTACTAGTGATGTTGAACTTTTTTTTTTTTCATATATTTGTTGACCATTCATATTTCTTCTTTGGAGAAGTGTCTGTTCAGTTCCTTTGCTCATTTATTGATTTGGTTATTTGTTTGTTGGGGGTGCTAAATTTTTTTTATTTATAATGGTACTGGGAAATGGTACTGGGAAAACTGGAAATCCATATGTAGAAGAATATATATCCTGGAGATTAATGTTTAATCTATGGTGTAGATGGCAAAGATTTTCTCCAATTCTGTAGGCTCTCTCTTCAAGCTCTTGATTTTTTTCCTTTGCTATGAAGAAACTTTTATTTTGATACTGTCCCATTTATTGATTCTTGATTTTACTTCTTGAACGGTAGAAATCCCATTGAGAAAGTTCCTAAGCCAACATGATGGCGAGCCAGGCCTACTTTTTCTTCTAATAGGCACAGGGTCTCTGGTCTATTGTCCAGGTCCTTGATCCACTTTGAGTTGAGTTTTGTGCATGGATAAGGATAGGAATCTAAGTTCATTCTGCTACATATGGATTTCCAATTTTCCCAGTACCATTTGTTGAAAAGGCTATCTTTTTTCCAATGTATGTTTTTGGCCTCTTCGTCTCTTCGTCTAGTATGAAATAACTGTATTCATTTGAGTTTGTCTCTGTGTCTTTCATTCTTCCCATTGGTCTTTCTCACCAAAGATTGCTCTGGCTATTCTGGGCCTCTTATTTTTCCAAATAATTTTATGACTGCTTTTTCTATTTCTATGAAGAACATCATTGGAATTTTAATAGAAATCACATTAAATCTGTATAGTTCTTTTGGTAGTATGGTCATTTTGACAATATTAATTCTGCCTATCCAAGAAATGAGAGATCTTTCTTTCTTCTAAGGTTTTCTTCAATTTCTGTCTTTAGTGTTATGTAGTTTTCATTGTAAAAGTCTTTCATCTCTATGGTGAGATTGATTCCCAAGTATTTACTTATTTATTTAGGCTATTGTAAGTGGGATAGTTTTTTCTAACTCCTCTTTTGGTTGATTCATCATTGGTGTTTAGGAACACAATTGATTTATGGTTGTTAATTTTACATCCTGTTACTTCACTAAAGTCAAATGGTTACTATTACCTTGATAAGTAATAAATTTCCATTCATCTTTTAACAACAACAACAATAATATTAAAGGTTAACAAATTTTTTATCTAAAATACTGATTATATTGTATCATTGCCACAATCATATGCTGTATGTATGTTTTTCAATAGTGTTTTTACTTGTCTTCATAAAGATGGTCCACATTTCTTCATAGGTTTTCTATATATACATTTAGACTTATCCTTATCACTATGGATTGAATTGTTTTTAATTGAATTTTACATTTGTTCAAGAAAGTCATTAACTTTTTTTTATCAAAAAGTCAGATGCATTATTAAACTAATTTAGTTTTAACAGAAAATCAAATATTCTTTTTGGCTTGTAGGTAGAAAAATTTGCTCTCAGAAATATGAATTTTGTTGTACATTCCTTTCAAGTACATCTATCTCATTTTTTCTGTAATTTTCTGAATGGTAGGAACTTCATAGAAATATTGTAGAAATATTATAATGTATACATTTTTATTCCATCTGATATTTTTGAAAATGCTTCTAGTGTTTCATGATTAAATATGAAGTTTGTTGATCTTTAGTAGGTAAAGACATATCATACTCAAGTACTATCAAAAATACTTGTTTATACTTTACTGGGGAAATTGGTTGTATTTTCATCTTAATTTTCCCCAAATCAATTCTGCAAAGATCTGTCACTTTGCCTAAGAATTAGTTATTGCCTTTTGTAATCCACATATTTTTCCTGTATCCCTCATGGTATTTTTTAGTAGAAATATGTTGCTTATAGTAGCATTTTATGAGGTATATACAATATTTTATCTTTAATATTCTTCAGTTAAAATTTTATTCTCTCTTCTATTGCTTCTACATTTAGCCATTTGTTTTTTTATTTTTTATATTTATATTTTTCCTAGATAAAAAATGAGGTCCTGAGAACTGAGAGATTTAAAACTTAAGATTTAGACCATCAGAACTGAAGATTCTGTTTCTGCATCAAAACTGTAGATTCTGTTTCTGTACCATAGTCAGTGTGTGAATAGTACAGCCCATCCAAGGTGCTTGGCAAACATTGATATTATTGAAACTCGGCAATAGGTTCAGAAGTATTCATTTTTATCAAACTCATTGCTTCGGTATATGTTTTATAAAACTTTAAAATAAAAGATTTTTTTTAATTAAGGGATTCTCATGTACAATCTGGGGAGAATCATAGGGGAGATGATATTATTAAAGGACTTTTGAGAACCTATTGGGAAATGTTCTACAATTTTCCTAATACACTGGTAAAACACATTGCTTGTATCTCTCTTTCATACTGAAAAATCAGTAATTAACTCAGCTTTCCCTCATTCTCTAAGTAAGTGCTCATTCAACCCATTTCTTAAAGAATATATCTTCAGTTATTTACTCTAAAGACAATGAAATTCATTAAGCTCCTTGGCTGTTAATGTCCCAACCTCACTTTAGAAGGTTAGAAAATCTGCTAGGATCTCTGGTGTGCTATAACACTTCTCTCATTGCAATTTTGATTACTCAACAGTAATTAAGCTTTCTTTTTGAATACTTTTCCAATTGTATTTAGAACATATTTAAGGGAAATTATAATAATTATTGTTACTAGGACATATCAATGGCTTTAATTTACAAGTTGGAATATCAGAAACACTCAATGTAGTCTTGGCTACCGAATCAATTAATGGGTTGATTTTCCTTCCATTGCCTACAAAAAATGCTGACAGTTCCATTGTATATAATATGCTCACATAAAGATAAATTAATATTTATAGTTTAGTATTAAATTGCCATGTAAATAGCACTAACATTTTCAGTGTATCTTTTAAGCATGTCAAACACACATCTTGGAAAGAGTAATCCATATCAGATTACTGCTATTCATGAAGTATAAACATTCAATTGTGTCTTTTAGAGATATGCCCATGCAACACCAAATACCTTGAATACATTGGGAGTGTTGAAATTATGTGTACAAATAAAATATTTTGAAGGGAAAAAAATAGAAGAAAACTTGAATTGGACATTTTTTTTTAATATTTGTTTATTTGCTTTAGTTGTACACAATGCATTTATTTGTACATGGTGCTGAGGATCGATCCCGGGCCGCACAAGTGCTAGGCGAATGCTGTACCGCTGAGCCACAACCCCAGCCTGTATGTTGTATAATTTATAGATACAAGAAAATACAGGTAGTTTTACTTTATTCTTTCAAATTTTGCTGCTTTTGTTTCTTTGCCTTTTGTAATTGCCTTGGCTAGAACCTCCTGTGCAGTGTTGAATAGAAATGGTTTAGAGCAGACATCCTTGTCTTGTTCCTGATGTTGGGGGGAAACTTTTAGCTTGTTGCCATTAAGATCATTTTAGCTATGTGATTTTGTTTGTTTGTTTGTAAACACCCTTTATGAAAATGAGGAAATCCCCTTTTATTCTTAGTTTGTTGGGAATTTTTTGCCATGAAAGTGTGCTGAATTTTGTCAAATACTTAGAAAAAGTCCATTGAGATAATCTTGTGGACTTTTTCTTTTATTCTATTACTATGGTATATTAAAACTTAAGGTTTGGGTCTCAGATATCCCTGAAAAGTTATTTGCTAAAGGCATAGTTTCAGCTGATGTTACTGTTGAAATGTGGCAGAAACATTTGAAAGTGGGGTCTCATTGGAGGAAGAAGGTCATGGGGTCATGACTATGAAGGGCTTATTTTGTCCCTGGTCCTTTCCTACCCCTTCTCTGCTTCCTGGCTACCAGGAAATGAGCAGCTTTGCTCCACCCATGCTCCATGCCATGATGTCCTATCTTATCACAGACCTAGAAACAATGAAGGCAAGTGACCATGGATTGAAACCTCTCAAACTGTTAGCCAAATAGATCTTTCTTCCTTAAAGTTGGTTTCTGTCAGGTATTTTGTCACACTGACAAAAGCTGACGAATGCAATTACATTGATTTTAAATTCTTTTTTTTTTTTTTTTGGTGTTTTCTTTTTTTTTCCATTTTATTTTTATAATTTTTAATAGGTACAACTCATAGTGCATATATTTAGTATCTTTTTACATACAACTGTTTGTATACAAAGTATATTCATACAATTCAGGTCTTCAATCACGCATTAAGGAAAATGATATCTGTCTCATTCAACCGCCTTTTTTTTTTCTTTTCTCCCCCTCACTCCCCTCTTACTCCCTCGCTTACCCTCCCTTCCCTTGACCATTCTAGTATTCCTCTAATCCTCCTATGTACCCCCATCCAACAACACTTTGAAATAGTCTCCTTATATCAGAGAAAACATTTGGTACTTGGATTTTTGAGACTGACTAACTTCACTTAGCATTATGTCTTCCAACTTCATCCATTTACCTGCAAATGCCATTAATTTATTTTCTTTTATTGCTGAGTAAAATTCCATTGTGCGTATATACCACATTTTCTTAATCCATCATTTATTGAGGGACATCTAGGTTGGTTCCACAACCTAGCTATTGTGAATTATGCAGCTACAAACATTGAGATAGCTGTGTCACTGTAATATGCTTTTTTTAAGTCCTTTGGGAATAGACCCAGGAGTGGGATGGCTGGGTATAGGGTGGTTCCGTTCCCAGTTTTTCAAGAAATCTCCATACTTCTTTCCATAACGGTTGCACCATTTTGCAGTCCCACCAGCAATGTATGAGTGTGCCTTTTTCCCCACATCCTCTCCAACATTTATTGTTGCTTGTGTTCTTGTTAGCTGCCAATCTGACTGCAGTGAAGTGAAATCTTAAGAGTAGTTTTGATTTGCATTTCTCTAATTGCCAGCGATGTTGAACATTTTTCCATGTATTTGTTGATTGATCGTGTATCTTCTTCCGAGAGGTGTCTTCTCAATTCCTTAGCCCATTTATTGATTGGGTTATTTGTTTTTTTTAGCGTAAAGTTTTTTGAGTTCTCTATATATTCTAGAGATTAATGCTCTATCTGATGTGCATGTATTAAATATTTGTTCCCAATTAGTTGGCTCCCTATTCACCTCACTGATTGTTTCATTTGCTGAAAAGAAGCTTTTTAGTTTAAATCTATCTCATTCATTAATTCTTGGTAGTATTTCTTGCGCTACAGGATTCTTACTAAGGAACTTTGGGCCTAATCCGACATGCTGGAAATTGGAGCTTACTTTTTCTTCTATTAGGTGTATTGTCTCTGGTCTAATTGCTAGGTCATTGATCCACTTTGAATTGAGTTTTGTGCATGGTGAGAGATAAGGGTTTAATTTCAATTTGTTGCATATGGATTTCCAGTTTTCCCAGCACCATTTGTTGAAGAGGCTATCCTTTCTCCACTGTACATTTTTGGCATCTTTGTCTAATATAAGATAGCTGAAATTATATGTATTAGTCTCTGTGTCCTCAATTCTGTACCATTGGTCCACCAGTCTGTTTTGGTGCCAATACCATGCTGTTTTGTCACTATTGCTCTATAGTATAATTTAAAGTCCAGTATGGTGATGCCCCCTGCTTCACTTTTCTTGCTCAGGATTGCTTTGGCTATTCTGGGTCTCTTATTTTTCCAGATGAATTTCATGACTGCTATTTCTATTTCTTTGAAGAATGACATTGGGATTTTGATTGGAATTGCATTAAATCTGTATAATGCTTTTGGTAGTATGGACATTTTGACAATATTAATTCTACCTATCCAAGAGCAAGGCAGGTCTTTCCATCTTCTGAGTTCATCTATAATTTCTTTCTTTAGTGTTCTATAATTTTCGTTATAGAGGTCTTTCACCTCTTTCGTTAGGTTGATTCCCAGGTATTTTTTATTTTTTTTGATGCTATTGCAAATGGGGTATTTTTCATCATTTCCCTTTCAGAGTCTTTGTCGCTGATGTACACAAATGCCTTTGACTTATGTGTATTGATTTTGTATCCTGCAACTTTGCCAAATTCGTTTACTAGTTGTAAAAGCTTTCTGGTAGAGTTTTTTGGGTCTTCTAGGTAGATTATCATGTCATCAGCAAATAGTGCTAATTTGAGCTCTTCTTTTCCTATCTTGATCCCTTTAATTTCTTTCGTCTGTCTAATTGCTCTGGCCAGAGTTTCCAGTACTATGTTAAATAGCAGTGGTGAAAGGGGACATCCCTGTCTTGTTCCAGTTTTCAGAGGGAATGCTTTCAATTTTTCTCCATTTAAGGTAATGTTAGCTCGGGGCCTTGCATAAATAGCTTTTATAATGTTAAGATATGTTCCTGATAGTCCTAGTTTTTCCAGTGTTTTGAACATAAAGAGGTGTTGTATTTTGTCAAATGCTTTTTCTGCGTCAATTGAGATAATCATATGATTTTTGTCTTTAAGTCTATTGATGTGATGTATTATGTTTATTGATTTCCAAATGTTGAACCAGCCTTGCATCCCTGGGATAAACCCCACTTGATCGTGGTGCACTATCTTTTTGATATGTTTTTGTATCCGATTTGCCAGGATTTTGTTGAGGATTTTTGCATCTATGTTCATTAAAGATATGGGCCTGAAGTTTTCTTTTTTGGATGTGTCTTTGCCTGGCTTTGGAATTAATGTGATATTGGCCTCATAGAAAGAGTCTGGAAGAGCTCCCTCTTTTTCTATTTCTTGAAATAGTTTGAAGAGCATTGGTATTAGTTCTTCTTTGAAAGTCTTATAGAACTCGGCTGTAAACCCATCAGGTCCTGGACATTTCCTTGTATGTAGCTTTTTGATGACATCTTCTATTTCTTCGCTTGTAATTGATCTGTTTAGATTGTGTATAGCCTCCACATCCAGTTTAGGCAAATCATATGACTCTAGAAATCTGTCAATGCATTCAGTATTTTCTATTTTATTAGAGTACAAGTTTTCAAAGTAATTTCTAATTATATTCTGTATATCTGAGGTGTTTGTTGTGATATTCCCTTTTTCATCATGAATGTTAGTAATTTGAGTTTTTTCTCTTCTTCTTTTCGTTAGCATCGCTAAGGGTCTGTCAATTTTGTTTATTTTTTCAAAGAACCAATTTTAGTTTTGTCAATTCTTTGAATGGTTTCCTTAGTCTCAATTTCATTAATTTCTGCTCTGATTTTAATTATTTCCTGTCTTCTACTGCTCTTGGTGTTGGTCTGTTCTTCTTTTTCTAATGCTTTGAGGTGTGATGTTAAGTCATTTATTTGTTGTTTTTTTTTTCCTCTTAAGGAATGAACTCAGTGCAATGAATTTTCCTCTTACTACTGCCTTCATAGTGTCCCTGAGATTGCTATACGTTGTATCTATGTTCTCATTTACCTCTAGGAATTTTTTGATCTCCTCTTTGATGTCTTCTTCAATCCCTTGTTCATTCAATAGCATGTTGTTTAGCTTCCAGTTGTTGGAGTAGTTTTTCTTAATCCTTGTTTTGTCATTGATTTCCAATTTCATCCCTTTATGGTCTGATAGAATGCACGGTAGTATCTCTATTTTTTTATATTTGCTGAGAGTTTCCTTATGACCTAATATATGGTCTATTTTGGAGAAGGAGCCATGTGCTGCTGAGAAAAATGTGTATTCATTTACTGAGGGATGAAATATTCTATATATGTCCGTTAGGTCTAAATTGTTAATTGTTTTAAGGAGGCTTAAAGTTTCTTTGTTTAGCTTTTGTTTGGATGATCTATCCATTGGTGAGAGAGGTGTGTTGAAGTCCCCTAGAATAACTGTGTTGTGGTCTATTTTACTCTTGAACTTGAGAAGAGTTTGTTTGATGAATGTAGGTGCTCCATTATTTGGGGCATATAGATGTATGATTGTTATATCCTTTTGATGGATGTTTCCCTTAAGTAATAAGAAATATCCATCTTTGTCCCTCTTGATTAGTTTTGGTTTGAAGTCTACCTTATTTGATATGAGAATGGAAACCCCTGCTTGCTTCCGCCGGCCATGTGAGTGATAAGACTTTTCCCAGCCTTTCACTTTCAGTCTGTTGATGTCTTTTTCTATGAGGTGTGTTTCTTGGAGACAGCAAATTGTTGGGTCGTTTCTTTTAATCCATTCTGATAATCTGTGTCTTTTGATTGGCGAGTTTAGGCCATTAACATTCAGGGTTACTATTGAGATGTGATTTTTATTCCCATCCATTTTTATTTGTATTATGGTCTGTAGCTTGATTTGGTTTCTCTTCTGGTTGTTATTTCCCTTAGTTTAATATCTCCCTTTGTTGATTTTCGTTATCTTTCTCTTCTTCTTCATGAAAAATGTTGCCCAGGATGTTCAGAAGTGCTGGCTTTCGAGTTGTGAAATCTTTTAACTTTTGTTTGTCGTAGAAGGTTTTTATTTCATCTTCGAATCTAAAGCTCAATTTTGCTGGATATAAGATTCTTGGTTGACATCCCTTTTCTTTCAGAGCTTGAAATATGCTAATCCAGATCTTCTTGCTTTTAAGGTCTGGGTTGAAAAATCTGAACATAGTCTGATTGGTTTCCCCCTATATGTAATCTGCTTCCTTTCTCTTGTGGCTTTTAGTATTCTCTCCTTGCTCAGTGTATTAGGCATTTTCATTATAATGTGTCTTGGAGTGGATCTGTTGAGATTTTGTTTGTTTGGTGTTCGGTATGCCTCTTGAACTTGGTTTTCCCATTCATTCCTCAAGTTTGGAAAATTTTCTGTAATTATTTCGTTAAATAAATTACTCATTCCTTTGGCTTGAAACTCTGCCCCTTCCTCTACGCCAATCACTCTTAAGTTTGGTCTTTTTATGTTGTCCCATAATTCTTGCATGTTATGTTCTTGATTTCTAACAAGTTTTGCTGTATAGTCTAAATTCTTCTCTAGGATATATATTTTGTCTTCATTGTCTGAGGTTCTTTCTTCCAAGTGGTCTATTCTGTTGGAGATGCTTTCAATTGAACTTTTATTTTGGTTTATTGCTTCTTTCATTTCTGGAATTTCTGTTTGATTTCTCTTTAGAGCCTCTATTTCCCTATTGAAGTAACCTTTTACTTCCTGTATTTGTTTTTGGAGTTCTTTGCCAAAATGATCTTTTGCCTCCTGTACTTGCACCCTCATCTCATTTTTTAGTTCATTCTTAAGTTCCATAAACATTTGGCATATGTAATTTCTAAATTCCATCTCTGGCATTTGACCAACTGTGCTTGCCATGACATCTACTGATGAGGTATCTTGATTTGTTTGTGTCATTTTCTTCCCTTGTTTTTTCATGTTGCTTGTGTGTCTATTCTTCCTGCACTGTGGGACCTTGACTATTTCGATTTTACCTTAAAGCCTTATGTTGTTCCTGTAGTACAATGCTATCAGATCGCCTTATAATTCCTTTACACTTTAAAACCTAACACTTTCTATTCAGAAAATCCAAGTTTGATCACAATGTACAGATTTGGTTAACCCAGATATTGTTTTCAATTTACTCTGTACGCTTCTGATGGGGTTTTATAGCTTCGAGTATTGGATACAGAGGTGTTATGTTTAGGAAGAAGGAAGTGTCTTGAATTTTTCTTTCTTGGAAAGTATGAAAAGAGATTTCTATTGAAGTGGTTTAGTGGAAGTGGTTTAGTATCAGTAGACGAGGGAAGAAAGAGAATGGAGTAGACAATTAGGTGGAAAGACCAATTTATATATAAAGTAAGTTGGAAAAGAAAAAAAAATGATAAAAGAATAGGAATTGGTGTAAGAGAGAGGAGAGAGAGAATCAAGAAAATAGAGAGTAAACTATATGTAACACCACTTTGCTACCCAGTTCAATTGCGCCGGTTCTAGAAATCCCAAGTTCTGCGTATAACTTGTTTTGCCTCTGTTTAGTATGCACTGACAGGGTGTAAACATGAAAGATGAAAGAGGAATAAGATGCAAGAGTGAGAAGGAAGAAAAGAAGGAAAGAAAAAAGGAGCGGAAGCAATCAAACACACTGACAATCTGTAAGTGTGTACCTGTACCTGTGTTTTCTGTGTTTTCTGTACCTGGTACCGAAAACCGGGAGGAAAAACTCTCGGAGGCAGAGTTAAGCTTTTACTACTTTTACTTCTACTTTCTTAGAGCTTAGAGAGGGAAAGAAAGATTTTTAGAGAGAAAGATTAGAGCGAGCTTTTCTTCTTGTCTTCTTAGCTTAGAGTCTTAGAGAGAAAGAAAGATAGAGCTTAGCTTAGAGAAAGATTAGAGTTTCTTTCTTCTCTCTTCTTTCTTCCTTCTTCTTTCTTCTTAGAGCTTAGAGAGGGAAAGAAAGATTTAGCTTAGAGTCTTAGAGAGAAAGAAAGATAGAGCTTAGCTTAGAGAAAGATTAGAGCTTCTTTCTTCTCTCTTCTTTCTTCCTTCTTCTTTCTTCTGTCTTCTGTCTTCCTCAGGAGTCTCGGCCTAACTCTGACCAGTCATTACTTCTTCTATCTGGTTTCTCTTCTGTCTTCTATCTGGTTTCTCTTCTGTAACCGCTCTGCCTACGTTCTGGCCGCTCTGATTCTTCTGACCGACCGAGTGACTGCCCGGCTGACTGAATTCTCCGTTCTCCTAACTCGGACCGCTTTCACCCGGTTATATACCTTCAGGTTTGCGGGTCCCTACAGGTGCGTCACATACATATCAGGTGGAACTTATGGCTTCCAGCTAGCTACAACAGCCCTTCCTAATTAGAGCTCCTTCAACAATCAATGCGGAAGGAAAAAAAATAAGCAAAACAAAACAAAGCCAAAAAATGAAAAACAAACAAACAAAAAAACAAAAAACCTCCCTGAAATCCCTGAAATCCAACTAAACAAGCAAAAAAAAAAAAAGTCGAACCCCAAGTCTCAAACAAAACAGGCCCTGGGAAGCACCCCTCTTTTTTCCTTTACAGTTCAAGCCAATTGTTATCGGATCACATCTAGACAGTCTGCAATCCTGTTAGTGGAATCAAGGCTGCACCTTGGCAGCTCACCAGTGGCTGAATGGCTTAGTGGAGGAGTGGCCCAGGGGGTTTGTGTGTCAGCAGATGAATGGCACCGGGAAGGGGACCCTCCAGAAGGCACTCCCTCTCCACACCCACCCACAGTTGCAGCTTCTTGTGGCTGCTGAGCTGGCCTCAGACACGCCCTCCCCTGCTGGCCACCCGAGCCTCACCCAGGTGTGCGTTGTCTTCAGAGAGCTGGAGGGTCCCTAGATGGCTGCAGCCGTCACTCTCCGTCTCCTCCCCTTTGTCTGGGTCAGCCACTGCACCTTTCAAAGATGGCGGTGCTCTCCTCCCAGTCAACAGCAGCTTCGCAGACTCCCGTGTCCTCGCCGATCGATTTCAAAGCCGTTGGGTGGATGTCTCCTTGCTGAGGTGGTATCGGGAAGCCGCAACTGTAACTGCGGCGCAGACAGCGCTGCTTCGGATTGTGGACCGCTCCGATTGTGCCCCTGCTTGCTGTTCACTGGTCTCTGCGCTGCTCTCTCCAGGGCCCTACTGCGCTGTTCACTGGTCTCTGCGCTGCTCTCTCCAGACCCTACAGAGGGTCGCGTCTGGCCGAGTGTGGATTCGAACTGGTATTGTCGACCCGTGGTCTCCCGTGGTCCCCCAGCACCAATTCCGCTGGCTGTTATCGCTGGCTTCACGCTGGTGTGCCGTGAGTGTGGCTGGGGTTGCAGTCGCAGCGTGGTCTCCACACACTGACTTTGTTTCGCACGGCCTGTGCACCACCCAGGCGGTTTTGCAGAAACCTCGCAGCTCCAGCCGCTGTAGACAGCTTGTCTCCTTCTCTCCCTGGTAGTGGTAATCAAACCATCCAGGAGATTGGTATTTCCGGCCTATATATATATGATGAAAGGCAATTTATCTGCTTTGTTGGATTCTTTCCACGGAGCTGCCCTGAAGTGTGGCTTCCTCTAATCCGCCATCTTGGATCCCCGGGGACATGTTTTAAGGCGGTTGTGATACTGCATGGGAAGAAAGCATAATAAAATATTTAATTAAAATATTTTGAAGATTGTGGAGATATAAATAACTAAATTATGTGCATAACCAACAAAACAATTGTATAACATAAGGGCTTTAATTCAGGTTATGGATATGCTTGTTCAGATGAAACAGACACATAATTTTCCATTTGAATAAATTATATAGGATTACTTACTCAAATCAGGGATTAAAGTATATAAATATTTCTTTGATGTTAATATCTTGATTTAGCTTTTTCATACTTTGTAGAAGATTTCTTTATTAATATCTTTATTTCTAATATTTATAGAAAATACAATACTGAAAACAAAACCTCAAAAGTGTTCGCAAAAATTCCTAATCTAGTCTTGAGCATTGCTAAGATAAATATTGGCACAAATTTCAAATTACAAGTATTCAGTCAGTCATGCTGGTAGTTCTTAAAGTATTTCTGTTTTTCTTGTCTAGAAATAAGTATTAACATATGCCCTAGAATAAACTGCACAGAAATAAGTTGAAAAATTGTGTTCTTGTAATTGCTCTATGTTAAAATCTCTTGTTTTATGGATTTTATCTCAAGAAAAGCCCCAGATGATCTTTTAAAAGGGATAGGAGTCATTGCTTTCGATACCCTGTTAAATTATCTAAATTATGAGGACACCAGGTAGTACAGATTCCAAAATCTCCTAATTATCAAAATTATTAGTCATAGCTTTTTAAAAGTACATTATGCTCAATAGTCTCTCCCCAATAACTTATTTGACAGATTCTAAAGGTGGCTCAAGCATCCTTATAATCAGCCAGGATGGAAGCATTCATTAGATTTGATTACTGATATGAGATAAGCCCAGTGATTTAGCAAGGCTAAAATATGGTTACAAATGGGAGTTAATCCTGTGCCTACAGCAACATTAGTCACAATAGCCAAAATGTGGAAGCACCCAAGTGCCCATTGATGGATGAATGGATAACAAAATGTGAGATACACATATAAGTAATTATTATTCAATCTTAAAATGTAGAAAATCCTAGTAAATGCTACAACATGGCTGAACCTGGAAGATATTAGGCTGAATAAAATAAGCCAGTGACATTAAAGGCAGATACTGTGTGATTGTACTGGTATGAGTTACCTGCAGTGGTCATGTTCATAGAGACATAGAAGTGGTGTGTGGTTGTCAGGGATTCAGGGCAGGGGAAAGGGAGCATTGTGTAATGGGCACACAGTATCAGTTTTGCAGGATAAAAAAGATTTTCCATAGATTATTTACACAACAATATGAAATCGCTCAACACTAAAGAACTGTACATTTAAACACTGTTAAGATGGTGAATTTAAATTTATGCATATTTTGCCAACATGAAAAAAAAAACTTTAAAGGGGCTATTGTAGCAAAACCATAATTTTTGGATTCACACTTCAACAGTGCTGTTGAAAACACTGTGAAAACATGATACACTCCATATAATATCCAATTGTTACAACAGCCAAATTGCAAAGAAAAACAAATTTAATTGTGGTTGTAACTTTATCTTTCTTTCAGCAGCAGACCACAAAGGAGTTGTTATATCTGCAGGGCCCATCCATAAAGGGAAGAGATGAGTGTAGGTCAGTTTAATAAGACTCTGGATCAAATATGGCATGATTAAAGGAAATTTCTCTGATCTAGATAATCAAAAAGATCCTCAGAGTGAGTGTACACAATACTATAAAAGTGCATGAGTAATCTTGCATTTATTATTAATTGTATTCTACATTACACTTTACAGATTGCTGTTCTCCGGATGAAAAATTGATTAAGTTCTAAACCTAGGTATCAACATACTCTGAAGATCCAGCAGCATCTTATAGAAAGAGCTCTATCCTGTCATCTATCAGCACTTTTCTGGGAGCCTTTGTGTGTTTATGGCTTGGTGATTCACAGTTCCCAGGCTGATTCTGTTCTAAGAAGTTAGTTTATTCATTAGAATGTGTCACACTATCCCAGATGAATTAATCTGATTTATTAGCATTTAAAACAAAATGAGAGAGAAAGGAAACCCTGGAAAATCATCAACATTACCCTGGGTACTATAAGACCTGGGAACTGCTACCCTGATGATTGAAAAATTCACATATCATATTAAAATATTAAATTACTTCAACTATAAAAACAAGCAGAGAAGGCATGGGGGTATGACTGCAGACTGGATATCCATGTGCACTTGTGTGATCAGCAATCCATGAAAATGCACCACTGTGTTGATAACATCACATGGATCAGAGTTTTGCTTAATTTCAGTTAGCTACTTATACAGGAAATCAAGGTAGATATGTTTTCAGGAAGTTTTGTTTTGTTTTGTTTTTTTTAATACTGAGAAATCTAAGGAAATTTTAAAAAAGAACAATTACCCTTAGTTTCTGCACTCTGAAAATTTCAGTGCACTCTTAACTCAATAAGACTTTGTCTGTGTACAAAGCACTAGCTGCAAAAGTAAGTAATGCTGAGTTCCTGTCCTCAAGGAATTTTCAATATATCATGAGAAGAAGTCCACCAGAATCTGTCAGATTTGGCTGTGCATTAAAATCACTTGGGGAACTTTAAAATTTTTTGTGGATACCCAGCCTCCAAACCCCAGTGATTTTGATTTAATTTATCTGAGTTTGGGCCTGTTATTATTTGTTTTTGTTTTTGTTTTTCAATGCCCCAGATAAGGCTAATACACAGAATAAAGTAAGCAATTCTAAACAATATAGGAAGTTCCTACATCAATAAGGTTGATTATATATGGCTCCCCCCTTCTTCTTATTTGGATAAAATAATAGAAAAGCTATATTTTAAAAATAGCAATGTTAAAAATAATAAGATGACATAGGAAGACTACACTTCTAGATGAATTTCCAGAAAGCAAATTAAATAATTTTGTTGGATATTGTAGAACAGAGGGAATCAGCATAAAACAGAGGAAGAGGACCAGATTCAGAGCATTTTCCCTATATCATCTCAGAGATGCTCTCCAGTGGGAGAAAAGAAATGGAAGAATTATTATGTAAAATGGAAAATACAGGGTTTTTGTTTGTTTGTTTGTTTTTAAATATATGTTGCTGGCCATGGTGCCACAAGCCTATAATCCCAGAAGCTCAGGAGGCTGAGGCAGGAGGATTGCAAGTTCAAAGCCAGCCTCACCAAAAGCTAGGTAGTAAGCAACTCAGTGACACCTTGTATGTAAATAAAATACAAAATAGGGCAAGGGATACACACACACATACACACACACACACACACACACACACATACATATATCTCCAGAACAGCAAGGCACTTGTACCCCTGCTCCTCTCCATTTAAAGAGGAGATGAAGTCTTAAGGATAAAGCACTATAACTGCTTTCTAAAACAGGATTTAAGAGTCTCCTGAGAGTGTTAACAACTGAGAGGCTAAGATAGAATGGGACCTCTGCCTAGTCCCTTCTTCCTATTCAATACAAGAAGGGTAACATAAACAAAAGAGGGCTCTGAGTAAGTGTAATGAACTGAAATATTCCACACACCTAGTATATCCCTTCAAATTTTGGCAAATAAAGAATCCATATCAGTCTATTCATTGTGCTATATTTTCATTTCTATCTAATGTAATCCTAAAACTTTTTGTGCTTTTGTTTTTATATATGTATTTATATATTTATTTCCAGAATCATCTCTATCTTATTCTTTTAAAACTACTTTTTCAACAGAGATCTATAGATCAATTACATTTCCTATATATATGCATACACACACACACACACACACACACACACACACACACACATATATAATTATATATGTAGGTGTGTGCTGTGCTGGGGTTTGAATCCAGGGGTTTCATGTATGCTAGTCAAGTGCTCCACAGCTGAGCTACACTCTCTTGTCATATATTTTTAATGTTTTCTATATTTATTTAAATGGTTGAGGAAATTTATCTTCATACATATCTGAAGACTTGACAATTCCATTTTTATTTTCTGCTTTTCTTTTTTTATTTTTGCATACCTTGTTTCCTTTCATTTCATCACCTATCACCATATGCGTATCATTGCCTTATTAAAAAAAAAAAAGCGTGATGACCCCAAATCACAGGACAAAGTGCCTTCTTTCAGACAGAAATTGTATTTCTCTTGGTGGTACTCAGAACCACTATGACTTGAGACCACTTAAAACTAAATCCTAAATCTGGGTGATGTGAATTGAGGTTCAAATCCAAACAGCATCAGTCAATGAAATCCTGTCAGGTAAAACTCTCTGTCTGGTTTTTGCCCTTTTTTCAGAGGCAGAAAAGTGCTCTGAAATTTTCTGGAAGTATGGGAGCAATAATGGTTCACCAGATCTTTACAAAGATCAAATATTCCTTCAGAGACCAACTTTGATGTTAGAATAAAAAGAGTCTAGTAAACTTAATTAGGATTTTGATATCTGGCTCCATTTCCCAAATATACAACTCAGTTCCATTACTTAGTTTTCTCCTTGGGGGAAACAATCTGAGATGTTTAGTTTCAAGGCTGTATTTTGGCTTGCTTTTAAGATTTGGCCTATCTAATCAATATTTATAAGATACTTTAAAAAATATTTTGCCCAACATTTTGTTTGATCTCAAAGGAATGGGTTTTCTATAAAACCATCTACTATAACAGGGGATGGTGACTAGAACATTTTTGGGCACACACACTTGGTTAATATTTGCTGCATGAATAAACAAGCACCAAAGAAAATGGTGTTTCCAGGTCACATGAAAGGTGAAATTTATGTTACAGATGTACATAATTTACGTGTTTGCTTTCTTTTTTTTTTTTTTTAGTATGGGAAATAACATAATCACGTTTGATTATCAAATAAAGAAATGGATTGTAACAACATGGGTGCTAATGTGAGGGACCAGTAGGCTGGATTAGAGCAGAGAACGTGGAAGAACAGAAAATATGGAACTTGGAGTTAGTGGAGATGGAGAACTGAAGAACCTGATGACTTCTTGGATTTAGTAGGTGACTGAGTAGGAGTCAAGACTATCTCCCAAGTGCTGTGCTTGAGCAACTTGGTGGAGGAAGCTACCCTTCCCAGAGCTGAGAAATATCAGAAGACAAATAGGTTAATGAGATGGTTAACTCTGTGCCCAAAGAACTGAATTTGTAAAAAACAAACAAACAAACACACAAAGAGTCTAGTAAATTCAGAGAGAATTTTAGAGTGGGTGCAGTGGCATATGCCTGTAATCCAGGCAGCACAGGAGGCTGAGGCATGCAGAAGATTGCAAGTTCAAAGCCAGCCTCAGTAACTTAGTGAGACCCTGTCTTGAAATAAAAAATAAAAAGGACTGGGGATATAGCTTAGTGGTTAAATCCTGGTACAAAAAAAAAAAAGAAAGAAAGAAAGAAAAAAAGAAAAGAAACCATGGAGAGAGAATTTTGGTATCTGGCCCCATTTCCCAAATATGCAACTCAGTTCCATTGCTTAGTTTCTAAAAGTACTGTATTTGATTTTCTTTGGTGTAGTTAATGGAATTCATAATTAAGACCTAGAGTTATGATTGATTTGACCTCAAGTCACGAGTTCAAAAGATTCTGTCTGATTTTATGTCTAAATATATGGAGTTTCTTTATGAATTAACAAGAAAACAAATTAATTTAACAAATGTTAAGCTAAGTTTATACATCAAGTAAATAATATATTTATAACTTTCTCTCCCTTTGCCAGCTTTCATTTTAGTAATAACCAATATGAGAGGAAAACAAATATGCTTGCATTAACAGCACTCAGAATGTAGTAAACAATTCAAACATAAAGTTGAATTCTAAGACAGTTACTTTCCATTAAGTATTGCGTGTTAATTTAATTCTTTACTGATTTTCCATTTAGAATGTGGATATGCATAATGCCACTTGGTCACAGGAGGACATCTGTTTCTATGTGAATGTGTTTGTGTGTGTGTTAGAGAGTATAGACTAGGACTATAAAATTATAGAAAAACTTCATATAGCAAAATGCCTTTTACTTGTAGGCCAAGTGTATGACTCACTTTATAAAATTTAAGTTTTTCTTAGCCACATATTTTAACACCTGACTACCTTTCTATGAGGCTTCTTATTTGAATGTGTGCATACGTATATTGAGGTCTATGTGTGTATTCAAATTATAACTGTGATACAACTGTGTGCCTTCTATAGATAAGAAATCCATCAAGCTACTGACTGCCACTGGACCTAAATTTTCTCATTTGTAAATGAAGCAGTAGAATTAAGTGATTTCAAACATCTATTCCAGTTTTATATCTATATTTCTATAATATATTAGCTTCATTTTGAAGCAATGCTTAGCTTTTATCTTCTATCTATGTTTTTTTTTTTTTTTTTTTTTTCTTATTTTCTTTTTCTGGTAACAAGGATTGAATTTAGGGATGTTGAATCACTGAGCACATCCCCGGTCCTTTTTCATATTATTTAGAGACAGGGTCTCACTAAGTTGCTTTAGACCTTACTAAGTTGCTGAGGCTGGCTTTGAACATATGATCCTCAACTTCCAGGAGCCAATGGGATTACATAATATCTTTTATACATCTTCAAATTTTTGTTTCTATTCAGGCTTAGTCAAATCATTTGCATTGCCATGTCAAGATATTTTCCAGAAAATTTTGGGAAAAATAATCTCAAAACCAAATGCAAATGACACTTTGTTGCTCTCCTGGACATATGTATTAGATTTCATATGCCCTAGAATCTGCCTACCTGTTCAACTTCCCCTTTTGATGTTCCTCACCACACAATTTCGGCTCTTAATTAACCACATACTGATTCATGCTTTCTTTCCTCTATTCATGCTAGTCCCTGCTGTCATTGCCAACCGAACTCCTCTTCATCCTTTCAAATCTGCCAAGATCTTTTCTCCTTAAAGAGTTCCTCAAATTTGGTGGGCATGGTGGCACAGGCCTGTAATCCAAGTAACTCTGGAGGATAAGGGAGGAGGATTGTTAAGTTAAAGGCCAGCCTTGGCAACTCAATGAGGCCCTAAGCAACTTTGTGAAACCCTGTCTCTAAATAAAATATAATAAAAAGTGGGAGGGTCTGGGATGTGGTTCAGTGGTTAAGCATCCCTGGGTTTAATTCTCAGTATCAAAAGAAAAGACTTCCTCAAATTCTAAGCCAGGCTTTATGCCTCTCTATGGTAATTTCATAGGATTTACTTTCCATTCATTGTTCTGAAACATTGTTTTTATAACCTCCATCTCAGGGCCATACATTTTATCTTTATAACCTCTAAACGTATATTTGTTGAACTGTTAAAAAGAAATTAAATCTAATTTTCTTTTGATTAGGTGGCATTTTACCTTTGACTTTTAATCTCTTAGACATCAATACCAACCTTATTCTTTTACCCATATTTTATCAATTATTTTCAAAGTGAATTATCAGATTTCCTTTAACAGTAAGACTTTAGCACTTTTATTCTTTTCTTAAACAGGATTTCATTTTATATGATGATCTTTTCAAGAACAATTCACCCATATTTGATTTTTAAATTAGATGAAACAGATATAATTAAATAAAAGAGTTCAAAGATTTTTTGGAAATTTACTGTGCCACAAAAATTATGCTGATAAACTCATCTCAATAGTAAGATATCTGTGAGAATTTTTGTCATTTTCATACAAGGTGAAGAAGAATTATAACAGTATTTAGAAGTTGTTTTCTTTATATTGATTGGATTAATAATTAATATCTCTAACTTATTGAGTTTTAATTTTGTTTCAGATGCTACTCTAAGAACTTCAGCTATATTTAATTGATAAACACAACAATCCTATAGGTAGGTGTGAACATTGTCCCCTTTTATAAATGAACTATAAGAAAATTAAGTAGAAGGCATAAGTATAAATCCAGTGCCTTTTTTTTCAGTGTTTTTCATTTGAAATAGTCATACCTATTGAAATAAGTTAAGTGTCAATCAGCTAAAATTAATAATGGAGTTAAACATATATAGTAAAGGAGCATTATGGTAAATTTTTAGGCTAAACATAAGGGATTAAAGCAGAGATCTTCACCTTTATGAGTTTGCTATCATAAAGAGGAAATAAGACCTTAAAATTTTGCTATTCCAGGAATTCTTATTTTTTCATTGCTCAGAATTTTAAGTAGTTTCTAAGTAACTGTTTCTTCTTGTGCATTTTTAAGAATGAAATGAAAAGCACAAATAATGAGAAATGAAAGAATAATATACAAGTAATGATTGCTTATGGAAAAGCATCTTTGAAACCTTCAAAAATGCTGGTAACTGCTTCTTTGCAGTGCAGAGGATTTTAGTTTGAGGAAATTTTCCTTGTCTATATTTGTTTTGTTGTCTGTACTCTGGGGTTCTATCCAAGAAATCATTGCCCTCACCCAATGTTGTGGAGTTTCCTCCTAGATTTTCTTCAAGAAGTTTTCATTTTATATGTTTTCCTTTAGTCCTTTCCATTTTGAGTTGAATTTTGGATACTGTGTGAGGTAAAGGTCTAATTTTTTTCTTCTGCATATAAATAGCAATTATCACAGTGCAGAGACAGTCTACAGATTGGTGAAAAATATTGGCAAGCAATACTTCTTATAAGGGATTAACATCTTAAATACACAAAGTACTAAAAAAAAATCTCACAACAACAACAATGAAAATAACCCAATTTGAAAAATGAACAAAGTACTTGAACAACATTTCTCAAAAGAAAATAAAAATGACCGACAGATACATGAAACAATGTTCACATCATTAATCATTAGTGAAATGCATATCAAAACTATAATTAGATATAACCTCTCACCTGTCAGAATGGCTATTTCAAAAAGAAAAGTGTTGGCAGAGATGGGGAGAAAAAGTAATTCTTGCACATTGTAGAAATGTAATAAATACAATCATCATACAAAACTGCATGAAGGTTCCTTGAAAAACTAAAAGGAGTATTAAAACTAAGCAAGTATTCTTGTATGATCCAGCAATCCACTTCTGAGAATTTACCGAAAATATTTGAAATTAGTATTTAGAAGAGATATCTGCACTCCCATGCTCTGAAGCACTGTTTGTAATGGACAAATAATAAATCAACCTACGCTATTAGCAGATGAATTTATAAAATTATGGTGTGTGTGTGTGTGTGTGTGTGTGTGTGTGTGTGTGTGTGTGTGTATAATGAGTAGTACTTAGCCTTAACAAAAAAAAAAAAAAGGAAATTCTGTCATTCATGGCAACATGGATAGAATTGGAGAACTTTGGCTAAATGAAATATGGCAGGCACAAAAAGACAAATACTGTATGTTGTCATTCATATGTCTGAATAATAGAAATCATAGGAGGAAAAATAAAATGGTAAATGAAAATGAAAAAAATCAAATGCTTATAATAAATACTTGATATGATGAATACTAAATAGCCCTAGTTTTTTAGTCTTCTTGCCACTTTATGTAGAAATAAGAATGACAGTTTTGATAATTTTAATAAATGTTGAAGGTGAACTTGACCTGAACTTTTTCAAGGATCATCAAAAGCATAAGGGTTGTTGTTAAGAGGACTATGTTTTAGAACACACACTTTGATAGTAAAAGTTATGCATGGCACATATCATTCAATGTAATTGATTTGAACTGAACCATCTGCTGTCTAATTGCCTCATAGCCACCGGGATTTATGTAAGTAAATGAATATCAGAGACAGAAAGAGTGCTAATGTGAAATTTATGTTTCATTAAGAATGCCTCCTTGTTCATGGACAAAAATTAAATATATTAAAATTTATGCAAATTAAAAGAGCCTACTTTCAAGATTTCCACTCCTAACTAAAATGGAGTTTAGCAAAGACAAGCTACATTCACTTGCCACAGACTTCTTAAAAGTGGACAAAATACAAGAAAGAAAGTTATTCAAGATATTGGACATCAGTCAATGAGAGAAAGCCAATAACTGAGAGATAGATATTTTAAAAAATGTTGTGTTCTCTGATGGCCCCAGGTTACTCTCAGGAGAGGTTTCCAGATGGCACAGAAAGAGGAAACCAGACAGAACCCTTGGCTTTAGGATACACAATGGGGAGAGTGGAGAAGTCAAAACTGATAGAGTTGCAATGCAGAATACTAGACAGGAGACTGTTGCACAGAATATGAATCCCCAGACCTGGGAGAGTTCCCCTTAACTCATTAGCTGAATACTAATTAGCACATGAACATTGGCAAACAAGTTAAGTCTGGGGAAAGAAATGTGAGGAAGGATTTGAGACCACAATCCTTTGCATTTTACAGGACTAAACTAACAAATGCCACTTTCACCAGTGGGTTCATCTAATAATTCATGAAGCATCAGAAAATTTTTAGCTCAATTATGTGACATAATGTCTAAACAATAGGCAACATTTCACACTAATCTGACCTAAAAAATTTAAAGGCAATAAGCAAGAAATGATAAAGCAATTTCCTTGGGGAGAGAAAGACAATCATACCAGATGGCAATAAGAACTTCTAGAAAGGAATTATTTTGTTCCTCATTATAGGTCATCTTTCCCTGCTTCTTTTGCATGCCTTGAGATTTTTACATTGGATGTCAAATATTAGAAATTCTGCCTTGTTTGATTCTCACTTTTTTTCCATCTCATAAATATTCTTGAGTTTTGTTCTGGAATATGATTGAATTACTTGAAAATATTTTAGTCATTTCATGTTCTTCCTTGAGCATATGCAAAATCTATCCTAAGAACTTTCTCCCTTGGTGTTTGAAATGCTTGTCAATTTATGATTGCGTATTATGATGCTTTGTCGCATGAAGTATTTTATCAAATGTTTATTTAAGACTAAGCAATATCAACAGATAGTCATCATGGCTTTGTTAGATGATAGATTATGCAAGCGAAAATTTCTATATGTTCTTTGCAGAATCAGAAAGAAAATTGTGTGCTCCTGTGATGGAAATCCTTGAACTCCTTAACAGATTTTTCATTCTGTTCTATGAGAGATCTTGGCTTCAATCATGAATAATGCAATATAAAAATTTCAAAAACAATAATAATTTGGTACTGGATTATCCAATACATTTGTTTTGGACATGGCCAATTCCTTTTTTTTTTTTAAGCAAATTTTATTGTTATTTGATTTTCAATTGATGAAATGTAGTTAGTTGTTTGACTTGTTTGATTTTTAAAACTAATAATAAACAAAAATGATCTAATCACACAAAGATAATATTACAGATTACAGAAACTTTTTAAAATTTATTTATTTATTTTTATTATAAGTTGTTATAAATGACATCAGAATGCATTACATTTCATTTTATACTTATAGAGCACATTTTTACATATCCCTGGTTATATATAAAGTATATTCACATCATTTGTGTCTTAGGGTAATGATATGCACCTCATTCTACCATCTTTTTTTTTTTCTTCACCCTTTTAAAACAACAAAAGCACAGCACTCAGATCTTCTTCACCAGTAAGGGCAATACAATACAAAATAAGGGAAGGTTCTTATATTTCAATACATATTTTACTGCATGTGAGATAGCAAGATTATTGAAAGATAGATTTGATTAATTTATCCAAGACCACAATTGTTTTGAGTCAACTGGATAATCCCTAGTTACTGATCCAGGGGATAAGCTTCTATAGGTACTGGGTCTTGGGGTATTTCATGTCACTGTGTTTAATACACCTCTATAAAATGGCCTAATAGTTTCATATACATAAAAGAAAAGGTTTATAATATTCTGAATTTATGTATACAATGTTCCTGATTTCATATACCTAAGGCATGTCCCAATCTTTGCACATATATTAAAAATTTTTATGATGTTCTGAAAAGAATCAATATATATATTCTTTTAGCCTTTGTTCAGTTATTCTCTAATTATTGTCAAATTTCTGCTCTTAGGGATTATTTGATAATACCTAATTCACCAATCAACACAGTAAGTTGTGTATTGTCTACATTAGTTATATTCTGATCATTTATTGATATTTAAGGGACTTCTAAAAATAATTCTTTCTTAGTACATTTTATTTCTAAATTTCTAAAACTAATTCTTTAATAGTTAATTTTATTTATTTCTAAGTTTCATATCAAGAGTATGGTCACCACATATAAAAATTACATGATTTCTGTTACAGAGAATAAAAGAACTGTTTCTGATAACGTTCACAAATAAACATTTGTAGGAAGAGGTTGGAAAGGACTAAGAATAGATATAAATTTTTAATATGTTGAACATTTTCTGTAAACCAAAACAAATAAAGTTCATTTTACCTCAAGTATTTACTTTTTATTTTCTAATCTCAAGATTCAACTATTTAATATCTTTTTTACTTCTAGCATATCAGACAATTTTATTTTATCTGGAGGGCATAAATTAGCTTTCAGTTCTAGCTGGTTTATATTCTTCTATGTCTCTTTGAAATATGCAGCCACATTTGGAGGTCTCTTAAGTTGGCGATTTCTCTTTCCAATTTATATTTTCTGTGTCTCTTCTTTTAGGTCTATGAACATTTGTAAATAGAGGACAAGAATCCCTTTATAAAATTCTTAACTCCAGGATACTGTGAAAATATTCTAAAATCTATCTCCTTGCCATTTATGCATTTGAAAAAGTTTTCTGAAGTACTTCTGAAGATATTATATTGAGAATTTCCATTTTTTATTGTCTCTCAAGGAGATCTTTAAATTATGCACATCTAAGTTATCTGAATCATTTCTTAGTCTTTCCCATACTGCTACTTGCAACCATTTTACCATTAGAGGGGTTAATAATGAAGTGAACTCATTGATATAGATCTGACAGTTCACAAGATTTTGAAAGTCTTATAAATTGCAGCTGTTAGCTTTAGCTTGGGACTTAAAAACAGTTCATAACTTTTATATGCTATCCATGATGTAAGAGGGATTGGATTTGTCCTCCTGTTGTTAAAACACACACTAAGAAGAAGGAGGAGGAGGAGGAGGAGGAGGAGGAAGGAGGAGGAGGAGGAGGAGGAGGAGGAGGAGGAGGAGAAAAGTAATTGACAAAAGGCATTTCAGAACAGTAATCTTTGAGAAGATAATATGTGAGACTAGCCCTTATAATTGTTCTGGTTTGTTGCCCAATACCAACTTTAAGAACGCATATGCAGAGAGATACATCAAAAAGAATCCAAGCCGGGCGCAGTGGCGCACGCCTGTAATCCCAGCACTTTGGGAGGCTGGAGGATCGCGAGTTCAAAGCCAGCCTCAGCAATGGCGAGGCACTTAGCAACTCAGTGAGACCCTGTCTCTAATAAAATACAAAAAAGGGCTGGGATGTGACCCAGTGATCAGTGCCCCTGAGTTCAATCCCTGGTACCAAAAAAAAAAAAAAAAAAAAAGAATCCAGCACCCACAATGATGAGGAAGATAAATGAAGGATAGGAAAGACACGGAAGCTGGTAGCTAGAGGTAAAGCTCTGGAGAGGAGAAAAGTATGCAGAAAAGAGCTCCAGAAATCTAAACATGGAGTACATTGACATCTTTTCTGAGACTTAGGTATTCAAAGTAGAGTGAAACTCCATGAAGCCTAGTGACAACAGTTAGGTGTCTGTAAGGTAAAATGCCCAGAGCTCACACAAAGTCCAGGCTAAGAGAATATGTTGACTTCCAGCTAGCCAGAGTGGAGAGTTCTTGATGATCCTCTAACATATTCAGTAGAATGAATTGTCACCAGATAGGAAAACACTGTAATAATGTGGGCAAAATGTCAATGCATTGGAGCAGGTCCAAGCCTGCCCTAGCAAAAGATGTCTCAAAAGGGATGACACTGATCTGCAAGTAACTTTAATTGCTTCCCAGCTCACAGTCTAACACATTTTAAAGGAAGTAAAAAGCTCCAGACTCTTGCCAACACCAAATCTATAATATTTTGCAGAAAATAAAACATGACTACTGTATTAAGTAGAAAAGTGTAATCCCAAACAAGATAACAGTAATTAATAAAAATGAAAGCATAAATGATATAAGTGATAGGATAGCAAACTCATTAAATGACTATTCTAAATATGTATAAACATTTAAAGAACAAAGGATATGGGGAATGTAGCCCAGTGATAGAACATTTGCCTAGCATGCACAAGATTCTAGTTCTATCACCAGCTTTAAAAATAAAATTATTGACAAATAAAAAGATAAATGAAAATTCAAAAAAACTAAATATAATTTCTAAAATTGAAAAATAGTGTCTAAGTGAATATTTTTACTGTATAGAATTAACATCACATAATTCTCTGAATAGGAATACATTGATATATTTACAGAATTAGAATGAATTTATTAAAAATAAAAGAGAATAAAATGAAATAAAAGATTATTGACTTCTGAAACAAAATATAGTTATATACATAAAATTAGAGTTTCATGGTGGGGCAGAGGAAAAAACAAAAAAATTGGTGATACAGAGCTTAAAATTATCTAAAATTTGAATAAAACTACAAGGTTATCTCATTATTTAGCAAGATATAAAACATAAATTACATAAAAATTAAATTGCTGAAAAACAGTGGAGTGGTAAAGAGAAAATTTTTAACAACAGCTGGAGAATAAAAGGCTAATTACATCAGAAGAAAAAAAAAAAAAAGACAAAAGTGACAGCATGGCAGGTGTGGTAGCCTGTGGTCCCAGCTACTTGGGAGAAAATGTTTATGGTCTTGTGACAATCTACCCTCTGGTTGGAAAGTAAACTGAATCACTTCTTTAGGACTATAGAGGAAACAAAATAAAAATACATTCTCTTTGAAGTTTAATTAATGAAGTAGAGGAAGAAAGAAAGAAATATGTTTAATAGATATATTCAGTTTTATAGCATATAGGACTGAATTAACACAATGGAAGATTGAAAAGTCAAGAGGAAGGAAAGAGTCATTTAAAATAAATAGAATGTTCATACAAAATGAGAAAAGACCTTTACAAAGATTTTTAACAGCTTCCTGACAATGTGATTGCCAAGATAATGGAGTAATGCCCCTGAGGAATTCTAAGTACACCATTACTTATGAAGTGTAAAAACTAGTTTGGACAAATTATTAGCACAGACAAAGTGTACAAATTCTATATTCATTGACAAGAATTTTGGCTTTCTGAAGGTCTATGATGGCAATGGCTTTCAGAATGAATCTAGGCTACAAGCCTGATTACTAAATAACTTTCCCTTGAGAAAGATGTTAATAAAAATCTATTATTTCCATTCTGTAATGACTAATCTTTGTCCACAGTTATACTTTTCTTCTGAAAAAAAAATGACTGCTTCACTTCTCCTAGTTTAAATTAATATTTTAATTTTCTGCTTAGTGTTGTGAAATAACTAATTTTTTTAAATGTGGTTAAATCAGCTCCTGGATTTCAAGTTGTTCTCATTTGTTTGTATCCTAAAATACTTTAAGAAGATGCACTGTGAGTATGAACAAGTTCAATTAAGGAGCAATTACGTTTTCACCTGTTTTACAAAAACTGTTTTTCTACTAAACTACCCAGGACATGGTTCAATCATAATGCAACAAAGTTCACATTTAAATTGCAATGAATGAGATTTAATCACACCAAACTAAACAAATACCTACTACTTTCAAATATTAAGAAGTTGATTTAATGCTTTCACTTTTCATTGTTCTCCTACACAGATTCTTCCTTCTTTTATCCACTCAAAACGTAGTACATGTACAAGGCACTATTTTAGGCAATTTTGAATAATGAAATAATATACCTGATCATTTCCAAGAAAGACCTTACAACCAACATTAGGAGAAAAGTCAAATTTCATGTGGTAATTTAACATGAAAAAAAAAAAAATAACATAAAACCAGGCAGTGGTGCTTGCCTGTAATGTAATCCCAGTTACCAAGGAGGTTGAGGCAGAAGGATTGCAAGTTTGAGGCCAGCAACTCAGTGAGACCCTGTCTCAAAAATAAGTAAATAAAAAGGGCTAGGGATATAGTTCAGTGGTGCATCACCTATGGGTTCAACACCTACTCCCACAATGACAACAGCAGAAATTTGAAATGTCTAATGTATGATTGTCAGGAGAAGGGACAGTTGGAATGAGGTTGTTAACTTTTTTTTTTTTTAATTTTAGAGATAATAGAGACAAGTAGAAGGTAGGCTGCTCAGTGGGCACATTAGAGGAAAGGTAAAGCTTCATATTTTTATTCTACAAATATTTTCAAGTATCTTTTGTATGCCAGGGTGTGGACTATCCTTGGAAATTCAAAGATATATACATTCATGCCCCCCTCCACACCCTGTAATTATAGACTGTATGATTTACATTCTAAAAGCTGAAACACTTCTACAAACTAAAAAGATGGTATTATTTAAACTGAAAAATAAAAGATATGAGATGAATGACTTGAACAAAAGAAGAAAAATCCAGGAAATTGGTGTTGGCTGAGTATCTAGATATATCATTTTATAGATCATTCATCATAACAACTTTCTAAAGGATTATTATTCTCTTTTCAGAAACAAAGAAAAGGAGGTATAGAAAAATTTAAGCATTTTCACCACAGTAAATGTAAGGGTATATTTATATTCTGCAAATTTTCTTTCAAAGTGGGATACAGGAAAAGAGAAACAAACTTTACTTCAATACTTGTACCAAAGTTTTGGTACTGACCTCCTGTTAGGAAACTTCCAGCAGAGTTGATTTGGGGAAAAGGAGCTGGATGCTTTCAACAATGAGAGACAGAGGTAAAATTTTTGTTCTAAAAACTAAAATTAAAATATGGATATTTATCCAGTCATTTAATTCTACATAACAAACTACCATAACTCAGCAACTTTGGACAACTATCTTGCCCTTATCACAATTTTTAGGGTCATAAACTTAAGAATGGCTTAGCTACACAATTTATCTCTTGACAAATTATTACTCCATGCAGAGATTGGGGATAAGAGATCCACCTTCATGTTGACCTTTTCACCAGTGTGTCTGGTATCTCAGTGATACTTGACCCTTCTTTTTTTCTCTCCACACCTCAACCTACCTGATATTCCTATGTAGCCTGGGCAAATAGCTTAAGAGACTCAGATTAAATTGCAGGGATTTTTATGACCTAATCTCAGAAGTTTCAGAATGTCACTTTCCCATATCCTGTCAGTTCAACAAGTTATTCAGATCATCCCTGATTCCATCAAAAAAGAGGAATAGAGTCTACCCTCATAGGGATATGAGCATGTATGAAGGGAAAAAAAAAAAACTGATGATACCCATATTATAGATAAGCTTCTAAAGGCATTAAACAGTTCTAATGTAAATATTAATCCTCACAAATCAGTCAGCATCTGATCTACTCAAATTTGGAGTACTTTTGTCACCAGTATGTACATTAAGTAACTGGGTCCCACACACTTCCAATTGAAATGAGGTGGGCCAAAATAAGCAGAGCTCTATCATCAGGTAAACAAATCTGCCTAGGAGAAGTCCTGTTTTGTTCAAGGAATAAAGCAAAGAAGGAGAATAGTTTGATTGAAAAAATGCATGCAAGTGTTAATGAGCTTGATCTTGTAATATTATGTCCAAATATATTGTTCAAAACTTTTGGAACTTCAATTTGGCTAAAGAGATGCACTGCCCAAAGTTTAAGTAAGATGAGGGGACTGTCAAAGTTGTCTTGGTCACATATATAAAATATGCCAAAATTTGACATCTGTTATTACTATGATTTATATGTGTCCCCCAAAGATTTCTGAGTTGGGTACTTAATCTCCTTTTCATTAGTAATAGTAGTGGGAGAAAGAGACATTGGGAAGTAATTAGGATTAGATGAGGCAGGAGGATAGAGTTCGCAGGATGACATTACTGGCTTTATAAGAAGGGGAAGAGGGAAGAGTGACCCAAGGAAGCACACTTGTTATGTCTCATCATGTGATGTCCTCCTTCATGTTATGATGCAGCATGAGGCCCTCACCAGCTGATGAGCAGAGGTCAGCTTGTAGACTTCCAAGCCTCCAGAACTATGAGGCAAATTAACTTCTCTTCTTTAAAAATTACCTCAGCCGGGCGTGGTGGCGCACTCCTGTAATCCTAGCACTTGGGAGGCTGAGGCAGGAGGATCGTGAGTTCAAAGCCAGCCTCAGCAATGGCAAGGCACTTAGCAACTCAGTGAGACCCTGTCTCTAATAAAAATACAAAAAAAGGGCTGGGGATGTGACCCAGTGGTTGAGTGACCCTGAGTTCAATCCCCGGCACCTAAATAAATAAATAAATACATATTACCTCAGTTCAGTATTTTGTTTTGGCAACAGAAAATGGACTAAGGCAGTTATCTAGGCAGTCACATAATGTATACAAGCTGAGATGAATCTTATGCCATAGCAGAAACCTTAAACTGCCTAGTGGACTGGGACATGTCCCTTAGTTTCAATTTCTCCCTCCAAACTGGAATAGAATGTAATTATTATAATGATGTCCTGCATAGAAGAAAACCCAATCAACACTCAGTTTTATTCAAGCTTGAAGGAAAGCCCCAAAGCATTAATTTTACAATATGTAGAGAATACTAGATTCAACAGTCTTATTTGCTTTGTTAAAACTTATTTGCAACCTTAAAATTGCAACTTATATAGGCCATGACCCTTCAGGCATTTTGGTTGTGCCTAAGATTCTGTAAAATAGAAAAATAAAATACCCTCACAGAGTAATTGTTGGGCTCACAAGCCTCTGAAAGTTTTCTCCAGAGAGTAACAATGTGGTTCTGAAAAATTGTCTGTGTTTTACCATTTCTGAAATGTTCCCCTTGTAAATCACACAGAGAATTACTGGCATTTTATAAGGAACAGAACCCTACTGCAAGGCCTCTAGCATAAGACAGAAAAAAAACAGAAGATTAGGAAAAATAATAGGCAGGCAGTTGACATCTCAAATTCATCCATCAAACTAAATACATAAAAGAAGTAAATTTGCACATGCTTTATCTATTGCATGTCCTAATGATAAAAGAGGTATTTGAGGGTATTGCAGAAGAATTCTGAGCATTTTACCTCAAGTCATTTCTGATGTTTCAATTTCCACAATAAAGCATTCATAGATATTTTATTGAAGTTCCAATCAAGGTAAAAATGAAAATATCTCTTAGAAACATTAAAGTTTACAATTATGATACACTGACCCTTCAGTATAAGGAAGTTTCAGAGTGTGGCTAATGGTGCATGAGGAGGAGAGTTTACAGCTGACTCATGGTGGGCATCTGAAGTGCAAAACTGGAATTCTAATGGTTTAGGGCCTCAGATTTTGGAGTTGCTCATTACAATAGCATAACAGCATCAATGGGCACATATATTCACTAGAAAAATTGTGTTAAAGAAAGAACTGGAAAATTACATTAAAATAACACAGAAGAAAACAAAAAATAAAGGTGTAAATAATAAAACCTATAAATTTATACACAAACAGCCAAAAGTTGATTCTTCAAAAAGACTAATAAAGTTTATTAGACATGGTAAGCCTAATTAAGAGATATGAGTGAAATAACCAATATAATGAATGAAAAAGGAAATATAATGGCAATATAAGTATTAAGAAGATAATATGGTAACTGTACATATATGAATGATTACTTTATGGAAAAGTAACACTGAGGGAAAGTCTCTTTAATCAATAGTACCATCACATAGATATTCTGGTTTGCAATATATATATATATATATATATATATATATATATACATATATATATATATACATATGTGTATGTGTGTGCATTAAAAATCATTTCCTTTCACCAGTAAGTGGATCCCTTCCTTCTCTTAACTCCCCTAAATCTAGATTGATCTGGTTTCCTTCTAGATTTTCCCATAAATATTCACTGGCACAAATTGGCTGTTTACATTTGAATCTTGCTTGAGACCCATCCTTCCATCTCCTACATTTATCCTTTGAAATATTTCTGCTACCAACTGGTGTGTCTAGTCAATACTCTGATATTTTTTTCTTTCTTTTTCTGCTCACTGTTCCTTATTATAACCTCAAAGTACTGAAGAAAGAATAATTTTCCCTTAAAACCTCATATTTACAAAATATGGGGTACTTTAACTGACTTGACATGATTCTACATTAACTGGTTACTAATGTGGCATTACATTGGAACAAAAATGCAAGAGGCACTGATAGAGCCATAACATCAAAACATTTGTGGCTTTTATTCTTACCAATATACAATGGGCATCTCACATGTTAAGATTTCATGTTGATGGGAAGCCTCAGGAGGTGTATCTGCTTCAATGTAAAATGTTTAGATCTTTTTGGTGTGTGCGTGAACTGGTGAAGGCTTTTCCTCTTAATGTTAACCACAGAATTTGGGCATAGCTATTTTCTGTAAATTTCTCTATGAACTTTTTTCTTTCTTTGGCCTCTTTTGACATCTAAAAGAAAGTTTAGATCTGTACTTACTTGAAAGGCACATTCTCCAGATCTATGTTCATTTCCCCAAACTGATTCTCTAGAAACATAACCGTGAACCCCTTCAAAGGCCATTACTTTATTTTTTTTTAAGAAAGGGTTAATTTTTATGAGTTTCAGAATTTATATTGATTTACACACAGACACATACACTCACACAATATATACATATGCATATGTATAAATATATATACTTATAATTAGCTATGGTAGTCTTGTCTACAGGTCTTGAAAGATTTATCATAAATGTAGAGGTCTCTCCAAATATCTACATCTACATTTAGATTAAGCAGTAGTAGGTAAGTACAAATCTTCCCACATTCATTACAATTATATACATTGCACAAGGAAAAACTTTTTATTGAAGTATTTTTGTAAAGGAACAATCGGACTGTTCACAGTAATAAATTACTTCTTTTTAAATATCTCTTTTCTATAGAAATATTTGTGGATGTTTACTCAATGGTACATTTCAAAATATCCCAGTAACTCACTGAAACATGGAATAGATTCCACAGCAAATTTCCCATTCATTTGAGGAAGGATATGATTCCAAAAATGCTGTGCAGATAATTTAAAGGCCACAACTTCTCAAAAGTGACTGGCAAATGTAAAGCTGTCTCTCCCTAGATCAGCTGATGACCCACATCCACACAATACCACCAAACTCCTGATCCACTAGCACTTGATTTTAATTGACAGGGCCCTCTGTAAGTATTTGGTGCCCATGGTTGTGGCCCCAAAAAGCTGAAGAAGCCCTAATGAGGCCAAACAGTGAGCTACATCTCAGTTGAACTCCTCAACTTTCCAGGTAAAATAGCTATGACAGTGGCTCTTGGTAATAATCCCTGTATACAACTAGCTCACTGAAATGAGTCACAAGACACTTTGAATTTGTTGTATGAACATTTCTTTAGATTCCCAGATCACTAGTACTAGGGTGTCAGAAGAATCTAAGGGCAAAAGGATTGAGTTAACTGGAGACATGGGTAAAATCCAGGAAGACTCTGGGTCAGACACTTGGAAAAATCATCCTGCTATGAATAAGAACAAATCTTACACACCAAACCACAAAATGCACAAATCTTGAATTTCATATTGGAGTCCTGATGCTATGGAAGATGAAACAGTGGATGTCAGGTGGAGATGCTTTAAGACATCTGTGAACTTCTCTTAGTCAAGTTTTCCAAAAAAATATTTCATTTCCTGCTCTCCTGAAAATTCTGGATTTTGATGAGAAGACATACTCACAAAGATCAGGTTTCTATAGACTTCTAACATCACATCTCCATATAAATTCTGCTGAGCAGGATCCAGGAATTTCCATTCCTCTTCAGTGAAATCAATGGCCACATCCCTGAATGTCAATGGTTCCATTTCCTGGATTTTAGTGTGCTTAGTGTTCTCCATATTTTTTTTTTTTATCAGCACCTGTGTAGCACAGAAACCTGGGGCTCCTGATCAAGGACTGGAAGCCTAACAGCCAAAGAAGACTTTATTCTGGCCAGGGCCACCAACTCCAACCCATTAGAGACAGGGTGGTAGAAGATGGTCAGGCCATTACTTTAAATATGGAAATTTGGCTATTTTTCTCTTTAGACCATTGGACCCAGAATTATATTTCAAGGTTATTTTGTTTTATATTAATTGCTTTAATTTTTCAATGTACTTTGGATTGCTTAAAGTCATAAGAAAGGACTTAAAATACTGATTATGCTAAATTTTCTGTGAGATGGATTTTAGGATTATTCACATGGGAGTCTTTTGATAAAAGACTTTATACAGATTTGAAATAAAATTTTAGGATTTTATGGAACTTTCCTTTTTTTTTTTTTTTTTTTTTTTTTTTTTTTTAGTAATTCACCATGTTTTGTATGCTTTTGATACATTTTCCTTAAAACTTTCTTCTGTATTGTAATTTGTGGTCAAATTTCTAAACTTAAATACTATTGTTAAATTTAGTAAAACCACTTGATAACCTTCAAAGTTTTGTCATTGAATTCATAACATGCCCCCTAATACCCATATTAAGCCCCAAGTCAGAATTTTAGAATCCATGACCACCTAGAAGAGAGCCCAGTTTGGTGAGTGAATAAAGTCTCACCAAAATCAACTGTAATAACTGATGATTTTTATTATTGAGTAATTTCCAATTTTATTCACCTCCAACTACTCACAGAACCCAAATATGCTCAAATTTATCTGATAAGATTTTATGCTTGTGTTTATACCACACTTATTATTGTCAAGGAAAGAGACATTATTTAGATATATGATTTGCATGGTATAAAAAAGAAGAAACCACTGGAAAAGATTGTACCTCTGTATAAATTTCAGAGATTTCTTGGAGAAAAAACTTATGTTATTCCAAAAGTCCCAAGGAAATGAAATTTCCTTTAGTTTTTATTAATTAATTTATTCACTTTAATTAGGTATATATGACAGCACATGCATTTTGATTCATCATACACATTGCACAACTTTTCCTTTCTCTGGTTGTACACAATGTAGAGTCGCACCATATGTGCAGTCGTACATGTGCCTAGGGTAATGATGACAATCTCATTCCCCCACCTTTCCTGCCCCCATGCCCTTTCCCCACCTCTCCCTCCCCTTTGCCCAATCAAAATTCCACCATTTTTCTTATGCCTCCCCAACCCCCATTATAGATCAGCATCCACTTATCAGAGAGAACATTTGGCCTTTGGTTTTCTGGAATGGCTTACTTCACTTAGCATAATATTCTCCAACTCCATCCTTTTATCTACAAATACCATAATATTGAGTATTCTTAATAGGCTTCTTTTTAAAATTTGGCAGAGCTATGGATTGACCCTGGACCTTCTGCATGCCAGACATATGCTCTACCAAATCCCTAGACCTCTTGAGAGATCTAATTTAATTTCCATATTAGCAATAACTTTATTAAAGAGTTCTCTAAATGCTACATGAACTGCCTTAACATATAATGGATTTCCCATTAGTAAAAATATTTATGTATAAGCTTGACAATGGTTTGGCAGCCTGGCTTTTCAGATTCCTTACAAGACTGAGTATCTTGTAAATGAATCAGCTGTGGTAGGTATATTTTATTCTTGAAGCCAACAACTCAGCTGAGTAGAACTAATTATTATAGGTAATCAAACTATAGGAAAAATTTATTCCTAACCAACCAAGGGACACTGTGGAGAAAAAGGCCCTGACACTCCAGCCCTAAACTGAGCCAGGTGGAGGCACTGCTCCAGGTAGATTGCTTTCTCTGGAGATCTCTGCAAACCCATCACACTAAGGCAGGCCTGTGACCCTGCAGTGCTGTGAAGGGCACAGCACCGAGGCGATGTGCTTAGATCTATTGAGTCAGGTGAGGTAGGTGAAAACAGTGGGGGTGGGAAGAGCATGCTAAGAATTATTGGAGGAAGTGGAACAATAAAGCATTGCAGGACGGGTAAAATTAGGTCAAGGGGAAAGAAAGGCATTTTAGATAAAAATTCAATTCCAAGAAGGACTCTTCCTTCTAATGAATTTTCTTCATTTTGGTGTAATGCTGAAAGCATGTTTCTGCCTCTTGATGTGTGGATATTGCTGTGTTGGCATGCATCCAGGACAATCACAGTGTTGATGAAAGATGCTGAGCCTGGGCCAAAAATCAGGCCCACACAGTTCACTGATGCTGTGTTAGGAAAAGCTCTTGCCCAGAGGAAGCAGTGTAATTGCACAGACTGAGTGAATTGCTTAGACGAAGGCAGAGCAAAGCCTAGTAAACCTCTGAGAATCACTTGCTGCACACCCCCATGGTGTTGTCACATATTCTTTCCTCAGTACTTCGAGAATATAATAAGGCACATTGAATGTAAAAAGAAACAAAAATATATCAGTATCCAGTAGACACACCAACTGATGGCAGAAATATTTTGAAGGATAAATGCAGGAGATGGAAGGATGGTTCTCAAACAAGATTGAAATGTCAATGGCCACAGTTTGTGCCAGTAATTATTTCTGGGGGAATCCAGAAATACAAGCCAAATCAAAATTGAATCACACTGCAGTCCACTAACATTGTAGATTTAGTTCCTGTGTGCAAAACATGAATTTGTTCCAACATAATTGATATATTAAGAAAAGAGTAGAGGACAAAGAAGATTTTGCATTTGCTTATGCAAGCTTTCATTCATGGTGCACCCTAAGTGCAGAAAACCAGTTCAAAGAGCCGTATGGGCATATGCAGGAGGAGCTCACCTCAAACGTCTATCAGCTAATTTGGCACACTGTCTGTGTTCTATGTTTGAGCCCTATCCATTCACATCTGCTATTCCTACTCTCCACCCAATTTCAGATAAACCCTTTCCATCAATTCACAGTAACTTCAAAGCTACAACAACCCTTCTAATGATCAATTTCACAAGAGAACTTATAATATTTCTCAAGGCAAAGTGTCATATTTATTATGATTTTTATGTATGTCTTCACCATTTAACATAGGTTCTTTTCTTTTGTTTCACGTATCACACTGACTGTTATGGTGTCCCCCAAAAGCTCATGAGTGAGAAAATGCATGAGAGTTTAGAGGTGAAATGATTGGGTTATGAGAACCTTAACCTAATCAGCACATTAATCCCCTGATGGGGATTAACTGGTGATAACTGTAAGCCAGCAGGGTGTGGCTGGAAGAGGTAGTTCATTTGGGGAGTGTCCTTGGGGTTTATATTTTGTACTTGTTAGGCAGAGCTCTCTCTCGGCTTCTTGGGTGTCATGTTCTCAGCTGCTTTCCTCTGCCACACTCTTCCACCATGATGTTCTTTCTCATCCCTGGCCCAGAGCAATGGAGTTGGCCATCTATGGACTGAGACCTCTGAAACCATAAGCCTCCAAATAAACTTTTTCTCCTTTAAATGTTGTCGACATTTTTTTGACCACTTGCAGTGAAAAGCTGACTAAAACACTGACAAAGATTTTAATATAGTGCCAGACCAATTTTTCTTATAAACCCTGTGGCTTTAGTTGCATAAATTGCATAGCGTGGTGATTTTTAGCAATACATATCTGTTTCACAATCCTGTCATCCAGCAGTGGAAGTGTCACTATATAAATTAGATTAATAGCTAAAAAGTAGTTATCTCAAAAAAACACTGAGATAAGATAGCTGCAGATATCTGACTGACACCTTCTAGTGCACAAAGAAAAAGGCTGAGATAACAAAAGTGTATCCAGGCAAAAAAAGGAAGGAATTAAGGAAGGAAAGGAGGGAGGTAGGGAGAGATCCTGGGAAGGACAGTATACTGGTCATAACTTCTCCTGTGGCAACCATATAATGCTGTTAAAAGACATCTTTCCAATGAAATTTGTCCTCTTCCATTCCAGCTCCACCATATCATATCACTCATGGAGACCACATTCTCTTTCATTGAAAAATACACTATGTGAATTGATTTGTCCACTCCTTCCCACCTTAACCCATTTCCAGAAAATAAAAAATAAATAAATAAATAAAAGACGCTTAAGGTTGCTCTTGGCTACTTAGAAGACCTTAAGTAGCATAAGGTATTAAGGATAAGGTGATGCTATCAACTATGATCAGTCCAGCTTTGTTTACAAAAGGACTGTGGAGAACTTGATGAGATTGAAGCAGATATTACCTCTAGTTGAATTTCTGAATACACTGAAGAAAGCTCTCCACAGGCCAGTTGTTTCCCCAGATAGAGTCAATCCTCATCATTCATGTATTCCATACTTGAGAATTTATCTACTAGCTGAAAGTGTAATTTGAAACTACAAAATCAATATTTGCAATGATTTCAGAATCATTTGAAGAAAAATTCCAGTCAGTGAAAAATTTGAGTCACCTGTGGTATGTCCTCAGCTCAAGTGATCTGCCTTCAACTCTCACACTTTAAAAATCTGTACTTTTTTTACTTTATTTAATGCTGTGTTGCTCACATTTTGTTCTTTCTCTCTCTCTCTCTCTCTCTCTTTTTTTCTTGACGATTTCACTGTTTAAAATGGATCTCAAGAGTGATCCTAAAGTGTTTCTAAGTACAAGAAGGCAGCGATGTGCCCTATAGCCTAGTGTGTGTTAAATAAGCTTTGTTCAGGCATGAGTTATAGTGTTGTTCATTTTGAGTTAAATGTTCATGAGTTGAAAATATATATTAAATGAGGTAACTTTAAATGGAAACATGAATAAAACAAGGGTTTTTATTGGTTCACAATTGTGACCAGAAGCTCACTGGAACCTAATGCTCTATTTCCCCTAATAGCAATGTGTCAGTATCCACTGATCCACTGTTTGCAATGACTTGATAGAAAATAACTACTGTCAATAACAAAAATTGTAGTTGTCTTTTATTTGTCACTATTCCTGCATTCCCCTGTCTTTTCTAGAGATTAGGCACAAAATCTATACTAACATTCACAGGACTTATTTACCCAGATACTGCAGAAAAGGAGACATGCTATGGTTTAGTTAATGTTGATGAAAACTGGCAGTTGACTAGAATTAACAATTGAGACTTATTAAATGATTAAGTAATACACGTGTCGCTGTTATGATTGTCGTGCTTTAAGATCAAGTGTTGACTTACCTTCTGGGTTGTTTTGCTTCATTAGTAGTAATTTGATAGAAATTATGGAAGCCTGAATTTTCTGAATTTCATAAAAAATATTCAAAATAGAAAAGGAATATGACAAAACTCATCACAATGAAAGCTATAAGAATGTGAAGTTTACCATATAAATATGTTAACAGAGTATGGCACAATTAAGTAATTGACAGATAAATCATTGATTCCTCTTTCCTTACCTGAGTTCCTTCTTGATTTTGAAGGAGATATCAAAGCTTTCAAGATTTCTTGTCAAAAAGAAGCATTCTATTTCAGAAATAAACCAGCTTCAAATCTTATACCTGAAAACATTCAATTTTTTAATATATACTGAAAAGTTATAATAAAAAGTATACTGTATAAATGTTATTGAACCAGTCCTGTGAACATTTCCACCTACACATATTATGAAACTTTGAATAATATTATATGGGAGAACAACAATTAATTACAGTATCATTTGTATAACTATATGTTTACTGTTTAAAAACTACACTCACATACAAATCAATATTTATCTTCTCAATTATTTCACCACTGTAAACATATATACATAATTATTAAGTACCTACAATACTAAATTTTAACTATAAAATACATCTGATTAGGACTAAATTATCCACATTTCCTACAAAGAAAATCTGATATTTAAATTTATAAAGTCACTTGCACAAAAATATGAGGTTATACCAAAATGGAAGTGGATCTTAGTACATTTTTTCTCCAAATATTTATTTAGTCCAGTATTATAAACTAATCATGATTACTAAGGGTTAATTAAAAATAATGATGTTGACACATTTTTTATGTCTTATAATTCAAAAATTTTCCCATAACTTCACTGATAAACTGCAGTTCATATTTTTGAAGAAACTTATTTTGCTAATGAAGTTATTTTCAATGGGTATATTCTTCCACACAAAACAAGAAATTACATCATTAAATATGACTCTGAAAATTGTTTAATTTACATGAATAAAAACATTTGGTGATCATATTGTTTATTTTGAAAGTGTCAGGAAAATTAAACTATGTTTGATAGAATGATTATTTTCACCTTTGTTGACAAAAGTGCTATAAAAATGGAAAGAAATTATTTTCAATAAAAGGAAAAATTGGATATCCATACATATTAAAATGATAACAGACTCCAATCTCTGATTATATAAAAATATCAACTTGAAATATTAGAGACTGAAATATAAGATTTAAAGCTACAAAATTACTAGAAAAATACATAGGAAAAAATACTTCAGAACACTGGAATAGGCAAGGATAGTTTGACGAAGACCACGAATGAACAGAATATAAAACTAGAAAGAGAGGCATGAAGTCTAAAAAGAAAGTTCTGCTTAGCAAAGGAAACAATCAGCAGAGTAAAGACACAACCTGCAAAATGGGAGAAAATATGTGCAAGCTACACATTGGACAAGGAGCTTATGATCTAAGGAACTCAATGAAAAAATAATCAGATTAAAAAATGGGCAGTAGACCTTTCTCAAAAGAAGACAGTGCCCAAAAATACAAGCATAATAAATAAGGACAATGAAAATCAAAACCATAATGAGATAGGACCTCCCTCAGTAGGAAAAAGACAAAAGATACTAAGTTCTGGTGAATACCTGGGGAAAGGGGAACCTTGAAAAGAGGTATGGAAATTAGTGCAGCCATTGTGGAAAAACAGTATGGAAAGTCCTCAAAAAATTAAAAGTAAATGGCTGGAAATGTAGCTCAGTGGTAGAATGCTTGATTCCCACTACACCCCCCCCCCCACACACACACAAATTAAAATAAAATAAGCATATGATACATCAATCACACTAATGGGCCAAAGGAAATGAAAGCAGTCTGTTAAATAGACATCTGAACTCCCATGTTTCCTGCAGAACTAATCACAATAACTAAAAGCTGGAAACAATTTAAATGTCCATAAACTGATGAATGTATAAAGAAAATGTGGTGCATATACACAATGGAATACTATTCAGCCATAAAAAAGATATAATGCTATTATTTGCAACAACGTGGATAGATCTGGAGGCCATTATGATAAGAGACATAGCTCAGGCACGGAAAGACAAATACTGCATGATCTCACCCAAATGTGAGATTTAAAAGATCCTATAAAATTAATCTTAGGGAATTTGGGAGTAGAGTGGTGGTTATCAAAGACTGGGTTTGAAGAAAAGTTGATTAATAGATACTAATTTACAGTTTAATAGAAGAAAGAAGTTCTGGAGTACTACTGCACAATAGGGTGACTATACATAATAATAATATATTTCACATATTTTGTGAAAAGCTAAAAGAAAGCATTTTGCATGTTTCCACCAAAAAGAAATGATAAATGTTTCAGGAAATAGATATTCTTAGCCTGATTTTAACATTAACAATATACGTATGCATTGAAACACCACATGGAACCCCATAAGCATATATAATTTTGTTTTTATGTATCAGAAAAATTACCTAAAATATAATTATATCATATAACAATAGAGATCATTTCAATTACTTTTTGTAAACAAGAATGCTGACAGTGCACCATGCTAAGATATGAGAAGTTTAGGAGAACACTGAAAATTCTAAAATATATTAGATTTTTAAATTTTTTTTTTTAAGTTTTAGTTTTTGTGCTATGGATTGAACCCAGGGCCTTTCACATGCCACATGTTCGCCAAGCACCTACTACTAAGCTACAGCCCAACCCTTATTTTTTAATTTCAGTTTTTATGGAAGTGAACCATCTGTCTGCCAACACCTAGAGAGAGTAAAAGCCATTAAAGGCAGACTTAAGTGGCTGTCCTATGGTGGCAAAATGCAGTGTGCATATGGCACTTCATACCTATAATAATATTTTTACTTCTCTTGATTTTATCATGATTGCAGATGTTTATTTGTTCTTTTTTAGTAGCCTAGAAATATAAAACCTCAATAACATAAAAGCCCATTCTAGCCTTTGAGATAATGAAAATAACATTGAGTGCAAAAAAAAAAAATTAACTATTAAAACTTAAGGGTCCTCAATTCATAGAGTTGTTATAAGACTCAAATGAAGTAATTGTGCAGTATCATCTTTCGTCACATAGGATGCAATATATATTTTTAATTTATTAACATTTTATTTTACATATACATATGCATATATGTATTGTCTCAGAATAAATATTTTAAAATAATAACTGATAGTGTTATAAGATAATAAATATATGAAAAAATAATTACATTTACAAATTTTAAGATAACATTCTAAAAACTTATTTAACTTAAAAACCAAATTATATAATATTTATATAATACATTCTATATACTTTATAAAATATATACCTACCCCTAAATAACCTACCTAGTGTTTTCAAGTTCACATAGACTATCACAATAAAACATGCTACAGAGCATATCTTTATAAATGTTATAGAAAATAATTTATATATTCTCAATTAATTCAAAAATCAACAAAAGAATAGTAAGAAGTGATGTACATGTACAAAATAAAACCACATAAATACAATCTAACTATAGAGAAAAATCATAAAATGTAATTACCATTTGAAAGGAACTGAATTATAATTAAACAATTGCAGTTTAAAAGAAATGGATCACATGAGGTTTAAAAGATAATTCCTTTTAATAATATCCCAGGAGAGCAAGACAGAACAATAGAGCATGTACAAATATGTAACAATCTAAAAAATCAAAATGTATTTTCAAAACACAACAAATGAGAATACACAATGCAAACAAATCATGCAAATTATCGTATAGATATTTTAAACATTAGCAAAGTAGAAAGCCTTATAGTTGATGAAACCTCACCCTAAACACTAACTGACTTTAATAAGGTGTAATTTTTCTAGTTCTTTCAGTACTAAAGTGATAAAGGAGCAACTATCAAATACCATATTATTGGCTACATGCCATCATAACAACACTGGTTACTTGAGCATAATCGGTTGGTTAGGGTGGTATCTGCCAGGTTTATCCATGATGACATTACAAATGTATTTGGTAAGTAAATCTATACTTTGGAAACAAATCACTAATTCCATCCTCAGTCAAACTTGATGGAAGGAGAAGTGCAGTGATAGTCTACCTTCTGAAGATGGGAATATCTAATACATGTTATTCAGAATTCTGGGAGGAAGGTTCATCCATTTCACCCATTTACTTTTTTATGGAATCGTTTATTCATGTCAGCATGTGTCATGTGAATTTATTTTGTAGTTTGGGTGGCAATCTCACCACATGGCATTTTATTGTTTGAAATGCTCCAGCTTTGTCCACTGGAGTTTTTTAGTTTTGTTTTGTTTTTGTTTTTTTTCTTCTTCAGGTTGGTTTCTGTGTAGCTTTGGCATACCTTTGTTTTTGTGAGCATATCCTTCTTCCTGGCAGTACCAGGTGGCTCTAGGTCATCTGATATTTTTCTAAGTTCCAGTCTTAGAATCACCCGTTGTTCAGGGGCCTGGTTCTTTTCATTGGGGTAAACTATTTAGAAGTCATGATCTGAGCACCAAGTGAGCTTGCTGCTACTTATTTTTCATTGTTTCCAGGTCCTCTAAGCAGACAGAGCTAGAAAATATGGGTATGATCCTATTTCTTTATATGCATAACCATAATTATATCTGTATCAATCTGTAAATATACATGTACTTAGGTGAACATGAGTTCATACTAACATCTCCATCCTAATTCCACAGAACTCATTTTACCCTTGGCTCTCTGCCTGCTTGAGTGTGATTTCTGGCTTTATCAGCGAGAAAGTGCGCACTTATGTCCTTTGTGTATGTTTCTGGGATACATGTTCAGAATTATCAAGCTATACTCCCTGCTGCATGTCAATGAAGAAGGTATTTACCAACTTCAGAGTTTCTGTATAGTTCTTTCTTGTCTTTGTCCTGACAGTTTCCCATTAGAATACCACTTTTCAAATTTACTTGTGACCTACATCACTTTTATTGTGCTAAAACCCCTGAGCATTAAGGGCTTATAATACAGCCATAGCCTGAATTCACTTTCATGCAAATAAAGCTGAACAAGAACTTTCAGGAGGATTTATTGTGCTTTGGTGTTTTTCAAGAAATGGTATATTCTTAAAGATATTAATATTTAATGACATTTTCTGTCTTGCTAATTTTACATGTTTTGGACCTTTCACAGTTTTTATCAAGTCAAGACTTTGAGTGTTTCCCAGTCTTCAGGCACTGGAGAGTCAAGAATGATTTCAATTAAAACAGACATAGTTTGGTGTGAGTGATACAGAAAATTCTGTCAGAATGAATTGGGTTATTAAAAAGAAGGCATCCTCTCTCCAGTTAGATTTTTACATCATTTTCATATACCTTCCTAATTGCTGAATTGCTAATGAGGCAAATCGACCTCATTAGCAAAGGACTAAATTTGAGCATGCAAACTCTTGTGCAAGCAAAGTAACTTTCTCACTAGTATATGAGGATCTCATGGGGTGCTTAGGGGAGGGCCCAAAGGGGACATTTCAGTTAACAAGCGAGAATGTGCCAAAGTTGAGGGTTTCTCCTGCCCTGGGAGCAGAGCGAAGAGGTCTAGATAATGTTTGAAATATCTAAAAGAATTATAAACTGATTTAAAATTAATTAAAGCAAATGTTACATATTTGCTGCATAGCTGCTTTAATATTGCTTTTTACTGATACTAATTGAATTAAATTAGCTTTCTGAAACTAAGCAACAGAAAAATAAGGCAGAATTTTACCATTGGAACATTGGTGACTGATCAGAGACATATTATCACTCATGAAAGAAACAAATTAGGACAGGAAAGTGGGACTTTACAAAATAAACTATGCATATTTCAAACTTTGCTTGAAACTATTCCTTCTAAGAAAGAAGAGAACTTTTTTTTTTTTTAACCACTACACCTATTTTTTCTAAAATGTATTGCTTCGCATATTCAGGACTGTGAGCCTAATTTAAGATATCAATATTTAGGGTTAAATGACAATTTGATATGATAGCTCACTAGGACCTAAGAACCATGTTTAATATGTTTTTGAAAATATAATGCCCTTCAAAGCTTAGTAAGATTAAAATAAACTTTAGAAAGTGAATAAGTGGTTATTATGAAATAATACTTGGCATTGTAAGTATTTTAATAAATTTAAAAGATATTTTTAAAAGTTGAAATTATGACTCTCATATAAATATAAAATGCACACATTCCAAAATTGAATTTCATTAATTAAATAATGAATGGGCATATTAAATACAATGACAATTTCAAATGGCAAGAGAATTCAAAGATTACGTTTACAGGCCTTTAGAAAATAAATGTATAGAGATGCAAAACAATAACAAAATAAGCATTACTATCAGTTTGTTATAATCAACAGAATTGTAAATTGATTCCATGACAATGAAAAACAGAGATTAAAAAGAGGGGTGTGCTAAACAAACAATGATGCTTTTCAACATTTTTTTGTGTACTTTACAATACAAAGAACAAAATAAAAAAGTTTCATATAATCATAGTAACCAAAGTGTCAGTCTGTCTCCCTTGGTCTCTCCAAGAGAGATAGTGATATAACTAAGTATACCTAACCTAAGTAAACATAACTAAACCCAGAGAGAGAGCTAAATATTATTGCTATTATTGGAACTTGGATTTATACCTAAAAGCATGATGATTAATTTTGGATACTAGTGTGTTTGCTGTGTAGCAGCATTTTCTATAAGTGTGAAATACTTTTACTATGTGAATTTGATCTTACCATTGTATATTTTGACTGTTCGTAATACTTTCTATTATAAATTAAACATTCCATAAAAAGCATATAATTATTTTGTAGATCTTCTAATGACCCTACAGATGTGTTATTCTACATGCAGAATTTAGATCCAGTGAAAGGGAGCATATTGATGCTTGGAAAAGTGACCTCCACATGGTTTGTCCTCTTAATTTTACTGTTATTTGTGAGGATGGGCATTTGTCTTAATATGATAAACCCTAGAAGTTAGTTTTCAAGAAATTCTCTTTAACTTGGGAGACATAAATACATCTTACTTTTTTCTATTTAAATTTATTACAAACAGTGAAACAGCATTTTCATGTGTTTATAGCTATTTATATTTTGTACTTAGTTATGTCCATATTGAAATGTCTTTATTTCCTCTTCTTATGGATATATTTTCTAGATCTAGTATTCTTGGTTGAGTTATTTTCTTTCTGAACTTGGAACATGGCATTCCATTTCTTCTTGGTTTGCAAGGTTTCTACCGAGAAATCTGCTGTTAGTCTAATGGAGCATCCCTTAAATGTGACTTAGTATGTTTCTCTTGCAGTTTTTAGAACTTTTCTCTGTCTTGTACTTTTGATAGTATAAGCATAATATATCAGGGTGAAGATATATCAGAGTGAAGATTTTATCTTGTCATGTTCATTTGGATGAACCTGAATGTCCATGCCTTTTCCAAGATTAGGAAAGTTTTCATGCATGCTTTTGTTGAATAATTGTTCTGTGCCTTTCCCTTTAGGTACATAAAAATGTGAATATTTGTTCATTTAATTGTGTTGCAAAGGTCTTTAAGGCTGTCTTTATTTTTTTCTTATTTATTTATTTTGTCTAACCAGGACATTTCAAAAGATCTGTATTCAAGTTCAGATAGTCTTTCTTCCAGTTGATCTAATCTGTGTTTAAGGTTTCAACTGTTATTTTTATTTGACTTATTTAGTTCACTTCCAAGATTTCTCTTTGGTACCTTTTCAAGATCTATATCTTCTTGCTGAAATCAACTCATATCATGTATTGTTTTCTGAATTTTACATAATTTTACATAATTCATCTGTATTCTCTTAGATCACATTGGTATTCTTTATAATCATTCTTTTAAATTCTCTATGTGGCATTTAATCAATATTGTTTTCTTCATGATCTGTAGAGAGTTGTTGTGTTCCTTTAGAGGTATTATGCCTACCACTTTTGTCACCTTTAATTGCTCAGAGAAGTATATTGCATACAACCATGGTTTGAGGTGCTCACTGTGTGGCCTCTCTGACAACAAAATTGGTGATACCACTCCAGTGATGGACATTTCCTCAAAACTGCTGAGGTGAGCTTCTGGAAAGAGCCTCAGCACTGGCAGCAGTGAGAAGCCTAAAGAGCAAGCTGTGGCATGGACCCACATTGTGTGGGAGCAGGAGGCAGCAGGGACTTCAGTACTCCTGCTGCCTCCTGTGGCACTCATGGACCCATCCTCTGTAGCAGCACACATACCCAGACCTTGTGGGGCAGGGCAGTGGCCGGGACCATATGTGTCCCTGCTTTTAGTCCTAGCATTGGCACAAGTCAAGACACACCTGGCCATGCCCTTGTTCCCAAAGGACAAGTGTTCCAGTTTTTTGATTCTTGAGAGCACGCTCCATTACCCTCTGTGCCACAACACTTCTCTGCTCAGGGACCTGAGAAGGCTTGGGGTCACAGTTGCTCTACAGCATTGAACTGGGTTGGTGATGCTGAAATCCCCTGTGCTATTATCATGGGATATCTATGGAGACCTAAAGATAGAGAGATTCCTGACCCTTAGAGCACTATAAATTTGAACAATAACTCCCTTCAGAAGATGCTAACTACTTGTAGCAACTTGGGCTCTAGAGATTGCGGGTGGGGGATAATGTAAGTGCCTTCTCAAAAGCAAAGCTATTTTTTAGCCTCTTAAGTTGCTCCCTTAACTGGGCTGCATGCTTAGGACAGTTGTGAAACTCTACATGAGCTAGACTTTCTGGTGTCTGCACCGCTGGACTTTGCTGGAACTCTCACATTCACCCTTCATTCTGCAAAAGAGAGCTCCCCTCCCCTATTTGGGGAGTCAGGCTGGTAGTTGCCACAGTTAATCATTCTTCCTTCTGTGTTATTGTCTCAGGTCTCTGAGTCTTACAAGGTTCCAGTTTCTCCTTTGATGAACTCCAGCATTCTCCCATGGCCATGCACATCAAATTATAACTATTGACTTATTGCTTTGGGTTTTTTTTTTTTCGTTTTTTTTTTTTCAGAGGCAGAGGTGAGTAATACCCCATCTTGAAACTCCCTCTTTCCCGCACCTTTCTTGTTAATATTATGTTAATTGCTTCCTTATTGATTGAAAAATACTTTGAAATTAATAAATAATTTTAATTGGCATGTAATAATTGTACATTATATATGGAGTATCATGTGATATGCTGATACATGTACCTTTTATAATGTACAGATCAGGGTAAACATATCTATGCGTCCAAGCATTTATCATTTCTTTGTGGCAAAAACATTGAAAATCCTCTCCTCTAATTTTTTTTTCACACATACAGTATATTATTGCTCTGTGTAGTCACCCTACATGCAGTAGAACATTAGAAGTTCTTTCTTCTTCCTGAGAGTAACTTAGTACCAATTGAGCAAACTTTCCTATCACTCCCTCCCCCTCACTTTCCCCAGGTTGCTGTAACAACTATTTTACTTTCAATTTTTATGAGATTAACTTCTGTAGATTTCCCTTATAAGTGAAACCAGTCTGTCTTTCTGTCTACAAAGAGCTTATTTCACTAACACATTGCATCCAGTTTCATCCATTTTGTGAGGATGATAAGAGTGCATCCTTTTATGGTTGAATAGAATTCCATCATGTATATGTGCCACATTTTTATTTATCCATTTGTAAATGATGAACACTTAGGTTGTTTCCATACAATAAACATCAGAGTGCAGATGTCCATTTGACATATTGCTTTGATTTCCTTTGGATATATACCTAGGAGTAGGATTGCTTTAATTATTTTTTAGGAAAATCCATACTCTTTTCTAAAATGATTATGCTAATTTATATTCTCACCAACAGTGTCAAGGGTTACTTTTCCTCCACCTCTTTTGCCATGTATATGTGTGTGTGTGTGTGTGTGTGTGTGTATACACACACACACACATATATATATATTTAATTATAATATCAATTTATATTTATCTAATGATTAGTGGTGTTGAGCATTTTTCATGTATGTGTTGGCCATTTACATGTCCTCATTTTTAGAAACATCTATTTAGGTTTATTCCTTTTTTTTTTTTTTAACATTGCTATTGAGTTGCTCTGTCCTTCTATCTTCCAGATATCAACCTCTTATCACATGTGTAGTTTGCAAATATATTTTCCAATTTTGAAGGTTCTCTCTTTATTCTGTTGTTTTCTTTCCTGTGCAGAAGATTTTTATTTTGTTATAATCCCATTCAGCTATTTTTTCTTTTGTTTATTTTGCTTTAAGAATCTAATTCAAAAAAATTCTCATGCATTCCAATGTCCTGAAATTTTTCCTGTGTTTTGTAGATATGAATGCTAGTGCATTCATAGTTTCAGGTCTCACAATTAGGTGGTTTTTTTTTTTTGTGGTACCGGGGATTGAACTCAGGGGCACTTGACCACTGGGCCACATCCCCAGCCCTTTTTTTGTATTTTATTAGAGACAGGGTCTCACTGAGTTGCTAAGTGCCTCGCCATTGCTGAGGCTGGCTTTGAACTCGCGATCCTCCTGCCTCAGCCTCCCAAAGTGCTGGGATTACAGGCGTGCACCACCGCGCCCGGCACAATTAGGTTTTTTTTTTTTTTTTTTTGTTGATTTTGAGTTAATTTTTTAGATGAAGAGAAGTAGGGGTCTAGTTTCATTTTTCTGCATGTGGATATCCAATTTTCCCAGCACCATTTATTGAAGATGCTGTCCTTTCCTCAGTGCATGTTCTTAGCATCTTTGTTGAAAATCAGTTTACTGTTAATGAGTTAGTTTATTTCTAATTCCTATTCTGTCCAATTGGTCTGTGTGTCTGTTTCTATGCCAGTACCATTATGATTTGATTACTATAGATTTTTAGTATATTTTGAAGTCTAGTGAAAGACTTTTATACTTAGATAATATTTCTTAAGAAAATTCATGTGCCTCAAAAAATTCATGCTTTTAAATTTTACTTTTGTGTTTGGGACTTTTTATTCATTTAATTTTTTTTCCTGTCAGTTAAATATCCCACATTGTCTTAAATGAAATATTGTCTAAAATTTACTTTCATGTAGAGTGAGATTCAGGGATCTGCCGTGAGTTGAGCTAAGAACTGAACTGGCAATTGTTGGAGCATTGAACTGAGACAACAAGCCAAAAGGAAGTTGCAGTGAAGAAGACCTCAGTTGTTTACTGCAGTAATATATACAAGGGGTCGAACAAGAGAAGGTGCTAGATTCCTCACTGTTCCACTTTTTCCATGGAAAAGAAAAGCCTCTACCAGAAATGCTTCTGATTGGAAGCACTTGGAGGAATAAAGGCAGCTGTACAGTCAGAGCCTGGCCAGCTAGAAGGGCCTGAGTTGAGACATCAGTGCCCTGGTTTTGATACACCTCTGGTGTGTGGAGAACAGCTGTCCCCTGCATTGGACTATCCAGGTAAAGCCATTTAAATTTCCAATGATGGAACTTTTTAAAGATCACTGGGCAGGAGCTGCATTCCTTAGGATCTAACTTGTTTCTCCAAATAAAACCAGTTAACTCAAAGTTTTTAACCTAACAGTCCCACAGTTAATTATTCCACTATATATATATATATATATATATACATATATATATATATATGTTAAATATTTATTTAGATCTAGACTTGGCTTTTTCCCCTATGATCTGTTGTAGTTTTTGTCACACTGCTTTAATTACTATATATCATTTGTCACTTTTGATGGTGGAATTTGTCCTTTAGTTTTCCTTTATAAAATTCTTCAGCTATTTTTCTCTATTTTATACTTATATGTTTACTTGGTTGTTTATTTATTGATGATTTTTTCAGTGGTAGGGATCAAACCCCAGAGTCTTGTGTAAGCTTGGTAAGTGCTCTACTACTGAGCTACATGTCCCCAACCCTCTATTTATTCTTAAAATCAAATTTCAATTTAATTATCCTGAATAAATGTAATTTTTTCCTTATTCAGAATTACATCAAAATAAAATTAGTTTGAAAAGAACAGTTATTTCATACAGTTTAGCTTTCATTTTCAGTATTATGGAATGAATCTTAATTTATTATTGTCTTTTATTTCCATTATTAAGGTTTTAAATTCTCTTCATGCAGGTCCTGAATAATTACTATTGTTTATTAATTAGTATTTTAAAATGTATTGGTATTGGAAAAGGCATATTTTTCTATTCTTTTAATTTTTAAAATTTTATTCCAAGTTTAAGAGACTTTAAAATAGGCAAAACATATTACCTAGTATCCTGTCTAGCAAATTCTTCCAAGTTGTCTCAACCTATCATTATCTTTGCTCTATCTTATTACTCTTAATTCATAATTTTAATTCATGAAAATCTCATAAAAGGCAAAGATATATAAATGTATACTTATGCACACACATACACTACTGAATTGCATCTGATAGAATGTAATTATTTCCCTTTGCACAGATTAATTTTGAATTCACTTTTAAATTCATTGTAGCATTCTTATTACCCATAATGTGGTTCTTTGAATTCTCCAGTCATAACCCCTTACTGATTCTCTCATTAATTAAGAAGTTATGTACAACATTTGACATTTTATTTTATATGCATAGAAGATTCATGATTTGTTTCATTTTAAAGTAATGCTTTTTCTAAAAAATTAGCTCTCCTCTTTTTGCTACTTAGCCAAAACATTTGTAAATAACTTGCCCACACTATTATAAGTTTAGTCAGTTTTAAATGCATTACCTTCAAATGTGGTTGAGAATGGGGTTTTCTAACAGTAGTTCTGTCTCTCACTCCCAACAACAAATTGCCCTTACTCCAATTGCTAATCTACTCTTCCTCTTAGAGTTTGCATAGGCTCACTCCTCCTTCAACATTTTACAAATTAAATAGCATCCTTACAAAGAGGCCTCCCTGTCACCTGTCTGCTATCATCCCCTCATTGCTTGCTCTATCACTTCTTTTAAATTTACTATACCACAATTCCAAATGATTTATAATTGGCATCTTGTTGTTTACAGCAACAATAATGTCTGTAATTGCTTAATTGTTATTGTTATTGCTATTGCTATTGCTGTTGTCTGTCCCCCACTTGGGTGTAAGCTGTGTTAGAGCAAGGACCATCCACATTATGGAATGCCAACTTTCTAAGAGAGAATCAGAGATACGTGAGGATTAACCCCTTCCTTTAAAAAGTTCATTATTGAATAGAAGATAGACATAAATATTCCAATAAATGGTATATTTCATTGTTTAGAATTCTGAAAGTTTATTTCAGATAGAAGGCATCATTACTCATAAAATTAATGAAAATCATTTTAGTGAAACCAAATTTTATCTACATTGTTGTAAGCATCACCACCACCACAACCCCCCAAAAAAGAAAAGGATTTATCAGGCATCTATTGTGGGTAAAATACTTCAGCAGGAAGGCAACTGAGATCCTGAAGTCCCTAGCAATCAATTAAAATCACGTCAAAGAAATGTATGAAAGATGCAAAACACATTTAAAAAATATACCTACACAGGGGGCTGGGGTTATAGCTCAGCAATAGAGTGCTTGTCTTGTACATGTGAGGCACTGAGTTTGATCCTCAGCACTACATAAAAATAAATAAAGTAAATTAAATACGTACACACACACACACACACACACACACACACACACACCCCTACACAAATACAAGGAGCCTTTGCCAAAGACCAACTAAAAGAGGCATAGTCATATAATAATTTTTTTTTTTTACCTAAGGGTCAGTGACTTCATTCTAATACAGACAAAAAAGGTATATTTTAAAGAGGAAACTGTGGGAAAAATTGATTAAATTGTGTGCATTTTTTTTTTCACAAGAAGACACACTATTCTGCATAATTATTGTGCAATAAAAGAGTAAACTGTGCTGGAATTGGAACCTCTGTAATTTGACTTAGATAAGTGTAAAGAGGGGACAGGACATTTTGGAATGTGTATGGTATACTCAGTCAACAAGAAATTAATGGTTTTTCTTTGGCCAAGGTAGACACCTGAGAGAACTTCCTTTGGAGGCTCCATCCAGCGTGACTGAGTCACAAGATTTTAGTTTACTGTGTGACTCTTCAGGAGAGTCCTCTTCTGCCTTAAGCTTGTGAAGATCATAAAACTGTTACTCTTTGTAAGTTATAAGAGATAGTCTGTATCAAAAAATAGCTCATGCATAATGTGAGCATTCTCACTGGGGCCATTTCAATCTCAAATTATATTTGCTGCAAGGAAAGCACACAATGAATCGCAATGAAGGGGGAAATGCATCAATGGATAAAAATAGTTCTGACTGTCTTCCAACTATCTACAATTAGGAGGAATTCTGAGATTATGAATGGCTGTTTTATGCAACATGTGGGGACAACACAGTCCATCTTCATTAGTTCTGCGTAGTAAATCAGAATCTTCATAAAAGTTTTACATCATTTTTCTTATTTCTGCAATGTCAGGATCACTGAGGCTCGGTCTCTCCTCACCTGATTATGAGGTAATACATGACCTCAACCCCTTGGTTTTTGGCTTTGAGCATAAGAAGCTACTGGAGGCAGAAAACAGGTTTTGTTGTTTCCTCTTGCCTCAGGGGTCAAAAGTGATATTTTAATTCAATTAAAAATTGTGCTCATCAAAAATATGGCACAGAGGCTGATGTGCAAAAAAAGCTTCAATCAAGTTAATGTAAAACTCTTCTAGGCGTCTCCAGTGCCCTTTGAGGTCACAAGACTTCCCTCCCCATACTCTCTCCTGTTCAACTGGTTGCCCAGGCTGATGGCCCAGCAACACTTTTCATTATCCCCTCTTCTTTTGTTTCCAGTTTTCCCAAATACAAATGATCACAGAGTCTTGCAAATCCTACCTCCTTGGTGTCTCTGGCCCCTGTCTCTTTCTCTCAGATCATGCTTGGATTATTACACCAGATTTCTAGCCAATTTTGGGGCCTCTAGTGTTGTCTCCTAAAATTCTCACTCTATGAAATGACTCAAATGAGTCTCTAACATTTTTACTTATTCTTTCTTCTTCCCCTCAATAAGGCAAACGCCTGAGAGGAGTCATGTTTATTAACTCTGTTCTCCAATGCCTCAAACATATGTTTCAATTATATAAAGAGATGGAAAATGTTCTGTTCAGAACTAAAATCACTTATCTCATTTTGATGTTAAACACTTCCTTTTAAGTCCCATCCCAGTTAGACAACCAAACAAAAAAAAAAAAAAAAAAAAAAGAAAAGGTGTCATTTATACATCCAGTAGAGATAACTAGATAACTACAGCAATACATTAAAATCATCTTAATTTCTAATATCTAAAAAAAGTCAAGAAAAATACCCAAATAATCAAATTCTATCTACGTTAATATCAGGAAAGGTCCAAGTCTTATAACTCTTAACAAAATGAGCTAGGGAATATACACTTTTAAAAATTTTACTCCAACCAAATTGGAAGTTGTAAACAAAAATAACCCCCGCCCCAGATATCTTGGTCCCCTGAAATATTTTCAGAATTAAATGAAACAAAATAGTTAGATTTCAGTATATTAAATAAAGATATAGATATGGTGACCTGTGTTGAAGGTAACCATCAACCCTGCTTTGATGTATAAATTGACATAGTTCATCACTCTCAGAGAATAAAATCAGTTGTGTGACCAAATGTTATTATTTTTCTAGTATTCACAAATAAGATGACTAAGATCCCAAAACAGCATGTTTTGAAAGTACAGACCATAAAAACTTTGCAGGTGGAAAATAAAAATAAAGCACCAAATACAAACCTTTGAGTATCTGGGAATCATTTTAACTTACTCTCTACATATATTATTTTCTCAGTGACTGCTAGCTTAAGCAGGAAAAAGATAGATTGCAAATATCTTTAGTACCAAAAATCATTAATGCTGTTGAGTAATAAGAATGTTGCTTCCACCTACAGAGAGATTTCATTTAAAGGTGGAAGCTAAGCCCAGTAAGACCTGTGTAATCAGAACTTATTGGAGTATGATCTGGGTGTTGTGATATTGATCCTGAGAGATTCACTGATCTAATAAATATACATCCAATTATATATCTGACAAGCAGAATATACATTATAGTCAAGTGTACATGGAACAAAAGTCAACTATATCTTAAGCCTAAATAAATAATCACAAAAAGTCTCAATGGAAAATCAAAGTATTGAATATATTATTTTGCCAGAAAGCAATATAATTCTGGAAATAAGTAATTCCTTTAAAACAACAAAAAATAAATTAAAATCAAAATTTTAAATATCTTTTTTGAATAATTATTGACCCATCAATATCATAATTGAAATTTTAAATAATTTTATTGAGATCACTCTCAAGACATTCAATTCACTGATTTAAAGGTTACAACGAAATGTTTTTCAGTAAATGTATAAAATTATGCAACCATCATCACAATCTAATTTTATAATACATTCATCTCCCCTAGAGAACCCCATAGCTATTAGTTGTCACTTTCTTTTTCCCCCAAGTTCCACCACAACACTCCTAGTTCCCAGCTTCTAGAAATCCCTAATCTAATTTCTGTCTGCATATCTATGGATATTCTGGATATTTTATATAAGTAAAATAATATAATACACAGTCTCCTCTGATTAGTCTCCTTAGAATAATATTTTCAAGATTTAGCCTTGTAGGCTTTATCATCACTTAATTTATTTTCTGTCACTGAATATTATTCCACCACATTTTGTTTAATGAACACTCAAATTGTTAATGCAGCTACAACTTTAGTAAACTTTAGCAGGCAATGTTCCAGTTGTTCTAATTTCTTAACTTACTTGCCAACCTTGGTATTGTTTAACTTTTTAGTTATCTCCATCCTAGTGGGTTTGGAGCCATATCTTATAGTATTTTTGTTTTGTTGTTTTTTGATAGACCTTTATTTATTTATTTATTTATTTATTTATTTATTTGCAGTGTTGATAATCGAACCCAGTGCCTCAGACATGCTAAGCAAGAGCTCTACTACTGAGCTACAACCGCAGCCCCATATATCTTATAGTTTTGATGTGTATCTCCTAAATGCCTAATGTTGTTATTACTTTATCTACTTATTGACCATGTATGTATCTTCTTCAGAGAAATGTCTATACAAATCCTTTGCCCATTATTAAAAGTTTTACTTTTATTATTATTAAGGGTTGTTTTTAAAGTATAGATACCTGTTCCTTATCAGACATATGATTTGCAAATATTTCCTCCCAATCTGTTGCTTTTTCACTTTCTTAATTGCAAACTGTTGTCACAGTTTATGATGTGACAAGTATTCCGTCACTGAGCTACAGAGCTACACACCCATCCTCTGTAATTTTATTTTTCAAGTTGGGCTTCCTGAGACTTTTCCCTGTGCCCACAGAGCTGACTGATCAGTCAGTGTTTTATCAAAGATTAACTTTAAGACTTCTGCATCATAGAAACATCCAGCATTGACAGGTCTCTGTGAAGGGTGGGGAATGATTTATCACAAGTGCTTCTCCTGAGCAGATGCACATGGGCCGTGTTTTCAACCCTTGGAACCTGACTGTGATCCTACAAAGTCCCATCTTCTTTGTCCCTTTCACAGAAATGTGAAATTCCTGACTCCTCTATTGTTGTCAGTTGTATCACAAGGTTACTAATTTCTTCTTGATTATGCTCTATCATAATCTATATTATTTATATTATTATCTATATGATTATGATTATGATTATGATTATCCACTTTCTGTTCCAAATATCCTTGTCCAGGCAAAACCTTGGAGACTTGTCTTTATGGCCTGCCTTTCTCACTGAGCATAGCTCCTGATCCACAGCTGTTTTGGGGAACAGAACCCTCCATTCATGAAGCATCACTCTCACTCAATGAGTTGACACAGGGACAGTGGGTGGCTCTTGCTCTTCTCTGCTTGTCCTTCCTTTGGAATCTCTGCACACAAGTGAGTTGAAAAGGGGAAATTGGTGCTCCACCACACTTAGCCTTCCACACTTTGGGCAGATCCCTTGGGAAATGAGTGAAGCCTGGGTAGGGGGTGGAAGATACAGATCTCTTAGTTGCATCAGCCTGTAAAAGTGCTTTTAAAACATGAGTCTGAAGAGGAGTGATGAGAACCACCATCAATCTGCCCTTCCCCGTAGATCTTCATCTCAGAATGGAGCTGGAGAGAGAAGGGGGGTTAGTTTTCCTGGCTGCATATTTCTCTGTTAGAGCCCTGCTGACATAGAATTGGAAAGATGTGTTGTGGTAATGGAGTGGAGCACAACTCTGATAAACTATTTTTGTCCTGAGTTTTGATAGAATATCTTGAATAATTGTTTTTCTATTTTCTATATGAACTTAGGACAGTTTCTAAAACCTTTAAATGATTTTTCCCCATATTTTTATTATCAGTTAAAATGTTGTTTTTTTGTGGAATGAAAATTTTCTTGATAAATCAAAAGATGTGTTTATCAATTTCTAACCAATTTGTGATATTAAATAATGATTCCTAATTTCTTTGTAAAATTTACTAAATATTGTACATTGAGTGTTCAAATGTAATTCAGGGCTGGAGGTGTTATAGGGTTAGTAATTTTATTTTTATGAAAAAGAAGTTGTTTGAATTATTTACAAAGTCATAATCTTAAAGGGTTATTTTTAAAGGCTAAAAAAGCAGTCTTGTTCACGGCAAAACTGAGTGGAAGCTTCAGACATTCTCCATGTACCCTCTGCCTAAACGTGTGCATGGCCTCCTTCATTACTAACATCTCCCATCAGGAAGGTTTATTTGTTACAACTGATGAACCCACACTGGCACATCACAGTCACCCAAGGTGCATAGTGTATGATCGGTTTCACTCTTAGTAATGTACATTTCGTGGAGTTGCACAAATGTATAATGGCATGAACCTATTTTATAGTACAGAGAATTCTCATACAGAAAATGTTCACTGAACTAAAAGTTGTTTCTTGTCCACCTCTTTGTCTCTTCCCTTTCCCAACTCCACCAACCACTGAGCTTTTTACCGTCTCCATAGATTTCCTTTTCCAGAACATCATATACTTGGAATTGTATGGTTTGACTGGCTTTTTAGATTTCACTTGTTTCACACAGTCATATGAATGTGTTTCCACCATTTCATTCATGGCTTGACAGCTCGTTTGTTTTCATTATTGAACATATTCTATTGTTTGAATATATCACAATTTATTCCCCACTTATCTACTGAAATGTATTTGCTATCTTCCAAATTTGAGAAGTTATAAATGAAGGTGCTATAACCACTCATATCCAGATCTGTGTATGGATGTAAGTTTTCAACTCCTTTGGGTAAATATCAAGGACTTACAAAAGTTTTCCCTAAAAATACACTCTGTTTTGAAGCTGGCAAGACAATCATGAAAGATTGTTAAAATTTGTGGGTGAAAATATGATCAAAGAAAGTACATTTATACAATCTCAAAGAATAGTCCCACTAAGGATTCATCATTTAAAAAGGAAAAATAAGTTTACAGAAGAGTACAAGTGTTCACTACATAATGAATAGTAGAATAAAACAATATCACAAGCAACCAGATGCTTTCCACAAAGAAAGGCACTGCATATTTATGTAATGATTCGTTCAGAAAGAAAAAACTGAGTAAAATTCAAGAAATTTGAGACAAAGCCAAAGATGGAGGACATCTTACAAAATTACTTACCTATCTTCATCAAAGAAAGGCAGAAGAACTGATCAAGATAAAAGAATACTAGAAGAAGACATACAGTAATTAAATAAAATGTGTGGTTCTGAATTAGATGTAGAATCAAGAAAAACAAAATTACTATAAAAATCACTATTTGGTTAATAAGACAAATTGGAATATGGCCCTTTTATAACAATGTTAAATTTGCTGAATTTGATAGCTTATCATCAGTACAAGAAGAAATATCCTTGTTCTTAAAATATACTCAATAAAATATTTAGGAAGAAAAGCAGAGTGATAAATGAATTCAACTTTTAAAAAGTTCATAAAAACAAAAATGTACAGCATGAATAAGAGACAGAATTATTTTCATATACCTAAGTTTGGTTCAGCTTCCAAAATTATATCATTTATTCTTATAATACCATGAAATATGTCTGCAATTTATTTTAATGCCAAGTTTTGCAAGCATCTAGGATATTATCATCCTTTTTACTATAGCCAATTTTGTCCTCTACATTGAGAAGTTTGTCCTTCCTAAGTTCCACTAGCTGTATGACTAAAATCTCTTGAATGGCAGAAGTGTCAACATTCCACTCAGATATTTCTTTAATAACTCAATTTATTTTTGTATTGGATTCCACTTCCCATGCCATCATTGTTTGGTTTTCAATGCACTTTCATCTTTGTTAGTCAGTTACCTCATTTATAACTGGGAGATGATAAACCCACAAAACCACACCTGTGCTATTTGGGTTAACACTGAATAACAGATGCACAGTGGACAATCCCTGGCATACTTTGAAAGACGTGATGTGATTGGTCACTGATCATGATGCAATCTGATATATTTTTAGTGATTTGTGGATGAAATTTCTAGTTGTCAAGTTCCTACTTTATGCAATCACTTCCATTTAATGTAAATGAAATTCAGAAGGCTTTATGTAATTTGACCTGGAAAACAGCAAATTTTTCCACTTTCCAACAGTGAATATCACTTTCTAATAAAACTAATTGAATTATCCACAAATACAAATAAACTTCAAAACATAATTTAGAAACATTATAATTGATTGGTTTGAGATTGTTTAAAGATTCATTAGCAGATATTATTGAAATGAAGTATTTGCTAATTTGTTATCTTGCTTTTTACAGGCCTTTGACTTATGAAACACAAGAACTTTATAAGATGCCTTTCAGCTTAGATGTAGTTTCTGTGCTGCTTTATTTCCAAAGGATCATCATTTTCAGCAAGTGAAGGAGCCCTAATTAGGAAGGGCTGTTGTAGCTAGCTGGAAGCCATGGGTTCCACCTGATATGTATGTGACGCACCTGTAGGCACCCGCAAACCTGAAGGTATATAACCGGGTGAAAGCGGTCCGAGTTAGGAGAACGAATTCATTCGGTCAGTCGGGCAGCCACTCGGTCGGTCAGAAGAATCAGAGCGGCCAGAACGTAGGCAGAGCGGTTACAGAAGAGAAACCAGATAGAAGAAGTAATGACTGGTCAGAGTTAGGCCGAGGCTCCCGAGGAAGACAGAAGACAGAAGAAGGAAGAAAGAAGAGAGAAGAAAGAAGCTCTAATCTTTCTCTAAGCTCTACTATATCTTTCTTTACTCTAAGCTACTCTACTCTAAGCTAAGAATCTTTCTCTAAGCTCTCTCTAAGAAAGTAGAAGTAAATGTAGTAAAAGCTTTACTCTGCCTCCGAGAGTTTTTCCTCCCGGTTTACGGTACCAGGCAGCTTACAAATGGTGGTCCGTCCGGGGCTCGGCAGGCAGAGAAGAAAAGCTAAGAAATAAGAGCAATGAAAAAGCATAGCCTCAGACTCAGTTGAGACCAGCAAAAAGAGTAGAAACAAGAGAGCAGAGCCTCTGACTCAGTTGAAGCCAGTTAAGAATTAAGCCGAAGCAGAGTAGCTGGCCAAAAGCTGAAGCAGAGTAGACAGCGAAAAGCCGAAGCAGAGTAGCCAGCGAAAAGCCGAAGAGAGCCGGCCAAAAGCCATAAAAAATATAGAGAAAAAGCCTTGAGCTTTAGTATAAAGAAAAAAGCCATGAGCTTAAAAGAAAATAGAGAATTAAATAGCATGGTAAAAACCATGCAGAAAAAAAAGCCATTGAGCTTTGGCAAGAAAGCCATAAAGAAAAATAAAGAAGAGGAGAAAAAAAAAAAAAAAAAAGTCAAAGCCGCTTATGCAATTGTGCTTAACTAGGTGCGTTAGCTGCTCCTCAGCATTAGGCTTCCTTAAAGCCACAGCACCTTCTCAAAAAGGGCTCAAATATCCACCCTTTCAAAAATAAAAGGTGAAAAGCTAGGTAGGGACAAGAAAATAGAGAAAATAAAATAGAGAAAATAGAACAAAAGCACCTTTTTAAACTAAAGGGAAGGAATATGAAGGAGCCCTAATTAGGAAGGGCTGTTGTAGCTAGCTGGAAGCCATGGGTTCCACCTGATATGTATGTGACGCACCTGTAGGCACCCGCAAACCTGAAGGTATATAACCGGGTGAAAGCGGTCCGAGTTAGGAGAACGAATTCATTCGGTCAGTCGGGCAGCCACTCGGTCGGTCAGAAGAATCAGAGCGGCCAGAACGTAGGCAGAGCGGTTACAGAAGAGAAACCAGATAGAAGAAGTAATGACTGGTCAGAGTTAGGCCGAGGCTCCCGAGGAAGACAGAAGACAGAAGAAGGAAGAAAGAAGAGAGAAGAAAGAAGCTCTAATCTTTCTCTAAGCTAAGCTCTATCTTTCTAAGCTCTATCTTTCTTTCTATCTTTCTAATCTTTCTTTATCTTTCTTTCTAAGACTCTAAGCTAAGAAGACAAGAAGAAAAGCTCGTTCTAATCTTTCTCTCTAAAAATCTTTCTTTCCCTCTCTAAGCTCTAAGAAAGTAGAAGTAAATGTAGTAAAAGCTTTACTCTGCCTCCGAGAGTTTTTCCTCCCGGTTTACGGTACCAGGCAGCTTACAAGCAAGGCCATAAATAAAATTATTTCATAAAGATGAAAGATCAAGTGAACAAGATTCACTGCTCCTCTTACTTTACTTTACTCCAGATGGCCAGTCAGAATCTGCTTATCACATTTTTTGGCAATCCCAGTCTCTCAAATTGCCAATTGCTTGAATATTGCCTCTAGGAAATAATGCACCGATCTCTATATACCCTGAAGAATTCCCACAATATTCTATTTGTCAGAATTTTGATTTTATATGCTCTATATACCTTTGCTTTTTGACCTTTTAAGGTTAAATCTATTGTTGCAGCACCCCTGGGGCCTGCCCAAAGTTCCTGTGATGGGAAAACTATTCATCCTCATTCAACAGGGACAGAATGTCTTTGGAAGAATTTCATTAGCCTAATGGAAACCACCCTCATGGCACCAGTAATCTATCTTCCTGAGAAACCACTGAATAAAACTACTATGCTTATAAATCGTGATTGCGGCAAGAAGTGCCACAGTATTTGCCTACCTGCTTGTTCCAGTGTCTTCTAGTCACAAAATAAGCTCCATTCTTAAGTGATCTTCTAAAATTAAATTAAACAAAATGAAACACCTTCCCTGTGACTTGGTTTGGGCATTTTATTGCTTGGGAGAAAATAACACAAAAGCCAGTTTACACATTAGCAGAGAGCATTTTATTGAAGAAAGGCTTTGCCACCCATTTGTAGGAAGGCACAGGGCCATTAATTCATTCAACAAGTCTTAAATCCCTACTAAGTTTATCCTTGAGAGGGTAATATCAGAATTGGAAATGAAAGTAAAAAACTGAAGTAATTACCCCTGGAAAAGGTATAGGATTTGGTGGTTAATTATTTTGATCAACAGATAGATCAATTATTGCAAGTTTTGCAAGCCCAAGTGTAGAGCAGGCATTGTTCATTCATGAAATAAAGGTATTACATTCCAATGCATGATGTATATGGATCTCACAGAGAATTTAAAAAATACTAACAGTTTTAGAAGTATGCATGTTAACTCCTTACCATCATATGATTTTTGACTCATTGTGTATCAAGATTATAATTACTTTGATAGGAGGAGTGCGTATTTGATAATTATAAAACTTCCTTATTTCAGAATAGTGAGGACACTGGTACTAGACACTCCAGAAGGAAAGTTTTGATGGGGAGAGCGACATAATTATTGAGCATGATCCATGATTGTTAAGATGGTTCTAATGTCAGAATGTGATTTCACAAATAAGTAATCTTGATCAAAAAGAACAAAACTGGATGGAGGGAGACATCACACTTCCCAATTTCAAAACATACTATAAAACTATTGTAATCAAAACAAAATGATTCTAAAATTAAAAACACAGACATAAAGCAATGGCATAGAAAATAAAGTCTAAAACTAAATTGAGATATTTATGATCAGTTCATCTTTAACAAAAGTGTCAAGAACATTCAGTGGGGAAAGGACATTTTTTCAGTAAACAATAATTGGAAAAATAGTTATACATATGCAGAAGAATGGAATTTGATCCTCATTTCACACCACAGACAAAAAATAAACTAAAATGTATTAGACTTAATATAAAATATGAAACTTTAAAACTACTAGAAGAAAACATAAGGGAAAAATTTCTTGACATTGGACTGGGCAATGAGTGTATATACACAAACCTAAATTACATGTAACAAAGCAAAAATGGACAAATGACATTACATAAAACTAACAATCTTCTACATAGCAAAAGGAACACTGAATATAATGAATAGGAAAACCTATAGAATGGGAGAAAATATTGGCAAACTGTATATCTGATAAAGGGTTAATATCTAAAATGTATAAAGAATTCAACATGATAGCAAAAAAAAAATACTGAATATAAAAACAGGTGAAGAATCTTGCCTTCATTAATTTCCACTGCTATAACAAAATAACCTGAGACTGGGGGATTTATAAAGAACAAAAATTAATTTCCCACAGTCCAGGAGGCTAGGAAGTCTGGGTAGCTTCACTGTCTTGTGAAAGTCGCTCTTCACTCAAAAGATGTTGCCTTATCACCAAGTCTTCCTGCGGGTCACAAAGGGTGTGTCCTGCACATGACAGAAAGGAAAGAAAGGCAAAAGGGGATTGAACTCACTTCCTCTAGCCTTTTAATAAGCATGCTGCATTTGTTAGATTTATGCCACTGTCTCCCGCATGCTACTTATTGTTGCCTCCTGCAGCTATCGCTGCCTGCAGCAACAATACTGCGGGAAAGAATTCAGAAGCAGACTGGAAAATAAATAGGCTCTTTATTCTTGCTTCTTCTAACTTCTCTCTCCGGCTCCAAACAACCTCTCCAACTCCAACCACCCCTCTAGCCAACCTCACCCAGTTAAATACTTTTTGCCTTAACAAGTATACACGTGTCAACAGTTCAAACTTACAGGTGTGTCACATAGTTTTCATGGGCATAGAAAGATTCTTAAATAAATGCATGAATATCAGGTGAAAATGCTGAAACACCTCTTATGGCTCTCAGCTAGCCACCATCTTAGCTATCTCCTTATTTGGGCTCTTACATTTCCCCCCTTTTATTTTTAAAAGAGGGATAGCTCTAGGGTGTCTACATGTGCAACCAACATTCTTACCTGTCATCGATAATCAAGGCTGTGCCCTTGACTCCTGTCTTAGATTAATATGTCGGCCACATGAGACTTTCCCATGGATGGGTGACAACCCTCACTACATCCGGATCGACTGTGCCTGTCTTAGGTTGTCCCCCTCTGGGGATTTTACCCGTCATTGACTACCAGATGTCCAATCAAGCCAACCAAACATGAAGAGATGTTTCGGTTCTAAGGTGGCAAGCTTTGCGCTGACGAGCCAAGTTCCATAGCGTATCAAGTTTTTTTTTGTTTGTTTGTTTGTTTGTTTTTAATAAATCAGCTGTCCTAAGTTCCATTAAGTAACGCACTGAGTTCTCTAGACAAATACCCACAAGGCATTGTCCTGTGCAATGTCCCAAACATAGAAAGATTTATCAAAATGTCCATTTGCTAACACGTTGATCTAGGAGGCCTCGTGCATGCAGAACAGAAGCCACACTGCTGGTGAAGTTGTTTGATGCTTGAGCAACAGGGATGCTTATAGCGATTGCGATCCCTGCAGCTGTAGCAGCAGCCGTCTTTTTTATATCTAGACAATGCCACCAGCAAATCTTCAGGGCCCGCTACCTAGAAACTCAAGCATCAATCATTAGAGGAAAGGCAGTGCCATTCCAGCACTGAGTCAAGAAGCGAGTTGTCAAACTAAAAAATAGAATTATTAGATCAGGTAATTGAAGTTGATCTCTGCTTACACACATTGCTGCTTGAGCTCCCACAAACATAAGCTGGCAAAATATCACATTCAGAATGGATTAAAGAAAGACTGAGGGTGTTTAGCTGACAAAATATTATATTTAAGATAAACTAAGGAAAAATAAAGAGCATTTTAGAAAAATAATTTGTTAGCTGGAACCCCTGAGCCTCTGCATACACAGCAACCTTCCATGAATATACCTGTTGAAACAATTTAAATTAATCAGCTATTTAACAAATAAAGTTAATTACAAATAAACCATCCCATATCAAATACCAAAATATCAGGTTATATAGTATTAGTCATATTCTTTGCTGAAGAGAAGTCCTAGAGACACCTATAAATTAAGATTGAAGGTACCTTCACTTTTTAAGTGTTTACCCAATTTGAATACTCTTAACTTAAATGAATTAAAGTTATTTGGATCCATATATATATATTTTTAATACATATTATTAATTGTCATGAGCGCTTGGTTTTTGTTATTTGTGACATCACATTGGACAGACACACAAATATAAAGACAAATATTTGAGACGTCACATTTACATGAAATCTAGACAAGCGCACAGACATAAAGACATATATAAAAAAGAAAAAATACAATTGTGTGCACACTAAAAAGAGATCTTCTCGTCCCGGCCGGGAGGAATGAGACTTAAGTTGTGAATTTATTGAAGGACTCTTTTAAGGGAATCATTCCACAACAACTTCATCTTGGCCTTTTTGATTTGGTACCTGTTTTATTAATCTTGATGGTATCCACACCGGCGAGGTTTCATGCTGTGGAAAAACACAAACAGATCCTCTGCCCCAAATTAATACTGGGTCTGGACCTTTCCATGTACCTGAAAGAACATCCTTCCAGTAAACCAAAAGTTTATGTTGTTGGTGTGAATTCCAGTGTCTGTCTCCAGCCGAATATCCTTTGGAATCCAAAGTTTAAAAATTTAAAGTAAAAAGGGCAACAGCCAATCTATCTTTAGGATTTGTCCAATTTTCTTTTTTTTGTTTCAAAAGCATAAGTTTGAGTGTGTGATTAGCTCGTTCAATTATACCGTGGCCTTGAGGATTATACGGAATACCTGTCTTATGGAGTATACTGAATTTTGTGCAAAACTGTTTGAAAGATGAGGACATATATGCAGGACCATTGTCTGTTTTAAGCATTTTGGGAATGCCCAATGCAACAAAAGCTTGTAGACAATGAGATGTAACATCTTTAACTTTTTCTCCAGCATGTAAGGAAGCAAAAATCATGCCTGAGCATGTATCTATGTTCACATGAATAAATCGCAATTTTCCAAAACTTGGCTCATGAGTGACATCCATCTACCACAAATGATTGAGCATTAATCCTCTTGGGTTAACCCCATAATGTGAATTGGGCAAATGTGTCACACAAGATTGACAAGGCTTCACAATTGTTCAAGCTTGATCTTTAGTTATTTTGAACCTTTGTTGTAAAGTAGTACTATTAACATGAAATTGAGAATGGAATGAGGTAGCTTGTTGGACTGCTGAAAATATAAAGATTCTTTGAGTGAGGGCGTCGGCCTTTTGATTACCTTCATGGAGAGGACCAGGCGAATTAGTATGAGCTCTGATATGTCCAATAAACAAAGGTTTTTACATTCCCATAGAAGGTTTTGAGTTTGAAAAAACAATTTAAAGGCTGGAGTATGAGGTGCTATTGGACCTGCTAGCTCCAATTTAGGGACAGCATGTACAATATAGTGTTTGTCTGAAAAAATATTTATGGGCCTTTCTCACCTCTCAATATCAGCGGTAGAGCAAAATCAATTCTATCACAATGGGATCCTTCAATGGCCTTTTCTACCAACTTTAAAGCTTCCCTAGCATCAGGAGTCAATGTTTGCAGTGAAGATGGATCAGGGTTCCTGCAAAGGATATCAAATAAGGGTTTTAATTGGCCAGTGGTGAGGCTTAGTGTAGGGTGAAGCCAATTAATGTCTCCCAGCAATTTTTGGAAATCATTAAGAGTAGCCAAATGTTCCTTATTTATTAAAATTTTTTGAGGCCTAATAAAAGTATCCATAATTTGGAATCCTAGATATAATATTGGAGATCTAGTTTGAACCTTTTCCTCAGCAATGTTTAGTCCATATCGTTTCAAGTTTTCTGATATATCGCTAAATATGGTGAATAAGACTTCTTGATTAGGGTGAGCAAGCAAAACATCATCCATATAATGGAGGCACATAAGCTTTAGGTATTTGTTCTTGATAGGCTGAATAACTTTATCTACATAGATTTGACATATAGTGGGACTATTAGCCATTCCCTGCGGCAAAACTTTCCATTGTTATCTCTGATCAGGGCCATCATTGTTAATAGAAGGAACTGAAAAAGCAAACCTGGGGAGCATCCAGAGGATGTAGAGGAATAGAAAAGAAACAATCCTTTATATCAAGAGTTATAAGATGGAAAGTTTTAGGAATAGCTACAGGATTAGGAAGTCCAGGTTGGGTAGGGCCCATAATTTGCATAGTTTTATTGATTTCTCTAAGATCATGTAACAATCGCCATTTTCCTGATTTTTTCCTGATCACGAATATGGGGCAATTCCAGGGAGAGGCGGAAGGTTCTATATGTCCTGCCTCTAGTTGTTCTTGAACTAGTAGGTGGGCTGCTTGTAATTTCTCTCTAGATAGGGGCCACTGAGGGACCCAAACTGGCTTATGAGAAAGCCATGGTATTTTCAAAATTGTTTTCTCAGTGGCCCCTAAAAAATATATCCTTTACCTTTTCGATGATGATTTCCTTTTGTAACACCTGCAGGCTTTGTTGTGAGATGTACTCCCATTTGTTGTAAAACATCTCCTCCCCATAAGGTAACTGGCAAGCTGGACAAAACATAAGGCTGAAATGTTCCTTGATGCCCTTCATCATCCTCCCATTTTAAAACTATTGCACTTTGTTCTGGGCTATTAGAATATCCCAAGCCTCTCAAACTATTTGAAGCCTTCTGCAGAGGCCAGTGTTTGGGCCATTGTCATACATTGATAATGGAAGAGTCAGCCCCAGTGTCAATCAATCCCTCCATCTCTATACCTTGAATTTTTATTTTGCACATAGGCCTCCGTGAACAATCCTGAACCCAGCAAGCCATAGGTCCTGAGCCAGTGGAACCAAATCCTCTATTGTTCCTATTTTGAGGCATACTCTTAAATGAGTCATGTAAACTGGAAAGAGAAGCAACTGAGCAATTATATCTCCTTGGTTAACAGAGCAAATGCCTCGAGGTGAACTAAGCATAATCTTAATTTCTCCTTGGTAGTCTGAGTCTATTACACCTGGAGTCACTTGAAAACCTGATAAGCTTTTAGAACTTTGTCTGAGGATAAGTCCTACAGTTCCTGAGGGAAGAGGTCCCCTGACTCCTATGGGAATCAGTTGAACCCCCATTTCAGGTGTTAGCACTATCCGGGCGGTGTAACAGAGAGATCTAGTCCTGAACTTCCTCTTATTCCTCTAACGAGGGAGTCAATGGGTAAGAGGGATTGTGTCGAGGAATCATCTGGATGGATGTTTGAGGATACTCTTCCTCTAATGCCTCATACATTTGTGGGCCCCAGGGCATTGGGCCCCGTGCCCCATTTTTTGAATTCCTAGACAAAATGTTTCCATAAATATCGAATTTAGATCTGCACTTATTAGCCCAATGGTTTCTTTTTTTACACCTGGGGCAGCGGCCTGGGGCATGATATGAGCTTGGTCTTATTTCTCTTTGGGGATATTGTCTAGAATAACCTGATTGATTATAATAATTTTTAGGTTGAGTCCTTTCTGTGAAATTTTGAGGGGAAGCACCTCTCATTTCTGCTGCAATCACATTTCCTATGACAAAGGCGTCATTTATATCTTTGCATAATCTTATATATACTGAAAGGTCCCTTTTAGATTTCCAAGGTCTGATAGCGTCTTGACAATATTTGTTGGCATTTTCATATGCCAGCTGAACGACTAATGGCATAGCTTGATCAACATCTCCAAACGCTCTACCTGCAGTTCGCAAAAGCCTATCAGCAAAGTCAGCATATGGCTCATTAAGTCCCTGAATTACTTTAGACAAGCTACCCTGTAAGTCACCAGTTCCTTGTAAAGTTTTCCATGCCTTAACAGCTTCAGTGTATATTTGAGCATAAACTCCAGGATCATACTAAATTTGAATCTGTAAGTCAGCAAACTGCCCTTCTCCAGTTAACATGTCTACGTTATGGTCTGGAAATCCTGCAGTCGCATTTCTTCTAGCTGTTTCCACACAAAACTCCTGGAACTGTGACCTCCAAATCAAGTATTGTCCCCCACTCAATACTGCCTTACATAAGCCTTTCCAGTCTGAGGGGGTTAAAGTTAAAGTGTTAAGGGACTCCAACATGCTCAACGTGAAAGGAGCTTGGGGCCCATAGGTCATTATTGCTTCTTTGAAATTTTTTATTGTTTTGAAGTCTAGGGATTGGTGGTACCTCTGCCCATTTTCAATTTCAAATACAGGCAGATCCCAATGTCCCTGTGGGTTTTGACTTTCGAGGGCGTGTAAGCGCTCAGAAAGGCCGTTAATCTCTGCCTCAAGGGCACGCAAATGCTCAGAAATACCCCTCATGGTTTCTGTAATTGATTCAACCCATGAGGGAGCAGAGGGCACAAGTGGTTCCTCTACTTGACGGTCCTTTCTGGTCTTAACTGACTCAGTGGAGGAGGCTGTGCTTTCATGGCTATTTGACTCTTCCTCACTACTATTACTTTCATTAGTAGTAACATCCTGAGTTCCAGGTTCAATTGAGAGCACGTATTCCTCGGATATCTCTAATAAATCTCGGATGGCTTTAGCAGCTCGGATCTTCATCACTTTTGAGTTCACACCAATACTACCCTTACTGTTCCTATCTGACTCAGCGGAGGCTATGCTTTCATGATCACGTTCCTCTTCACTATCAGCTATATCAAAGAATTCTTCCATAGCCTTTATCACTCGGGTTTTAGTTATTTTTGAACCCATCTTTAGAGATTTCTCAGTTCTTACCTGCCAATTCCGAATTCCCCATACGGGTCACCACTTGTTGCCGCCTACAGCAACAATACTGCGGGAAAGAATTCAGAAGCAGACTGGAAAATGAATAGGCTCTTTATTCTTGCTTCTTCTAACTTCTCTCTCTGGCTCCAAATAAACCTCTCCAACTCCAACCACCCCTCTAGCCAACCTCGCCCAGTTAAATACTTTTTGCCTTAACAAGTATACACGTGTCAACAGCTCAAACTTACAGGTGCGTCACATAGTTTTCACAGGCATAGAAAGATTCTTAGATAAATGCATGGATATCAGGTGAAAATGCTGAAACACCTCTTATGGCTCTCAGCTAGCCACCATCTTAGCTATCTCCTTATTTGGGCTCTTACAACTTATGAAGTAAAGAGAGGTTTATTTTGGTTGACAGTTCTGAAGGTTCATAGGCAAGATTGAGAAATCCACTGGTTTGGGTCTCTGGTGAGTGTAGCAGATGACAATTGCAGAAGAATATGACAGAACGTGTAGTCACATCTTTAAGTAGAAAGAGATCATGACTGACAGGGCACTACAGTCACTTTAGGTAGAACACCCCCAAGAACCTGAGGACCTGCCATAAGTCTAGTGCCACTTTTCATTACTGTCACTGGGACCAAGTTTTTACATATGGGCTTTGGTCAACATTTATCCAAACCATAGCAGCACTGATCCCACCCACAAAGGTAAATTCTCAAGGCCTAATCACCTTCTAGAAGCTTTACTTCTTAAACCTGTTGCACTGGAAATTACTTTTCAACATGAATTTTGCAGGAGACACAAGCAATCAAACCATAGCATACTTGAATAAACATTGCTAAAAGAAGATATACAAATGGGTAAAGGTAAATGAAAAAGTGATCAACAACACTATTCATCAAGGAAAGGAAACTCAAAACTACAATTATATATCACCTTCCTTTAGTTATAGATAACAGTGTTAGCAGGAGAAAGATAACAGGTAACACTGTTGGTGGGAATGTAAATTGATCTAGTTGTTATGGAAAATTGTACAGTTTCCCCCCAAAAAAAATGTGTAATAGAACTACCATATGATACAGCAATCCACCGCTGGGTACACACCAAAAGTATATGTAATCTGTATGTCAAAGAGATAATTATACTCTCATGTTCATTGTGACATTATTCATAATAACCAAGAAATGGAATCAAACTATGAGTCTACCAATGAATAAATAGATAAAGAAAATAAAGCGAATATAAACAGTGGAATACTATACAGCTTGAAAAGAAGAAAATTGTCATTTACAAAAATATTGATGAAGCTGGAGATGTTTTACTAAGGGAAATAAGTATGCACAGGAAGAAAAATATTGCATGGCATTATGTACATATTCAATCTAAAAAAGTTGTACTTGAAGCTGGGAAATCATGTTCAAGGTCCTGGATTCAATCTCCATCACCAAAAGAAAAGAAGAAACGTCAAACTGGTATAAGCAGACAGTAGAATGGTGGTCTCAAGGACTGGCAACATGGGTAAATGAGATGCTGGTTACCTAGTACAGTGTTTTAGATAGGCAGGGTGAATAATTCTAGATATCTAGAATACAGCATGATCATTATGTTTAATAATATAATATTTACTTGAATTTGCTGAGAGTAAATGTTCAATGTTCTCAACATTTAGAAAAAATTTATAGCTATGTGAGGTGGTTATGTTAATTACCTCGATCATGTCTATCATCTCACAATATGCAGTGTAGGTGTTGGGTGTGTATTAAAACATCACCATTGAGCATCATAAATATATACAATTTTATTTATGAATTGTATCTCAGAAAAACTAGGAAAAAATAGGACATTATCATTAGAAAATAGAGCATATGTGGGGAGAAATTAACAAAGATACGACAGTACAAGGAAAATACAATGCTTCAAATAAGGCATTCAATTATTTAATTGTTCCCAAGAGAGTAATGCTGATAAGAAGCATAGCTGGGTGTGCTGGTGCTGAGGAGGAAGGATCATTTGATCCCACAAGTTTGAAATGAGCCTGGGCAACATAGTGAGAGCCTGACTCAAAAAACAAAACAAGCAAAACAAAACCACCAAAATAATAAGCTAAACTAAATGGAAGGACTGACAATCAAGCCTCTAATATATTCTCTTTCTAGATTTAATAATGCATACCACTTGATCAAAGATTAGAAAAACAGAGCTTTAGACAATTGGAAACTTTGAATAACTTTTCACCTTGAAAAATATAAGAAAAAATCATGATTTCACATTCACAATATTTCATATAAAAATACATGTTTCTCTTGAATAATTCTTAAAATAACATGTGTTAATTTATATAACCTCCCCACCCAAAATAATAGCATGCATTACATAGAATAATTAAACACATGCTTTTAAGCATATTACTTTTACTTTAGATTAAGTACAAAAAAGGCATCTGCTTTAGAAATGTAAGCCATTCTAAAGTCATGTAGGCTATACCTTCTTAATTTATGTTTCACTTCCAGAGTTTTGTTAAAAAATTTTTTCTTCCAGCTTTAAGTGATGTAGTTTCAATTTTTAAGACCAAAGAAATCATGCATTCTCATAGAAATGAAAATTTTTTTTTTCTTTTCTGTCAGAATAATTTGGATAAAATGAGAGCTAAATTTTTAAATCATACAAAGAAAGAGTGCACTCAAATATAAATGTGACACATTAAACTTTCAATTTATGCCTCATGGGTTATTTAAAATACTTGAAATGAAAAGTCTCAGGTAGAAAGTCATACATGTATTTCCTTTTTCTCAGTTATGATTCTTCTTCAAGCTTTATAAATATTTGTGCTACATTTTTAAATAGGGACTGTTTAATCACAGATATACTGACTGGCTATCCAAAGTTAGAACATTCTTTATTCTACATTCTCTCTTTTTATGACTTTAGTTGCCTGGTAGAAAAGTAGAATACCAAGCATGAACCACCTTATTGAAAGATTTTTTTAAAAATGTAAATGGGTTGGGGTTGTGGCTCAGCGGTAGAGCGCTTGTCTAGCACGTGCGCGGCCCAGGTTCGATCCCTGCACCACGTAAAAATAAAATGCATTGTGTACAACTGAAGCAAATAAACAAGTACTTAAAAAAAATTCTTTAAAAAATGTAAATGATGATCCTAATTTCTTAAATGATACATTTGAAGATTAGTAACTTCATGATAAAACTAAACAGAGTTACTGCCTGCTAAAATAAAATATCATGTTGGATCCAGAATTTCATAATATAATGGAAATATGTCCAGAACCAGATAAAACAGTGTCCATTATGCCATGAAAGAAGATAATCTGAGTAAATATGAAAAGACAACAGATGTCAACACTGAAATAAATCCAATGTTGAAATTATCTGACAAATATTTTAAAGCAGTTATCATAAAAAAAATCAATGCTTACAAATCCTCTTGAAACAAATAAAAAAAAACTTGAAAATCTTAGCAAGGAAACTAAAGTTACTAAAAAGAATCAAATAGAAACTTCAGAACTGAAAATATAATATTTTGCCAAAATAGGTGTAAAAATAAAGTGGAGATGACAGAAGATAGAATCAGTGAAATTGAGGATAGATTAATAGATTTTTCCAATATAAAAAAAAAAGATAGAGAAAATAGACTTAAAAGTTTGCTGGAGTCTCAGTTTCCTGTGGGAAACAAAAGATCCGATATTCATATTATACAAGTCAAAGCAGGAGAGACAGAAGAGACTGGACTGAAAAACTTTTAATGAAATAATAACAGAAAAACTTTCAGTTTGACAAAAGACAAAAACCTACAAATTCAAGCAGCTGAGTGAACCCTAAACAAGATAAATCTAAAGAAATCTTCACTCACATACATCAAAATTAAATTTCTGAAAATGAAAGGCAGAAAAGTCTTGAAAGCAGCTAAAGAGAAATGATGAATTACCTTTAAGCAAATACCTTATTCAAATTACAGAACCTTTCTCACCTCTCAGCACTAGCACATGATTTCCCAAGTGCTGACAGAAGAAAAAAAACAAAAAACAAAAAAAACTATCAGCTAGGAATTCCACACCTAGTGAAATTATTCTTCAAGAGTTGGGGAAAATACAAATATAAGCATATGCAGGTATTTTATCTAAATAGAAGTTGTTGCTAGTGAATCACCCATAAAGATCAGTTAAAGGAAGTTTATCAAACAGAAACAAAATTACAAAACAAAGAATCTTGGATCATCAGGAAGGAAGATAACTAGAAAGAGCAGAATGTCCATACATGCAATGAACTATTGTTCCCTTGGGGCATTTATAAATTACTTTTGATGTTTGAAGCAGAAATTAGGAGACTAATATTCTAAACAACAACATTTAAACATGTAAAACGTAAGGGAGAAATCTAAATGGAAATGAGGTCCCACACTTAACTAAAAATGATAAAATATTGATACCAGCAAACTGTGATAAGTCATGTAGATACACTGGAATACCTAGATCATAGACTATCATAATGCAGAAAAGCTTAAATCACTGTACAATTAAGTAATGTGGAATCTTAAAAAAAATACTTAAGTAACACACAGGAAGGCAAAGAAAGATAAACAGAGGAATGAAAAAACGAACCATACAATGGCCAGTTAAACTTTAACATACCAATACTTACATTAAAAGTAAATGGCATAATTTTATCATTCAAATGACAATACTGGTAAAATGACTTAAATGACCTCAAAAGCATAACTCAAATATACTCTGCTTATAGAGATCAAATCTTAAGTCCCTTTATACAGCTTCAATAATTCCTCAAGCCACTGAAGACTTTGTTTTTCTTTATTATTTTAATTTTTAATTCTTTTCTGATATCTGAAATTTTGTCTTTTAAGCTCAGTTTGTATTTATAATAGGGGGTTATTTTTGTGGATTTTATAGGTCTTATTCTGTTTTGTTGTCAGATCTTAGACAAGGTCCTAATAGGAACTGAAGGAAAGTTTGGTTTGGGTTTTTTTTTTTTTTTTTTTTTTAATCCTAAAAAATGTGTTAATACACAGAAAGCCAACTTATTATAATAGGTCTAAAATGAATTCTACATTTTACAGATACACAGTACATTTCTCGAGGGGCTCTTTCAGTAATATTAAATTCTTATGATTTTCAACACAATAAAACAAAGACTTATAGAAGAGATATTCTTTCACCTTCTTTAGTAAATTCCGAACTATTAGCTGGATACATGGGTGATCAGCTGGAAACTATGTTTCTCAGACTCCCTCCACACTTCATACACTCAATGATTAAGTTCTTGCCAATGTTAAGTGAGCAGGTGTGGTATGAGCCACTTCCACACTGGGACTCTGAAAAGGAAGGTGCCTGAGATCTCATAGTCCATTTTCTCATTTGAAACCTGAATTCTCTGGCATGCTTAGACCTAGGCATGGAAATCACATGTTAAGGAAGCCCAGAGACACACTTTCTACTTTAGAATTATTGAATATCTGGGGAGAGAAAAAATATACTTCCGTCTTATTCAAGAATCCACATATAGGGTTTTCTTTATTTTAGGCTCTTAGACTTTTACAACTTGAGGGGTAGAGTAAGCTAGGGCTCAGTGGCACTGAGTGAAAAGTCAGGAATGAAGCTCCAACAGGAATATATCATGAAGACTAGGTTGGTCAGATATTATACACTCTAAGGAACAATCAAGTAGATCAATCTCACTTTCCAACTGAGAAATCGCAGTCATGGCTCAAGAAAATATTAATAATTACCTAGTTTAATTTTACAGTGAGGTATCACTTGAGAGGAGATATATAATGGTAAAAAATAGAGATCTTTCCAACTATGATCAGTACGACTATCTAGACTGTCATTTGTTTGTATGTGTGTGTGTTTGTGTTTTGTGTGGTGTGTGTTTTGACAAATGCATACAGTTGTGTAATTAAAATCAAATTCAAGATTAAATAATGCCATAACCCCTACCCCACCCCACCCCCACACACAAAATAGCTCTTTTTCTCTAACCTCAATCTCTGGCCACCGCTGATTTTTTTTTTCTATGCCTTAAATTTAGGGAGCTACTTTATTATGACTATTTACCCCTTATTAATTCCTCCAATTGATGTCATGACCTAGAGGAGAGGTACTCTTTCCTTTTAAAGAGAAAGTCTTTTTGGCAAGTAAGTATAATTTGGGAGAATTGGCATGGTGGGTGGGTCAATTTGGAGGAGCATTGTTAACTTGAGCAAAAACTTCTTCCACTTGCCCCAAATCACCCCTGTCCAGCCTCCTTACTCTCACACACTACCAACAGTGCATGTATGAAAGTCAAAATGAACCCAACTATTATGTGTAACCATAATATACTAATACATCATTAAAAATGCAGCACCAAGATTGCAGAATCAAAATAGCATAATATCCTCCTAAAATGTACAAACTCCTGGGCAAATGACCAATTCAGAACTGGGAAAGGACATACATAATGCTAACCTGGGAACATCTTAATATCAGAAAATAAGGGAATTGTAAAGACATTGGGCAGGCATCTCCAGGCCATATTGCAAAGTACAATAGCAAATCACAGACGTGACAAAGTGCATAGGAGCTAATGGGAAAGGGTACTGAAAGGCAAAAATCACACCAGAGACAACCATGCAGCCAAGAGATTTATTCACCAGCCTTTCTGGCTGGTTAGAAGTAGAAGAAGTACAGGGAGAGAAGAATCAGGGAGAGGGAAGTGTGCAAGCTCTGGTGGGAGAGAGGAGCCAGGGATATAAGGAGTGTGTGAGCTCTGGACAGAGGTCGTGCTGGCTGTGGTCTCTGAAGCTGTTGGCTGGGGCAGCTGCCATTGGGCTAGAGATGGTGAGTCTTGAGCTGTTGCAGCGGCTGCCTCCTCTCAGCAGGGACTAGATGTTGTGTCTGAGCTCCAGGCAGGCAGGAGCTTTAAGTAGGGATTTCTGGTGGGGGGTGTGCCAGAGCGACCTTTAATGCTATTGGCTCTTTTCCCAGGGAACAAGGCGACTTTTAAGCCAATTGGCTCCTGCCCAGGGAAAATGAAACCAGCTTACTTCTTATGGAAATTTCCATGGGGGAAGTGGCCCATCTGCCCAAGCCTATCTATCAGCTACTGATGGCCAAAGATGGGGTAATTTGAGCAACGATAATAATAATGAGACCAATGGATTAAAATATGCAAAATATATAAACACCATAATGATCTTTTAGAGACTCACATATTGGTCACTCTTGGAGATTGTCAGGATACCAACTCATTGTTCTAAAGATGTGTTAATAAACAGAATAAATCACAAATTTATCTTTCCTTTTCTGGGTGGACCATAACCAAATGGGTGACGAATGAGTGTTCTTTATAGAAGAATCACAGCTAATAAGAGCACAAATATTATAATTCATTAGAAAAATATCACCAATTTAAAAATTCTAATGGCATTGCTTAAATATGCAATACTTATCAATATTGCTAAAAGTGTTTAAGAAAAGATTGCTTGGAATCTTAAATTAAATGAGTTTATAAGGCTTATAATATCAGAACACATGGATCAATCTTTATATTACAAGCAATACACCCTCTGGTATTAATGGATAAACAAATTCATAGCTCCACATTTGAATTATTCATGCATTCCCCCCTCCAAAAATGTTTTAACTATCAATTTAATCAAAATTTCTATATCTATCAAGTTTACATGAAATAAATCAGAGAAAGAGCACCACAAGGTCACCATTAGCAAACTGTATAAATAAACAAATCCTATATGACAATTGATGATTTTCTTAATTTCAATATTTTTACTTAAACTGATTTCAAACACTTAATTTCAATGCATAGTCAATTGTTAAAAAAAATTATTAATGAGGCCATGCACAATGGTGCATGCCTGTAATCCCAGGAGCTCTGGAGGCTGAGGCAGGATGATTGCAAGTTCAAAGTTAGCCTGTGCAACCTAGCAAGGCCTTAAGCAAGTTAGTGAGACACCGTCTCCAAATAAAAAATAAAAAGAGCTGTGGATCTGGCTCAGTGGTTAAGTGGGCTAAATCTCTGGTACAAAAAAAAAGATATATATATATATATATATATATATATATATATATATATACATTAATAAATTATTTAACATATTTTGGGGGAGCATCAAGTTTTCTCAATCTAGTATGCATTTTGTGTTTACAGAAAAACTCAGTCTAGATTCACTACACAGGTCTAGAGACTCAGTTTACTGGATTGTAAAGTGGAGACAATAATGCTGTCCTTGTATGCTGTGACACTCAATTAAATCACAGGTGAAAGTTCTGTGTTATCATACAGGATCACAGAGGTGTGCAAAAAGTCTTTGCACAGTTTTAAACTTTAATAACTTTTATTATTCAGAAGCATAAATGCTACAATTACTAAGCCTAGAATTTGAAAATGTTTTGAATTTGCTTTAAACCTATTTACTTTCATAAATTTAAAATGATACTTTTTAAATTTAATTGTAATTGTAATTTTTTTCTTCAATAATAATCAATATTTTAAACAGCAGAATAGAACTGTAACAAATTAAGGATATAAAAATCTATATACAATGCATGGATGCACTTACGTTTTCTTATTGGCAAACTAACTACAAAGACATTTTTCAAAGCAATGAATTTTGTGAACACAGATTGGCCATCACATAAATTTAAAAATAATTCTTAATTTTTCTGAACTAAAATATGGTTGTTTTATTAAAAATACTTTATCTTTAAGGAAAATTGAAGAATTTATGAGTAAAAAACATGGTATCTAGAATTTGCTTTCAATTATTCCAATAAGAAGAATGAATGAAGAGGTGTGAATTGAAACAATAATGGCAAAATGTTGATGGTATATCATAAGCCCATGATAGTTTGTTGTATTATTCTCCTTAATTTTTCATATATTTGCTGATTCCATATATTAAAAATATAAAGCAAAGTAAGCATATTATTGTCTTTACAACCTATAAATACAGCTGAGATAAAAATTGATCAACTTTTGACTTATGTAAAGCTTTGAAAATGTGTATATTCATTTCTGCTCCAAGTGTGAGTTGAATATAGGTGACATACCAATAATTTAATCCTTAGAATTAGAGCATGCTTTAAAGGAGCAAATTTACCACAGGGACATAGAGGTCTGTGTTCCAATGTTTGTGGTTGTTTTTGCTGTTTTTACTTTATATTTAAAAAGCACAGTAATAAAAAAATGCACCATGAAGTTATTTTTATTTATTTGTTCTTTGTAGATATACACGACAACAGAGTGTATTTTGATGTATTTATATAAACTCGGAGTACATCTTATTCTATTTAGGTTCTCAGGCTTGTGGTTTTACATGATGTGGAAATTCACTGTGTTATCTTAACATGTGTACATAGGAAAGTTGTGTAGGATTCATTTCTCTTTCTTTCCTATAACTGTCCCTGACTCCATTCCCTTCATTCCCCTTTGTCTGATCCACTAAACTTCTATTCTTCTTCTCTTAACATCCTGTGTTTGTGTGTTAGCATCCTCATATCAGAGAAAACATTCAACATTTGGTTTTAGGGGATTGGCTTATTTCACTTAATATGATAGTCTCCAGATCCATCCATTTTCTGGCAAAATGTCATAGCCTTTTTTTTTAATAGCTGAGTAGTATTCCATGGTGTATATATACCGATTTTCTTTATTCGTTCATCTGTTGAAGGGCACTTTGGTTGGTTCCATAACTTAGCTCTTGTGAATTGAGCTGCGTCATTATAGTATGCTGATTTTAAATCTTTTAGATATATAACAAGGAGTGGGATCACCAGGTCAAATGGTGATTCCACTCCAACTTTTTTGAGGAATCTCCATACTGTTTTTCAGAGTGATTACACCAATTTGCAATCCCACCAGCAATGTATGAGTACATGCTTTTCCCCATATCCTCTCCAGCATTTATTGTTACTTGTATTCTTGATTGTTGTCATTGGAGTGAAGTGAAATCTCATCATAGTTTAATTTCCATTTCTCAAAGTGTTAGAGATGTTGAACATTTTTTTTCATATGTTTGTTGACCATTCTTCTGTGAAGTGCCTGTTCAGTTCCTTTATCCATATATTTATTGGTATTTTATTAAGTTTTTTGTGTTTATTTTTTTAAATCCTGGAGATTAATGCTTTATCTGAGGTGCAGGTGGCAAATATTTTCTCCCATTCTGCAGTCACTCTCTCCACACTCTTGATTTTTTTCTTTGCAATGAAAAGTTTGATAACATCCCATTTATTGATTCTTGGTTTTACTTCTTGCACTTTCAGAGTCTTGTTGAGGAAATCAGTTCCAGCGCTGATATGATGGGAGTTCAGTCTACATTTTCTTCTAGTAGGCACAGGGTCTATTGTCTAATACCTAGGTCCTTGATCCACTTTGACTTGAGCTTTGTGCATTTTGAGAGACAGGGGGTAAATTTCATTTTGGAGTAATAATATGAGTTTCTAGTTTTCCCTGCACCACATTGTAGAAGAGACTGTCTTCTCCAATGCATGTTTATTTAAGTTTTGTCTAGTATGAGATAACTGTATGTATGTGGGTTTGTCTCTGTGTCTTCTATTCTGTCCCATTGGTCTTCATGTCTGTTTTATTGCCAATACCATGACATTTTTATTATTATACCTCTGTAGTATAATTTAAAGTCTGATATTGTGATGCCTCCTGCTTCACTTTTCTCACTAAAGAATGCTTTGTCTATTCTGGGGCTCTTATTTTTCCAAATGAATTTCATGACTGCTTGTCTGTTTCTATAAAGAACATGACTGGAATTTTAATAGAAATTGCATTAAATCTGTTGAACACTTTTGGTATTATGGCCACTTTGACAATGTAAATTCTACTTATCCAGGAATATATGAGATCTTTCCATCTTCTAAGGTCTTCTTCAGTTTATTTCTTTAGTATTATATAGTTTTCATTGTAGAAGTCTTTCACCTCTTTTGTTAGATCAATTCCCAGTTTTCTTTGTTTGTTTGTTTCAAGACAATCGTGAATGGGATAATTTTGCTAATTTTTCCTTCAGACAATTCATCATTGTTATATAGCAATGCAAGTGATTTATGGGTATTAATTTTGTATTCTGCTACTTCACTGAATTTGTTTAGGAATTCAAGAAGTTTCTGGTGGAGTTTTTTGGGTTTCCAAATATAGAATCATGTTGTCAGCAAATAGGAATATTTTGAGTTTTTCTTTTCCTATTCATATCCCTTTATTTTTTTTTATTTACCTAATTGCTCAGGCTAGAGTTTCCAGGATTATGCATCCCTGTCTTATTCCAGTTTTTAAAGGGAATGCTTTCAATTTTTCTTTGTTTAGAATGATGTTGGCCTTCAGTTTAACACATATAGATTTACAATATTGATGTATGTTCTTACAATCCCTAGTTTTACCAGTGTTTTGAATAATAATGGATAATATATTTTGTCAAATTTTTTTCTGCATCTATTGAGATAATCATGTGATTCTTGTCTTTAAATCTATCGATGTGGTGAATTATGTTTTCTGATTTATGTACATTGAACCAAACTTGCATCCCGAGGATAAACCCCACTTAATCATGGTGCATTACATGTTTTTGCATGTGAATTTGCTACTGTTTTATTAGGAATTTTTGCATCTATTTTCATTAGAGATATTGGTCTGAAGTTTTTCTTCCTTGATGTGTCTGTCTAGTTTTGGTATCAGGGTGATACTGGCTTCATAGAATGTGCTTGGAAAGGTTCCCCGCTTTTCTATTTCATGGAATAATTTGAGGAAGGTTGGTGTTACTTCTTCTTTAATAATGTGGTAGAGCCGGGCACAGTGGCGCACGCCTGTAATCCCAGTACTTGGGTGGCTGAGGCAGGAGGATCGCGAGTTCAAAGCCAGCCTCAGCCATGGCGAGGCACTTAGCAACTCATGAGACCCTGTCTCTAATAAAATAAAAAAAGGGCTGGGGATGTGGCCCAGTGGTCAAGTGCCCCTGAGTTCAATCCCCGGTACCAAAAAAAAAAAAAAAAAAAAAAAATGTGGTAGAACTTGGCTGAGAATCCATCTGGTCCAGGACTTTTAATTTTGGTAGACTGTTGATGGCATTTTCATTTTCATTGCTTTAAATGGATCTGTTTAAATATTCTACCTCCTGATTCAATTTGGGAAAATCATGTGTCTCCAGAAATTTGTTAATGTCCTTACAATTTTCTATTTTATTGGAGTATAAATTTTCAAAATAATTTCTGATTATCATCTGTATTTCAATAGTGTGTGTGCTGATAATTCCTTTTTAATCACAAATTTCAGTTTTTTCCCTCTTTCTCTTGGTTAGCTTGGCTATAGATTTGTCAATTTTATTTTATTTATTTTTTCCAAGAACCAATGTTTTATTTGTTAATTTTTTGAATTTTTTTTCCAATTTCATGGATTTCAACTCTTATTTTAATTACTTCCTGTCTTCTACTGCTTTTGGTGTTGTTTTGTTCTTCTTTTTCTAGGGTCTTAGATGTAATGATAGGTTTTTTATTTGGTGACTGTCTATTATTTTAATAAATATGATCAATGCAATAAACTTTCCTCTTCGAACCACCTTCATAGTGTCCCAAAGATTTTGATATGTTTTGTTGCTGTTCTCAATTACCTCTAAGTATTTTTTATTTCACCCCTGACTTCTTCTATCCTTTGATCGTTTAGTAGCATATTAATTAGTGTCTAGGTTATAGTATAACTTCTATTTTTTATTTTATCTTTGATTTCTAATTTTATTCCACTATGATTTGATAGAATGCAAGATAGTATCTCTATTTTTTTTTTTTTTTTTTTTACTTTGTGAAGAGTTGCTTTCTGGTCTAAGTTATGGTTCATTTTAGGAAATGATTCATATGCTGTTGAGAAGAAAGTGTATCCAGTCACTGATGGATGGAATATTCTATATATGTCTATTAAGTCTAAATTATTAATTACATTTTTTAGTTCTATAGATTTTTTTATTTAGAATTTGTTTGGGCAATCTATCCATAAGGACAGAGGCATGTTAAAGTCATCCAGTATTATTGTGTTGTGGTCTCTTTAATCCTTAAAATCTAGAAGGGTTTGTTTGATGTACATAGATATTCCATTGTTTGGGGCATAAATATTTGTTATTTCTTGTTGATTGATTCTCTTAAGCAGTAAAAATGTCCATTTTTTCCTTCTGAGTAACTTCAGCTTGAAGTCCACTTTATTTGATACAAGGATAGAAACCCCTGCTTGTTTATGAGATCCATGTAAATGATATGAGCTTTTTTTCCCCATCTTTTCTCTTCAGCCTGTGAATGCCTTTGCCTATGAGGTGAGTCTCCTGGAGACAACATATTATTAGGTCTTTTTAAAATCCATTCTGCCAGTCTCTATCTTTTGATTGATGAGTTTAGGTTATTTATATTCAACATTATTGTTGCGAAATGATTTTTATTCTCTGTTATTTTTATTTATTTATGGTGTTTAATTTGTATTCATTTCTCTCCTAATTGACTGTTGTTCTAGTGTAGTTCCTCTATTTACCAGTTTTTTATTTTATTTTTTCCTTCCTTCTTCATGAAATAGTTTATTGACTATGTTTTATAGTGTAGGCTTTCTACCTAGGAATTCTTTCACCTTTTGTTTATCAATGGCAAGTTTTTATTTTATTGTCAAATCTGAAGCTTATATTTGTTGGGAATAGTATTCTTGGTTGGCATCCATTTTCTTTCAGATCTTGGTATATATTGTTCCAAGACCCCCTATCTTTTAGGATCTGGGTTGAGAAATGTGCTGAGATCTGCATTGATTTCCCTCTCAATGTGACCTATTGTTTTTCTCTGACAGCTCTTAAAATGCTATCCCTATTCTGTATGTTAAGCATTTTGATAATAATGTGCCTTGGTGTAGGTCTGTTGTAGCTTTGTATATTTGAGGTCCTATTAGCCTCCTGGTTTTCCATTTCATTCTTAAGGTTTAGGAAATTTTCCAATATTATTTCATTGAAAAGATTGTTCATTCCTTTGGATTGTATTTCTGAGCTTTCATCTATCCCAGTAAATCTTACATTTGGACTTTTAATTTTATCCTATATTTCTTAACATTTTGCTCTTGGTCTCTTAAATCTTTTTTCCACAGTCAACTTTGTTTTCAGGATTATATATTTTGCCTTCATTGGCTGAAAACTAAATTTTCCAAGTAGTCTAGTCTGTTGGTGATATTTTACAATGAACTTTTAATTTGACATATTGATTTCTTTATTTCAAGAATTTTTTTTTTTTCAGAATTTCTCTCTTTATTGATGTAATCATTAACTTCATGTATTTTCTCTGATTTCACTCCCTATATCATCTTTTACCTTGCAAACCAGTTTCACTCTGAACTTTCTAAATTTTTTCTCTGACATTTCTTGCACTGTGTTGTTCATAGATTCTATTATTGAGGTATTTTGGTATGTTTGCAATAGTCTGTTCCATAAGATTGTCATGTTGTTTGTATGTCTACCCATATGAGAGTATGGATCTGAGGCAGTAGAATTTCTACCCTGTGAACTTACAGTGTCCCTAAAGTTTTCCACTGCCTCACAGTTTGGGGGAGATAAGTAATAATAGCAACAAATGCAAACTATATAGAGCATTAAAGCAAATAGTTCCTACTGTGATGCTTACAATGTTAATTGTCACAATAAACAGAAATGATGTGGTCAGCTTTGCCAACATTAAAAACAGTAAGTTTGCAAAAGGGTCTGCAATTTCAAAAGGTAACAGGGTAAGAACAAAAGAGATGTAGGATTTGATGATTATGAGGGAGGAGTGAAAATAAAAGTGAAAAATTAAAGGAAGCATGAAAGAGAGAATGATAGAGTATGGCTGTTAGCAGAAAAAAAGAGAAAAAGAGAATCAAGGAAAACAGCTAAGTGAGAGGGGAAAAAAATACAAAACAAAGTCAAAATATACTAATCAAACATCTTAGCCCTCAAAAGACTGAGCCATGAAAAATAACTGCCTTCAAAAATGTGAGAAATAAGAAAAGAGACCAATATACATAAGAGTCTATGAACCATTCAGCTCAAAATTAAACAGAAAATAAAAAGTTATCAGTGAAACATTAAGGATTTTTTTCTGTTACAGTGTTCAAATTTTTCTATGAGAATATATATTTGTTGTCTATTTCCAAATGTCTTTCTTTCTGTTTCTTCTTGAGGTATGTAGTGTCTATGAGAGTATTGGCCACAGGCTGTCAAGTCCTTTCTCTTTCTAAGTTGCTTACCAAATTGCCAGTTGGAGTTTAGAAATTCTCAGCTTCCCTTCTTGGCCATGTTAGGTAGAGTGGGCTGGAGGGTGATGCCTGCTTCACCTTCAGGTTCTGTGAGAGTAGTTCCCATAGTCTGAGCTCCTGAAAGCAGGGTCTAGCCTAGGGAAGCACTAGGTTCTTCACTGAATGGCAATCAGCCCACCCTCTATGACATGTAACATGGATATTTCTGGATCTAACTCAGGTTTGCCAGGACTTGGCATCCAGAGCTGCTGGCCCCTGCCATGCAGCTGCAGAATGGCTCCTTCTTCTGCTATTCACAGGTAGCTTGGAGAGTCTCAGCTTCTACCCCAGTGAGTGTGTTGTGCAGCACATCTTCTGGGTCAGTCTGCCAGTGTCTTTGATCTCTGATCTTTCCATTCCACTACACACCACAGGCCTCCAAAAATGTGGGCTGCCTTGATTCTGCTATCCCTCCACTTTGCCCTTGAAAGGACTGCTGTGGCAGGTGCTGGCAGCAGTGAAGAGGTGGGGATTTCTTCCTTATTCTGTTGATATCCAAGCTCCTGATCCATGATCTGCTTTGATGTCCAGCATTAATTCCCAGAAAGTCCTGCCCCCTTTTTTTCCACACATCTTTTTGAGAAGCTGTCTAACCACTTTCTCCGTGTCATACATGGAGTATCTAAAAAAGCTATCTCCTCTATTCTGTCATCTTGAACATTCTGTTCCAATGCTTTATAGGAACACTGGCATAAATGATTTCACTCAGTGGTTCTCAAACTTTTGGTCCCTTTTCACTATTAAAAGTTTTAGGAAAACCTAAAAATTTTTATTGTAGATTATATTTATGTTTATCCAGTATTAAAAGTAAAATTAGCAACTTTTTATAATTAGATATTAAAATAATAAGACCACAGATATTTAGTTATTGGAAAAGATTTTTATGAACAGTAATTATATTTTCAAACAACTGATGCATAGAGTGGCATTGCTGCATGTTTTGAAGCTTTCCTGATATCTAACCACTAGATTCTTGTATTGGTTAATGCATCAAAACTATAGTAATGCACTGTTTAAAATGGATGAAGAAAATTCAATTTTACATAGATATATAGTCTGAAAATGGAAGATTGTCTTAATAGTATTTTTAGATAATCATGGCTATTCTTTGATATTGCACTAAAGCTATTCAGGCAAGAATTTCTTAAAGATTAGTTGTAAAGTGAAATTAATTAACTTTTCATTCTCAACCCCATTCAAATTCATTTGTCTTTTATTTTGTATGTTTTTTTCACTCATGGCTAATTTTGTTATATCACTCCAGGGTTATTTGGAAAATGTCATTTTACTGAATTATGCATGTTTTCCAATGGTATTGCACTTCATTATACAATATTAAAAATCACATTTAACATAACCACCAACCCTATCAGAAAAGTTTATGCACTAGAAAGTTTCCAAGTTTGTAGTGGCAAATTCAAGTGTTTCAATAAGCTAAATTCTACTTGAAATAAAAAAAGTTTGTAATTGGCAACAAAAATGTTCAGTTGGTTTTTTTTTTTTTGTTTTTTTGTTTTGTTTTTTTTTTTAAAATGGCAGGTTTATCTTGTTTATTTTCAATAAAATATCTTCCAAGTACTCAAGTGTTACAGGTTGAGCTTCCCTGTCCAAAGATTCAAAATCTGAATTTCAGCTACAAAATCCAAAACTTTTGAGTACCAATATGCATCACAAGTGGAAAACTTCACATGTCTTCATGTGACAGGTTGCTGTCAAAACATAGGTGCACTGAAAATATTGTATAAAATTATGTATCAGCTATGTGTATAAGTTGTATATGAAAAATAAATGAATTTCATATTTAGAATTGGGTCTTACTAAGATACCTCCTTATATATATGCAAATATTTCAAAATATGAAAAAAAAATCAAAAACCAAATACTTTTGGTCCCAATCATTTCATATAAGAGATACCTGAAATAACCATAGTTTGCATGTCAACTATTCTTTCAAGTAAGTTGATATTTCACAAGAAAGAAATAGAGAGAAAGAATGAAAGAGAAAGTTATAAAGAAAGAAGCAATTAATTCCACTCAAAACTCAAACATACAAGTGTTTTTGTTAGAGAAAAATCATCAAACTGGTATGTATCAAAAGCATTTCATGTATACTTCACATTGAATCAAATGGAATATTAAAAACATCTACCAAAGAGTTGACATTTAATAAAATCAATAACTTTAACTGTTTTATCAAGGGAATTCTTAAGTGTAACTGGCACTTTCATTACTATGAATTGTCAGCAGAAAAGAATATGATTACTAGTACATTTTAGAGCCATTGCCTGATTCTTGCTAAAATATCAACAGTTTCACTTAACACAAACATAAATTGTCAGCACAGAAAAATGTAAACAATATTTATGATTATAGTTTGGACCTCAAGGATGCCTGAAATGATCTGAAAGACCTCTGTGGGTCCTTGGGCCATGGTCAAGCTTGAACATATTATTTCAGTTTCTTCTCAGATATATTACAACTATCAATAATTTTAAGGGAGGTAATACAGAAATGAGCAGGCAGAAGTAAGAGAACTGTGGTATTTTCATACATATTAAGTCATTAACTACTTCATCAATTAAGTTCTCATGTCCATGTTTTCAAAGGAAAATATATCACCAATGTAAGATTTCTTACTCATGTTGTTTTGATTTCCTCAAAAAATAATAAACAGTATGCTGAATTCTTTCTACTAGATATTTGGAAACTTGAAAGAATTAATTTAAGCAAAAAGGAGGGGAGGATGGAAAAGTAAAGTACTGAGAAATGAAACTGATTAAATTATGATATGTACATGTGTGAATATAGCATCATAAATCCCACTACTATGTAAAATTACAGTGCACCAATCACATATTTAAATGTTAATTTTTATTTGTAGATAATTATAATTTCATATGCAGCTATAAGAAGTAATACAGAAAGGAATCTTGTGCCCCATCCTCCAAGCTTCCCCCACCAGTAATATCTTCCAAAACCCATAGTACAGTATCTCAGTTGGATACTGACACTGATATAGATAAGATAAAGAAAATTTCCATCATCAATATCCTTTATAGTTGCCTTTTTATGGTGACACACCTTCTCTTCCCCTTCTCAAATTCTGGCAATTAGTAATCTTTATTTCTATAATGACATTATTTCATTAATTTTATATAAGTAGCATTATACAATTATATATAAATTATATTATAAACATTTGAAATTGGCTTTTTTTTTTGCTTAGTATGATTTGCTAGGGATTTGTCCAAGTTATTGCTTATGTCAATAATTTATAAATGTTAGATAAGTTTTATACCCATAGGTCTTGAAGGCTCAGTTCAAATTTTTTCAGTGTCTTTTTTCAGAGTGAACAATTTCTTTTCTTTTTTTTCTTTCAGTTTACTGATTTTTTTCTTGTCCCTTCCATTGGGCAATTGTGCCCAGTGAAATCCATGTTAATTAATTCAGTGCTTTGATTATTTTTTCCGGATTTCACTATGTATCATTAATTTTAAAAAAATAGAAAAATATTTTTGAATAAAGTCATGTTTTTTTTAAATGTTGAAAACGGAATAGATGTAGAATTTTTGTTTATTGATTGATTGATTTTGGTAACAGAATGAATTAGGAAAGCTGTACTTGTCACTGGAGGAAACAAACAAAACAGAGGACAGACTTTGAGAGTTACCTGAAGGACTAACAATTACTATTTTATGTCAGTTGGCGACATATTGGGGCCACCAGTCCTTAAATTTAAAACACTGAGCCTTGCTATCTGGAAACCATCATAGTATTTCAATCCAAAAGCAGTCATTAATTCCTTTTACTGGAATAATGTATCAAAGAAGCACAAGACTAATTCCTCTTGAAACAGACTTGCACATCCACCACCAGAAGTCAGGCTGGAAAGGAGGATGTGAAAGAGAAGGAGAAAGACCACAGGAAATGTGAACTTGGAAGGAGTGAGGTGCTGCCACATAGCTTTGTAACAACGTATACCCATGTGACCATGATCAAAGCACCATTTCCCTTGTCTGCTAAATAAAGAGCAGGAATTTTAAGACCCTCAAAAGTATTACATGTCTGGCTTCACAGGTTTCTACCAGGTCTGAATAGAATAAGCTAGCAATGTTTAAATAACAAATGAGCAATTATTATTTATGACAGGAAAAAGAGTAGGAAATTCCATTAAACCTGATCCCAGTAGAAAGTTGATTTTCACATTAATGCCTTGATCAAAGGCATTTCCACTCAAAATTGTCTCCTTTGGGTAAAATGTAAAATTAAACATTCTTTAAAAGGCGAATCTAATGAGAAGTCAAGAAAAGTCATTCCTTTGATTAAACACTATACATTGAGGATAATTCATGAATCTGCCTACTCTTTCCTAATCCTACACTGAATTAATTAATGCTTCTGCAGTAAAAGCCTGTGGGGGAAGAAACTTTGACAAAGGGTTTGCCAGTGCTTAGGAAGTTAAACTCAGAGCTTCTGCTTTTCTAAACCTTCATCTGAAGAAGCTGCATTTCAGTTTTAAGCAACAGTCGCCTATAGTAGGTCACAGAGTCACTTTAAAATTTCTTTGACAAGAGTAACAAGTTTTTTTTAAAATTAAGTTTTAATTACTCAAAATATTTTAATGAAGAAAGGAGAGCTGGCCAAACTTTTCACAGTTACATATTTCCAAAGAAGGCATTTCCTCCAATTGTTAATAATGTTTAGTTTGATTTTGAAGTCTGGAATTATGTTTCACACTGACTTTACAAACAGCTTTCTAAATATTTTATCAAGAGTAGGAAGACAGCTGGGCACGGTGGCATACACCTTTAATCTCAATGTCTTAGGAGGCTGAGGGAGATAGGAAAGCAAGTCTGAGGCCAGCTTCAAAAATGTATTGATACCCTCAACAACTTAGAGAAAGCCTGTTCCAAAATAAAAAGTAAAAAAGGGATGGGGATATAACTCAGTGGTCAAGTGCACCTGAGTTCAATCTCCAATTAAAAGAAAAAAAAAGAGTAGGGGAAAAACAGTGTTTAACTTTCAAGGTGTAGAGAAGATGAGATCTGGTTAAATAGCTCTGTTTTCATCATGTCAGAAAATCACTGTCTAGTAACTCATGGGCTAGCACTAGTAAAGAGCTTTCCTACTCATTTGTTGACATGTTGACATGCTTACTATAAACTCAAGGTATAAATATTTCATACATAAGAAAATTGAGGATTAGATGATTTCTTTTACTGGCTTATATTTAGCAGCTAATAAGTGATGGAAATAAGATTCAAATCTAGGACTCATAATTCCTGAGAAGCAAATAGGGATTAGAGGGAAAAAATAAGGTACAACATAAAACCATTTGATATCTTCTATGGCTACTTACACTTCTCCTCTTTCACATGTTTGATCCTATTATATTCAGTTGAATAGGTTCAACTTTATTCATGGATATCATTCTCAGCGATCACTACAAATCTTAGTGCTTCCTCCCCAACAGCAGCTCAATACAAATGCTCCTTGATTTACGAAGGGATTACATCTGATGAACCCATCATAAATTGAAAATAATGTAAGTCAAAAATGCGTTTAATCTGCACACCTAACCCTACTGAACATCATAGCTTCATGACACAGTCCACTGAAGAGCCGCAGTTGCTCACCCTACTCACTGCATGGCTGACTGGCAGCAGCAGTTCATGGCCTTGCTGTTCAACATCACACAAGAGAAGATTGTATCATGTAATAGTGGCCCACAAATGTCAAATTCAAGATTCACAATGTAGCTTCTATTGACCAGAAATGGGTTTTGCACCATCATACAGTCAAAAAGCAGAAGTCAGAATATGGTAAGTTGAGGGCCAACTGTAGTTGAATTCCATCTTTGTAGAAATACAGTTATTACTTTTCCTAGGTTTTAATCTTTTGATCCACCAAGAGTAAGAGATCCATCATTGGGAGTTTTATCAGGATTATTTCAAGGTGGCATGGAGAGGAATACTGAGAACAGGGTTTGATAAGGCATAGGAAGACAGCACGAGATCACTGAGAACAGGAAGTAGTATCAGGGAAGGAGCACACAGCCACTGGGAAACAAAGAGCAAAGTGTAGAGTAGAGCCGCCTCAACTGACACATAGAATCAAAATGCATCAGAATCATGCCTAGAATTTTTCTCTCCTTTTTGTTCTCAGCAAAGAAAAAGAGAACATAAATAAAAGCAAAAGGAGATATGAGGATATCAGGGCTGCAATATTTTAAAGTTTACAATCGATCAATAAATATATGAAAAAATGTTTAACTTCTCAAGTAATTAGAGGAATGTAAATCAAAACTAAGATTTCATCTCACTCCAGTCAGAAGGGCAATTATCAAGAATACAAGCAATAATAAGTGTTGGCAAGGATGTGGGGGGAAAGATACACTCATACATTGATGGTGGCACTGCAAATTGGTGCAACCGCTATGGAAAGCAATATGGAAAACTTGGAATTGGAACCACCATTTGACCCAGCTATCCCACTCCTTACTCTATACCAAAGGACTTAAAATTAGGATAATATAGTGACACAGCCACATCAATGTTTATAGCAGCACAATTCACAATAGCTAAACTGTGGAACCAAACTAGATGCCAATCAATAGGAGAATGTATAAAGAAAGTGTGGTATATATACACACTGGAATACTACTCATTATTAAAAAAGAATAAAATTACGCCACTTGCAAGTAAATAAATGGAGTTGGAGACTATCAAGCTAAGTGAAGTAAACCAATCCCACAAAACCAAATGCTGAATGTTCTCTCTAATAAGTGAATGCTGATCCATAATGGAAGTGGGGAGGAAGAATGGAGAAATATGATTGGGCAAAAGGGAGAGGGGATAAGGGGAAAGGGTAAGGGGGGCAGGAAAAATGGTTAAATGAGATGTACATCATTACACATGTAATGCACATATGGTACACATGTAACTGCACATATGGTCTGACTCTCATTGTGTACAACCAGAGAAATGAAAAGTTGTGCTCCATTTGTGTAAAATAAATCAAAATGCATTCTGCTGTCATGTATAAATAAATATAACAAATTTTTTTAAAAAAGAAAGCTTGCTTTTGGTTAAAGTGGAGTAAACTAAGGGTTTCCAAAAGTCCAAGACACATTCCTGCCATGAATTACTACTTTTGTTCAAGTGTTTCTAAGTAGGCAAGAAAGATACCTGTCTGGGATAGACATTGATCTAAGTGATTGCCACTGCTTTGAACTCTTAACTACCTGATGGACACAGTGCTAAATTTCTTAAGTATATTAGCATATGCAATCATTTCAACAACTCTGTGGAATAGATTATCTAAGTCGTTGTCCCAGTCATTGAATTAAGTGATTGTCTTAGTCCATTGAGCCTGCCATAACAAAATACCATGAAACAGCAGCTTATAAACAACTGCAATTTTATTTCTTACAGTTCTGGAGACTAGGAACTCTAAGATCAAGGCACTGACAGAATTAATGTCTGGTTTAGGTGCAGACTTAATTCACAGATGGTCATTTTTAGTGGGTTTGATTTTTCCTATAATGTCATCACATGGCTGAAGGGGTGAAGGATCTTTCTCAACCTTCTTTTATTAGGGTACTAATCTCAGTCATGTGTGTTCTACTTCACAGGACTCAGTCAGATCCCATAAGCCCTTATGACAATAAGCAAAAGTTCTCAAGTGGTAGGATGATTTGTTTTTTAAATTGGCTAGTTTCGTTTTTCTTTTGCTAAAATACAATACCTTAGATCCAAATCATAACATCACCTTGTGGGTTAGGATTTCAACATGTGAACTTGGGGAGGACATGAGCATTCAAATCATAGCATATTTGAGTGACAATTTGAAGCTGGCTCTTTAAAAGTCCCAAGTTTTACAGATTGACCTTTGCATTTAGAAATGCTTTCTTTAGAAAGAGGATGGTGAGGGTAACAGCAACAATATCAGCAATTATAGCTTGTATGCAGTTACTTAATTATGTCAAGCACTGCGTAAAGCACTATATATGAATTTTCTTTAAATCTACCTTCAGTTTTCTCAGATAGAAATTACAATTTTGCCATTTTACTGATGAGGAAATAGAGGCAGAGAAAGTGAACAATTTGTCCAGATGGTAGAACAGAAGATCTAATCAGCACAGTTGATTCCACCAGTTTTATTCCTGTCAATTAGCTATTATGAATGTATTCTTGAAGGAAACCCTGCATGCAACTGATAAATTCGTAATTTCCACCTATATTTATATAAATCTGTTTATCTGTGTAGACTATCAAAATTATGACACCTTTGAAAATTAGTAAAGATGAAATATTGATCACATTTACTGAAAATGATTTCAGAAATTTAGATAACATCAAAAAAGGATGCTTTTCCAAGTGACCCAATTCTGATATTTTACTGAGATGGTTCTGATTTTATAAGTAAAAGTAAAATCTTTTAAGAATCAGCTTTTCACCTGGACCTGAATTTTTTTAATTGACTGATCCTTCTGGAATTTTTATGTAGCTCTTATTCCATGGTTAAAATATTAGGAAATATTTTATAATACTTTTTTTCTACTGAACCTGTAGGAACCCTCCCTTCTGCCCTGTTCTTCCATGCCATGTCTCCTGATTGGTCAATAGTCAGATCTCAAGTAATGATTGACTCTGTGCAGATACACCGATCTAAGGGACCCAGACAAACCTTTCTCACTCCTGTTCTCTATAATATGGTTCATCTTTGCTGTAAATTTTCCGTGCAGGGACATTAATTCCCCTTAATATAAGGAGGTATTCTTGGGCATCCTTATTATCAAGGATTCATTTATTAGGTAGAATGTATGATGTTTCAGTCCAAATATCTAGAAAATCCTTCTCTACATGCTAGGCTATATTTTATCCCACAAGTCAGTGAGTTCCTCAAATATAAGCTAGTTCTTGTTCTAGTTCCCAAATTGATTCAAATGCTTATATGAATTTTTAGTAGTTTTAAACAAAACAAAGACAATAAGCAAAAGTTTTCAAGTGGGTGGATGATTTTTTTTTAATTAACTAGTTTTCTTTTTCCTTTTGCTAAAACACAATAGCTTAGATCCAAACCATAACACAAGCCATCCCCCGAAAGGCTCTGTATTTATACATGCACAGCACTGAACTTTTAATTGAAAGTCATTTGGAAAAATTTCATTTAATATTTAAAGAGAAGTCATTAAATGCAGATATTAATAACCACTGTGAAAATGCTCGTTTCACTTTCAGTACACTCATTGAAGCCCAACAAACTGGTAATGGAAAAGAAAGCCATCATTCCTTTGATAAGGTGTCATCTGCATTAGAAAATCTTTCAGCTGGAATTTGAAATGCCAAAAATGGAAAATTATTTCATCAAGCAATACTGAGTTGAATTTTTAAATATTTTTTCCATTTAAATTTATTTCAGTAAGTATCCTGAAGATATATTTATGATGATGGGAAAACTGCCCTGATTTATAGGGATTTATATGTGCAGTTCATAAGCAAACACCTGGAAAGCTAGGTTGGTTTTGATTATAATTTGGGCAAAGGAATTCATCTATGTTTCAGTTTTCTTACCTTAAAATTGTGAACATCTGTGTAACTGAATGTTCTTACTCCTTAAAATGAAAATAAATTTCCCATGATGAGTGTAAAGGAACCTAGTATATAAAATTTTAAGTCTCTTTGTTATTTGATTTTTATATGATTTCCAATGATTTTCTAATATAAGTGGTAATATTTTTAGTACTAGTTCTCTATATAGTGGCTTATTCTGGCCACTGATCTCTTTTCTTCTCCCCCAAATTTCAGCACTCATGTCTCCCAGTTCTGATACTATTACTGAAAAAATACACTTCTAGTCTCTTCCAAGGCTTTTTATTTGCTCTTGTGGTTTATTCCTAAACAATAATGAAAATATTTGTTACTTCCAGACCCCTGTTGTTATTCTCTCTGGGTCCAGAGACTCTCCCTTCTGTCACACCATGGTGTGCCAGGTAACTCATTTGGTTTTGTTATTACTGTAGTCCTGAAGAATGAATCCATTCAATGCTGTGCTGGTCTTAAAGAGGTTCCTTGACAGAGAAAAAAAAATTTTGTATGGTTGTTAACTACTAGGTTTTTAATTTTAAAAGATATTTAAAATAAATATGTATATATATTTTAAATATATATATGTTATTTAAAATATGCATATATTTAAATAATAATGGTATTTTTCCCTTTGCCCTCCTGGGCAGATTTAGGGAGAAAAGTATCTAATGTCTCCAAAATAGCACTGATTCTATAGGTGAATATCTTATGCTTCATAAGAGAGAAATAGGACGTAAGGATGCAATTCTATTCTAAGGATGATTTTAATGGCAAATGTTTTCTTCATGTCAGGAGGTACTATGAACCTGAGAAACTGATATATATGTATCTCCACAGGATAAGGCAGAAAAAGGCTTCTAAATAGATAGAAACATGCATATATATCCTTACTCTTCCAGTTGGCAGAACCTTCAAACAATGAGCCCCATTGTAGAGAGAATAACTAACTTCTAGATCTTGGTTTTTATTATCATTCTCTAATGCAAGGAACCAGGGCTTCCTAGAGAGGTGACTGGTTCTAGGGCTGGGACACAGAATGCACAATAGGAATCAAGAACATGTTGGAGTTGCAGAAAATAGAGAAATGCTTAAGAAAGAAGCTGTACAATAACAAACGAGTGATAAAAGGAAAAATATCTATTACAAGTATCTACCTAAAATATCTCCTTCTATTTCATCTACTGCTACAACAGTAGTGTGCACACATGATTCATATCACATCAATTATATATTTCAGTTGTGTGTGTTAGAAAACACTTTTCAAACTAGCATCAGCAAAAATTGGAATTTTGGGCCCAATAAATGAAGGGAAAATCTCATTTCTGTTTTATTGAGTCCAAAATTAAAGAATCAGGAGGATTCTAATAACTATGTCTTTATCATAGTATATCTACACACACACACACACACACACACACACACACACACACACACACGCCATGGTATAAGAGAATCTTTATCTTAGTTTGTTTCTTGCTTCTATAATAGAATACCCCAGACTAGGTCATTGAAAAAGAATACAAATGTATTTCTTGCAGGTCTGGAGACTAGGAAGTCCAAATCTTCACCTTATAGATTTGTGACTTAAAGCCCTAAAGTTAAGGGGGTGGGGGAGTTTTTAAAACCAAACTGCTCATTTTAGAGTGGCTGCCTGAGGAGTTCCACATACCTGTTCCTCACCAAAACAACTATGATGGAAATTACTCTTTAGACAAAAATATAAACCTTCCAAACTCTCTGGGAATTTGTCTAAGGACATACAGCATATGAAGAAACACCTACCCAAGAATATCTGTGAAACTTGAGTCCATTGCATTGGAACAGCCTCACTTCCTCTCCCACCCCCCCTCAACTTAGCAGGGTAGGTACTGCACTCCCCTTGGGTCTGGCCAAGAAGATGGAGCTTTATTTCCTCTCGGCTCCCTATAAAGGATATCGTCTCTCCCTGATAAAGACAGGCCGTTCGGATTTTACATTCTCTTCACCTTCAAGCTGCATTAGAGAGGATAATTCTTAATGACTACAGCAAAAAGATTAAGTAGACCCTTTCATCATCCTTTCCCATTTACAGGGCACAGGCTATTTTCTAGGTACTGAAGGGCAAGAATAGTGGGGCTCCAAAAGTCAGAACACCAGATCACTCATGGAGCACAAGATCCATGACAGAAAATGCAAGCCTAGGAGAACAGAGGTTACTGCCATCACCCTCACCGGTGCACTGCTTATAAGAAAGGGTGTCAGGCACTCTTGCCTCCAGCTGTGAATAAATAACTCAAGAGACTTTTCCTTGTGGGAGAGACAGTCCATAGAACAGAGTGCTCTAAAGTTTTCCCGAAAGGAACTCACGTGCTTTGAAATAGAATATATGAGGGAGAGTACTCTTAAAGACAATGTGTATTTTTTGTAGTAAATAGTTAAGAGGTGTCTTGTAGCACCATGAGACCAATAAGCCAAACCATAGGATAACTATTTGATCAAAGAGAACCAGAAAAAGAGACAGCTTAAAAAGAATCCTCCAAGAGTCACATACACAAAAAAATAATGGCTTTTAAAAAACACCTCCGCTGCGGAACCTGAATTGAAATATGGAGTAATATATGTCTCTAGAGTTCAGTTGAAAAGAATCAGAGGATTCTAACAACTGACTGTGATTCCAACAGAGGCATATAACATAACAGAAAGATCAGGGAATACATACAGAGAGCCCTGATAAAATCACTGTGGTCACCTTGTGTCTGTATGCATAAGATTAATCCTTCTGAGGAGAAGAATCAAAAGGTGAGGAGTGTGAACCATAAACAGAAAAAATGGGGCGGGGGGGGACGGACAAGAAAAACTGCCTGTGTAAATGCCAAATATTGGATTTAACGCACAAAGACACCAAGGAAACCATTATGAAATGTTCAAATAACTAAAGGAAATGATATTAAAGAAGATGGATGGACAATATCTTATTAATGGAAAATAACAATAGAATGATATTTGTTATTAAAATGAAATTTTGTTAATGGTAAGTACAATAACTGAAATAAAAAACTCATGAAGGGGACTTAATAAATTTGAACTGGCTAGAAGAAAGGATCAGAAAACATAAACATGAACTGAAAAACATTTGGCAGTGGAAACAGAGGAAAAGAAGAAGGACATCAATGGATGCATCCTAGAGAAATGTGCCATGAATAGTAAAAGCACATGCATAATAGGAGTACCAGGAAGACAGGAGAAAGCAAAAGGAGACAGAAGAGTTGAGATTTGTGAAACTTGATTAAAAACACCAATCTATACATACAAGCTGCTCAACAAAATCCAAGTAGGATAAATACAAAGAAATCTGTATCCAGACACATCATTATAAAAATTCTAAAATACAGCATTGAAAGCTGCAAGAGAAAATGACTCATCACATACAGAGAAACATGAAGATGATTAACAGCAGACTTGTCATGAGAAAAAAATGGAGACCAGAAGGCAGCAAGATAGCATATTCAAAGAACTGGGGGGGGGGGGGGGACTGTCAACTAAGAATATTAATTCCAACAAAACTATTTTTCAAAATGGAAGGTGTGACAATTTCCCAGATAAACAAAAACTAAGAGAGTCCATTGCTAACTGCCTTGTAAGAAAATACTAAAATAAACTGAAAATATATAGATCCAAATACTAATTGTTATGGGGTGGATGTGAGATGACCCACCCCCCAAAAAGCTCATATTAGGTAATTCAGGAATGTTCAGAGGTAAAATGATTAGATAATGAGAGATATAACTTTGTCAGTAGATATATTTGTTGGATTGATAATTTGGACTAACTGGGTGGTAAATGTAGGCAGGTAGGGTATGGCTGGAAGAAGTTAGGTCACTAGGGGGATGACTTTGGGTTTTATATCTTCCTTCTTCTACCTAGCTGTCACTTGAATTCTCTCTCTCCTCTCTTCTCTTTCTCTTTCTCTCCAACTGCCAGGAGCTGAGCTGCTTTCCTCTGCCACACCCTTTAGCCATGATGTTCTGCATTGCATTGCCCAGAGTAATGGAGTCAGCCAACCAAGGACTGAACCTCTGAAACTGTAAGCCCCAAATCAACTTTTCCAATGCTATGATATTTTTGTCTCGTATTTTGGTCACACTCACCAAGGACTGACTGACACAGTAAAGCAAATTCATGTTTTACCAAAAAAAAAAAAAAAAAAATGATGACAAAAGATGACAAATATCCAAGGCATTCCTGAGCAAAAGGAACAAAGCTGGGGGCATCATCATAATATATGACTTCAAAAACTATTACAAACCTGTAATAACCAAAGTGGCACAGTACTAGAACAAAAGCCAGTGTAACATAGACCAATATAACAGAATAGAGAAACCAGAAATGAATCCATGTACTTGAAGCCAGTTTGTTTTTAATCATTTATAATTTATGGGGTCCTGAGGATCAAACCAAGTGCCTCACATGTGCTAGGCAAGCACTCCACCCTAAGCCACAACCCCAGCCCCACCAGTTTGTTTTTTATATAGGTACCAAAACATAGTGTGGAGAAAGGACTGTCTTCAATCATGTTTTGGGTAAAACTGGATATACATATGTAGAAGAAAGAAACTAGACCCCTAACTTCCATCATATAAAAAAAATCAAGTCAAATGGATCAAAGACTAAGTCTAAATGTAAGATCTGAAACTATGAAGCCACTGGAAAAAACATAATAGGGAACAGTATTGGTATGAGCTAAGATCTTCTAGATGAGATCCCAAAGTATGATAACCAAAATCTAAAATAGACCCATTTGTAATATCAAACCACTCTTCATCTACACAGCAAGGGAAATAACAGAGTGAAGAGACAACCTATAGAATGGGAAAAATATTTTCAAAATGTCCATTTGAGGCTGGGCACGGTTGCACGCACCGGTAATCCCAGCACATGGGATGCTGAGGCAGGAGGATCGTGAGTTCAAAGCCAGCCTCAGCAATGGTGAGGCACTTAGCAACTCAGTGAGACCCTGTCTCTAGTAAAATACAAAAAAGGGGTGGGGATGTGGCCCAGGGGTCAAGTGCCCTTGAGTTCAATCTCCGTACCAAAAAAAAAAAAAAAAAAAAAAAATGTCCATTTGACAAGGAATTAATAGGCATCAGAATATGCAAGGAACTCAAACAACTTAGCAGAAAAAAAAAACAATTTATAAATCATCAGATGATCTGAATATATATTTCTCAAAAGCTAATGTACAAATGCCCAATAGGTATATGAAAAATTCTCAATATCACTTATCCTCAGGGAAAGTCAAATCATAACCACAATGAGATATCACCTTGCCCAAGTTAGAAAGGTTATTATCAAACAAAACAGAAAAAGAAAAAAAATAACAAATATTGATGATTCAGAAACAGGGGAACTTACACACACCAGTTGGGAATGTACATTAGTAAAGTCATATGGAAAACAGTATGAAGTTTCATTAAAAACCTAAACATAGCTGAATACAGGAGAAAATGCTAATAATCCAGCTACTCGGGAGGCTGAGGCAGGAGGATCACAAGTTCAAGGTTAGACTAGGCAACTTAACAGGACCTGTCTCAGAATAAATAAATAAATACAAAGGACAGTGTTATAGATCAGTGCTTGCCCAGAATGCACAAGGCCCTGAGTTCAATTCCCAGTGCCACAAAATATAAAATAAAATAAATAAGTACAACCAAACATAGAACAATACATGATGTAGCAACTTCAGTACTGGAAGAAACAGAAATGGAATTATTATATCAAAAAGACACCTACTCTTTCATGTTTATTGCAATGCTGTTCACAATTGCAAAGATATTGAATCAACCACCTTGTATAAAATGGATGAATGGATAAGAAAATGTGGTGTACATACACAATGGAATATTATTCATCCATAGAAAAGAATGGGATTTCGTCATTCTGGGCAACTTAGATTGAAGTACAGATCCATATGTTAAAGGAAATAAGTCAGGCACACAAAGACAACTACTGCCTGCTCTCATTTATATGTGGATGTAAAAAAAAAAAAGGTTGATCTCAGAGAAGCTGAGCGTAGAAGATGGTCACTAGAGTTTACTAGAAGAGGAGAAAAAGGAGATAGAGAAAAGTTAGGTAGCAGGCACCAAAGCACTTTTAGGAGAAATTAGTTCTCCCATTCTATAGCACAGTATAGTAACTATAGTTTGCAACCATATATATTTCAAAATAACTAGAAGAGTTCAAAAGTTCCCAACACATAGAAATGATAAATGTTTTAGGAGAGAGAAATGCAATTATACTTAACTGGTCATTACACATCATAGAAACATATTGAATTCTTAAACAGAACCCATACATAAATACAAACATGGCCAAATAAAAATTTAAAAAATAAAAGAAAAAAAATAAAAACATAAAATAGAACTATCCAGCACCCACTGATCTTTGCTTCAGCATCCTGTATGTAGGCCTAAAAGAGGTTGACAGAAAGGTTTGCAAGCTAAAGGCTAACACTAAACTTGTGATCATTCTGCTTCAGCCTCCCAAATTGTTGGGATTACAGGCATGTGTCACCATGCCCAGCTGGATTTTAGTTTGAAAAACATTTTAAAAAGCTTTGTTTCAAACTTTTTTTTTTTTTTGTAAAGGACAACTAGTAACAGTTATTACATGATTATTTATGACAAACTCAAATATATACTTATTATTGCATTCCTTAACTAATGTAAAGTCTAACTATATAAGAAATGCTCATAAAATAGTCTTTTGGTTCCTATAATATGCAAACATTTAATACATTTGACTATAACTGATGAAGGACCTAGTTGGAAACAAAGCACATAACAATCTCTATAAGTATATGCAGTTCAACTTCCTCTCTCAGCTTTATATTAATAATTGTAACAATGTATCATTGAGTTTGTAACACATATAGATATAGTATGTGCAATGCTTTGGAGGTAAGAGAAAAAAGCTACATAGGAACAAGATTTCTATATCTCAGTGGAATTAGGTGAGTGTTCAATTGTAATGTATTCTGATAAATTAAGATGTATCCCTCAGCTGTAGAGCCACCACTAAGAGTATAATTCAAAAGAAATATAAGCAAAATACACATTCTTCTTCAGTGCACATGGAATATTCTTCATGTGCCAAGGCACAAAACAAGTTTCAATAACTTAAATGAATTTAAATCATGCTAAGTATGGTCCCTAATCACAATGGACTGAAATTAAAAATCAACACCAGAAAGAAATTTGAGGAATTCATAAGTATGTGGAAACTAAACAACACCTCCTTAGAAAGCAATGGGTAGAGCATGAAATTAAAAGGGAAATTAACATGCAAATCTTAATTAAAAACACTTTATTGTTTAGAAATGTTAACAATCACCTGAGCCTTCTGGGCGTTAATAGTCCTGATGGTCCTGACAGATCAGGGTGTTGGTTGCTAATGGTTGGGATGACTTCATCAATTTTTTTAAATAAGACACCAGTGAAATTTGCCACATGGATTGACTCTTCCTTTTATGAAGGATTTCTGTGTAAAATCTGTTGTTCAGTGTGGCCACCTTCATCAATTCTATTAGCTAGAACTTCTGGATAACCATTAGCTAGTTCTTCTGGGTAACTAGGGGCAACTTCAACAGCTGCATTGCTTCTCACCTTGCACTTCTGTTGTAGAGATGGCATCTTCTCCTAAACCTCATAAATCAACCTCTCTTGGCTTCAAACTGTTCTTCTGCAACTTCTCCTGTGTTCTCAGCCTTCATGAAATTGAACAGCATCAGGGCCTGGTTCTGATTAGGCTTTGGCTTTAGAGAATGTTTGATCTTATTTTATCTTCTCTCCAGATGACTATGACTTTCTCCATATCAGTGGTAACATTTTTTTTTTTTACTTTTGAATTCTTCATATGTTCACTGGAATAGCACTTTTAATTTCATTAAAGAACTTTTCCTTTGCATTCACAACTTGGCTAGCTGGCACAAGAGGCCTGGTTGGAAAAATGCACTGATGGACTCAACTCAATTCAGGGATCCACATGCCTTTGGTTACAATTTGTAAAATGTGCAGTATCTGTGAAGCACAATGAAACAAGGTACTTCCGGGCATATATATGCATGTATATGTATCTACACATTGATTTCAACACAATGACAAAGATGAACATTATTGTCTCCATTTGATAGATGAGGGAACAGAGCCACAGTGAGGGTAAGTGACTTCCTCAAGTTTCACAGCTTATAATTAGTGGAGGGGAGGGGAAGAGGGAGGTGAACTCAGACCACCTGAATCACCTAGTGAAAGCAGAACAGAGAAGGGAATGGTTTCCAAGATCCTCCCATCTTACAGCACTTGCACTGTTGGGCACAATTACAGCATTTTGATGGATTTCAAGAAATATTTTTAATGGTAATATAAAATTCTGCTAAATTTTTATTTCACTGGTATGGCCCATACCTCTTTATTCTCTCCTCACCAATTTAAATTTTTAATTTCAAAGTTGTTTTTTTTTTTTTTTGCACTTAAATGTGTTGGTTTTACCTACTTTTAAGAAATCTTTAACTTCCTGGTAGCCATTAGTTTTGAAAACTCATAATGAATTTAACAGCATCTGAGGAAGATTACACAAATGTTAGATTATATCCCTGTGTGAGAAATAAGATTCAGAGAGAAATGAAAACTAAAAATGATAAAAATTCTATTTACGTGAATATTGTTAGTTATGGGCACTAAGGCAAGAAGAAACAGTTTAAGTGAACAAATACACGCAAAAAATAAATGTATCATTTTAAGTCGTTCAAAAGGCTTCATTTACTATTTGAACAAAATAAAAAGCTATAAAAGTATTAGAGGAATTTATCCATACACATTTGGCTTGCTATCAGAAAGAAAGTAATATTTGGGAAACACATGAATACCAGAGATATTTCTCCATGATATAATAATAGCAGCTACATTTTTAATAATTGAGGAAGACAGGTATATGTATAGGAGAGTAAAAAGAGGACTGCATCAAATGATATTATTAGTGATCATATGTGTTCCAGTAAATCCTTGGACCACTACTAAGGCAGTATATAGAGAGCTAAAGAAAATGGCATTGAGAGGTTGTTATGTCTAACTCATAAATAGGAAATGAGCTGCAAAGTAGAATGAAAGAGAGTGACAGGCAAACTGGTCCAAATCCTGAAGTGCTGGGAGGAAATGATTAAAGGGTGGTGGGATTAGAATCAAGATTCCTGTCAGTTCTTCAGTATCTTTGATTCTAAATAGGGAGAGGCATTCAGTTTAATGTTGTCCAGAGTTTCTTTTTTTTTATGTTGAATGTGCAGAGCACTTGATATGCTTGCCTGTTTTTGTGCCTACGTTTATTTTTGTAGTTTTATTGGTGCCTTATACACAATAGAAGGATTCATTGTGACATATTTGTATATGTACCTAACATAATTTAATGGCAGTCATTTCATGCTTCCTGGCCTTATTGTCATCTGTCTACTTTTCACACCTCCAGTTGATTATCTAAGAGGACATTTATTGAAGAGTTACTGTGTGTGAGACATTTGTGGAATGTTTCTGACAAACATTATTTCTGACTTAAAACAACTATGAGAAAAACATTTGAACCTTGACTTTCTGAATCCAGTTTATTTCACTTAGCATGATGTTCTACAGTTCCATCAATTTATCAGACAATAACATAATTTCATTCTTCTTCATGACTGAGTAAAACTCCATTGTGTGTATATGTAACAGTTTCTCAATCCATTCATCTATTGAATGAACCTGGGCTGGTTCCATAATTTGGCTATTGTGAATTGTGCTGCTATAATCTTGAAGTAGCTACATCACTATAGTATGCTGATTTTAATTGCTTTGTATAAACATTGAAGAATGGGATACCTGGGTCATATGGTGATTCTCTTCCTAGTCTTTTGAGGACTCTTCATACTACTTCCCAGAGGGGGTGCACTAACTTGAAGTTCCACCAACAATGTGTGAGTGTGCCTTTTTCCCCACATCCACACCAGCATTATTATTTGCACACAATAGTTGCCATTTTAACTAAAATGTGTAAAGTAAGGAAAAGGCATTGAGATTTTGTTAAAAGGCAGAAGTCAGATATCATAAAGATAGAGGGAAGATCTGTGGCGTAGAAGGAGGAGATTGAGAGGGAGGAAGGAGGGATGGGATGGGGAGGAACTGTGGAATTATGCTACATTCATGTATAAATAAATATACCACAGCAAATCTCACCTTTATGTATAACTATAAAGCATAGATTAAAAATAAACATTAGAAGACCAGTAGAGGAGAGGAAGGGGAATAGGAAGAGGAAAAAGGGGAGGGAAAGCGGGGATCACCAGGGTCTTAAATGAAGTAAATTAAATTCCGTGCATGTGTGATTGTGTCAAAATCAGCCCAGCAACTATGTATAATGTATAATGCTCCATTAAAAATTATGAGAAATATATTACTATACTTGTTTTTAAAGACAAGGAAACTAAGATACACAATAGTTGAGACACTTTTCCAAGAGTAAGTTTTGGAAGTGGGACTCAAACTTAAACACATGTAGTTAAATATATATGTTATTTTTGCTATATATTTTTATGTTCTCTAGAGAATAGAGATTTGGTATAACTGGTTCACTGTAGAGTTTTTTCTCCAAAGCATTTGGAGCAAAGTAAATGGATTTTATTTAAGCAAAGTGAATTAGATGAGATATTATAACATCACTAAAATCCAGCAGGACTAAGAACCAAGAATATGGGTTCTAATCACTGAGTAACTGTCAATTATTTTTCTTGAGTTAGCAGCACACCCCTGCCTGCTTTCAAGATTTGCTTCATTGACTGTGAAATGGTGGTTCAATGATTGGAGAATGATGATTTGCACATAGGTGTATATACAAACGATGATGCATTCCTGCCCTCTGCCAGGTACAAGTCTATGCTGAACCCATCACTTAGTCACTGACTAATAATTTTGCCATCATTGTAATGCAACACCATACTGTTCTTATAAACATCTATAACACAGTGGGTGCTAATAAGAGATAAAAAGGTGTTAATCCAAATTTCAGAGCCCAAAGAAGACCAATACAGAAGTCCTTTCTTACCCAAAGGTTTGCTTTCTATGGCTTCAGTTGCTAGTAGTAAACTGCAATCTAAACAAATAGAAAATTCCATAAATAAGCAATCCTTGGGTTTTAACTTATGTCTATTTTGAGGAGCATAATGAAATCTTGCGCTATCACCCTTTCCCCTGCCCAGATTGTAACTCATTCCTCTGTCTGGTGTGTCCACTCCATATACACTACCTGCCCATGAGTCATTAATTAACCATCTCAGTTACCAAATAAACTTTGCACTATCATAGTGCTTGTGTTCAAATAACCCTGTTACTTAATAATGTCTTCAAAACGTAAGAGTAATGATGCTGGGAATTCAGATCTATAAAGAAAAGCCATAGCTACTTTCTTTAATTGAAAGGACTGAAAATTGGTACAAGCACTATGGAAAGCAGTATGGAAATTCCTGAAAAAAACTAGGAATGGATCCACGATTTGATCCAACTGTCCCACTGGATTTAAAATTATCATACTTCAATTACATAGCCACACCAATATTTATAGCAGCAAAATTCAAGCTAAGCTAAGCTATGGAGACAACCTAGGTGTCCCTCAACAGATAAATGGATAAATAAAACGTGGACATATATATACAATGGAATATTTCTCAGCCATAAAGGAGAATGACTTTATGGCATTTGCCAGTAAACGGATGGAACTGGAGACTCTCATGCTAAGGGAAATGAGCCACTTGAAAGAGGTTTCCACTCGACACTGAAGACGATGAATGGGCAGATGGGGCAAGAGACAATTGTTTGCAATATAAACTCTTCTTTATCATTTAATTTTTGCCATAGTTATGAATATCATTATATAAAGTAAATGACCCCTTGAAAAAGAGTATTAGTGGTGTTTAAATCATCAGCAGTACTAAGAGAGATTTTTATGGTAATAAACACCTACATAAAAAAAGTAATCTTCAAATAAACAATGTAGTGAAGTATCCCAAGGACCTGAAAATTTAAGCACAAACCAAATTTAAAATCAATAGAAGGAAATAATTTATGAAGTTAAGAGCAGAAGTAAATAAAATAAAGACTGAAATATCATCATAACAATACAAAGAATCAATGAAAGGAAGAGTTAGTTTTCTGAAAAGAAAAACAAAATCAACAAACCTTTACCTAGACTAACCAAGGGGAAAACCCAAATAAATAAATCATGATGAAAAAGAGATTACAACTAATGTCAAAGGACACAAAGGATCATCAGTGAGTATTAAGAACAAGTATATGCTAACAAGCTAGAAAACTTAGAAAATATGGGCACAGATGACCAAAGTTGAACCATGAAGATATAAAAACCTAAGGAGACCAAACAAGTACGAAAATTGAATTATTAATAAAAATTTCCCAGTGAACAAAAGCCTAGGACCAGATGGCCTCATTATTGAATTTTGTCCAAGTTTGAAGTTCTTTTCAAACTATCCCCACGAACGAAAAGAGAGGGAGCACTTCCAAACTCATCCTATGGGGACAATGACTAACAAAAAAATAAAATTATAAACAAATATCCTGATGAACATAGATGGGGAAATTCTCAATAACATACTAACAAATCAAATCCAAAAGAACATCAAAAATATCATTCACTATGATCAAATTGGGTTCATACTAGAGATACAAGGATGGTCCAATACACACAAATCAGTAAGTTTAACACATCATATCAACAGAATGAATGACAAAAGATACGATTTTGAATAAATGCAGAAAAAGCATTTGATAAAATTCAATATTCCTTTTAATAAAAACCATGAACAAATCAGTTATAGATTGATTGTGCTGAGACAATAAAGGCTGTATATGACTAACCCACAGCCACACTATAGTAAATGGGGAAAAGCTGAAAGTGTTGTCAGCAATATCTGAAATAAGACAATGCTATTCATTCTCACCTTTCATTCAATAAACTACTGGATGTTTTAGCCAGAGAAAGTAGCAAGAGAAAGAAAGGAAACACATACAAATAGGAACTCAAATTATCCCTGATGCTTGGTTCTTCGTGTAGAAAAATCTAAATATTCCACCAAAAACTATTAGAATTGATAAAGCAAACTTAGAATAAATTTGCAGGGTACAAAATCAACATATAAAAAGCCAGGCGTGGTGGTGCATGCCTGTAATCCCAGCACTTTGGGAGGCTGAGGCAGGAGGATCGCTAGTTCAAAGCCAGCCTCAGCAATGGCGAGGCACTTAGCAACTCAGTGAGACCCTGTCTCTAATAAAATACAAAAAAGGGCTGGGGATGTGACCCAGTGGTCAAGTGCCCCTGAGTTCAATCCCCGGTACCACAAAAAAAAAAAAAAAAAAAAAAAAAAAATTTCAACATATAAAAATGAGTACCGCCAGGTGCATGTCTTCAATCCCAGCAGCCAGGGAGGCTGAGGCAAGAGGACTGCAAATGCAAAGTAATTTAGCAAGTCCCTAAGCAACTTACTGAGACCCTGTAAGAAAAATAATTAAAAGTTCTAGGGATGTGACTTAGTGGTTAAGTGCCACTGGGTTCCATCCTTGGCACCAAAAAAAAAAAAAAAAAAAAAAAAAAAATCAATACCATTTTTATTCACTAATAATAGGAAATATGAAAAGAATTTATTAAAAAATTATCCTATTTATGAAAGCTACAAAAAATTACTAGTAATAAATTTAACCAAGGAAATAAACAATTTCTATAATGAAAATTACAAAACACTAGTGAAGAAATTTAAGATGAAACACAAAAATTAAAAGACTTCTCCTCTTCATGGATTAAAAGATTTAATATTCTTAAGACATCCATATTACCTAGTGATTTTCAGATTACATGCAGTCACCATTAAAATACCAATGACATTTTTTCACAGAACTGGAAAAAACAACTGAGAAATTCATACATAAGCACAAAGGGCCTTGAATAGCCAAAGCAAACTTTGACTAAAAAAGCAAAGCTGGAGGCAACACAATACCTAATTTCAACACATATTCAGAAACATGGTAGCAAAACAGCATAATGTTGGCATAAAAACATACACATAGACCAAGGGAGCAGAATAGAGATCCCAGAAATAATCCCGCATATCTATAGATGACTGATTGTTTACAAAGGTGCCAAAAACATACATTGGAGAAATGTCAGCCTCTTCAAAAATTGGTACTGAGGAAACAGGACATGGGTAGACACACAATTGAAACTTGACCCCTCTCTTTTCACTCTCAACAAAAATCACCTGGAAATGGATCAAATACTAACATGTAAGACTTGAAACTGAAACGACTAGAAGAAAACATAGGGGAAATACTTCAAGACATAAGTATAAGCAATAGCTTTTTGGATAGGATCCCAAAAGCACAGACAACAAAAGCAAAAATATATCAAACTGGAATGGAAAATGGAATTATATCAAACTAAAAAGCTTGTGCACAGAAAAGGAAATAACAGTGTAAAAAAGACAGCCTATAGAATGGGAGAAAATATTTGCCAATTATTCATCTGACATAGGCTTGGTGTCCAGAACATACAAGAAACTGCAAAAACTTAAAAATTCATCCATGTTAAAAACAGGTAAATGATTTAAATACACACACCTAAAAACGAGAACTACAAAGATCAACAAGTATATGGGGAAAATGCCATTACCATCAAGGAAAGGCATATATTACATTGAGATATCATCTTACCCCACTTAGAATGGCTATCACAGCAACAAAACATAAATAAATGAAAATAGATGCTAACAAGGATATAGAGAATGTAAATTAGTGAAACCATTATGAAGAGCAGTATGGAGAGTCCTCAGAAGCTAAAAATAGATCTTGCATATGATCCAGCTATTCCACCTCAGGGGGTTTATCCAAAGGAAGTAAAGGCCACATACCAAAAACAACAAGACACTCCCATGATTATTGCAGCATGACTTGCAATAGCTATAAGAGAGAATCAACCCAGGTACCCATCAAAGAACAAACAGGTAAAGAAAACTTGGGATACATACACAACAAACCAGTGCCCTACCATAAAAACGAATGGAATCTTGTCATTTCTAGCAAAATTGATGGAACTGGAGGATTCTATGTTATATAACATAAGTCAGACTCAAAAAGAAAAATATTCCACATTCTCTCTTATATGTGGAAACTGAAAAACATCAATACAAACATGGAAAAAAAGATAACTAAGGTTTGGGAAGAGTGTAGAAGGATGGATAAAGAGCAGTTGGTAATGAGTGCCAAAAGAGTTAGATAGAATGAATAAGTTCTTGTGTTACACAATAGAGAATAGACTATAGTTTATAACATATATTTTATGACAAAAAAATAGGAAAGAAGAGCTCAAAGTCTCCAAATATAAAGAAGTGATGAAAGGAAAATGATGATAACCCTGAGTTGATCATTGTACACTGTTTGAATGTATTGAAATATCACACCGAATCTGATTAATATGCACAATTAATACATGTTAATGAAATGTACATAGGTAACTATATGACCTGTAATAGTTTTTTAATTTAATAAAGAAATCCACAAGGTGTAAAACTCATGAATCCTGTAAACTAGAAAAGGGGTTGGTTTTGAATTGGTGAAGCTGATTTAACCATCAAAATAAATTTTGCTAACCTTTCTGAGAGTATTTGGAATCATAGTATCACTCCATTGAATGTCATTGAATGAATAAAGAATCCCTATTTTGTCCCTGACCATGCACCAAATATGAAATCACACCACTGAACAAAGCAGAAACAACCCTTGTCCTCAAAGGTTTAAAATTTAGTAGAACACAAAGAGTCAGAGATTTTCTCCATTTTGTCAAAGCTAAAATATCACCTTTATTACACAGCAAATAAAGCAGACAGTGATTGTTTTACATTTTAAATAACTTAGAACCATCAACAGTTTTTCTAAGTTCAAATGTCAGCTCATATATCTTTAACTTGCACTGTATTCTATTTGGAACATAAATCTATAACTTCCCAATCAACCATAAGTATGCAATATGATTTAAAATACAAAATGTTATGCCACTTTGTCAGGCAGCAGACAGAAAACATCCTATCAGCTGTAATGTAGAAACATGGTGACTATTCTTATTCCAGGATAAAATACTTGTCAAACAATTTCCTGCTATGATTATAGAAGCAAACAGGTCACCCAGACTTATTGGAAGAAACCATTGCTTGTGGCCCTTATCAACAGTGTCCTTGGTTTATACAAGAAAGCCAAATTCTGAATAGAGCTAGCCAGTCTATTGTCAAATATGGAAGAAAATAAAGTTTCGATAAAAGAAGTGCTGTGCCTGAAACCTGTAATCTGAGTTGACTGATCATCCATTAATTTAGGGCCTCATGGGCAGAAGCCAACTGTTTTGGCAAAGCAACTGCCTGAGCATAAATAAGACTGCAGGCCTTCAGTCTTTTCCTAGTACATTCTGTAAAAATTAACTGCTAGATGTAGGAGTCAGCCTGGGGACAGAGATCAGATCATGGGCATTGTCTTCTTACACATTGCCTGCTATTAAATTAAGGGGCACAGCTAACACATGGAGGCCATTAAGTGAAATAAAGAGACTTCAAGCTTATTAATCATGTCTTCAAAGAGAAATCATTTCTCAAAGTTTAAAAAAGCAGCCTATGTCTAAACTCCTCGTGACTTAAATTGCAAAGAGTTGTCAAAACAGTTTGGTTCATCAAGCTGTAAATGCAAACTGGCCATGGCGCCCTCCTACTGCATGTTAAACCAACAGAATTAAGCAATTAATCTCAAAGTCCTTCAAAATGTATCTTTCCCCCAACCCCAAAAGAAAGAAGTAACATCACCAGCTAAATTTATGCTGAAGATTTGGGGTAAATTAAAAGGTGAGATGATTAGAGAAAGCAATACTAGCATCCTTCTAGCTTGTTTTCATTTAATGACTTAGCAATTTCATAGCTCAGATATTGCTTCCCAATTAACAATATTCATCAACCTGGAGCCATTTTCATTCCTCCAAGATTAAATATTGATGCCCTTGTACAGCGGGCAATGATTATGCATTTTCCCTACATTTATGTTAACTTTATTGTATATCAGTTATAGAAAAATATTTTCCCATAAAGTTTTGTTTTTTTTTTTCTCCAACTTGGAATCAGTTAAGAAATTTAATAAGAAATCATAATCATAAAACACATTATGGTCAATAAAAATAAAATCTCATGGTCCATAGCTTTATTTTAGTTCAATTCTCATTCAGTGACTTCCTTTCCCTGACAACAAATGTTATTAACAAACAATATCCATCATTTTCTTTTTTATTCATACTTACTGGACTCTCTAGAAGCATAAAATATAAACAACATTGATAGAGGATACAAATCTACTTATCTAGTTATTAATAGAGAAGAACAAATTTAAATAGTCAAAATCAAGTAATTCATCTGTATAGACCAATGTTTGTCAACCTATTTCATTTTCAGTATTGCCCTCACCATGGAAAAAATGTATATTTTTTCCTAATCCCCTCTCCTCCAGTGTATTAATAACACAGACACATTATATACCCATTTATGTCTCTTAATCCTTTTGTAAAATCACAAACTACAGTAATAACTGAGATTTTTCTGCCCCTCAAGAACCAAGTTTTTCCCTGGGGATTATGAGGCCCTCATTAAGAACAAATGCAATAGATAAAAAGTTATCAAATATTTCCACTATAACATTAAACACTAAATTTAACAAGAACACAATAATGAACACTTCAAAAGGATTTTGAATGTTCTCACCATGAAGAAATGATAAATATTTGAAGAGATGGATGTTAACCTGATTTAAACATTATGCAATGTATACATATATTGAATATTACATAATATTCATTAAAATGTAGAATTTTATGCTTTTATGTTACAGTTTAAATAATTAACAATTAATTGTCTGAAATGGTAGGCCAAAATGCTAGCCCGTGAAGCAAGTTTTCTTTGAAGTGTTATTTAAAAGTTATCGCAGTTTCCAATCTAATTCAGAATATATCCCTATTTTCTTTGATTTGCAGCACATGTTTTTTTTCCAAAATCTTTCATTAAAGTAGGCCCAGTAGGAGAATGTGTCCTGTTCATCCTCTGGCATTTTGTACCCTGCCGTGATATGACATATCCTCCTACATCATTGATATTCCAATTCAACTACAGTATCAAAAGGCTCATGTAATTGGTCACTGCCTATAGATGAATAAAATGACTCATGCTGGCCCAGCGCAATTCAACTCCACTCTTTGGCCTCCTGTGCCTTTTCTACATCTAATTCCTGGCCTTCTTCCCCTAGGGGGAAAAATGATTACCTATTCATCAAATGTTGGGGCTACATGTTAAAGAATGGTTTTGCTGGAGTCGTGAAACCAGAATTAGTTTTCTAGGATAGAGAATCGGTGATGTCTTTGGATGTCTGCCAAACCAGGCCTTGTGTGAGCTAGGCAAGTGCTCTTCCACTGATCTAAAGCCCCAACCTCCTGTCCATGCCTTTCTGTCCACTCAAACATTTTATATCCCAAAGTGCTATTGCAACAATAGAAGTTCTACTCACCTCATAATACATCAGGAAATAATTCATAACTGTTTACAACACCCCTGAAAATATGATGTTGTGTCTCTTTTATTGTAATAACTGATTTCTGGAATGTAGCAAATTAATCCAGCATGAAATGCTTGGTGTCATTCTGTTATTGTATATATTTAAGTTATACAACATGATGTTAGAAGACACACATAGAATTAAATGTCAACACAGTGAAGCAAATCAACGTATCAGCTCACATAGCTACACATTTACCAAAACTTCTGAACATAATCCACTATTAATTGTAGTCTTCAAGTTGTACATTAGATCTTTCTACTTGTTCCTCCTACATATTTACTACTTTGTATCTTTCCACTTGAATCTCCCTTTTTCCCACCCCAACTCTCAACCACTTTTTATTATCTATCTCTATGCGTCTGACTTTTTAAAGAAAATCCACATGTAACTGAAATCCTGAAATATTTTTCTTTCTGTGTCTTGCCAGATTGTATTTTTTTGAGGTTTGAAGAGAATTTAATTAAGAAATGCTCTCTGTACCTCAATTCTACTATGACACCTATGTTAGATCAGTTTTTTAAATACTATATCATTTTAGTTGGGCTTTTGTCCCTTGTTCCACCATTAAGCTGAAATAAAATCAAGCGTAACAAATAATCTAATTTAAATGTTGTACAATGTATTAAATATTATACAATGCATACATGTATTAAATATTACATGGCATCCCATAAGTATATGCAATGTTTATATCAATTAAAAGTAAACTTAATTTAAAAGTATGTTGTACCCACTGCCAAACTCTAAGCCATATCACACTTGAGCCAAAAAAAAGCCTTTGTTAAGCTGATCAGTGGCCACCATCTGCACACATCACACAGCGTGACAAGATGGTGCACCAGCAGTTATTTTCAAGGGTTTATACTTGGTTGTTCAGCCAATGCAAGCAAGCCACTGTACAGAAGCTGAAATTGGGCAGTGAGACAATGCAATGGGTACATTGGTATTTCCCATGGGACTTTCCAGGTTGGCATAGCAGCAAGCAAGTAGAAGGGAAGAGGGGGTCAAAATAACCCTAGTTGAGTACACGTCAGAGGATGGTTACTAACATCTAGACAATCAATCTCTGACAAGGTACGTTGCCCAAGAAAAATGGAAACCAAAGAGAACAAATTTACATTGTATAAGAATTGCTATTTTTGTGTTGCCAAGTATGTTATGTTAGGTAATGAGTAATGGATACAGAGGCAGGGCTTTCAGTGTTCTATTATTTCTGAGAACTATTTCTCAGAACTCCTAAGATGGCTGCTAAAGAACAAGGTGGATTCCCTTTAGTTCTCCTATCACAGTAAAATAACAGAACAAGAAAATTGATGTTGGCACAACGCTGCCAATTCTATAAAGGTCTTACATAGATTTAGTGAGTCCTGTTCCATTTTCCTTTAATTGGTGCATTATAGTTGTATGTAATGGTGAAATTTGTTGTTACATGTTCATATATGCAAACAATACAATATAATTTGGCCTATCATTCCCCTTTTCTTCTCCTTTCCCTCCTCTTTTTCCCTCCCCCTGGTCATTTTCCTCTACTCTGCTAATCTCCCTTCAACTTTCATAAGATGCCCACCTCCTACCTTTCTTTTCCTTTTTCCTCTCAAGCTTTACTATATGAGAGAAAACATACAACCCTTGAGCTTCTGAGTTTGGTTTATTTCACTTAACAGAATGGTCTCAATTCCATCTGTTTTCCTGCAAATGACATAATTTCAGTTTTCTTTACAGCTGAATAAAACTCCACTGGGTATTATATGCCACAATTTCTTTATACATTAATCCACTGATGGATGCCTAAGTTGTGAATTGTGCTGCTATAAACATAGATATACATGTATTGCTATAGTAAGTTAGTTGATTTTAATTCTTTAGGATAAAACCAAGGAGTGGTAGAGCTGGGTCAGGTGGTGATTCCATTCTTAGTCTTTCCAGGAAACTTGATACTGATTTCCATAGTGGTACTAATTTACAAGTCCATCAACAGTATAAAAATGTTCCTTTTTCTACACATCCTCTGCAGCACATATTATTATTTGTATTCTTGATGGTTTCCATGCCAAATGATATTTTTAAACCACACCAGTAAAAACATTCTTACTAAAGATAAATTATAGGAAATAAACAGAGGAATAATAAAAATAAATACTATGAAAATTACAACAACATATATCTTATCATTTATAGGTAACTGTTATGAGTTAACATCCTTCCAATTTGATAATATTTAAATTATTTTGTTTGTAATTTTACAGGAATTATATTTTGTATCACATTTTTATGGACTGAACATTTCCTTCTATTTATATATTATTATCCTGAGCCCCAATGACTATATTTGGTGATAGAGCTTTAGCAAGGTAATTAAGGTAAGTGAAGTAATAAGGGTGGTGGGTCCCAAATTCATTAGTTCTGCTGCTCTTATGAGAGAAGGAAGAGGCTTCCGTATGACTGGTGTTCTTATAAGAAAATGAAGAGGAGGAAGAAGAGCACACCACACATGCACACACAGAGAAAAGACCACATGAGAGCACAGCAAGAGGCAGCCCTCTGCAAAGCAGGAGGTGGAAAGCCCACACCAGAAAACAACCCTGCTGGCACCTTGATCTTGGACTCAAGAAAGACAAGGAAATAAACTTCTGTTGTTTAAACTACCCAGTCTCTCTCATTCTGTTACGCAGACTGAGTAGACTAAAACATACCCTGATATAATGTTCTTTTGGTCATTATTATTCTTTAATATCTTTTCTTTTAATAAATATTTTCCAAGTTACTGGTTTTACACAAAGTATCATCACACCATTTGAGTTTTTATAAAGCACTTAGTGTATTGATGTCCAACTCATTCTGCCATTATTCCTATCCCCTTGCTCCCTCCCCTCTTTTCCTTCCCCTTTGTTCTATTTAACATTCCTTCATTCCTCTCATTCCCCCTCCCTGGCCACTATAATTCAGTATCATCATAGTAAAGGAATCAATCAACCTTTGGTTTTGGGGGGATTGGCTAACTTCACTTAGCATTATTTTCTCCAACTCCATCCATTTACCTGAAAATGCCATGATTTTATTATCTTTTAGCATTGAGTAGTGTTGCTGCCTGAAGCGATTGCCGCTTGAAGCAACGACACCGCGGGAATAAGTTCAGAGGCGGACTGGAAACAAACAGGCTCTTTATTCTGCTAGCTTCTCTGTCTGGCTCCAACAACAACTCCAACACGCCATCCACACTCCTCCAACCACACCACAAAAAATCACCCCAACCCCATCCGCAATCTCCTGGGCCAAGTCTCACAAGATTAACAAATAGCCCCGACCCGGTCCACAATGTCCCAGGCCAAGTCTCGCGAGATCACGGAAGGTGGTAATGCTTTATGGCTCACAGCTAACCGCAATCTTAGCTATCTCCTTAATTAGGGCTCCTACATTTCCCCCCTTTTGTTTTAAAAGAGGGGATGCTCTAGAACGTCCATGTGCAACCAACATTTTTACCCATCATCGGATAATCAAGGCTGTGCCCTTGACTCCTGTCTTAGGTTGATATGTCGGCCACATGAGACTGTCCCATGTGACTGTGCCTGTCTTAGGTTGTCCCCCTCTGGGGATCTTACCCATCATTGGCTACCAGCCATCCAATCGAGCCCTTCAGGATCGACTGTGTATGATGACTAACAGCCATCCAATTGTGAGGAGATGCTGCGGCTTTAAAGCGACAAGCCTTCTGCTAACAAGCCAAGTTGCATAGCATATCAAATTCTTTAAACAAATAAGCTGCCCTGAGTTCTATCAAGTAACACACTGAGTTCTCTAGACAAATACCCGCAAGGCATTGTCCCGTAAAGTCCCAAACAATGAAAGATCAAAATGTCCACTTGTTATAACACGTTGATCTAGGAGGCCCCATGCATGCAGAGCAGAGGCCACACTGCTGGTGAGGTTGTATGATGCTTGAGCAGCAGGGATGTTTGCAGTGACCATGATCCCTGCAGCTGTAGCAGCAGCTGTCTTTTTTATGTCTAGACAATGCCACCAGCAAATCTTCAGGGCCCGATACCTGGAAACTCAAGCATCAATTATTAGAGGAAAGGCAGTGCTATTCCAGCACTGAGTCAACAGGCAAGTTGTCAAACTAAAAAATACAATTATTAGATTAGAAAATTAAAGTTGATTTCTGCTCACACCCATTGCTGCTTGAGCTCCCACAAACATAAGCTGGCAAAATATCATATTCAGAACAAAACAAAGAAAGACTGAGGGTATTTACTGCATTAAAGATAGAGTAAAGAAAAGCTAAAGGCACTTTGGAAAAATAATTTGTTAGCTGGACCCTCAAGTCTCTGTAAACTTCCATGAAATTATTTGTTGAAATAACTCAAATTAATCAGCTATAAAACAAATAAAGTTAATTACAAATAAACATTCTTATGTCAAAACACCAAAATATCAGGTAATACAGCACTAGTCATTTCTTTGCTAAAGAAAAATCCCTGGGCCGGGCGCGGTGGCGCACACCTGTAATCCCAGCACTTGAGAGGCTGAGGCGAGTTCAAAGCCAGCCTCAGCAATGGCAAGGCCCTTGGCAACTCAGTGAGACCCTTTCTCTAATAAAATACAAAAAAGGGCTGGGGATGTGGCCCAGTGGTCGAGTGCCCCTGAGTTTGATACCCAGTACCAAAAAAAAAAAAAAGAAAAAGAAAGAAAAATCCCTGGGACACCTATAAATCAAAATTGAAGGTACCTTCACTTATTAAATTATTTACCCAAATTGAATACTCTTAAACTTAAATGAATTAAAGTTATTTGGATCCATATATTTTTTTTTTTTTCATAAGTGCTTTGTTATTTGTGACTTCACACTGGACAGATGTACAAATCTACAAACATATATTTGTGACGTCACATTTACATGAAATTTAGACAAATGCACAGACATAAAGACATATATAAAAAGAAAAATAATACAATTGTGTGCACACTAAAGAGAGATCTCCTCATCCCGGCCAGGAGGAATGACACTTAAATTGTGAAATATTTTGAAGGACTTTTTAAGGGAATCATTCCATATCTTCATCTTGGTCCTCTTGATTTTGTAACTTTTTTATTAATCTTGATTTCTCAACAACATCGTCTTGATCCTTATGATTTGGTACCTGCCTTATTAATCTAGATGTTATTCATATTGGAGAGGATTCGTGCTTTGGAAAAACACAAACAAATCCTCTCCCCCAAATTAATACTGGATCTGGACCCTTCCATGTACCTGAAAGAACATCCTTCCAGTAAACCAAAGGTTTATGTTGTTGGTGTGGGTTCCAATGTCTGTCTCCAGCAGAATAACCATTAGAGTCTAAAGTTAAAATTTTTAAGGTAAACAGGGCAACTGCCAATCTGTCCCTAGGATTTTTCCAATTTCCTTCTTTTTGTTTTAATAACATAATTTTCAGTGTGCGGTTTGCTCTTTCAATAATGCCCTGACCCTGAGGATTGTATGGGGTGCCTGTTTTATGGGATATATTGAATTTTGCACAAAACTGTTTGAAAGATGAGGACGTATATGCAAGGCCATTATCTGTTTTAAGCATTTTGGGGATGCCCAATGCAGCAAAAGCTTGCAAACAATGAGATGTAACATCTTTAACTTTTCTCCAGAATGTAAGGAAGCAAAAATCATGCCTGAGCATGTATCTATGGTCACATGAATAAATTGCAATTTTCCAAAACTTGGCTCATGAGTAACATCCATCTGCCACAAAAGTAGCTTGCTGGAGCACTGAAAGTATAAAGATTGTTTGGGTAAGGGCATCAGCCTTTTGATTACCTTCATGGAGGGGACCAGGCAAGTTGGTATGTGCTCTAATATGCCTTACGAATAGAGGTTCTTTTCTTGCCCACAAAAGGTTTTATATTTGATAAAACAATTTAAAGGCTGGGGTATGAGGTGCTATTGGTCCTGCTAGCTCTAATTTGGGGACGGCATGTACAATATAGTGGCTATCTGAAAAAATGTTCATGGGCTGCTCTCTAAAATTTTCCAGAGCTCTTACCACAGCTTCCAGTTCTACTAGTTGAGCTGATTTGTGTGCAGTTATGAAAGTTATATTTTCTTTTTTAGTGACTACTGCAGTAGTACCATTTGAGGACCCATCTGTGAATACATTTAATGCCTTAGGAATAGGTTGATTTTTTATTACCTGTGGAAATATAATAGGATGATTGATACAAAAAGATAATATAGGAGACTTTGGAAGATGATTATCAAAATTTGCAGAAGTAGAGCATCTAGCTATAGCCCAATCATTATCATTGAAGCATAAATATTCAATCTGTGACGATGAATTGGGAGTAATAATAGTAGCAGGGTGAATGCCAAATATTTTAGTAGAAGTCTTAAGCCCTTGAAGAATAAGTTTAGCCACCATGGAGGTATAAGACTCAATTATACTTTTAGGAAAGACGGGCAAATGTATCCATAATAAAGGCCCTTGTTGCCAAAATACTCCTGTGGGTGTATATTGTGAAGAAATAATAATCAATATCAGTGGTTGAGTTAAATCAAATCTATCACAATGAGCTCCTTCGATGGCTTTTTCTACTAACTTTAAAGATTTCCTAGCATCAGGAGTCAATGTTCGCGGTGAAGATGGATCAGGGTCCCCGCGAAGGAAGTCAAATAAAGGTTTTAGTTGGCCAGTAGTGAGGTTTAGTGTAGGGCGAAGCCAATTAATATCTCCTAGCAATTTTTGAAAGTCATTGAGAGTAGCCAAATGCTCCTTATTAATTAGTATTTTTGAGGCCTAATAAAAGTGTCCATAATTTGAAATCTTAGATATAATATTGGAGATCAAATTTGAACCTTTTCCTTAGCAATGTCCATATCATTTCAAGCTTTCTGATATATCACTAAATATGGTGAATAAGACTTCTTGATTACGATGAGCAAGCAAAACATCATCCATATAATGGAGGTACATAAGCTATGGGTATTTATTTTTGATAGGCTGAATAACTTTATCTACATAGATTTGACACATAGTGGGGCTATTAGCCATTCCCTGTGGCAAAACTTTCCATTGATATCTCTGATCAGGGCCATCATTGTTAATAGAAGGAACTAAAAAAGCAAACCTGGGGTATCAAGAGGATGTAGAGGAATAGAAAAGAAATAATCCTTTATATCAAGAGTAATAAGATGGAAATTTTTTGGAATAGCTACAGGATTAGGAAGTCCAGGTTGAGTAGGGCCCATGATTTGCATGGTTTTATTAATTTCTCTAAGCTCATGTAACAATCGCCATTTTCCTGATTTTTTCTTGATCACAAATATGGGGGAATTCCAGGGAGAGGTGGAAGGTTCTATATGTCCTGCTTCTAGTTGTTCCTGAACTAGTAGGTGGGCCGCTTGTAATTTCTCTTTAGATAGGGGTCACTTAGGGAACCACACTGGCTTATCAGAAAGCCATGGTATTTTTAAAATTATTTTCTCAGTGGCCCTGAAAAAAAAAAAAAAAAAAAAAAAAAAAAACTTTTTCCTTTATGATAATGATTTCTTTTAGGGTTAAGAGTACCCTGTACCTTTTGATAATGATTTCTTATAGGGTTAAGATTACCATGTACTTTTTCATAATAATTTCTTTTAGGGTTAAGATTACCCTGTAGATTTTCACATTTAACATCTGCAGGCTTGGTTGCAAGGTGTACTCCCATTTGTTACAAAATATCTCTTCCCCATAATGTAACTGGTAGGTTAGGTAAAACATAAGGCTGAAATGTTCCTTTATGCCTTTCATCATCCTCCCATTTTAAAATTACCGCACTTTTCTCTGGGAGGTTATTATATCCCAAGCCTCTTAAACTGGTTGAAGCTTTTTACAGGGGCCAGTGCTTGGGCCATTGCCGTAAATTAATAATGGAAGAGTCAGCTCCAGTATCTATTAATCCCTCCATTTCTATTCCTTGGATTTTTATTTTACACATAGGCCTCCTTGACCAATCCCGAACCCAGCAAGCCATGGATCCTGAGTCAGTGGAACAAAATCCTCTATTGTTCCTTTTTTGAGGCATACTCATTTTAAATGAATTATGTAAATTGAAGGAGAAGCAACTGAGCAATTCTATCTCCTTGATTAACAGAACTTATACTTTGGGGTGAGCTAAGCATTATTTTTATTTCCCCTTTGTAGTCTGAGTTTATTACACCTGGGGTCACTTGCAAACCTAATAAGCTTTCAGGACTTTTTCCGAGAATAAGTCCTACAGTCCCTGAGGGAAGAGGTCCCCTGACTCCTGTGGGAATCAGTTGAACCCCCATTTCAGGTGTTAACACTATTCAGGCGGTGGAACAGAGGTCTAATCCTGCATTTCCTCCTATTCCTCTGGCGAGGGAGTGGATGGGTAGTAGGGGTTGTGTCGGGGAAGCATCTGAGTGGATGCTTGAGGATACTCCTCCTCCAATGCCTCGTACATTTGTGGGCCCCGGGGCATTGGGCCCCGTGCCCCATTTTCTGAATTCCTGAACAAATGATTTCCATAGATGTCAAATTTTGAATGGCATTTATTGGCCCAATGATTTCCCTTTTTACACCTGGGGTAGCGGCCTGGGGTATGGTATGAGCTTGGTCTTATTTCTCTTTGGGGATTTTGCCTAGAATAGCCTGATTGATAATGATAATTTTGCCTGGAATATCCTGATTGATTATAATGTCTAGGTTGAGCCCTTGTGAAATTTTTTGGGGAAGCACCTCTCATTGCAGCTGCAATAACATTTCCTGTGACAAAGGCGTCATTTATATCTTTACATAGTTGTATATATATGGAAAGATCCTTATTATTTCTCCATGGCCTGATGGCTTCCTGGCAGTATTTATTAGCATTTTCATATGCTTATTGAACAACTAATGGCATAGCTTGATCAACTTCTCCAAACACTCTATCTGCAGTTCTCAAAAGTCGATCAGCAAAGTCAGCATATGGCTCATTAGGTCCTTGAATCACTTTTGACAAGCTACCTTGTAGATCCCCAGGTCCTTGTAAAGTTTTCCATGCCTTCAAGGCAGCTTTATATATCTGAGCATATACACCTGGGTCATAATCTTTTTGAGCCTGTAAGTCTGCGAACTGCCCTTCTCCTGTGAGCATTTCTATATTATGGGCTCCAAACCCTGCAGCTGTGTTTCTTTTAGCCGTTTCTATACAAAAGTCTTGAAATTGTGATCACCAAACCAAATATTGCCCCCCACTTAATGCTGCTTTACATAGACTTTTCCAGTCTGAGGGGGTTAAGTTAAAGGTGTTAAGGGACTCCAGCATACTCAACGTGAAAGGAGCTTGGGGCCCATACGTCATTACTGCCTCTTTGAGATTTTTTATTGTTTTGAAATCTACTGACTGGTGGACCCTCTGTCCATTTTCATTTTCAAATACTGGCAGTTCCCAATGTATCTATGAGTTACCCTCGAGAGTGCATAAGTGCTCAGAAGGACTTTTTATTTCTATTTTTAGGGTATGCAAACGCCTAGTAATACCCTTCATATTTTCTGTAATGAATTAAACCCATGGGAGAGTAGAGGACACAAGTGGTTCCTCTACTTGATGGCCCTTTCTCCTTTCTAATTCTTGTTGTTATTTTTATTGGAGACTATGCTCCCAGAATCACTTTTTGATTCCTCTTCACTACTATCACTTTTACTGGTATCTTGAATTTCAGCTTCTAAGGAGAGTACATATTCTTCAGCTAATTTCAATAAGTTTCTGATGGCTTTTGCAGCTCTTACTTTTGAATTTATACCACTACTCTTCTCACTGGTATTAACTGACTCAGAGGCTATGCTTTCTTGATCACTTTCCTCACTATCCACTGAGTCCACGATATAAAAAAACTCATCCGTGGCTTTTATTATCCGACCTTTTGTTATTTTCGCTCCCATTTTCAGTTCTTACCTGCCGGCTGAATTCCCCGTACGGGCCACCACCTGTTGCTGCCTGAAGCGATTGCCACTTGGAGCAACGACGCCGCGGGAATAAGTTCAGAGGCGGACTGGAAACAAACAGGCTCTTTATTCTGCTAGCTTCTCTGTCCGGCTCCAACAACAACTCCAACACGCCATCCACACTCCTCTAACCACACCACAAAAATCGCCCCGACCCTGTCCACAATGTCCCAGGCCAAGTCTCGCAAGATCATGGAAGGTGGTAATGCTTTATGGCTCACAGCTAACCACAATCTTAGCTATCTCCTTAATTAGGGCTCCTACAGAGTAGTATTCTATTGTGTACATATACCAACGTTTCCCTATCCTTTCACTCTTGATGGGCATCAGAGTTGTTTCTACAATATAGCTATTGTGAATTGTGCTGCTATAAACATTGATGTGGCTATAGACCAAGGAGTGGGATAGCTGGGTCAAATGGTAGTTCCATTCCAAGTTTTCCTAGGAATCTCCATACTGCTTTCCAGATTGGCTGCACCAATTTGCAGCCCCACCAGCAATGTATGAGTGTGCCCTTTTCCCCACAACCTCGCCAGCATTTATTGTTGTTTGTGTTTGGATAGCTGCCATTCTGACTGATGTGAGATGAAATCTTAGAGTAGTTTTGATTTGCATTTCTCTAATTGCTAGAGATGTTGAACATTTTTTCATATATTTGTTGATTGATTATATATCATCTTCTGAGAAGTGTCTGTTCAGTTCCTTAGCCCATTTATTGATTTGTTTATTTTTGTTTGTTTGTTTTTGTTTTTGTTTTTCTGGGTTTTTTTTTTTTTTGTTTTTTTTTTTTTTTTTTTTTTTTTTTTTTTTTGGTGTAAAGGTTTTTGAGAGCTTTATATATCCTTGAAGTTAATGTTCTGTCTGATGTGCTTGTTGTAAAGATTTGCTCCCATTCTGTAGGTTCTCTGTTTACCTCACTGATTGTTTCTTGTGCTGAGAAGAAGCTTTTTAGTTTGAATACATCCCATTTATTAATTCTTGGTTTTAATTCTTGCGCTATAGGGGTCTTATTGAGGAAGTTGGAGCCTAAACCAACATGATGGAGATTTGGGCCTACTTTTTCTTCTATTAGGTACAAGGTCTCTGGTTTAATTCCTAGGTCCTTGATCCACTTTGAGTGGAATATTGTGCATGGAGAGAGACAAAGTTTTAATTTCATTTTATTATGAGGATTTCCAGTTTTCCCAACACCATTTGTTGAAGAGGCTTTTTCCAGTGTATGTTTTTGCCACCTTTATCTAATATAGGATAACTGTAGATGTGTGGGTTAGTCTCTGTGTCTTCTATTTTTTACCATTGGTCTACAGGTCTATTTTGGTTCCAATACCATGCTGTTTTAGTTCCTATTGCTTTGTAGTACAATTTAAGGTCTGGAATAGTATTGCCACCAGCTTCACTCTTCTTGCTAAGAATTGCTTTGGCTATTCTGGGTCTCTTATTTTTCCAGATGAATTTCATGATTTCTTTTTCTATTTCTATGAGGAATGATATTGGGATTTTGATTGGGATTGCATTGAAATTGTATAGTGCTTTTGGTAGAATGGTCATTTTGACAATATTAGTTCTACCTATCCATGAACAAGGTAGATCTTTTCATCTTCTAAGATCTTCTTTAATTTCTTTCTTTTGTGTGCTATAGTTTTCATTATACAGGCCTTTCACTTCTTTTGTTATGTCGATTCCCAAGTATTTTATTTTTCTTGAGGTTATAGTAAATGGTGTAGATTTCCTAGTTTCTCTTTCTGAGGATTTGTTGCTGATGTACATAAATGCCTTAGATATCTTTATATGGAATATGAAAGGAATTGCACTCTCTAAGCATTATAACAAATTAAATTAAATAAAAATAAATAAATAAATAAATATTTTCCTATCATTACTCTAAATGGTGTCAATTCCTATTTGTTTCAATTAAGGAAGTAAAGATAAACATTCAGCACTCTAGAATTATAAAAAAGCCTGACTGAGTAAAATTAAGTTCTGTTATGATTTTTTTTTTTTTACTATTTCATAATTGATGGCTTCTTTCCAGTTCACACACACAACTCACCTGTATATTTTCTGCTAGTTAACTTGAATTATCATTCCTCTTGGATCATAATATACTTTGCAATACATAAAATACTTTACAACTTATTTGATCTTCTCCAAAATTCTTCCTCATAACACCTAGATGGTTATTTTATTTGCTTTGGGTCACATAATGATGAGTTAACAGCCAAATTTGTTATGTATGATGAAAAAATAGGATAAAATTTCCAGTAGACTTCTGTATGGAAAGAATATCTTCACTCTAGTTTGGTGTCCCTCCCATTCAATGCTTTTTTTTTTTTTTTTTTTTTTTTTTTAATCTCAGGTCCAAGTGACTGTTGTGACTAACTATTTGTGCTCACAAAATGGAAACTATGTTGAAATTTATGCTGAGTTTTCATAAATATTTATCTTTAAGGATTTTTGTCAAGGAATGCTCAATTTTGCTGCTCAAATCTGTAAGTATGTAGCCATAACTTCAGGAGAAGTTGTTTCCAGTAGTTGTTACAGAATTGTTTCCATGTAAGATAGCTCCTAGGATCTTAGAAATAGCATAATCCTGATAAGCACTTAAAATAAAAACCAGCTGCTGAATACAGCACTGAATAAATGGGTTATAGTGACCTCATTGGCCTTTGAGCTGACAGGTGCATTCATATAGTGAATTCTCCATGGCAGTCAGAGGTAAACTAAGGACACAGACTCTTATAACCTCATCCTTTATTCTAAGCATCACCGTCTGCAACTTTCAAAATGAACATCAATCCCAGAATTCTACTTACTAATGTTCATAAAATAGAATGCAAAAATCTTATGTATCAATATGCAAATGAGCCCCTCATGTAAGACTGCATATTGTTTACTCTTTCTTTGAAGAAATTAAATGAATTTAAAGTCAACATCTACACAATGTTCTCTTTTTCATCCCCATAGGCTCATTCACATATATACCAACATCATTAATATTAAATAAAAAATAAATTTGAGAAATCACATTCATTTCATGTAGATTACTTCCCACAGGACTGTTGCCATTTCTTCATCAACTTTCCCTGCAGGGGATGCCAATGTTAGTGCTATGAATGAAAAGCCTATGTTTATATACTGCTTAACTTGATGATTAAAGTAGCCCAAACTGGTGATGATATTATTTTTCATAGTATCCTTTCACCTACTTCTATCCTCATTCTAACTTTATTAGGATTTATTATTTGAAGTTATTGATCCTTCTTAATTACCAAGTTGGTATGCACCCTCTCTTCAAACCTGCCTAAACATCTTCTTTCTGTCTGTTACTTATAAGATTTTCAGAGAAGTAAGTCACTACAATAAGGTTGAGAATCATGGACTTCTCCCCAGGTGTGTAGACTAAACCTTTATTTTAGTAATACTAAAAAAATTCCATTCCTCAGATCCTATACCTCATCCCTCAGATTCTTACCCCTTAGCTTTTCCCTCATAATACATCCCAATCACTTATTTCCTGCTCATATTACACACACACACACACACACACACACACACACACACACACACAGTGATCCCTAACTCTCCATACAGTGCCAGTGGTCCAGGGAGGAAATTCAAAAACAGAATTTCAAATAATGCTGTGTTGGGATTTTTGTAGACATTCTTGGAAATGTTTATGTAAATAGCCCCCATCCATCTGCCGTCAAATGCATTTGTGTTTTCTTCTTTGTATTCAGTTTGTGATTTGCTAAGCTTGTTAACTATATAGACTTATACATTTCATAAAAAAATCAAAATAAAAATTTAAATCATGCATATGAATATTTTGAAACTGTAGAATTTCCCACTGTGTTTTTAAGGAAATATTACTAGTCAGAGTTGACCAGTGAGACAGATCATTAGAATGGATGGATGGATAGATAGATAGACAGAAGGACAATTACATAGATAAATAGATGGATGAATGGGATGGTGTAAACTCCAAGACTATGGAAACCAAGAGGTTTTATAAGAACATACAGTCTACAAGTTAGAGATCCTGGGATTCCAGTAACATGGCTCTATTCCAAGAACATAAGCCTTAGAACCAGAGGTGTCCATGGTGTAATTCTTGGTCTGAGGCCAAAAACCTGAGAAGTCCTAGTTTCCAAAGACCAAAGAACCTGAAGTTTGATATGGAAGGGCAGCATGGGGAGGGTGTTCCAGCTCCAGAAAGGAAAATCAGCAAACCTTTTCTCTCCTCTTTCTTTCATCCAGCTAAATGGATGTTGCCAGCTCACATTTATGTCAGATCTCCTTCATTCAGCACTCACCTCATACTCACCCACCAATCTGCTCTGTAAACTCTCTCACAGACATGCCAGGCAGTAATGCTTTACCAGTTCCCTAGATATGCCTTATCCAGCAAAGCTGACAAACTCAAAAATTCACTACCACAAGCACCTTCAAGCTGCAAGAATTTGCACTCTGTTTTTAAGGAAATTCATCTATTTTTCCTTCCACATGTTGCAACTTGGGAATTCAGCAAATATATTGGAACATGAATCAGTCAAGTGTTGAGATTATTTGAATCTCTAGGGTTTTGTCTGTTTGACTGGTTGGGTTTTGTCTTTGTTGCTATTGTTGTTATTTTTGTTGTTGTGTTATTGTTGTTTTTGCTTTAATCTGATATGACTGACACTGAGTTCTCTGTTTTCTCTTTATGCCCTCAATAATCCTCTGCTCCTACAAGTCCACATTCTTAAACATTAGCCCTCAAACAAAACTGGCAGATGCCCCCAATGACAAGCAGATACAGTCTCCGAGCATCTAGGACCTCTTGTTTCTGCAGCTAATGATACATATTTAAAATATAATGTGAATTCGGTTTCCTAGTTTGTTAGATATTTTTAACTATAAAAAAAGCATTGGAATAACACAAATTGCTTTAACTTATTTTAAAACAGAAGTTTATGGTGTGGTCATCAGTGCCTAAACTGTCCCCAAATGATTGATTCTACAAAAAAAATTCCACATCTAAAGAATCAATTATAATAAGAGAGTAAGCACTCTGAACATACAAAAGCATTGCGAAAATAAATCAGATAAATTCATAACTTTATCAATTTAATTCAAACAAATAACTCTGTGACATAACCTTGAATCTAAGGAGAAGACATTAAATAGAAGCAAGAGTTTTACAAGATAAATTTTAGTAGGACAAATATTAAGGGAATTAAAGTTATCTAAGTCATTCCAGTCAACTGCAAGACAGAAGAAAAGTCTCAGCATAAAAAGAAAAGAAATATGAAGTGTAAAAGAAAATGGAAAAAATTACCAGAAAAGGAGGAAAAGCTCATTCTGCTTCTTTCATTATTATTCTGCAGAATGTCATAAGGTCTAAAGAGAAAATAATGTCTTTGTTGTCTCCTCTCCATTCTCAATAAAAGGTCACAACATGTAAAAATGAACCAACAGCAGGACTTTTGAGGAGTGTTCTATGGAGTTCTTGGGACTCCTTTTGTGGTGATGATAGTAGCCAGCCTCCATGATGGCCCTGCAGTGATTTTTGCCTCCTGATTTTCATGTCCTTGTATAATCCACTTCCACATAGAGTTTACCCAAGTAAATAGTAGGGTTTGACAGGAATGGAGTGAGCCTTTCAAAGCTAGGTTCTAGGAGACATTACCACCTCCCACTTGCTTACCCTCACGTGGATCTCTCTGTGGGAAGCTGTCTGTTAAGTGATAACTATACTTGTGCAGCCATGGGAAGGGATTCTTGTGGCAAAGGACTGAGGCCTCCTGCAGACAGCCTACAGCAACATGCTAGCCATGAGCAGATCTTCCATCCTCAGTCAAACTTTTAGATATTTACAGTCCTGACTGACAACTACAATCTTTGGGGTCATCAGGCTGGAATTGCACAGCTTTATCATTTCTGACCCATAAAATTATATAAAAAAATGTTTATTCTTAAGCCTCAATTTTGTAGTGGGCATAATTTGTTACATAGTAAGGGAGAATAATACGGGTAACTTATAAGGGTATTGCATAGGAACAGAAGATAGAAGGTAAAAGAAATACGCAAAAAATCCTTGGGCTTCTTCTTTCAGCCTGTCAGTATTTCCAACATCCCTCTTGGAGAAGACCTATTATTTGTTTTCCAGGCAACTGAGCATTGCTTAGAAGTCCCTTAAACAAATGCATTACCTGTGATAGTCTTCCTTTCAGACCCTTAAAAAAATTGATTTTTGCCCTACATTTCAGATAGCCCCCACTTTTTGGAAACACATCTTTCTCTTCCTATCTCCCCTCCAACTTCAATAAGCCCTAATGGTAAATAACAACCCCATTGCTTGCAAAACAATTATACATTATAATAAAAGCCATAGTGCTAATTAATACATATATAAGGTCATTATGAAAATAAAGAATCCAAGAAAATCCAAAGGGGAAAAGAAAAATGACACTCAGATATCTAAACTGTCATGTTTGTAAAATGTATAATTTCTCATGCACCCATTGATATAAATTTTCATCACATGCTTCCTGACACTTGCTTAATGTAATTTTCTCAGAGACTTTGAGTAATTTTAATATCCATGCTACAAAAGACAGTCAGCTGTTAGTCTGGGTTTACTAAATGTGCTATTGGACAAAAATAAATTAAATGATGTAAACTACTGGTGAAATTCTTGAAATAAAAAAAGAAAAAGTCAGAGTTACAAACAAACATTTGATTCATCCCATGGCACTGAAGAAAAGCTCACTTCTTTTTTTTAACTTCTTCCCTCACTCACTCGCCTCTGGCCTTAAATTTCCCCCTCTGTCTGTCATAGGATGACAGAAAGTTTGCACAGATGGCAAAAAGCTAAACAGCAATATAAAGCACTTGCCTGAGCTGCTAAAAGCATTTCAAGAAGGGTTGTCAAAGTTTCAGGGAGGATAGTTGCATAACCAGTTGTCTTAATGATCCACACTGAGGTTGGGACTCAGAAGGAGGATAAAGCAAGATCTAAAGGGGAAACTAAGAACTCAAGGAAAACTTAGTTTTTCCTATTTTTTTTAAATTACTTAGATTTCCTTGGCCCAAATTCTTGATATAAATTTTTATTAATGACAGTGCGTTAGTCATCACTGTGACCAAACTGATAACAAAAACTTAAGAGAAAAGATTTATCTTGGGCTCACACTTTCAGAGGTTCAGTCCATGGCCATCAGACTATATGGCTCTGGGTCAGAGGTGAGGCAGAACATCACAACAGAAGCTGCTCAGTTAATGGAGGCTAGGAAGCAGAAGGAAAGGAGGCAGGGAAAAATATAATCCCCAAAGAGATGCCCTCAGTGAACTACTTCCTCCAGCCATGTCCACTGTATATAGTTACCATCTAGTAATCCATTCAAATTTTTATTCCATAAAATAGATTAATCCATGGACTAGGTTGTAGCTCTCATAATCCAATCATTTCACTTTTGCCCATTCTTGCATTTTCTAGCAGGAGTGTTTGGGGGAACACTTCATATCCAAACCATAACAACATCCTCAACCCACACAATAATTTTGCCAAAACTCTGTTCAGTTTCATTTTAGAAAACTAAAAAGTAAATCAGAGAAGTTTGTTTGTGGATGATAGGAAGAGAGGAGAGAAAATGTCAACAATAGTGTCCCATATTCTGTATAGATTGTTCCACTAGAGAAAATCTACCATTTAGTTAGCAATGAAAATTAGCTTAAGAATACTAGTAGGCTAGATGACAGCTGGTCAAATCTTATTAATCCTAAAAATATTCTATTATCTTTCTCCAAAAGCATATACCTCATATTTTTTATTTAAAAGATATCTCATTCTAAATGAAAATTAAAACATTCAGGGAGATATTATTATTATTGATTACTATGGAAAATATCGATTAATAACTGCATCTCACATGCTGAATTTGATCTTTAATCAGTTATCTTCATTAATGAAGTAATAGGAGGAAACTTATCAATAGCAAGACATTCAGAAAACATCTAGTAAATATCTATAGTTAAGATGTAAACAGATGGTTGATAGTTAAAAAGTCAAAAAATCAATGAGTTTTTCATATTAAGAGACAAAAAAGGTGTTTAGCCAAAATGTGTTTCATTTACCAACAAACTTTGTGAACCAAGATATTCCCTGCAACCCATGAACTTGTAGATCCTAGGAGACTACCTAACCTCTTGCTGTGCAGAAACCACAAATGGGCTGGGCAGACAGATCTCTGAAGAAGAAGAGGAAGGTTCCTGGAGAAAAGAATTTAGCAGTCAATTCAGTTAATAAAAATGACAACAGCAAAAGCCTCATGATTGTAAAGAGTAGGAATCAATTCAGTGCACTTGGTTCTTTCATAGTCTCCTTAACCTGTGTTGTATATTTAGAATTCTCAAAGCACTTCTCAGACTATGAACTCTGCCTTAATGTTTTCTTCATTAACTCCTCACCCAAAGGTCCTTAAATGATCTATGACCCCCAAATTGCTACCATCAGTCTGGATCTTTCTTCTGAGTCCAGACATGTACATCTAATCAGCTATTTACCATGTCCAGATGGGATGCCCTAAAGGAAATTCAAACTCAGCAGCTCCAAAGGTGAATTCATCATCTTCCCTCTCAAATTGCTTCTTTTTTTTAAATTTATTTTTTATTCAAAGTTGTTGTCTTTATAATAGTAGTATGCATTATAATTCATAATAAACATATAGAGCATCTTTTTACAAAACACTGTTTGTATACAATGTATATTCAAATTGCTTCTTATCCAGGGTTGCCCTATCTAGGCAAATGAGGAAACTATCTCATTTGCAAAGACAGAATCATAGTACTTAACCTTGAAATGGGTTGTTTCAGAGCTGTCTGCTTCTTTCCATCTACTTATCCACCATCCTTGTCCAAGCTAATCTCATCTCCTGTTAAGCTACCACAATAGCCTACTGACTGCTTTCCCCTCTCCATTTATGCTCCAACAATCCATTCTCCATAAAAAGTACAGAAAGATTTTTTTAAATTTTTATGCCTTTATTTATTTATTTTATTTTTATGTGGTGCTAAGGACTGAACCCAGTGCCTCACATGTGCTCGGCAAGTGCTCTGCCACTGAGCTACAGTCCAGCCCCACAGAAAGATCGTTTCTATATGAAGATCTTACTCTCTTCTATCCCCAAAACAATCTTACAAAGGCTTTTCATTGTTATTAAATAACCAGCAAATTCTTAAAATGACCTAAAGGCTTTGTTAATTCTCTCCACTGCCTTCCTCCTCAGCCTTATCTTCTTCCAGGACTGTGGTATGACAACTCCTCACATACAAACATATCAACTCTTTGGGCTATGACCTGATTTCCATCAATCTACAAAGTTTCCTCATGAACTCATAACCACTTAACCACCTTGCTTTGTCAACTCCAATTTATCCTTCAGATCTCAAAGCAAATAGCCCCTCTTCAGGAAAGTCTGTCCTAAGCCTTCAGTTTAGATGAATTTCCTGTTCTATGATTCTATTGCTATTTTTAATATTACAGTTACATGTCACATTTACCTCTCATGCATTTATAGAATTATTTGCTGAATAATTGTTAGTCTACCCCCTCCCCATGCTACTGGTCCATGAGGGCAGGGAACATGTTAGCTTTAATGACTTAATTACTGACACAAACAGGCAGAATGCAGAAAAATATGAGACAAAATGAAAACAACAAAAAAATAGCAACCTATATAGGATCTTCTGAAAAAGTCAAGTCTTGTGTACTTTCCAATATGAAGACTTTATTCTGTTAGTAACCAACTATTGTTGTAGTGTAAAGGCTATATTAGTTGAAGAAAATAATATGCAATGCATGACAAGGAATTAAAGGCAAAAGACAGATGAGCAAGATTGTTTTGAACATTGTTAGGAATTACATCATTTTCTCAATAATTCAAAGTGATTGCTAAACCCAATTTTGAAAATTGAATGTTATTAACTAGGATGTTCTCCCTGAACTTAAGGTCAGTTGAAGGACTACTTTGTTATTTGAATTGAACATCCACTTATATAATACTTGTATATAAGTTTTTCCTATATCATTCTCCTTGATCACCATTTTATCTTTCAGGGAGGATACTTATTTTCTTTTCCCCATTATAACATTTACTACAATTTATTGTTAATAATAGTATAATACTTTTCCTCACATGATTTCATTATTATTATACTTAAAGCTATATTGGAACAAACAAGAGAATGCCATTAATTCAGATTGTGAATCATTGCCACTCTAAAACCTGATCTAATTCTTCATATTTTGCAGTACCTTTTAAGTAATAAGATTTTTTATTCTCAATGCTATTTTTCTTGAAAGGAAGTTTCAGAGTACAAATAAAATAGCTAAATTTAACAATCAAAAAGTGTATTCATAAACAATCAAAATCATTTTTATTTGTAATAGGGTAAATTTGGACTTCCTAATTTTAGACTGTTTCTGAGTCAATTTTTAAAGGAAAAGCACAGAGTTTATCCGAAGTCATGAGGAGAAGGCACCTCATCTAAGTAAGACTCAGGCAGTATACAGATTTATGGAAAATGCTAGAGATTTATGTGTACATAAGTTCTCAATATTCAAATAGATTAGGCCCCTGGGTGTTGGTGTTTTAGGCAGAGGGAAATCATATCTCCTCATTAGAGGGAGGCCATGTGAGGGATCTTGCAGTCCTGCAGCATGTCACAGATGTCACCACTCTTCTAGTTTGGACAATCTAAGAGAAGAATAAACTTTAAAAGAAAACTATTTTCTGTAGAAATGTGACTATATTGTCTATTGTGTGTTTTTGTTTTAATTTTGCACTATTGAGTTGAGCCTGAATTTTTTATTAAGTTTAGATTATATTTAGTAAAACCGGGTTATGGGGTATGGATTAAAAAGATGTAGCTCCAGATGTACAAAGGTGCAGTTACAAATGCTAAATAAATCTAGAAATCTAAAGCACAGAATGAGACTATAAGTAATAACACTATAATGTCTACTAGAAATTTTCTCAGAGTATATTTTAGGTGTTCTTATCACACATAAAAAGATGACTGTAAGATATAGATATAAGGGATATGTCATATGATATACTTTAAATATGTACAATAAAATCAAAATATTTAGAATAAACCAAACAGTTAAGGAAAGACTTGAGAACTTTTGAGTACTTACATGATCTGGCTGTACTTACTGTATTATAATTTCATAGATTTCCTGTTTTGGAGTTTTTGTTTGTTTGTTTGTTTGTTTTTGTTTCTTACTCCAGCAAATTTGAGTGGTTTTCTATCCTTTCAAACAAATGGTCTCATATAAGTACCACTGGAAAAAATGAATAAATTAGAAAAATTTGCTTTTGATTAAAATATTATTTATATGCTTATCTGTATATATTTCCTTCTGAAAGGATGTATTAAAGCCTGTTGCATTAAACAAGAAAATATTTGCCATCTTTCTATGTATACTGCTACAGACTAAATTGTATCCCCCTTCTCAAATTCATGCATTGAAGCTCTAACTGCCAGTGTGACAGTATTTGGTGACAGGGTCTTGAAAAATGAAATTAAGGTTAAATGACATGGTGGGGTAGAGCCCTGATCTAATAAGGCAAAGCACCAGAATCTGAATGCCCCCCACCCCCTACCACCCACAACATGCAAAGACACAGCAGAAATGGCCAACCTGGCCAACCGTAAGCCAGGAGAAGTGTCCTCACCAGAAAGTGACCCTGCCTGACCTTGGTTTGGGAGTTTTAGCTTCCAGATCTGTAAAAAAAACAAATGTCTGGTGTGTTGAAGCCACCACAGTCCATGATCTATTGTTATTACTGCCTGAGCAGGACTAAGACAACAACCCACCCCAACATCTACTAAATCTGTTGTACTCTTAAAATGCTGGGTGTATTTATATATAGCATATTATTTCACATAAGGATCAATGTTTTTCTTCAACAAAAAAAGGAGACAAGAATAAGAGAAGTCATCTTTCATAAAATAAAGGCATAGTGCCTCTAGCTAGACTAACCAAGAAAAATGAGGGAAGACCCAAGTAAATAAAATCATATACAAAAAGATGGCATGACAATTGATATCACAGAAAAACAAATGATAATTAGGGACTATTATGAGGAACTATGTGCCAACAAATTGGAAAACCTAGAAGTGGACAGAATTTTTAGATACATATAATGCACCAAAATTGATCCATAAAGACACAGAAAACCTGAAAAGACAATAAATAAGTAATGAGATTGAATAAGTAATAAAATTGGTGCATGCCTGAAATCCCAATGGCCTGGGAGACTGATGCAGGAGAATTGCAAGTTCAAAACCAGCCTCATCAATTTAGTGAGACCCTAAGCAACTTTAGCAAAACCCTGTCTCTAAATAAAACATAAAAAAGGCTAGAAGGCTGAGGATGTGGCTCAGTGGTTTAGTGCCCCTGGGTTCATTATCCCATACCAAATATATGACCTCCATGATTGTGGATCTGGAAGCTGAATTTTATTAAAGAAGTAACTTGAATTGTCTCCAACTATTTTAAAAAATTTAAAGCAAGGAAAGTCTTTGAAACTCATTCTACAACAACAACATTACCCTGATAAGGACATGATACCAATAGCAACAAAAACTAAATATATAGATGAATGTTCCTGCTGAACACATAGGAAAATATTCCCCCCAAAATACTAGAAAACCCATCCAACAGCACATCAGAAATATCATACTTAATGATGAAGTGGGATTTATCCCAGGAAGGCAAGGATGACTCAACATGTGTAAGTCAATAAACAGTGCATCCCATCAATAGGATGAAGAACAAGAATCACATGATCATTTCAGTGGAGGCAGAGAAAACGTTCAACAATATCCAAACCTTTATGATATAAACTTTCAAGAAATTAGCAATAGAAGGGACAAAACTAAAAAAAAAAAAAAGATGTGGTAAACACACAGACATAATCATACTGAATAAGAAAAAGCTGTGTTTCCTCTAAGATCTGGAACAATGCAAGTAAGGCAACTTCCACTACTCTTATTCAACTATTCAACATAGTACTGGAGGTCATAGAGCAATTAAGCAAGAGAAAGAAATAAAAGGCATACAAATGAGAAGGAGGAAGCCAAATTACAGCTGTTTGCAGATGGCATGAATTTGTACATAGAAAAGCCCAATGACTCCATCAAACATTTTTTAAAAGCAATAAGCAGATTCTGAAGAATTGAAAGACACAAAATCAACCTACAAAAAGTAGGTACTATTTGTTGTTGCTTATGTTGTTGTTGTTGAGGTGGGACCTTGCTGTGCTACACAGTCTGAGCTTGAACTCCGGGGCTCAAGCATTCATCGAGCCTCAGCCTCCCAAGTAGTTGGTACTCAGGTGCACAACTGCACCCAGCACTCTGTACTATTTTTTATACACCAAAACATGCTTGCTGAAAAATAAATCAAGAAAGTAGTCCCATTAACAATACTTACTAAAAAACACAATACCGAGGATTGAATTTTCCCAAAGAATTTAATTACCTATACAATTAAAATTATAAAACACTGATTAAAAAATTGAAAAGACACACACACACACAAATAATGGAAAGATATCCATGTTCATGGATGGAAAAAAAGTAATAATATTAAAATGGCAATACTACCCAAAGTGATTTACAGATCGAATTCAGTCCCCACTTAAATACCAATGAAATTCTCTACAGAATTACACACACACACACACAAATAAAATCCTAAAATTTATATGGAAACATACCAAAACGTTGGCCAAAAATGTCTTTAGCAAACAGAACAAAAACTTTAAATATCACAATATTTGATCTCAAAACACACTGCAAAGCTATAATCAAAAAGCATGGTACTAGTATAAAAATAAATACAGTGACCACTGGAATGGACTGTAGAGTGAAGAAATAAGTCCATGAACATATACACCACTGATCTTTTACAACAGCAGCAAAAAAATAATACCTTGGAAAAGGATGGTCACTTCAATAAATGGTGTAGGGAAACTGGAAATAATATATGTAGAAAAATGAAACTTGACCTCTATTTCACATTGTATCAACTCAAAATGGATCAAATACCTAAATACAAAATCAAAACTTGAAACTACTATTTAAAAAAGAGGGGAGAGACATTACTTTGGACATTTCTATAGCAGTAATTATTTGGACAAGACTTCCAAAAGCACAGGAAACAAAAGCAAAAATAGCCAAATTAGATTATATCAAACTAAGAGGCTTCTGCATAGCAAAGGGAACAAGAGAGTGAATGGACAACCTGAAGAATAGGAGAGCATATCTTCCAATTATTTATCTAATATTGGGTCAATGTCCAGCACATATAAAGAACCCCAAAACTCCACAACATCAATGGCAACAAAAACCACACAAATAATACAAATAAGAAAGAGGTAAATGATCTGAAAAGATCATAAGTGGCCCACAGGCCTATGAAAACATGCTCAACATCACTAATCATCAGGGAAATGTACATCAGTACCACAACGAGACATTCCCTCATTCAAGTTATAATGATTTTTTTTTTTTTTTACCAAAGAGACAGAAGATAACAAGTGCTGGGAAGGATGTGGAGAAAAGGGAACCCTTGCATACTGATGGTAGGAATGCAAATTACTATAGCCATAGTGGAAGTAGTATGTAGTTTCCACCAAAAAAAAAATAAATAAAAATAGAATTAGCATAAGATTGAGTAATCCCACTATGGATATATATCCAAAGGAATTTAAATGTATATATTGAACAGACATTTGCATTCTCATGTTTATTGCAGTACTATTCACAATAGTCAAAAATGGGAAACAACTGATGAATGGATAAAGAAAAAATAGTATGTGTATACAACAGAATAATATGCAGTGATAAAAAGGGATGATATCTTGTCATTTTTAGCAATATGAGTGGATCTGGAATATATTAAGTATGATAAGATAAGTACAGAAAAACAACATACTAAATGATTTCATTCATTGGTGGAATCCAAGAAACTTGGACTTTAGACCTTGAGAGTAGAATGGTAATTCCCAGATGTTGGGGAAAGTAGGGATAAGAAAGGAATGATAAATACTGGTCAATGGGTATTAAGTCTCAATTACGTAGGAGAAACCAGTCTGATATTCTGTTATGCAGTATTGTTACTATGGATAACATAACAATGTGCTACATATTTCAAAAAAGTTAGAAGGAAGGAATTTTAATGTGTTCATGACAAAGAAGTAATTAATATTTGAGGAAATAGAATAAGATACGCTTCCCCTGATTTGAACATTACATAATGCATACATTTATTGAAACATCACATTTCACTCAATAAAAATATACAATTTGTATATGTCAATGTGAGAAAAATAATTGTCAGCAAGGATGTGGAGGAATTTAAATATTTGTGCACTGGTTTTGGTGATGTAAAATGGTATAGCCACTGTGGAAAGTAGAAAGTTCCTCAAACATTAAAAATAAAGTTACCATATGACCCAGAAATCCCATTTTTAAGTATGCATTCAAATTACATGAAATTAGTATTTCAAAGAGATATCAAACTCCCCATGTTCGTTGTAGTACTATTCACAGTAGCCAGGAAATGGAAGCAAACTTAATCAACAGATGACTGGATTAGAAAAATGTTCCCCCAACACACACACACAAAAACAAAATGTTGTACAACATTGAAAAAGAAGGAAATCCAGTCTTATGCTACAGAATGACTGAACCTTGAGGACATTATGCTAAGTGAAATAAAACAGTAATAAAATGATAGATACTTTAAGATTGTACACATATGAGGCATCTGAAGTAATCAAACTCCTAGAAACAGGAAGTAACATGGCTTATGCCAGAACTGGAGGGAGGGGTTATTAATAATAATAATAGGGTTATTGGTCACTGGACGTAGAGTTTCAGTTTTGCCACATGAAAAAGTTCCAGAGATTTGTAGAATGGCAATGTGCACATAGTTAACATGACAACTGTAAATTTTAAAATGGGTATGAAGGTGAATTTTATGTGCTGTGTTTTGACTGCAATAAAAAGAAAATTAAAAGCACAGGAGCGGGATGATATATTGATATCTTCATGTGCTTAGAAATGACTTCGTAGGGTTTGGCTAAGAATTTCCATATGAACTAGCTTCTCTCAAAGGTGTCAATAAAGTAAGAATATTATTTATTTGAACAGGCGTTATAGATATTTATCTACTTTTTTCCCAATGTGTACAATCATAAAAACAATACCAAGCATCAAGGTTTGGACTTTTTCCCTTCAATAAAAATGTATTCTAGCAACATTTGCATATGTAAAGATAGAAATTATATCAAGGCTAGAGATCACCATATACAGAGGTGAGATCAAATCTGTGTGAGTGAAGGATAAAAATAGAGAAGAACAGAGGGCAAAGGACCATTGAGAGACATTAACAGTTTGTGGTTCCAATAAAATAAAGACTAGAGCTTGAAGAGGAAAGTTCAAAAGGTCATAGAGGATATTTGGTCACAGACATTTAGCTTCAGCTGAAAGATCACAAGTATTTTTCCACTAAAACAAGTGGTTTGGTCTCTTCTTGTTTTCTAATTTTAGTCTAAAATAATAGTCAATTCCTGTAGGTAATGCTTTATCTTATATTTTATAAAACATCATTGATGTTCCAAAAATAATACTGTAGTGGGGGACAAAATTAAATCCAATTCAAAAGCACAGCTTGATGCAAGTGTTGGAAAATTATTTTTTAAAAAAGCAATTAAAAAAATGGTTGCTAAAAGTCACACAAGTCCTGAAATGCAGAGAAAGGGAAATGTGTTTGGAAAATTAAAAAAGACATTCATGCTTTAGAAAAATTGGATAAAGAGATTTCCGTCTAATTGTTGTATAGTCATTTTGTCAATAATGACAACCAATTTGCATGTTTAACTGAAAAGAAAACAGCAAACACCATCTGAATGCAAATGATTGGTTGTTTCATTTAATAGGCAGGTAAAACAGTTACACAAAACCAAACATTGAAAACAGAGAAAAAAACTATCAACATTCAATTTAACATTTGGCCAGTTATTGTGGTAGTTGCTTTTAAATATGCACATGCATATGCAAATACCTTGTCAAAAGCAATACCAAATGTCATATGTCTGAGAGAGAATGAAAATTTAAGGCTGTAGTTCTAAACATAACTGACCATTTTGACTAAAGTTTAATTTTAGCCAAAATTTCCCTGTTCTCACCTGTTTAGTTAAAAATTATAAATGATACATATTAATATTGTTATAATGCCAAAACAACAAGTAACTGAAATAAGATTTAAAAACTCAACTCAAAATGTTTGAGGTAGGCTTTGGGGTGGATAATTGGCAAAAGATGTAACTTCGAGATAAGTTAGACACCTCTGTTAAAATGTCTTCCCAACATTTCTGATCAGATTGTCCACTGTACTTGGAATGCCATGATTACTCTGCCAAAGGAGAACTTAGAGAGGGAAAACATTTTTATTGAGAGATGGAGATGCAAGCATAAAATAAATAACTTCATTGATACTGAGAGGGATGCATTTGTTCTCTGACGCTATCAGTTCTCAGGCCCTGAGCTCACTCTTCTTCATTTCTGAATAGAGAAGGAACAGATCTTCTCTAACCATGCAAGACGATAGTGAGTTCAGGTCAGGGCCATTTCAACGCACCATGGGATTATCTCCACCTTGCACTGTCACACTCCATCAATCCTTCCTGTTAAAGAGTAAGCTCTTAAAAAAAAAAACAAAGACTATTTTTTTTGTTATGTCAAGTAATAAGTAGTAATTTTATTTTTACAAAGTTGCTTGCTTTATCCCATTCTTTATTCCCCAGTCTAGAAGGTTCTAGAACAATTTGTTCTATTCTCATCCATGTCCGTGTCCATTTTGGAAATTAGCTTCTATGTTCATGGTGTAATTTTTGGCTCTATAACAGCAGTAAGGCCAATACCTGTAGTTTTATCTTCCAATTGGAAAAAGAAGTGGCCTCGGTCCAGTACCTAAGGTATGATTATAAAGTAGGAAATCAAGATCATTATTCTTTATTGTCATATTTCACATGCCTTTGTATATTTTGAAATTGTTTAAAAGAAACTAATACTATTATGTAGCAATTCTAATGTGTTAAACTATTATTAACTTATATAACCTACAGCAATCCTTTAAGTCACATACCATTATTAGCATCATATTTACAGAGAGAAAAACTGTAAAATAGGGACTAACTTTTTAACAGTTTTTAACAATTACTACTTTGCATCATGTGTGTAAACATTTTGGAGAACAAAAATTCATTAAAAAATACAAAAACAACAAGGAAATTAAGATCAGATACTAAAAAGACACATCAAATTTCAGTACTGATTTTATAAAGATGCACATGAATAGCATTTTTAAAATGAATTTTTCTTGCAAATGTACTTGCCCAATTTATAAAGCAGTTAACATAAAACCAATAATAAAATGTACTTTCAAAATCACTTTGCATTTTTCATTCCTTTGAATATAAGCATATTCATTTTTATGCATGCAATGAAAACCACCTAACATGTTTGCTGTTTGATTAATTAGGAATCATTGAGGACCAAGTTACAAACAGAATTCTGAGCCTCAACATTCTCTGCATGGATTTGTAGGTGAAAAGAAACTACCTACCATTACAAAAAGTGAGGATCAATTCAATTACAAATAATATATGCACAATAACAAAATCATCTCAAACACAGTTGTGAGAATTTCATGAGCTAATCCATATAAAATACCTAGAACAGCACAAATCACAGTGGGAGCTCAATAAATGTTAACTACCACAAATATTAGTTATCTGTGTAGTGACCTAGATGAAAAAGGAGAATTATCTGGGTGCCACAGACAACACTAACAAGAAGATCTGTCTGTAATTCTGCATAGTATCATGGTTTGACATCACCAAAGACTACATGGTAGAGAAAATAAATCATAGTAAGTGGAGTTCAAAAAAACTAGAACCCTGACTTACGGACCAATTTACATTCTGAGATATTGTTGGTGAAGCAACATTTTAATAAGATAGCACAAATTGAACAAGGAAAAATTGAAATACAGTTTTTCATCATTTGCAATACATTTTCCTGCCCTGAGACAAGAGATGGTGAAACACCATTAAAAGATGAGGAAGAGCTCAAGTAGCTCAGATGTTTACTGAGGACTGCCATTTCCCAGACAGAACACTGGAATGCTGTTTCTCTCTCTCTCTCTCTCTCTCTCTCTTTGACAATGGTAAAAGTGAGATCTGGTTTCAAACACTTTCTCAGCATGCATGAGCCACGTGACTTTGGACAAGTTACTTAAACTCCCTAAGCCTCAGTTCCTTCACCTATAAGCTGGAGATAGTTGTAGTAATATAATGCATACATAAGTATATTAAAGGGTTGTAGCAATAATTAGATATACTGTAGGTAAAGCACCTGTGAAATACAAGGACTCAGGTAAATGGCAGTGATTGTGTTGCACTGAAAGAAAAATTGAAGTTCATGTTGTTCTGCTATGAAATCAGTGCATGATCTTGGGAAGTTGTATCCCCTCTCTAGGTCTCAGTTGATTCACATAACAAATGAAGTCTGACTGGTCACAAAATCCTTCTATTTATTAGTATTCAGGTGCTCACTACTCTGCAAAGGATAAGTACTTTATGAAATATCTCCTGTATCACTCAATATTTAAGAGGAATTTTATGTCATTCCAAGAGTCAGAAATATGAATTCTGGCCCTGAACTCTCTTGGACTTTCCAAATTTATCAATACAGCAATATGTGTCAGTGAATATGCATTATATAAATGAAAATCAGTGTATGTGAGTATATAAAGAATATTGGAAAGGGTAACAAGAGTAAACAGGACACATAGTTCTTGGAGTTTCTCAAGAATTTTACTGCAAATGATGATAGTAAGATAATGTGTATCAATTATGACTAGTGCTATATAGAAATTAGGAGTAAAACTTCATGCTTGCTCAGTAAAGATGTGAAATTAGGGGCTGGGGTTGTGGCTTAGAGGTAGAGTGCTCGCCAAGCATGAGTGAGGCACTGGGTTTGATCGTGAGCACTACATAAAAATAAAATAAAGATATTGTGCCCACCTATAACTAAAAAATAAATATTTTCTAAAAATATATGAAATTAGTATATATTTATGAAATTTCAGTATATTAGCAGCTCTTCTATTTGCAATTTAATGAGAGAAGATTAATATAAGAATGTATACATTAAAAATGGTAAGCAGGACCCAAACTAGTTTACTTTTTCTCCTTCAAACTCTAGCTTGAACTTGTATTTTGTTATTTCTTTAAGTACAGATGTGCACAAAATTTCCACCACATTTTTTTATTTGTGTAGTTTGTACAATTTGAGTGATTTGATAAATGCTTAAGTCGTACCACTGTGTCCTGATCCACCTCCGTGGAAACCAAATTCTTCTCTGGGATATTTTACTTACGTTTAATAACTGACTTATTAAAATCGTCAATATAGAATGGAGTTTGGATTTAGAAATTAGTTAGGAAATAATTTCAAGATTGGGTGTTGATAATAGTCATCCCAAATGAATACAATGATTCAATCAAAACGAAAGTCTAAAAATTTTTCAGTTTGAAATGCTAGGTTCCAGTTTGTATATAGATTGCAATATGCTATTGAATGTCTCTTTAGCTTATGTTTAGCCTTCTCAGTTGTTTACACATGTAATTATTTCTGACATTATTTCTGGCATTTCATGGTATTGATTACATATCTCCTCTACTTGAGGATGGACCCAGCCGGGCGCGGTGGCGCACGCCTGTAATCCCAGCACTTGGGAGGCTGAGGCAGGAGGATCGCAAGTTCAAAGCCAGCCTCAGCAATGGCGAGGCACTTAGCAACTCAGTGAAACCCTGTCTCTAATAAAATACAAAAAAGGGCTGGGGATGTGGCCCAGTGGTCAAGTGCCCCTGAGTTCAATCCCCGGTACCAAAAAAAAAAAAAAAAAAAAACAGGATGGACCCCTTCCTTACTGTTCTTTGTTGTCCCCAGCAATACATAATATTCATTACATAAAGAGTCAGCATATCATTACCATATTTTTTTTTTCTTTTTTGTGGTGCTGGAGATCAAACCCATGGCCTTATGCATGCTAGACAAACACTCCACTAGCAAACTATGTCACCAGCCCAAAATATCCTACCTTTGAAGCAGCTTACTCAATTTCTAGAAAGAGTGCAAGCATTCAGAAAAAAAAAAATCCTGAAATTTTACTAGAATGAACACATATGATGTTATGGATTTATCTTTTAAATTTTTAATTTTTTAAAAAATTAATAAATGATTCCATGTTTCAGTAAGAAATACAAACGATTTCTCCAAAACTAAAATCCATTTTGCTTTTTAAAAACTTTAAGAATTTTTACATACTGCCTATGAAAATATCAAGTGGTATTTGCTATGGCATACTATTCTTTAATGGGACTTGAAAAAGCAATTGTGCATATGGAAACATCATGCACACATTGACATAAAAACCATACAGTTCCTAGGGTATACGCAGAAGATGCTTCATTTAGCATGTATTTGTGTGTCTTCAAGATTCCTCTATAGTCTGAAGATTCTGGCCCTTTGCCATTCCTAGCTTCTCACGTTGGGTACAAGGTTAAATGAAAGACTGAGGAAAAAAGCAAATAGATTCAATAATTGAGAAACACAGAGATGTGGGCAAGTATTTATAGAAAGTTGTGGACTTCCAAATCACAGACCATCTTGACATTAGGCTCTGGTACCTACTAAATCTGTAATAATATGCATTTATTTATATTCTCTGAAATTTAGTAAACTTATCTGTCATATACAATTATTTTCCTTATTACATGTTTACTAGACATGATAATTTATGTAATATATATGAGAATTAATTTACCATAGATAAACATCCTCTGCATTTTTCAAGATATAAATAAGAAGGGATGTTAGGAGCTAGCAAACTTGCTACAGCGAACATGCTACAATGAAGCTAATTTGGAATAAGCACCATACCTCTTCCATCCTTCTGCATATTCTTTTCCTTCTTTTTAATTCCCTGATCTTGCACAATCCAACAAAGATCAATTCTGCTACTAGTTCCCAGGTACTAAACAAAACCATCAGTATGGCCAAGTATATTTTGTTGGATGTATTTTTATGTTGGGAAAGTAAGAGGGCAGGATGTAGGTGATCACATTTAAAAGACAAAAGTGCTTGTTTAGTAGCTGGCCCATACACCCTGTTTCACTTTTTTTTTTTTTTTTTTCAAAAGGAAGGCAGACAGCAAACCCTTTTAATATAACTTCAAATGCACTAATATTATAATTCCACAAAGAGTTTTCTTTCATGCGCTATAGAAATAGGCCATTAAATTTGCATGTCTAAAGGAACTTTTCAGTAATTACTTTGCTTAAATACAATTAGTATATCAGTCTGTGAAACTGCAAGAAAAAAGGAGGACAAAGTAAGTGATCCAGTTTTGTTTCACTGCATGTGTGTAGAGAGGAACTAATCAGTTTCTTTTAACAGCTATACCTATGTTTTAATCTGGCTTTACAATTTGAAAAAAAAAATTGCATGACCCTTTTTAAAAGGGCTTGTCTGCTTCATCTTCAGGTACAAGAGTTTCCTGGTCTTAAATAAAAACTGATTTAAGAGTCTTTCTTAGAAAGAAAAATTGGAAAAAATACAGTTAGTAGTCCTGGAATGAAAGTATATTACACCCCAGAAGTAAGAGGTACATATTTTCTATTGCCAGCTTGGTGTCTAATTAGTATTATAATTTTGGAAAATGTATTTTACCTTTCTGAGCTTCAATTGGGTGTTCTATGAAACTAGCTAACTGGACAGCTAAGTTTGTCAGCTTTCTGTCATTACATGGAATGCCTGAAGCAATCAACTTGAAACGGTTTATTGGGACTCAAGTTTGGGAAGTTGAAGCTTATGATCAGTTGCCTTGTGGCTTTGGGCCTGTGGCCAGACAGTGCATCATGATAGAAATATGTGGTGTAGGAAAGCCACTCACTCACCTCTTGGCTAGCAGTCAAAGAAAGGTAGAAAAAGGGATCTGGGACCCCAATCTCCTTCAAAAGCATGCCTCCAGGGACCTCCCACCAAGCCCCACCTCTTAAAGACAGAATGGCTCCATACTAGGGAGCAACCTTTACCACATAGACTTCAAGAGACACTTAAGAACCAAGGGATGGATGGATAGATAGATAGATAGATAGATAGATAGATGATAGATAGACAGATTAATAAATGCAATCACTTTGAATATATGGCTCAACATGGGAAGACCTGACATCTTTACAGTTTTGAGTCTTCCAATCTGTGAACTTGACATATAGCTCCATCTATTTAGGTCTATAATTTTATAATTTATCCCAGTAATGAATTGTGGTTTTTCAGTAGAAAATGTAAATTTTAGTTTTCACACTTTACCTTAAATTTACTTTTAGATGTTTGATGTTTTCTGTTGTAATTGTAAATTATATCATTTTAAAAATATCAATTTCTGATTATTGCTATTACAAGAACATAGAAATTCATGTTAAAAAGTGATGTTTATCAACACACCATGCTATATTTTCCTAATAATTCTAATCATTTTTCTTAGAGCCTATAATCTTGTTAAATTCATTTACTAATTATAATAGTTTGTCTCTAGATTCATTTACATTTTTGACAAAATCATGTCATCTATATGTAATGTAGATATTTTATTTCTTCCTTTGTCATATATACTTGCCTTGTATCTATTTTTTCTTTCCACTACTAATATACCAACAAAGACTTTCAATTCAATTTTGTATAAAAATAGGCTTCCATGTCTTATTCTCAGATGCAGTGGAAATCTTTCACTATTTCACCAGAAATATGTATACCACAGTTGTTCTCAATTTTTGTAGATAATCTTTATCAGCTTAAAGAAGTCCCCTTCTATTATCATTTATATGTAATATTTACTTATTTATTTAGATTCACTTTGTTAGATGTTTTATGATAAATCAGTATTGAATTTTAACATATACTTTCCTCTATCTGTTACTATGGTAAATTACATTTATTTGTTTTTGGTAAACATTGAAAACCATTCCTGAAGTAAGTTTCTGATATGTTGTCCTATCGCCACGTTGCTGGATTCAATTAACTAATGTTTTATTTAAGATTTCTATTTCTAAGCTGGTAAAGGAGAAAAATGATTCTTCTTTTTTTTTTTTTTTTTTTTTTTTTTTTTTGTCTTTCAACAATATAATCAGTTAAAGATCAAAATTGTACTGTTTCATGTATTAGGGAAATATTTCTATTTTTTACATTTTCTGGAAATAAATATAAGGATCTGTGCAAAAAAAAAAAAAAAGAAAAGAGAGAGAGAGAGAAAGAACCAAGGTATACCACCAAGTTTCCACCCAGCCCGCTCTCTCTGTCTTTAAGTATTATTGTTAACCATGAAGAGTTCTTAGGGGAATATTCAAAGACATATTTTTAATTGATTTTAATTGATTCTTTTGCTCTACAAAAAAGAAGGGTACTTCTTTTAATTTCTCCCTTCCTACTCCCTTGAAGTTAAACTGAATACAACATTTATTATGAAAACCAAATGCTTTCAGTGACTATTACTTTGACAAGGACATGATAAAATAAGTTCTGTTGCTGTGCCTTTACCAAGTAGAGCCTCTTCTCTCACAGCAGATTTCCTGTGGCTTTTTCCAAAAGCAAGATTCCTAAGAACATCTAGCAAAGAAGAATTCAGGTTTAGAGACACAAATTCTACCTAAATACTTCACTCAATACCTGCGTGAGCTTGTGCAAGAATCTTAACTATTATCCCCATCCGTAAAATAGGACTCAGTTCCTTGTCCTTCCCACCGCCTGGCTTTTAGGATCAAACAAGATACTGAACAGAACAAAATTTATTTAAGTAATGTTTAAGTTAGTTTACTTTAACATGTAATAGTATTTAAAATAGAATAATTTACAAAACAAGTAGAATCCAATATGGACTTTTAAATAGTGCTTACTTTGTTGGGAGGCATTATTCAAAATATCTTATAAATATAAACCCATTTAATTTTCAAAACAACATGGTTAGTGGGGCAATTATTATTCCCACTATATAAATAAGAAAACTGAGGCACAGAGAGGTAAGGAACTTGTCCAAACTTTCACAGCTAGTAAGTGACTGACCTGAGATTTTTATCACAGTTAATCTGGATCTGAAATCCATTTCCTATGTATTACCATTTTTAATTCTTAAAATTTTGATGTGTTGTACAAATGTTAGAAGCTATTATCATTATTATATATTTTTATCTTAATTGTTCTCCTCAAACTGGGAGAATTATATACTGAAGGTTTATGATGATGTGCCAGGGGTGTATTTGAAGATTAAGCCTAAGCCATATACCACTTCTTATTAGAAGGTTTGAGGAGAAACAATTACATAATTAAGTTGGTAAATTAGATAAGACTTTTATTTTATATTAAAATAATCAAAATAGTTTAGAAAATTTTAAAAATTACAAATGTTATGACAAAACATGAAACTTCAAATACTTTTCAAATGCAATGTGGAAAATTTCATTCCCATTAGAGGCACATATTGATAGACAAAGATGAGAAGCTATAGAATACACATGGTTAGTGGCTGGTTAAGAACTAAAAACGTACTCATTGATAATAATGCATTCCTGAGTTATATCTGGGACTTTTTATGTGGTGGCCGGCAGAGGGCTTTGTGATTCTCATATATTTTTCCATTTTATATTCATTTTTCTTCCTCCTAGATCTTAGCTTGCCAAAAAATGTTCTCTGGAATTGCACCAGGATGACCAGAACCAAGAAACTTATCCCCAACTGCTGGGAATATCACAGTTGATGGATTACAGCTATGTCCTTGCTGGGAAATGCCCTCAGCTGGCTGCAGGGAGATGCCTTACTAAAGGTTAAGCCTCTCATGAGGGTAGCCTTGGCCCTTTGCCTATAACTAGCTGACGTGGGAACACAAGGTTAAGGCTTTGTGCCTCAGTATGGGAAACTCTGAAAGACCACAACACAAATAGAGATCCAATAGGAGTGTCTCCCCATAGTAGGCCAGCTTCTCCCTCGGTCCAGTTCTTTCTTTAATGCTTCCTTAAATATTTATCTTCAGAGCATATTCCTCTGAAGATCTACTATGTGTGTCAGAGATTGTTTCCAGGGAATCCAATCTAAGACAATTGCTTTTTGGGATATTTAGCACCTGTGGTGTGGAATTGATCATGGTTAAATTTAAATTTTTTTAAAAGGGAAAAAAAAGAAATTCAGAGAGTTGATGGGCAGAATTAAATGAGGGTGACATCGTCGAGTTTTCCAGTATCGTGTTTGGCTGTACAAATTAACCCCAAGTTAATGACCCCAAGTCATGACCCCAAGTCAGAAGCACATGAAGTCAGGCGATCTGGCTGCCCACAAAGAAGTCATGGCTGGTACCACTTAACGAAGATGGGGGTCTCATTGGCAGGAGGAGCTTTCCAAGGGATAGGAACAAGGCTGAGTTTAAGGCAGAATTCAGAGCCTGACAGTCCTAAAGCAACTGAGCATTGTGACAGTGCACAGAGGGATTCAACAATAAAATAAGATTACAGTTTAATAAGGCAAAAGAAAAATGCCATGCTCTGTCGTTCAGCTATTTCCATCATTGTCCTCATTTTAAATCTTATTATAAATTATTTGTTATAGATCCCATTCTCACTGCTAACTCCTGAGGATTTTTTTCTTTACATAATAATAAAAAAAAAAACCTAAACATTTTCTCCATTTTTTTTTTTCATGTAATGGCAAATAAAAGCATGTTGCATCTGAAACAATGAACAGATTATTTAGTGACTCCAGTAGTTCATCTCAGTAAGCCCTTTTTCCTTCCTGGCAAAATGAGGTTGAAAATAACAATACCAAAAATCACAGCCCTTTTGTCAAGTGTAAATCATCTATATATTAGCATGTGTGCAAAAATACTTATTTTTCAGTCACTAAAAGCTTTTTATTTTTCTAAATACTGAAGGTTCAAGATCGTAGCTTTAGTCATGCCTCAAGAAAATCAGGAGCAACCACTCCACTGAAAACAACACTGGAGAAAATATAAGAATCACCTTCATAAAAGGTACAGGAATTACAAGGTCAAAGTAGCAGGGAAAATGGAAAGCAAAAGGTAAATGAAGAGGGAAGCTGCTTTTGCCCTGAGGATATTCGCAAATTGGGCACATTTGAATTTTCATTTGATGGCCAATCAGGGCAAGGTGAACAGAAATTAAAACCCCAAGGAACAACAGCACTAGGAATTCTAGTGGGATGAACTGTTCAAAATAATCTGAAACACAAAAGGCTACATCCTTAGTGTAAAAGTGAGCCCAAAGTCAATCAGCCTTCATGCTGATGGGAGTCCCCAGGTCATATTTCAGAGATGGTACAGCAAACCTCAGACTGTCCACTGGTTTTAGATGGCTTTGAATGTGTAATGTCTCAGGCACCTGTGAAGTTAAGCACCAGCCTTCTCTGGAAGAAGTTACATTCATGATGTAACTCTTGTCTTCACCATAGATAGTACACACTGCAAGGGAAGCACAGGAGAAAACCAGAAAATCCAAAGTGACTAAAGGATAGACCACAACATTTTAAGCATTGAAATCATCAGAAAACAACTAAAAAATAATGGTGTTTACTATATTCAAAAAACTAATGAAAAATTTAAAAATATCTTCAGGAAATAGAAAACTACTTTTAAAAAGTCACTGTGCATTTGAAAAAGAATAGACTCTTGAGGAACGAAAAACACAATCACTAAAAAAAAAAACTTTCCAAAGGCGCTAACTCCTAGGGATTACCATCACTCTAGCGGTTAGAATTTCAACACACAAATTTTAGGAGGACACATTCAAAACATAGCAAGCATCTACAGGGGAAATACTGAATCAAAAGAATGTGCTATCAGCACTTTATTTGCAGTTTTATGTAGGTAATAATATAATGTGCTCCCAAAACATATTGCCTTTTTCACATTCAATACTAATATAAAGTTTTGTAAGGATGCAAAAAATGATAAGCACTGTTTATAAAGTCCTTCTAAGTCACCATCATTATACTAAGCTTTTTTAAATACACAATTCCATTTAATTATAATAAAGTAGATACCATTAAGCTCATCTCTAGATAGGAAACTTAGGCCAAACATTACAATTTTAGTCAATACAAGGACGAGGAGTAAAATTCAGGTCTTTTCTGATTTCAAAGAACATCCTTCAGAGTAATCATTATGCTCTGTCTGAGGGTTTTGTTTGTTTGCTTTAATTTCTCCCTCTAACATTGAAGAAAATACAGGTGACACAGCTGGGTGTGGTGTCTCAGCAACTTGGGAGGCTGAAGCAGATAGATCAAGTTTGAGACCAGCCTTAGCAACTTAATGAGACCCTGACTTAAATTTTTTTAAAAAAGGAATGGGATTGAAGCTCAGTTGTAAAGTGCCCCTGGATTCAACACTCACACCCCCAAAAAAGGAAATTATAAGTACTACATATGAAAAGGTAAAAAAAGTTCTGCAATAATTTATTAGTTTTATTTATTAAGCAATGAACCATTTTATAACTTACTCATTATTTTTCAAAATTTATTTATAATTAATAAAGATTATATCAATTAATCATAATTAAGCAGGCGATTTACATTCATTGTTTAAGATATATTATGTTAAATGTGATTTTAGAAAGATAACTCCTTCCCATATATTTTGTATTAGAAAGGTCATGCATCAGACAACATTGACCTACTGCTATTTATTTATTAAATTTTAGAAAATTAAGTTTGTGCTTGTTAATTTAGAAATCTGGAGATAGACTATAATTACAATTGTAGTATTTTATCACCAACCACCACTACTTACTATGCAAAAGTGTTTACATTTTTTTCAGTCTAGGCCTAAAAACAATGATTTCTATAAAAGTGCGTTTGGGAATGTTTTTGAGAAGTTGGAACAATGGGGATCACGTTCTCCTTTTGCCTGTTGTTGGTGTAATGAAACAAGAAAATTTCATAAATTTGAAAAATGTAGCTAATTAAGAAAAACATTTTTGCAGAGAGTTCTCCACTTAAAAAAATTAATTTAGAAGTCAGGGATTTGGACCTCTGAGCAGACTTCTCTATAAGAAATAAATTATTAATTTATCTTGAGCTCCCTAGGGCATCCCTCAACTTAAGTTTAACCCAGTGCTTCTGAATGCAGAGGCATAAAGTTCCCAGCACCATGTTGGAGTAGGGATGGGGCTGCCTGTTCTAAATTTTGAATTAGCTTCCAAGCATGATATGGATCAAGGAGACCCCAAATTCTTAACAACTGCAATTAACCCCAGAAAGACTCAAGAAAACCAACAGAAGCATAGTTTGAAGAAGTCTTGTTACATTGTTTGAAAGGCTATAGATAGTTCCAGAACCAAGACAGGCCAATTACCAAGTTAAAAATCACCCAACTGGCATGTCTATAGGATACCCTAAGTGCCATGAGGACAAAAGAGAATACTAACTGACACAAAGCAAACAGAAAAAAAAAACAAGAGATTATTCTGAAGGGTGGTGGCCTCAGAGGTCGACAAGCTGTTCCACCAAGATGCATCAGCTCTCAGCCTTTTTCAAGTTTCTTGTGCTCAGATTGAGGACCTCACTGAGCCAGGCTTCTCTGCTCACTTTGTTAGGTAGTAGCTAGCAATGAGCAGTGAAATGCAAGCAAGGTCACAGGCGTTTTTTAAATTACTTTAGGGTCTTCTTTAAATCACTTCCAAAGTAAACAAGAAAGCAAAATGTGGTAGTTGATTTATAGAAAAGAAACAAAAGCAAAAGGGGCTAATCGGGAAATAAGTCAAGAGAAAAGAATTAATGGGAATAACTCTTGATAGGATCCATTGATGTTGACATGAAGCTAGGAATTATGGATAAAGATGTCTTCATTTATCTGGGGAGAAAGATTCCTTTAGTAGGGCAGGTGCACTAAGGTGACTTCTGACCAGCAATTGACCCCAGCGGCCACATTAACACGGGATTGACTTGTAGATGAAGCCCCCCTAAATAGGATGGCCACCATGACAGTTCCAGAGAGGACCAACTAAGGTCAAAAACTCCACCACCTGACAGGAAGGAGGAGTTGAACACCTGATTGGCAAAGAGTACAGAAGGTGAACCCCAGTTCTCCTAGTAAACATCAAACAGTAATAAAATTTGGGACAGCATTGCCTCCTTTGTCGTTCCCTGGTTGGGGACAGGCCACTCTCTCCCTTGAGAGTGCTTTTGGCTTAAGCCTCACTTTTCTGGGCTGGGGATATAGCTCAGTTGGTAGAGTGCTTGCCTCACATGCCCGGGTTTGATCCCCAGCACCAAAAACAAAAATAAATAAATAAAATAAAATTTTAAAAAAGCCTCACTTTTCTTTTACTTTATTTTCACCTTACTTTCACTTCTAATAAATTTTTCATGCATGACTTTTGGTGTCTGACTTTAAACCTTCTTTTGTCAGAACACAAGAAATGAGGTTTGGAGTTTCAGCTCTCTGCTTTCCTGTGACAACTTGATACTATTCCCTCAATGATCACCAGGCTAATGGGGTTTGTCATCCTATTGAGGGAAGAAAAAATCAGTGAGGGGAATGGAGTGTCTCCCTACAGCTGTCCCTGCTCCTGTCATGACATCCTCGTCACTGTCTGTATTTAACAGAGGAACCTCTGCTTTTTCTTCTCCAACCTCTTGCTCTTCAGTAATAACATTCACTCGTGATCACACACTGTGAGCTAGAACATTGCATAGATGAGAAAACATTGCTTCACAATGTGTACCTTGAATTCACTCATTCTTCCTCAACAGACATGATGACCATTAGGTCATCTGTGTTTAAAAATATTGTGAATTGAATTTTACTCAGCAATAAAAGAGAATAAAATAATGGCATTTGCAGGTAAATGGATGAAGTTGGAGAATGTAATTCTAAATGAAGTTAGTCAATCTCAAAAATCCAAATACCAAATGTTTTCTCTGATATAAGGAGGCTGATTCACAGTGGTGTTGGGTCGGGGTACATAGGAGGATTAGAGGAACACTAGAGTGGTCAAAGGGGAGGGAGGGGAAGGAAGGGAGCAAGGGGGGGATGGAGGGGTAAAAAGAAAAGGTGGATGAATAAGATGGATATCATTATCCTAAATGCATGACTAAAGAATTGAATGATACAAATATACATTGTATACAGTGTTATGTAAAAAGTTGCTCTATATATTTATTATGAATTATAATGCATACTACTATTATAAATACAACACTTTGAATAAAAAAAATGTATTGTGAGACATAAACACAAATGAACTCATGTTTTACCATTAAGAAGTTTACTACTAATGTGATCAATAATAAGACATGCATCAAAATAATGAAATTTTAGTTAAACATGATGAACATCTCTCCAAAAATAAGATGGTGACATAAAGAATATAAAAGATCATAACACACACATACATACACACACACACACACACACACAGAGCAGAAATTAGTAATATGAATTGAGGTTGATGCTTTAGAATCTACATCTCATATTTTAAAATACTGGGACTTTGTTTTACTTCTTTAAACTTGTACTGTTTCCAAAGATTATTGAGTTTATATGGTGTTTCTGTCAGATTAACAAAAGGGTGAGTCTTAATCTAGCCTTTCCTACTTTGATATTTCAATATCGCTTTCTTGGCATTTAAAAATGGCAGAAGATGGCTTATCCAGCTCTGGTCTCTCCTGACCATGCTGCTGCAGACCCAGCAGCTCTGTTTAAGGCATTCATCTCACACCATCAATTTAGTGATCCTCACCATCTATCTGCTGAGACTTCCTCTTTCTTGTATATGGGCCTTTAAATACTAGTCTCGGAGAGCTCTGTTTGTTGTCAATTTCTTTTCTTTTTCTCTTCTGTAGAATTATCAGAATCTGGTTAGAAATTCGAAATGATCCTATTATTCTTTTGTATTAAATTTTATTTAAATTTGTTTAGATAGAAGATGAATATGAATTCACCATAAAACTTTTTCAATAATACAGAAGCTTATAAAACAAAAAGATAAGTTTCCCCTTTGCCCATGCAATCCCAATTCCATACCCAGAAGTAGTTGCCTTTCCTACTTTGATATTTCAATATCGCTTTCTTGGCATTTAAAAATGGCAGAAGATGGGTTATCCAGCTGTATAATCACCAGAATGTTCTAAACCTTTATACTCTGCTTTTTGATCAATTTATAAACCAATGTGTCATAATCATTGAAGGAATTGTAGTGCATGCTGCTACTGTGCTTTAGAGAGGGCATGATACTTGGTGACAGTGCTGCAGCTGCCCAGCTGGTGTTGCCATGGAATCCTTGTTCCTGTGATACAGCCAGAAAATGTAAAACCTCAAAAAGAAATTGCACGGGTGTCACAGTATTGCTCCTGGAATGGCACAGATTGTCTAGGATCATCAGTCATTCTTGTTAAAAAGAAATAAACTCTTTGTAAGGTCACTGAATTATTCAAAAAATGTACTATACATTTAAATCACTTTTATTATACAATATTATGGAATTGAAATATCTATAATAGCAAAACAAGGCAAACCTTGGTTATTATGAATAAATGATACATATGTTAGGCATGGAGAGAGATGTTTGAAAATGACCATATTAATTGTGGAACTGTGCTCTTGACATCACATATATAGTTCTGCCTCACCTCTTTAATAGCTGTGTGGCATGACACAAATTGTGCATCAGTTGTGGTTCCTATGGGTAACATTTGTGGGCAGGATTAAGAGAACCAGCAAGGGATGGTGAGGTACCCAGGTATTTGCAACATGAGGAAGCAGTTGCTACCTCATAGGGACAGAATTTTTTTGTTGTTACTGGAACCCAGTGAAAGCTGTGACCATGGGAGGCTCGCCCAGACTTACCCAGTGGGAAGTCTGGCAGTAGGTGGAGAAATACAGCAGCAGCTGTGTCCCTAGCAATGTGGCAGAGAAGTAGCAGTGTATAAATACCAGAAACCCTTTCTCACTCTTCATTTCTGTTGGTACTTGTATAAATGAATCCAAACTGAAAGCCAAAGGAAAAAGGAACACAGGGTCAGTCTCTCAGAAGTCAGAACAGGACAAGAAATTGGATGTAGAGGGACAATCAGAGATGAAAGTTGAAAGTATATAAGTATCTTCCTAATTATTGAGTACCCCCTGTGTGCCAGGCCCAGGGGATACAACAGTGAATGAAACAAACACACTGCTTTCATAGAAGGGGCAATTCTGGAGAGGGAGGGCAAAACAATCTGACATGTAGTGTGCCTTGGCCCTCTCATCTCTGCTCTCAGCCAAGGTTTTAATCAAGGAAAACCGGATGAGGGGTAATGGGGGATGAAGAAAAGACAAACAGACACACATAGAGAGAAAAAGGTGGGGGCAAGTGGGACAGTGGTCTCTGATGGAGAAATAGTGACCCAGAGGTAGCTCAGCATGTTTGTTATATAGGTTTCATCATCAAAAGTTTATTTGTGGGAAAGTTTTACCAAAGCAGGCAATTTGAAGGACACAGGACTGGGGAGACTTTAGGGTCATCTTGTTTGGTTCAGAACCCTCTATCCCTGGGAATTGGTGTCTGAACTCAAGGTCTCAAATGATCACTGCTGCGTGCCTTTGCACCCACCCTGCCATGTCACCATAGCAACTGGGCCATCTTGACCTGCACCTTTGCAGAGGCAGTTCCCAGAGCAACGCAGCCACAAGACAGTCAGAAAGACCTCCATTCAAATCACCTCTCTTCACAGTAGTACTTAACAGGTGCCAGATATTGTTCTGTTTTCCATATGTTGCCCCAGTAAATATATTAATAGCATCAATTTTTAAGCACTCTTTAATGATGGAACATTGTAAGTTATGCCCTCTTTTCCTTTTTTAAATCTTTTTGTTGTTGTTGTTTTGTTTTAGTTTATTATTTTCTTTATTTTTTACATTACCAACAAGGTCAAAACAAATTTTCCTGGGCATCCTTTGTGCACATAAGTGATTTCAGACATGAAACTTCTGAGTCAAAACAAAGACTTTTTTTTTTTTTAACTTTCTAGATTCAGAAAAAACCTCTTCAGAAAACCGTACAGATGCATATACTCATCAAGAACAGTGCCAGGTTCCCCAGACCATTGCAGTAACTCACTGTTGTCTCACTTTCTCCAATCATCCAAGCAGAAAATGGTACCCTATTGTTTCAATGTTTTTTTCTGGTTTCCTGTGAGATTAACCAAGCCCATTTTTACTTATTAGCAATTTATATTTGTACTTACCAAGTGCCTGTCATCATTTGTTCAGTTTTTATTTTTTTGGGGGGGGTTGCTTGTCATTTCTTAAATTATTAGCATTTTAAAAATATACTATCATTAGTAATCTATTATATGTTATATTTTTGACTCTTGTTTGCAAATATTTTCTCTCTATCTGGTGTTTGTGTTTTTACTTTATTTGAGATAATTTTCATTTTATGAAATATTTTAATAATCATTGACTCATTTATCAATTTTACCTTTTCTAGATCTGAGCTTATAAAAATGTTAAGAGGTCTTTGCCATTACCAGGGTTTAAAAAGGTATTCTTATTTTTTTTTTTTCTTAAGGATTCTGTGAACCACTTCTAAATGTAGGCTTTTGAGTTGTACAGAGTTCCTTTTTGTGTATGACAACAGATATAATTGTAATATTAATTTTTCCACCTGGGTGCTACTTAATTAAAAAAAAAAAAGTCTTTCCCTCAATTATTTTCTGCCAACTATCCACAAGACCACTTCTTTCATAAAATTAAATAAATTTCATTTTTATTTTATATCTCCAAGTTGTACAACATGATGTTTTGCTATATACATAGTGCAATGATTACTTCAGTCCAGCAAATTCACATATCCATCACCTCCCATAACTTCTTATTTGTGTTAAGGATATCTAAACTAAACACTCTTAGGAAATTTCAAAAAAACAATACCAAAATATTAACTATAATCCCATTCTGTAGATTCTGTAGATCGGAAACTTATTCATCTGTAAGTTGCCACTGTGTGTCTCTGACCCATATTTACAGATCTCCCCATTTCACCCCCTTCTCTTTGCATTTGGTAGCCACTTTTGTATTGTTCCTACAGATTCTACTTTTTTTAAAAAATTTCTTGCATAAGTGAGATTGTGCAGTATTTTTCTGTGTTGGGTCTTGCTTCTTTTACTTAGCACAACATCCTCCAGTTTCACCCATATTTACACAAGTGGCAGGAACTCATCCTTTTTGAGATGGAATAATATAACACAGTTTCTTTACCCATTCATCTGCCAACACTTAGGTTGATTCCACATCTTTGTCATTGTGAATAATGCTGCAATGAATGTGGAAGTAGAGCTGTCTCTTTAACATACTGATTTTATTTCCTTTGGATATATTCCCAGTAGTGGGATTGCTGGATCATACAGTTGTTCTAGTTCTGATTTTTGAGAAAACCTCGTAGTGTTTCCCATCATGGCTCTACCAGTTTACACTTGCAACAACACTGTACAGGAATTCTCTTGTCCACACTGTTGCTTATCTATTTTTTTATTTGTTTGGATTTTTTTAATAATATCTATCCTAACAGTTGTGAGGTTATTCCTCATTATAGATTTTCTTTATATTCCTTGATGATTAGTGATGTTGGGTAAGACCCGTGAGCCAGAAGGAGAGAAGAAGAAGGAGTAAAAGAACTAGGGAAAGACAGAGAGATGAAGTCAACCAGACTCCTTCATTAGCCATCTTCCTTCAGTAGGGCATACTAGGAAAAAGAGGAGATTCCTGAAATCAGGTTGGAGTTTTTGATGATAATAAAGGACTGTAAATTTTAATAGATGAGTTGGTAACCTGTAAATTAATGCAAACATAATTATTCATTTAGAATTAACCAAGAAGCTACACAGTTTACTTGAGCAGGGAAAAGAAGAAAATCCCCACAAAACACTCATAAAAGGACAATGAAAAACAAAAATAGTTGCTTTGTGACTAAATCTTATGAGTCATGTTTATCCACATTGCAGTTGGAGCTGCTTGATCTGATGACTTCTGAGAGGAAGAGTAGCATCTCCCTTCCAATGATGTTTTTAATCTACATCCTTTCCATGTTTTATTGGATTGGCTTTGCATACTTTAAGCTGGTGGAGATAGGAGAACAAAGCCTCCTGATTCTGTCCTAGTAAAATGGACCAAATGTTATAATCAAACAGGCCTTTTTACCCAAATAAGCTTCACATTGGATTCTGTTTTTTCTTATACTAGTATTGCCACACCCATTTTTAAAAATATAATTTTACATCACATATTTTTCCATCTTACATTATGCTCTGTATCATTTTGTCTGGGATACATCTCTTGAAAAACAGCATTTAAGTAATGTTGCTTGAGCTGTCTATTTGTTTTTATTATGAGTTTCTCAGTTTAACTTTTTTTTTTTTTTACCAAATCTAATATCTCCCTTATAGGAAAATTTAAGTGTTCATATTCATTTTCATTGCTTTTGATGTATTTTAATTACCTGTATTATTTTTATTTTTGTTGGTACATTTATAGTTTTACACAATGGTATTCACAATGGTATTATGTGTTGTATTCACAACACATAATTTGGTCTTTTTTTTTCCTATCATACTTGTAATTGTGTTAATTTTAAGTGTTTTGATATATTGAGACTTAAATATTGTCAATTATTTTAGACTACTAATATACCATTGAATCTTGATATCACAGTTGTTGTCTTCTTAAGTGTTTGGTTAAGATCTCTCTCTTCTAAATGATAGATGCACAATGCAAAATAACTTAAGAAAAAATGTGCATGTGTCCACGTGTAGGCTTATGCAAGTTAAAACAGAACAATAAGAGGAAAGCTGCCTCAGTGTAAGCAGGATGTCAGGGCTGAGCCAGTGTCAGGGTGGACTCTCTGCCTTCCTGGCTCCAAGCTTAGCTTACTTTCTTTGCAGCATCATTTTCTGAAACTGCTTCTCCCTATAGCCCCTATTTGAATACTGAATGACTTCAGGTACATATTCTTATAACTCTTAGTCTTAAGTGGTACCAAAAAATCTTTTTAATCTCTGTTCCATAAAACAAAGTCACAGAAAAGAATTCTGATGCACCCAGTTTCAGTCATGTTGGACCAATAATTGTCACTTGGGGTTGTGTCACCAACACTAGAGAGATTCTGTCAATGGAAGAAAAAGGAAAGATATCTCATTTCCATTGGTCTCACTCATTTGGGACGACCGAATTTCTTTCAGTATTTTAGATATTTTACAATCCATATTCATTCTTAGTGATATATTGAAATTTAATAGATATTTGAATTACTTTTTTACTTACATTTAGATTTTCCTGGTATCTATATCCAATTCCAAATGCAATAGAAGCTTTAACACGTTTTTATCTCCCCTTATCCACTTGACAACTAATGACCTAAGGTGTAAAAGTTCCAGGTTAATTTCAATTTTACATGTCATATTGCCAGCTATTTTTAATTATGCTCTTCCTGGCCCATATGTCCCCAATACTAATGATTTTGTCTGGATTTATCTTACTGTTACAAATGGTCGACACAGAGTATGGGATTGAGATTCATTAATATGGCTACTAGCAGAAATTTCTTGTGGAGAATTTCAAATGACATTATTAGTAGAAAATCTTCTTATGGTAAACACTGTTTACATACAAAACATGTCCCTAAAACTCTGGAATATATTAAGAAAACTATATTTCAAGTTCTACATCAGAGTACCTAATTTAGAAAGCTCTATACACAAACCAAGAAGTTCAGAGAGGTCAAAGGGTTTGCATTAGATATGCATCAGACAGTGACATGCTCTAGAGTCTTTGTCCTACCCCTCAGCACATAATAATTTGTCTTTGCTCTGAATCTATTCTTTATTGTAGTGAGAAAAGCATGGCTGAAAATAAGCATTTGTTTTGGGGTACTGCGATAACTGGTAGAGACTGTGCTAGGGATTTATTTTCGATGTCTATTTATTTTCTCTGGTGGTTTTCCTTTTCAGTTAATCTGCCTCTCATACATATGTTGCTAATATCACATGGAATTGATGTCCTATACTGGGGCATGCAGCATAAATGTGGCAAAATTTGAGTTACCACCATGAAGAAGAAACACAGTCATTTTTTCAAGTTCCAGAAAAGCAGAAATTCCAGAAGCTTCTAGAAGGCATGCTTCTTTGAAAGGCCTTTACCTCATGTCCATCTATGACAGCAACTATTGACCTTGGGAGCAGGGAGCCCTTTAAGGACTGGGATTGTGCAAGCTGGCAACCACCATCCAGAGATCTTGCAGTTTGGAAAGCCCTCTCCAAGTGCACATTAGAAATCTGGATCAGGTCTGCTTCAGTGATGCCAACCTCATTACTGCCAGGAAGGAAGCAGCTTCTCAAATGAAAGGAAAATAAATAAGCTTCTTTGTCATATCAATTCCAGCAAAAATAGCTGAAATGCTATTTAATATGAAGCAAATTGCTGTGGAGGTTCAGAGCTTATTGTCATTTTAAGGAATCTGCATCTAGCTACTTACATCTTCAAAAAGTACGCAAGATACAACATATTGTTTATTGAGCAATTTCAGTGGTTCCTTCTTATGGTATAATACTAATTTTATTTTTTATGGTAATTCTTATTACAATTATTTGAATATTCTTTTCCCCACAGCTGCTCAAATAGGATGGGACATCTCTTAAGTTGTTAAGCCCTAGAAAGGATTTTTTTTTTTTTTTTTAAATATCACTCTCTTTCTTCAAACACCAGGTGGCAATAGATAGTATCAGAAATAAGCATAATTACTACAAGGGAAACATCAATTTCATACTCATAAGATTCTATTACCTTCTTCCAGGACAGTTTGACTTTTTTCTTTGAAACTAAAGTAACTCCTATGTCTGCCTTTTTGTACCTTGCATCAGAATTCAGTTCTTCTAGCTGCAGTAGCTTGTGCTGGAAACAATGACATTAATGTTACTTGAAGATGTCTTCAGTGGTTTTTGCTCCTGGGCCTTTTCTGATGTCTGAGAACATTGGTGTGGGTGATTGTGGCTGACAACCTTAGAAAGTGAATTGGGCCATCCTTGCTAAGGCTAGAAGACCTGACAGATAATATACAAGATCTCATCTATTAACCAGGGACATAAATGATTAAAGTAACCTATTCTTTGTTCCCTACTACCTTTGCCTAAAATTGATGTGAAAGGACACCTGTTTACTCTCCTTCCTGCTAACGGGCTTGACTATACTCACCCTATTGCTACTGTACTCAGGAAGGTGAGCTGTTACTATTCACAGATAGACTGAAATGAAGCCTATTGGTTATCTCTTTAAGTTTTCCTTCCCTTACACAACCTAGACTGTACCTATGTGTCTTCTATTTGCTCTTATAATAACTTCCTACTAAAAGCCTGTCTTCTTGGCTAGAATATAAACCCTCAGAGAGCAGGGGCTGTGTCCTACTCATTTTAAAGGTGCTGGACACAAGAGTAGGTGAACAGTGAAAAGCCTGAGGAATTCAACAATTTGAAGACAAGGTGGACTTTAAAGAGTCAGCTTGGATGGTACCTTGGAATATTTCTTAATCAGTGATTGACCTTTTAACTAGTGATTTATTAATTGTAAAGGAATGAAACCTTCCATTTTGATTTAGCTAGATTTGTGCATATATTCCAACTCTATCACTAATCAGTGGTAAAATTTAAATCACTTGAGTTTTGATTTCCTTGTCTTTCAGATGGAATAATGATGCCACTTTTAGGAAGCTTTCAAGAGAATTAAACTAAGCAACATAAAACCATTAAGCATTATATTTGTCATATATGATATGAATTTCTCCATCTTAACAATAAAAATTTAATTATTTCTATCTTTAGCATGATTATATTCATGAAAGCTTTTTGAATTTTGTTAATTATTCAGTTCTTAAAAGTGATCAACTATAAGGCTTTATTGGAACCATAGAAATTGAGAAATATAGTGTTTTTCACATTTACATAGCTGTAAGATACTCTGTGCAGGCAAAATCCTTTTATGTGATCCAGAACTAAAAAGTAAATTAGCTATGACATTCTGTTTGAAGCAAAAGTAGAAATACTTGAGTTCCATCTCAATGACAATCATCTAGGAAAATCCCTAAATTAATAAGATTCTTCAAAAAGCACCCTTTAAATCCAGTGATGTGTCCAGTCCCTTCATTTCATAGATTGAAAAAAAGCCAAATAATCAAGACACCATTTTCCCCCCTTCATTAGTATCAGGCTGTGGCAAGAACCAGGCATCCTGATGTCCAATATATAATTTTCCTACTTATTATAGGCCCCATGTATCCAATCTGAAAAAAGACAATTGGTCCAACACTGGTCTTTTCAGTCTCCTTGCATCCAGAAAACAATAATAATATTTAATGTTTGAGAGTTTGCTCTCTATAAAAAAACTATGCTACACATTTTGGTAGTATTGTTTCATCTACACCTTACAAAAAACCCTATGGTTTGAATACTGTTATAGTATAAATATGTACAACTATGTATCAATTAAAACTTAAATGTGTTTTTAAATTTAAATATTTAATCAAACTTTTTACACTGATTATTTTAACATACTCATTAATTTTTATTTGTCTAGTACAATATATATTTGTGCTGTTATGTTAATTATGTATGTCAACATTTTCTTCAGGGTGGCAGAGAAGGCCTACCACAATATTGCCCCAAACTATCTTCAGACGCATCTTCCAGTGTTCTCCATAGTTTCCCTCTCCTCCAAGCACAATGAATTTCAAGTTATCTCCCTTAAAATGTGTTGCCTTGTCTCTATGCTATTGCACATTTCTTCCATAGTCAACCTCCATTTTCCTTTCTCTGTGTTGAAATATTTCTTCTTCAGGAAGCAATTGAAATGTCATTTCTTCTATCCTTAGATAATCAGTTCCTTCTTCCTCTGCACTTCCCCTCTATTTTTTTCAAAACATTATAACATATTAGCTTATCTTATAATCGATTTCCTTACCTATCACAAGTTTCTAGAGAGAAGGGACCATGTCCTGCTCATCACCTTTAACCCTATGGCCTTGCATACTGCCAACAAATCTTTATGCCAACAAATATTTCTTAAGAACTTCATCTTTTTAAAGTGAAGTGTGGTGTAGATATTTTAATTCACATTTTACAGGTGATAGTATGAGAGTAGATTAGGCAACTACAGTCAATCCAAGTCATTGCTAACATCAGATGACAAGCATCCTGGCAATGGATGCAGGACCATTCTACCAAAGAATTGCAAAGATGTTCTATGTTTCATGAATGCAATAGTGTATTTTTTTAATGTAACTGTGGAATAAACTTACCTATTCCATTAAATGAAGACATATTCAAGTAAGGGGTTATGCAAGTAAGTATGTATTAAGTCTACTATGCATTCTGGGAACAAAATGTGTTTTGAGTTTTTTTCATCTATTTTATCTCCTTTTTAAAATACTGCTTTATTGAGATTAATTGGCACACAAGAAAATACATATATGTAAAGTATTTGGTAAGTTTTGACACAAATATACCTCTATGAAACTATCAACATGTTAAAAAATGAAGATGCCCATAAAAAACAAAAGTTTCCTCATGCCCCTTCATAACAAAACCTATCCTGTCCCCATTTCCAAGAAATTTACTGAAATTGGTTCTGTCCCTAGAAATTAGTTTGCTTTTTCTAGAATTTTATATAAATGAATTACACATATGTGGTTTTATTTATTTGTATAGTTTTGGTTTGGCTTGTTTCACTCAATGTAATTATTTTGAGACTCATTTGTGTGGTTATACATTTCAATAGTAATCTGTAAAATCCCTTCCTGCTCCAACCTACTATGATTTCAAGGGGACACCATTTTTTTTTTTTTAACTTAAAATATCATCTACTCACATTTACATTATTACCTTAACTCTTTGGACACTGGTCACAGTTCTTTCACTGAGTTGTCTTTGGAGAAATACATTTCTAGATTCAAACATGTCTCTTGGAAAAGAAGGAACAAGGAAAGTGATCTTCTGACTTGTTGAAATCCCCATGTTTTCTAATATGGTGCTGCTGTTTTTAGTTGATTACATTAAGCAGCATTCAGTGGGAGCCTACAGACTTCCTTCTTTTCTCATTGATCTCAGTATCTCTCCATTCCCCCCCCCTTTTTTTTTCAGTATTCATCATTCCAATGGAAGATTTTTCCCAAAATGCTTCAAATCATTTCCCTGAAGTGCAATCTCCTCATTATTACTAGTCATGATTCATATTTTCATTTTCTTGCATTATTTCTTCACATATTAGTCCATTGGCTGTACCATAATACCGTCACTCATTCCGAGAACAAAGAAAGAATGTAATGCATCAGGTAGATTATGTTCCTTTTCGTCTGGAATGCCTTTCTGCTTTCAACCCATTTTTATCCAACTGTTATTTTTTTTTCTAGACTCACTTTGAATTGCTTTTCAAGTCTTCCCAAATCCATCTTTTCTTTTAATTTCCAGTACTGCAAATTGAACCTACAGGTGCTATACTACTGAGGTGCATCCCCAGCCCTTTTTGTTCTTTATTTTGAGACAGCACTTAACTAAGTTACTCAAATTGAACTTGAACTTGCTATCCTCCAATCTTAGCTGCCTTAGTAGTTAGAATCACAGGTATGTACCACCACATCCAGCCCCCAAAAGAATGCATATCTTCTTCCAGTGTGTTCCTACAGCAATTATTTATATAATATTGTTTGCATCACTATTGCACATTTAGTCCCATTAACTTTATGGTAGTGTGAAAAACACACACAACTGTTTTTCTGTTGCTTGCAATCTTTCAAGTGGCAGCTTTGAATCATTGAAAGAAACTTGTACCCATAGTGTTGTGGTTTGGATATGAAATTCCCATGTTAATGCAGGAATGTGCAGAGCTGAAGTGATTGGATTGTGAGAGCTGTAACCTAAATAGTCCATCCTAGTTTAAATGGACTAACTGGGTGGTAAGTGTAGGCATGTGGGGCGGGCCTAGAGGAAGTGATCACTGAGAGCGTACCCTGGAAGGGTTTATCTTCACTATTGCCTCTTCTCCTCTGTCTCTCTGAAACCCAGCAGCCAGGGCCCTAAGCAAGATTCCCTCTGTTTCACCCTTCCACCATGATGCACTGCCTCATTTTGGACCCAGAGCAATGGAGTTGGCCCACAATGAACTGAATGTCTAAAACCATAAGTCAAAACAAACTTTCCCTCCTCTAAGTTGTTCTTTTCAGATATTTTGGTCACAGCAATGCAAAACTAACCCAAAAGATGGTTAATAAATATGATGTTGTAGTTTCAGTGCCATTCTCCCTCTTCCAAAACAGATGCAAAAACTTCCATGGTGATATTTACATTACCCTACTGAGGAACAAATATTGTCTTCGTGGCCAATTTTCTTCTTCTCCCAAATACCTTAATCCTTAAAAGTGATAGACGGTTAGTATACTGAGATGGGAAAGGGGCTGACAAAGTAATAATATGTGATTGGAAATAGGAATTAAAAGGGGAGGATAGGTAGTCAAATTTAATATTCTTTTCTTTATTTCTCCAAACCCATGTCTTGAAATTGAGTACAAGTTACATTGATTCTTCTGCTCAAAGTATTACAACTTTTATCCAGTTTATCACCCATTATTGACTCATCATTTTACAAACTTTTCTCTTTACATTCCTCCAACCCATAGTTCTGCCTTCAGAGAAGATAAAGAGACTTTCCCCACTGGGGCTAGGGAAAGAACTTTAAAGTTTTAATTTCTACAATAATTAAATATTTACTCTATGGCTTGGAGTGATTCCACTGTCAAAAATTCATGCTTTCAAAAAGAGAACTGCTTGGGCAAGTCATTTCACCTTTTGAAATGTTAATTTTTCTTCTGAAATATGAAGGGAGTTGAGGTGGATGATCTCTGAAGTTCCTTTTATCTCCAAGTCTCCATGAATCTGTGACTCTATAATACGTGCCTTGCAGGAATTCTACAAGAATTAATGTTTTTGAAATCATTTAAGACTCAAGGCTGAAAGGTTTTATGCTAGTGCCAAAAACTATTTTTATTAAATGAAGCATGCCAGGAAAATCTGTTGTGCCTGGGGATAGCTGCTGTCAGTGGCATCCCCAGCACTGCCTGTGCCCAACACTGCTCCAAAAAGGCGAAAAGGGTAACAGGAATTCTACAGATGGAGCCGGAAATCACACATGCCTGAATTTCCAAAAGAAAGTGACAACTAGTAGTCAAAAAAAAAAAAAAAAAAAAAAAACAGAGGGTGACATGAGTATGCAAACACAAGTGGTGATCATAGAAAAGAGTTAGTTCAGAAAGGCTGTTACATTTACTGAGGACCATTCACCTAACTAATAAATTACTGATTTAGTTTTTTCTCATTTTTCCTCAGAGAACAGATTACTATCAGAAATCACAATACATAATATAATTATCCCAGGACTGAGTAGCAGGCCTGTGAGTCTTACCTAATGGTTCTTTCCTCAAACCTTTTGTCTTAATGTTCTCTCATCTTACTACCTGTCAATATGAACTGATTTAGATGTAATGAATACTTTTGCTACACATTCACAAAAGACTTCAATGCAAAAACTGAAAATAAGGAATAAAGTGCATAATCTAGTGTTTAGGAAGATTGTAGAAGATATTGTCACCAATATTGAGAGAGCAGGTATGAATTTTACTGTACTGTCTAGGGATAATAAAAGAACCAAGGCAGGTTTAACCTCCACTGCCACTTTTGTCTATGCAGTGGTCACATATCCTATACCAATGTCTTCTTCCAAGTTCTAGGACACACTGAAAGGACATGTGCATGCCACTGGACAACCAGAGCCAAAGCTAGAGGAAGAAGGTGGTGACCATTGGGCTCAGTAGTCAGCCTCCTGTGGTCCTCAAGTTCCAGGACGGAAACCTCAGCCTGTACCAGTCCAATTCCAATAACATTCTGCCTTACCTGGACCACTCCCTTGGCTCTGTGGGAAGGATGAGCAGGAGGCCACTGTGGTGGATACTGGGAATGACTGTGTGGAGAATCTCCACTGCAAATGACACCAACTATGAGACTGGCATGGATACCTGGGCACCTGAAGCCTTTAGAGACTCTGCTGTTGGAGCACCCTGCCTTAGAATCTCTGCAGAGATTATGATTCAGAAGGTCTGTGATGGGGGCTGAAGAAGCTACCAAATTCCCAGGTAATGCTTGACTGATTGAGGTCTGTGGTTTGAATGCCATTGCTCTGACTTCTGAGATGCCTTGTGTAATTTCATTGTATTATTGCCACCACCACATGTTGAAAAATGAAATTAATACTGCTTTTGTTTTAGGTTAAAGAGTATAACAGTTGATAAAAATGTGAATATTTAAAATATGTGAAAATGTAAAGAATTTTAACATTAAAATGTTCATCTGTATAGTCCCTCATTTCACTTATCCTAAAT